>JAECXF010000048.1:0-1425065 GCA_018151655.1 Drosophila bocqueti
AGCCATCCTGGATTCGTTGGAGTTGAATATGTGCGCGGGTGGGGTGACAATTGTCGGTCTTGGCGGAAAATGCCCAGAGTCGCTAGGCCTGACGTCGTCGATGGCCTCCAGTGTACGATAGCGCTCTGTCAGAAACGCATCTAACTTATTCCAGGTTGGAATTTCTGATTTGTTCTGGACCGACTGTTCCCAGAGAGAAAGAGTGAGATTTGGAAGCTTGGACGAAATCATATACACAAGGAGACAGTCCCATGCCTCAACTGGAATGGATGACATCTTCAAGGATGTTAGGCAACTTTGGATGGTGCCTTGCAGCTCTTTTAAAGCGGCCCCGGATTCTTGGGGAATCGTCTGAATATTAAGAAGAATCCCTCATTGGTCAGCGGTGCCTTGGAAACAATGGCGCGCGCATCGCCACTCGTTTTTGAAAGAAGGTGGAACAACCTTTCCACTGGCGTAAGTCGCGAATTGTTGATGTAGACTGCCGTGAAAAGGTCCCTAAAGGTGGGCCACCGAAGGTAATCGCCTTCAAAGACTTTGATGTTCACTGGTGGCAGAAATGAAAGACGTAAAGATAACCAAATTAGAGCAGAGTTTGCAAGTGCTGCAGATAAAACGGTTTCAGAAGAAATAATAAAACAAAACAAAATATATCTCTCTCATTCTTTTGTTACAACTCTATTTTCAGGGGTGGGTATAGCAACAGGTTTCACATTTTCGATTTCATTAAAAAAATGTGTATAAATATAGTGGTGCATTTGGGAACGATTTTAGTTTAAAATAAACGTTCAAACTAATTTAATTGGAAAAACTAAACAATACTAAAATGATCTCTAAGAAAATTAAGGAATTTTTGAAGGAGTATGGCAATGAGATTTTTAAGGAGCACAAATTGAAAACATTTCAAACATTTTTCAAAGACGTGGAAGCTACTCCGGTAATAAAATCCAAGTATGGACAACACCTATCATACTGCGCCTGGGCTTACGATGATTGCAAAGTTGGACCTGACACCTGTAGATGCATGCATGTTGAGAAGAGAGAACAAGATGCTTTAAAATTGATGGAGCGATATATTAATTTATTTAAAAGACTAAATAAAAACTAAATTTGAAAAATACAAAACTATCATTTATTTCACACACCTATATATTTATTTAGTAGAATGGAGTTACACCCTCCCCATTCTATGATAAACACACACACACACAAGTAGGTCAGGGGTGGTTTTGAAACGATCAGCATACTTGAAATGATGTCATTAGGTTAGTAGGTCAGCAGGGCAACATCAATATTAGGGGTGGAATTGAAACGAAGAAGAAATTAGGTCAACAGATAAATAGGTCAGCAGGTCAACATCAATATTAGGGGTGGATTTGAAACGATCAAGAAATTAGGTCAACAGATAAATAGGTCAGCAGGTAAGTAGGTCAGCAGGTCAACATCAATATTAGGGGTGGATTTGAAAAGATCAAGAAATTGGGTCAACAGATAAATAGGTCACCAGGTAAGTAGGTCAGCGTGTCTCACAGCACTCACCCTCGCTACACATAATTTAAATAATCTGAAAGAAAATTACTGAAAATAAATTTTCCCAAGTTCTCATTCCCAAATAAAAGAAGTTTTACAGTTAATTTTTAATATTTTTAATTATTATTTATTTTTCTGTTTGTCTGTTCCCACTCCCAAATAAAAAAGTTTTAAATTTAATTTTTAATATTTTTATTCACGCTTATTTTATTTTTACATTATTAATCAGAAATACCCAGCCAAGGAGAACATCTCTTTTCCATTTAGAAAGGAAATCTAAGTCTCCATCTTCCATTTTTCCTAGTTTATATCTTTTACACTAAAAAAATTTAAAAAAATCCAAATTTTATGGTGGTCTTTTAAACCCCTTTTCTTTTTTCCTACCGGGCATTAATTTTTTTAGGGGTTTTTTTAAACCACCCCCCCCTTCCCTCCTTAAATTAAACGCCCCCCCCCCCCCACAAAAATTTTTCCCCGTGGGGGGGGTGGTGGTGGTGGGGTGGTCTTGGTGGGGGGGGGGGGGGTTTTGAGGATTTTTTTTGGGGGGGGGGGGGGGGGGTGGTTAATTCCCTTATGTAAGCAGGTGATTTCCTCCAAATTCTTTCGTCTTTTTGTTCAAATTGAGTCTTGGAAATGTTAATTTCGGGTAGAAGGTGACAAGTTTTAGATTTCCTCCAAATTCTTTAGTTTCCCTTAAATTGAGTCTTGGAAATGTTAATTTCGGGTAGCAGGTGACAAGTTTTAGATTTCCTCCAAATTCTTTCGTCTATTTGTTCGAATTGAGTCTTGGAAATGTTAATTTCAGGTAGCAGGTGGCTAGTTTTAGATTTTCTCCAAATTCTTTCGTCTTTTTGTTCACATGCTTAGAACGGCTAACATCCCCCAAAGTTATGTTAACACAGGTCAGGACTGCTGCTGGTAGATAGGCACGGTATGGTATCGACACAGGTAGGATAGCCATGGGTAGGTCTGCAGAAATTTTTGGGTAGGATAGGCACGGGTAGGTTAGCCACGGGTAGGTCACCGAGGAGATCCCCCTTCTTAAACATAATTTCACAAGATCCACCCTCCTAAACACACTAGCACGAGATATGCACAAGCTGCTGATCCACAAGCCGGACAGGCACAAGCCGGATACGCACTAGCACACACACCTTATCCCTTTAACCCTGTTTATGTAGGGGGGTGGCGAGGATCCTCCGCTAAAGTATTCCAGAAAGGTAGAGTGGAAAATTCCCACGGCGCAGGTGAAAAATGATGGAGTGAAAATGCGAGGGGGCGTCGTGGGATCGATCGGGGTGCGCAGTGCGCGTCAGCTTTATTTGGCTGCATACATGCAAAGACTAAAAACTAAGCTTAAACATAGAAGCCGTGCTCCCGCCCGCTTTACTCCGCTAAAGCGAGAGCGGGAGATCGGCGGCGGCCGACTGCTGGTTCGGATTTATCCCAAGCTCGGGGCGCGGGAGCATCAGAGGGGCGATGCGCGGATGCGCTTGGCCAGGGAGCGGCGGAAGATGTAGAGAAGAGCATCGAGGGCGATCGCCGCCAAGAAAGGTGCCGAGGAGCGGCGGAATAGTGTCGAGAAGCGGCCGGAGATTGCAGCGGAGCGGAGTGTGGGCGAGCGTCGGCACGCCCGACGAACTATGCGCGGAAGCCCGAAATACGGGAGTGCAAGAGCGGCTGAGCTTTCGGGAGCTCGGTGGCCAGAGGGGGTACAATGGGCCCCTCACGTAAACATTTCGGCCCCCCTTGTAATCACTCGGATTGCAACATTGCCGTTCTTCTTATGGCTGGTGGCAGGATCCGGAGCGGCTTCAGCTGCCGTGATCGGTGCGCATCTTAGAGCGTTGAGACGACGAAGCTGATCGGCACGAAGCGTATGCGTTGATCTCTCTGTAGCGGATGGATTCCGTGCAGACTCGGCTTCGGTAGGACTAAGTACCTCGAGAACGTCTGCTTTTCAGCGAAATGTTGATGACGAATTCCGTTCAGACTCGGCTACGGTAGGACTAGGTACCTCGTTTACGTCTGCTTGTAGAAGAAAGTGCGTTGCGTGAACGTGATGACGCTGGATCTGGGCTGGGTGAAGAGCAATGCGTGAGAGATGGTTCGTAATTTGCAGGTTAGAAGTAGGATGTGCTCGCTGCTGCGAGTGGGGCGCGAGCTCTGGATGCACTGGATGCAGGAGCGTATGATGGTGCTGATTGCACGTCTTGCATCGGTCCCCCCTGAGGCAGGTTCCCTCGGAATGTGCGTGGGCCAAACAGTTAGAACAGTAGCGGTGGACAATAACCGCGCGGAGCCTCTTTTCAGCACTCAGCTTGAGGAACTGTTGGCATTTTCGAAGGGGGTGGATACCGTTGCAGACTCGACAACGGTAGGAGTGAGTGCTTTTGTCACGCCTGCCTCTTAAGGCGGCCGCACTGTGAGTGGCAAGGAGTGTGTCCAACGGACCTTTGGATGCACAGGAAACTCGCGTGGAAAATACTCGGACATTTGAGTGGTCGTTGGAAACTGCAGCGCTTTGCGCAAGGGGCGCAGGTCGTGGACTAGACGGAGCAGAGGGTCTTAGATCGGTCGCACCCGGACTGTCTCGGTGTAGAAGAGGGTGATGCCGGACGTGGCACGAGATGCTGTTATGGGCACTGGTACAGTACCGGTATTGGTGGCCTCGATCCAAACAATTTAAGCAGAGTTGCTTTCTTCGGACGAAATTTGAGCGATTATCAACACTCATCGTTAGGAAACGGGGACATGTACGCAGGGGGTGAGTTCCCAGGGCGCACAGGTCACACCCTCTGGGAGTCGGAGCCATCCTGGATTCGTTGGAGTTGAATATGTGCGCGGGTGGGGTGACAATTGTCGGTCTTGGCGGAAAATGCCCAGAGTCGCTAGGCCTGACGTCGTCGATGGCCTCCAGTGTACGATAGCGCTCTGTCAGAAACGCATCTAACTTATTCCAGGTTGGAATTTCTGATTTGTTCTGGACCGACTGTTCCCAGAGAGAAAGAGTGAGATTTGGAAGCTTGGAAGAAATCATATACACAAGGAGACAGTCCCATGCCTCAACTGGAATGGATGACATCTTCAAGGATGTTAGGCAACTTTGGATGGTGCCTTGCAGCTCTTTTAAAGCGGCCCCGGATTCTTGGGGAATCGTCTGAATATTAAGAAGAATCTTCAGCTGACTGTTTACTAAAATTCGCCTATTTTCGAAGCGGTCCGTAAGGCTTTGCCACGCGGAAATAAACCCCTCATTGGTCAGCGGTGCCTTGGAAACAATGGCGCCCGCATCGCCACTCGTTTTTGAAAGAAGGTGGAACAACCTTTCCACTGGCGTAAGTCGCGAATTGTTGATGTAGACTGCCGTGAAAAGGTCCCTAAAGGTGGGCCACCGAAGGTAATCGCCTTCAAAGACTTTGATGTTCACTGGTGGCAGACGACAGCCAGAAGGAGTGGGCGGTTGGATGCTTGCGGACGACTGGGTGGACTGGAAGGAACCCTTCTCTATTGCTTCGTGGAGCTGGGCGACACATTTCGAGTAGACGGAGTAACAGTAACTGTATTTGGATCCCAGCACTGTTGAGGTGGCTGGATCCTCGGCGGACACGGAAAGAAGGCACAAACAGCTCTCATAGCTCTTCTTCACATCTTCCCATAAGGCCCGGATTTCGTCCAAATGGACTCGGCACATGTAAGGGGAAAACTCTTTAGTGTCATGGGCGCCCGGAGTATGAATGTCAGCTTCGAAATGGCTAACTCTGTCCGTTGTGGCAATGAATTTCCTCACGGCAATATCGATCGCGGCTTAATCCATTTTCACACGCGAAGGATGGAGTTGGACAGTTGTGGGCTTAAAGGGGATGCAAATAGAAATTTGATATACCGCGAAATTTGAGAAGCCGAATGGATGCCGAAGAAGAGGAAATATTTGGAAAGAAATTGGTTAGAATTGTGGGGTCGAAAACAATTTAAACTATTGCCATTGATTTGCCTCGTTGGAGTTGGTTAAATCGGAGCCAGCGCAAAAAAATAAAAACCCAGAAAAACAGAGCGACTGCTACTGTAGGCGGATGATGCCTTAATCGGATTGAAAACCAGAATTGGGAACAGGAATGTACCCAGGAAAGCCTGAGATCTTGATGGTTTAGGAACCCAATAAGTAAATATAAATGGATATATATATTTGGTTTATATATATTGCGTGGCTTGGACGTGGAGTTCACTTATAGAGAAGAGGCAGTAATAGAAAATAAATAATAAATTAATAATGAGGAAATTATTGGCCGTAAAAATAAATAATTACTTGCGATCGTAATTATTACACAGCCGAAAAGGTAGAATAGAACCCTTGGCTTTGGTTCGGCCGAAAAGCTCACTGCTATGTCATCGACAAAGCAGTGCATGCGGAAGGGACGCAAGAGGGGAAAAAACCAACAACAACAATAACGCGGCCGCTGCAGCGATTAAGTCGTTAATTTGGCAAAACAGTCGCGGTCTCGCCCGTGTGGATCTGTAATGATGTTTCGTTTTTTTAATATTTGTTGTATTGTCTCGGCTTTAGTTTGTATTTATGTATGTATATTAGTTTCGATGCAGCCGTAGTCTCTGGGATCGGAGGCAGAAAAATATACATATGTATGTATAAAATATGTTGGGCATGCAAGCGAATACGGATAATGTATGTATGTGTAGGGCACAGTGGAGCGTCGAGAAGTGGACTGTATATTTAAAAATGAAAGGATAGAAAAACTATGTGGCGAAAATTGGCACGCACAAGAGTAAGAAAATAAATATCGCGACACCGGCGGACTGTTCGGCGAACAGAGAGATTCCCGAAACAGTGGTTGGCCAATATTTATTATGCCTTTCTCACCACACAATTTAACTTTTCACTTGTTAATTTGCGCGGAGTTGCGCCGAAATATGAAAATATGTCGCTTGTGATGCTGAGAATGCATGCACATATGTACATATGCCTCGACCGTTGGCAAGTTGTTGTACAACGAGAACGAAAAGAAAAACGGCGAGGAATACGGCGACACACAAAGCGGAGACGAATGGAAAATTTCGGCGGACTAGGAGCACTAATTATTTATGCGGACTAGGAGCACTATTTATTTATGCGGACTAGGAGCACTATTTATTTTCTCACTGCCGAAAACTCTCGGATGTTGAGTTAAAACCGAAAAATTAAACGATCTTGCAGCAGTGTGAACTAAACTTAAAGTTCGGACCACTGCTGAAGACCGGCAGCGAGAAGGAGACGGCAAGACTTTGTACTTCTCTTTAGCGGCGGCACCACCAGAGCTGCTGGTGAAAAAAGGATTCCAGGACGATATCCTTATCCGGCTCGAAGGACCATGTTTATGTAGGGGGGTGGCGAGGATCCTCCGCTAAAGGATTCCAGAAAGGTAGAGTGGAAAATTCCCACGGCGCAGGCGAAAAATGATGGAGTGAAAATGCGGGGGGGCGTCGTGGGATCGATCGGAGTGCGCAGTGCGCGTCAGCTTTATTCGGCTGCATACATGCGAAGACTAAAAACTAAGCTTAAACATAGAAGCTGTGCTCCCGCCCGCTTTACTCCGCTAAAGCGAGAGCGGGAGATCGGCGGCGGCCGACTGCTGGTTCGGATTTATCCCAAGCTCGGGGCGCGGGAGCATCAGAGGGGCGATGCGCGGATGCGCTTGGCCAGGGAGCGGCGGAAGAGTGCAGTGGCCAAAGATGTAGAGAAGAGCATCGAGGGCGATCGCCGCCAAGAAAGGTGCCGAGGAGCGGCGGAATAGTGTCGAGAAGCGGCCGGAGATTGCAACGGAGCGGAGTGTGGGCGAGCGTCGGCACGCCCGACGAACTATGCGCGGAAGCCCGAAATACGGGAGCGCAAGAGCGGCTGAGCTTTCGGGAGCTCGGTGGCCAGAGGGCGTACAAAGGGCCCCTCACGTAAACAAACCCCTTACCACAAGTCACAGTATATTTGTTTAAAGTCACAGTATATTTGTTTATTTTTTCAATCACTTCAGGTTTACCACTTTTAAAAAATTATTTAAAAGACCGAAAATAGAATTAATACCGATATGACTTTCGAGAAATAAATGCGTACGCGACTGATAGTTTTTTAGAACTAAAACCACTTTTCAAATTCTTCTTCAAACGAAGATTTTTTTTTCTTTGAATGTAACGGTTTCCCTTAAGACTTTCCCTACGCATAAATAAAAATAAGGGGATGTTCAAATTCGTTCGTTATGTAACGACTTTCCCTTAAGACTTTCCCTACGCATAAATAGAAATAAGGGGGATGTTCAAATTCACTCGCTTCCTCCAAATTCTTTCGTCTTTTTGATCACATGCTTACAACGGCTAACATCCCCCAAAGTTATGTTAACACAGGTCAGGACTGCTGCTGGTAGATAGGCATGGAATATCGACACAGGTAGGATAGCCATGGGTAGGTAAGCAGAAATATTTGGGTAGGATAGGCACGGGTAGATTAGCCACGAGTGGGTCACCGAGAAGATCCCCCTTCTTAAACATAATTTCACAAGATCCACCCTCCTAAACACACTAGCACGAGATATGCACAAGCTGCTGACCCACAAGCCGGACAGGCACAAGCCGGATACGCACTAGCACACACACCTTATCCCTTTAACCCCTTACCACAAGTCACAGTATATTTGTTTAAAGTCACAGTATATTTGTTTATTTTTTCAATCACTTCAGGTTTACCACTTTTAAAAAATTATTTAAAAGACCGAAAATAGAATTAATACCGAAATGACTTTTGAGAAATAAATGCGTACGCGAGTGATAGTTTTTTAGAAGTAAAACCACTTTTCAAATTCTTCTTCAAACGAAGACTTTTTTTGGGGGTCTTTGAATGTAACGGCTTTCCCTTAAGACTTTCCCTACGCA
Source organism: Drosophila bocqueti (assembly GCA_018151655.1). NCBI lineage: Eukaryota > Metazoa > Arthropoda > Insecta > Diptera > Drosophilidae > Drosophila > Drosophila bocqueti. Next base: position 8,443 of record JAECXF010000048.1, read on the forward strand.
TAAATAGAAATAAAGGGATGTTCAAATTCGTTCGTTATGTAACGACTTTTCCTTAAGACTTTCCCTACGCATAAATAGAAATAAGGGGGATGTTCAAATTCGCTCGCTTCCTCCAAATTCTTTCGTCTTTTTGTTCACATGCTTAGAACGGCTAACATCCCTCAAAGTTATGTTAACACAGGTCAGGACTGCTGCTGGTAGATAGGCACGGTATGGTATCGACACAGGTAGGATAGCCATGGGTAGGTCAGCAGAAATATTTGGGTAGGATAGGCACGGGTAGGTTAGCCACGGGTAGGTCACCGAGAAGATCCCCCTTCTTAAACATAATTTCACAAGATCCACCCTCCTAAACACACTAGCACGAGATATGCACAAGCTGCTGATCCACAAGCCGGACAGGCACAAGCCGGATATGCACTAACACACACACCTTATCCCTTTAACCCACTTACCACCAAATTCACACGCCCTACAACACACGTGACTAATCATGATCACACATGCATAAAAATTTAAGCACCCCAAAACCTTTCCCACCAATAATTAATTGATTTATTATGCTTATTAGGACACCTGCACTCCCCCGTGTGCACGCATGCGTGACTAATTACCCCCATTACCCCCACCCCTCCGTGTGCACTCTCCCATGACTGTGCCAGAACCCGCAAAAACCAACTACTCGTATGGTCCTTTGCTTTTCGGTATTAATTTCTTGCTAACTCCCGCGGTGCTATCAAAATTTTTTACCATAACATAGTCACCCTCTCTGTATTCCAAATTATTTTTCTTTTTCGCATTGTAATAATTTTCATTTCTTATTTGAGCCTTTATTTGGCATCCTTCTACCTTTCGTCTAAGTTCTTCTAAATTTTTCCTATTTTCTTCAATAATTTCATCTTCGCCTTCCAATTCTTTTCTAACTTCTTCTTTCTCTTCTAACTTCTCCTTTAATTCATCACAAACTTCTCCTCTCTGAGCTATTCCAAATAAAGTTTTACTTGGAAGATGCCTAATGCTGCTATGCCATGTATTATTTAATGAATACTTTACTTGTTCCACTACTATATCCCAATGTAATCCTCTCTCCGGTTCTGTTAGTTTCGCAATCATCGGTCCCAAACTTCTATTTACACGCTCAACTTGACCATTGGCTTGTGGTGACCCTGTAGCAATTTTAATGTGTTTTATATTTCTTTCTTCGACAAAATTTTCAAAATCCGCTGACGTAAAACAACTTCCTCGATCTGATATAATACACCTTGGTCTGCTGTACGCCCTAAAATAGTCTGCTAATGCGCTCAACTTCCTTTGTGTTTGTTGTTGTTGTAGTGTAAAGTCGAACAAATTTCGTAAATCCATCGATCACCACTAAAATATGTTTCTTTGATCTACTATTGTCTACTGGCCCATAGTGATCGATATGAATAACTTCAAACTGTGCAGTAACCCATCTCCCTTTCCTACTTTAGGGGAGAACGCTATACATTTCAAACAGTTCTGGATGTGTTCACAAACCTTCTCCTTCATGTTCGGGAACCAATAACTTTTACTAATTGCATCTAACATTTTATCCCTCCCAATATGTCCTAATTCGTCATGATATTTATATAGCACATGTTGCTCCATTCGATTTGGTACATAAAACAATAAATTTTTGTTATTATCCTTCCTATATATGACACCGTTTCTCATTTCAAACCATATATGCTCCCTATTTTCTAAAATTTTCCTAATTTCTTCTATCTTAATATCTCTCGACTGACAAATTATCAAATTATCCTCAAATGTATTTGCATCAATTATCATAATGTTGTTACACCTGCTAAGCGCATCCCCTGCTGCATTTGTTTCCCCGCTCTGTGCTTCAATTCATAATCAAACTCTTGCAGTTCTAAAGCCCACCTTGCTATTCTTGGGTTCAACTCTATCTTATTCAACGTCAAAGTTAAAGAGTTACAATCTGTGACAATTCTAAGGTTTACCCTGTAAATATATCATAAATCGCCTAAGTGCATAAATTATAGCTAATGTCTCTAATTCGAAGCTGTGATATTTAGCTTCCATCGCCGTGGACCTTTTTGAAAAGTAAAATATCGGATGCAGTTTCCTATCTTCCTTTCTCTGAAGCAATACCTCCCCAAAACCTAACGCGCTCGCATCGCAATGAAGCTCTACTTCATCCCTATGATCATATAAAGCCAACAGTGGGGCTGCGAGTAATTTATCCTTCCAAAGTGTGAAACAATCTAACTCTTCTTTTCCAAATTCAAAAGCTCTATCCTTTCTCAGTAAATCATATAACGGTTTTGCTAATATCGAAAAATCTTTTATAAACCGGCGGAAGTAAGAACATAGACCTAAGAAGCTTTGTACAGCTTGTACTTTGTTTGGCACCGGAAAATTTTGTATAGCCTCTAATCCCATTTCATCCGCTTTAATTCCCTCATTTGAAATCAAGAAACCTAAATATTTTACCTTATCTTGCAGAAAGTTTTAATTTATTTTCTACTAATTTCCTAAACACTTCTACTAATATTTCCAAATGTTCTTTGATGCCTTGACTTGCAATTAAAATATCATCCATATATATTATAACCTTATTTTCTCGTATCATATCATAAAAAATATCATTCACAAATCTTTGAAATACCTGCGGTGCCGTTTTCAATCCCATCGGCATTCGCAAAAACTCAAACTGCCCTAATGGCGTCGTAAAGGATGTATACTTCACTTAATCTTTGTTTACAAATACATGAAAGTACCCATTTTTCAAATCTAATTTTGTAAAAACCGATTTAGCAACTAATTTATCCAAAAGATCATCAATTAAGGGGATGGGATAATTATCTTTGACCATAACCTTATTTAGCCTTCTAAAATCTATGCATAATCTAAATTCCCCAGACTTTTTCTTCACTAATACAATTGGCGAAGCATATTCAGATCTACTATTCTGAATAATACACTTTTCTAAGTATTCGTCTAACCTTTTCTGCAACGCTTCCTTTTTACTATACGACAGCCTCCTAGGCGCACAACTAAACGGTTTTGTACTCTCTAATATTATATTAATTTCACACTTATTTTTCGGTAACTCCGGTCTCGGTACATAAATATATTTCGACTCTAAAATTTTTATAAGCTTCATTTTATCCGCATAACTAACCTGATCCCCAATATTGTACACTACTTCATTATTATCATCTTCTAAAATATTTATTTATAACATTTCCTTCTCAAAATTTTCCTCCAACACTCCTATTTGTTCACCTAATATATGTGTACCTATACTTGTACCTAAATCATTATTTCCTAAGTTTTTACCTAAACTGTTTTGCATAACTAACCTGATCCCCAATATTGTACACTACTTCATTATTATCATCTTCTAAAATATTTATTTATAACATTTCCTTCTCAAAATTTTCCTCCAACACTCCTATTTGTTCACCTAATATATGTGTACCTAAACTTGTACCTAAATCATTATTTCCTAAATTTTTACCTAAACTGTTTTGCCCTAAACTTTTACCTAAACCGTTCTGATCTAAACCTTTACCTAAACCGTTCTGACCTAAAATTGTACCTAAACCGTTCTGACCTTAACTTTTACCTAAACCGTTCTGACCTAAACTTTTACCTAAACCGTTCTGATCTAATCTTTTACCTAAACCGTTCTGACCAAAACTTCTACCTAAACCGTTCTGCCCTAAACCTCTACCTAACCCGCTTTTTCCTAAATTTGTACCTACACATATATTTCCTAAATTTGTACCTAGAGAGCTTTTTCCTAAATGTGTACCTAAATATACTCATCTAAAGTTATACCTAAAATATACTCTCTACCGTAACCATTTTTAACGCGCCTAAATCAATATTTAAGTCGCAAATATCCATAAAGTCTCGCCCCAGTACAATATTGCAGCACATAGATTCATCAGCCACTACAATTAATCTAAATAAAATCTTAATCTCTTTTCTCCAAAAATAACATAATATTTTACCAAAGCTTTTTAATAAACTTCTATTAATTCCCCAATAACTTTCTTTTTGTGGTTCTAATTTTAAGTTTTCTGGTACATAAGATCGTTTTATCAATGCAACTGGGCTTCCTGAATCTATTAAGCATTCCGTAATTATTGGCTGCCTCGGATCTTCAACACAAAAAATTTTGAACAATCTTACATAATTATTTTCCGCCTTCTTCTTGTTCTGGAGACATTCAGCAATCCGGTGGTCCTCTCTCCCACCTCCAAAACAAAACCCGGGGACCTTTAGGCTTGGGGACTCCCCCTTTCACAGTCTTCCGTTGTGATTTAAAAAAAAAAACAGGCTTCCCTTCCCGAAAACCCCAACCTCGCCATTTTTAATTTTTTCCCATTTTTAACCCTTGTTGAAAATTTAAAAAAGGAAATTTTTTTTTTTTTCCTCCCCCCTCCAAAAAAACCATTTCTTTCCTTGTGCACAAATTTTATGTTAAAACCCCCCCCACAATTTCACAAAACTATCTTTCCCCCACCACACCAAACTCTCCAAGCCCCCACCTTTTTTCACAAAAAAAAAAAAAACATTTAATTTTCTAACCAAATTCGCTCCTTAAATTTGCGTCTTAATGTCCACTTTGATTCCATTCCGCCGGCGCCTAGCTTCAATTGACAAGTAAGCCGTTTATTGGTTCTGAAAACCGTCCTGCATCTGCATGCATCCATTGCGAGCACTTCCTTTAATTTGCTGATCAGCAAAAACACGTCGTTGCACGTCCGACAAGTTAAAAAAAGCCGAAATGTTTTCCCATTGAGCGATCCAGAATCACACACATTTCACCCTCAAAGTTCATCAGCATTTCCTTGGCCTTATTAAATCCGGGCGACAAAAATCCATAATTTTCGAATTTATTGTCTTGCCGCTCTAGCATTTCATCATAATTTTCTCTGCTGACGTCTCTGCTAACGCTGGCGTCATCGCCTGTGCCGTCGCCTCTACTCTGTCTGATCTTGAAACTTCTCCCGCGTCGCTGTTCCAAACTCTCGAAATTTCTGTCGCCTTGTTGCTCTGCATTCTCGAAGTTTTTTTATTGTTTTGTTGTGCCGAATTCTCCGAACCGTTGTCTCTGCCGCTGCTGTTTCTAAGTTGCGCCTTTTCGTCTCCTCTGCCTCCGCTGCTTCGCTCGCCATCTCTTTCGCTCCGCTGTATATCATACGGCGAACCGTTGCTAAGCTCTCCTTCTTCATCGAACACGTCGATTGTGGCGCCACTAAGTCGCGCGCTTCGAGTTCTCGAACCAGCCCTGTCGATCTGCTGTTGTAAATTTTCGAAAACCTTCGCTGCCATCTCAATTTCCCGATGCACCTTCACTATTTTGTAGTCCAAACTCATTTTTGTTTTGTTAAATATATATTGTCGCGAAACATTTTGCACTTGATCCCACTTCTGAGATTGTGTCAGGATGTTCTTTAATTATATTATTTTATTTATTATGTGTATTTCGTTGGTTATTATATTATTATTTACAATGTTTCTTAAGAGTATGTTTAACTATCTTATCTTTTCTAATTATCTTTACACTTTTCCACTCTTGTTCTTGTTTGTTCTACTTATTATTCCACTAAGTTCTTGTTCGTTCTTACTTGTTTGCGTGCTCGTACCGAAGTGATCCGCTGCTCTCAGGCAGCTCTCTTTCAACCCCCGAATCCTACATTGCCTCTGTTTGAGAGACCGCTCTCTCAAACAGAGCGTAACCAAAATAGTGTTCCCAGAGCATACTCATCCTAATTGGCCTAGGTTAGGTTAGGTTATGTCGGAAGGCCCTCGAGGGCCACGCATAAGCCAATATGGCCCTTAGCTGTCGAAAGTTTCTGAGTGGACCTAGAGTATTTACGCGGTTTTCGAAATCTTTAAGGATCGAAGTGCTTTTCGCGAAGGGCAAGTAGTTCGCCTGGCTTCCTCCTGGAGGCATCTTCTAGCGATGCCCAGAACCGGAGCGCCTAGGTATTCTATTCTTGCCCTTGCTAGGGCCGGACATTTGCAAATGAGATGCTCCAAGGTTTCAGTTGCCTCGGATTCCCCACATTTCCGGCATTTGATGTTTTCGGTAATGCCCAGCTTGACTGCATGAGCAGCAGCTAGGCAGTGACCTGTGAGAATTCCCACTAACAGCCTGCAGTCTTTCCTCGGAAGGTGCAGCACGTAGTGACTTGAGTTTTACGTTGCGCTCTTTTACATAATCTTTGATATTTTGCAGGTTGTGGAATTTCTCCTCCACCTGCTGTTAGCTCGTGTGTCGGCCCGGCTCTCTAGCTCTCTTTGGAGCGTTCTAAGGAGACAGGAATGTTTACTATTCTTTCAATCGGCAGTCCTACGCCTTCCTTTGCAAGTTCGTCGGCCGTCTCGTTGCCATCCGATGCCCTGGTGGCTGGGAACCCAGTAGATCCGCACTGACGTAGTCGTTGCTGAGGATATCTAGTGCCTCCCTGCTTGCCAGTACTTTTTTGGAACTGATCGCCGACGATTGCATGGATCTTATCGCCGCTTGACTGTCTACGAACAAATTGACCGCACCATATGGGTGGTCTATGCTCTGCGCAAGCTCTGCCGCTTCTATGGCGAATACTTCCGCCTGGAAGATGCTGCATTGGCTTGGTAGCTTATACGACAGCCTCATTTCAGGGTCTGTACAGTATATGCCCGCTCCAACTCCCTCCTTCCATCTTGGAGCCGTCGGTGTATATGTTGAGGTGTTGAGCATGGTCCTGACCTGTTTTCCAGTCGTCTGGTCCCATGAATGTAGTTGTTTTTACATCCGGGCACGTTCTGGTGACCATGTAGTCAGATATACTGCTCATGTCTCGACCAATTGAACTATGCCCGAATCCCTGTAGGGACATATTCCTGATGCGACTGGGCGTTGTGCCGCCTTTCCTGCAATCAGTTGCGCGTGGATGTCTAGGGGATCAACTCCTATTATAGTTTCGAGTGCTTTTGTGGGGTTGATCTCAGCGCCCCTGTTATGCAGAGCAGTGCCTGCCGCTGAGTCCTCTCCATGAGCTTGTTATACGTCTTCTTTTCCATGGCCTGCCACCACACTAAGACTCCATACATCAGAGTTGGACGCACCACCGAGATGTAAATCCAGTGCATCAGAGCGGGTGAGAGGCCCCATGTGCTGCTAAGCATCTTCTTGGATGCATATAGCGCTATGGTGGCCTTTTTAACCCTCTCTAATACATTGAGCCTCCATGCCAGCTTGCTGTCTATTACAATTCCGAGGTACTTGACTTGTGCTTTCGGGGTTAGCCTGGTAGAGTTAATTTTCGGGGGACCCATAGCGGAACCTTGTATCTCTTGGTAAAGGGAATGAGGTCCGTCTTGTCCGCGTTGATACTGAGTCCTACCTTCTTCGCCCACTCACATATCTCCCTGAGTGTTGATTCCATAAATCGAGCTGAGGGTCGATGGGCAGACTCCGTGATAATTATGCTTATGTCATCAGCATAAGCTGTTATCTTTAGGGCCTTCCTCTCGAATCTCTTGATCAGGTCGTCCACCACCAGATTCCACAGAAGAGGCGACAGGACCCCGCCTTGCGGGGGTGCCCCTGTGTGCTCCTTTCACCGTGGAGGCGGTGCCCCAATCGGATTGTACCCGCCTACAGCTTAGTAGATTTCTTATCCACATGCTGATGGCGGGGGCGTGTTAGCCGCTTCTAGGCGGTCCATTATAGCGTCTGTGGTCACGTTGTTGAGTGCTCCGGATATATCCACAAACACTCCTAGAGCATATTCTTTGTTATACAGGGCTCTCTCAATGGTGGCTACTAACGAGTGTAGTGCCGTCTCCACTGATTTCCCTTTCGTGTAAGCGTGCTGGTTGGATGACAGCAGTCGTCCTACATCGTTTCTGATGTGTATGTCCAGCAGCTTTTCTAGCGTCTTAAGTAAGAATGAGGTGAGGCTAATCGGCCTGTAATCCTTGGGCTCACATGGCTGCACTTGCCTGCTTTTGGCAGGAAGACAATCCTAGAGGTCCTCCATTGGATAGGGATATAGCCCGTGCTTAGGCAAGCTGTGAATATAGCGTGTAGCCATGGGGTGATCACCTCTTTGGTCACCTGTAGCATGGCTGGGAATATTCCATCTAGTCCTGGTGCTTTAATTCCCGCAAAGGAATCTATAGCCCATTGGATTCTTCTAGAGGATATTAGGTTTGTTGGGAGACTCTCTTCTCCAAGTCCGGGCTCCTGATGCTTGCTAGCATCGGATATCTCAGTGCATCCTGGGAAGTGAGCATGCATTCGTGCTGTTAGGGCCTCCCTCGCTGCCCTCAGTCCACTGTCCGTCGTCGCGTTGGAGCTGACTCTGTATGGTGGGTTGCTTTGATAGCCCAACTTCCGGAGTCTAGCCGTTTCTGGGGCCGCCTCGATATTGGAGCCAGAAGTTTCTCCACGAGCTTCGTTGTGCCCTGCGTATTTCCTTCTTGTAATCCCTGAGTAGGATCTTGTATTCCTCGTCGGTCACATCTTCTTTCGCCTCTTTGGCGATTTTGAAGAACTCTCTGAGTTATTGCGTAGGAGCGAAAGATTACTATTCCACCAGGGTGGCTTGGTCCTCTTCTAGCTCTAGATGTCGGGCATGCTGCGCGTTGCGCATCTAGTAATTCCCTGGAGAGGGGTCTCTAGGGACTTTTCCATGTCTTCAGCCGAGTTTTACTAGGCCAGGGCCAGTCGTGAGTCTTGTAAAGATTATGTTCCTAAACTTTCCCCAGTTGGTCTTCCGGGGTTCCTAAAGACAGTTGGTTTGGGAGAGTGGTCGAAGTCGTATTGGAATTGAATGTACTTATGATCTGAGAAGGATGGTCTCTCAAGGACTCTCCATTCTGATACCATTGTACACTGTCCCCTTGCGAGTGTTATATCTAGCACGTTTGAGGAGGTGGGACCTACAAAGTGTGTTCTTCTCCTACGTTACCTATGCATAGGTTAGTGGGTAATAAAAAGTCTAAGAGTGACTCACCTCTGTCGTTGATGTCGGGGCTCCCCCCACACGCAGTGGTGTGCGTTGGCGTCTGAACCCACGATCAGTTGCTGGTCGTTCAGGATGGCTTCCACCATGCTCCTGGGTTCATCCAGGAGGGGAGCCGTCCTGTCTGTGTGCCATGTAGCAGGAAGCTACCATAAGGCCCTTCTTCTCGCTCTCCAGCATCACCACGGATTAGGTCATCCGTGCTGTAATGAGATATAAGGTTAGCATCTCTGGACCCTTCCGTACAAGTCGGACGGTTCTATTTCTGCTTACCGATGGTGTGTAGAACAAGTTGTAATTAGAGGACTTTAGTCCGGCGACGAAATACCCGAGGCAATCCATGGCCCCTGGACTAAAGCTATGTCAGCGGACCCTTGCTCCAGGGCTATGAGAGTTCCGCCGACGCGATTTCCCTCTTATGGAGATTGAGCTGCAGCATACAAGGTGGCATGGGTACTGGGCTCAGCTCCATTCGACAGGTTGACTGTCAACGTCAGGTCACCGTCCTCCGCGTCCTCGTCCAGCGAGAGTCCCTGGGCAGCGTCCACGATGGTTTCCAGACCTAAGTCCTTCTCCACCTCGCCTGCCTTCAGGGTGTGAGCATCCTTATCCCCGGGATGGCGTTTTTGAGGCGCAGGTACACGCTCCCCATGCCCCACGCCATCTTCCCGTATCTCGGATGGTAAAGGATGTCCTCTGCCTCCTTGTTAATCTGGAGGACTGCACTCTGGCCCCCCTCCTTGGGTAATGGGGTCGCAAGGTGCAGAACCTTCCAGTCCGCGGTTGGGATGTCCGGATTCTGACGCTGCAGCAGCTTCAGCGCCCGGTCCCCTTGGATTGCGATCGGGAAAGAACCTTCCCCTTAGGAATGGACGGGACAGCTCCCTGTCCACCACCTCCAGCCCCAGGCCCCCCTCCCACAACGCCTCCAGTTGGCAGACCGTTTGTGTCAGCCACTTCCTCGTCAGGTCATCCTTACACTTCAGGATTTTGACCCCACGTTCAGCCACCCGGCACCATCAAATGTGGGCATGGGGGCCTCAGGTCTTCCTCCATCCGTGCAAATAATGACTCCAACGAGTCGCGCATGCACCAACTTCCACCGCGGCTCGGTCATCTTGCCGGCTTCATCGCTTTTGTCCAGTAGGTGCTACGATCAGAGTGTCGTTTGGTCCTCTTTGACTTTAAGCTTTTCGTCTCGGGCTTCGTCGCTTTTAGGGGGGGAGCGCCTGCCTCCTTCGGCCCGCGTCGCCGCTTGCTCCCCAGTGCGTCCTTGTTGGCGCTCTCGGTTGAGCGTTGCCCCTTGTTGGCAAGCGACTCCCGCCTCCGCCTTGTTGGCGAATCCGCCCGTTGAGCCCATATTCAGAGGTTGGCGGTGCGAAGCCTGCCCTCTGCGAGCCCTTACAACATCGGCCGAAGATGAAAGCTTTCCGCCTTCTCCACCAAATGGGATAAGGGGCGGGCTTTTCCCGGAGCCGGCTCAGGATGCGGAGGGCGGCTATATTGCGCCTTAGCCTTCATCCCCTCGCTTGAACGCTTCGGCCCGTCCTGCGCGGGGGCTGGTGCCTGGTTTCGGCGAGCGGAGAAGGCTCCTCCTCTTCTTTAGAGCTGCACGCTCTCCAGGTCCGAGTCTGTATCGACTATGGCACCTGAGCGGCAAACCTTCCCTTGCGACGTTGTGGCAGTAGCATTACAACTGATATGACCTGCCTCCCGTCAAATCAGAGGTGTGACCGCTGGCGACACGCAGAGGGATTGCTCCCCCGTGCCCGCCGATGGTAGCAGTCACGCCTTCCGCATGACGTTGACAATATCTGGCCCGAGTTGAAACGCTTTTGTGTCCATTTCCGAAATACACTGGATCGGTTCGGGAACCACTGGCGTTTATGCTAACCGCAGAGCTGCGTTTATGCCTAACCGCCAGCACCTCCACCACTTCTTCAAAGTGGTTATTCCCCTTCCAGCTTTTCCAAGCGGAAGGAATTGAACCGTTGCCTTAGCTAGACCTGTATTACCGCGGACGGAGCAAGCGTAGTGCATTACCCCGTTGTCCGGGATAATACAGTGCCCGTGCATGCGGCACCCTCTTGGAGGGTTCAGATGGAGGATTTTCGCCAGCCTCCTAATTGTACGCTACACTAGCTTTTAGTTTTGAAACAGTTCTTGCTTTCGATATGTCTACGCCATGTTAGACGTCTGTCGAGGTGGATGCCAAGATACGTTACTTCATTTACTTGGGGATCTGTGCTATTCAGGCAGAGCGGAGGCAGCTTTGTCCGTTAAGGTACACTGTGCTTTAACAGCTGATACAGCTAAAATGTACAGACAGGTGTTGGTGAAAGAACCGGACCGGAATTACCAATGCATTTTGTTGCGATCTAACCCTGCTGATCCCATGCAAGCGCTGCGCCTTAAAACCGTAACATATGGAACCAATTCTGCTCCCTTTCTAGCGGTTCGTTGTTTATTTCATTTGGAAAGTAAATATGGTGAGCAGTAGAGGCAATTAACAGAAATTTTTATAAGGACGACATGCTGTGTGGAGGGAATTCGGAATCGGAGATCTTAAGATTAAGAAATGAGGTGTCTGAGTTGTTAGAAATTGGCAGGTTTCAGCTACATAAATGACGTAGTAATTGTTTGAATGTTCTGGGTAGTGGCTTAAGCTCGGAGCCGCTCATGTTGAAAACGGAAGACGCTGCCAAGACATAGGGTATATATTGGACAAGTCTAGAAGACAAATTCTAATTTGCTTATAACGTGAAGTATTGCCCAACTATTACGAAGCGGACTGTGCTGTCGGAACTGGCTCAGGTTTTTGATCCATTGGGATTTCTAAGTCCAATTTTAATTCTGGGCAAGATTTTCGTACAAGAATTATGGCTGCTTAAGCAGGATTGGGACGAAGACTTGCCGCAAAGCTAGCCATCGAATGAAGTGCAAGATATTATTGGAGAATGTAAATTTGCAATTTTTTTTTTTTTTTTTTTTTATACTTTGCTTTTATTTATTGAATCTTCTCATTTACGAGACTAACAATAAGTGTATCAAATCTTATACTATAACCTAACTAGGAGTCATGTAGACTGAGACAGTGGCCCTGACAAGTTATGGCTGGGTTGGAAGGTCTGTACGTTGCAGGCGGGTTCGGCTGGAGACCCGAGTCAAGACCCTTGCTAGCGGATTTGGGTGGACAGAGAGTTTTTCATTGTAGGACGCTTTTTGCTTGTCTATTTTATCTTTTACTGCGAGAATGCCGAGGTCCCGGTGGATGTTTTGGTTACGAATATACCATGGTGCCCCAGTGATAGTTCGCAGGATCTTTGATTGGGCTCGTTGTATGATGTCTATGTTGGTTCTGCTCGCGTTCCCCCACAGCTGGGAGCCATACGTCCAGATTGGCTTAAGAGTGGAGCTGTAGAGCAGACACAAGGGCGATCGGGAGTTTATAATCCAGTGGAGGCTGCCAGATTTCAGTTTTAGGTGCAGTTTCCAGCTTTCGATATGTCTACGCCATGTTAGACGTCTGTCGAGGTGAATGCCGAGATACGTTACTTCATTTACTTGGGGGATCTGCGTGCTATTCAGGCAGAGTGGTGTGTCAGTTGGTCTGTTACGAGTAAACGTTATGCGCTTACACTTTTGTTCTTTTATTTTCTTCTCGAATTACACGAGGTGGTTGGCGAGTTGGATTGTTGCATGGACTGGGCATTTGGAGCGGCTAAGGATCGCAGTGTCGTCAGCGAAGGTGGATGTTGTTAGTCGCTCACTCGTGGGGATATCTGTTGTGTAAAGGACGAATAGAGTTGGCCCAAGTGCGCTGCCTTGTGGGACTCCAGCTTCGGTACTATAGCTGTCGGAAATTGTTGTGTTACAGCTCACTGCGAAGGCTCTATTGTGGAGGTAGGATTCAAGAAGTTTATGAGTATACCCAGGCAAGTGTGTGAGCCAGACACGGTCGAATGCTTGAAATACATCGAGAAATATCGCGCTGAAATATTCCCTATGCTCGAAGGCTGTGCGAATCTCTGATGTTATTCTGTTTACTTGCTCGATAAATCCGTGTTTTACTCTGCAGCCAAATTGATGGGCTGGGATAATGTTGTGGGCTCCCATATATGGTATTAAGCGCGTTAGAAGCCATTTTTCTAATTATTTGGACAGGCATTAAAATAGACTTTTTGGTCTGTAAGATGACGGAATCGTGTGATCTTTTCCGGGCTTCGGTTTGATTGATTTTTTTCATTTCCTTGAATAGTAGCCTAGACTTATGATTCCATTGAAGAGTTTACAGATCCTCAATAGCACAGTACGGAAGTTCCATTATCATTTTTGAAGTTATTAGGTCACCTCCTGGAGCTTTTTTTGTTTTTAGCTCCCTGATGACTTTTGTGATCTCGTTCGGCTGAAATGTAGTTGGCGTGGATTCAGTTTCGAGGTGGATTTGCGGAAGATGTTTGCTGAAAGACGCCTCTGAGATGTAAGGCAAATGCTTCGGCTCTATCTTTGTCGCTGCGGGCCCAGCACCCTGAGGAATTCCTTATAGGAGTGACGGTTTCAATTGGAGAGCTTAGATTTGGGTGAGGCCTCCACAAGGGATGCTTTGTACTAGTTGGCGAGAGTTTTTTAATATATTTAAGTTGTTAATTTTCAGCATCTTGCTTCTGAGCCCGGTTTAGATTGCGGGTGGCTTCCGTAAGACGTTGCTTTGCGCATGGCGATCTGGTGGTTTGCTACGCTCGCCGCAGACGCCTCTTTTCCAGTTGAGAAATAAGAGTAACAGGCGTTTCTTTGGTTTACGCAGCTTCTACGCTCATTCTTTTGATCACTGCTCATTTTTTTAGCTTATTATGCGTGGCACTTATTTGTTTAAATTAAATAAGCACTTGTGTTAATCATAACAGTAAATATTATTATATTTTTCTTTGTTTTTGATTTGTTAGCGTCTTTTCGCACTATTTGGACTTCTCCAGTATAATATTCGTTAGGTTTTCACTATCGATATTTGCAAATGAATTTTTGAAACTCCAGCGAGTGTTCAGCTACATCTATCTTTGGCGTAATGCTATAAGGAAAAATTCGACAAATAAGATTTGCAGCCTGTCTGCTACAGAACTGGCAGGCGGACTACCTTATATAGTTTTTAACTTGCAGAACCTTAAGTTGCATAAAGACTTCATTATGTTGCGATCCGGCAAGCGAATAAAGTCCTTAAAAATATAGTGCTTGAATCCGCTGCACTGTCATTTGAATCCAATCATCCTATTTTGATGCCAAGTAACCATGTAGGGGTTAATGCACTAATTAAATACACACAGCGAAAAAATGTACATGCCGGGGCACAGTCCTTATGTGCCTTTTTGCGGCAGAAATATTGGATCATTAATTGCAGAAATCTGGCACGCAAGACGGTGCGAAGCTGCATCATATGTTTCCGGCTACGACCAATATTGGGCAGTGACCTAATGGGAGCACTGCCAAAAAGTCGTGTGAGAGGCCGGATCTACACGTTCGAGAGTGCTGGACTGGAATTCCCTGGACCGATCTGGATGCATTTTAACATTCGAGGGAAGCGCCCAGTTAAAGTGTATCTCTACGTTTTCGTATGCTCTTTGACAAAGGCATGCCATCTGGATATCGTCTCGGATTTGAGTACCAATACCTTCATAGCTGCACTAAAGCATTTCTTCGCCCGAAGTGGATTGAGCTCAGACCTATTTTGTGACACAAACTTTGTAGGCGCTTGTCGTGAGCTAAAGCAAACCTTCAACGCTCCAGATAAAGGGCTGATTGCAGATGAGTGCAGCCAACGAGGAGTACAATTTAACTTCACCCCCCCACGGTAGCCCCATTTTGGAGGGCTTTGGGAAAGTGCTGTAAAGATCGCCAAGCAATTGCTGATCAAATACACACAATAGCCTGGCATTCAACTACGAGGATCTTTCGACTGCTATAACCCAGGTGAAGGCCGTGATGAATTCCAGGCCGTTGCATCCATTATAATGGATGATAATTATCATCGGATCCGAATGATTTGGAAGCCCAGGCCACTTCTTAGTGCGCCGTCCATTGAATGCGCTAATTGAACCATTTGATGAAGATTTGGTTAAACTCTCTATTACCAATCATTGGAAACGAATTTTGTTATTCCACAATTCATTCTGGCGCCGCTGGTCAGCTGAGTACCTGACGCTGTTGCAGGAACGCACTAAGTGGACAACGGTGGTCAGTAACATCCAGATAGGCACGTTAGTGCCAATCGCAGAAGACAACGCACCACCGGAACAGTGGTTATTAGGACGAGTGATCGAGCTGCATCTAGGACCTGATGGCGCAGTTCGTATAGTCACACTTAAGACAAAATCTGGAGTCCTCAAACGAAACGTTCAACGTATCTGCGCTCTAAGCTTCCAAGGCGGGGAGTATGTTCGCGCCATAGTTAGATTACATATCGAATATGAAATAAATTGAATTGATGTTGGAAATTAAAACAGAGCGGACGTACGAGTATAAAAACTATAAAAAACAATTCTTTAAAGGCTTGCGGATGTTCCAGCGTAAATAATCTCGAATGAACAAAATTTCTCGCATCCTTCCGCCGTGAATCCTCGATTACACTAAGCCTATCCCTGCACAATGGGAAGGACATCAATAACAACCTTCTTCAACTGGAAGAAAATCTTGACTAAAGTTTCCTCGCATTCTTTCGCCGTACACCCCGATTATAATTTCGATATCATCCTTGTGCAACGGGAAAACTTTGCCGATTATTTTTCTGCATCGAGTCCTTGATAAACAGCAGCCGATTCAACGGCTCCTGCGTGAACCTGCACAGTGTCAAACCCAAGGGATCCTGCGAGATCCAAGAAAAAAAAAATATACCTCAGGAATCCTGCGAGATTCCACGCTATCGCGAAGCCTTGCTTGACACGGATATGCGTGGTCCACCCTAAAGAGTATAAATCCTTCGGCAGTTGACCAAAGCCGTGTTTTCGAGTTCAGCTGGAGGCCAGCTGGGCCGGAACCACCTTCAGGTCCGCAGCGAGTTTTTGGATTTTTCTTGCCGCCGCGTTACTAGCAGTGACTGGAGTACGAAATTCGGAACCACCTTCAGAAGCCCAACGAACCCCTCATGGAGTACATAATCGATCCCAAATTACAGTTCGCCAGGCCGGATTCTCTCCAAACCGAGAGCTGGAACGGATTTACGAAAACATGCTCCCGGAGAACCAGCTGTTCACCCGGAGACAGGATTTCTACACGGGGAGTTCCGGAACCCTCGACTCCTCTTCTGTGGACGTGGACTGTGGACGGCGAGGAATCCGGATGGTGGACTGCTGCCGACCGGAGATCACCCGAGGAACCCATCCACCCCAGGAAAACAGTAGTAGGTAACCTGCACCAACACCATGGACGCTCCCTTTTTTCGAAAAGTTTGCATGGTTACACTTTCTCCGCCTAGTTACTGGTTGAATTTCAATTCAGTTTTACATTTTATCAGATTGCTCTGCCTTTCTGTTCTTGCGCTCTGTGTTTACCGCTGCATCGCTTAGTGCTTGTTGTTGGTGCAAGTGTTTTGCATATGCCAAACAAACCACATAAGCTTATCACTTCTCTGCGCGCAGAAAAAGCTTTTATTCTCGCGCATTTCGGTATTTTGTTTTGATCGGTTGCTTCGCCACCAAATTTGTTTAATTTTATTGCTCCATTTTGACTGCTGCTGTACTAATTATTTTGAAATAATGGTAACCTGTTGCATCAATCCGTGTTCGAGCGGCGGAGCAATTACCGCGCGGCCACTATTTATGGTTGGCTCTGCGACAATATCGCTCACCCTGCATGCGCCGATCTTGGACAAATTGGCATACGGAACAATTCTGGATTGGACTGGACGTGCCCGACTTGCCTTCATATCAAAACGGACATGAGGGCTTTTTTGAGGCAAACTCACCTCTAGTTTCAGTCCTTTGCTGCCGCCTTTAAAGACTTATCAAGCAGTTTCCAGAAGGCGGAGCAGCACTTTAAATCGCTTAAGCTGCTAAGTGACTCCGCAAACCAACAAATGAGCAACCTTTTTAATAGCTTCCTATTTGTTCCAGACCCTGCGAGCCCCCTTATGAGGTTAAGTCCTTCAGTACTAAGCCCGCTGATAACACTGCGGCCGTGGTCAGGTGAAGATGCCGTACATGTCCTTATTTCTGGCGGTACTCGCCAACGTCGACATGCCTTTGGATCTTCAGCCCGTCACGTCACATGCCTCTGCCTGTGTGTCGTTGGACTTAGATGCCCAACCTTGGGTACCTCCGGTGGTCTCAATTTCATTGCCGCCAGTCACCAGCCGTGCACCCCAACATTCGGCAATTTCAGGAGTTGCACAACGGAGTCCGGCGCCTTTAGCCGGAGTTACTCCAAAGAAGCTGATTTTTGTTTTCCGCCTCAGTCCAGGAGCCTCTGAAATCGATGTAAGGCGATGTATCTGAGCAACAATTTACTGTCACTAAATTCAATTTTAAGCAAAGACGTGAAATATCTTCGTTTGAAATTGGAATTTCTGATGTACCATTTCCTAGGGTTCTTGATACTCCCGTATGGCCTGAACACGCAATTGTTCATGAATTCGTCAACAAGAGTGACCCTCGATCTCGCGTGCCTCGGTCTCCCTCGGCTAGAACTCCAAAAAACTAAAAGCTTCCTTTATCCTACAATACAAGAATGTTCGCAGCTTACGAGTACTAGGCAAACTTAGTAAACTACAAGTCAACAGTGACTCCTTTGATGCCAATGTCATTGCCTTTACTAAAACGTGGCTCAACTCCTCTGTCTCTGATAGCGAATTATTTGCAGGAAACTATGTCGTTTATAGATGTGATCGTCTTATGCGTATCGGCGGTGGTGTTCTTATCGCTATTAAGTCCGATCTTGTTTCTAACTTGCTTCCGATAACTGACACGGATTGTAATTTAGAGTTTGTTGCAGTTTGATCCATGTTCATGATTATTTTGTTTATGTCGCATGCTCGTCCATCCCACCCTGGTCTGACACTGATATATATTTGCAGCATTTAATGCTTATTCAAAATATTCACTCTTCCCTTGGCATTAATGATCACCTTATTGTTATGGATGACTTCAACCTGCTTTCCATATCTGGGTGCCCTCACCTTGTGACGATTCGTCATTGCTCGGGTGGCTCAGGGATGGCCAGGATTCGTCTCAGGAATTTATATTTGGTTCAGGTGTGGTTGCTGAAAGAGATTCCGACCCGGTCCCAGAGTAGAACGCTAGCTAATTCGGTACAACTTATCTTTCTGTTTATTGACTTAATAGGTACAAATTACTGATAGTTTCATTTCTCGTCGCCGGGTAACGTCGTGCTCTAGTGACGAATGCGACCCTTCCATCGGCTCGTTCTGAGGTCCTAAGAACTGGGAAGAGTGTTTAGAGGCCGTCCGGGTCTCCTAAATATGAGAAGAGTTGAGTTCAGAGGCCGGTCTGGTCTACTAATTAGTGAGAAGAGTGCAGAGGCCGATCTGGTCTACTAATTGGTGAGAAGGGTTTAGAGGCCGATCTGGTCTACTATATATTGAGAAGAGTTTAGAGGCCGATCTGGTCTACTAAGTGGTGAGAATGGTTTAGAGGCCGATCTGGTCTACTATATGTTGAGAAGAGTTTAGAGGCCGTTCTGGTCTACTATAGATTGAGAAGAGTTTAGAGGCCGTTCTGGTCTACTATATATCGAGAAGAGTTTAGAGGCCGTTCTGGTCTACTATATATCGAGAAGAGTTTAGAGGCCGTTCTGGTCTACTATATATCGAGAAGAGTTTAGAGGCCGTTCTGGTCTACTATATATCGAGAAGAGTTTAGAGGCCGTTCTGGTCTACTATATATCGAGAAGAGTTTAGAGGCCGTTCTGGTCTACTAAATACGAGAAGAGTTTAGAGGCCGTTCTGGTCTACTATATATCGAGAAGAGTTTAGAGGCCGTTCTGGTCTACTATATATCGAGAAGAGTTTAGAGGCCGTTCTGGTCTACTAAATACGAGAAGAGTTTAGAGGCCGTTCTGGTCTACTATATATCGAGAAGAGTTTAGAGGCCGTTCTGGTCTACTATATATCGAGAAGAGTTTAGAGGCCGTTCTGGTCTACTAAATACGAGACGTAATACGCAAAGGCTACTGTGATTAGTTAGTTACCACGCCGTTTACCCGTCTCCTGTGGTTCTGCTGCACTCCTTACCGCTGCACTCCTTACCGCTGATCCTTGGCTGCTAGTCCTTTCCGCTGGTCCCGGTTAGGTGGACCTTCGCCGATCGCCGGCCGAAACTGAATGAGCTCCGTAGTGCTGGGGTGCGCTTTATATAGCGGTTCGGCGGGGCTAGTGTGCCCGCATCGCCGCCCGCATTTGGCCGCATTAGTGTGCCCTGCCGCTCGCGGTCGGTGTGCCCAGCCGCGCGCGATCGTTGGCGCGCGCGCGCATTTAATTCAAATCAAATTCCATTCTTGTGTCTTCGATCGTTCCTATTACTTATTTATACCTAACCTATTATATTATATGTATATATGTGCGCGTTTGCGCGTCACACTCCCCCCTCTCTTAGGAGACGGTGTGATATCATACCGTAACTCTTTTCCTCGGTCGAATACTCTTCTGCCTTTTCCTGCGATGCTGTAGTACTGCGATGTCCGTTCTACTTTTAATGACATTGCCCGTTGCCATGCCCTCTCGGCCATCTCTGTTGTCCGAATCTCCGTGCTCTCTATGTCCGGTGATGATCGTTGTGTTGTCGCCTGTTCTTCTCTTGGCTTTCTTGGTGTATTTGTGCTACCGGCCTTCTCCTGTTGCGGTCTTGGTACTTCCAGAAAAATCCGCCAATCCCCTACTGCTTCGCTGACCTCCTTTGCTTGGTCGGTTATCCGCTGCTCATTATTTTGCTCTCCCGATCCCACTCCGCATTCTTCCTGTCTGCGCTGCCCTTCTTCCTCGCGTTGTTCCTTTCTCCCCTCCACCTCGTCTTCTTGATCTTTGATGCACTCCTTTCCCTCCTCCAAGTCGACCTCCTCGAGTTGGTCCATATCCATTTTCCCAACGGCAGACCTCATGTACACCTCGGTCTCTTTACCTTCCAGTGCGATCCATGGGTCTCGAACTACCTGGTCTGTCTCTTCCAGTTGGTTCTCCGCCGTTTCACAGCAATCGATGGCTTTGGTGGCTATTTTAAGCTGCCCCATACCGTCGGATCCCATGCAGGTCTCTGGGCTGAGCCTGTGCTGTGTTTGTGCGAGATTTTCTGCTGTGATCATCTCGACTATCTCCGCCAGTTTGAGAAACTCGGGAAGCGTTTTAAATCCTGATCTTCTCGTAAATAATTTTATCTCACTCCTTGAGTTCAAGTATACCAAGTCTAACTTTTCCTTGCATGTATACTTCGCGAACCTCATCATGTCCATTAGGCTCATCGCGTATGTTCTTGCCAATTCCGCCTCTCCTTGTTTTCGCTGCGCGATTTGCTCTTTGAGTTGTTTTTGATAACTTCGCGGTAAGAAGTAATCCACTAGCTCTTCTGTAAGCATTGCCCAGCTTTCAATTTTGCTTGGCGTGCAGTTCCACCAATCGATCGCGGCATCTTCTAAAATGAATGGCATCGTTTCCACCAGTTGGTCATGCCGGATTCCATATCCCGTCGCCCAATCTTCCATCTTCCTTATAAACTCCAGTGGATTGGTTGTCCCATGGTACCGTATTCCCCAGCTTCGTATCCGGTCCAGGAACTCCACGTTTATCTTTCCTTCCATCTTCGTGTCCGTTCGTTCTGCTTCAGTCTCACTCCGACAATCTTTCGTTGACCGCATCCGTGTGTTCGATGGGCAACTCCATATCATCTTCCTCCACTTCGTCCGCTTACTCTCTTATCCAGCTCATGGTCTACCGCTGCCGGTTTCTCTGCAACCACTTCAACCTGTCTCGGGCGCCACTGTGACGATTCGTCATTGCTCGGGTGGCTCAGGGATGGCCAGGATTCGTCTCAGGAATTTATATTTGGTTCAGGTGTGGTTGCTGAAAGAGATTCCGACCCGGTCCCAGAGTAGAACGCTAGCTAATTCGGTACAACTTATCTTTCTGTTTATTGACTTAATAGGTACAAATTACTGATAGTTTCATTTCTCGTCGCCGGGTAACGTCGTGCTCTAGTGACGAATGCGACCCTTCCATCGGCTCGTTCTGAGGTCCTAAGAACTGGGAAGAGTGTTTAGAGGCCGTCCGGGTCTCCTAAATATGAGAAGAGTTGAGTTCAGAGGCCGGTCTGGTCTACTAATTAGTGAGAAGAGTGCAGAGGCCGATCTGGTCTACTAATTGGTGAGAAGGGTTTAGAGGCCGATCTGGTCTACTATATATTGAGAAGAGTTTAGAGGCCGATCTGGTCTACTAAGTGGTGAGAATGGTTTAGAGGCCGATCTGGTCTACTATATGTTGAGAAGAGTTTAGAGGCCGTTCTGGTCTACTATAGATTGAGAAGAGTTTAGAGGCCGTTCTGGTCTACTATATATCGAGAAGAGTTTAGAGGCCGTTCTGGTCTACTATATATCGAGAAGAGTTTAGAGGCCGTTCTGGTCTACTATATATCGAGAAGAGTTTAGAGGCCGTTCTGGTCTACTATATATCGAGAAGAGTTTAGAGGCCGTTCTGGTCTACTATATATCGAGAAGAGTTTAGAGGCCGTTCTGGTCTACTAAATATCGAGAAGAGTTTAGAGGCCGTTCTGGTCTACTATATATCGAGAAGAGTTTAGAGGCCGTTCTGGTCTACTATATATCGAGAAGAGTTTAGAGGCCGTTCTGGTCTACTAAATATCGAGAAGAGTTTAGAGGCCGTTCTGGTCTACTATATATCGAGAAGAGTTTAGAGGCCGTTCTGGTCTACTATATATCGAGAAGAGTTTAGAGGCCGTTCTGGTCTACTAAATACGAGACGTAATACGCAAAGGCTACTGTGATTAGTTAGTTACCACGCCGTTTACCCGTCTCCTGTGGTTCTGCTGCACTCCTTACCGCTGCACTCCTTACCGCTGATCCTGGGCTGCTAGTCCTTTCCGCTGGTCCCGGTTAGGTGGACCTTCGCCGATCGCCGGCCGAAACTGAATGAGCTCCGTAGTGCTGGGGTGCGCTTTATATAGCGGTTCGGCGGGGCTAGTGTGCCCGCATCGCCGCCCGCATTTGGCCGCATTAGTGTGCCCTGCCGCTCGCGGTCGGTGTGCCCAGCCGCGCGCGATCGTTGGCGCGCGCGCGCATTTAATTCAAATCAAATTCCATTCTTGTGTCTTCGATCGTTCCTATTACTTATTTATACCTAACCTATTATATTATATGTATATATGTGCGCGTTTGCGCGTCACAACCTGACTCGAATTTTCCGAATTTTCCCACTGCACCTCACGATCGTATTCACGGCCTTATCGACCTTTCACTGGGACAATTAAATTTTATTAGGAGCTGTGGAGACAAAATCTTAGACTTAATTTTTTCGTTGGAGTTTGCCAATGCTTACGTCTCTAGAATCTACCCTCTCTCCAGCCCCGAAGATGTTTATCATCCCACATTAGAGATAATTCTAGAAGCCTCGACTCCACTACTGCCGTGTCCTTTAGCTGAGCCAGCAAATTTCGCTACTTCCGCAAACCTAATTTCACTGACATGAGCTCTTATTTATCGTCAATCGATTGGACTTTTCTTGACTCCACTGACGATCCGTTGCACATGGTTGAGCGCTTTTATGACATACTGTACTCTGGTTTTGACATGTTTGTTCCATTGTTTCCCTCTCCTGACGTCTCGCATAAGCCTCCCTGGTTTTCTCGTCGACTTTCCTATTTAAACGAAACGAAAGTCACACATTTTTCCATCCTGTCTTCACCTCCATAAGGAGTCCGCCTCGAACGAGCATGATGTCGCGAGCTTATTCGCTAAATTTTTCCAGACTACTTATACATCTATCAGTTTCGACTCAACCTCACCATATCTATACTCTCTTCCGCACTCAGACAGTAGTTTTTAGCCCACAATTAGCGAAAACCATGTTTTTCAGCATCTCAAAACACTGAAGCTATCCTTCTCTTCTAGTCCTGATTTTGTTCCTAGCTGTGTTTTGAGATATTGTGCCAGTGCACTATGTAGTCCTTTGTCTAAATTATTTAAGATATCCCTTCAGCTTTAATTTTTTCCCGAAAGTTGAAAGGAATCTTTTATAATTCCCCAGGGGCAAGACCAGCCGACTCGGCCGTGACTGCAACTGACCTGTTATTAGAGTATCCGCAGCTTTGATAAGCTCTTCAAAACGGAACTTAGCAACAAGACGGAGTGGACCAGCATGTCTACCACCTATGATGTGAAACCACATGCTATTAGGTGGTACACTGACAGCTCACGGCGGACCCCGACTCAAATATCACGAACCTCTAGGGAAATTCGCCAGTATCTTTCAAGCGGAGGTACACGCGATAGAGAGATGTGCCTCGTTCAATATTGAGCGGGGTTACAATCGAGGGACATAGCCATATTCTCAGATAGGCAGCAATCAGAGCACTCAGTGCACATAAGATTGTTTCCAGACTAGTATGGCAATGTAGAGGAACACTCAATGAGTTGGGAGCAAACAATAAGGTAACCATATACTGGGTACCAGGGCATGCGGGGATCCCCGGCAATGAAGTGGCCGACATAATGGCTAGAAAGGGGGCGAGTACGCCCTTCTATGGTCCGGAGCCCTTCTGTGGACTAGGGCCAGGAGTCATCAGCCAGAGCAGTCGTGTGGATCTCATGACTGCCAGCGATGACTTCTGGCGGTCGTCGAAAGGGGCAAGGCAGAGTAAACGTTTGCTAGGTTGCTACAATAGCAGGAGGACCAAGGACTGTTTGGAGTTGAGCAAAGGATCTCTCCGAATAGTCACGGGCTTCCTGACCGGGCACTGCAGACTGCGCAAGCATCTGTACAATCTCAAGATAGGGGAGGACGGTCTTTGCAGACTTTGTCTGGAAGGAGACGAGACTCCGGAACACCTACTTGAGAAGTGGCCGGCTATCAGTCGGTTGAGGTTGGCCCACTTGGGGGGCCTTACACTCACCACACAGGAAATGAGGGCTCTTCGACCAGGCGACATCATCGCATTCTTGCGATCGATTGAACTGTTCGATGAGCTATAGCTCATGCACTAGAACGAGGGCACAATAGACCCTAGTGGTCGCAGTGCCTCTTATAACTATTATTATTATTATTTATACATTTTGAGGCGAATTTCACGTATTTTACGGGGAACTGCAGAGGCCCAGTTGTTTTGCGGCAATTAGAAGTATCGGTGCAGCATTGTAATACGATGGTATGGGCAATCTAGTGGTGCTTATATTTGCTGGCAAGTTTATGTGTATCAACTGTTTGCTTAGGTAGGGCAAGGTGGTTGATTGAGTGCACGTTGTTGAGCCACAGTTTTCTTTCACTTCCCATCTCCGATATTTGTACCGGGGCCTTGAGAGACATTTCCTCCGTGCGGGTGGTGTCACCTGTCCACGCAATGTGGTTCAGAGGAAACGGGAACCTTGCGGAGTTTCAGAATTCCTTGGAAGATAAAGTGTTACAGATGAGCTCTGTGTCGATCTTTACTCCGTTCCCATATAGTGTTACCGGCCGTATTCGAAAGTATTTTTCTTCGAAGCCAATTTTTTGATGGTGGGAACTGACGAGTTCGGTCTTAGGCGCTTTTCTGTGAAGGAGAGGGTGGTGCTTTGATTGGCAGTTATCAACGCCACAATCGCGTTTGGAGAAACATTTGCGACGGTGAATCTTTAGGCATCTGTAGCAGGCCTTGGCGTCGTTGATTATACGATGTCGCTCCGTTACTGGCAAACTTTAAATATCAAGCATTGGGCGGCGTAATGTTCGGTGGAGTTGCACATGACGCATGAAGGATTCGGTTTGGCGTCTTCCATCTGATCGTCTTCGGACTCACACATTTCTTTGATTGATGACTGTAATGAGTTTTCACGCTCCATGAGTTTTGTGCAGGTATGACTGGGGAGGACGCTTCTGCTAAATTGTATATCCAGTCGCTAAATGATTTAACAACAGGTGTTTATGTAGGAGGGTGGCGATTTTTCTCCCCTAACGGATTCCAGAAAATAATGTATATATCAGGGACCGAAAATAATGATTACACAGGCCGACAAAATCAGCTCGACCCTCTGACCCAGAAACCAGTATATACTTTTCCGAAGGTTTTCGGTGCGCTGAATCCGAATCCGAGGTCGAAATTTTCGAATTGGCTCTGGTTTCCGAGATATCCTAACCTAAAAGTTCAAAAACAGCGTTTTTTGCCTATATTTGAGGTTCCTTCCAACTTTCCTATCAGAATACTAGAGGCTTACGCAGCAAGCTCTCGAAATTGTATTCTGACAGGTTTTCCTTTGCATCCCAGGTAATCGTATTTACTGAGACCTGGTTAAAGCCAGAGATCCTTAGCTCTGAGATTCTCCCGGGTAAATATACAACTTACAGGGTTGACCGACCAGTCCAGCGTGGAGGTGGAGTTTTAATTGCCGTAGACTCCTCCCTCATCTCAGAACTTGTTGCCCTAGACGATTTCACCGATATCGAGTTTATTTGTGTTAAACTTTCATTTCCAGGTAGTCTTATTTACATAACTTGCTCCTATGTTCCACCATCGGCTGAGGAGCCCATTTATTGGAAACACCTTGCGGCAATTCAGGCCGTTTCCAACAGGCTTTCAGATCGAGACCAACTCGTAGCGCTAGGGGACTTCAATATACCTGGAGCTCGTTGGTCATCTGATGGTGTGTCAAATGTCCTTCAGACTATGGCACAGCATGACCTTATTGATGGCCTGCTTGACATATCCTTGTCTCCAGTTAACCATGTCCTGAATTCCCTAAACCGCTTGTTGGATCTTTGTTTCGTCTCTGATCCTCTAGGTGTTGACTTAGTTAGAGTTCCTCCATTGACGCTACCTGAAGATCCTTACCATCCAACTTTCAAAGTGACTATCGATACGGGGACGGTTGTAAAGAACGAATCTGATTGTTTAGCCAATAAGGTTCGCTGTTTTCGTAAAGCTAACTCTCATGTGCTAAATAATCTTATATCTGAATTCGATTGGTCAAATCTGTACATTTTTTACAGTGCCAAAATCGAACTTAATTTTCAGTCCTATTTTAGACGAAAGTTCTCTTCGGCTGGATCTTCAACGTGTAAAGCCAGTTTATGCACCGGGTCCCAATGGAATATCGGTCTGTGTTCTCAGGTATTGCGCCGAGGCTCTGTGTAATCCCCTTCTCAAACTATTTATCATATCTTTGGAAACATCAGAATACCCCTTATTTGGAAGGAATCATTTATTATTCCTTTCCATAAAAAAGGTAGCAAGTCGGATGCTGGTAACTACAGAGGAATCTCTAAGTTGTCGGCAATTCCAAAACTCTTTGAAAATATAATTACTCCTCACCTGCAGCACTTGTGCAGATCCGTAATTTCTCCATTTCAGCATGGATTTATGAAACGAAGATCGACCACTACAAATCTTTTGGAACTTACCTCATTTGTGATTAGGGGTTTCCAACGTAAATCTCAGACCGACGTGATCTATACGGACTTTAGTAAAGCCTTTGACTCGGTTAATCATTTTCTTCTTATAAGGAAGCTCGATTTAATAGGCTTTCCTACCGATCTCCTTAATTGGCTTCAGAGTTATTTGAGTCACCGGACTCAAAAGGTTCTGTTCAAGAATTCTCTTTCCAGCTCCCTCAATGTCACTTCTGGCGCCCCACAAGGCAGCCATCTCGGCCCGCTGCTATTTACCTTATTCATCAATGACCTTCCTCTAGTGCTACCCAACTCTAGGGTACTTATGTACGCAGACGATGTCAAACTGTGCGTGCAGTATAACGACAGCTCATGCCAGTCAGACATACAATCCGATCTTGACAACTTCCAGGCATGGTGTAGTGTTAACTTATTAAATCTCAACAGCTCAAAATGCAAACTGATGACATTTTCACGTGTCACTCCCCAGTATGCAACGTATACGCTTAATGAATGTGCATTGGAAAGAATAACTCTCGTTGACGATCTAGGTGTCCGTCTAGATCCTAAGCTTTCGTTTTCAGAACATATTTCTTGCATGGTTAACAAGGCCAAAAGCATGCTTGGATTTATTAAAAGGTGGTCGGAAGAATTCGATTCCCCTTACGTAACTAAGACTCTTTTCACTTCATTAGTTCGTCCTATTTTGGAATATGGTTCTTGCGTTTGGAGTCCTCAATTTGGAATTCATATTGCCCGCATTGAATCTGTTCAAAAAAATTTTCTGCTTTTCGCCCTACGTGGCTTACCCTGGGATGCCGACCTAACATTACCGTCTTATTCTAGTAGACTTCTATTAATTAACCTACCTTCCCTATCTAACCGTAGAACTATGCTTGGTGTCGTCTTTCTACATAAGCTAATTCATGGTGACGTAGAGAGCCCTTACCTGCTAGGACAGCTTAACTTTCACGTTCCTCGACTAACATCTAGAACCTTTATCCCCTTAGCAATAAAGCACTGTAGGAGGGAGTTTGAGGCACATGAACCTTTTAGGGTCTTATGTGCCGATTACAACCGACTTTTTAAATTTATAGAGGGACCTGAGAGCCTCCCTCGTCTTAAAACTGTATTGCTAGTAGAATTAGCTCGTAATGTTGCATGAACCTAAACCTAACTTTCCTCGTTCTTTCCTATATTTTCCTTCTCTAGTACGCGATCGAGCCGTACGTCACACGGCTGCGCCCCTCGGTCGGTTGGGCGGGAGGTGGGCGTGGGACTCGCGCGTAAATAAAAAAAAAAAAATGTAGCATCGAACAAGTTTTTTTTAATGAAAATACTAAAAAAAACCATCTTAAACTATAATCCTTGCCCTTTCAAATGCTGTTGAGTTTAATTAAATATCTCTTTTTTTCGCTGAGATATCGTACTTTGATATTTTCATGTTAATGAAATTACCTAAAAAAAAACATGGATAGGCCCTATGAAGCAAACATATTTCTTTGCACATAAAACAGCTTAAATCTGTTACTCGGGGGTTTTTGGGGTCGATGATCACCAATCCGGACTCAAATTTTTAAAATTCAAGATGGCGGATCCAATATGGCGGACCAAATTCGTAAGAAGTTACTGGATCAAGCTGAAACTGGGAATATGGGGGTCTTCGGGGTCGCTGTTTACCAAACTGAGATAAAATTCTGAAATTTTATGTTAGATGTATGTAAGTACAAAATGCAATATGGCCGTAAATATGACCGTAAAACGACCATAAACGAAATCGCGGGGAATGTCACTCGACAAAGAATACTCTATATCAATTTCAAACTCAACAACATTGAAAAAAACAAGGGTTATACTTTAAGATGGCTTTTTTAGTAATTTCATTAAAAGAACAATTTCGATGCTACATAACCTCAAATATAGGCAAAAAACTGTGTTTTTGAACTTTTAGGTTAGGATATCTCGGAAACCAGAGCCAATTCGAAAATTTCGACCTTGGATTCGGATTCAGCGCACCGAAAACCTTCGGAAAAGTATATACTGGTTTCTGGGTCAAAATTTTGTCGGCCTGTGTTATTTTTATTTTTCAAATAAAAAAATTAAGCACATTTATGTTTTTTTTCAATTTCTTCAAAAATAATCATTACATATGAGTAAAAAAAAAATTAAATTAAAATAAAAATTATTTTTGATTAATATAAAAACTTTCAAAAATAATGATTATGCATTTTTTTTTTTCAAAATAAAACTCAAGACTTTTTACCAATATTTCATATTCTTGTATAAGGCCCGCAAAGCTACCCCCCAGTACAAAATTTGTAAATTAATAATTCGTTCTTAAGGTTTTTGTTTTGTTGTTTTGTTGTTTTGTTGTTTTGTTGTTTTGTTGTTTTGTTGTTTTGTTGTTTTGTTGTTTTGTTGTTTTGTTGTTTTGTTGTTTTGTTGTTTTGTTGTTTTGTTGTTTTGTTGTT
This sequence comes from Drosophila bocqueti, assembly GCA_018151655.1. Lineage (NCBI taxonomy): Eukaryota > Metazoa > Arthropoda > Insecta > Diptera > Drosophilidae > Drosophila > Drosophila bocqueti. The sequence continues at coordinate 37,512 of JAECXF010000048.1, forward strand.
TTGTTGTTTTGTTGTTTTGTTGTTTCGCTTTCATTTAAAAATTCTTCAGCAAAATCGGATCAGGCAATCGCCGATCTCTTTGCTGAGTTTTTTAAAACTACTTATTCTTCCTCAAACCAGATAAACCAGACGTATTCTTTCCCTATGCCCAAATCGAACTTAATTTTCAGTCCTATCTTAGACGAAAGCTCTTTTCGGCTGGATCTTCAACGTGTAAAGCCAGTTTATGCACCGGGTCCCGATGGTATACCGGGCTGTGTTCTCAGGTATTGCGCCGAGGCTCTGTGTAACCCCCTTCTCAAACTATTTACCATATCTTTGGAAACATCAGAATTTCCCCTTATTTGGAATCTTTTATTATTCCTCTCCATAAAAAAGGTAGCAAGTCAAATGCTGGTAACTACAGAGGAATCTCTAAGTTGTCGGCAAATCCAAAACTCTTTGAAAATATAATTACTCCTCACCTGCAGCACTTGTGCAGATCCGTAATTTCTCCATGTCAGCATGGATTTATGAAACGAAGATCGACTACTACAAATCTTTTGGAACTAACCTCATTTGTGCTTAGGGGCTTCCAACGTAAATCTCAGACCGACGTGATCTATACGGACTTTAGTAAAGCCTTTGACTCGGTTAATCATTTTCTTCTTATAAGGAAGCTCGATTTAATAGGCTTTCCTACCGATCTCCTTAATTGGCTTCAGAGTTATTTGAGTCACCGGACTCAAAAGGTTCTGTTCAAGAATTCTCTTTCCAGCTCCCTCAATGTCACTTCTGGCGCCCCACAAGGCAGCCATCTCGGCCCGCTGCTATTTACCTTATTCATCAATGACCTTCCTCTAGTGCTACCCAACTCTAGGGTACTTATGTACGCAGACGATGTCAAACTGTGCGTGCAGTATAACGACAGCTCATGCCAGTCAGACTTACAATCCGATCTTGACAACTTCCAGGCATGGTGTAGTGTTAACTTATTAAATCTCAACAGCTCAAAATGCAAACTGATGACATTTTCACGTGTCATTCCCCAGTATGCAACGTATACGCTTAATGAATGTGCATTGGAAAGAATAACTCTCGTTGACGATCTAGGTGTCCGTCTTTCGTTTTCAGAACATATTTCTTGCATGGTTAACAAGGCCAAAGGCATGCTTGGATTTATTAAAAGGTGGTCGAAAGAATTCGATTCCCCTTACGTAACTAAGACTCTTTTCACTTCATTAGTTCGTCCTATTTTGGAATATGGTTCTTGCGTTTGGAGTCCTCAATTTGGAATTCATATTGCCCGCATTGAATCTGTTCAAAAAAATTTCTGCTTTTCGCCCTACGTGGCTTACCCTGGGATGCCGACCTAACATTACCGTCTTATTCTAGTAGACTTCTATTAATTAACCTACCTTCCCTATCTAACCGTAGAACTATGCTTGGTGTCGTCTTTCTACATAAGCTAATTCATGGTGACGTAGAGAGCCCCTACCTGCTAGGACAGCTTAACTTTCACGTTCCTCGACTAACATCTAGAACCTTTATCCCCTTAGCAATAAAGCACTGTAGGAGGGAGTTTGAGGCACATGAACCTTTTAGGGTCTTATGTGCCGATTACAACCGACTTTTTAAATTTATAGAGGGACCTGAGAGCCTCCCTCGTCTTAAAACTGTATTGCTAGTAGAATTAGCTCGTAATGTTGCATGAACCTAAACCTAACTTTCCTCGTTCTTTCCTATATTTTCCTTCTCTAGTACGCGATCGAGCCGTACGTCACACGGCTGCGCCCCTCGGTCGGTTGGGCGGGAGGTGGGCGTGGGACTCGCGCGTAAATAAAAAAAACAAAAAATGTAGCATCGAACAAGTTTTTTTTAATGAAAATACTAAAAAAAACCATCTTAAACTATAATCCTTGCCCTTTCAAATGCTGTTGAGTTTAATTAAATATCTTTTTTTTTCGCTGAGATATCGTACTTTGATATTTTCATGTTAATGAAATTACCTAAAAAAAAACATGGATAGGCCCTATGAAGCAAACATATTTCTTTGCACATAAAACAGCTTAAATCTGTTACTCGGGGGTTTTTGGGGTCGATGATCACGAATCCGGACTCAAATTTTTAAAATTCAAGATGGCGGATCCAATATGGCGGACCAAATTCGTAAGAAGTTACTGGATCAAGCTGAAACTGGGAATATGGGGGTCTTCGGGGTCTTCGGGGTCGCTGTTTACCAAACTGAGATAAAATTCTGAAATTTGATGTTAGATGTATGTAAGTACAAAATGCAATATGGCGACCGTAAAACGACCATAAACGAAATCGCGGGGAATGTCACTCGACAAAGAATACTCTATATCAATTTCAAACTCAACAGCATTGAAAAAAACAAGGGTTATACTTTAAGATGGCTTTTTTAGTAATTTCATTAAAAGAACAATTTCGATGCTACATAACCTCAAATATAGGCAAAAAACGGTGTTTTTGAACTTTTAGGTTAGGATATCTCGGAAACCAGAGCCAATTCGCACCGAAAACCTTCGGAAAAGTATATACTGGTTTCTGGGTCAAAATTTTGTCGGCCTGTGTTATTTTTATTTTTCAAATAAAAAAATTAAGCACATTTATGTTTTTTTTTTCAATTTCTTCAAAAATAATCATTACATTTGAGTAAAAAAAAAATTAAATTAAAATAAAAATTATTTTTGATTAATATAAAAACTTTCAAAAATAATGATTATGCATGATTTTTTTTTTTCAAAATAAAACTCAAGACTTTTTACCAATATTTCATATTCTTTTATAAGGCCCGCAAAGCTACCCCCCAGTACAAAATTTGTAAATTAATAATTCGTTCTTAAGGTTTTTGTTTTGTTGTTTTGCTGTTTTGTTGTTTTGTTGTTTTGTTGTTTTGTTGTTTTGTTGTTTTGTTGTTTTGTTGTTTTGTTGTTTTGTTGTTTTGTTGTTTTGTTGTTTTGTTGTTTTGTTGTTTTGTTGTTTTGTTGTTTTGTTGTTTTGTTGTTTTGTTGTTTTGTTGTTTTGTTGTTTTGTTGTTTTGTTGTTTTGTTGTTTTGTTGTTTTGTTGTTTTGTTGTTTTGTTGTTTTGTTGTTTTGTTGTTTTGTTGTTTTGTTGTTTTGTTGTTTTGTTGTTTTGTTGTTTTGTTGTTTTGTTGTTTTGTTGTTTTGTTTGTTTTGTTGTTTTGTTGTTTTGTTGTTTTGTTGTTTTGTTGTTTTGTTGTTTTTTTGTTTTGTTGTTTTGTTGTTTTGTTGTTTTGTTGTTTTGTTGTTTTGTTGTTTTGTTGTTTTGTTGTTTTGTTGTTTTGTTGTTTTGTTGTTTTGTTGTTTTGTTGTTTTGTTGTTTTGTTGTTTTGTTGTTTTGTTGTTTTGTTGTTTTGTTGTTTTGTTGTTTTGTTGTTTTGTTGTTTTGTTGTTTTGTTGTTTTGTTGTTTTGTTGTTTTGTTGTTTTGTTGTTTTGTTGTTTTGTTGTTTTGTTGTTTTGTTGTTTTGTTGTTTTGTTGTTTTGTTGTTTTGTTGTTTTGTTGTTTTGTTGTTTTGTTGTTTTGTTGTTTTGTTGTTTTGTTGTTTTGTTGTTTTGTTGTTTTGTTGTTTTGTTGTTTTGTTGTTTTTTGTTTTGTTGTTTTGTTGTTTTGTTTTTGTTTTTGTTGTTTTGTTGTTTTGTTGTTTTGTTGTTTTGTTGTTTTGTTGTTTTGTTGTTTTGTTGTTTTGTTGTTTTGTTGTTTTGTTGTTTTGTTGTTTTGTTGTTTTGTTGTTTTGTTGTTTTGTTGTTTTGTTGTTTTGTTGTTTTGTTGTTTTGTTGTTTTGTTGTTTTGTTGTTTTGTTGTTTTGTTGTTTTGTTGTTTTGTTGTTTTGTTGTTTTGTTGTTTTGTTGTTTTGTTGTTTGTTGTTTTGTTGTTTTGTTGTTTTGTTGTTTTGTTGTTTTGTTGTTTTGTTGTTTTGTTGTTTTGTTGTTTTGTTGTTTTGTTGTTTTGTTGTTTTGTTGTTTTTTGTTTTGTTGTTTTGTTGTTTTGTTGTTTTGTTGTTTTGTTGTTTTGTTGTTTTGTTGTTTTGTTGTTTTTGTTGTTTTGTTGTTTTGTTGTTTTGTTGTTTTTGTTGTTTTGTTGTTTTGTTGTTTTTGTTGTTTTGTTGTTTTGTTGTTTTGTTGTTTTGTTGTTTTGTTGTTTTGTTGTTTTGTTGTTTTGTTGTTTTGTTGTTTTGTTGTTTTGTTGTTTTGTTGTTTTGTTGTTTTGTTGTTTTGTTGTTTTGTTGTTTTGTTGTTTTGTTGTTTTGTTGTTTTGTTGTTTTGTTGTTTTGTTGTTTTGTTGTTTTGTTGTTTTGTTGTTTTGTTGTTTTGTTGTTTTTGTTGTTTTGTTGTTTTGTTGTTTTGTTGTTTTGTTGTTTTGTTGTTTTGTTGTTTTGTTGTTTTGTTGTTTTGTTGTTTTGTTGTTTTGTTGTTTTTGTTGTTTTGTTGTTTTGTTGTTTTGTTGTTTTGTTGTTTTGTTGTTTTTGTTGTTTTGTTGTTTTGTTGTTTTGTTGTTTTGTTGTTTTGTTGTTTTGTTGTTTTGTTGTTTTGTTGTTTTGTTGTTTTGTTGTTTTGTTGTTTTGTTGTTTTGTTGTTTTGTTGTTTTGTTGTTTTGTTGTTTTGTTGTTTTGTTGTTTTGTTGTTTTGTTGTTTTGTTGTTTTGTTGTTTTGTTGTTTTGTTGTTTTGTTGTTTTGTTGTTTTTGTTGTTTTGTTGTTTTGTTGTTTTGTTGTTTTGTTTTTTTGTTGTTTTGTTGTTTTGTTGTTTTGTTGTTTTGTTGTTTTGTTGTTTTGTTGTTTTGTTGTTTTGTTGTTTTGTTGTTTTGTTGTTTTGTTGTTTTGTTGTTTTGTTGTTTTGTTGTTTTGTTGTTTTGTTGTTTTGTTGTTTTGTTGTTTTGTTGTTTTGTTGTTTTGTTGTTTTGTTGTTTTGTTGTTTTGTTGTTTTGTTGTTTTGTTGTTTTGTTGTTTTGTTGTTTTGTTGTTTTGTTGTTTTGTTGTTTTGTTGTTTTGTTGTTTTGTTGTTTTGTTGTTTTGTTGTTTTGTTGTTTTGTTGTTTTGTTGTTTTGTTGTTTTGTTGTTTTGTTGTTTTGTTGTTTTGTTGTTTTGTTGTTTTGTTGTTTTGTTGTTTTGTTGTTTTGTTGTTTTGTTGTTTTGTTGTTTTGTTGTTTTGTTGTTTTGTTTTTGTTGTTTTGTTGTTTTGTTGTTTTGTTGTTTTGTTGTTTTGTTGTTTTGTTGTTTTGTTTTTGTTGTTTTGTTGTTTTGTTGTTTTGTTGTTTTGTTGTTTTGTTGTTTTGTTGTTTTGTTTGTTTTGTTGTTTTGTTGTTTTGTTGTTTTGTTGTTTTGTTGTTTTTGTTGTTTTGTTGTTTTGTTGTTTTGTTGTTTTGTTGTTTTGTTGTTTTGTTGTTTTGTTGTTTTGTTGTTTTGTTGTTTTGTTGTTTTGTTGTTTTGTTGTTTTGTTGTTTTGTTGTTTTGTTGTTTTGTTGTTTTGTTGTTTTGTTGTTTTGTTGTTTTGTTGTTTTGTTGTTTTGTTGTTTTGTTGTTTTGTTGTTTTGTTGTTTTGTTGTTTTGTTGTTTTGTTGTTTTGTTGTTTTGTTGTTTTGTTGTTTTGTTGTTTTGTTGTTTTGTTGTTTTGTTGTTTTGTTGTTTTGTTGTTTTGTTGTTTTGTTGTTTTGTTGTTTTGTTGTTTTGTTGTTTTGTTGTTTTGTTGTTTTGTTGTTTTGTTGTTTTTGTTGTTTTGTTGTTTTGTTGTTTTGTTGTTTTGTTGTTTTGTTGTTTTGTTGTTTTGTTGTTTTGTTGTTTTGTTGTTTTGTTGTTTTGTTGTTTTGTTGTTTTGTTTGTTTTGTTGTTTTGTTGTTTTGTTGTTTTGTTGTTTTGTTGTTTTGTTGTTTTGTTGTTTTGTTGTTTTGTTGTTTTGTTGTTTTGTTGTTTTGTTGTTTTGTTGTTTTGTTGTTTTGTTGTTTTGTTGTTTTGTTGTTTTGTTGTTTTGTTGTTTTGTTGTTTTGTTGTTTTGTTGTTTTGTTGTTTTGTTGTTTTGTTGTTTTGTTGTTTTGTTGTTTTGTTGTTTTGTTGTTTTGTTGTTTTGTTGTTTTGTTGTTTTGTTGTTTTGTTTTTTTGTTGTTTTGTTGTTTTGTTGTTTTGTTGTTTTGTTGTTTTGTTGTTTTGTTGTTTTGTTGTTTTGTTGTTTTGTTGTTTTGTTGTTTTGTTGTTTTGTTGTTTTGTTGTTTTGTTGTTTTGTTGTTTTGTTGTTTTGTTTGTTTTGTTGTTTTGTTGTTTTGTTGTTTTGTTGTTTTGTTGTTTTGTTGTTTTGTTGTTTTGTTGTTTTGTTGTTTTGTTGTTTTGTTGTTTTGTTGTTTTGTTGTTTTGTTGTTTTGTTGTTTTGTTGTTTTGTTGTTTTGTTGTTTTGTTGTTTTGTTGTTTTGTTGTTTTGTTGTTTGTTTTGTTGTTTTGTTGTTTTGTTGTTTTGTTGTTTTGTTGTTTTGTTGTTTTGTTGTTTTGTTGTTTTGTTGTTTTGTTGTTTTGTTGTTTTGTTGTTTTGTTGTTTTGTTGTTTTGTTGTTTTGTTGTTTTGTTGTTTTGTTGTTTTGTTGTTTTGTTGTTTTTTGTTTTGTTTTTTGTTTTTGTTGTTTTGTTGTTTTGTTGTTTTGTTGTTTTGTTGTTTTGTTGTTTTGTTGTTTTGTTGTTTTGTTGTTTTGTTGTTTTGTTGTTTTGTTGTTTTGTTGTTTTGTTGTTTTGTTGTTTTGTTGTTTTGTTGTTTTGTTGTTTTGTTGTTTTGTTGTTTTGTTGTTTTGTTGTTTTGTTGTTTTGTTGTTTTGTTGTTTTGTTGTTTTGTTGTTTTGTTGTTTTGTTGTTTTGTTGTTTTGTTGTTTTGTTGTTTTGTTGTTTTGTTGTTTTGTTGTTTTGTTGTTTTGTTGTTTTGTTGTTTTGTTGTTTTGTTGTTTTGTTGTTTTTTTGTTTTGTTGTTTTGTTGTTTTGTTGTTTTGTTGTTTTGTTGTTTTGTTGTTTTGTTGTTTTGTTGTTTTGTTGTTTTGTTGTTTTGTTGTTTTGTTGTTTTGTTGTTTTGTTGTTTTGTTGTTTTGTTGTTTTGTTGTTTTGTTGTTTTGTTGTTTTGTTGTTTTGTTGTTTTGTTGTTTTGTTGTTTTGTTGTTTTGTTGTTTTGTTGTTTTGTTGTTTTGTTGTTTTGTTGTTTTGTTGTTTTGTTGTTTTGTTGTTTTGTTGTTTTGTTGTTTTGTTGTTTTGTTGTTTTGTTGTTTTGTTGTTTTGTTGTTTTGTTGTTTTGTTGTTTTGTTGTTTTGTTGTTTTGTTGTTTTGTTGTTTTGTTGTTTTGTTGTTTTGTTGTTTTGTTGTTTTGTTGTTTTGTTGTTTTGTTGTTTTGTTGTTTTGTTGTTTTGTTGTTTTGTTGTTTTGTTGTTTTGTTGTTTTGTTGTTTTGTTGTTTTGTTGTTTTGTTGTTTTGTTGTTTTGTTGTTTTTGTTTTTTGTTGTTTTGTTGTTTTGTTGTTTTGTTGTTTTGTTGTTTTGTTGTTTTGTTGTTTTGTTGTTTTGTTGTTTTGTTGTTTTTTTTTGTTGTTTTGTTGTTTTGTTGTTTTTGTTGTTTTGTTGTTGTTTTGTTGTTTTGTTGTTTTGTTGTTTTGTTGTTTTGTTGTTTTGTTGTTTTGTTGTTTTGTTGTTTTGTTGTTTTGTTGTTTTGTTGTTTTGTTGTTTTGTTGTTTTGTTGTTTTTGTTGTTTTGTTGTTTTGTTGTTTTGTTGTTTTGTTGTTTTGTTGTTTTGTTGTTTTGTTGTTTTGTTGTTTTGTTGTTTTGTTGTTTTGTTGTTTTGTTGTTTTGTTGTTTTGTTGTTTTGTTGTTTTGTTGTTTTGTTGTTTTGTTGTTTTGTTGTTTTGTTGTTTTGTTGTTTTGTTGTTTTGTTGTTTTGTTGTTTTGTTGTTTTGTTGTTTTGTTGTTTTGTTGTTTTGTTGTTTTGTTGTTTTGTTGTTTTGTTGTTTTGTTGTTTTGTTGTTTTGTTGTTTTGTTGTTTTGTTGTTTTGTTGTTTTGTTGTTTTGTTGTTTTGTTGTTTTGTTGTTTTGTTTTTTTGTTGTTTTGTTGTTTTGTTGTTTTGTTGTTTTGTTGTTTTGTTGTTTTGTTGTTTTGTTGTTTTGTTGTTTTGTTGTTTTGTTGTTTTGTTGTTTTGTTGTTTTGTTGTTTTGTTGTTTTGTTGTTTTTGTTGTTTTGTTGTTTTGTTGTTTTGTTGTTTTGTTGTTTTGTTGTTTTGTTGTTTTGTTGTTTGTTGTTTTGTTGTTTTGTTGTTTTGTTGTTTTGTTGTTTTGTTGTTTTGTTGTTTTGTTGTTTGTTTTTGTTGTTTTGTTGTTTTGTTGTTTTGTTGTTTTGTTGTTTTGTTGTTTTGTTGTTTTGTTGTTTTTTGTTGTTTTGTTGTTTTGTTGTTTTGTTGTTTTGTTGTTTTGTTGTTTTGTTGTTTTGTTGTTTTGTTGTTTTTGTTGTTTTGTTGTTTTGTTGTTTTGTTGTTTTGTTGTTTTGTTGTTTTGTTGTTTTGTTTTTTTGTTGTTTTGTTGTTTTGTTGTTTTGTTGTTTTGTTGTTTTGTTGTTTTGTTGTTTTGTTGTTTTGTTGTTTTGTTGTTTTGTTGTTTTGTTGTTTTGTTGTTTTGTTGTTTTGTTGTTTTTTGTTTTGTTGTTTTGTTGTTTTGTTGTTTTGTTGTTTTGTTGTTTTGTTGTTTTGTTGTTTTGTTGTTTTTTGTTGTTTTGTTGTTTTGTTGTTTTGTTGTTTTGTTGTTTTGTTGTTTTGTTGTTTTGTTGTTTTGTTGTTTTGTTTTTGTTGTTTTGTTGTTTTGTTGTTTTGTTGTTTTGTTGTTTTGTTGTTTTGTTGTTTTGTTGTTTTGTTGTTTTGTTGTTTTGTTGTTTTGTTGTTTTGTTGTTTTGTTGTTTTGTTGTTTTGTTGTTTTGTTGTTTTGTTGTTTTGTTTTTTTGTTGTTTTGTTGTTTTGTTGTTTTGTTGTTTTGTTGTTTTGTTGTTTGTTGTTTTGTTGTTTTGTTGTTTTGTTGTTTTTGTTTTGTTTTTGTTGTTTTGTTGTTTTGTTGTTTTGTTGTTTTGTTGTTTTGTTGTTTTGTTGTTTTGTTGTTTTGTTGTTTTGTTGTTTTGTTGTTTTGTTGTTTTGTTGTTTTGTTGTTGTTTTGTTGTTTTGTTGTTTTTGTTGTTTTGTTGTTTTTTGTTGTTTGTTGTTTTGTTGTTTTGTTGTTTTGTTGTTTTGTTGTTTTGTTGTTTTGTTGTTTTGTTGTTTTGTTGTTTTGTTGTTTTGTTGTTTTGTTGTTTTGTTGTTTTGTTGTTTTGTTGTTTTGTTGTTTTGTTGTTTTGTTGTTTTGTTGTTTTGTTGTTTTGTTGTTTTGTTGTTTTGTTGTTTTGTTGTTTTGTTGTTTTGTTGTTTTGTTGTTTTGTTGTTTTTTGTTGTTTTGTTGTTTTGTTGTTTTGTTGTTTTGTTGTTTTGTTGTTTTGTTGTTTTGTTGTTTTGTTGTTTTTGTTGTTTTGTTGTTTTGTTTTGTTGTTTTTTGTTTTGTTGTTTTGTTGTTTTGTTGTTTTGTTGTTTTGTTGTTTTGTTGTTTTGTTGTTTTGTTGTTTTGTTGTTTTGTTGTTTTGTTGTTTTGTTGTTTTGTTGTTTTTTGTTGTTTTGTTGTTTTGTTGTTTTGTTGTTTTGTTGTTTTGTTGTTTTGTTGTTTTGTTGTTTTGTTGTTTTGTTGTTTTGTTGTTTTGTTGTTTTGTTGTTTTGTTGTTTTGTTGTTTTGTTGTTTTGTTGTTTTGTTGTTTTGTTGTTTTGTTGTTTTGTTGTTTTGTTGTTTTGTTGTTTTGTTGTTTTTTGTTTTGTTGTTTTGTTGTTTTGTTGTTTTGTTGTTTTGTTGTTTTGTTGTTTTGTTGTTTTGTTGTTTTGTTGTTTTGTCTGTTTTGTTGTTTTGTTGTTTTTTGTTGTTTTGTTGTTTTGTTGTTTTGTTGTTTTGTTTTGTTGTTTTGTTGTTTTTGTTGTTTTTGTTTGTTTTGTTGTTTTGTTGTTTTGTTTTTTGTTGTTTTGTTGTTTTGTTGTTTTGTTGTTTTGTTGTTTTGTTGTTTTTGTTGTTTTGTTGTTTTGTTGTTTTGTTGTTTTGTTGTTTTGTTGTTTTGTTGTTTTTTGTTTGTTTTGTTGTTTTGTTGTTTTGTTGTTTTGTTGTTTTGTTGTTTTGTTGTTTTGTTGTTTTGTTGTTTTGTTTGTTTTGTTGTTTTGTTGTTTTGTTGTTTTGTTGTTTTGTTGTTTTGTTGTTTTGTTGTTTTTGTTGTTTTGTTGTTTTTGTTGTTTTGTTGTTTTGTTGTTTTGTTGTTTTGTTGTTTTGTTGTTTTGTTGTTTTGTTGTTTTGTTGTTTTGTTGTTTTGTTGTTTTGTTGTTTTGTTGTTTTGTTGTTTTGTTGTTTTGTTGTTTTGTTGTTTTGTTGTTTTGTTGTTTTGTTGTTTTGTTGTTTTGTTGTTTTGTTGTTTTGTTGTTTTGTTGTTTTGTTGTTTTGTTGTTTTGTTGTTTTTGTTGTTTTGTTGTTTTTTGTTGTTGTTTTGTTGTTTTGTTGTTTTGTTGTTTTGTTGTTTTGTTGTTTTGTTGTTTTGTTGTTTTGTTGTTTTGTTGTTTTGTTGTTTTGTTGTTTTGTTGTTTTGTTGTTTTGTTGTTTTGTTGTTTTGTTGTTTTGTTGTTTTGTTGTTTTGTTGTTTTGTTGTTTTGTTGTTTTGTTGTTTTGTTTTTGTTGTTTTGTTGTTTTGTTGTTTTGTTGTTTTGTTGTTTTGTTGTTTTGTTGTTTTGTTGTTTGTTGTTGTTTTGTTGTTTTGTTGTTTTGTTGTTTTGTTGTTTTGTTGTTTTGTTGTTTTGTTGTTTTGTTGTTTTGTTGTTTTGTTGTTTTGTTGTTTTGTTGTTTTGTTGTTTTGTTGTTTTGTTGTTTTGTTGTTTTGTTGTTTTGTTGTTTTGTTGTTTTGTTGTTTTGTTGTTTTGTTGTTTTGTTGTTTTGTTGTTTTGTTGTTTTGTTGTTTTGTTGTTTTGTTGTTTTGTTGTTTTGTTGTTTTGTTGTTTTGTTGTTTTGTTGTTTTGTTGTTTTGTTGTTTTGTTGTTTTGTTGTTTTGTTGTTTTGTTGTTTTGTTGTTTTGTTGTTTTGTTGTTTTGTTGTTTTGTTGTTTTGTTGTTTTGTTGTTTTGTTGTTTTGTTGTTTTGTTGTTTTGTTGTTTTGTTGTTTTGTTGTTTGTTGTTTTTGTTGTTTTGTTGTTTTGTTGTTTTGTTGTTTTGTTGTTTTGTTGTTTTGTTGTTTTGTTGTTTTGTTGTTTTGTTGTTTTGTTGTTTTGTTGTTTTGTTGTTTTGTTGTTTTGTTGTTTTGTTGTTTTGTTGTTTTGTTGTTTTGTTGTTTTGTTGTTTTGTTGTTTTGTTGTTTTGTTGTTTTGTTGGGTACGTCTCCGAGGAGAGCGAGCTCGCGAGGGGCTTGCGTGGCGTCGGGATGTCCGAGGAGGACGAGCCGACCTCGGACGCCGACATCACTGTGGGAGAGTCGCGAGTCCCGGGTGTTTTAACAACCAACCCCCCATACAGCCCCAGAAGTCCCCGTTCGCAAAACCCCACCTAAAGCAGCTTCAGCTCCCCTACTTGTCCATCTGGCGGAAGGTGGTATCGACGCTGTCCTCATCCAGGAGCCCTGGGTCTGTGGCGACAGAATCCTAGGGCTGAGGACAGCCGACTATAGGCTGTACGCAGCTCCAACAATAGGTAAATCGCGAGCCTGCATACTCGCTAGAAAAGACTTAACTCTTTTCATGCTTCCCAATTTCAGCAATGAAGACATTATAACTGCATGTGTAGAGGGACCAAAAGGTTCCTCCGGATATACCTGCATACCTGCGGCAAAACCAGGACCCAATCCCCCCCCACCCTGGAGGCAAGTTACCGAGGACAGCAAAAGGCTGGGCCTGTGGACTTCATCATCGGGTGCGGCGCAAACGCCCATCACCATCAGTGGGGCAGCACTGACACCAACGATAGGGGTGATTCTCTTTTGATTTTATCCTTTAATCCAACTTGCTGGTGGGAAATTCGGGGAACGAACCCACCTTTATTACCGTAGGGAGGTACTAGTATCATCCTTCTTTCTGAATCCCTTACGGATACCATGAAGTCATGGAGGGGTGCTGAAAAGCTCTCCGTCTCTAACCTTAGGTACACCAATTCACGCTGAGCTTCGATAGGTTCAATCCAGTCACCTTTCGGAACCTCTGGAGGACTGACTGGTAGAAATATAGATCCCAGTTAAACGAGATCCTTAAGCCTTCAGCCCAACCCTCTCGGACTACTGTCCGGAGGGGCTGGAGTGTCTCGTTAAGATTTTTACCAATGCTTGTAGCTCGACTCTGATAGGTCCTGCCGCCGTAGTAGGAATGGGGGAAGACTGGGAAGAAGCCACCATGGTGGTGTAAGGAATTAATCTGCCTGAAGAAGACCACGGAGGCAGTCCTTCCAATCTAGCCAAGAGCTCCAACACGAACGCATCGTGGAGCCTCTATAAGCCTAACTTGTCCCTTATACAACAAGGGAATTAAGAAAGGCCAAAGGAAGGGCCTGGTTCGACTTTTGCTTGGTAATCCAGAAGTACTCTGCGGCGTCTCGGCTGCGGTAGGTCCTCTTGACGACGCCCTCTAACCCGGGCTTTGTCAAGAGTCCTGACGACAAGCGTTGGACGACCTCCAGTGAGGAAACTCTCGGGGTTCTCCTGGATGCTCACTTCCCCGCTAGCTCGTTTCAGAGCCGCCCGCCCTACCCACCCGACACGGCCGGGTCCGTCTGAAATAGCATACCTTCTTAGCGATAGGGACATTAAATGGGCAATTAACAGCTTCAGCCCATAGCAATCCCCAGGGGTTGACGGCATTATTCCTGCGCAGCTTAGCTACGCAGCTAAGTTTCCCAATCCCCTTTCTTCTGATTTTTTCTTCGGTCATTCTCTACACAGGAGTCATTCCAAATGGATGGCTCCGCTCGAAAGTGTATTCATCCCCAAAGCAGGCAAGCCATCGCATTGCACTCCTAAGGGCCACAGGCCGAGAAGCCCCCCCCCCCTTTTTCCCCAAGACGCAGAGTTAAACATTTGGTTTTCCGTCGCCATTATAATTACAAATTCTTGGTTTAATAATTTTTGGTGATTAAGCCCGGAGCAACACAACTCGCTCTGAACGTTCTTTATTAATTGAATATTAATTCGGTTACATATTTTGTTCTTACCAAATAAGTCGCAGCTGCGCCGACAGCGAAGCCGGCAGCAAAGCGGTCAGTACTTATATATCTATATATGCAAATTAAATTTGTTGTTGTTAATTATTTTAAAAAAATAATTGTTTAATTTTAATTTTTTTAATATTTCTTTATTGGTGTAAAACTTTTTACTTATTACTTAGTTACAAGACACTACTTCGAACTCGTCCCGAATCAGGCTCGTATCGGATTCAAACTCAAACTCGAACTGATCTTAAAATTATTAATCCTAATCCAAGCAACCTCGGCCAGAAGCTTTCTTAGGAAACTTCTTGAACTTTCAATTATGTTTAGAATAAAAGCTTTATGCTGAAATTATTCCACTGCATTGTGAAATTCAATTATGCTGACCGATGCAGTTTATGTGAAGCGCAATTCGTTGACCATGGTTTGGTCTCTAAGCGGATGCTGTGTTTACTTTACGTTTGGGTTGTTTACTTTAGCGGGTAGCTAGGCGTTGGCAAAGGCAATGATAAAAACAAAGACAAAGGAATTGTCGCCGAGATTGGAATGTCAAAATTTGTTTATAAATTGGGGTGGAAGTCTGTGTTTACGGGTTGGATAACTCTCCCCCTTCTAAAATGACGCGTCCCGCTTCATTCTGAATTTCGTTTAAACGATCTCTTAATTCTGTTAAAAATTCATCTTCTTTAATTGGATTTTCTAGTTCTGGCCGTTTTTGTTTGGTTACAAATATAAAATGTCTAAATCTTATTATTAATGTAATAATCAAATACAAAATGATTAAAATTAATAATATAAATGAAATTGATATTTTCCAACTGAAAATTTCAATAAATGGGTTTAAAATATTAATATTGTCAAGAGTAAGTTCTGAATTGTTGGATATTAAATATTCCGATATTTCCAGGTTCTTAAAGTGATTGGTGGTTATGTATTCAAGAATTTTGTTATCTAAATTGATGTACGAAATATTATTTATTGTAGTTGTACCGTTAAATGTTATTAAATATGAGCCATCTAAATGTGAATTGTTTACAATATTATTTCCGTTTATTAGAATGGCACCTTCTTGAATGATATCTATTTTCTTATTTTTTTCTCGAATTTTAGTGCAAATTGATTTTTCTCCATTTAGTAAGCGGGAGAAACAGGTTTTATCTTGACTTATAATACAATAGTTATTAAATAGTTCGTTCTTAAAATTAGATATTTCGTAAAAGGTATTTTCGCATTTAGCGACCTGATTACTGATAAGTAGTTTTCCATCATTCTGTGAAATGGATCTGGCATAGTAGATTTCGCATCTGTTAGTTTTTAACGGGTATTTTATATAAATAATAAGGAGTTCTTTATGTAGTACAATTTTAAATATGGAAATATCCATTAAATCCGCAATAATTACGGGCTTTTGTTCGTGATTTAATATTTCTTTAATATCTTCATTATCTAAAATTTTGGTGTTAAATACATCAATTTTTGCCAGTGTAACAGTGTCAATTATGTTCTGCAAGTCGAATGTTATTAATCGTAAACGATGTTTACGTAACGGCAATTCTTGATCAATAAAAATGTTTTTAAAATGATCGGAAAGTGATTTTATCTCGTTAAACAATTTGGAATTGATAATAAATTGTTGGTTATTATTTTCAATTAAGTCATTTATTTTATTCTGAATTTTAAGGAAATCATCATGATCCGGAGTTCCTGCTAACCATTTCCAAACGGTGCCTAACTCATTTATTCCCCTTTTTGATCTAGTTGATATCAGCTGTGACAAAATTAATTCGATAATTTGTAATTCATAAGTAATTTCCCATTGTGACCTTTGATTTGTATCCTTTTTTATATAACCTGATTCTAGATTGATTATTTCCTTGTAATAACTTAAATTAGTTACGTGGAATAAGTCGGCATATGATTCATAAGTAAGGACATCCTTTTTGTCCTTGAACAGGAAAAATTCGTGATTGGTGTAATCAATTATTTCAGAAGTGGTTATCATTACGAATGGTATTAGAAGTAACAAGAAATGCATTTTCTGTAATTTAAAAAAATATAATGTTTGTTAAAACTTTATATTGTCTTTGTGAATAGTTCTGTTTCTGTTATTGATTATTATTTTGTTAGGTAAGTTTTCTTTAACAACTTGTTTTTTATATCTTGTTTTTAGTTTATTTCTTTCTCCGTGTTTCTTTTCATAAACGACTTGCCCTACATGATATTCCTTTTCTTTACGGCCCTCATTATGTGTTTCTAACATTTTTTCTTGAGTGCTCTTCAGAATATTGGAAATGTTTGCGTGGTCAATTTTATTATAGAGAATATCAAAAGGTTTTTGGTTTGTTGTAGAATGAATGCTCTGATTGTATTCTTTAGCGGCTCTAATAATTACTTCAGAATAGTCAGTGAGGTTAAATTCCTCCTTTATGCAACGAGCTAATTCCGTTAAGGTTGAATGTGCCCTTTCGACTTGTCCGTTTGAGGTACTGTGTCTGGGGTCAGCGAAATGTAGAGTTAAACCGCATCTTTGTGCAAAAGATTTAAATTGAGCAGAAGTAAAGCTCGGTTCATTATCGGTCATAATTACTTTGGCGCGAGGAAAATGCTGAAGTAATTCCATTACTTTATTCTCGATATTAAGTTTATTTGGAATTTCCTTTACTACTAGGAATTTTGAATACGCGTCAACGCACGTTAAGAAAATAAGACTTTGCGCATAGTAAATATCGATGTGTAAGTTTTCTCCTTCTTTAGTTGGAATAGGAGCTTCCCCAATAGGAATTTGTATTGGATGCCTGTTATATTTATTTTCGTTGCAAATTGTACAATTTTTAATGTATTCTTTTAATTTGATAAATAAATTTGGCCAATAATATAATCTATTGATTTGTTTGTAATTTTCGTCTAGTCCTCTGTGAGCTCTACTATGTGTTTCTTCTATAATAATCGCTTTATCTTCATTGCTTTCTACGTCTTGTAGAAATGTTCTAGTAAAAAGGAATTTGTTAGTGAAATTATTTTTCAAGGGTAATTGAATATGATAAAGATCTTCTAAAGTGCAGTGAATTCCTACCGTTATGTTTGGTGGTAGATACTCCCTTAATATTGTTATTAAGTTTTCTGGCGTATCATATTCGATTATATGTCGTGTTTTGTCAAAAACTTTCAATGACTCATGTACTGTATACCTCCCCGTTGTTAAAAGCAGTTGTTGTTGAAACTGATTTAACGGTTTATGGGTCTCTTGTATTACATTTTCAAAACTACTTTCAGCAGAATGCTGTGTATTTTGATCTGAGCTTGATTGTGTTAAGTCGCTGTTTGTAATATTATTTATTTTTATTCGAGATAGTGCGTCAGCTACGACATTTGTAGTTCCGGGTTTATATATTATTTTTGGAGTAAAACTTTCAATGAAAGAATACCATCTTTTCATTTCTACGTTCGGGTTTTTATCCGAAATTGTAAAAGATAAAGATTGATGGTCTGTTTGTATTTCTATACCAATAACTCCATACAAATAATTTCTAAGATTTTTAAGAGCCCAAACTATGGCTAACAGTTCTTTTTTATTTGTGGCATAAAGTTGTTCTGTTTTATTTAGAGTTTTTGATATAAAAGTAATTGGTTTATTATCCTGTAATAAAACCGCTCCGATAGCTACATCTGGTTGAACTAATTCCACCTGTGCTATTAAATTATCTTTAAGTTCGTTAAAAGCGTTTACAGCTGGGTCATCTAACTGTATTGTGATTTTAGTAGACATTCTTCTGGAAATTTTACCATTATCTCCTCCTAAGTATTTAGTTAAAGGTTTGGCAATTTTAGCATAATTTCGGACGAATTTACGATAATAGCCGGTAAGGCCTAGAAAACTTCGAAGCTCTCTAATGTTTTTAGGAATCGGATACTTGATAATTGTGGAGATTTTTTCGGGATCTGTTTTGATTACATTGTGAGAAACAATATAACCAAGAAATGCTGTTTCTAATTTAAAGAATTTAGATTTTTCAAGTGAAATTTTCATATTTGCTTCTTGTAAAATATTAATTATTTGGATTAGATCGGTATAATGTTGATCTATTGTATTCGAAAAGATAATTATATCGTCCATATAGACGTGACAAGTTTTTCCGACTTGTTCTCTTAATATGTCGTCCATAGCTCTTTGAAATAATCTGGGGGCGTTAGTTAACCCAAATGGCATACGCAAGAATTCAAATTTCCCATTATTAATGGAAAAAGCTGTTTTTGCAATGTCTGTTTCTTTCATAAGAATTTGGTGGAATCCTGATTCCAAATCAATTGTTGAGAAATACTTTGACTTTCCCAAGTTTGATAATATTACAGACGGGTCTTGCATAGGGTATCTGTCCGGTATAGTGTTTTCGTTTAATTTTTTATAGTCAATAACCAGTCGATGTTTTGGACTTCCATCTTCGTTTTGACCTTTTTTGGGAACTACCAAGACTGGTGAATTATAAGGACTTCTACTTGGCCTTATAATTTGTTCCTTTAGCATTCTGTCGATTTCACTGTTAACGAAATCTGAGACTGACATGGCATAAGGATATTGTTTGCTATAAATTGGTCTGTCATTATCCGTATTTATTTCACCTCGAATATCGGTTCGAAAAGGAATTTGCATATTTATTTTGGAATGCTCCTTTTCAATTTTATTCATAATTTTATTTTCGAAATCTTTTATTTGATTTGAAATTGTAGTTAAATTATGAATTTTATCTATGTCGGATAATTCAACGACGGCGTGTTTAGGATTTTTGGATCCCAAACTATTCGTTTTTTTATTGACGGATAATTCAACGTCGGCGTGCTTAGGATTCTTTGATCCCAAGCTATATAAACTTCCTTCAACAATTACCGTATCGGTTTTAAATACTTCTTGTTCATCAAAGTATTTTTTTATAATGTATTCTTTTAGTGGAAGAGTATTTTCTTCCCCAATTAAACACAAATCGTTATTTTCTTCATCGTCATAATATTCCAGTTTTTCTTTTTTCCCATGGTATTCCAGAATACCTTTTTCAACATCTATTTTGGCTCCAATTTTCCTTAATAGATTGTACCCAATTAATAAGTCAGATTCTAAACCTTCTATTTCGTAAAATAGATGTTTTGTTTCAAATATGGTTAATATGTGGTAATATTTTATAATAGAGTATCCATGGACTGTAGATACTCTCTTGTAAATAGGTAATTCTTTTTTATTTTCATAAATCCCGCTTTTGATATAGCAAGATGTGGCTCCTGTGTCAATTAATATTTTAAATTGTTTATTTGTATGTCTGTCTGTTCTAGTTATATGAGGCATTCCCCTGTAGGGCTCTGCTCTAAAAAATGATCCTCATCAATGTTATTGATTCTCATGCCTTTTTGCGCTGGTTGACTTACTGTTCCAGTAGCTTCCCTTTTTAATGGGACTTGTGGTTCAGTTTTTTGTTCTTGGTTTTGATTATAATTATTTCTTTGCGAAAAATTATTATAATTCTGTCTGTTATTATTATAGCCTCTGTTATAATTATTATTCGGACGGTAGTAATTATTATTCGGACGATTTTGGAATTTTATGGAGCTATCTACCTCCATTGGTACCGGTGGGGGTTGTACCTTAGAATTGTTATTCGAATTCCAATTATTATTTTGCCAATTATTTTTCTGATTATTATTTGGATTTTTATTCCAATTATTTGAGGTATTATTATTCTGTCTAGAATTTATCGGATTAAATCTAAGGTTGTTTCCCTGATTTTTGTTTTCGTTCCTAAATCCGTAATACCTATTTGCAAACTGTGCTCGAAAATTGTTTGACTCTAATTCCTGGCACTTTGCCAAAGCATTTGGCAGGTCCGGTGGGTTGAGAGAAAAGAGAGTTTCTGAGATTGAACCGTTCAATCCAGAAATAAAAATTCTAAGAGCGTTGCTCCGAATTGTTTTATTAGTTTCTTTGGTTATTTGGCTGTCCTTTCCATAGGTCATTATGGTTTTATTTATAAGTAATGTCATTTTCTTGTTTACTTCATTATAGAATTCTGTAATGGTCATTCGACCCTGTCTTAGGATGCTCAATTCTGATTCAAGAATATGGATTGGTCTTTTATCGTTATAGATAAAATCCAATCTAGAAAGTATTGCTTGGAAATTTAAAACGGTACCATGGTTAGTTAGAGCATCATGTGCTGCTCCCATGATTTTATTACGGAGAATTGTTAGAGCGATAAAATACTGTTCGCTTTCAATTTTATACAAGCTCATGGCAGTTTCTGCCGCTTCTCTCCAGCCTACATATTGGGTAATTTCACCTGTGAACTTTGGTAATGATTTAACTACTTCTAAGGTGGTTTCGCATTTTATATTTGGGTCAATATTTTGGATTTTATAATCCTCGACTTCGTTTTTGTTAGCACTTAACTCCCCTTCTAACCCTTCAATTTTTTTTGGGCAGTTGTACATTAATTAATCGATTAATTAATTCCATTGTCAGATTGCTGGCGCTGGATATCCCGCCCGCAGAAAAGGTTGAAGCTGAACCTCCGGTTGCCATAGTTAAATTCAAATATTCAAAACTATTTATTAAATCTTCCAGATTGTTATTTTGAATTTATTGTAAAAATTGATTTTTTTAATTTTGATTTAAAAATGTATAGTAGCCCTGTATCTCGATCTTGTTTAATATTCACTTTAAATAATATCTTAATATTATTTTATTCTGCTCACGATACTTTCTGGTGGCGTCTTCCTTCAGTGTAGGTTGTCCTGATTTGGGGTCTTCCTTCAGTTTTTGTATTTATTTGTGGCGGCGGTTTGCCGTCGGGTCTTCCTTCCTTCTTGGTGTTGATTTGTTTAATTTGTTTGAATATTTTGGTTGTATTTTGTGTTGTATTTTGTGTTGTAGTTGAGTTCTGATTCGTATTTTTTTTAATTGTGTTCTTGTAACTGCATTAAGATTTCAGTCCACCTTTTTAAATATTATATTCTTAATCGGATTATTCCATTAATTAATTTCCGAAAAAGTTTTTCCACGATCACTGTCACATTCGTTAGGTGTCGTCGGTTTAGTGTGGGTGTTTTAATTTTCCCACTAAAAATTTGGGTTGTTGGCGGCGCGAGTTCCGTTTTATATATAACTTGTTATTGTTAATATTTTATTTGGAACTTTTAAGTACACCGCCCCACGTTGGGCGCCAATTAAATTTGTTGTTGTTAATTATTTTAAAAAAATAATTTTTTAATTTTAATTTTTTTAATATTTCTTTATTGGTGTAAAACTTTTTACTTATTACTTAGTTACAAGACACTACTTCGAACTCGTCCCGAATCAGGCTCGTATCGGATTCAAACTCAAACTCGAACTGATCTTAAAATTATTAATCCTAATCCAAGCAACCTCGGCCAGAAGCTTTCTTAGGAAACTTCTTGAACTTTCAATTATGTTTAGAATAAAAGCTTTATGCTGAAATTATTCCACTGCATTGTGAAATTCAATTATGCTGACCGATGCAGTTTATGTGAAGCGCAATTCGTTGACCATGGTTTGGTCTCTAAGCGGATGCTGTGTTTACTTTACGTTTGGGTTGTTTACTTTAGCGGGTAGCTAGGCGTTGGCAAAGGCAATGATAAAAACAAAGACAAAGGAATTGTCGCCGAGATTGGAATGTCAAAATTTGTTTATAAATTGGGGTGGAAGTCTGTGTTTACGGGTTGGATAACTTGCATATAAGTAAGCGACGGCAAAGGCTCGCTGAGGTAGGGAGGAGGTATTAAGTTCACGTAGTGACAGAGTGGTCGCGCATGTAAGAAATGCAGACTTAGCACTTAGGAGGCCCATTGCAAGGGTCTTTGACTTATAAAATAAGTGTTAATATATTTGTATTTATGCATAACACTGAGTACAGTGTGCACTCGCTATGCGCACATACTACATCTCCCTCCTTTTGAAAAATATTGTAATCTAATGGAGTTATTTTTTAATTATTATATATTTGTTGTATTTATTAGTCCTTATTAAAAAAGTATTTTTAATTAAAATTTAGATTCTAGGGTAGGTTTTTAATTTTTTTGTTTCTTTGTTTTTTTTATTATTGAAATGGAGTGGGCGGAATTAAGCCGAAAGGTCCGTACGGCCACTGGATTGTGGTCGTGGTCGCTGGAGTGGATGGGCAGGGTGCTGCCGTGCTGTTGTTGTTGCTGTTGGGGGCCCGAAGTAAAGAGGCAGCGGGGGGAAGCTTCGATTCGTACTTCACTTTATTTGCACAGTTTTAATACTAACTTAGAGCTAACAATAGAAATGCCGCTAGACCGCGGCGTGGTGAACTTGCCCTTGGCGGAAAAGAGGGAGAGCGCGAGGAGAGCGAGAGAAGCGAAAGCTTTAGCGCGAGCGCTGGCCGCTCACACTGCCGCTCAATAGTTCGCGCCCTTCTGGCGTGAACATTCTCCCCCCCCTTGCGTAGGCAAAGAACTCATCCTTCTGAACAAGCTCCGGATACGGTCCATCCGAACACCGTGCTCTGAGCGACGGGCAACCCATCGTCGAGTTTCAGGAACCCCGGTTGGATCAGCTTGGCGTAAACGTCTGACCCCAACACGAGGGAGATGGTTGCCGGCCGGTGGAACCGGGACCGGAGCGTCACCGAGCAAACCTCGTCGTCTCCCTGCCGCGTGGTAGGCAGCCGGAACGCAGCCGCCAACGACCGATCGATGCTGCTGACTGCCATGCATGGGTCGATCATGGCGCCAGCCTCGAAGGTCTTCGCGCCCGTGTCAAGCACGACGACGGCTGTCGGCAGGATTGCCATTGACGGAGACGGGACGGAGACTGTCGGATGCGGGCGAGCGTTGGCGACTGGGGCTGGCGACGGAGACCGCGAAATGGACATCGCGTCCGGACGGGGTGCAGCGGGCTGACGAACTTTGCGGGCCGGAGGTGGCAGCACGGATCCCTTTGGAGCGGGGCAGGGTTCCTCGTGCATGTGGAGGAGGGTGTGGTGGTTCCGCCCGCACTTCTTGCATCCTTCTTGGCTGCTGCAGACTCCTGAGTGCTCATGGGCGAGGCAGTTCGAGCAGTACTTGTTAATAAGTGCTGCTCGAAGTCGCTTTTCCGCGCTCAGTTTATGGAACCTCTTGCACTTCCGAAGAGGATGGATTCCCGGGCAGACTCGGCAGCGGTAGGATTGAATACCTCGAGTACGTCTGCGCTCCGCGGAGTTGGTGGCACGACGACGAGGAGCCATGGTGAAGAGGAGGTGACGAGGAGGATGCTGTCTGTCGATAAAACAAAAAGAAACGGGGTTTAGAATGGGCAGACTACACCTTGGACCCCGGAATGGGGGAGGAGCCCTAGTCCCTCGGAACGGAGGACTCTTGGTCATCCGTAGGCAGGAGAATGACCTTTGTTGACAGGGCGCTTAATGGTGCCGCGAGACGTACGGATCTCGACGACACGGATGCGGTCATCGGCTCCAGGAAAGACAGAAACTATTCTGCCGAGCCGCCATTCGTTTGACGGTAGATTGTCCTCTTTGACGACAACCATATCGTCGACTTGGAGATTCCGGGTCGGAAAATGCCATTTGCTACGTTTGTGGAGTTCTTTGAGATACTTCTCTTTCCACCGTGCACTAAACTGCTGATGTTGAGCCTTGAGGTGTTGCCATCGATTTAATATCGACTTGGCGTCGCCCTTTATCTCGGGCTCAGCCGTGGAAAGCAACGGCCCTCCGATAAGGAAATGGCCTGGTGTGAGGGCCAGCACATCTGAGGGATCTTCAGACATAGGGGAGAGGGGTCTGGAATTGAGGCAGGCCTCGATCTTGGCGAGAAGCGTCGCCAGCTCCTCAAACGTATATTTGCGGGCGGACGTCGATTTATAGAAAAGGGTTTTGAAACTTTTCACCCCCGCTTCCCATAGACCCCCCATATGTGGAGCCCCTGGTGGGATGAACCGCCACACGAGCCCCTGATGTCTATATGCATCAGTCACAGACTCTTTGACGGCTTGGAGGAAGTCCCTGGAAAGCAAAGTAGCTGCCCCCACAAAGGTCTTGCCGTTATCGGAGTGAACCCGCTGAGGACAACCGCGCCTCGCTACGAACCGAGCAAAGGCCGCTAGGAATTTTTCGGTTGTCAGGTCGGAAGTGGGTTCCAAATGGATAGCCTTCGTGGAAAAGCACACAAACACACAAACATACCCCTTTGTTATGAGACACGCTCTCCCTGTATAATTCTTTATCTCGAAAGGACCGGCATAGTCGATGCCTGTGTAGGTAAAAGCCCTCGAGAAAGAGACTCTATCTGTCGGAAGATCGCCCATCAGCTGTGTTTGCAGTCTCTTCTTGTAAATCGTGCAAATCTTGCACGGATTGACCACCGCCTTCACCAGATTCTTGATTTTAGGAATCCAATACTTCGCTCGGATCAGGCGTACGATTAATTGACTACCGCCATGAAGAGTAATCTGGTGAATAAATTGGATGAGAAGGCGCGACAGTCTGCAGTCGTAGGGAAGAATGATCGGATGGCGTTCATCATATTGTAGGGCTTTGGAGGCAGTGAGGCGGCCACAGGCCCTTAAAAGGCCGTGCCGGTCAATGAACGGAAACAGGTTCAGCAACGGACTCGCCACTGGAAGAGGCCTTTTTTCTGCCAGATGCTTCAGCTCTTGGCCGTATACTCTGCGCTGCGCCATGGAGATCAGAGTCCTTTCTGCCTCTCGGATTTCTTCACTAGTGGGTTGTGAGTTGGACGAGAGCGAACCCTTGCGGCAGCTTTTTAGGAAGCGTCGAACATAGGCTAGAACTCGTAGCGCCTTGTCCAGTTTGGAAAACCGTTCGAGGAAGTCGATAGAAGGGGCCTTGACAAAATGCGATTTGACCGCGCGCTGCTCTAGCTCTGTAACTGGAGGCGTATCGGTTTGCGCTGGCCATAGCTCTCGTGGCCCTTGCAGCCACTCTGGTCCGTGCCACCCGAGTTGATTACCCGCCAATTCATTTAGGGATACGCCTCGACTGGCTAGATCGGCGGAGTTTTGTTCAGATCGAACGTGTGCCCAACAGTCGACTGGTGTCGCCTGAGTGATCTTGGCAACTCTGTTGGCCACAAATGTGGTCCAGTTGCAAGCAGGCTTCCTTAACCAGGCTAAAACAATAGTGGAATCTGTCCAGCAGCGGATATCTGAACTGGCGGTTGGCATATGCGGAAGGATTGCTGTCACCATTTCGGTTAACAAGACGGCACCACAGAGCTCCAGCCGGGGAAGAGACACGGTTTTCACTGGAGCCACTCGTGTCTTGGCTGTAAGCAGACGAGTCAAGACTTCTTGCCCTATCTCGACGCGGACGTAGATAGCCGCTCCATAGGCTTTTTGAGACGCATCGCAGAATCCGTGATGCTCTATGGTTACCTCAGGCTGGTACCAGACCCATCTCGGGACGCGGATCTGGTTGAGGTCGGAATACTCATCTAAGAACGATTGCCACCTGAGACTCATCTCGGTGGGAAGCTTATCGTCCCAGCCCAAGTCCTGCAACCATATCTCCTGCATAAATATTTTTGAACGGATAATGAACGGAGCGAGCCACCCGGCAGGATCGAACAACCTCGCGATTTGAGACAAAACTTCTCGCTTAGTATAGGAGGGTTCCAACGCTATTTCAGGAGGGACGAAATAGAATTCTTTGAAAGGGTGTATGCTTTGGATCGACACAGATCTGCCGGTACATTTTTGTAATGTCCGCACTGAAGACGTACTGGAAATACCGCCACTTCAGGATCTGGATCGTAAGATCGGATTGTAGGACCGGACCAGCATGAAGGATATCATTTAGGCTGGTCCCATTTGCCGACGCACTTGAAGCGTTAAATACAACGCGAAGTTTTGTAGTGGTGCTTTCGGGTTTAACTACCGCGTGGTGTGGAAGATGGTAAGTCGGAGAATCATGAGTCGAAGGGAACTTCTTTCATATGACCCAGATCCAGATATTCTTGGATCACGCTGTCATATTGCTCTTTTAGGGGAAAGTCTCTTCGTAAACGGTTCTCGTTTCTAAGAAACTGAGCTAACGCAATGGACCTTGAATATCCTAAATCGGATCCGGAATTCTCGGGGTCACGGAACGGGAGCGTCACCACGTATCTCCCGCTTGCGTCTTTCTTCGTAGTTTGGAGGAAGTTCCTTTCGCAATAGGAATCGGACTCTTTTACCATCTTAACTGGTAGATCCTCCACCTCCCAGAACTTGCTGAGAAGCGAGTCGAGCGAATCAGGGTCCCTTATTTGGTGCACCTGAGTCGTGAAGGATGCGACCCGTGTCGGACTACCGTTGGAAATCGGCCCCGTTAGCACCCACCCGAAAATCGTTTCTTGGCCCAGGAGTGAGCCGCAAATATTTTGACGGGTACCCTCCATCATTATGGACGGTAAAATGTCAGCCCCGATCAACACGTCAATTTGAGAGCTCTCAAAAAAGGTAGGATCTGTCCAGCGGAGCGCGGGCAGGTCCTTCAAAGAATTCCGGGGAATCGGATAGGAGGGCAGTTTGCCTGCCAGTTCCGGAAGGACGTACGCCGTGGTGTCTAAATGTAGACCCGGCTTATGCGAAAAGCGAATCCCGAAATTGCACAGCTTCGAGGACTTCGCTGAGATGGAATGGTTTAGCCCAGATACTTGGGCCTGGATGTTACGGAATGGCAACTTCATGAGGTTGAACAGACGTTCGGAAATGAACGTCGCCTCGGATCCAGAGTCGATCAAAGCTCGTGCTCGGTAGTTGGTTCCCAAATGGCACACGTCAATGACTGCCGTGCTCAGAAGAACTGATGAAGTGCCGCAAACGAAAAAACTTTGCACCTCTGAAGTGCTGGCGGATGCATTCCTGCTAGAGGGTCTAGAGGATTGTTCCGTGGAAGGCGAGGAGGTTGCGGAACTCGTACTCGCGGAATTTGGGGTGCTGCGATTGAGCAGCGTATGATGCCTCCCTCTACACGTGAAACAACTGTGTGTGCTCGTGCAGTCACGCAGTTGATGGCCTCTGGCGAAACAATTTAGGCATAGCTGCTTCTTTTTGATGTAGCCGGAACGCGCGTCAACTGACATTTGGAGAAAGCGCGGGCACAATCTTACCGGATGGTTCTCCTTGGAGCATAAGTCACACCCTTTCTGTTTGGTGCTGACCTTTGTCTCGAAGGATTGAAGCTTTTTTGGAATTGCCTGAGTCGGTTTCATATCCTCGATGGCCTCTAATGTCCGATACCGTTCGCTCAGGAAGGTGTTCATTTCTTCCCAAGCCGGAATCTCGGATTTGGACGTAAGGGACTGTTCCCATAGAGAAAGGGTTACCTTCGGCAGTTTGCTCGCGCAGAGGAAGACTAGGAGACAATCCCAGTTGTCAGTGGATATCTGCGAATGGGCTAGCGCTGTTAAACACCCTTGAATCGTGGACTGCAACTCCTTGAGCGCATGACCAGATTCTTGGGATATTGAACTCAAGTTGAACAGGAGCTTGAGTTGGCTGTTGACTAAAAGTCGTTTATTTTGGAACCGATCGTGAAGCGCTTCCCACGCCGAAGCGAACCCGTCATTTGTATGAGGGGACTTGGACACGATGGCCTTTGCCTTGCCGCTTGTTTTTGTGAGAAGGTGAAAGAGCTTCTCGACCGGTGTCAGCCTAGGGTTATTAACATAAACTGCCGTGAATAGGTCCCGGAAAGTGGGCCATCGGAGATTTCAGTGTCGCAAGGAGGTAAGCGGCACCCTGATGAAATTAGCGGCTGGGAGGTCGTTTGAACAACTGGAGGTGTTGCCCTTTCGATACTTTCGCCAATCTTTGCTGCGCATGACTCATATACGGAGTAGCAGTAGTCATATTTGGACTGCAGCAGGGGAAATGTGCTGAGGGATCCTTCTCGGGCAATTAGGTCAGAGCATGTTTCATATTCTCTTTCCACTTTATCCCATAAGGCTCGCACTTGTTGTAGACGGACATTTAACGTGTGTAGGGAAGGAGAAACTTGATCAGGAGTGTTGATCTTGGCTTCGAACATGCTCACGTGATCGCTGACGGCAATGAATTTGTCCAATGCAGCGGCGGCGGGCGTTGGCAACTCTGCGGATTCCATCTTTTTGCTGATAGAGCGAGTCACTCTTAGAAAATCAGTCTTGAATGTAGAGGGATTTTCGGATTTTTTCGCCAGTGAAGACTCGCTGGACGCTTTCGTCAGCGGACGAGAAATTAAGATTTTTGGAGTAGTCTTCGAACTGGTCGATGGTAGATCTCTCTCTTTTGGAGTGGAAATCAGAGGTCTAATCTTTGGAATAGTGGACTTGGGGGCTGGCTTCGCGCGAGCGTGTAGCGGAGAGTGTGGATTAAGTTTGGTTGATTTTCCTAGCGCGGATGTCGCTTTTTTGTCTCCCTCTATGGGCATACTCAGTTATACCCTCGGAATGGAAATGACGGCACGGAAGCCTGCACGCCAAGAAAAGTGAGAGAGGGAAACGACCAAACAAACACTTCGATTCTGGATGGGCAATCAAAAACCCGAATTCGAACGGAATAGTAGAATTGGAAATTTAAAAAAAATGGATTCCGAAACGAAATCACCGAAAATAGCTGAAAATTTCCCAAAGGAACCAAAAGATCTGTAAAAAAGCAAGACCTAGCTATCACAAAAAATAAATAGGATATGCAAAAAAATCGCAGCGATCGAGCGATAAGTGCGGATATGAGGGCTCGCAGCTCGCTTTATATAGTGCTTGGCGAGACTTTCGTGTGCCCGCCGTTAGTGTGGAATCTGCCCTTTTATCGGGATTGCGATTTATCGATTGGCGCGCGCGCGTAAATCTTTCAAATCGAATTTAGGAACTCGCTGACCAGTAGAGAAATGCGAAACATAAATATAAACCACGCCAAAAAAAACCTAGCTGGAATAGCTAATATTCGGAGGGAATTATTAAATAATTATTGGGAATTATTTAGGTTGTTTGGGTGGTGTGGAAACGGACAAAAATTTTAAAAGTAAACAAATTCTGTTGAAAACAAATCCGCCAAAAATTGATACGAAAAAATAGCTAAAAATGGCTAGGAACGATACGGAAAATTTGGCGGTAATTAATAATTATTTGAAAATTTCGCTTTAGTGTTTAGGAACCCCAAAATCTTTCGTTTAAAATTTCAGTGGGAAAAAACCGGCTAAAAATTTCCAAAAAGTAGCTAGAAAACAAGGGGGAAATTTAGCGATATTAAAATAAATAATTATTTGCAACTGTCGGTTTAGTATTTCCGAAACCCGACAAATATTTAAAAATCTTTGTGGGAAAAACCCGCCAAAACTCTCTGGAGTAGCTATAAAATAACCAAGGAATTTGGCTATAAACAGTTGTGAAATGTTTAGAATTTATTTGTAAACCTTTAAAATTTTTGTTCTCGGAAATATTTTTGTTTCGAGTGGAGGGTATTTTCTCGTCGGCACTGTGTCGCCGCTATTGCCAGTGCAGTCTGTATGTGTGCCGAATAGATTGCACCTGCTGGCTGAACAAGAGGAGAAAGAGGAGACGAGAGAACTCGAACTTAGGCGAGTCTATGTATGTAGGTATGGAAATATGTATGTATGAAGCTGTCTAGCGGAAAGCTGGCAAATATATATATATGAAGGCGGACAAGCCGGAGTTTGGCGCTCCGCTGCAAATATGTATGTATGAAGCTGTATAGCGGAAAGCTGGCAAATATGTATGTATGTAGAAGAGCGGAATAAAAACTTAGTATTTGTTTGTGTGTTTTTTTGTATGTGGAATAAAATGTATATTTTATTTATTTCTGAAGCGAAGGGTTCAAAAAATGGGATGTTTTATTTATTTTTTATTAGTTGTATATTTGACACAAAATTGGTTAAGTGGCTCGATAATTTTTTGGTGGGGTATAAATTTTATTTTTGTATGTATGTATATTTTATGTATGTATATTATGTATGTAAATTATGTATGTAAATTATGTAGGTAAATTAAATAGGTAAATTAAATATATTTAATTTCCTGCGGATGAATTTTTAGAATTTTAAAAATTTATTAATTTTCATGCACTTTTTGGAACTTAACTTTGTGTTTAGATATTTTATTAAAAAGCAGCTGTTTAGTGACGGACGTTTTTCGTGAATATGGATGGGTGTATGTGATATATATATATGTATGTGTTTTGACACCAGCGGATCGCAGTGGGAAACGAAGTAGGGGGCCGATATTGGCAAAGCACTTGTTGCACTTTTAAAAAAAGAAAGAACTTCACTGCGGCTGGGCGAATGCACTTAATATATATATCACTTTCACTTTTCGGAATCGGTCTCGGATGGACGGAAAGAATTACAAAAACGCCTCTGGAAAAAGAGTATGGCGACCACGGACGGACTAGAATTAGAAAAGCCGTACTTATCTTTGGATTTTTCCGCTGGGGGCGCTGGTGGATCAGGAGAGATCCGGCTCGAAGGACCATGAAATGGAGTGGGCGGAATTAAGCCGAAAGGTCCGTACGGCCACTGGATTGTGGTCGTGGTCGCTGGAGTGGATGGGCAGGGTGCTGCCGTGCTGTTGTTGTTGCTGTTGGGGGCCCGAAGTAAAGAGGCAGCGGGGGGAAGCTTCGATTCGTACTTTACTTTATTTGCACAGTTTTAATACTAACTTAGAGCTAACAATAGAAATGCCGCTAGACCGCGGCGTGGTGAACTTGCCCTTGGCGGAAAAGAGGGAGAGCGCGAGGAGAGCGAGAGAAGCGAAAGCTTTAGCGCGAGCGCTGGCCGCTCACACTGCCGCTCAATAGTTCGCGCCCTTCTGGCGTGAACAATTATTATTATTATTATTATTTTGTTTTTTTTACTGATTTGAAAATAAATTGATTGAAATTAAATAATAAAAACATATGGGGCGTTCCACGCAAAATTTGCGACCAAAATTTTTTTTCCTTCTTATATTTTTTTTGGTTTATTACTTGAAAATATTCGATACGTATTTTTTTATTTCAATCTGATACTTGGAATTTTCGAGAAATAATTTTCTAAAGTTTCCCGTTTTTAAAAAAGATACTTTTTTCAACCGCATATACTGAGAAAACTAATGAAGATACAACAATTTGTCCAAGACATAAAACGTGCGCCCTTTCCTTAGCTTTCCAATAAGTTAAACTAAAAAAAAAAAATTGTTTGTTTAATGAAAAAAAATAAAAATGTAACAAAAAATTTGAAAAAATTCAAATTTGGACATCATTTTTTTTTATTTTTAAAAGGTAGCCTTAATGCTTATTTAAATCCTGATTAAATTTCAGAGTGGAGAAATGAATACTTTCGGAGCAGTGAATTTTTGAATCACCGCTCGCGTGGTCGGAGCCTTAAAAAGATATGAAATCAGTTAAAATTGATGGGAAATGATGGGAAAAGATGCGCAATTCGCGCTCGCGGTACGCTTTAACTTATTGGAAAGCTAAGGAAAGGGCGCACGTTTTATGCCTTGGACAAATTGTTGTATCTTCATTAGTTTTCTCAGTATATGCGGTTGAAAAAAGTATCTTTTTTAAAAACGGGAAACTTTAGAAAATTATTTATCCAAAATTCCAAGTATCAGATTGAAATAAAAAAATACGTATCGAATATTTTCAAGTAATAAACCGAAAAAAAAAAATATAAGAAGGAACAAAAAATTTTGGTCGCAAATTTTGCGTGGAACGCCCCATATATATGTTGATTAGGAAATAAAAATTTTTAATCTGCCTTTATGTAATTTTTGTATTTATTTTTATTATTTGAAATTATTATATTTTCCTTTTCTTTATGCTTTCTACCTTATACGGTCCAGTATATTTAAAATCTGGTTGTAGGGGGGTGGCTTCCTGGTCCAAAAAAGATACTCTGATCGCAATCCAGAAAAGTCCCACGACGCAGTCGAAAACAACTCGTAGAAAAAACCAGTAGGCACGGGGGCATCGGGGAATCGTATATGCGCTTTGTTCGAATTCAGTTTTGAGACTAACCTAAGCTTAAACATAGATCCGTGATCCCGCCCGCTTTACTCCGCTAAAGCGAGAGCGGGAGATCGACGGAGACCGACTGCTGGTTCGGATTTGACCCGATGCACTAGCTCGGGCCGCGGGAGCACACAAGAAGGTGAGCGCGGGAGCACCAGCGGGGCGAGAGCGGATGCGGTTGGCCGAGGAGTGGCGGAATATTGCCGCGAAGCGCCCGAACATTGCAGAAGAGCGGGGAGCGGGGCATCGGCACGCTCGATGGACATTGCGCGTAGGCCCGAAATACGGGAGTGCAAGAGCGGCCGAGCTTTCGGAAGCTCGGTGGCCAGAGGGGGTACAGTGGGCCCCACCTGACCTGAACATTGCGCCCCCCTTTCAATCACTCGGGTTGCAATAAATCCGTTTATGATTGAGGGCAGGTGAGCAGGCATCGTAAGATGTTACTGTTGCAATTCTGCATCGTCTGAATGGCCGTGGAAGCCTAAAGAGTGCCGTGGACCGACGGAAACACGTCATTAAGAGGCAGCTGTTTGGCACAGAGACGGGGACAAAAAATCGATCGAGGCGCGTCATTGGCCATGAAGACATCGAAGCTGAGCGGCACGGAGAGTACCAAAACGTACCCATCCGAAAATAGTTTCTTGTGCCAGAAGAGAGCCCAGAATATTGGTCTTGAAGCCGCTTAGAAGCACAGACGGAAGGATGTCAGCTCCAAGCAGGACGTCTACTTCGGAGCTCTCGAAAAACGTCGGATCCGCTAGGGGGAGATCAGGAAGCTCCGTTAGACGATCTGTCGAAATTGGATATGAGGGAAGCTTTCCGGCTAGTTGAGGGAGAACGTTGGCAGTCGTATTTAACTGCAATCCGGGTCTGGAGGAAGCGCGAATAGCAAATTTGCAGGACTTCGTGCATTGAGCCGCAACTGTCTCATTGAGACCGGAAACCTGGGTCTGGACTGTTTCGAAAGGAAGGTTGATTCGGTTGAAGAGCTTCTCAGTAATGAAGGTGGTTTCGGAACCAGAATCGATCAGCGCACGCGCTTGAAAATTGCAGCCTAGATGACATATATTGATGATAGCTGTGCCCAGTAGGACAGCTCTGGATCCTGAAGCAAAGCACACTTGAACATTTGAATGATCTTCGGAGGTTACCACGCTTACTGCCGTGGGCGCAGGTCGTGGACTAGATGGATTGGAGGGTCTTGGAATGCCGGCAACTGGATTGTCGCGGTGTAGCAGAGTATTATGCCGTCCGCGGCACGTATAGCATGAGTGGGCACTGGTGCAGTTCCGTTACTGATGGCCTCGTGCTAAACAATTCAAGCATAGTTGCTTTCTTCTGACGAAATCTGACCGATCATTGACACTCATTGTCAGGAAACGGGGACATACACGAATGGGGTGATTTTCCCTGAAACACAGGTCACAACCTCTGGGTGCAGGAGCCATCCTAGCTTCGTAGGAGATTGGCCTGCGTACAGGTCCGTTGTCGTTTGACGGTTTCGGCGGAACATCATCAATGGCTTCCAGTGCGCGATGACGCTCCGTTAGAAAGGCATCAAGCTCTTTCCAGGTCGAAATCTCGGCCTTGTTATGAAGGGAATGCTCATGAACACAAGGATGGAATCCCACGCCTCTATCTTAATGGCGGACATCTGTAAGGCTGTTAGACAACTTTGGAGAGTGCTTTGCATTTCCTTTAGGGCGCTTCCAGGCTCTTGAGTGATCGCCGGAATATTAAGCAGGATTTTCAACTGGCTATTCACTAACAGCCTCTTGTTCTCAAAGCGCTCCGTTAGGCTTCGCCACGCTGAGATAAACCCGTCGTTTGTTAAAGGGGCCTTGGACACAATTGAGTGCGCATCGCCACTAGTCTTGGAAAGTAGATGAAACAATCTCTCCACAGGCGTGAGGCGCGAGTTTTGGATGTAAATCGCCGTAAACAAATCCCTAAACGTGGACCAGCGAAGATAGTCGCCTGTGAAGACCTCAGTGTCGACGGGTGTTAGCCGACAATCAGTAGACGGCGGTGCGGACGCACTGACGGAAACCTGAGTGGATTGGGACTCAGCCTGCTTTATTATGTCCTGAAGTTGGACAACACTCCTTGAATAAACGGAGTAGCAGTACCTGTACTTGGTTTCCAGTTCTGTTGCGGCGGTCGTACTGTCAGCGGTCTCAGAAATAAGGTCGGAGCAGCTTTCGTAGCTTTTCTCCACCTTTTCCCAAAAAACACGGATTTGGTCCAAATGGAGTTGGCACATGGACAGGGACAGATTTGTAGCTTCTGAGGTGCTTGGAGTATGGATGTGTGCCTCAAAGCGGCTCACACGGTCCGTTGTGGCAATAAATTTCCTCAAGGCTATATCGACGGCGGATTGAGCCAATTTTGTAGTCGACCGAGTGACCCTTGAAGAAAGACCTGTGCTGATAACTAAGGATTTCTCGCTACTCGACCTGTGGACGTTGATTTCGGCTAAGAGGACCGGGGAGATGCGGACTTGGATCTGTCTAAACGAATTATTGGAATCGAATGTGGTTTCTTATCCTCGGTTATTGGCATACTCGGACTCTGACTGCGCGGATGACCAGAGAGCGTTGACAAAGTTGGAAAACCGAAGATTAATAAAGGCGGTCACACTGGACCTCGTGAACCCACGACTCCAAAAAACAATTGACCGTTGAAGAATATATGTATGAAGAAATCACTCAATCGATTATTCCAAATGTAAACGTTGACTTGGGATAAGCAACACCGAGTGGAACAAAAGGAAACGGTTTGAACACCGGGAAGAAATTGGCAAAATCCTGGGAAATACCGAACAAGTTGCGTAGCGTTAGAATGAAGAAGAAAATAAACCCAAACGAACTAGAAGCAAGCGACAAGGTGAAGATTTGAAGCAGGTGAAAGACAGACCGGAATGTGATTTGACACGTATTGAACAAAATAATGAATTGTGTGCATATATATGTATATAATGCGTAGTTCGGAGATTTTGGTTCATTATTTGTTGAATTAGGAATTTAATCAAATTAAGAAACTTAACAAAAATAATAATTTAAAAAATTATTAATTTACGTTCTTTTTTGGTTTTTAACTGGATTTAATAATACTTAGCTTTTTAATTTAATTACTAATATTATTTTAAGTTGATTAATAATTTTATTTAATAGAAAATGAATATTTTAATTTAATGAAGAAGGAATAATAAATTTCCTTTGATTTTATTGACCTTTTATTATTTCGTTCCAAAAGAATGAATGTTGAGACACTGTGCCGGCAAATGCAAAACTCGTATGTATATATGAATGCACTTACATGTGTTTTTTTTTTTAATTCGTTCTTTATTTATATGTGATGGAGGGGGGGTGGGGGTATATTACAAGTGAGAGGGGTAGCGTATGGCTAAACGTAACCTTCGCGGGACGGCCGCAAAGCAATGCTTCGCGAAGGAATGGCCCCCATTGGCCTGTGGCGCTTCTCCTACGGCGTTCCTCTGCCCGAAGCCTGGACATCACCGACGCTGCATAATTGCTTACCGCCTGCCAATTAGCATCGCTGGCAAGAATCAAGCCCATCAGATTGTCGACCTCAATCTGGGCGCTTAGGTTCTCCTCCAGTTGGCTCCTCTCGTTCTCAAAACGTCCACAGAAGAACAGTACGTGCTCCGCGGTCTCCTCGGAGCCGTCGGTGCACCAAACGCAGGCTGCGCTGTCGTCATGTCCTCGCTTGTGGAGGTATCCTCTAAAGCATCCGTGTCCGCTTAAGACTTGGGTCAGGTGGAAATTTACCTGACCATGCTTCCTTCCGACCCAAGTCTCTATCATGGGGATAAGTCGATGGGTCCACCGCCCTTTAGTCGATGTCTCCCAGCGAGATTGACACTCCTGGAGAGTGCTGGCCTTTGCTGCGGCGCGGGCTAGCTTCTTCTCAGCAGCGGGGAGGGCTCTTCCGTGGAGCCGCCCAAAAATGGTGGCCTGTTTCTTGGCCAGGAGATCCAATGGGGCCGCGTTTAGCAGGGTTGCTCTCGTCACACTAGTCAGGAGCAGCCTGCTACATTGCTTGGGGCCTCGGCGGTTCATCATGATCCGGGAAAGGGCCTGGAGTGATGTGGCCGCCTTGGAGCTGGCATACGCTAGGTGCTCGCGAAACGAGAGTCTCGTGTCTAGCATTACACCCAGGTATTTTATGGCTCTCGTGGAAGTGATCGTAGCACCCCCGACCCTGATGGATGCGGTCTCGACCTTTTTCCGGCTGCTGATTAGGACGGCTTCGGTTTTTTGGGGCGCTAGTTGCAGGCCGACTCTGGTCAGCCACGAGCTGATGGCCTCGACACAGGAGTTGCAGGTAGCTTCGACCCGAGGAAGTACCTTGCCAACCACCACCACCGCGATGTCGTCGGCGAAGCCCACGAGCTCGGACCGGCCGGGCAAGGGGAGGCGCAGGACTCCGTCGTACATCGCATTCCACAAGAGCGGTGCTAGTACGGATCCTTGTGGAATCCCGCAGGAGAGCTCCACCGTATCCGCGCCGTCGGGAGTGGTAAACTCCAACGTGCGGTCCGTGATGTAGCTGCCCGTAACGTTCAGGAGGTATGGGGGGACTCCGAAGCTGGATAAAGCCTCCATGATGCAGCTCCATCTCGCCGTGTTGAAGGCGTTGCGAACATCCAGAGTGACGACTAGGCAGTACTCTTTTGTGCCGCCTTTCCACCTCTTGCCGGCTATCGCGGAGCTGGCAATGTCTACCACCTTAGCGATGGCATCCACTGTCGATTTCGCCTTCCGGAAGCCGAACTGGGCCTCCGAGAGGTCGCCGGCCACTCTGATCGCCTCTTCAAGGCGGGTGCCGATTAGGTGCTCCAGAACCTTACCCGCAGATAGGGCAATAAGGCAGATAGGCCTGAAAGATTACGGGTCGTCCGGCGGTTTTCCGGGTTTCGGCAGCAGTACTAGCCTCTGCGACTTCCATCTAGGCGGGAAGGTGCCCTCGGCCAGGCAGCTGCTGAACACCTCCGCGAACAGTTCGGGCTGAAGGGACAGAGCGAGCTTCAAGGCCCTATTGGGGATGTTGTCGGGGCCAGCGGCCTTCGACGCTCTTACTCTGACTGCCGCCGACCGTACCTCCAGCGCCGTTACCGGAGCGAATCCTGCCAGGGAGTCTCCGGCATTGGGGAACGGTGGCACGTCCATCCTGGGGAACAGGTGGTCCACTATTTGCTTGGTGAACTCCGTCGCGAGCGGGGCAAGCTGGCCCGAGCAGTTAATGCGCTTAACTACCGTTTTGTAGGCGCTCCCCCACGAGTTATGGTCCGCCGAGTCGCAGAGTTCAAGGAAGCACTTTGATTTGCTCGTCCGGATAGCGGCCTTGAGCGCTCTACGGCAGGCCGGGTACTCCCGCCTTTTGTCCAGGTGGGAGGGGGTGCCATACGATCGCTGGTAACGTCGTCTAGCACGGACGCAGTCTCTCCGGGCATCGGCTATCGCCCGGTTCCACCAGAACACCGGCTCGTGATGGCGACTGTGGGGTCTCCTGACCTGCATGCAGCTGTCGCACACTGCCTTGAGCTGCCTCATGGCTTCCTCTGCCATCTGCGAAGCGCCCCCAGCTACCTCCAGGCTCTCCATTCCGGTTGCGAACAGCTGTACATCCAAGGAGTCCGCCCTGTAGCTCGCCTGTTGCGGGTGGGACCGTGTAGCCAACGGCAGGGACTTAACCGCAACACAGTTAGCAGAGCGGATAGAGGAGGAGGCTCTGGACGACGGTGGTAACCTGTCGCCGCGCAGGGGCTTGGCCCCTCACCCAAAGAGTGCTGTAAAGCCGAAATGCCTGACCCTGACGCAGAGCGCCTCGAAGAGCGTTGCAAAGCCGAAGGGCTCGACTTTCAAGTCTCGAGTGGCCGGCAGCGAGGCCACCAAACGGACGGACGGCAGGGGGAGGGTTGCAGTGCCCGGCACTGCCCCGGCGGCTGTCTTGCAGGCGGGCGACGCCAGCAGGAGGGACGCCGCAACACCCTCTTCCGCGAGGAGCAACCCAGGAAGCAGACTGTCCCAGTGGCAGGGCAGCCTGGGGGAGCCGGAGATCCGCTGAGGCAAGACCTCAGCGGAGCCGGCCGCAAGTGGTACCTCCGGTACCTCGAGCGAAGCTTCAAGCCGGAGGAAGCCCACAAAAGAGCGCTGGAGCACCGTGCGCCGAACGTGGCTCCAGCGAAGAGAGCTGCGGGGACGAGCGTGTCCCCGATAGAGAGAGCCGGCGGCCAGGCCGTTGCGGGGAGGAAGAGGCAGCTTCACCATACGTCGCCGCCCAAACTCCCCAAGAGCATGTCCAAGAAGACAAAGAGCACCGTAGCGCTGGAGGGCTCGAGAACCTCTTAAAGCGCTAAGCGTCCGAGGGCAGCCTCGTATGCCAGTGTCGCCAAGGGCACGAACTTGGCCATACTGGCGCGGGACTACCCAAAGAGGCTGATGGCAAAAGAGTAGTTGTCCGCGGTGGAACAGGCCCTCGCCGAGGAGATGAGGAAGGGCTGGACCGCAGCCCTCAACTTCAACGGCATCCAGTTCCGTGACGGTCTACTATTAGTGGACTGCATGGACAGCGATGCCAAGAAGTGGTTGGAGCTGACGGTCCCCAGCATCAGCACCAAGGTGGGTGTGCAACTCCGCACCTGCCTGCAAGAGGACCTACCGGTGACCAACGTAGTCACCTTATACCTGCCACGCACCGCAGGGGAGACGTTGAAGAAGTCCCTTGGACTGCTCAATGAGCAGAACAAGGGCCTGCTCACCGGGACCTGGCGTGTCATCCGGCACCTAGAGTCGAAGGGCGGCAAGGTGCTGTTGCTCGGCCTGGATGAGGAGGCACTTACACTCCTCAAAAAGCGAGACATGCTGGTGAGCTACCGGTTCGGCCAGCTGAAATGCCGCCTGCATAAAAAGCAGGAGTCTGCGGCGGCGGAGGTGTGTACCGAGGCAAACGCCGACGTTGTGCCTGGCACTTCAACGGCGGCAGCCAAGGAGGCTCCCTCCGTCCCATCGGACGAGGCGGCTGAGGCCATGGAACTCGCTGCAGTGGAGGCCGAGTTGGACTCGGTTTCGCTACAGGGGCTGGACCTGGCGCGTCTGCATATGAGCGGCGCAGAGGAGCCAACCAGCGAAAAGGAGCCATCCGATGATGAGCGGACACCCACCGAGATGCAATCAGAGGCCTATCTGACGCTCTCGGAGGGTGAAGAAGAGCTCTAAGGATGGGAGTCACCAGCGTGGCACAGATCAACCTGCATCACGCCAGGGCAGCCTCGGCTGTCATCGGCAGGTTGGTCTCCAGGTCTGACCTGGGGCTGGTGCTCATCCAGGAGCCTTGGGTCGTCAGAGGCAGGATCTGCGGCCTAAGTAAAGTGAGTATGCAAACTATTGCAGACGGAAGGGAGGCATCACCGAGAGCTTGTATCTTGGTGCGAAAGGATATTAACTTTCTTTGTCTCTCTCAATTTCTCAACAGAGATCTAGTAGCGGTGACGATCACTAGCGAGCACGGGAGTATTGTGGTGGCGTCGGCATACTTCCCAGGAGACGTGACGGATGCCCCCCCACCAGAGGTTCAGGATCTGGTGCAGCATTGCAGCAGCAAAAGGCTACCCCTACTGCTAGGGTGTGATGCCAATGCGCACAATGTTGCTTGGGGCAGCACGGACAACAACGGTAGAGGTGAGTGCTTACTAGATTATCTTTTATCTAGGGATCTTACTGTGTTCAATGTGGGGGCTGAACCCACTTTCATTACTAAAACCAGGGCTGAAGTACTGGATATCACTTTCGGGAATGAGGGGGGCTCCCGGTTGATTCGCAACTGGAAGGTCTCCTCAGAACCGTCAATGTCGGATCACAGGATCATCCTCTTCGACATTCATAGTAATTTTAGATTCAGCAGGGTTATCAGAAATCCACGACGGACTGACTGGCCAGCCTATCAGTCCTGTTTGGGATTAAATCTGAGCAGACTGAATCATAGTAGGAGAGTATCGTCTCCAGAGGATCTTGAGCAACTCTCAAGAGAAGTAGGAGACACAATCTTGGATGCATATCATGCAAGCTGTCCCGAAAAATCCATAGAGTCGAGTAGGGACAATCCCTGGTGGAATAGGAAACTAGGACTATTTCGTACAGAAGTCAGGAAGCTGTTCAACACAGCTAAAAAGAACAGCGCCAATTGGGAACTTTACACCAAAAAGCTGACAGAATATAACAAAGAAATCCGGTTTAGTAAGCGCGCTCACTTTCGGAAATTCTGTTCCACCATAGAGCAAGCCGCACCTGCGGCTAGAGTGTTTAAGGCAATCTCAAAAGGCAAAGTACTTTCTAAACTTTGTCTGAAGAGGACGGATGGGTCTTTCACCGAGGACGAGGAGGAGAAAGCAGAAAGCAGCAGTCCCCCCCAACGGGGGACCCAACTGGAGCCTGGCTGTAGCGATCGTAACTGAACAAAAGATTAGGTGGGCGTTGAGTACACTCAGCCCCTACAAGGCTCCGGGGGTGGATGGAATCATACCCATCCACCTTCAGAAGGGTGTCGAACAGCTAATGCTGTTCCTCATAAGTATTTTCCGGGGGAGCCTAGCAATGGGTTACATTCCTAGGGCATGGAGAACGGCTAGGGTGATCTTTATCCCGAAGGTTGGGAAGAAAGACCCCTTTCATCCCAAATCCTTCAGGCCGATCAGCCTAACCTCCTTCCTGCTGAAAACCCTTGAGAAGATTGTGGACAACCACATTAGAAACTCGCACTTGGTGCGAAGGCCTCTGCATGCGATTTAGCATGCCTATAGAGAAGGAAAGTCTACTGAATCGGCTCTCTTGAGCCTGGTGGACAGTATGCAGCGCTCTGTAAAAGCCAAAGGGGTAGCACTTTGTGCTTTTATGGACATAGAGGGTGCTTTTGATAACACAGCTCATGACGTTGTGGTAAGAGCACTCTGTAGAAGGGGAGTTGAAAAGGGTTTCACGACCTGGCTGGGCAAACTCCTTGATAGCAGAATAGCAGAAGTCAGTGTCAACAGTGTGACTGTTAGAGCTCAAACCACCAGAGGCTGTCCGCAGGGGGGTGTCCTATCACCACTACTCTGGAGCCTCGTGGTGGACGAGCTGCTAGTTAAACTTACAGCAAATGGGTTTGAATGTCAAGGCTATGCCGATGATATCACTCTAGTATGTAAAGGAAATTTTGAGAGCACATTGTGCGACAGGATCACACTGGGCCTAAGACTTAGCTTAGACTGGTGCAGAGACGTGGGGCTGAATATCAATCCAGCAAAAACCACAGTGGTCGCCTTCACCAATCGCTACAAGCTGAAATCCATTCGGCCCATAGCCATTGGGGGCGCAGAGATTCCGATCTCCACTGAAGTCAAATATCTGGGAGTCATCCTAGACAAAAGACTAATGTGGAGACAACATGTTGAACACGCCGTTCGCAAGGCCACTATGGCCTTAATGAGCTGTAGATCTCTTGCTGGGAAAAATTGGGGAGTGTCTCCAAAGATCCTACTGTGGATGTATGTTGCTATGGTGAGGCCCATAGTCAGCTACGGGGCAGCGGTCTGGGCGAATCGCGCTGACCTTGATGTCACAAAAAGGCAACTGGGCAAACTCCAGAGACTTGCCTGCACGTGCATCTCGGGCGCTATGCGCACTTGCCCGTCCACTGCTCTGGATGTGCTGCTCGGGCTTCCACCACTGCACTTGCATATCAAGCACAGTGCGCGCAGATCTACCATGAGGATAACAGGGGCAAGACCAGCTGACTCGGCTGCGACTGCAACTGACCTGTTATTAGAATATCCGCAGGATGTTCAATTGGCCAAGTTTAGCTTTGATAAGCTCTTTAAAACAGAGCTTAGCAACAAGTCAGAGTGGACCAGCATGTCTACCACCTACGATGTGAAACCACATGCTATTAGGTGGTACACTGATGGCTCACTAACAGAGGAGGGTGCGGGTGCGGGGGTCTGCGGACCTCGATTCAAATATCACGAACCTCTAGGGCAATTCGCCAGTATCTTTCAAGCAGAGGTACACGCGATAGAGAGATGTGCCTCGTTCAATATTGAGCGGGGTTACAATCGAAGAGACATAGCCATTTTCTAGATAGTCAGGCAGCAATCAGAGCACTCAGTGCACATAAGATTGTTTCCAGACTAGTTTGGCAATGTATAGGAACACTCAATGAGTTGGGTGTGAACAATAGAGTAACCATATACTGGGTACCAGGGCATGCGGGGATCCCCGGCAATGAAGTGGCCGACATAATGGCTAGAAAGGGGGCGAGCACCCCCTTCTATGGTCCGGAGCCCTTCTGTGGACTAGGGCCAGGAGTCATCAGCCAGAGCAGTCGTGCGGATCTCATGACTGCCTGCGATGACTTCTGGCGGTCGTCGAAAGGGGCAAGGCAGAGTAAACGTCTGCTAGGCAGCTACAACAGTAAGAGGACCAAGGAATGTTTGGAGTTGAGCAAAGGATCTCTCCGAATAGTCACGGGTTTCCTGACCGGGCACTGCAGACTGCGCAAGCATCTGCATAATCTCAAAATAGGGGAGGACAGTCTTTGCAGACTTTGTTTGGAAGGAGAAGAGACTCCGGAGCACCTACTTGAGGAGTGCCCGGCTATCAGTCGGATGAGGTTGGCCCACTTGGGGGGCCTTACACTCACCACAAAGGAAATGAGGGCCCTTCGACCAGGCGATAACATCGCATTTCTGCGATCGATTGAACTGTTCGAGGAGCTATAGCTCATACACTAGGACGAGGGCACAATAGACCCTAGTGGTCGCAGTGCACTAACCTCTAGCTAATTATTATTATTATTAGGAGAAATTGCAGTCGACTGTATTTAATGTATATATAATGTAGAAATTCCCGCGGAGTCGGAAAAATATGTAGGTATGTATGTAGGAATGGACTGATGTAGACCGTTTACGATATTGATGTACGGACCGCTGTGCGAATATGTTCAAAGGGGTGTACAGAGAGAATACGGAACAAGGAATATGGCGGCGCAAGAAAATGGAGATGGCGTTGAAATATGGAGACATGTATAAATATTCCATATATTTTCCGCAAAAATACCGTGTTGTCGGAGACTCGGACTTGGAGACACGAAAATCTTGCCGCAGTCTGAGCGAAATGGGATATCCGAAGAACTGCTGAAGACCGGTAATTTCGGACACAGGGAGGAGTCTTGTACTTATCATTTTTTTCCCAGAAAAATCCACCGGAGCTGCCGGTGCACTATGGTTCAGACGACCAGTTTTGTTGGCCAAAACCCATTTTTTAAAGGTTAACCAAATAATGTGATTTTGGCCGCAATCGATAAAGAATAGAGTGACCATCAACGTACCATACTCAAAATCTTCATAGGTGGCGCCAC
This sequence comes from Drosophila bocqueti, assembly GCA_018151655.1. Classification (NCBI taxonomy): domain Eukaryota; kingdom Metazoa; phylum Arthropoda; class Insecta; order Diptera; family Drosophilidae; genus Drosophila; species Drosophila bocqueti. The sequence goes on from JAECXF010000048.1 coordinate 80,183, forward strand.
TCTCGCGCTAGAAGCTTTCAAAGTCAGATGTTTCTACTCAAGCAATTGGTCAGAGAAAATATTCGGAAATTATCACAATTCTAAAATTTAAAAAACGCAATAAATACAAAAGAACTGGTTGCACTTTGCAATGAGTTCGAATCAGAGGGGTTTGTAGTATGTGTTTTGTGTAATGAAATGTCCGTACTCCTTGTGATGTCTTTGTAGTTTGATTTTAAAGTGAGTCGTAAAAAAAATGTTTTTTTTCTGAAATGGCGCAAACTAATATCAAGTTTATTAATACAGCCACTAAGCTTATACCAGTATTTGATGGTAAAGCTGAAAATTTAAACAGTTTTATTGACGCACTAGAAATTTTGCGATTAATAACAGGCGAACATGAAGAATTGGCAGTTTCTATATTAAAATCAAGGCTAAAAGGTGTTGCCAGAAATTTAGTCTGAAATGAAACAACAATAACCGAAGTGATTTCCAAATTAAAAAGCAATGTCAAAGGCGAAACTGTAGAGGTACTATCAGCAAAACTGATGAACCTACAGCAACGCCATAAAACTGCTAACCAATACACACTGGAGGTTGAGCAGATGACAAAAATGTTGGAATGTGCGTACATAACAGACGGTTTACCACTAGAGTTAGACAGAAGTTATTCAACCCAGAATGCAGTTAAAGCAATGACTAAAAATTGCACAATTGATAAGGTAAAACTTATCATGCTGTGACGTGGTTTCTATAGCCGGGGTAAGACCTCAGTCGCGGCCAAGGAACCTACACAAGAAATTTGTATAGAAGGGTGGAACCTGTAGTTGGAATTTTGTACGTAAGAGTGGAAAGACCGGCAGAAGTGTTGATACATAAACCCCTACCACAGATCGCAACTTATTATGTTGGTGTTGGACCGTTCTTGACTCGTGGCCACGCTGCTGAGCGGCCGACAGTCGGTTGTGTAAACAAGGACGTCCCTGGCGGTGATACGCGGCGATCGCCTGGCTTGGCGACCTTCTCCTCGGAGAGGGTCCTCCGCGCGGTACCTCCTGGAAACGTACCTCGGTACGGCTAATACGAGCGGCAATTTCCCGTGTATCCAAACCCTTTAACACCCATGAGTCCTCCTCCCCACCGAGACCTGGGAAAGTCTTAAAACGTCCTCCCCTCAAGTCAGGGGTGTCAAGCGACCCGTGCCCCCTGACTTTTGGTTCGCAGCTGAGGGGTTAATCCAGCTGTGTCTGAACGGAGCCTTCTCAGGGCCGGGCAACCCTGGGTCGTAAGTTGCCTTGCCGCGGCTTTGGGGCGAAGCCGCGGTCGACCTTCTTCAAAGCCCCAAACCCCCTCTGGCCCGCCGCGCTTGCCAGGTCGAGCAACGCGGACGATCATGTAATGATATGGATTTAAAATACCATGCTTCGGAACTCCCGGGAGAGGATAAACCCCAAAAACTGTCGGAAGAGGACGGCGCTCCAGCCCTCTATGGCGAAGCGCAACCGCTCACAAGAGGTGAGCGTGAGCGCGCCTACAAGGGCGAAGGACCCACAGGGCAAGCCGAGAGCCACAAACTTCGTCAGTAAGGCGAAGAACTGAAGAACTAGTGAGATGGTTCTGAGGTGGGCTAGCTGAAGCCACCGGACGGGTCGCAGGTTGCGGATAGCGCAAGGCCTCCTGTGGAGGTTAGCTGCGAATAGCGACTTGTCGTGAATAAGCAGTCCCGGACAACAGCGGGTACCACACCGTTGTAGTACCGACAAGGCGCTTGTCTGACCGTCTTTAATACATAGTCTTACATACTCCATACCTCCTACACGTTTTCCTACCCACATCCTATCCCCAACATCTCACAAGGGCAGTGGTGACGTCCTGAGGCAATGGTGCCACTTCACCCCCCTAAGCCAGGGTGTCATGCGTTTCCGTGCCCATTGGCTGGTTTGCAGTCAGGGGTAACCGACTGTATTCGGACGGAGCCTCACCGATACCTGGCCGCCTCGGTGAGTAAACCTGGCCCCAGCGTGTTAATGGGGGCTATGACACGCTGGTAATACCTTCCCCTACACTCGTGGGACCAATTTATGGAATCTAAGAAATATAAACTTTTTAACACGCGGGACTTAACCGCAACTCAGGTGGCAGAGCGGATAGAGGAGGCGGCTCTGGACGACGGTGGTAAGCTGTCGCTGCGTAGGGGCTTGGCCCCTCACCCTAAGAGTGCTGCAAAGCCGAAGGGCCTGGCCCTGACGCAGAGCGCCTCGAAGAGTGCTGCAAAGCCGAAGGGCTCGACCCCGACGCAGAGCGCCTCGAAGGGTGTAGAGACCTTCAAGTCTCAAGTGGCCGGCAGTGAGGCCACCAAACGTACTGACAGCAGGGGGGGGGTCGCAGTGCCCGGCACTGCCCCAGCGGCTGTCCAGCAGGCGGGCGACGCCAGCAGGAGAGACGCTGCAACACCCTCTTCCGTAAGGTCGATGCAGCAACAGGCGAAGCAACCTGTCCCAGCGGCAGGGCAGCCTGGAGGAGCCGGTGATCCCCTGAGGCAAGGACTCAGCGGAGCCGGCCGTAAATGGTACCTCCGGTACCTCGAGCGTGGCTTGAAGCCGGAGGAGGCCCGGAAAAAAGCACTGGAGCACCGTGCACCGAACGGCCAGGCCGTTGCGGGGACGAACGTGTCTCCAGTGGAGAGAGTCGGCGGCCAGGCCGTTGCGGGGAGGAAGCGGCTACTGCAACACACGTCGCCGCTTGACCTCCCCAAGACCGAGTCCAAACGGACCAAGAACGTCGCAGCGCTGGAGGGATCGAGGACCTCGCTAGTCGGGAAGCGTCCGAAGGGGGCCTCGTACGCAAGTGTAGCCAAGGGCACGTACCTTGCTATACTGGCGGAGGACTACCCGAGGAGGCTCCTGACGAAGGATGAGCTGTCGGCGGTGGAGCAGGCCCTCGTCGAAGAGATGAGGAAGGGCTGGACCGCGGCTCTAAACTTTAACGGCATCCAGTTCCGTGATGGTCTACTACTGGTGGACTGCATGGACTGCGATGCCAAGAAGTGGCTGGAGCTGACGGTCCCCAGCATCAGCACCAAGGTGGGTGTGCAGCTCCGCACCTGCCTGCAGGATGATGTGCCGGCGATGAACATCGTCACGGTTTACCTGCCACGCACCGCAGGGGAGACGATGGAGAAGTCCCTTGGGCTGCTCAATGAGCAGAACAGGGGCCTTCTCACCCAGACATGGCGGGTCATCCGGCACCTGGAGTCCAAGGGCGGCAAGGTGCTGATGCTCGGCCTGGATGAGGAGGCACTTACACTCCTCAAAAAGCGAGACATGCTGGTGAGCTACCGGTTCGGCCAGCTGAAATGCCGCCTGCATAAAAAGCAGGAGTCTGCGGCGGCGGAGGTGTGTACCGAGGCAAACGCCGACGTTGTGCCTGGCACTTCAACGGCGGCAGCCAAGGAGGCTCCCTCCGTCCCATCGGACGAGGCGGCTGAGGCCATGGAACTCGCTGCAGTGGAGGCCGAGTTGGACTCGGTTTCGCTACAGGGGCTGGACCTGGCGCGTCTGCATATGAGCGGCGCAGAGGAGCCAACCAGCGAAAAGGAGCCATCCGATGATGAGCGGACACCCACCGAGATGCAATCAAAGGCCTATCTGACGTTTTTGGAGGGTGAAGAAGAGCTCTAAGGATGGGAGTCACCAGCGTGGCACAGATCAACCTGCATCACGCCAGGGCAGCCTCGGCTGTCATCGGCAGGTTGGTCTCCAGGTCTGACCTGGGGCTGGTGCTCATCCAGGAGCCTTGGGTCGTCAGAGGCAGGATCTGCGGCCTAAGTAAAGTGAGTATGCAAACTATTGCAGACGGAAGGGAGGCATCACCGAGAGCTTGTATCTTGGTGCGAAAGGATATTAACTTTCTTTGTCTCTCTCAATTTCTCAACAGAGATCTAGTAGCGGTGACGATCACTAGCGAGCACGGGAGTATTGTGGTGGCGTCGGCATACTTCCCCGGAGACGTGACGGATGCCCCCCCACCAGAGGTTCAGGATCTGGTGCAGCATTGCAGCAGCAAAAGGCTACCCCTACTGCTAGGGTATGATGCCAATGCGCACAATGTTGCTTGGGGCAGCACGGACAACAACGGTAGAGGTGAGTGCTTACTAGATTATCTTTTATCTAGGGATCTTACTGTTTTCAATGTGGGGGCTGAACCCACATTCATTACTAAAACCAGGGCTGAAGTACTGGATATCACTTTCGGGAATGAGGGGGGCTCCCGGTTGATTCGCAACTGGAAGGTCTCCTCAGAACCGTCAATGTCGGATCACAGGATCATCCTCTTCGACATTCATAGTAGTTTTAGATTCAGCAGGGTTATCAGGAATCCACGACGGACTGACTGGCCAGCCTATCAGTCCTGCTTGGGATTAAATCTGAGCAGACTGAATCATAGTAGGAGAGTATCGTCTCCAGAGGATCTTGAGCAACTCTCAAGCGAAGTAGGAGACACAATCTTGGATGCATATCATGCAAGCTGTCCCGAAAAAATCCATAGAGTCCAGTAGGGACAATCCCTGGTGGAATAGGAAACTAGGACTATTTCGTGCAGAAGTCAGGAAGCTGTTCAACACAGCTAAAAAGAACAGCGCCAATTGGGAACTTTACACCAAAAAGCTGACAGAATATAACAAAGAAATCCGGTTTAGTAAGCGCGCTCACTTTCGGAAATTCTGTTCCACCATAGAGCAAGCCGCACCTGCGGCCTAGAGTGTTTAAGGCAATCTCAAAAGGCAAAGTACTTTCTAAACTTTGTCTGAAGAGGACGGATGGGTCTTTCACCGAGGACGAGGAGGAGAAAGCAGAACTTCTCCTGAAACTCACTTCCCCTGTGTGAATCTCGATATAGACAACAGTTACGAGGATCCCCAACGGGGGACCCAACTGGAGCCTGGCTGCAGCGATCGTAACTGAACAAAAGATTAGGTGGGCGTTGAGTACACTCAGCCCCTACAAGGCTCCGGGGTGGATGGAATCATACCCATCCACCTTCAGAAGGGTGTCGAACAGCTAATGCTGTTCCTCATAAGTATTTTCCGGGGGAGCCTAGCAAAGGGTTACATTCCTAGGGCATGGAGAACGGCTAGGGTGATCTTTATCCCGAAGGTTGGGAAGAAAGCCCCCTTTCATCCCAAATCCTTCAGGCCGATCAGCCTAACCTCCTTCCTGCTGAAAACCCTCGAGAAGATTGTGGACAACCACATTAGAAACTCGCACTTGATGCGAAGGCCTCTGCATGCGAATCAGCATGCCTATAGAGAAGGAAAGTCTACTGAATCGGCTCTCTTGAGCCTGGTTGACAGTTTACAGCGCTCCGTAAAAGCCAAAGGGGTAGCCCTTTGTGCCTTTATGGACATAGAGGGTGCTTTTGATAACACAGCTCATGACGTTGTGGTAAGAGCACTCTGTAGAAGGGGAGTTGAAAAGGGTTTCACGACCTGGCTGGGCAAACTCCTTGATAGCAGAATAGCAGAAGTCACTGTTAACAGTGTGACTGTTAGAGCTCAAACCACCATAGGCTGTCCGCAAGGGGGTGTCCTATCACCACTACTCTGGAGCCTCGTAGTGGATGAACTGTTAGTTAAACTTACAGCAAATGGGTTTGAATGTCAAGGCTATGCCGATGATATCACTCTAGTATGTAAAGGAAATTTTGAGAGCACATTGTGCGACAGGATCACACTGGGCCTAAGACTTAGCTTAGACTGGTGCAGAGAAGTGGGGCTGAATATCAATCCAGCAAAGACCACAGTGGTCGCCTTCACCAATCGCTACAAGCTGAAATCCATTCGGCCCATAGCCATTGGGGGCGCAGAGATTCCGATCTCCACTGAAGTCAAATATCTGGGAGTCATCCTAGACAAAAGACTAATGTGGAGACAACATGTGGAACACGCCGTTCGCAAGGCCACTATGGCCTTAATGAGCTGTAGATCTATTGCAGGGAAAAATTGGGGAGTGTCTCCAAAGATCCTACTGTGGATGTATGTTGCTATGGTGAGGCCCATAGTCAGCTACGGGGCAGCGGTCTGGGCGAATCGCGCTGACCTTGATGTCACAAAAAGGCAACTGGGCAAACTCCAGAGACTTGCCTGCACTTGCATCTCGGGCGCTATGCGCACTTGCCCGTCCACTGCTCTGGATGTGCTGCTCGGGCTTCCACCACTGCACTTGCATATCAAGCACAGTGCGCGCAGATCCACCATGAGGATAACAGGGGCAAGACCAGCTGACTCGGCTGCGACTGCAACTGACCTGTTACTGGAATATCCGCAGGATGTTCAATTGGCCAAGTTTAGCTTTGATAAGCTCTTTAAAACAGAGCTTAGCAACAAGTCAGAGTGGACCAGCATGTCTACCACCTACGATGTGAAACCACATGCTATTAGGTGGTACACTGATGGCTCACTAACAGAGGAGGGTGCGGGTGCGGGGGTCTGCGGACCTCGATTCAAATATCACGAACCTCTAGGGCAATTCGCCAGTATCTTTCAAGCAGAGGTACACGCGATAGAGAGATGTGCCTCGTTCAATATTGAGCGGGGTTACAATCGAAGAGACATAGCCATTTTCTAGATAGTCAGGCAGCAATCAGAGCACTCAGTGCACATAAGATTGTTTCCAGACTAGTTTGGCAATGTATAGGAACACTCAATGAGTTGGGTGTGAACAATAGAGTAACCATATACTGGGTACCAGGGCATGCGGGGATCCCCGGCAATGAAGTGGCCGACATAATGGCTAGAAAGGGGGCGAGCACCCCCTTCTATGGTCCGGAGCCCTTCTGTGGACTAGGGCCAGGAGTCATCAGCCAGAGCAGTCGTGCGGATCTCATGACTGCCTGCGATGACTTCTGGCGGTCGTCGAAAGGGGCAAGGCAGAGTAAACGTCTGCTAGGCAGCTACAACAGTAAGAGGACCAAGGAATGTTTGGAGTTGAGCAAAGGATCTCTCCGAATAGTCACGGGTTTCCTGACCGGGCACTGCAGACTGCGCAAGCATCTGCATAATCTCAAAATAGGGGAGGACAGTCTTTGCAGACTTTGTTTGGAAGGAGAAGAGACTCCGGAGCACCTACTTGAGGAGTGCCCGGCTATCAGTCGGATGAGGTTGGCCCACTTGGGGGGCCTTACACTCACCACAAAGGAAATGAGGGCCCTTCGACCAGGCGATAACATCGCATTTCTGCGATCGATTGAACTGTTCGAGGAGCTATAGCTCATTCACTAGGACGAGGGCACAATAGACCCTAGTGGTCGCAGTGCATTAACCTCTAGAAATTATTATTATTATTATTAAGGCGAAGAAGTTCAGTGAGGTGGCCAGAGCTATGGCTCTGGTGGACGAGCTCCACGACGACGGTCGTCTGCTGTCGGAGAAGTGAGAGGAGATAGAGGCCAAGTTGGCCGACATGGTAACTGACAGGTTGGTTGCCGTGCCGACCGGCCCTATCCCCTCCTTCGACTCCTCAGACGTGGTCAGGGGGCACCGGGTCATCAGGTGCGACGATGGGTTTTCGAGGACCTTCCTGGCGGAGTGTGTGGCTACGATTAGCGACACCTGGGCTGGCCTTAAGATTAGGCTAGTCCACGCCAGGAAGATTCCGAGGAGACCCAGAGCCCGCATCTGGTTGCCGAAGGGGCAAACTGATCATGCAAGGGTGATCGCCTGTCTGAAGGCCCAGAATCCGGATGTCCACACAGAAGACTGGACCATCCTCAAGGCGGAAAAGGAGATGAAGTCGAGCCAGCCGTTCCTTCTTCTCATTAATCAACGCTGCCTGTCGCAGCTAGAAGCCAACGACCACAAGGTCCGGTACGGCATACGGAAGGCCAAGATTAAGGTCTTACTTGCCGAACCGGACGAAATATTAGAGGAGGTCGATGACACCAACAGGTTGTTGGACGATATGGTCATCGACGACAAATCCCCGGACACAACCCCAACCAATCCCGATGTCGAAACTCGTGCAGATTAACCTGAAGCGCAGCACCCATGCTTCAGCAAATCTCACGATCCTTCTCAGTGAGAAGGATATCGACATCGGACTGATACAGGAGCCTTGGACCAGGGACGAGCAAGTTGCTGGCCTAAGGATCCCAGGATACACAGTACTGTGCACCAACTCGGTGGGTAGGTCGAGAGCATGCATAGTAATTAAGAATCATTTTAACGCTTTTCTCTGTTCCAATCTCAGCACACCAGATCTAGCAGTAGCCAGATTCGTGGCAGCGGATGGGAGCGGAGTTATCATCGCCTCTGCATACATGGCCCACGACGATCCGGCTCCGCCTGAACCGGTCGTCAAGCTGCTGCAATGGGCCGATGACACTAAGACGACCCTGGTGCTGGGATGCGACGCGAACGCGAGGCACTCGCTCTGGGGAAGCTCGGAAACGAATGAGAGAGGTGAGTCTCTTTTTGACAATATTATTAGTCGTAAGGTTACGATTTGTAACAAGGGCAATACACCAACCTTCATATTCCCCAGTACGGAGGGTTTTCAGGGTTGGGAAGAGGTGTTAGATCTCACCCTTCAAATAGAATATGGCAAATATAAAGTCGAGAACTGGAGAGTGTCGACCCAACTCTCCTTTTCGGACCACAGATACATCTTCTTTGACTTATCGGCATCGGTAAATAAGCCGATACCAAGTCGTAACCCCCGCAGGACAGACTGGGACAAATTCGGCGAAATTGTCCACTCAAAAGTTAGCAACAGGAGGGTAAAAGTACAATCCTCCTCTAAGGCCCTCGACAAGGAAGTAGAGGACCTTACAAACATCCTTAACAACGCATTCAAAGAGACATGTAAAGTTTCATTCTCCAAGAAGCAGTATCCACCATGGTGGACCAAGGAACTGAGCGACCTCAGAAGGAGAGCGCGCAAGACCTTTAACACATGCTATGGGACCAGAAAATGGGAACCATATAAGGAAGCCCAAAAAGCATACAAAGAAACAGTATACGAAGCCACGAATGAATCTTGGAAGAGCTACTGTGAATCATTAGAAGGCATAAAAGACACGGCAAGATTAAGCAAAATTCTTGCCAAGGGGCACACAAGCCCGACTCTAATCAACTCGGCCACAATGACAATAGAGGAGTCGCTAGAGCTACTAGTCGACACTCACTTCCCGGGGAACCTACTAGAGAACTCGGCACCCGAGGAAGACACAAATACACAGACAGACACACAAACGAAAGATATCATCACCACGGAGCGAATCCAGTGGGCAATAGAGTCTTTTGATAGATACAAAAGCCCGGGCCCGGACGGCATAATACCGGCAATGCTACAAACTGACAAAGGAAGCCTCTGTAGATGGCTTAAAGCCATATACAAGTCTTGTATAAGACTAAGGCACATCCCGCTAAGGTGGAGGGAAGCCAAAGTCATATTTAAACCAAAGCCAGGCAGAAGGGGGCACATTCTAGCGAAGGACTATAGGCCGATAAGCCTAACATCCTTCGTCCTGAAGACCCTAGAAAGACTACTAGATGTTCACATCCGAGAAAGAATCGAGAGACACCACCTATCGGACGCGCAGCATGCGTACCGAAAAGGACGGTCAACAGAAACAGCACTACACCAAGTTGTAGGTCACGTCGAAAAGACACTACAATATAAGCAATACACGATGGCCGCCTTCCTAGACATCGAAGGTGCGTTCAACAACGTGAACGCCGACTCCATCCTGAGCTCCCTCACCTCGATGGGCATTGAGAGAGGCATCAGAAAAAGGATCGGAGTTATGCTAACGAGTAGGACGATCACTGCCGAACTGAGTGGCACTCACCTCACACGGTCAGTGAAGAGAGGCACACCTCAGGGCGGCGTCCTATCGCCTCTACTTTGGCTCATAAACATGAATAACATATTGGAAGAGCTCAATATGGGTGGCGTCAAAGCAGTAGCATACGCAGATGAAGTGGTGCTGCTAGTATCCGGACCCTACCCTGACGTTATTAGTGAGATAATGACAGGGGCGCTGGGTCGCTTAAACATATGGGCAAAGACCTGCGGATTAGGTATCAACCCAAATAAAACAGAACTTATGCTCTTCACTAGAAGGACTAAGATACCAGCATATAATATGCCCAGAATAGATGGCATAGAGCTAAAACTATCAGAGCAGGCTAAGTATCTCGGTGTGATACTAGACCCGAAGCTCTCGTGGAAAGGAAACATTACTGAAAGAGTGAGGAAGGCAAGTATTGCTTTCTACTCTTGCAGAAAAATGTTCGAAGATAAATGGGGACTACACCCAAAGATAATAATATGGCTTTACACAGCGGTTGTTCGGCCAATTTTAACATACGGAGCCCTAGTATGGTGGCCAGCGCTAACTAGGGCTTATAACATCACAAAATTAACGAGGATACAGAGAGCAGCGTGTGCTGGCGTGACGGGGGCAATGCGCTCATGCCCCGCAGCAGCACTAAATGCTATCCTAGACATAATGCCGATAGAACTGTTCGTAAAGGACATGGCCGCGCAGAGCGCATTAAGACTGAAAGCAAGACACTGCTGGAGGGAATACGGCGCAGGCCACGGCAAGATACTGGAAGGAATCAAGTTAGAAGCAAACGCACTAATGGACTACATGACTACGGAGATGAACTTCGGAAATGCCTACACAACCACATTCCCAACAAGGGAAGACTGGAGAAGGGAGAGAGTAACCGGGGCAGAGGAGGTATCCCTCTACACCGATGGCTCCAAAATGAGCTGCGGCGTGGGGGCTGGGATCTTCGCTGAGCAATGGGGGATCGAGGAGTCCTTCACTCTCTCAGACTCAGCGACGGCCTTTCAGGCTGAGGTACTCGCCATAACGGAAGCAGCCAAGCTTTCGATTCGGCGAGAACTTAGCGACACCAAAGTACGGTTTTACTCTGATAGCCAGGCGGCTATAAAATCCCTAGCGGCCGTGAGAACAAACTCACGGATGGTGGCAGAATGCAAGAAGGCCCTTAATAGACTTGCAGAGAGAAACGAAGTACAAGTCACCTGGGTACCGGGTCATTGCGACATCGGTCCAGACAAGGATCCATGACCACTTCAAACAGACAGCCAACAAGGAGTGGTCAAGTAAGAGCGAACATAAGAGATCAAAGAAATGTTGGCCGACATACGACAAGAATCGAACTAGAGAGCTGCTATCCAACAGCAAGCGGGATATCAGAAGATTCACAGCAGTCGCAGCAGGTCATGGGGCGATCGGAACGCACGCAATGAAGATGGGGCTACCTTACAACGCTAGCTGTAGAAGCTGCAGAGAAGTCACGGAACCAGAGACACCAGAGCACCTGCTCTGCTTTTGTCCGGCCCTAAATTACATCAGACTACGTCACTTCGGTGCCTACCAGCTGGAGTCACTAGAAGGCATAGGAGAGCTGAAGGCTTTCTCAGCGACTCAGGATGGTACTAAAGGGCAACTACGACCACAACATGACAACAGAGGGAGTGGACCAAAAAGGAGCCCAGCTTTACTTGGAGGCTCCAGAAGGGGGCCTCACCACTACAACCTACCTACCTACGGGGTTTTCTACTACTCCGGATGGCCGCGGAGGCTACCGGGGTTGGTGGGCAGGCCAATAGCGTAGCGTCGTGAACTCGGGAGTTCCGGTGCGGATGCGAGTCCAAACGCAGAGGAACCGTCGGGCCACGAAGCGTACGCCGGCAGAGGATCGGGATGAGGAGGGAGCCGGGGTGCAGGCTCGGGAGTTTTGGGCGGTTGGGAAGCCAAACGCGCAAAGTTCCCGGCGAACTACCCTAGGTTAGCATGCATGGGGTGAGGGAAGCAGAGGCGGTCAGGTTGGATGAAAAGGCGCTAAGACTTAGTTGCAGTAGTAAGGGTTTTCTTTTATTTCAATAATACACTGCCCCTGGCTGCGGCCAAAGGGGAAGGGGGAAACGAGTGGCTTACGTGCGCTAATTATGTTGTCTGGTGTAGCGGGAAAATGCTGTCGCCGCTGATGCTCTGCCGTCTGCAGTTGGGGTGTAGCGGGAATAAGGCTGTCGCCGCTGATGCTGAGTCACGCACTAGCGCGTCTCTCGGAGCTTTTTTTCTTTCGATGGCGCGTTTTCTACGATAACTGGGTTTTTTCACACACGTCCGCTTGGTTCGAGACCGGAAATCCCAAATGCCACGATCTCCGGCTTAGCGGTCGCACCAATACAATAATGGACGAGGCCAATATAGAGGAAACTCTAGAGGCCGTGGCAACTCAAATAGAAGCCAAAACTATAATAACACAAGTAACGTCCGAGTAACCAATAATACATCGGGAAACTCCCAAAACCCTTTAAATACTCAACAGTAGAGAATGCAAGGGTTCATACTATTAATCTCAGTCTGAATATATTTGTATCATTCAACCATGTGGCTACAGGAAAAGAACTTGTCTTTTTGGTAGACACTGATGCAGACATTTCAATAGTAAAAGAAAATTCTGATGTCTTTCATGACATACAATACAATTATATTATAGATATAAAAGGAATAAGTCAAGAAGTAACCAAATCTAAGGGATTAACTTCTATTGAAATACAGACCACTAAGTAAATAATCCCACACGATTTTCATATCGTGGATTTACAATTCGCTATTCCATGTGATGGCATATTAGGAATCGATTTTATTAAAAAATACAACTGTCAATTAGACTTCAAGCCATCTGAAGATTGGCTTATAATTAGACTTAAAATTATTATAAAAATTAAACTTAAAATTTCCAATTTATGTTCCAATAACATACAGTTCTGGCAATAACTCAATACTTCTGCCAGCAAGATCCCAAGATGTTTTAAAAATAGAACTAAATTCAAAAGAAGACAGTGTATTGATTCCAAATCAAGAAATTCAGCATGGTATTTACATAGCAAGTACCATAGGAACATCTTAAAACGCTTTTATAAGACTACTCAATACAACGAATAAAGATCAAGTAGTCAGTACAAAAAATTTAGCGTATGAATCACTTTCGAACTACGATGTAGTCAAAACTAATCTGGACAATAGAACCCAATCTGTATTATCTAAACTAAAGAAAAACTTTCCTCCACAATTCGAATCACAACTTTCAAACTTATGCACCCAATATAATGATATATTCGGATTGGAATCTGAACCAATAAGCACTAATAATTTTTATAAACAAAAACTGAGATTAAAAGATGATGAACCGGTGTATGTAAAAAATTATAGAAGCCCACACAGTCAGGTGAACGAAATAAAAAAAAAAGTTGGAAAATTGGTCACTGACGGCATCGTTGAACCATCTGTATCTGAATATAATAGCCCATTATTACTTGTTCCTAAAAAACCAACTCCAGGTTCAGAACAAAGGAAATGGCGATTAGTAATTGACTATCGTCAAATTAACAAAAAATTACTGTCCGATAAATTTCCACTCCCAAGAATTGATGACATTTTAGATCAACTTAGGAGAGCAAAATATTTTTCATGTCTTGACTTAATGTCAGGATTTCATCAAATTGAACTCGAGAAAAGTTCATGAGATATAACGTCATATTCAACGAGCAATGGCTCATATCGCTTCACGCGACTACCTTTCGGTATAAAAAGGCGCTAGCCTAATTCATTTCAGAGAATGTTGACTATAGCATTCTCTGGATTAGAACCTTCACAAGCATTCCTTTATATGGATGACTTAATAGTTATAGGTTGTTCTGAAAAACATATGCTTAAAAACTTAACAGATGTTTTTGAGAAATGTAGGAAATACAATCTAAAGTTACATCCAGAAAAATTCCCATTTTTTATGCATGAGGTGACTTTTATCGGTCATAAATTCACAGATAAAGGAATACTTCCAGATGACAAGAAATTTGATGTCATTATGAATTACCCTACGCCGCACAATGCGGACAGCGCTAGACGTTTCGTTGCGTTTTGCAATTATTATAGACGTTTCAAAAAAAATTTCGCCGAATATTCACGGCACATAACAAGATTATGTAAAAAGAATGTTCCTTTCGAATGGACAGATGAATGCAAAAACGCATTCCAATATTTAAAAACAAAACTTATGGAACCTACTTTGTTACAATATCCAGATATTAACAAAGAATTCTGTATAATTACTGATGCAAGTAAGCAAGCGTGCGGAGCGGTTTTAACTCAAAACCATAACGGACTCCAACTTCCCATAGCATACGCATCAAGAGCCTTCAGTAAAGGAGAAAGTAATAAATGTACAACTGAGCAGGAATTAGCTGCAATTCACTAGGCAATATTACATTTTAGGCCATACATTTATGGAAAACACTTCACAATTAAAACAGATCACAGACCATTAATACATATATCTATTCTCAATGATCAACCCGAGTTCTAAACTGGCACGCATGAGGCTAGAATTAAAAGAGTATGATTTTACAGTCGAATATTTAAAGGGAAAAGACAATCATGTAGCTGATGCGTTATCAAGAATAACCATTAAAGATCTACAAAACATTAGAGGCAATATAATGAAAGTCACTACTAGATACCAAAATAGACAGAAAATCCGCGAGGATAACAACAAAATAGAATTGCCTAGGCAATCTATTAAAAAAGCTTATAATTCTAAGCCCAACGTACATGAAGTCATAAACAATGACGAAGTACGTAAAGTAGTGACCTTGCATATAAAAAATATGCTATGTTTCTTTAAACATGGTAAGAAAATTATTGCAAGATATGATGTTCGCGATTTATATACTAATGGAATCCTCGACTTGGGTCAATTTTTCCAAAGGCTTGAAATTCAGGCCGGTATAAATAAAATCAGCCAACTCAAAATGGCACCGTGGGAAAAAATCTTTGAACATGTTTCAATAGATAATTTTAAACAAATGGGCAATAAGATATTGAATACACTAAGAGTAGCGCTACTCAACCCGGTGACCCTTATAGAAAAACAAAAAGAGAAAGAAGCTATACTGTCTAAATTCCATGACGATCCAATACAAGGAGGTCATATCGGCATTTCAAAAACCTTGGCCAAGGTCAGAAGACATTATTTTTGAGAAAGGTATGACTCGAGATATTACTGAGTACATACGAAAATGTCAAAAATGCCAAAAAGCTAAAATAACCCCCCTCAATGGCACATAATTACTGTCCATATGAGTTAGTATTTGGTAAAACAAATAATTTACCAAAACAATTTAATAGTATAGATAACATAGAGACAATATATAATATAGATGACTATGCTAAGGAGAGTAAAATATAGATTAGAAGTAGCTTTCAAAAGAGCTAAAATAATGATAGAAGAAAATAAGAACAATAATAAGATACTCTATGATCGGAAAATAAACAACATAGATATCGGTACATATCGGTAGGTGATAAAAATAGTAAAATCTCCATTGTTAATTAAAAACTAATCTTTTAAGTAAAATCTAAAAAAAATTACTTCATAAATTACGTTATTTTCCAAAAGGAGGGAGATGTAGTATGCATATATATTGAATATCTAGTGAACCAAGTTTGTTGAACTGTTTATATAAACAGAGCCCCGGTCTAAGTGGCCGAAATATGAGTCGATCGGCGCGCAAAAGAAAGAGCATATGTAAGCATTCTGCTACATGCGCCGACCGCTGGATCGAACTCAAGTGCATGCATATACCACAGCTCCATAGCTTAAAGAGAACACATACATATATACAATATATAAGATATATACATAACCGTCTCTCTGCTGTCCAACTGTGGGCAGCGCAGCCAGGAGACTTAGGCTTAATTAGAACCTTTAGGGAAGCGTCTCTGGCCGGGGTGAACCTCAGCGGCTCCAGAGGTCCTCACAAAAATTTATAATTGTTGGGACAACCAGGACAGAAGGGCGGCCGAAGATTTTAGCTATTTATTGTAAAAAGGGGTCGAACTAAGCGGGGAAAAGACGAGAGAGCGAAAACGAGAGGGGAAACCTCGGAACCGCCTGGAAGGCTTTCCGATCGGCGGTTCCTGCGAACCCGGAGGATTTTCCGGTCGGTCCGCCTATGTCCCTGGACCCGGAGGGATTTCCGGACGGTCCACCTTGCGCCCCGCCCGGAAGGCTTTCCGAGCGGCGAGCGCCCCTGGACCCAGAGGATTTTCCGGACGGTCCACCTATGCCCTACGCCTGGAAGAATTTCCGAGCGGCGTGATTCCCCCGCGACGCGAGGAATGGGTGCAGAAACCCGGAGCGGAATACGGGACAAATGAGAGGCGAGGGTCTCCACAATATACTAGGTTTATTTTACAATATAATTATCTGGCCGGCGGCGGCAAGACTCCGGGATTTTACTTCATATTTATATATATACATGGCCAGCGGCCCGAAGAAGCGGCGCGGGAAAAGGGCCCTAATTCGGCGGGCGCCTTTGCCCGGCGGCGGCGAGACTAAGTTATTAATTTAATATATATATCAATGGCCTGCGGCCCAAAGAAAACAGCGCGGAAAGGGGGAAGAGAAGGGCCTTAACAGGGTAGGCGCCTTCCCCCGGCCCCTGACGAATGTTGGCCTGCGGCCATGGCTCACCCGCTCACACACACCTCTCCTCCTTTTGGACAGCCGTGTCCTTGCGACGGTCCTGTCGCAGGTCCTGGACGCGCTGAAGGCGTCACACTCGCGGCGGTGACTTTACGTTTTGGGATTTCAACCGCGTGGTGCGGGATCGCGGACTTAGTCGGGTTTTGGCACTTAGAACTTTTGCTGCTCCTCGCTTTCCTGGTCAGGAATTGACTGACAAGCTCGTTTTTCCACGGCTTGGCCCTGGCCTAGTTTGTCGCTTGAGTGTAGGCGGCGTCTCTCTCCCTCTCACTCACTCCTCCAGGCGATCGTGTTGGCAGCACAATTCTGCCGCTCTCTGGGTGCTTCAGCGCATGTGCCGTCGCTCTGGTGTCGGTCTTGTGCTCATGGCGTGATCGGATCTGGCCAATCGGGAGGGCGGCTTGGCACGCGCCCTTTTTCCCACGCCTGCGCTTTGGTGATAGCGGCGACGTCGCTGCTCACCCGGCGATCGGCCGCTGCTCCCGCTCTCGTCAGGGCTTGAGTGGGTTCTCATGCGTGAGTGTATCCAAACACAAACGGAGTAACTGGCAAAAGTGGCGCGGGGCTCGAGGAGGACGAAATTCGGTCAAAAAAAAAACCTACTTTTGACGGCCGACTACTGCTGCGGGCGGATATTGCCCTATGCGGATTGGCAGGAAAATAGCCAAAATTGACAGAAAAATTGTGGTCGGGGACGAAAAAATGTAAATATAAATATTTCGGTATAAATATCGAATTGGCTCTGGTTTCCGAGATATCCTAACCTAAAAGTTCAAAAACAGCGTTTTTTGCCTATATTTGAGGTTATGTAGCATCGAATTTGTTCTTTTAATGAAAATACTAAAAAAGCCATCTTAAAGTATAACCCTTGCCCTTTCCAATGCTGTTGAGTTTGATTAAATATCTTTTTTCGCTGAGATATCGTACTTCGAAATTGATATAGAGTATTCTTTGTCGAGTGAGCTGTTTGACATTCCCCGCGATTTCGTTTATGGTCGTTTTATGGTCGCCATATTGAATTTTTTAATTACATCTAACATCTAACATAAAATTTCATCATAAAATTTCAGAATTTTATCTCAGTTTGGTAAACAGCGACCCCGAAGACCCCCATATTCCCAGTTTCAGCTTGATCCAGTAACTTTTTACGAATTTGGTCCGCCATATTGGATCCGCCATCTTGAATTTTAAAAATTTGAGTCCGGATTCGTGAT
Source organism: Drosophila bocqueti (assembly GCA_018151655.1). Taxonomy (NCBI): domain Eukaryota; kingdom Metazoa; phylum Arthropoda; class Insecta; order Diptera; family Drosophilidae; genus Drosophila; species Drosophila bocqueti. The sequence continues at coordinate 97,970 of JAECXF010000048.1, forward strand.
CATCGACCCCAAAAACCCCCGAGTAACAGATTTAAGCTGTTTTATGTGCAAAGAAAAATGTTTGCTTCATAGGGCCTATCCATAATGTTTTTTTTTTTTTTGAGGTAAATCCATTAACATGAAAATTTCAAAGTACGATACTCAGCGAAAAAAGTAGATATTTAATCAAACTCAACAGCATTTGAAAGGGCAAGGGTTATACTTTAAGATGGCTTTTTTAGTTTTTTTCAGTAAAAAAACTAATTCGATCGGAAACCAGAGCCAATTCGGAAATTTCGACCTCGGATTCGGATTCAGCGCACCGAAAACCTTCGGAAAAGTATATACTGGTTTCAGGGTCAGACGGTCGAGCTGATTTTGTCGGCCTGTGTAATTAAAAATTAATTATTCTTCAACGTAATAATAATCGCGAAGCCGGAAAGGTGGACTTAACAGACCTTGGCTTGGTTCGGCAAAGGCCTCAATGCTTGCCGTCGGCAACGCAGTGCGTGTGCAAAAGAAGGAACAACAACGAAAAAAACCAGCAACAGCAATAACACGGCTGCTGCGGAATATCAAAAAATTTGAAAAAAGCAATCGCGGTCCCGCCCGTGTCGATTTGCAATAATAATTATTTTTAATAATTCTTGGTTTGTCTCTCTTTTAATTTGTATTTTAATTTTTATTTGATTTAATTTGAAGTTTCGTTGCGAGGGTTATTTTTCCTGAAATCGGGTGCAGAAAATATATGTACATATAAGGGCATGCATGCATATGTAAGGGCACAGTAGAGCATCGATGAAGTGGACTGTATTAGGTTTGAATGTCTGGAAACGGACAGTAAAATTATGTGGCGAAAAGGAATGACACACACCGGAATGAGAACAGAAAGAATATCGAAACAACGGCAGACTGTTCGGCGAGCAGGGAATCTACCGCACAGTGCACACTCGTTGGCCGATATTGTTTATGCCTTCCTTTTCTCACCACACAATTTCACTTTTCACTTGGCGAATTCGCGGAGTTCGAATTGCCCCGACATATAATAATATATGTACATGGATGAATGCACATACATATATATGTACATATGCCGCGGCCGTTTGCACTTTGATGTACGGAACGAGAACGGCGAGGAATATGGCGGCGCGAAAAAGAAGCAAGGTGGAGACGAATGAACGAAGATCGACGAGGAGGAATAAAATTCTCAACTGCCGTTGTGTCAGGAAAATTCGCGGAGGTGGAATTGATACGGAAAAATAGTCTTACAGCAGTGCGACCGAAATGGAATGTTCGGAGCTCTGCTGAAGACCGGCAGTGAGAAAAAATGAAGAAAACTCGTACTTATCTTGGCGAACCAAAGGCCGGGAACTGCTGGCAGAAGAAAAATAATCCTTATCCGGCTCTGTAGGACCAATGTTTGTAGGGGGCCGATCTCGGTTTCAAAATAAGCAGCAATCACGTAGATGTTGAAAATGCAGGAAAACTCCCACGGCGCAAAACGGATTAATTCCAAAAAGAAAGGGAATCGAAAGCACCAGAAAGAATATCAAGAGGAGGGGGCGTCGTGGGACTTCAGTTTTTATTTCTTGCATTCATACATGGAACTAACTTAGCTTACAAACTAGAGTCGCGCTCCCGCCCGCTTAACTCCGCTTAAGCGAGCACGGTAGAGCGACGACACCCGAGCCCGAACTCCGGAGAGCGCGAGAGCGTAAGCCCACAAGAGGGGCGAGCGCGGACGGGAGCGAAATCTCTGTCCGCCGAGGCGGCACAGTGGCCCCTCGCATAAACAGTTATCACACGAAGGACTGAATTGTTATTGAAATATTATTAAATTATTATTATTGAAATTATGGTTGTTATTATTAAATAAGAATAGTTAGTAGCAATTCCCATAGAACATGAAACGCAACCAAAGTACTGAACAGCTGATGGCTATCGGCCAATCCGGTGATCGGTGATCTGGCAACCCTGGCGCCAATCGATAATAATCGCGTATAGCTCGGTGTGAACCGCTGATCGCGGCCTATATAAGGCGAAACACAGCTCAGGGCAGATTCTTTTTTTTGCAAGCAGCCGAGCTGAACACGCCTGGGTAAGTCTGAACAAGTAGTTAGAAACTAAATAGTATTAGTAGTAGAAGCTGGCCAAGGTTCAGCTCTTGATAGCGGATCTTGATGAGGACCAGGGTAGGGAGCAAGGTTCCTGTAACCGAACACCTGCACAGTAGCGCAGACGTGGGGTCAAGGTTCAGCTCTTGACAGCGGATCTTGAGGAGAACCAGGGAGCGGAGCTAGGTTCTTGCAGCCGAACTCACGCGGTAGTGCAGGAATGGGTCAAGGTTCAGCGCTTGCTCGCGGATCTTGAAGTAGCTTCCTACTCAGATGGTCAGAGCCGGGGGTATCAAGGAGGGAGGATTAACGGTGCGAGCATAGGCCCGACGATCGCGACATAACGTCACCCGGACTCGCCCACGGTGACCATAACCGCGCCCAGCCCGCTTGGATCACGTGCCTCAACCCCAAAGACAACCCTCTACAGGGTATCACCAAGCCGACTAACCCGCGCCAGCATCGCGAAGTCGCAGCTTCTCAACCCACTTCAGGGTATCACCAAGCCGACTAACCCGCGCAAGCATCGCTGAATCGCAGCTTCTCACCGCCACACAGGGTATCATCGAACCGACTACATCACGCCATCGTCGCGGAGTCACACCGTCTCCCTACAAACGAGACAGCCGTACACGGACTTATCTACAGGGGGTCACGAAGCCGACTATTCGCACCCATTCGCTGAGTCGTAAGTTCCTCATCTTCCAGGAAACCAATAATTATAAATAAATTATAATCTCACTGAATATTCCTCTGTTATTACTGGGTATTTTTGGGGTATCAAGGAGGCAGAACTTATAAATTTTGTATGTACCCCGACCACTGCGAGCTAAGCCGCGCAAGCCAAAATAGGGTCGTTACAAATCTTATTGTTTCTTATTCAACTTTTTGGGAACTATCTTGAAAGGGAGATGAAGTAAGGAAGAAGAATGAAGAAGAATAAGAAGTGGAAGGAAAAAGAAGCAGATTTTTGCTATTGTTTGAAATAAATAAGTGTGACCGTCTTCGTGCTCCGTAAAAGGCAGCGGCTGGTCAGGTTAGTCAACCAGAGTTGATCTGGATTATTCGATTCTGAGAATGCCCACGGGAGACTACAAGTAGGCACGTACGATCCCATTAATCCGACTGGACAGGTCCCAATCCGCATATCAGCGACCGTCTCATCTTGTGCCATCGGCCGCTGCTGCCATCCCAAAAGCCAGAAGCCACAATTCAGTGGACATTCGACCATCGCCCAGGCTTTTTCCGTCTCCCGAATACGGGGTGTCGTCCGTCAGTGGACACCGAAGTTTTCGCTGGCCCACTTTTGAGAGACTTGTTCACCGCAATATATATTTACAACTCGCGGCTCACACCGGCGGAGAAATTGTTCCACCTGTTGTCGAAACAAGTGGCGACACGCACGCCATTGTCTCCAAGGCCCTGCTAACCGATGAAGGGTTCGTCTTCAACATTCCGGCTGTTCCCCAAGAGTCCGAAGTCGCTCTGAAAGAGTTTCAAGGCACCATGCAGAGTTGCCTTACAAATATCCTCCTTTCAGGTCGATGCTTGGGATTGTCTTCTGGTATACTTGGTTTTCTTATAGCTTCCTCAAATCACACTTTCCATATGGGAGCAGTCAGTAATCAACAAAGCCGAAATTCCAACCTGGAATGACAGAGCGCTATCGTACTATCGTGCTATCGACCCGAGCCCATTGCGAAAAGCTCAACAACTTCTGATTATCAGTCCAATGTTCAAGTGTTTTGCGTCAGGGTCAAGAGCTGTCGTGCTTGAGACGGTGATTAGTAATAACTGCCATCTTGGTTGCACCTTCCACAAGCACAAGCTCTGATCGAGCTACCATTCAAGCCAGTTCAGACCCAAGTTTCCGGTCTGAATGACACATTTGCCGCTCAATCCACGAAGCTCTGCAACGTTTCTATTCGAACTCCCTCCAGACCCGGAATGTAGTTAGGGACCACTGCTTATGTCCTTCCTCAACTAGCCGTCAATCTTCCATAATACCATATTCCGAGAGATCTCCTGAAGGAGCTTTCTGATCTCTCCTCCAATTAGCTCCACCATACGCGTCTGAATATGCACGGCCGCCCAGTGCATTATCCCTGTTCGCAGCATCGGGCACCTCCTTCTGATTCTCGAACTATGGACCATCACTCACGCTCGATTTTCATTCAGATCAGATCCGACGTCTTCACATCCACGCAGTGCAATTTCTCCTTCAAGCAGACGTACCCGAGGTACCGTAGCCGAGTCTGCACGGAATCCATCCGCTACCAAGAGATCAACGCATCCGTACGCTCCGTGCCGATCAGCTTCGCCATCTCAACGCCCTAGGATGCGCCCCGATCACGCCACCTGCTGCCTTTAGCCATAATAAGGACGACCGAGTAAGGAAACTCGAGTTTTTGCAAGGGGGGGCGCAATGTTTACGTGAGGGGGTCCACTGTACCCCCTCTGCCTACCGAGCTTCCAAAAGCTTGGCCGCTGTTGCCCTTCTGTATTTCGGACCTCCGCGCACTGTCTGACGAGCGTGCAAATGCTCGCCTGCCTCTCTGCATCCGATCCGCGCCACTCATCCCCCGCTCCTCGGCCCTCTGGAGCTCTCGAGCTCACCTTCTCGAGCGATCCCGCTCCCAAGCTCGTGGCACGGGTTAACTCCGAACACTGCAGTCTGCCGCCGTCGATCTCCCGCTCTCGCTTTAGCGGAGTAAAACGGGCGGGAGCACGGCTCTATGTATGCAATTCATCCCAAGACGCCCCCGCTTTTTTTGCATTTTAACAACATCGCCTGCGCCGTGGGAATTTTCCACCACTCCTGGACATCTTTAGCGGAAGGACACCCGCCAACAATACAAATAAGAAGAAAAATGTATGTATTTGTACAGCCTGGTACAGCATAAAATAGTTTAATATATAAATATATTATATATATTGTGAGGTATCCCTCACAAGGCCCCACCGGGCACGGGCTTTTTGTATATTTTTGTAATTATTTAATTAAGATTAGTATATAGGTTAGGTTTAGGATTAGGATTAAGCGACGACTTCAAGTCCCACGAAGGACACATGTAAATATTTGTCAGGAGTTAGGGTACGAACCCAAAGGCCGGAGGCCGTGGACCACCTGCTAGCCAGCCACATAGCGCCCGCAACAGCCAGAAATATAGCGCCGGCTATGTCAACAACAGCCTGCAAAACATCCGCCAGCAACATAGCACCACCAACAGACCCAGCCGGCAACACATAGCAGTATATCGCCAGCAAGAGATCGCCAGCAGCAGAACCAGGCGATAGCAACACACGCCGAGAGGGCAACAAAACGACGCCGAGAGAGAGGCAAACGCACGACGCCAGGAGAGCCACAGGCAAAGCCCAAAACGCGCTGAAGAGCGGCAACGAAAAACAAAGTCGCTGAGAGAAGCGACGACCGAAAGACAACGACGCTCAAGGCCCGAAAAGCAAACGCACAAGAAAAGGACGACGACAGTGCGCGGGGCGTGCCTAGGACTACGACGCAATACAGGACGCTGCCGAGAGCGACGGCAGAGGAAGGCTTTGAGCAAACTACGCTACTCGCCGATCGAGGAGTCGCTGACGAGCTTTCAGAGCGATCGGACGTGCGCGGAATTAAATAACACTACACGTGGCTGTCGCCACCTGGCTAGCATGGAGGACACGGAGTCTATTACCGAGGAGTAAACTGTTGAGCCGGCCAAGGGCCACTCCCAACAGTGGGAGGCCAGCAAGTGCGCAGTAGATAGTAGATAGGGAACAAATACCTAGGACCATGGATTTTTATAAATAAAAGCTAGAAAATAAACAGACGAAACACATGGCGTATATCTTTATCCTCGCAGGCACCTCTTCCACCAGGGCTAAGGCAAGGCGGTCTCCGGCTGACGGAGTCATTCCTCTCCGCGGCGGATAGCATCCTTTCTCTTCCCTCCCGGAACTGGGCGACAGACTCCTGGCGGACGGGATCGGCCGCCCCACCCGCTCTCTCTCTCTCTCGGACCTGGGAGACGGGCCCCGGATGACGGGACCGGCCTTCAGTCCCGAAAGCCCCTATCCAGAGCCGGGTACCAGGACGCGGACAACGCGCTCGGCCACCTCGTCCCTGGTCATCCTCCCCTGGCCCGGAAACCCGCCACCCCGCCTCAGGACTCGACTCGGCCAACCGGATTCCCGGACGACGGGACCGGCCGTCCGGGACACCCCCTTTCTGGCAATGGATCGCCGACACACGGCACCGTGGGCGGAAGGACTCCAGCCCGGAAGACCCGTTTCCACTGGCCTGGCCAATCGGCGCCCTGGCGGACTGGGCCCGATGCGCAGGTCTAGGCGGCGTAGCCCGATACCGGAGGGCCGTTCCTAGTCGGACTAGCCATGTCCAGGTCGCGACACCGGCCGTACGGCGCCGGCGCCGGCGGCATGACCTCCGACAGCTACCCTCCTCCCCTGGCTAGAGTCGGCGATCCCGGATGCCGGGTCGTGTCTCTCCGACCGCAAGCGGAGCGTTCACCCCTTAATGGTCCGGGAGAGGCATCGGCGCCGGGCGACGGACCGATCCTCCGCCGGCCGGTGAGCTGGACGTGGTCCTGCACGGACCCCTATCTTCTCCTCGCCCTCGCACCTAAATATAAAACCCGCGTTCCACCGGCGTACCCTTTCCCTGCCTGTCTCCGTAAATATAAATGTTTCTGTAGAGGGCCCTGGTCTGACTGAAGTTTAAAACCCCGGCCCGTGATTAGCATTCTTACAATATATACAAATATATAATCATTTATAAATTATTTTATTTCAATGCTAGTGCGGTCGACTTTAATATAAACATTATGAAAAGGTATGTCTTCTTCACTTAGCTCTTTACTTTTTAAAGATACAGAAAACTGCTTAATCAGACAACACATCGAATCACATATATTAAGTGAAAAATCAATGGTGATAATATTGCTGTTTTCACACAGGAGATAGGGATGAACAACCTGCAACTGAAAAGTACATATTCCGTTATCTACAGATCCGGATAATTGATCCAAAATCACGGCTTGATTTACAGTTTTTATTGCCCAGGTCTGGGGGGCTTCATCTGTAAATTTGAGTTCTTGTGAAAGGTCAAAATTAAAAGAGATTGTACTCTTTTTACTAAAGGAAAGATACAATTCCTTAATTACTTGAGGAAGTGATCCGTCCTTTAATACATATTTTGAATCTTGTGCATCAGTTTCACTAGTAGCCGTTACTTGACTAAAATCCAGATAAAATGGTTGTGCCTTTAAAGTTTTCAAATCTACTATGTGTATTGTATGTTTGTTGGTATCCGATACCAGCAATTTTCTGCCATCGACATCTACGCACAATCCAGCTGGCTCATTTAGAAGTAAATCGGTTCCGTCATGGCTTTTGATTGTCAGCGAAGATATTGTATTATCTTCTATATTAATAACCTTGATTTTGTGATTGTACGTATCAGCTACATATATCCTATTATTAACATCGTCATAGGTGACTGCCAGTGGATGTTGAAGTTTCGCATTAAATAGTTTTCCATCCGCATCGCCAAACGAAAAGAGATTCTATAAAGATAAATATACATAAATAAAAATAATTAAAAAAAAAATGAAAAATAACGAAATATTGTTATTTTTGTAATTGTTTTTATACCCTTGCACGGTATTATAATTTTAGTCAGAAGTTTGCAACGCAATGAAGGAGACATTTCCGACCCTATAAAGTATATATATTCTTGATCGGCATCAACAGCCGAGTCGATCTAGCCATGTCCGTCTGTCTGACCGTCCGTTTCTAAGCAAACTAGTCCCTCAGTTTTGAAGCTATCTGAATGAAACTTTGCAGATAGTCTTCTATATGCTCTCACTACTATATATGTCGGAACGGACGACTATATCATATAGCTGCCATAGAAACGATCGGAAATTTTTGAGAAAAAAATTTTAACTATGCCAATTTTCAATATATTTTCATATAATAATAATATAAATTCATTTAATTTGTTCGCAACATATTTCGCTCTCAACATTTTTCGCTAGCAACAGTACATTCAAGTGACCCATTTGACACCAAGCACGTTAGTAGTTGTAAGTAGGCGCGACAAATTAAAATGTAGAAAAGGAAAACGAGGAAGTGACTACTGGTGTGCTGCAATATTCTTTGCTTGTATGTGTACGTTAGATGTTATAATGTACAAATACTAATCAGTTGCACATAGGACTCTAAAGGGTTAATGCAATTCAAACGACGTTCAACATTAATTGACTATATGATCTAGTATTTCTACTCGCTACGTGAAAGCTAAGCTGACCCAACAAGTCAGCACTTTCGACGTCACCACGGATTAGGTTATAAATGAAGGTAATGTGACTAGCATGGTTCTACGGTTAGATAAAGATGGTAAGTTCATTAGGAGGAGTCTACTAGAATACGAGGGTAACCTCTGGTTTGCATCCCAGTTGCATTCTTTCCGACCACCGTTTAATGAATCCTAGCACACCTCTGGCTTTATTTACCACGCATGGAATATGATCAATAAAGTCAAGATTAGGATCCTGCGGATTCCCAAACCATCACCTAAAGTGATTCTTTCCAAAGAACGGCAGTTCATTGTGCAAGTCGCAAGCTTGGGAACGAGACGAGAGAATGTCATTAGCTTGCACTTAGAGCCATTTAAGTTTAATAAGTTTACGCGGCAGCCTGTTTGAAAATTATTAAGATCTGTTTGTAAATCAGAATGGCAAGAAGCGTCCTTATATTGCTGTAACGGCGCCTGAAGCGTTTGCACATATAGATATTTTTGGCCTGAAAGTATGCCCTCTAATTAAATAGATAAATAGGGCGTTGCCAAATTATTGGACTCTAGCTGCAGCTGCATCGGAGCAACCGATAGTGAGCAGCTGTAACAGAGATGATTCTAAAGCTCAGTTTGACACTACGGCCAACTTCACTGGCCTGAGCCAAATTCCGGTGTGGTTTTTCATGGAAAATTCCCAAACGACCACACGTGTTTGATTCGAGTGCGCTGGCTCAGTATAAAGTCAGAAAAACTAAGATCAGTGACAGTGTTACTTCCCTACAAGGGAAAGTTTTTGATTGTTGTTTAAGGTTGCGAAACGCAGGTGAGGTACAAATGGCATTATTTTCCGGTCATAAGGCTGATGGAATTTTTGTTTCGCGACTAGTTAAAGGGGAGTGCCCAGAGGAGCCCCTACATACGCAACGGATAAGACGGCGGAGCGCCCCCTCTGCAGAGGAATCACCGAGTACTTGATCCAGCAGCAGCCGTTCCGGTCCCGCTCGGCAGTTGCCGATTTTCGGGGCGTCCAGCGGAGCCCCTCCTCGCAGGCAGCGAAGGGCCGCAGACTCCGCACCAGCAGTATCGCTAGGAAGGCGCATCGGCCTCAGCAGCGCCCAAGAAGGCGCCTCCGCAGCAACGTCGTAGAAGAGGGCGCATCTGTTTCGGCATCGCCTAGGAAGGCTCAGCTACTAGCTCGGCTAAGAAAGCCGCGCTAAACCTCCGTCCAGCGGAGCCACGTGGGAGTTAACCTAAAAGAGTAACAGTGCAGATGTAGCCCCAATAGTTCACTGCAGCCGGCCATGGCCGAAAAAGTGGCCAACCGACAGTATCAGCGCTCTTAAATAGAGATGAGAAGTTATTTAATGCGAGCTAGGCCTCGAGTTTATATCCGTTCAAGAATGTCTTAGTTTCAGCAGTATATACACTGGGAGAAAACAATTTTTCCGTGTGAAATTAATTGGTTTAAATTACAAGCAAGTTATCAACTCTCTGGCAAGGGGAAAATTAGTCCGAAATGAAATAAAAAAAATGAATTCAATGAGATCAAACAAAGCTGAAAATATATATAAATTAAATTAATTTGAAAAATTATAGATTAAAACATTAGGAATTAAATGAAAATCATTTAGCAGTTTCTAACAAATTTTATAAATATGTAAGCGGTTTTGAATATTACGGTTTAGGTTTTAAAAGGATTTGTGGAAATGTTTAGCTGGCTGCAGGTTGTGGACCCTTTATTTAATTAACCTATGGCGATCTTGAATCGCATTTTCTTACAGCCATCGCTCGGGAGATCGATCTTTCGTCGCTGGAAAAAAGTATTTCACTGTGAGTTTCAACAACAACACAATTATTGTTTATTATTCTTGCCAGCGTTCAAGTTAAATAAAAGTGGCCACAATTAAAATACACTTGCCAATTAAAAGCTAAATGAATAAATAATTAAAAATCAAGATGAATTCATTAAAAAATTACTTAAACCGAGACAAACAAACCAAGTTATCTTTTAAAGAACCAATGTTGCTGCATAAAACTTAAACTTTACCTACACACTGAAAGAAAATTTTATGAGAATTAGTAAACGAAAATTAAGAAAACTCAGACATGCAAACAAAATTTAAGAATATTAATTAAAACCAATCTTAATCTAAGAGACAAAAAAAATGGAATTTTATATACATATTTAAACACAATGCTACCCATAATACTAATTATAAATTAACATGCATTATTACCAACTAATTATTATTCTCTACTATTTACTTTATATTGAAGTCCCTATTTCGGATAGTGTAGGCTCTGACTAATTAGTTTTTTTATCATTCATGCTGAAGTTGTTGATGTTAACGATTATAGGAGAAAATCGCTGTTAGACTTAATCTTTATTATTAAAATGTATACTAACGAAATCATGGGTATTATTTAGTTTGAACTCGGCAGATGATTCTGCGTCGTAAGGGTATCAAGGGATCACTCGAGCAGGACTCGAGATTGTGGTCATGGTTGGGCGGGTCTCCGATGACGTAATAACACCTCGTCTCATACCATTTCTCTCCTCTTTTTTTCCCTAACTTCTTTCAACTGTCTCTCTTGGAATCTGTTTTGTTTTCTCTCCCGATTTCCGATATTTTGTATGCCGTCGCGCACGCTCATTCTTGTTTAATAAATAATAAGCCAATGCCAGATCGACGGGCGATTCCCCCCCAAGCCGACGCTGGCCGGACCCTTGCGTGCCCGAAGTCGTCTTGCGAAACTGTGTTTATAAACGTTGCGTTACATTGCACACAAAGTTTGGCGTCGTCCGCGTACATAAGTACTCTGGAGTTAGTCAGAACTTTGGGCAGGTCGTTGATAAATAATGTAAACAACAGGGGACCCAAATGGCTCCCTTGCGGGACGCCAGAAGTAACCCTGAGAACATTAGATAAGGAATTTTTAAAGAGGACCTTCTGCGTTCTGCCATTCAGATAACTTGAGATCCAACTAAGAAGATCAACCGGAAATCCCATTAGATCGAGTTTCCGAACAAGAGAATGGTTAACAGAATCAAATGCTGTACTGAAATCAGTATAGATTACGTCTGTCTGAAAGCCCTTATGGAAGCCCTTAACTAAGAAGGAAGTGAACTCTAAAAGATTGGTTGTCGTTGATCTACGCTTTAAAAATGCATGCTGACATGGAGAAATAATTGATCTGCACAGGTGCTGCAAATGTGGAGTAATGATTTTCTTGAAAAGTTTTGGAATGGCCGACAACTTAGAGATTCCTCTATAGTTGTTGGCATCCGATTTGCTACCTTTTTTGTGGAGAGGAATAACAACGGATTCTCTCTAAATAAGGGGGAAGTGGGAGGTTCCCATCGGGACCTGGAGAATAAACGGGCTTAGCACGGTGAAGACCTAAGAGGATAGGGCTTTCGTCTAAACTAAGACTGGAAATTTAGTTCGATTTGGGCATGATATAACAATATGTCTGATTTGAGTCGGTAGAATTTGAATAAGTGGTTTGAAAAAAGTGCGCAAATAGATCGGCAATTGCCTGATCATTATTTTCAAAAGAAAACGATTAAGGATGAGTAATTGGCTCACGTTTAGTTTTAACAAAATTATAAAACCGATTTGGGTCTGGGGAGATCTAGGCCATAAAACGATTTAAATAATTTTCGTAACACTGCGCGTTCAACACGGTAAATCTTGACCGAGCCGATAAATAAGGGGATAGGGCAGAGTCAGAACCGGTATATTTATATTTAGTATACAGCCTAGACTTGTTGTTTTTAAGATGACTCAACTTTTCAGTAAACCAAGGAGGCTTATTCGATGTTGGTGAATAATATAACGCAACACATTCAGTAAAAAATGAATTCAGTGCACTGTACAAAATATCCACGGCTTTTGCCTCGTCAGTGGACATGAATAGATCGGACTAATTAAATTAAAATATATAGTTATTCAGCAATTAGAAGTCAGAAAGCTACCATTGACTGATAGCTTTACACAAAGTAATTCAACATCGTTGCACTCCTCTAAAGTTAGTAATTCAAAGGTGAGACTAGAGTCAAATGCTATATAGGGGCACCACCCCCACGTCTGATAGGCCGATCCAGCCGATATATCGTGAACACAGCTGGAAAAACTTCTGAGCTCTGAATCCTCGGCTTTTACCAAGTTTCTGTGAACACAATAACCTGGGATACAAACGTGGGATTTTCAAAATACAATTTGGGAAGCTTACTACGTAATCCTCAAGATAATTCTCGATCAGCATCCACAGCAGAGTCGATCTAGCCATGTCCGTCTGTCCGTTTCTACACAACTAGCTGCCCTATAATATAGTTTTATAGAATTCCTGTTAGTTTTTCTTTTAATTTGATCAAATTTGGGTAATTCATAATGATCCAATTATAAGCTGCAAGGGTATATAAACTTCGGCGTGCCGCAGTTAGCTTCCTTTCTTGTTAAATTTAAATTCACATACAAATACTTACAAGTGGGTTCCGATCTCCTCCAACAACTGGCATCACCTTTCCATCGATCATTGATGCTTTCCGTATGCTAGAGCTTTCGCTGTCAGCTATGAACAAATAGTTTTTTGCCATTGCCAGACCAGATGGTTGCGCGAAAGCTGCATTTTGAGGGTAGGAGTTATTACGATTTTCCTCCAAACCGTTTCCAATCAATGCAACACAACAAAGGGGCTCGAATTTACGGAACTTCCACCAAATAATGCCTTCCGGAAAATAGCCCCAAATTTGGTGGGTGCCGGCCATCGAAATAAGCACAATAGGCTTTTCGGGCACGTTTCGTTCATCAAGATGAAATGACATATCCATATCACGAGTACGAAATATAGCCACATCCCAAGGAGAAGATATAGGTTGCAGGTTGCCCATGCGCCCTCCAGTACGTTCGCTTCCCTGAACACCTGTCCCAGCCAGAGTATCCACCTGCTTGTTTAATAAACTGATTTTTCGAAGATAGTGATTTTTGGTATCGGCAACAATTAGAACGTTATCGTCTATAAATGCCACACCCTGTGGGCTATTAAAGCGTGCTGTTATAAAATTTCCATCAGAAAAACCAGTTTGGCAGCCTCCAACCTTGTGTTCTACCACCCCGTCCTTAGCCACAACAAGGATGCGGTTATTACCAGAATCTGCAATCGCATATTTGTCTCCACATGGGCTTCGCGCAATCTTAGCCGGAAAACGCAATTTAGATGCCGGGTACAAGTTATTTGATGATAACTGTAAAGGTAAGGTGCCGTGGTCGATTTTCCCAAGCCTTTGAAAAAATAACAATGCCACTCTTATAAATTCTTCAAGAAATTTTCCGTGACCTTCACCCATCAGTAATAACAAAGGCCGGCCAGTCGGGCTTAGAACCATAAGAGATGGCCAACAGCGTATTCCTAAGAGGCGCCACATGGCCGACCTGGAATCATTGACAATTGGATGTGTGATCCCATAGCGATGCACAGCTGACTGAATGTTAACAGTGGCCCGTTCATTTTCAAATTTTGGACTATGCACACCGACGACTATAAGTCCACTTTCAACTGGAAACTGTTCTTCCAAACTGTGAAGCTCGGGTAAAATGTGTATACAATTAATGCAGCAATATGTGAAAAAGTCAAGAACAACTATTTTTCCTCGCAGTCCAATTACCGACAATGGTCGACTAACATTAAACCAATCCAAATCTAAAAGTAAATAATTTAAAATGATATTCTATGGACAGATATGTATGTATATATTGATGTTAAATGCATACCGGGTTCAAATTCAAAGTTTAAAGACTTAAGAATTTTAATTGAGTTGTCGCTCTCCCATCGCTCAAAAAAATCCGTAAGCACTTTAACCTTCTCCGTATTTCCATTGCTGTTTTGATATGCTTGTTGAAGTTCATCTGTTATAAACGTAAGTATATCCATAAGAGGAAGATCGGCAGAAAATTCCATTTCAGGAAAGTCAGAAAGTCATCGCACAAATAAAGAACAAAAACCTGCTTTCATATATTAGAGGGATGGATCGATGTTTTTTTTTAACAATGTGTTGAACAGAGACTATCGATATTTTGCCACATTCTAAAGGCCCGTTTACATTTGGCAAAATTTTTCCAGTTTGTAGGGAAGAGGGTAACGAAGACAGTTTAAAAGCAGAAAAAAAGATCCAGAGTTAAAAATTTCGAAACGGGTGTTGTGAACGCCATTTTAAAGGGTAGTTCGAGACAAAAAATAAAAGAACTAGCTGATTGTGCGAGGGCACACATTTAGTTATTCCAGAAAGCTGTGCAAAAAAGAATAAGAAATTGAATAGACCAGTCATCTGAAAATTATCAGCAAAAGAGCAAAAGAAATAAGAATAAAAAACGTAATACGCATTAAACACACTATACGGAACTGGAATTTTTTTTTTAAATATACAGATTGGAAAATCAATATTCAAAACGACATAATCAATGAATACATCCCGCAAACTTACACATAATTTTACCGACACCCGGTATCGCCTCGAAAACAAGCACCGTTCCAAAATGAAAAAAAAAACATTGTCGCTGATTTGAAGAATACATAGGTATCCGACATTCCGATTCTGCAACCAAAATAATTTTGGTATTTTTATTAAATTTAATTTTTTTTAGTAGATATAAGCATTAAAAGTTAAACATTTTTTGGCTCAAAAATCACGGTATCCAGAAAGTAAAAAACTGTTTTAAAGCAGTGTGAGAGAACGAGAGGTAAATAGCTTCGAACAGCCTGTTCCCGATATCTGTTTTGAAGGGCGGTATGCAGTTTAGATTCGATAATACTAGAAAGGCGCAAGGAGTTAAGAGAATGTGTGCAATGTTTTGTATTTTCAGACCGGGTTGTGGAAACGAATAAAATTACTTTTAAAACCCGACCCGAAGAACTCCACCGTCAACCTGTTAAGGTAGTTGGTTTTTTATTTAAAACAATTTTTATAATACAAAAATCGTACTCGGAAAATAACTGGAAATAAATAAAATTAATTTGTCTCATTTCAGACAAGTGTAAGGGTAGATCTTATAACAGATCTTTGACTTCTTTTAATACGCTATACATATTAAGAATTTACCATTTGATTAAACATATACAAAACTAATATAAAAAAGTATGTCATTATCTTGTAAAGTTACCTCACAATTAATTTCTGAAAATAGGCTTAAATTTCGGTTTCGTAACTTACCCCTTATAATTGTCCCTAAGCTATTCCATGCGTTCTGACGGGTGCGCCTGCCATAGACAGCTCGCAGTATATGTCCAAGAACTCGGATGATTTTATTTGGGCTCTAATAGATAATGGTGGGATCCGTGTCCCGTTCACACATGTTGCCATACCCATGGAGGAGAAGCTGGATAACATTACGCCAGGCCTGGATAATGAGACATTTCCAACCCTATGAAGTATATGTATATATTTGTCGGAGATTGGAATATTCTTGATCGGAGAACTTCTAATTTTTTAGTATTTGACTTTGCTCGTCGAAGAACTTCTAATTTCTTAGTATTTGAATTTGCTCGTCTCTCTGTTCTTTCGTTTCGAGGAACCATTGGAGCAAGGCGACGGTGGCGCGTCGCCCGAATAGCGGTGCAAGAATTGCCACAAATGCGGCGCGACATTGTCTTCGAGTGCGGTTCAAGGAATCTTATAAAAAGAGGTAGTAGTTAGAGGACGATCAGTTAGTCTTGATCGATCGTCATTGCGGGAACCGGAACATAGTTCGATATCAGAAGTGGGATCTGGCCCCCTACCTTCATCAGTAGATGGACCATGGCGTACCATATTGGAACTACACAATAAAAACTTAATCGAACTAGTGCGGGCCATACAAACAACGACCCATGACTCTGTGTAAAGTAAATCGGTTCAACTTCCCAAATATAACCCAGATAAGACTGGCGCCATCGCTTCATTGTGGTGTACTACCGTCGAAATTATTTTGAAAGAAAACCCATTAAAAGGCAGTGCTTTGGTAATGGCCTTAAGTTCTGCATTGGAGGGTAGTGCTTCGCAATGGCTATCCCAAGTGTGTTACGCCGATATAACCTGGCTCGAATTCAAGGAATTATTTATACAACTCTTTGACACAAAGGAAACACCAGCCGCAATGTTTTTAAATAGGATGACAAAGCGACCGACTGATGAAAGAATAGCTAAGTACTACATTTTCTGGTAAAAGATAGAATAATATTGTTATGTTAAAAAGCATAGGCAGTAATGAGATATGCAGTACGGTACAAATTCTAATTTACGTTAAAATTGATGAAAACTGTATCGAGATTTTGCTTTATGTAATTGGGGATGATCCCATGCAAAACGATATTGTCATTGGCTGCCAAATATTAAATCAGGGTTTTGATATTGCCATTTCTTTAAAGCAATTTAAAATTATAAGATCAAAAATAAATCATTTATGTACTGGAACTGAGCCTGCCGATATTGATACCGAGCTTGAAGGACAAGATAAAATAAAACTTAATTTATTGTTGTCAAAGTACTCTAATTGTTTTACAAAAGGCATTCCATGCACTAAAGTTAAAGTTGGCGAAATGAAAATTAGATTAATCGATCCAAGAAAAACTGTTCAAAGAAGGCCCTATAGATTAAGTTCATGCGAGCGAGATTTAGTCCGAGAATAAAATTAATGAGCTGTTGAAATGCAATATAATAAGACCAAGCTGCTCACCTTATGCAAGCCCTATATTGTTAGTAAAAAAAAGATCGGTTCTGATAGACTTTGCGTTGACTATAGAGAGCTAAATTCAAACACAATCGCCGATAAGTACCCGTTACCACTTATACAAGACCAAATAAATAGACTTCGGTGAGTTAATTATTTCACATGCTTAGATATGGCCAGCGGATATTATCAAATTCCATTAAATTCTGAATCGATTGAGTATACAGCGTTTGTAACGCATTGACTGCTCTCCCGCCTCCACAGTCAGTTACGTCACTTAGGCAGTTTATTGAATTGGCATTCTATTTCCGACAATTCATAAAGGGATTTTTGCAGTTGATGAAACCGTTATATTTTTTAACTTCAGAGAAAAATAAATTTATTTGGAAAACAGAACATGAAGAAATACGGAGGACTGTTGTTTTTACACTTACTGATAAACCAGACCTTATTATTTTTGACCCCAGCTATCCAATTGAGCTGCATACAGATGCAGTGGATATGGTGCAATCTTATTGTACAAAATTGATATCAAACCCCAAGTAATAGAATACTATAGTAAAACTACTTCACCTGCAGAGTCGAGATACCACTCATATGAGTTGGAAACCTATGCAGTAGTAAGGTAGGTAGGTATCAGTGGTGAGGTTACTGTTTGTAACCTCCAATTAGAGCTATGCTGCGTTTTGATCCATACCCTCGTTTTGGATGTAGTATGCGCCTCCCTTCAGTACCGGCCCGTGTCATTCACGTAAGCTAGGATGGCACTCACTGACTGCCTACCCTTCTGATGCCCGTTTTACTCTTGGAGATCAGCTCTGCAGTCCGTCTCCTATTGTATTCAGGCCAGCACAGTTTCGATCTCCTGTGTTCCGCCTTCATCGAACATTCTTTACTGGCTAGTTCTTTGAAGTGGTCGTGGATCTCGGCCTGAACCGTGTTCAGAGATACTTGAATATCTGTTGTTACTGCGATTTCTTCTGACCCTTTTCTGGCCAGTTCGTATGCTTTTTCGTTGCCGGGGATGTCATTGTGCCCGGGTACCCAGGCTATCTGCACCCTGTTGTGTTCCGGGAGTCTGTTTAGTGCCTCCTTACATTTGGCGACTAGTGTAGATGAAATCCTTGCTGTTGCGAGAGATTTGATGGCCGCTTGGCTATCTGCGTATATCTTACCTTGGTATTCTGGAGGTCTCGGCCCAATGAAAGTTCAGCTGCTTTCAAAATCCCTAGGACCTCCGCCTGGAACACTGTTGCTGACCCTGGGAGGTGGAAGGACTCTTCTATCCCTTAGTTTTCGGCAAAGATTCCGGCCCCTACCCCGCCGCTCATCTTTGAGCCATCGGTGTAGAGTGATACCTCATCTGGCTCGGTTACACTCCCTCTTCTCCACTCCTCTCTTGTTGGGTATTTTGTAGTATATGCATTGCCGAACCGCATCTCGGTTGTCATGTAGTCGGTATTTACTGTTAGCAGATCGTTTATTTCGTTCAGGATCTTACAGTGCCCGGTGTGGTAGTAGCAGTAGTAAACGCTATTAAACATTTTCGACATTATTTGTTGGTTAGGAACTTAACTGTTTTTACCGACTGTAAATCACTAAAGGCCTCAAGAAATAAACAAGATTTGACCCCTAGAGCGCAGCGCTGGTGGTCTTATTTACAGTCATTTACATTCGATATTCAATATAGAGAAGGAGTACATTATTGTTCAGGTAGACGCGTTTACTAAGTATGTCTATCTATATCATACCCTTAAGTTGGACAGTGAGAATTGTATAAACGCTGTTAAATCCTCTGTTTCATTGTTTGGAGTACCAAACCGAATAATAGCTGACCAGGGAAGGTGTTTTACCGGAGCGAAGTTTAGTCAATTCTGTTCTGATCACAAAATAAACTTGCACTTGATTGCCACCGGTGCTAGTCGGGCTAACGGTCAAGTGGAACGGACAATGAGCACGTTGAAAAATATGTTAACGGCGGCAGAGACAGGAACGCAGTCTTGGCAGGATGTGCTAGGAGATGTACAGTTAGCAATTAACTGTACAACTAACCGTGTGACAAGGGCTAGTCCTTTAGAAATGTTATTGGGAAGGGTAGCTCGGCCTTTAGGCCTACTTCCACCTAGTGATCTAGAAAATGATGTTGATCTGAAAAACGTAAGGGAACAGGCTGAAAAAAATGTTTTAGCCACTGCAGTTTACGACAAAGAACGATTTGATAAAAACAAGGCAAAAATACTTAGACACCAAGTAGGAGATTTTGTATTACTTAACCCTCTCAGCCCATTTGTTGCCTATAGGCAACATTTTAGAAATAAGCCCCAGTTACCTGAAATTTAAATTTTTTTGCTTTGCGCTTTTTTTTTAAATCTTGCTTACCTAATGTTTTCTGCAACCAAATTAACTAATAAGTTACTTGTAAGCTGACATGTGTTTATTTAGCAGACGTTTTTTCTGCAGTTGTATGAACACATTTTTTTCGCGGTAAAAGTGTTGGTGAAAAAAACAAAAATTAAAAGCAAATATTTATTGTATTACAAAACTAGGTGGAAAATATAAATACTTAAAGGAAAGTAAATGATTTACAAAAAAAAAAAATAAAAAAATGATGCACAGTTTGTCTATAAGAATTTTGTAAAGTTTGTGACGCATGCCGCGCACAATTATAAGATTAGCAACAACCACCAGTTCAAACTCAAACAAGATACGCGCGCGCGCCCAAACGAGCCAAGGGTCACTCTAGACCAGAGCTCCGGCCACACTAAGTCGGGCAAATCGAAAACCCAGGCGGGCACATTAAACCCAGCCAGGTCCTATATAAAGCGGGCGGCTGGCCTCAGGGAATTCATTCAGTGGTCGGAGTCGACCAAGGTGGAAGTCACCAGCCATCCGCGACTAGGCAGCAGGATCAGGATCACTAAGTGGGTCCTACAACTACAATTACACAGGCCGACAAAATCAGCTCGACCGTCTGACCCAGAAACCAGTATATACTTTTCCGAAGGTTTTCGGTGCGCTGAATCCGAAAAAATAAGATATTTAATCAAACTCAACAGCATTTGAAAGGGCAAGGGGTGTACTTTAAGATGGCTTTTGTAGTATTTTCATTAAAAGAACAAATTCGATGCTACATAACCTCAAATATAGGCAAAAAACGCTGTTTTTGAACTTTTAGGTTAGGATATCTCGGAAACCAGAGCCAATTCGGAAATTTCGACCTCGGATTCGGATTCAGCGCACCGAAAACCTTCGGAAAAGTATATACTGGTTTCTGGGTCAAAATTTTGTCGGCCTGTGTTATCTTTGTGTTGACTTCAGGGTCCTACAACGATTCTCTGTGCTGACTTTAGGGTATTACACGCTGACTTCAGGGTCAAACAACAATTCTCTCTACGCTGACTTTAGGGTCCTACAACAATTCTCTACGCTAACTTCAGGCTCCAACCATGATACAATTAGAAAGGTAGTCCAGTCAGATTTTGACAGGCACTGAAATGAACTGAGAGGCACTGAACTGAACTGACAAATACCCTTAACTGGCCCTTGTAGTTCAAACTAGCCTACTAGATATCAAAGAGGTGAATTTTGTTTTTTTATAGTTTTATTTTTAACAATTTGGATTGTCCCATCAGGCGCTGTTTTTGTTTTTTAACATGAATTATTCTATTTAAGCTCTTAATTCTAAAATAAATTCTAATCTTAAAATAAAATGACTTAATATCTAAATTGATAATAATATTTTCCGCCGCGTTTAACAATGTTTGTTTCACATTTTTTGTCAAATTTAATTGTTCCTTTGCATAATAAAGGAATACAGCTTCTAATTGTTTTATTTCCTCTATAAATTTAGCAGAGGGTTTATTTAGGCATCCATATAATCATCCACATAAAAAAATGAAGGACTTTGAGATGATTGATTTTTGAGCCGTAATTTCCTTATTACGTATCCAGCTATATACTCAATTGCGTCTGTCAATTCACCAATTTCGTTGACAGAAGATGCCAAATCTAAAGTGAAATCTGTCTCCATATCATTTTCATCATTTCCATCATTTTCATTATTGTTGCTTGCATTTTTTAGGTTTAACCAATTAGCACAGTCTTGTTCCACTTTTAACTGATCTGCTAAAATTTCTGTGTTCTTGTCGAACGACAGGGCAAAGGAAATCCTTTTTATATAAGTGATTGTACGCCCGAGGGCCTGCGGGATGAAGACAAATGGCCGTTGATATGTCGCATGCATTGAATTTAGTTCTTTTTCCACCAGTTTTCAAAATTTTAATTTGGATCTCGGTGAAAATTTTTCCTAATGACTCTTCCAATTTTCGAAACTCATCAAGCTGCTGGCTTAAGTCATGAATTTCTTTGTCCTTGTCATCCAATTTTTGCCTCAGGCTCCTGTTTTCCATAAAAATGTCACACTCTTGCGCCCTACATTATTGTTTTCAAATATATAGGGTAATGGTGGCAGTTGTAGACACGTGGGGGTTGTGGACACCCCGGTGTAACCTTTGACACAGGACAGATATATGGATCTGTTAAATGTCATTTGTGCGCTATTGAAGCTCGATTGTTTTGTGCCTTATACCAAACGGAACGGACGCGTCTGCTTTGTGTCCCGGAAAAATGAATATTTTCATCGTGAACAAAATTACTAAAGTTTTATTGCACGTTTTTAAAAGTGTCACCGTGCGAAGTGTGTCAATTAAAAAATTGAGTGCAATAGATTTTTTGACGTGAAATTTAGTTATGTTTAAGATTCCACACCGGGTTTTGACAAAATTTTCACAACAAAAAATTTTTTCATATGATTTTGAAACGACGGCTTGAGGAAGTTGTGGACACTTAAATGGGGGGTTGTGGAAACCCAATTTTTTGTTTGACAAATCTTAAAAGATCGCCGTTGATTGAATTATAAGTACAGCTATATAAGTAAATATATTTTAATGGTGTTTATATTCTTATCTTCGATGTTTGTTGCCAAAAAATTTGACCGCCTAAAACTCCGTTCACTGCAATGATTGTGATCGGAGTCGGGTCTAACAACAACAAACTTCTCTGTGCTGACTTTAGGGTCCAACAACAACAACTTTCTCTGTGCTGACTTTAGGGTCCAACACCAACAACCATATCCCGTTCCCCGAATCAGCGGCCTCCGAGCCCGCACCCCACCTTCACATATTTGCAGGTACGCCACTCCGCCCACGTCACCTGGCGCGAGAAGCCGCCGCGAGCACCAGGCGCGAAAAGCCTGACGCGAGAAGCCCGACGCGAACGGACCGAGCCAGTCGCACCGCAGCCGTACTAAATAATACCCCCTCTACGATACCATACCGATACGTGGACCAATATGATAAATAAACATATTTATAAGCCGAATTAAGGTCGAACCCTGCGCGTATCACTGGGACTCGGGTCGGGAATTCCTCCACAGCACCACTGGTCCTGAACTAAATAAATGTCCTGGATGACCCTGGCCGGCCTTGGCTACCCGAGGCACGACTGAGCGTCACAAGTTGCAGTTGCCTATAGGCAACATTGGGCCATTGTTTGAAAATTTGTCAATTTACACTTTTTTATTTTCTTTTGTAAATTTGCATTTAAATGTTATTTTTAATGTGTAAAAATGTTCGGTAGATCCCTAAGATTTTTATAAAAATATATTTTTCAGATCAGCACAGTCTGAAGCAATATCTGCCGAACAAGCCTAACAAGTGGGGATTCAAAATGTTTACTAGAGCTGGTGTATCTGGAATCATACATATATGATTTTCAAGCTCGCGCAAAAGAGAACATGTTTCACAACCTACAAAGACCATGCGATTGGACAATCTAAACCAATGGGGAGCAAAAGGCATATGCCATCAATGCCTTACTGGTTTTCCACGCTCTAAGTGCAGCAAATGCAAAGTTTATTTATGCTGCAACCCACAAAAGAACTGTTTTGTATCTTACCATACTTGATGTTATATAAAATGAAGTATAAAGCATAATAATATGAATAAATAAATGAGTAAAACAAAAATTTAATGAGTTTTGATTTTAGCCATAACTGCCCAATGTTGCCTATAGGAAACACCGTGTAACTATCGAACCAGGACACCAAGGACTTTAAAATTTTCGTCAATTCCTATTTAAATAACGGCAAATACATATCCGTTGGAAAACAATTTTTATCCCGGCTAATTTTAATTATGGGCTGAGAGGGTTAAAAGCGAAGAAAGGCATCAAGCCAAACTAAGCCCAAAGTTTAAAGGGCCCTTTGAAATTACACAAGTTTTAGAGGGCGACAGATACATTTTAAAATCCTTAACCAATAAAAGAAAATACAAATATGCACATGAAAATTTACCAAAATTGCCAGAAGGGGAAGTACCTGAGGAGTAGAATGTGTTTGATGATTATAATAATAATTTCGAAAGTGAAAACGAAAATAATGTTGAAGACGAAAGCGAAAAAGACAATATTGAGAATGTTGAAGTAAATAAAGAATGTGAAGCACACCAATAAAGGTGATGAAATGAAGAGTATTAGAAGTAATAAGCGAATAAGAAAATATTAAGAATGTTGAAGTAAATAAAGAATGTGAAGCACACCAATAAGGGTGATGAAATGAAGAGTATTAGAAGTAATATAATGCAAGCACAAGTGCAAAACTTACTAGAGTCTGTTTTGATCATGGCGTGTGGGGCATTTTATTGAGTTATTCTAATGTTGAATAAAGAATGTTGAATAAAGAATGTTGAATAAAGAAGGTAAAATGATAAAATAAAAGAAAAAGAAAAAAGAAACGAAATAAGACCAAAGAGAATGGTAAAGATTATGTTTAAATATGAAGGTTTGTCACTAGAATGTTACAGGATAATTAAGGAAATAAATTTACATTGCTATGAAAACAAAAAAAAAAATAAATAAATAAATGAACAAAAGTAACTTAAATTATGGAACTTTATACACGAGGTCGTGTTAGAGTCAGGATGGATGTGTCGGAGAATGGAATATTCTTGATCGGAGAACTTTTAATTTCTTTGTATTTGAATTTGCTCGTCGGAGAACTTCTAATTTCTTAGTATTTGAATTTGCTCGTCTCTCTGTTCCTTCGTTTCGAGGAACCATTGGAGCAAGGCGACGGTGGCGCGTCGCCCGTGTAGCGGTGCAAGAATTGCCACAAATGCGGCGCGACATCGTCTTCGAGTGCGGTTCAAGGAATCTTATAAAAAGAGGTAGTAGTTAGAGGATGATCAGTTAGTCTTGGTCGATCGTCAGATCCTTGCAGAGATTGCGGAATTCGAAGCCTACCAAAAAGCTAACCCCGAGGCGTTCCAACCCCTGATTAATTAAGTTAATAAAGACGCCGCAGATAAAGCGAAATTCATTGCAGAGATTGCGGAATTCGAAACCTACCAAAAAGCTAACCCCGAGGCGTTCCAACCCCTGAAGGCGAAGCCTGAACGATCCAGAAGGGCCAGAGAGGCTGAGGGAAAAGCAAGATCAACATCCTTCGTCAAGCTCTCATGGAAACGAAACATCGAAGAGAGAGTCAGGAAGGCAAGCATTGCCTTCTACTCCTGTAGAAAGATGTTTGGGAAAAACTGGGGACTACACCCAAAGACCATAATATGGCTCTACACAGAAGTAGTTAGACCTTTACTAACATACGGGGCTCTAGTATGGTGGCCGGCACTCACTAGAGCCTATAACATCACCAAACTGACGAGGATACAACGTTCGGCATGCGCAGGAGCTACGGGGGCTAGCGGACTCGGCGGACGTAATTAAACAGTTGGCGCTCTCGATTGCTTTCAAACATATCTGAATTCAATTAAAATAATTTCAATGTGTTTCCATGCATTCAATACAATACATTATGATAAACTACATTTTTCGTCATCCCATTTGACGCGAATACAAATAAGGAAGATAGCTTTCCTACAGGGGAACATGCGACGTAAAGTTGGCCGTGTGAAAAGCAATCGAGTTCCAAATTAATACCGAAAACGTCGAGCGATTTACCTTACGACTTATTTATTGACATAGCGAACGTAAGACGTACCGGATACTGAAGTCGTTTCAGAGCAAATGGCAAATCGTTGGGAATCATAGGAATTCTTGAAATGAATATATTATCGCCTCAATATTTGCTCATCAAGATGGTTGCTTCAATAACATTCGGCTGTAATTTCTTCACCGTTAGTCCCGTACCGTTGCAAAGACGCGGCTGAGTTCCTATATCCGACATTGATGTGTTCCTTGAAGAGTCTGCTCAGCAATGGACACCTTTTATCAACCACAATATCTTTACGATAGACTTTGTCAGCTGTTGTTCTTCCGTTGTCTACAGATGAACGTCGTCGATACGACGGATATCCATCATTTCCATTAACAGTTTCTGCTACTAAATCTCGTAGATATAGCTCCGAACATTTATTATTATTATTTTTACATTGCACTGCGACCAGATATTACATCTTTTGTGCCGGTCTGTAGGATTAGGGTAGAGCCTCTGAAAGGAGTTTTTGAAAGAAACTTATTTAATTTATACATACCTTCGGTTTAAATAGGTGACATGAGAATCGCATCTTAAAGTAAATGGCATTTACATTATCGGGGCTCCTGCTGGAAGCTGCTGGAAACAGTTCCCTACAAGTCTGGAGAAGATCGTGAAGGATTCCAGAGCAATGAGCACTGCCTGACTGTCAGTGAAGATGTAAATCTGTGCGTCTTGTATTTTCCTGCGAAGGCATTCACGAGTACAGCAGTTTTGACCCGTCAGTGTACCATGTGTGTGATGCACTGGGCAGAGATATTGACTTTGTTTTCCATTCATTCCGAGTGTATAAGACTACAGAGAAGTTTCAGTGGCAAAAAAGTTGTGGTTTCTATTCGTCAGTTACGGGCAGAATGGGCTTGTTTATTAGGGGTTCGAGAACCCTAAGATGCCCGGTAAAATCACCACTTTTTATGTTGGTGATGTTTTGAAGGCGAAGTGCCCCCAGGCAGGCCTCCTTTTTAGGGTAATTGGCATACCAGTTATGACTCCCAGTGCTGCAGTGGGACATGTCCGGATGGTTCCAGTAATGCCTAAGCAGTTTGGTAGGTGCAGCCGCAGCTGTCTTCGAGGTAGATTTCGTCCGCCAAGCATGAGATGCATAGGTTAAGCGGTTTTACCACAGTGTTAAAAGACAAGTAGATCATGTTCTACCGAAAAGTCTGTTGCAAGCACAGTGTGCTCGAGTGGATTTATTAATGGTCTTTTCGAGGGGTGCATTCCAGTTGAGCTTGGAGTCGAGTGTGACTCCTAAGTAGTTAGCTGAAAAGTTAATGGTGGACCCATTTAGAATGGTCTTGTGAGAGAAAGAGACCTTTTCCTGGTAAAAAGGACTAAACAAGTTATTGACGGGTTTATGGACAATCCTTTGTCCTGCCACCACTATATAGCCACCCACTATATAGATGACTAGATCATCATCAGCAGTGGGAATATGAAACGCAAGTGAAAACCAATATAATCAAAAAATAATAATAATAATAAGGGGCTGAACTAAGCCAAGCTGAAATGATACAAATAAATACTATATAATTAAGGCCATAAGCGATGGAAGCCAAGAGCTAACCTTCGTGTGCAATAACAGAAGAAGTATTTGCAAGGCCGAGTTGTTGTTTAAATAAAAGAATTAAAATAATTCGAGTTGTGTCTAAATGAAGTGCAAAAAATGGGTTCGAACAAGCAAACGGTCGGTGGTGGATGTCGTGGCTCGACGTCGCAGAGAACGAGCGCAGAGAACGAGCGGCTGCTTAGCGTAGGAATGGTTAGGAGTAAGCTATGATCAGTATTACAAGTCAAGGGGAACACCGGGGTGCAAGACTGTCCGCATTTGGTTCCGAGGCTGTATCTCACAGCCAAGGAACTAGCTTCAGCATGCAGGGTGTTAGGTTGGAGTAGATGATACCGTAGCAATGACTGTCCGTAATTGGTTGTGAGGCTGTATCGCACAGCAAAACAACTAGCTTCAGCATGCAAGGTAAATTAGATGACAGAATGAAATTAAATAAATGAAATAAATTAAAATAATTAAATAAATTAAATAAATTAAAAAAATTAAATAAATTAAATAAATTAAATAAATAAAATAAATAAAATAAATAAAATAAATAAAATAAATAAAATAAATAAAATAAATTAAATAAATTAAATAAATTAAATAAATTAAATTAAATTAATTAAATTAAATAAATAAATTAAATTAAATAAATTAAATAAATTAAATAAATTAAATAAATTAAATAAATTAAATAAATTAAATAAATTAAATAAATTAAATAAATTAAATAAATTAAATAAATTAAATAAATTAAATAAATTAAATAAATTAAATTAATTAAATAAATTAAATAAATTAAATAAATTAAATAAATTGAATAAATTAAATAAATTAAATAAATTAAATAAATTGAATAAATTAAATAAATTAAGTAAATTAAATAAATTAAATAAATTAAATAAATTAAATAAATTAAATAAATTAAATAAATTAAATAAATTAAATAAATTAAATAAATTAAATAAATTAAATAAATTAAATAAATTAAATAAATTAAATAAATTAAATAAATTAAATAAATTAAATAAATTAAATAAATTAAATAAATTAAATAAATTAAATAAATTAAATAAATTAAATTAATTAAATTAATTAAATTAATTAAATTAATTAAATTAATTAAATTAATTAAATTAATTAAATTAATTAAATTAATTAAATTAATTAAATTAATTAAATTAATTAAATTAATTAAATAAATTAAATAAATTAAATAAATTAAATAAATTAAATAAATTGAATAAATTAAATAAATTAAATAAATTAAATAAATTAAATAAATTAAATAAATTAAGTAAATTAAATAAATTAAATAAATTAAATAAATTAAATAAATTAAATAAATTAAATAAATTAAATAAATTAAATAAATTAAATAAATTAAATAAATTAAATAAATTAAATAAATTAAATAAATTAAATAAATTAAATAAATTAAATAAATTAAATAAATTAAATAAATTAAATAAATTAAATAAATTAAATAAATTAAATAAATTAAATAAATTAAATAAATTAAATAAATTAAATAAATTAAATAAATCAAATACACCCATACCTCGCTATACGGCCGCTCTTTTTGCGGCTTTTCGCTATAACGGCCCTCTTCAATTATGGCGCTTTTTCGCTTTACGGCCTAAAATGTTTCGCTATAACGGCCAAAATCTTGTCACGACATGAAGATTGGTTCAAAAATCACTTTTGTACAGAAGTAGAAAAGTATTTGCGTGCCAATAACTTAAGCAACAAGGCTTTGCTACTTTTGGATAATGCTCCTGGGCATCCTACAAATCTATCTGAACTATCTGAAGATTTCATGATTGAGTACCTTCCGAAAAACACAACAGCTTTGATCCAACCAATGGATCAGGGAGCGATAGCCATTTTAAGGCGTATTACCTACGTCGAACTTTTCAACAACTCATAAGAGAAACCGATGGCAAATCTTCAATTAAAACATTTTGGAAGAGCTATAATATTAAAGATGCTGTGGACAACATTAATAAATCATGGAAAGAATTAAACGCAACAACAATGAACCATGTTTGGAAAAATATATGGCCAGAATGTATTAAAGAAACTAAAGCTGATCTTGATGTGATTCCAAAAATTAGGCAAGATATTTTGAATTTGGGTCATGATCTTGGATTTGAAGAGTTAAACGAAGAGGATGTAATTGGTCTTCTTGAAGCTGATAGGCAACCCCTTTCATACGAGGAACTCATTCAGCTGCAAACAGAACCGACAGTTAAGCAAGAGGCAGATCCCCTCATCGAAAAAAAACTTACATCAACAAATTTGTCGAAAATTTTCTTTTGTTTCGAAAAAGGAATAAACATGCTCCTCGAAAACGATCCCGACAACGAACGTAGTGCCAATGTTGCAAGAGCAATTAACTCAGCCATTAGCTGCTATAAGTCAATTAAGAAGGATCTCGACAAGAAGACAAACCAAACAACGCACAGTGGCGCATTAGATAGATTCGGGTTGCAAAAATCATAACTCTGGAACCAGTTGAGATATTTTCATAATTTTTTTTTTATATGAAAGGTAATTTGAATACCTTTCGATTAAGTGGTCATACTATATGGTGTGATAAATAGTTGATTTTATAATCGAAAATAAACAATTTTTGAGGCAGTTTTCTCCATTTTTATCCAATTTCGAACCATACTTTTCATTTGTTTTCTCTGAAATTGCTAATATGGTGCATATTTATTATTTTAAAAACAAAAAAAGAATACATTTTAAAGAAAAAAAAAATTATTTTTTTTGTTGACCAAATTGTTGACCAATTTTCAATCATTTATGCACTTTTTGTTCAAAATAATCATTCAATTTTACATTATTTAATATTGTTGAAGAATAATTAATCACTATACATTCATTTCAAATCATTAAGTGTCCTTACAAAGTCAGGAATTGAAAAACAAGCCGCCAATACAGGAAAAAATGTATGCCCGCCATACAATTTCGTACTGCGCAGCGACTGCGCTCGTACCAGAATTTGTACGAAGCAGCGCGTTTTTTACTCTGAGTTGAAAGTATCTTTTGCTTGGGAAATTCGTACAGGCAGTTTCGGGCAGCCGATCTTTTTTGAATATGATAAAGAACATATTCAAGAACAACACCTCATACGCCAAACACAAAATCCACCAAAATCCCATTTTTGACATTCCATCAAAGTTGAAAAATAGGTGAAAATTAGTACTTCGGTAAAACAGGTATGTCAGCACGTGCAATAAACATTATGATCTTATTCTACCTTGGTTTTACCGAGATTTGATGATCCTTTCGATAGAGACCAAAAGCATGCTGGTCGGTTACATATTTTAGCTAAAAATCGACCGCAAAGTCAGAATTTTTCTAAAAAACGACATGTTTTTTTTGCAACCCAAAAGAGGTTCAACTTTGAACACGTGTAACTTTTAAAATACTGAACCGATTTGAATATTTTTTTTAATTCAACCCTTTTGAACTATTATCTGTCGAATGCAATAACAAATTTTACGATCCGTTGTCATCAAAAAGTTGATTTTTGCAACCTATCTGTATCTTTTGCGCCATTGTGCAACGTTGGACAAGTTTTTTCTGCCAGGACCAGCAAAAAATATCTGTTAACTTTAACTTTAAAATTATGTATTATTATTTTACGTAAGATGAATTTATTTTATTTTTGGTTAATTTTTATTATTTTATGTACAAATGAAAGTACTTGTTATGTATGTATTGTTATGTATTTTGATTTAATTTCAATAAAAATAAAGGATAAAATCAATTTTTAATAATAGAATATGGTACATTTTCATATTTTTGGAACCGAACCCATAGAATTTGTATGCATTTGTATTAAAATGTTTGATTCGTTATACGGCATTTCGCTTTACGGCCAATTTTTGTGGAACCAAACTAGGCCGTTAAGCGAGGTATGGGTGTAAATCAAATAAATCAAATAAATTAAATACATTAAATACATTAAATAAATTAAATAAATTATGTAAATTAAATAAATAAAATAAATTAAATAAATTAAATAAATTAAATAAATTAATTAAATTAAATAAATTAAATAAATTAAATAAATTAAATAAATTAAATAAATTAAATAAAGTAAATAAATTAAATAAATTAAATAAATTAAATAAGTTAAATAAATTAAATAAATTAAATAAATTAAATAAATTAAATAAATTAAATAAATTAAATAAATTAAATAAATTAAATAAATTAAATAAATTAAATAAATTAAATAAATTAAATAAATTAAATAAATTAAATAAATTAAATAAATTAAATAAATTAAATTAATTAAATAAATTAAATAAATTAAATAAATTAAATAAATTAAATAAATTAAATAAATTAAATAAATTAAATAAATTAAATAAATTAAATAAATTAAAAAAATTAAATAAATTAAATAAATTAAATAAATTAAATAAATTTAATAAATTTAATAAATTTAATAAATTTAATAAATTTAATAAATTTAATAAATTAAATAAATTAAATAAATTAAATAAATTAAATCAATTAAATCAATTAAATCAATTAAATCAATTAAATCAATTAAATCAATTAAATCAATTAAATCAATTAAATCAATTAAATCAATTAAATCAATTAAATCAATTAAATCAATTAAATCAATTAAATCAATTAAATCAATTAAATCAATTAAATCAATTAAATCAATTAAATCAATTAAATCAATTAAATCAATTAAATCAATTAAATCAATTAAATTAATTAAATAAATCAAATAAATTAAATTAATTAAATTAATTAAATGAAATTGAATTAATTAAATAAAATAAATACAAAGAAATAAACAAATAACCAAAAGGAATAAATAAATGAAAAGATTATCAAGAAATAAAAAAATAAAAGAAAAACAAGCGACAAGTATTATTAAACCCCATTTTGCTAAGTTAATGTTGAGCATTAGGAAAAGAAATTTACTCATAATAATTAATTACAGAACTCCATTTTACACGGACACTTGAGGACTCGCTACTCACACTATACACAACAATTCGGAATTCAACACGTAGCTTGTTAAGCGATAAACTATATATTTAAAATAGGTACACCGCGGCTCACCGCTTATCACAAACACATATATTATTAACTAATAAGTCCAAATACTAAGGTTAGGCACATAGCGGACTAGCGCTTTACACACATCTCTTATTAGGTAATAGGTCAGAAGACTAGGCACACAGCGATTTTAGTACAACACAACAATACACATATACGTGAGACAGGTATGTCGAATCCAACGGACGGACAGGAGGCTAGGGGGTCAACAACATCAAGAGTGTTAGAGGCCATCAAGGTAATAGACCTGGTGGAAATTATTCCCAAGTACGATGGCGAAGGAGGAAAGTTAGATAGCTTTATAGCAGCAGTTGAGCAGATATTAGGCTTGATTAGGGGTGAGGAAAGGTCGAATATAGGAGTTATAGCACTCAGGGCCGTTCGAAGCAAGATAGTAGGGGCGGCGGATAAGGTCCTAGATTTGGACGAGTCAGAGTTAAATTGGGATCAGATCAAAAGAATATTGATCTCCCACTTTAGGGACAAAAGATCTGAGCAGGACTTAATAATGGAGCTGACCCATATCAAGGAAAAGAAACTAGATGTAGAATCCCTATACCCTAGGGTTATGACTCTGAAGAAAGCTTTGGTGAGTTTAACCAAGACAGGCGAGATCAGCATACTGATGAGGGGCGAAAAGATTAAATGGTATGAGGAAATGGTGCTCAACGCCTTTGTTTCGGCGTTAAAAGGGCCAATAGGAGTAACCATAAGGAACATGGGGGTCCCGAATATAGCCAAGGTTTATGAGATAGCTTGTAGGGAGTAGTTAGTTGCCTTGGAAGGGGACAGCTCAGAACAAAAAACTCAAGGGTCAGTACAGTCGCGAGATAAGGCCATTAAAGAAACTCAGAAACAGGATCAAGAGAAGGAGGAGCCACAGGTGTTGGAGGCTCACAGGGAGACAGGCATTTGGTCGCAGTACCAGTGGGGAGGAAACAATCCTCCTCCGTTTCCAATGCCATTTACCATGCCAAGTATGAATGGATGGCCAGGTTTCGGAATTCCAAGCGAACCGAGGTAGACAGTGGTTTGAGGTAGCAAAGGTGAAACAGAAGATTCACTTCGAGACCTACAGGCCATCAGAGTTGTATTCAATAGAAGCCGAATCTAAAAGGGTCATATCTGTTCCGGTGCGACTGGAAGATGGAGATTTCGTAATAAACAGAACCATAGTAAAGGAGGACATGGAGATCTCGGAAGGGATCTATAGGGCAGTGTCAGGGCAAAGCTGGATGGAGGGGACGAATTATGCAGATTCGGACCAGGAGTTATTTTTGGAAGAACCATTAAATGTTGTCGAATTCAAAACTACGCAACATTTCGAATTAAACACTATAGAGGGGGAAAGGAACGATAAGAGTAACATTCCGTTTGACAAGATCAGTACAGACCATTTGAACAAGGAGGAGCTTGGAGAGCTTGCCAGAATTTGTAAGAAATACCCAGGAATATTTCACAAGGAGGGGGACAACCAGACCTTATAGATATGCGTTTAAGGAAAGGCAAGAGGTAAGAAGGCAGTTGGAAAAACTATTAGATCAGAAGATAATTAGACATAGCCATTCGCCGTGGAGTGCTCCAGTCTGACTGGTGCCTAAACAGAAGGAAAAAAAATGGCGAATGGTGGTGGATTTTAGGAAGTTAAATGAGAAGGTGATAAAAGATAGATACCCACTACCTTTAATAAATGATGTATTGGACAATCTAGGGAGAGCTAAGTACTTCTCGACGTTAAATTTAGCAAGTGGTTATCACCAGATTGAGGTTCACGAAACGGACATTCCAAAAACGGCTTTCTCCGCAGAGGGAGGTCATTTCGAGTACGTCCGAATGCCGTTCGGGCTGAACAATGCTCCCGCAACTTTTCAGAGGCTGATGAATAACATCTTTGGAGAGTTGTTGGGCAAATGTTGTCTCAATTATATGGACGACATTATGGTGTTCTCAGCGTCCTTGCAAGAGCATATTACAGACTTAGAAAACGTTTTTAGGAAGCTTACGGAAGCAAATTTTAAACTACAGCTAGATAAGTCGGAATTTCTGAGGACGGAGCTGGAATACTTAGGGCACGTAGTGATCCCACAAGGTATCAAAACGAATCCGGGAAAAATTGAAGCAATTAAGAAATTCACCGCCCCGAGGACTAGGAAGCAGATAAAATCCTTCCTGGGGTTGTTAGGGTACTACAGGAAGTTCATTAAGGACTTCGCAGCAATAACAAAACCGCTAATGAA
Source organism: Drosophila bocqueti (assembly GCA_018151655.1). Taxonomy (NCBI): domain Eukaryota; kingdom Metazoa; phylum Arthropoda; class Insecta; order Diptera; family Drosophilidae; genus Drosophila; species Drosophila bocqueti. The sequence goes on from JAECXF010000048.1 coordinate 132,020, forward strand.
ACAACTTAAAGGAAAGAAGGCAGTGCAAATAGACGAGGAATACACAGAAGCATTTGAGGTGTGCTAAACCCTCTTATGTAATGACCAAATTTTACAGTTTCCCGATTTCGAAAAACCATTCATCCATAGCACGGATGCAAGCAATTGTGCCATTGGGGCAGTCCTATCACAGGGAAACTTGGGAACGGACAGACCAATAGCATACGCAAGTAGAACCCTGTCAACATCCGAAATAAATAATGCTTCAATAGAGAAGGAAATGCTTGCCATCATTTGGTCGATAAGGCATTTCAGGCACTACCTGTTTGGCACCAAGTTCAAAATAGTGACGGATCATAGGCCATTAACCTGGCTAATGAACATTAAAGAACCTGACTCTAAACTCGTAAGATGGAGACTTGAGATGTTAGAGTATGACTACGAAATAGTATACAAGAAGGGTTCCTTGAACGTAGTGGCAGATGCGCTGAGCAGAATCCAACCAGAGCTTAACGTATTGGAAAACGCCTCGGAAGTAGCAACAAACGGGGAGACGATACACTCCGCGGGGGAAGATTTGCAGTTGGGATTTCCAATTTCGGAGAAACCACTGAACGAATATAACATTCAGGTGGTTGTAGAAAGAGGGGGAACGTCTAAAGTAGCGAAGCAAGTTCCATTTAGGAACAAAATTCGGATAACATTTACGGAAAATAACTTTGACGATGAGACGATTGGCCGTAAACTCAAGGAAATTCTAAAACCCAAGAGAACGGTAGCATTGCTGATACCAGAAGAGTTGGTCTTAACCATCCAGGAGGTATATTGCAAATATTTTGCGTACAGTAGATTGTATAGGGCAATAAGATGCACAGTCTTGTTGCCAGATATAATTGAGAGAGAGCAGCAAGAGGAAGTTGTGAAGGATTACCACCTGAAGAGTAACCACAGGGGGATAGAAGAAACACTAGCTCATTTAAAAAGGAAGGTGTTTTTTCCTCATATGAGACAGCTGATAACGCAAACAATTAACAATTGCGATAACTGTCAAACACAAAAATACGACAGAAGGCCTCACAAGATCAAATACAGTGTGACGGAAACTCCGGATAGACCTTTGGAGATAGTGCATATCGACTTATATTTCGCTAATAAGAAAAGCGTTTTCACGATTATTGACAAATTTTCGAGATATGCATGGGGAGTAACTATTCCAGCCAAGGAAAGTATTAACATTGTTAAAGCAATGAAAAACTTTATGGCCCTGTTTGGAATACCCAAGAATGTAGTCTGTGACCAGGGAGTCGAGTTCTCGTCGAACCTCTTTAATAATTTTTGTAGGCAGTACGAACTTGAACTGCATACAACATCCTTCCAGCAGTCGTCGAGTAACTCCACGGTTGAAAGACTACACTCAACAATAACGGAGATATACCGGTTGATTATGGAGAGCAAGAAAGCAGGGAAGTTAGAGCTTAGGCACGAGGAGATACTGAGTGTAGCGTTTATAACGTACAATAACGCCATTCATTCAGCAACGAAGCTGACACCTTAAGAACTCTTTACGGGCAGAACACAGGATTTTCTGAATAACGTGACTTTCAATAACGAACACGATTATTTGCAGAAAATCAATGCGTTTCAAGCCGAAGTTTATCCAAAGGTGAAAGAAAGGGTTGAAAGCCAAAAGGTGAGAAGAATTGGGGCAGCGAATATGGATAGACAGGAACCAGACCCGGTGCAGGTGGGAAACATGGTGTTTAGAAAAGAAAATCTGAGAGATAAACTCACTCCTAGGTTCTCTAAACACAAGGTGTTAGAAGATAACAACCTAACACTAACAACAACCAAGCCGCAGAAAATTCACAAAGAAAAAATACGAAGAATGAATAAACCAAATGAATAAAATTTTTTTTTTTACAGGTGGTCCATTGCCGTGGCCGAGGAGAGCAGGTTCGAAATAATACCCTTGGAAGGAAACACCCGTTGGCTCAGATAGAAATGGGAACGGCAAGAGTAATACAAACTTACCAAACCTATATCCACATCGTTAAGTTGCAAGAATATAAGGAAATAATAGAGGGGATAGAGATAACACTTGGAAAAGTAGAAGATGAGTCAGGAACGAGGGACTTAGTTGGTTCACTGAAGAATAAATTACAGATGTTGAGAACTAGATTAGAAGGAATATGGCCCAAGCATAGAAGAGCAAGAGGGTTGATCAATGGATTGGGGTCGGTAGTTAAAGCAATAACAGGGAATTTAGACGCAAATGATGCCGAAAAACTAGAAGAGGAAATAAGGAAGATGAGAGAGGAAGAGGAAAGTTTGAGAGAGAGCATATGCTCACAGAAGAAAACAGGCAGCAAGATCAATTTCAGGTTTAAGAATTTGACGAGATACATAAACGAAGAACAGAGTAGTGTAAATACATTTATTAACAACTTTAACAATGGCGTAAGTAAGTCATTCGTAGAAGAGGACAGGAGGATTTATAGGTTAGAATATATCAATAGAATTACGCTTACTATAGATATGTTAGGATTAAACTTGAATGACGTGACCGAGAGCCTGTTGTTGGCTAAATTAAAGGTGATTTCCAGATTCCTATTCGACAAGAAAGAAACGGACAGGTGTGTCCTATAATTAATGACACAGACATACTATTTTCAATAAGATTGCCTTTACTTAAGAAAGAAATATTTTCATTCCGAAGATTAATACCACTCCACATGAACAACACAGAATTTGTGATAACTCCAAATTATGTGGCGATTCATGGGAATGAAATACTTTACTATAAGGAAAAATGTCAGTTTGTAAGAAACATTTATATATGTAAGAACGATAAAAGTATAAGTCAAATCAATTCATATTGTATTACAAGGCTGCTAAGTGGAAAGGAAGCGGATACGAAACGAAGGACGTCGGATTGGTCACAACGATCTTCGAACCGGAGGTCGGCTACATCGCAATTTTCAACGGAGGAAATGTCAAACTGCAGACGGATTGCGGAGTCGACAAAACATTGAATGGATCAGCCCTTATAAGATTCACCCATTGCAAGGCGATGGTGAATAACGTCCAGTACGAAGCAGTGGAGAGACTTGGCACAGCAGAGTTGAAAATAGACATACCTCGGACAGGGACGATTAAGAAGAACAGGACAACCCAGGAGTTTCGAATACACGAGCTGAGGATGGAAGACCTGGAAACAAAAATACAGATCAGCAGAATACAGCGGGGAACCACGATCCATACAACGACAACCTACATGATGCTCGGTGTACTGATGATAGTAATGTTCGTCGTGACCTGCTTTCCGAAAAAGACCACAATCTTCAAACCAGAGATTACACCACATGCCACCTTCACACCCACCATCGCTTCACCTGCTACGATAGCAGCAGCTATACCCCCGCTATGGTCGGTAGTTCAGTCTGAGGGGGGAGGAGTTACCGCCTCAGCATTTACCCTCGGCGGTTCCCCGCCAAAACCCCCTCGACAACCAGAGACCTAGAGGGCCAAGCAATACTTTGGTATTACCCATTTGGAACGCCGAGTCGAGTAACACAGGAATTGCTGAATCAACATAAACATAAACCTCTTGCAACACCGAATCGCATCCGCTCCACTTCTACTTTTGGCCGAACAGCAATTTATATCAAACAATGTATGAAACCAAACTATAAAGAACAATAAAGAAATATAAGAATTCATTCTGACTAATAAACTCAACGCAACCAGACGTTATTCTTGAAACCAACCAACCGCTCCACGCGGACATTGAAACTCCCGGACCTACAAGGGGACATAATTCGCGCATGTCTATTTCGACTTTTGATTACATATTAAATAAAATTAATAGTTGTTTGACGAAGAATTGGCCAAATTTGATTAAATACCTATACTGCCTTGCAAAAATTAATATTAACATTGAGGCAATTTTTTAATATATTTCAATTATATTTATTATATATAAATATATATTATGGTTTGTCACATGGTATTAAATGTATTTAATAATATTATGATTTAGTAACATTGGTATCAGAAGTACTGTCAAAAGAAAAATTAAAAATGGTTTTCTGTATCTCCACTCTACATAATAACTTTTTCTTCGTTCATTTGCCGCATATATGGTTATAGGCTTCCAAAAAATGCCTCGACATCGTCTTTCTCTTTTTGGTTATTAGTTTTCTTTTCAGTAATTTTTGTTGCTCAATAGCTACTAATTCTTCCGATGCAGTCATCTTCTTTTGATTTTTTTTTCGGTGGATAATTTGGTTCATTTTCACAAAGCTAGCGAATTCCTTCAGAGATAGTCTGATCTAGAGACACTTTTGATGAAAAAAATCCTGAAGAAGATGCCTCCAAGCAAAATTGTGACGATGTGTCAAAACTTCCAACCAATTTACGGGGTTTCATTTGGTCTTTTAAAAAAAGGAGACTATTAAAATGAGGCCAATAAGTATATTGGCTTACGCCTCCTCTAAAACTCGAGGGTCTCCAGATTTTGGAATAGGAATTTTTTTCCATTCGTTGCGAAAATGGTCACGGATGTACTTCCATTTTTTTAAACTTTTTATTAATTATTTACACTGATGTCAATAATTATCCGTAATTACAGATTTTTAGCTATTAGAGCATCTTTCTCATCATTGGCATATTCATTTAAAATGGGAGGACTACTGTTTCAGTTGTAGTGAAAGAGACTGTAATAGCTCTTTGGGAGGAGCTACAACCGCCACATATGCCTCAGCCTACGAAGGAAATAATTAGCCAGACGGCAGACAAAATTTGGAATCTGTGGAACTTTCCCAATTGTTCTGGAGCAAGTGATGGAAAACACATCCGTAATGTCCAGCGGATTCCGGGTCTATGTTCTATAATTATAAAAAGTACTTTTCGATAGTACTTTAAGCGGTAGCAGATGCCAATTGCAAATTTATTGCCATAGATGTTTTAGGTTACGGAAAACAAAGTGATGGTGGAACATTCAATATATTATTATTATTATTATTATAAATATATAATTCCTAAAGCTACAAGTCTGGGACTTATAAATTATTGCGCTAGTCACAACGAGTTTACAAATTTGATTTGTTGTTTAACTAAAACTACTTAAAACCAGAGCTTGAAAAATATGCTCAACCAAATTTTTTTCTCCGGTCTGCTCACTAAAAAAACAGAAAAAAAACGCAGCAGGCCCGCTCTAGCTCAGAGCAAAACACTTTTTTTTGACTTTTTATTGTGTTTCCTGGTTGTGTTGATCGGGGAGAAAAAAATACGAAACTGTCAGACGAAGTCGGCTGACACGAACACTGACGACAACTGCTTAGTAACTGATGCTCAGTTACTGAGCAATACGAGCCAAGTGGAAACAGAAAGTGTATTTGTTGTTGTTGTGTACGTTATTATTGTACATAAATACATATATTCGCAGAGCGTGGAAGGGGAAGCGAGGCAGAGAAGATTATTATAACAAATTAAGTTAAACTACTAAATAATAACTTAAATTATGAATTTAATTTTACTATTAATAAGAAATTTATGTTCTTATTAAGTGGTAATCGGCCATGAATAAGTATAAAATTATCAATATCCATATATATTTTGGATATTTTGTCCGGTACCCCACATCCTTTTACTTCAGGAACCTGAATGCCATCTAAGAATGAATCGAAGAGCGATTTTTTCGTGACATCTATCTCAATCTTTGGAAGGGACACTCATTTGGGGACACTTCATCGACTTCATCGATTTTACCTTAACATTTCGCTAAATAAAAATATCAATAATTATTAAGGCTATATTAATAGCCAAACTACATTTTAAGTGTCTTACTTGTTTTAAATTAAAAATACGCAATGCTATTTTTTTAAATTATGTTTGGCCAAAATTGTTTGTTGCTTAGTTAATACCAAAAAATAACTCTAGGGTCCATGTAAATCGCTGCCAATAATGCTTCATTTTGTAACAATTTAGTTTTCCGAATTTTTAGTTGAACTAACAATTTTTTTGTTAGATAATTTTGACTTTGTTCGCATTTTAGCTTCAGCTCCATCCACAATATAAAAAAATCGGTGTAGGTAAGTTGCTCCTGTTGGAGTCTAAGGGTTGCTTCATACGCATCTTTAAAGGCTTCTACATACATCTCAACCCAGGTCCAATCAATGTCAGCATCGAGAGTAGTTTCGGTAGTTATATAATCTTTTAAATTTAATAGCTTTTGAAGCATTACGTTAGTCGAGTTCCACCTTGTGGTAACATCAAGAGTTGGAATCTGTTTTTTGTTCTCCATTATGCCACGTCTGTTTCAAATTTTTTAATTATTATTATTTTTATTTAAGCACAAAATGTCCCAATTCATACCTGTATTTTCCGGTGCGCAAAACTTTGCTCATTTGTCGACAAGCACTAACTTTTCGGCAGACCTCTCTTTGCTTGTTTACATCATAAACACACAATTGCAGTGTATGGGCTGCACATCGCACAAGGTGCACATTTGGGAATGTCATTGATTCCAGCAATATGTTCAGCGTTGTCGTCATAATTTATTTGTTCGTCTGTGGCATCATCGTTACTGAGCTCAATGGCTGTCACCATATTTTTTCCGTTGTCAGATGTTATGCTAAGCACAACAAAAATTTATATTAATATATTTATCTATTTAAATGAAACCATTCTTACCTAAAAACTTGGTCAATCTGGATACCATATTCCTGAAGAATTTCCAAAATTTTACTTTTTATATACAGTCCAGTATGTGACTCAAATAACTGGATCATCCCAAGTGTTTTCACTACGATCTCAGTTGATAGCATTTTTGAAACAATCATTTGTAAATTGACTCCCAAGATTGATTTTTCTAGCCTGGTTGCCACATAAATTTTTAAGGATAAAAGCTTTCCTTTTACGGAAGCCTTTATGCCTTCTCTTATGGAATGTTCTTTTTTCATTACATGTTCCATTACATTTCGTGATGTAATTGGAGACATTTGCAGGGCATTAAATATGGGGCTTACTATTTCTCGAAACCCTTCGCTGTCTAATAATTTAAAAGGTCTACCGTCACTGGTAACAATTTTGACTATTGAGGAAGTAACATCCTCTTCATTAGCTTTGTACGCTATTTTTCTCTTTTTCGCGATTTTTGGTAACTCGGTATTATCAATATCTTCAATCATTGAATAAAAAATATCACCATGTTTTGAAGTCATGTGCCGTCTTAAATTTGTAATGTGGTGCCCTGATAATTTGGAGCCACATACGCTGCATAAGGACGTATTTAATTCCTTGTCAAAATTAATTAAGAAAACTTTTAAATAAAACACGCTCAGCAAAAGACACTTTCAAATCGGAAAGGTGTCCCAAGTGAACAAATGTACGAAGTGAGCGACAATGCTATGCTCACTCGTTGAGCATAGAGAGAGCCGAAAAAAACGAAGTTGAAGTGTCATTTCGATTTTGTTTTCAATCGTGCCCCAGTGCGACAGCCCGTTTGCTGACAATTTGAAAAAAATGAGCATATTTGGGGAGCTCTGTAAATGCGTCTATTAGCACGATTATATATTCTTTCTGATCATTTTTGCCGCTAAGCTTCCCCGTAATATCGACATGAACTGTATGCCACGGGATGTTAATCTCAGGAATGGGATGCAGTTCGGCTTGTATTTTGCCAGACGGAGGCTTTGACAACCTGCATGTAATGCAGTTGTCCACGAATTTGCGAACATATTTGGACATCTTATCAAACCAATAAAACTCGTACATCTTCTCAAGAGTTTTCTCCCATCCGAGGTGCATGATTGACTCGTGGACATTGTTGACAGCGGACCACCTAAATGGCTTTGGGATTATGGGCAGACTCGTTGTCGATGGATTTTCCTATACAGAGTCCCAGACCGTAGTTCGTAGCTTTTAGCAAAATCTCCGGGCAATTCGTCATTACGTAATTTAGAGACAATAGAAGCAGTTTCTTTGTCTCTTTGCTGTTCAGCCAACAACCAGCCATCAGATATTTCTGTCAGAGTGATATGCTTTTCGACTATACCTGCTGAATTCCTAACACTTTCTGGAACTGCATTCCGAGACAGAAAGTCAACATGGGCCATACGCTCACCAGGTCTGTACTCAATATCAAAATCAAAACTTTGCACCACCTATGGACCCTGGGAGTTAATTCTATTTTTGTGCGAGAGGATTTAAGCGAATTGCAGTCGGTGAACACAACGAAATGACGGCCATGCAAGTAATGACAGAAGTGTTTTATGGAGTTGTATACGGCGAGAGTCTCTAGCTCGTATGAATGGTAACACGATTCTGCTGATGATGTCATCTTGCTAAAATATCAGTTGTGAAAACTTTGGTACAAATTGCCTTTGCATTTTTAAGCCCGAATGGCATAGTCAAATATTCGAATTGGCCTTCTGGGGTAACGAACGCTGTGCGCTCAATTGAATTCGGGTGGATTGGGATCTGGTGAAACCCACTTGCCATACAACTGACAAACCTGGCACCACTCAGCCTAGCAATGTGATCTGAAATAAGCGGCAATGGATATTTTTCAGAGACTGTATTTGCATTAAGCTCCCTACAATCCACACAGAGGCGGTCTGTACCATTTTTCTTTCGAACAAGCAACATAGGGCTCGTAAAGGGGGAGGTAACTAGGTCTTATAATGTTTGATTCTAACAGCTGTTGAATTAGATGCCGAACTCTTTCCTTTTCCTCTACACTCAACCTATACGGGCGCCTTTGAACAGTCTTATTTTGGTCGATCAAGCGAATTTCTAGCTGTCCTGTAGTACGCTATTTTTCTCTTTTTCGCGATTTTTGGCAACTCGGTATTATCAATTTCTTCCAGCATTGAATTAAAAATATCACCATGTTTTGCAGTCATGTGCCGTCTTAAATTTGTAATGTGGTGCCCTGATAATTTGGAGCCACATACAAACAAATGCACTTTTATTTCACGACTCATTTTAACAACACGCTTTTAAAAAAACTATTAAATAAAACACACGCTCAGCAAAAGACACTTTCAAATCGGAAAAGTGTCCCAAGTGAACAAATGTACAAAGTGAGCGACAATGCTATGCTCACTCGTTGAGCATAGAGCGAGCCGAAAAAAAACGAAGTTGAAGTGTCATTTCGATTTTGTTTTCAATCGTGTGCGACAGCCCGTTTGCTGACAGTTTGAAAAAAAATGAGCATATTTTGCTTAAAACTAAACCCTAAGCCCTAAGTCGCTTTAATTAGGAATTCAAAGTTTTGAAATATGTGTTTATTCTAAATTTTAAATGCGGCACACTGTTAATACATTTGAGGTTAACCGGTAACTGGTTCCAAGATCGCATAGAGTTTATAAAGAATTGTCTCTCTGCTGTTAGAGATCTGGGCTTAATGCACATAATGTTGTTTGTTCTTCTTGATGTCATGAACTTTAGTTTGTCAAAAAGGTATGATGGTTCCTTACTATATATTATTTTATGCAGATAGATTAAGATGCGAATTTTATCCAAAAAAAAACAGGTTTTTACAGATTTTTTTGAAATTTTGAAATGAAGTAACCAAAGTTTTTCCATCAATTTGAATGTCCCTTTAGGTATCAATGTCCAGTTTTCCATTTTTTTAAAATTTTTGAATTTTTTACAAGATTTGAAAGTGAAAATACCGATTTTTGGCCAAAATTCATGACTATTGTTGTTAATAATAAAAAAATTAAAATTAAAAACGAAAAAATCTCGACAATGTTACCTCATAAATTATGTAAGGAAATTCTGTAAAAATTTGAGAAACGGTTCGGTTGCTCGGTTGAATAGATTTTGAGATACAGTGCGCACCGACTCAAAAAACATCGATTTGAGAAAAACGCGTTTAAAGTTTTTCGTAGCAAAGAGACCCTGATAAAACCCGCCTACTTCCAAAAATATTACGCAGTTTTGTACAAAGTATACTATGATTAACAGTGTCAAAAGCTTTACTATAGTCAAGTAATACTAAAAAAGTCACATCTCTATCGTCCCTAATGTCGTCAGAAATTTTTAATACTGCTGAAGTACAACTTCTATTTTTCCTAAAGCCAGATTGGCTGTTGTTTAGCATTTCATTGTCAGATATAAAGCGGGTTATTTGCACTGCCATTAAATTTTCGAACACCTTTGATAAATAAGGCAGAATCGAAATGGGTCTGTATTCCTTATTTGTTTTGGGAATTGGTATAACTTTTGCAACTTTCCATCAGTTCGGAAATGATGAAGTTGTAAATGCACTATTAAAGATGTAGGTGATATGTGGGAGTATGTATGGTAGTATAAGTTTTACAAATTTTGGATTAATGTCTTCAAGTCCAGTAGCGTCACTCTTAATTTTATCTATACATACATTGAAGGACCTCACACTGACCCAACACACGCAAAACTAAATCTATTATCACAGAACTCTTCAGGTACAGATTGTAGGTTAAGATTTTGGTATGGATGATCAATGATCTCAGGTACTGCGCATGTTAGAAATTTATTGTTTAACGCCTTGACGTCTATAACCGGGTCGTAACTTGCTTCGACTGTACGAACTCCCAAGCTTTTAATGACTTTCCATCTTTGGCTAGTGGAAACCGCGCCGTCAAATTAACGAGAGTAAAAATTGATTTTTGCGGACTCTATTAAATTAGTTACTGATTGCCTTAAAAGCTTAAACCGAGAATATTCTTGTGGGGTTTTGTACCTTTTCCACTTGCTGTATGCTCACAAAAAATACATCTAACAGTGTGTTGCGTGATATGGTAAAGTGTGTAAGAGTGTTGCAATTAACCAAATGCATGCCTAGCGAACTCATATTGTCAGTCAGATGTGATTCTCTTAATATGTCGCTATTTAGATCTCCTGTTAGGATTATGTCTGCATACGTCCAGCAAATTTGAGAAATATAATTCACAACGTCTCCATAATTAGTGCGACAGTTGGGACGGTAAATGCACCCAATCAGTAGCTTTCTGTTATGCCTCTGCTTAATTTCGATGAAAATATATTCTGTAGCACTGTTAATGGGATGTTTACACACAAGGTTGGCCTGTAACTTTTTACTAACATAAATTGCCACCCCACAACCATGACTTTCACGATCGGAACGAAATAAATTATATCCTTTACATTCAACAATAACATCAACTAAATTAGGGACAAACCAAGTTTCAGAGATACATACAACATCCACACATGAGTTAACGAACAAGTATCTGAATTCTTCCATTTTACGTACTAAGCTTTGAGCATTAATGCGGCAAATTTTAAGCCCAACTCTCTGTTTTGCAAGAACATGCAGTAGGGTGTGTGTATTCGATCCGTTTATGTTCATAATATTTGGATTAACCATGTCGAATATTGACCTATATGTATTAGCTGTGCGAGCAGTTTACATTTTCCAATCAAATTTACTAACACAAATTGAACACATATCATACGAATAATAAAACAATATAAGCAATATAAGCGACGGGCCCTAAAACTAAACAATATATAATGATTAACATTTTTTAAGTTTAATAAATTGGTGTGGCACATTTTACTGTTACCCTCGAAACGAGCTATTTCTTGTCCCTCCAGTGTTAGAGCCATCTGAGACGGCTCTCTCGATGCCATTCTCCTCCTTTCCAATGCATCACAACTCTATACGACAATTCTTGCCGCCAGATTCTTGCTTGCCTGGAACAAACACAAAGATGCCATATGTTTCTATTGGTGATGAGGCTCATACATAAGACCATTTAAGACCATATTCAAGATATTTTAAGACCATATTCAACAACGAATATTTTAACAGTAGACTTTCAAGAGCTCGAAGATGTATTGAATGCGCCTTTGGTATCATAACAACCAAGTGGCGTCTTCTTTGGAAGCCTATTGAGACAGATAAAATTGTTGATAAAATTGTGAAGATTATATGTATTTTGCATAATACAATCATTAACCTGGAATTTAGAAACACCAAATTTTCATATTGACAACGAAACTCATAGCGACGAAACTTTCAATCATGTTAATTTAATAACAGGCCAAATACAGGCCACAGACAGAAACATCGAATAAAAATATGTAAATAGAAATAGTTTGCAGTTATTAATAAATCGATACTTACTTTCTGCTTCTAATATGTTTTCCATTTCTATCCAATTTTTTTCAACCAAGACTCTATTGTGATAGTTCTTGCTCTTGTGATCCAATAGCGCTGGGCGTAAAAAAACCCCATTAATTAAATTTTCCATATTTACCTCCATTTCGTTCTGGTGTTTTCTCACAAATGACACCAAATGAAAAAGTTCAAAACGCGTGCATTGAAAATAAACGGTAATTAAAGCACAGAACACAATAAATCAATCGTACGTTCTGAGCGAGTTGAAGTGATAAAGCAGGTTAGAAACTGCTCGGTGGCTTTGCTCCCGCTTTATCGCTTGAACTCGCTACTCGCTTCGCTTTCAGTCAGACATCTTTCTAGCAGTTGCACTTAAAAATACATGCAGTGTTTTATCGCTTCGCTTCGCTTCTCGCTCGCACTCTGCCGTCAGCCTAAGGGCATCTCCTTGTGGTCTGATTGAGGTCATGGTTCCTTCAATGTCTACAGTTATGATTCTGGATTTAAGCATTTTCAGAATCCACCTAATGATGGATGTGGAGACATTTTGGTGTTTTTGGAATTTCTAGTAACTAGCTATAGGCTACATTGCATAGTAACTAGCTATAGGCTACATTGCATGGACCGTCCTATATCAAATCTAATGAGTTTGTGATCTGACATTGTTATCTCACTCGCAACGTGCCAGTTTGAGACAACGGACAACATGTCTATACTGCAGAGAGTTAGGTCAAGGACTTCCTCTCTAATCGCATTAATAAATGTGGGCTCGCTGCCCTGATTTAGTAAATTAATATCGATAATAAATGTAAACATGTAGTTGTATATATGCAGATTTAAAGCTACGAAAGCCACATACGATAGTTAAAAACAAACTATCATTACTAGCCCGAGCTCGCCCCGTTAACCGCACACGGAATCCAACACAACTCACCACGGGAATCGGTCACATGACCGATGCTGAGATAAGGAGAGCGAGAAAGCACGAGATCACGCCACCAAACCCACCAACGAAAATCGGCGCGCTACCAAAGGAAAGACAGAGAGGGAACGATCGCACCGGAGATTTCTGGAACAAGTTTGAAACTCCGCGAGAAGTCTCGCGAAGCGAAGTGGAGTGGAGTTGGTGAGCAGAAGTCAAGATTTGCAGACGTGCGATTACGGAGAGTGAGAGTGAGTGAAACACAGTGAACCGCAACGAGGTGGCTAGCGAGTCCAGCCAAAACGGCCGCGTGTGTTTTCTCGGCGAGCCTCGATGCGGTGTCACCTGGTCAGACCGACTCTAGTTAAAGTTTAAGTAAGAACCAACCCTAGAAAACTGGAACGGTGCCGGGAAATTTAGAAAAGAAATACAATGAACAAAAATTTGGAACAAGAAGGAAAAAAAGAGAATAATAAATGAAATGAAACATTTGAAAATAATTATGAGAATAAACTTAGGATACACAGAGAAAAATATAAATGAATAATAAATGAAATTTAAATTAAAATAAACTTAAGCAATTATACACTGAGAGAAATATATATGAAAAAAACTGGGAAAAAGATGAAAATATGAAACGCAAGAAAATATGAAAATATGTGGATATTAAGAAATAAAAAAAAAAAAAAAAAGAATAAAATTGGAATAATTGTTTAATTAAGACAAAATAAATCGGAATATCTTAAATAAATCCACCATGCTCGGAAGGGTTTATTTCTCTTGAAAACCTATATAATTATGATCTTTGTCTGAGGCAAGGCACAGCCAGCGGCACAGTTTGGGCCTGATACCAATTGCTGACGGCAACACATCATAATCCTGTAGGCAGATTTTCCTGATTCAGAGCCCCGAGAGGCGTCCAAATATTTCTTTTACCTCTTTCGGCCCCTCATGGCGAATGCCACGAGTCGGCCCACAACGCATAGCCGCAGACCATTTGCTTTATGGTAGTACAAAAATAAAACCAGCTTCACGAGGTAACCCGGTGGCTTTTCTCTTCATAGTGAACGGTCGTGTTTTTGTTTTGCGCTCCGAATATTGTGTTGTTTTGCCTTTTAAACCACCGGGGTTTTCATTAAAATCATCACAAAACTTCTCACTTAACTTCAGCCGTTTGCTACCGCGTGTGCATGAGCTTTTTTCGTGTTTAATTTGTATTTAATTTACACTTTTAGTTTTTGTGCTAAGACGGTTTTCTGCATTCTCTTTTGTGCCTATCCCTCTTCTCCCCGCTAACGTTCCGTTGGTGTTTAGCTGCAGCTAAACGGTTCTAAGCTCTCTCACCCTCGCTATTTCCTTATCGCTCTCACTCTCCCGCTCACCCGCGTTGACGGTTCTCCTCTTTGCACAGTGGTCTGTTAGCGGAAATGTCTTTTAATATTGTCTGTGGAATTAAAAACTGCCAAAAAACCATTTTGGCAGACCAACCAAGTGTATATTGCTGGCTTTGTGATACGGTCGTACACGCTAAGTGTGTCGAGCTGTCGGGCCGTATTGCGGATGCAATTTCCAGTAAAACGGGAATACATTATTGTTGCCAGTCCTGTCGAGAGGTTGAGAAGGAAATGAAATCCTTCATGCGGCAGACCAGAAACGGATTTAGTGAGCTCACGGTCAATTTTCGCAAAGCGAAATCCCAGCAACCTACCATCGGGATCACCCCTTCGGCACAGCCACCGACACCGATACCAAGCCCAATGGTCTTGAGATCGGGAGCGGTACTAGATTCGGTATCCGAATGTACAGGGGTGGAAATGGCAACAGGTCCGCCAGTAATTTCCGTTGTGTCCGCTGCGGTGTCCCAAACTCGGACTCCGCAGACTGCCCAGGGCGAAAAAACATCCGGACTACCGGCTGTCGGTAACTTAGGGTTACCAAAGACCCTAACTGCTGTTCCACCATCGAAAACAATATTTGTTTCGCGGCTTGCCCCTGACCTCGCATCGGAAGATGTCCTTGCCTATATTCAAGGCAAAACCCAAGCCGAAAATGTAAAAGTGGAAAAGTTTAATTTTTCGTATGTCAGACACATCTCGTCGTTCAAGATTAGCGTCAATCCGAATATCTTTGACACAATTTGCTCTGGTGACTTCTGGCCCGAGCACGTTGTAGTTAAAGAATTCGAGGCTAAAACAAAGAAAAAGCGGCCAGTCGGAGTTCGCCTCCCTACACCGCCACAAACCGCTAGGACCACCGCTAAGACCACCTCAACACCTTCAGTCCCAAAAAACTAACCACTTCCTTCCAACTTTCCTATCAGAATACTAGAGGCTTACGCAGCAAACTCTCGAAATTGTATTCTGACAGTTTTTCCTTTGCATCCCAGGTAATCGTATTTACTGAGACCTGGTTAAAGCCAGAGATCCTTAGCTCTGAGATTCTCCCGGGTAAATATACAACTTACAGGGTTGACCGACCAGTCCAGCGTGGAGGTGGAGTTTTAATTGCCGTAGACTCCTCCCTCATCTCAGAACTTGTTGCCCTAGACGATTTCACCGATATCGAGTTTATTTGTGTTAAACTTTCATTTCCAGGTAGTCTTATTTACATAACTTGCTCCTATGTTCCACCATCGGCTGAGGAGCCCATTTATTGGAAACACCTTGCGGCAATTCAGGCCGTTTCCAACAGGCTTTCAGATCGAGACCAACTCGTAGCGCTAGGGGACTTCAATATACCTGGAGCTCGTTGGTCATCTGATGGTGTGTCAAATGTCCTTCAGACTATGGCACAGCATGACCTTATTGATGGCCTGCTTGACATATCCTTGTCTCAAGTTAACCATATCCTGAATTCCCTAAACCGCTTATTGGATCTTTGTTTCGTCTCTGATCCTCTAGGTGTTGACTTAGTTAGAGTTCCTCCATTGACGCTACCTGAAGATCCTTACCATCCAACTTTCGAAGTGACTATCGATACGGGGACGGTTGTAAAGAACAAATCTGATTGTTTGGCCAATAAGGTTCGCTGTTTTCGTAAAGCTAACTTTCATGTGCTAAATAATCTTATATCTGAATTCGATTGGTCAAATCTGTACATGTGCACTGACATGGCAGCCGCCGTGGACATTTTTTACAGTGCCATGAACTCGTTCTTCTTATCCTGTGTTCCGTTAACCTATCCGTCTGTCTCTAGTAAACCACCTTGGTTTAAAAAGGAGCTGGTATGGTCCCGATGGTATACCGGGCTGTGTTCTCAGGTATTGCGCCGAGGCTCTGTGTAACCCCCTTCTCAAACTATTTACCATATCTTTGGAAACATCAGAATTACCTCTTATTTGGAAGGAATCTTTTATTATTCCTCTCCATAAAAAAGGTAGCAAGTCAGATGCTGGTAACTACAGAGGAATCTCTAAGTTGTCGGCAATTCCAAAACTCTTTGAAAATATAATTACTCCTCACCTGCAGCACTTGTGCAGATCCGTAATTTCTCCATTTCAGCATGGATTTATGAAACGAAGATCGACCACTACAAATCTTTTGGAACTTACCTCATTTGTGATTAGGGGTTTCCAACGTAAATCTCAGACCGACGTGATCTATACGGACTTTAGTAAAGCCTTTGACTCGGTTAATCATTTTCTTCTTATAAGGAAGCTCGATTTAATAGGCTTTCCTACCGATCTCCTTAATTGGCTTCAGAGTTATTTGAGTCACCGGACTCAAAAGGTTCTGTTCAAGAATTCTCTTTCCAGCTCCCTCAATGTCACTTCTGGCGCCCCACAAGGCAGCCATCTCGGCCCGCTGCTATTTACCTTATTCATCAATGACCTTCCTCTAGTGCTACCCAACTCTAGGGTACTTATGTACGCAGACGATGTCAAACTGTGCGTGCAGTATAACGACAGCTCATGCCAGTCAGACTTACAATCCGATCTTGACAACTTCCAGGCATGGTGTAGTGTTAACTTATTAAATCTCAACAGCTCAAAATGCAAACTGATGACATTTTCACGTGTCACTCCCCAGTATGCAACGTATACGCTTAATGAATGTGCATTGGAAAGAATAACTCTCGTTGACGATCTAGGTGTCCGTCTAGATCCTAAGCTTTCGTTTTCAGAACATATTTCTTGCATGGTTAACAAGGCCAAAGGCATGCTTGGATTTATTACAAGGTGGTCGAAAGAATTCGATTCTCCTTATGTAACTAAGACTCTTTTCACTTCATTAGTTCGTCCTATTTTGGAATATGATTTTTGCGTTTGGAGTCCTCAATTTGGAATTCATATTGCCCGCATTGAATCTGTTCAAAAAAATAAAACGCAGTCCTACACGGACCGCCCCATTCCCAGATTTTCCTCATAAAACTACATACGCGCTTTCACCACCGCCATCCCCGTTTCTCCTTCCTGTCTCACTATAAATAATGGGGGAACTCTAAGCCGCTGAGGATATTCCAGCCTTAGAATAGATCGCTTCCTCACATGGCGCCCGAGCAGGGACCAGGCAGGATAACGAAAGGATATTTCATCCATCGTGGCGTAAGGAACCACCAGAAAATTATTAGGTTGAAAATTTGAGGTTAGGGACGAAATTTGAAAAATAAAATAAAATAAAGCACGCGGTCAGCGCGGCAAAATTTAAAGAGGACAAAAGAGACGAGAAAGTAACAGGGACAAGAGAAAAAAAAAGAGGCAGAGAAGGCCGCATAGCAACAGGGAATTTTGTCGTCGCACACGACACGAAACAAAGGCAAGAAGAAGAAAAGAAAAAAAAATCCGTCGTCGCTCACGACACGAAACAACGGCAAGCAGAGAAAACCGTCGGCGCATCCGACACGAAAAGAGCAAGCAGAGAAAACCCGTCGGCGCATCCGACACGAAAAAAGGCAAGCAGAGAAAATCCGTCGTCGCACTCGACACGAAATATAGGCAAGAAAAGACACGAGAAAGCTAGGGAATTTTCGAGCATTTTTGTCGTCGCACACGACACGAAATAAAGGCAAGCAAGTACAGTCAGACACCGAAAATCCACACGAGGAAAGCCAAGGGGAAGAGGAGAGAGAGCCACAGAACATAAGTCACGTCGACGCAGACGCCGACAGCTAGCCAGTTTTCCTATCTCTGTCGCACCGCTGGTCCTCTTGGCGACGGGACGCCCGAGGCCGGCAGAACCGCGAGTATATAAGTCGACACCGACAAGCATAATTAATTCAGTCGATCAGCAGAGTTACTAGAGACAACATCGTATAACTAATCAGTCGTTCAGCAGAGCTATAACGATCCAGTCGATCAGCAAGGATTCGCAGGACTATTCAGTCAACAAGCAGAGCTTCGAACAGCAGCAGGACCAATAAGGACACAGACACAGGATCACACCTGTGCCCAAGGATACTCACAGGACCCTCCAGCACAGCAAGGATCCTTCAAGGATCAACATCGCCCCGCTCCTGCACCCTAGCCAGGACAACGCGAGCTACCAGTCAGGACACCCAACCCGAATCTTCAAGGATTCACAGGACACCCAAGGACACCTACAGGTCCTTACCAGAGGATCACCAGGATCAACACCGGGGTACAGCAGCATTGCTCCTATCCCCTATTCTCGATTTCCTACCGCCTAGTTCGGACGCTTCGCCGACTTTGGAACAGCCATTGCCGCCGGCAAAACACCATACCCCAAGATGGGAATTTCATGGATATCCTACAGGAAGAAGCACGAGCTGGAGACCGCTCTGCTCGAGCTTGGATTAGAGTCAAGTGGAACAGTCGAGGAGCAACGAGCTCGATTGTACGCCTTCGCTAGGCAGCCAGACCTGCCAGCCGACGCCCTGACTACACTAGAGAGGCTGGAACTGAAATACGGGAACACCCCTTCCGGGGATACCAAGCCGCTGTCGCCGCTACCGGGTGGCCACGTGGACGCACCCAATGCCCGCCCCACGCTGGCTATTCCACGCAGCACTTCTCCTGGAGTACGAGGACGATCTGAGGGACCTCCAGAGCCAATCACCGCACGCACCGGCACTCAACAGTGGGATGCAAACATTTGCTCCACCCTCCTCGACAAAATAACCAACTGGGGACTGTCGTTCAACGGCAGCTCGGATCCACTTAGCTTCGTGGAGCACATGGAGGAACGGGCGGATATCTACCAGGTCGACAAGAGGTATCTGGCACAAGTCATCGCCATCCATTTGACGGGCCGAGCAGAAAGCTGGTTCCGAACCAGTGGACTACAGGGACGAACCTGGGAAGAAAACCGTCGGGAATTTCTGGATTTCTTCTTTCCTCCCCGGTACTACCAACGCCTGGAGGATGAGATACGTACACATTTCCAGAAGGCGAACGAGCCATTCAAAGAATATCTGGTAGACCTTCGGCTCCAGATGCGCCGCGCCGGATTTACAGCAGAACAGGAGCTGGATCGGGTGTATGAGAACATGCTGCCCGAGTATCAAATGTTCAACAGACGCCAGGATTTCTCGACGCTTGCGGAGCTCACCCAACTGGTGGTCAGCTTCGAAGTCGTCCGCAGCCGCGGAGGCCGAGCCGTCCGAGGATACTCCTCCGGCCGAGCCGAGACAGAAGTCTCTCCAATCCAACCTCAGCCTCGCGCCAGAACAAACCCGAGGAACCCAGTCAGCGCCGAAGTTATGCGGCAAAGAAGCACTGGCCAGAACTCCGCACCCCGTCGGGGATTCGACGCCAGCACCGCCTGTCGGAACTGCGGCCAGAACGGCCACTATTCTTCGGGATGCCAGAACCCCAGGTTTCTATTCTGCTGGGACTGCGGTCGACAGGGAATACGCACCGTCGACTGCTGCCGGAACTCAACGCAGGGAAACGGGCAAGGGCCTCGAGTATCAGGGAGTCACCCGAGGAACCCTCCGGCCTCCCGATCACAGTATCTCACGCCATCCAGCAGGACATCAACCGTATCCGAGCCAAGGTTACGGTAGAGGGGCGACCTCTTACCGCCACCTTGGATACGGGGGCCTCGCATAGCTTTATAAGCGAGCGCCTTGCGCAGGAGCTAGACAACGGGAAGAATCACCGCGCCGTACGGACGCAGGTGACACTGGCGGACGGAACCGATAAGGAGCTGACACAAGCATTACGAGCAACAATACAGTTGGGAGAAGCCCGAGTCAGCGTCTCCGCCCTGGTCATGGCGGATGTGCTGGACGACCTCCTACTCGGCATGGACTTCCTATGCTACAGCGGAGCCACCCTCCAGTGTGGGGGTCAAGCCCTGAAGCTTCAACCACCCGTCCGGATCAAACCAGCAGAAGCCGCCACCTCGGCGCACCACGCAGAATCCGCCATACCGGCGCACCACGAGAAACCAGCAGAAGCCGCCACACCGGCGCACCACGCAGAAGCCGCCATACCGGCGCACCACGAGAAACCAGCAGAAGCCGCCACCCCGGGGCACCACGCAGAAGCCGCCAACCCGGCGCACCACGCAGAAGCCGCCACCCCGGCGTACCACGCAAAAGCCGCCACCCCGGCGCATCACGTAGAAGCCGCCACCCTGGCGCACCTCGAGACTCCAACCGAAGCTGCCACACGGACACGCTCCAGGCAGAGACACCACAAGACAGCACCCGCACGAGAGGGCAGGCTACAGCCCGCCACCAGAGAAGCAGACACGGCCCCGAGTTGGGCTGAAGTGCTGTCCGCCCCGGTCGACTCAGCGATTCAGCGAAATCCTTTTCGCCGAGGGCCACGGAGAGTCCGATTCCAGGACCCGGCACCCACGAAGACCAAAAGCACGCCGTACTGTGCAATCGCCACCGCAGAATACACGGACGAGGGCGAACCAGAACAGGAGGCCTACCCAGAGCCATGGATAAAGACCTTCCTCGAACAAGAACTGGCCAAGTTCGACACACTCGCCGGCGTCTCGCATATCGCCGAGCACGCCATCGTGATGCGCAACGACCGCCCGAACAAGCAGCGGTACCATCCGAGGAATCCCGCGATGAGAGCCGTCATCGACCGCCAGGTCAACGAGCTGCTCCGCGACGGACGCATAGAACCCTCCAAGAGTCCCCACAGTGCGCCAATAGTCATCGCAGCAAAGAAAAACGGAGAAGAATGTGCGTCGACTACCGGCAGTTGAATAAAAACTCAATCCCCGACGCCTATCCGTTGCCCAGGATTCATCACATCTTGGAACGCAACGCCCGCTACGTCTCCACATTGGACTTGAAAAATGGGTACTGGCAGATCCCAGTCGCCGCCAGCAGACGCGAATGCGTCAGTGCCCGGCCGCGGATTATTTCACTGGAAAGTGATGCCGTTTGGCCTGCATTCGGCTCCGGCAACATTTCAACGCGCTTTAGATACCGTCATCGGCCCCGACATGGAGCCGCATGCCTTCGCCTACTTGGATGACATCATCATCATTGGATCCACCCTCCAAGAGCACGTGAGAAACCTACGCGAGGTATTCAGACGCCTCAGGCAAGCCAACCTCCGACTAAACCGAGAGAAATGCCAGTTCTTCCAGCGAAGTATCAAGTATCTGGGCCACGTGATAAGTGAAGCCGGAATCCAGACCGATCCCGACAAAGTTGCGGCAATCCGAGAGCTGACAGCCCCGACAAACCTGAGGGAGCTGCGCCGATGCCTCGGCATAGCGTCTTGGTACCGCCGATTCGTACCCAACTTTGCCGATGTAGTCGAGCCGATGACTTCACTACTCAAGAAGGATCGGAAATGGGAGTGGACAGAGAACCAAGAACGAGCCTTTCAAGGATTAAAGGATCTCCTGACGCAGGCACCGGTCCTCGCATGCCCGGACTTCGCGGAGAAATTTGTACTCCAAACCGACGCGAGTGAGTATGGAATCGGAGCAGTACTCACCCAGACCATCGACGCGCAGGAACGAGTAATCGCTTACGCTAGCCGCCGGCTAAACACGGCTGAGCGGAATTACTCCGTAACAGAGAAGGAGTGCCTCGCCATAGTATGGGCCATACGCAAGATGCGCTGTTACGTCGAAGGATACCGCTTCGAAGTCGTTACGGATCACCACTCGCTAAAATGGCTGAATTCCATTGACAATCCCACGGGCCGGATCGCCCGGTGGGCGCTGGAACTCCAACAGTTCCAGTACGACATGAAGTATCGACGCGGGACTCAGAACCTGGTCGCAGACGCCTTGTCGCGACAACCGCTTCCAACTCTACAACAAGTACAAGTCCAAGGTGCCAGCTGCAAGTGGATCATGAAAATGCTGCAGAGGATCCGACAGGAACCAGCCAAGTTTCCAGACTTTCGGGAGGAGAACGGACAACTCTACCGACGCATCGGCCTGCGGCCAGAGGCCGAGGAATATACTCCCTGGAAACTGTGCGTGGGAGCCAACTACCGAGGAAGGGTGCTAGCCGAGTGCCACGACCACCCAACAGCCGGACACCTGGGCATCCGCAAGACGAGCACGCGGGTGGCCCAAAAATATTACTGGCCAGGATTATTCCGGGAAGTGGCCAAATATGTACGAAGATGCCATAGCTGCCAAACATTCAAGGTGAGCCAAGAGAAGCCTGCAGGAAGGATGTTCACACGCCAGGTCGACGAACCTTTTCACGTCCTGTGCGCGGATTTCGTGGGACCCCTCCCGCGATCCAAGCAAGGGAACACAGTCCTACTAGTGTTCCTCGACTCATTCAGCAAATGGGTGGAACTCATTCCCCTACGACGAGCTACAGTGCCATACCTCGAGCGGGCATTCCGGGAACGTATACTCAGCCGTTTCGGAGTCCCAAGAACTCTCGTCTGCGACAACGGAACCCAGTTCACCAGCCGGGCGTTCCAGACATTCTGCAAGTCACTCGGGATGGAGCTTCAACATACAGCTCCATACACCCCGCGCCAAAACCCCACGGAGAGGGCGAACAGGACTGTGAAGGCCATGATCGCACAGTACCTCGGAGATGCCCCGCAAAATACTTGGGACCAACTGCTACCAGAAATCTCGCTAGCCGTGAACAGCAGCGTGTCCGATACGACAGGATTCAGCCCCGCCTTTCTGGTACAAGGCCGGGAGCCACGCCTACCAAACACGCTCTACGACGAAGTCACCCCAGGAAGAGGGACAAACCAGATCATGCCAGAGGAAAGAAGCGAACAACTCCACGCAATCTTCAAGGTGGCCCGCGACAACGCCGAGCGCGCTGCCGCCGACCAGAGCCGGCATTTCAACTTGCGACGACGGGACTGGAAGCCACCTCTCGGCTCACTGGTTCTCGCCCGCAACCACGTGCTGTCCAACGCCGCCGAGGGCTTCGCTTCCAAGCTAGCGGCCAAATACGAGGGACCGTTCCGAGTGGTCAAGTTCCTCTCACCAAACATTGTGCGACTGCAGGAAACCAACAGCCGCCGACGCCGCACAGAAAGCATAAATCACCTCAAGCCGTACCACCAAAACAACGAGGGCGACGACGAAGACGACGGCCATGACCAAGCCGAAGATACACAAGCCATCAGTGATCACGAGGACCACAGCGCTCAGGCCGCGACCAAAGTGAACCAGGGTGTCATAGGGGCCAGTTGCTGACGGGCACGCCCGTCCAACGTTCCTACCCCCCTTGGGGGAAACAAGCCAAACCAGACTGGTCTTCGCTACGCCTGACAGAAGCCACACAAACATCTCGCGCTAGCGTACACGTACACGCTCGCGGAAACGATCCTGAACGGGACACCGCCGTTTCCCTTCCCTCGCAGCATCCGGAACCTGTCATCATTCTCGCTGACGACTCTGGTCCGGATAAGGCAACACTCGCCTCATCCTAGGAGGGATTCCAAGCTACGCCCGCCTAAATTCTCTGCACCAAAACAAAGACATAACTACGACAACGCTGACACTAGCCTCAGTGAACAGCACAGGAGCTTAGGATGGACAACGTCGCACCAACACCGCACCCACGCCGCCAGCCATGCCCCAAAGGTGAAGGGAAAAACTCATCCACATTTTCCTATTTTTTCAGATTCGTTAAAATTCAAAGCCAAACAACGAGCTACGCTACCAGATCAACCAAATCTAGGACAACAGGGTTGCCAGATCGGCAGGATCGGCCCCGATAGGCCACCCTGACAAGTTATCGAACCATCGATAAACCCGGCGCCAAACATCGAGATCGGAAACGGACTCTTATTGCGACGCAATAAGAAAAGTTAATGCGCAATAGCAAAGGAGTACGCAACAGAACAGCAATTCGAAAGTAACCATGCCACGACGCGAACGTGAACACCGGCACCGACGCCATGGGCGTCACCACTCGCGCCACTCGCACCGATCCTCGACGCGCCAATCGCCGGATCGCGCTCGCACTCGCCATCATCCCGGCCACAGGATACGGCCCCAGCGGGCGTCATCGTCGCCTTGGAGGGGCTCAACATCGGCGCGGCCGCAAGGGATCCGCGACTAGCGCTTCCGCGACTCGGCGATTTAAATGGCACCCTCCCTGCCGTTATCTTGGACCCGCCTCCACTACTGGTGACGATCAACCAGGAAGTGGGCCCGTCATCGCCCATCAGCCCGTCTTGGTGCGAGGGGCTGAGTCTCGAGGAGATGGTGGAGGTAATCCTCGCCGAGGATCCAGAGCTGCGTTTCCCTGCGCAGTTTGACGAGCTCGCACCGGAAGCCACCGAAGGACTCCTGCCAGAGGCCGCACCGCCCAGCACGCGCGAGCCCTCTCCCGGACCGCCGCCACTGGTCGCCGCCGGACCGCTCGGGGCCACCTATAGTGACGTGTCCGATGCGGAAGTGGTAGAGCTGAGCTCGGAGGAGGACGAGACGCCCACCGACGAGGCCATACCCATCTCCGACGCACCAGTGCCGAACCGCGCCGAAACGCCGCCGCCGTCCTATGAGGAACTTTTTGGAGCGGCCGAAGTCATCGACGCCAGCCTCAGCGCAAACCGGGAAGCCGACGGAGCTGCGTATGCACTCATCGAGCCGGCCCCGACGCTTGCGGACGCCGAGAGCAACCGCACCCATACATCCGCGCAGCCGTCGCCTTGCGCCGCTGCGTTCGCCGTCCCACCGCCCTGCGCCGCTGCGTTCGCCGTCCCACCGCCCTGCGCCGTCGCTGCCAGGGCGCCCGCATCACCAGTACCAGCACACTCGCCGCCGGGGAACCAGACCGCACGTGCTGCCATGGAAAAGCTGCTGGCTATGGCACCGGCCGAGCCGGCAGCACCAGTCAATCGAGGCAGCCACAACAGCCCACACCAGCAAGGATCACGCGCCGCCGCTGGAACAGCGCCCGCTGCACCCCAGGCACCTCCTCTCGCGGAGCGAGGAACAGCCACGTTGGGACGGGCCACGGCAAGGGCACCCCCGACCCACCGGGTGAAGCCGTTGCCGGCCACCGACGCCTGGCGCTGGCGTTTCCGTAACGCCGCCACCACCGAGGACGAGGAGAAGCCGGAAGAGGACCCCGTTCCGAACCCGGAGGCCCTCATGCGCGCACCCGCCGGCTGGACCACCACTGACGGATGGATCCCAGTGAAGCTCCACGGCCGGGTCATGGAGCGCATCAGTCAGCGCGGAGACCGCAGCCTCCGCTACCGGCCACAGCGTCAAGTTTTTTCCCCACCCCCGAAGTAGGGATGGGATGTGAGGAGTGCCTCACCCCTATTTTGTAAATATTGTATATATAGTTAAGTTTGCCATAAGTTAGGTTTAAGAGACATGAAAAGACCGGCACTTGTAAAAATAGCTAGGAGATAGGGCAAAACCTACACCCGCACCAACACGACGCCGCATCATCACTGGCAAACGGCCAGCAACATCGCGAGCGCTCACGCCCGCAACATCGCAAGCAACGACCCGCAACATCACGAGCACACGCCAGCAACATCGCGAGAACACGACCGCAAACATCGCAAAATATACGCCAGCAACATCGCCTCTCAGAGAAAAAAAGAGCCCGCCCGCAACATGGCCGAAGAGCCCACCACCACAGAGACGAGAGGCAGCCACCCGAAGCTCAAGAGAGAGCCACCGATCGGGGAGTGCGCATGCCGAAGAGAGACGGCGAGAACATACGCCGCGGCAGAGGCCGAAGCTTCTGCGCCAGAACATCGGCAGAGGAAGGGCCCGAGCAGCGTCGCCGCCAACGATCGCTCTCTTACTTCGGCGGCCCTCAACGAGTACAGACGTGCGACGCTAATCCCGCAGGAACACGCGGAACAAAGTACCGACGGCATTTTCAACTCTGGGCCACATGGACATGGAGTCCAGCGCCCAGGGCTAAGGAGGGTGAGCCGGCCAAGCGGCCTCCCGCGGCATGGGAGCCGGCGGTGTAGGCAAGAGGTAGGAAAACGAGAGTAGGGAAAACTAGGCTGACAATAAACGCAAATCATAAAGTCACGACGGCATTTTGGCATTCCTCCTTGCAGCTTCTCCTCCTCCTCCTCTTCTTCCCAAGAACCCACTCCTGGGCGGACTTGGACCCGGCACCATGGTAAACAGGGCGGGATCTCAAGTTCCGCAACTTTTCCGTAGCGGCGGAGGCCGAGACTTGGAAGCCGGCACAATGGTAAACAGGGCCGGCTCTCAGATCCCGAGATCACCCTCCACCTTGGGCTCCGGATCAGGGCAATCGGTACCACGGTAAACGGGGCCGGTTTCCCGGTTCCGCGGCTTCGCTCGGGGTCGAAGCGCCGAGACCATGGTAAACAGGGTCGGCACTAAGATCCCGGGATTCCTTCCCAGCCTCGGCTCCGAACCCCGGCATCGGCACCATGGGTAACAGGGCCGGTTCCGGGTTCGTGGCTCTGCTCCGGTTTGGGGCGTCGGTACCACGGTAAACGGGGCCGATTCCTAGATCCGGAGATCCTTCTCCCTTTTCGGCTCCGGGCCACGGCATCGGCACCATGGTAAACAGGGCCGGTTCCGGGTTCGCGGCTCTGCTCGAGATCGGGGCAACGGCACCACGGTAAACGAGGCCGATCCCAGTTCCGAGGCTCCGCTCCGGGATCAGGAGGCCGGGACGACGGTTACGCGCTCGGCTATCCTGACCTGGGTATTTCCCCTTGGCGCGGCCAGCGGCCCGGCACCATGGTAAACAGGGCCGGGTACCTGACCACGCCCCAATGGCTCCGACGCGGTTCCCGGCTCCGGCCGGCCGCTCGGACCGCTCATCCGTCTGTCCCAAATAAAACGCAGTCCTACACGGACCGCCCCTTTCCCAGATTTCCCTCCTAAAACTAAATACGCGCTTTCACCAGCGCCATCCCCGTTTCCCCTGCCTGTCTGACTATAAATAATGGGGGAACTCTGAGCCGCTGAGGATATCCCAGCCTTAGAATAGATCGCTTCCTCACACATTTTTAGATTGAAAAACATGGTCACAAAATTAATTTTTTTTTCAAATTGCTGCCATTTTGTGAAATTTGCAAATATTAAAAAAAGCTTGTGTCTAGACCTAATCGACATTCTTAAAAAATTATGTTAAAAAAAATTTCTTGTTGTTTGCATGTTCTGAAGCTGAGATTTCTTGCCAGCCGTTTGATTCTGTCGCGCCGGCAGTGGTTTATTCAACGACGCGCCAATGGCAAATTTTATGATAAATTTTTGTGGTTTTTTTTTTCTTCAATTTTAAGCATTAATTAATAAAATAAAAAAATTTTGTTCGGATATCATGTGTAGTTTTTTTGCAATCCATCCTTGAAAAATAGGCCCCAAATTTGAAGAAGACCCCCTTAAGTTTACGGTAGTTTTGTCAACTGAGATATATATGAACGAATGTACTCGTTGAATGTTCTATGACTTTTTTCAACGGTACCCAAAGTTTGGTGATGATATGCAGTAGACGTTATGTTGTCTATTTTCATATAACTGCACAAGTCATTGATTATTGAATTGTTATATTCTGTTCCCATGTCCGTAATGAATGTCTTCATTGGACCGTACTTCAAAATAAAATTTACAAAAATTGCTTTAGCGACAGTATTTGCACTCTTATTTGGAATGGCAACTAAATATTTTGTTAGGTCACAGATCAAAGTGACTGCGTATTCGTTGCCAAACTCGGATTTGGGTAGTGGGCCAATTGTGTCCACTATCACTCTGTCGAAAGCCTTAGTTGGTGTGTCCGTTAGGGTCATAGGTGTTTTTGTGTGCGTCGTTGTTTTTGACGTTAGGCATTTCTGACATCTACATACGTACTCTTTCACATAACGTGTCATGTTTTTCCATTAGTAGTGTCTTTTTATTTTTGCTAATGTTTTTGTAAGGCCTGTATGACCACCTTGTACCGGATCGTCATGAATTGTAAACAGAATCGCTTCTTGATCTTTTGTACATTTTATTAGGGTCACCGGCTTGATTAGCGCTACTCGTAATATATTTAGTATGTTATTTCCCGTTTTAATAAAAGATTCCATTGAAGTTAATCCAAAGATCTTTTCGCTCTGTGCCACTTTGAGTTGGCTGATCTTAAGTATACCGGCTTGCGTTTCAAGCCTTTGGAAGAACTGACCTAGGTCTAGAATTCCATTGCTGTATACCAATCGTAACATCAATTCTCGTAACAACTTAATTTCCATGTTTCAATAAACATTTGGATTCGGTAATTCGCTAGGTCACTACTTTACGTACTTCGTCATTTGTTATGACTTCATATACGTTGGGCTTAGAAGCGTTGGCAGTAGATTGCTTTGGCAATTCTAGTTGTTAATTTCCTGCGCAGGATTTTTCCTGTTTACTTTGGTTTCGCGTAGTGACTTTTAGTGACTTAGTTATTCTTGATAACGCATCTGCTACATGGTTGTCCTTTCCCTTTAGGTACTCTACAGTGAAGTCATATT
This sequence comes from Drosophila bocqueti, assembly GCA_018151655.1. Lineage (NCBI taxonomy): Eukaryota > Metazoa > Arthropoda > Insecta > Diptera > Drosophilidae > Drosophila > Drosophila bocqueti. The sequence continues at coordinate 160,889 of JAECXF010000048.1, forward strand.
CCTCTAATTCTAGCCACATTCGGGTTAGTTTAGAAACCATCGAAAACAGATACCTGAGTGGTCTGTGATCTGTTTTGACAGTGAAGTGCTTGCCATAAATATATGGTCTGAAGTGCACTATTGCCCAATGTATTGCTGCTAAATCTTGTTCCGTTGAACTCTTGTTACTTTCGCCTTTTGTAAAGGCTCTTGATGCATATGCAACTGGAAGTTGGAGTTCATTGTGGTTTTGAGTTAAAACCGCTCCACACGCTTGTTTGCTTGCATCAGTGATTATGAAAAATTCTTTGCTAAAATCTGGATATTGTAACAGGGTTAGCTGCATAAGGTGATCTTTTAGGTACTTGAATGCAGATTGGCATTCAATTGACCATTTAAAAGGAACATTCTTTTTACATAATCTTGTTATGTGCCGTGAATAGTCGGCGAAATTTTTTATAAAACGTCGGTAATAATTGCAAAATGCAAAGAATCTTCTAGCGCTGACGCATCATGCGGGACTGGATTATTTTTGATAACGTCTTATTTCTTGTCATCTGGTAAGATGACATCTGGCAAGTGAGTTTTCTAGAAAAGTCACTTCACGCATGAAAAATGAGCATTTTTCGGGATGTAATTTCAAGTTATTTTTTCTACACAGTTCAAACACGTCGGTCAAGTTTTTGATCATGTGTCTCTCTGAGTGTTCACACCAAAAGGGCGCTTATTTTCCGGAGGCAGTATGATCCAGTGCACTCGCTCTCTCTCTCCCTCTCCCACTGCACTTTTGTGCATCGAGCTCCTAGTCCGCTCTCCCCAAGTTAGTTTTAAGGCTTCTTCTTGTTAGTACTAATTTACGATTACCCAAATAAAGACGCACGTCGCGTAATACCCCGAAAGTTTTTAGTCCGTGTTTTTCTTATCGAGTGCATTTCAGAGTAAAGCCATCCCCCTCCGAACATTTGGTCCATCAGAGCCGGATAATTCCATTCCAGCAGCTCCGGTGGCTTTAACACCGCACAAGATAAGTGAACATTTTATTATTGCTTCACTGTGTTCCGCTTGCATTTATATCCACTTATACACCTTCCTATGTGCAATACAGTCCACTTCACTGTCAACTGACATACATAGGTTAGGTTAGGTTAGGTTAGGTCGGAAGGCCCTCGCGGGGCCACGCATAGGCCAATATGACCCTTAGCTGTCCGAAAGATTTTTCTGAATGGACCTAGAGAGTGTTAACGCGTTTTTCGAAATCATTAAGGATCGAGGTGTTTTTCGCGAAGGCAAGTAGTTCGCCTGGCTTCTTCCTGGAGGCATCTTCTAGCGATTCCAGAACCGGAGCGCCTAGGTATTTTATTCTTGCCCTTGCTAGGGCCGGACATTTGCAAATGAGATGCTCCAAGGTTTCAGTTGCCTCGGATTCATCGCATTTCCGGCATTTGGCGTTTTCAGTGATGCCCAGCTTGACTGCATGTGCCGCAGCTAGGCAGTGACCTGTGAGAATTCCCACTAGCCGTCTGAATCTTTCCTTGGAAGATGCAGCACGTAGTGACTAAGTTTTGCGTTGCGCTCTTTGCACATGATTTTTGATATTTTGCAGGTTGTGGAATTACTCCTCCACCTGCTGTTAGCTCGTATGTCGGCCCGTCTCACTAGCTCGCTTTGGAGCGTTCTTAGGGGGACAGGAACATTTTCTATTCTTCCATATAGCAGTCCTACGCCTTCCTTTGCAAGTTCGTCGGCCGTCTCGTAACCGTCGATGCCCTGGTGGCTGGGAACCCAGTAGATCCGCACTGACGTAGTCGTGCTGAGGATGTCTAGTGCCTCCCTGCTTGCCAGTACATTTTGGAACTGACCGCTGACGATTGCATGGATCTTATCGCCGCTTGACTGTCTACGAACAAGTTGACCGCTTCATATGGGCGATCTGTGCTCTGCGCAAGCTCTGCCGCTTTCCCTATGGCGAATACTTCCGCCTGGAATATGCTGCATTGGCTTGGTAGCTTATACGACAGCCTCATTTCGGGGTCTGTGCAGTATATGCCCGCTCGAACTCCTCCTTCCATCTTGGAGCCGTCGGTGTATATATTGAGGTGTTGAGCATGGTCTGTATGACTTGTTTTCCAGTCATCTGGTCCCATGAATGTAGTTGTTTTTACATCCGGGCACGTTCTGGTAACCATGTAGTCAGATATACTGCTCATGTTTAGACCAATTGAACTATGCCCGAATCCCTGTATGGACATATTTCCTGATGCAACTAGGCGTTGTGTCGCCTTTCCTGCAATCAGTTGCGCGTGGATGTCTAGGGGATCAACTCCTATGATGGTTTTGAGCGCTTTTGTTGGGGTTGACCTCAGCGCCCTCAGCGCTCAGCTGAGTTCTCTCCATGAGCTTGTTATAAGTCTTCTTTTCATGGCCTGCCACCACACTAAGACTCCATACATCAGAGTTGGACGCACCACCGAGATGTAAATCCAGTGCATTAGAGCGGGTGAGAGGCCCCATGTGCTGCTGAGCATCTTCTTGGATGCATATAGCGCTATGATGGCCTTTTTTACCCTCTCCAATACATTGGGCTTCCATGCCAGCTTGCTGTCTAATACAATTCCGAGGTACTTGACTTGTGTTTTTGGGGTTAGACTGGTTGAGTTAATTTTCGGGGAGACCCATATCGGAACCTTGTATCTCTTGGTGAAGAGAATGAGGTCTGTCTTGTCCGCGTTGATACTGAGTCCTACCTTCTTCGCCCACTCACAAATCTCCGTGAGTGTTGATTCCATAATCGAGCGGAGGGTCGATGGGCAGACTCCCGTGATAATTATGCTTATGTCGTCAGCATAGGCTGTTATCTTTGGGGCCTTCCTCTCGAATCTCTTGATCAGGTCGTCTACCACCAGGTTCCACAGGAGAGGCGACAGGACCCCGCCTTGCGGCGTGCCCCTGTGTGCTCCTTTCACCGTGGAGACGGTGCCCCAATCGGATTGTACCAGCCTACAGCTTAGTAGATTTCTTATCCACAAGCTGATGGCGGGGGGCGTGTTGGCCGCTTCTAGGCGGTCCATTATAGCGTCTGTGGTCACCTTGTTAAATGCTCCGGATATATCCACGAACACTCCTAGAGCATATTCTCTGTTATGCAGGGCCCTCTCAATGGTGGCTACTAACGAGTGTAGTGCCGTCTCCACTGATTTCCCTTTCGTGTAAGCGTGCTGGTTGGATGACAGCAGTCGTCCTACATCGTTTCTGATGTATATGTCCAGCAGCTTTTCTAGCGTCTTAAGTAAGAATGAGGTGAGGCTAATCGGCCCTTGGGGCTCACATTGCTGCACTTGCCTGCTTTTGGCAGGCAGACAATCCTAGAGGTCCTCCATTGGATAGGGATATAGCCCGTGCTTAGGCAAGCTGTGAATATAGCGTGTAGCCATGGGGTGACCACTTCTTTGGTCACCTGTAGCATGGCTGGGAATATTCCATCTAGTCCTGGTACTTTTATTCTCGCGAAGGAATCTATAGCCCATTGGATTCTTCTAGAGGATATTAGATCTGTTGGGAGACTCTCTTTTCCAAGTGCGAGATCCTGGTGCTTGCTAGCATCGGATATCTCAGTGCATCCTGGGAAGTGAGCATGCATTAGTGCTGTTAGGGCCTCCTCGCTGCCCTCAGACCACTGTCCGTCGTCGCGTTTGAGCTGACTCTGTATGGTGGGTTGCTTCGATAGCAACTTCCGGCAACTAGCCGTTTCTTGGCCGTCTCGATATTGGAGCAGAAGTTTCTCCACGAGCTTCTTTGTGCCCTGCGTATTTCCTTCTTGTAATCCCTAAGTAGGATTTTGTATTCCTCATCTATCAAATCCTCTTTCGCCTCTTTGGCGATTTTCAAGAATTCTCTGAGGTTATTGCCTAGGAGCGAAAGAATACTGTTCCACCAGGGTGGCCTGGTCCTCTTTCTAGCTCTAGAAGTTGGGCATGCTGCGCGTTGCGCATCTAGTAGTTCCTTGGAGAGGGTCTCTAGGGACTTTTCTATGTCTTCAGCGGATTTTACTAGGCCCGGGCCAGTCGCGAGTCGTGTTGAGATTGTCTTCCTAAACTTTCCCCAGTTAGTGGGAGAATGGTCAAAATCGTATTGGAATTGTATGTACTTATGATCTGAGAAGGATGGTCTCTCGAGGACTCTCCATTCTGATACCATTGTACATTGTCCCTTTGTGAGTGTTAGGTCTAGCACGTTCGAGGAGGTGGGACCTACGAAGGTATGCTACTCCCCCACGTTCGCTTTACATATGTTAGTGGATAGTAAAAAGTCTAGGAGTGACTCACCTCTGTCGTTTATGTCGGGGCTTCCCCACACGCAGTGATGTGCGTTGGCGTCTGCACCCACGAGCAGTTGCTGGTCGTTCGGGCTGGCTTCCACCAGGCTTCTGAGTTCCTCGGGTGGGGCTGATCTGTCATGGGCCATGTTGCAGGAAGCTGCCAGGAGGCGCTTCTTCTTGCTTTCAAGCATCACCACAGTCAGGTCATCCGTGCTGTAACGAGACATAAGGTTAGCGTGGAGACCCTTCCGTACGAGTACGGCGGTTCTGTTCCTGCTTACCGTTGGTGCGTAGAACACATGGTGTGCTGAGGAGTTTAGTCCGGCAATGGAATTGCCCGAGGCAACCCACGGCTCCTGGACCAAAGCGATGTCGACGGACCCTTGCTCCATGGCAATCAGGAGTTCCGCCGACGCGATTTTGCTCTTATGGAGGTTGAGCTGCAGTACCCTTAGTGTCATGGGTACCTGGGTCAGCTCGGGACGGGTTGACTATCACTGTCAGGTCACCGTCCTCCTCCTCCTCCGAGACGTCGAGGGTCAGTTCCTGGGCGGCGTCAACAATGGAATCCAGACTTAGGTCCTTCTCCACCTCGCCTGCCTGCAGGGTATGCGCGTCCTTGTCCCCCGGGTGGCGCTTTTTGAGGCGCAGGTAGACACTACCCATGCCGCACGCCATCTTCCCGTATCTGGGGTACAGGATGTCCTCCGCCGCTTTGTTGATCTGAAGGACTGCGCACTGGCCCCCCTCTTTGGGTGTCGGGGTCGCAATGTGCAGCACCTTCCAATCTGCGGTGGGAATATCGGGGTTTTGGCGCTGTAGCAGCTTCAGCGCCCGGTCACCTTGGATGACGATGGGGAAGAGTACCTTCGCTTTCGGTATGGATGGGATTAGCTCCCTGTCCACCACCTCCAGTTTGGCCCCCTCCCACAACGTTTCTTCTGGCTAACCGTTTGCGTCAGCCACTTCCGAGTCGGGTCGTCCATGCACTTCAGGATTTTGACCCCATTTAGCCACCCTGCACCATCAAAAGTGGGCATGGGACCAAGGGAGTCATCCTCCATCCGTGCAAACAGCGCTTCGACGAGCCTCGTGTGCACCGTCTTCCACCGTTCTTCGGACAATTTTCCGTTTTCGTCACTGCGGTCAATGAGTGCCACGATCAGATGTCGTTTGGTCACCTCACTAACCTTCTGTGCCCTCTGAGGCTTCTTCGCTTTAGGTGGAGGGCCTGCCTGCTTGGGCCCGCGTTGCCGCTTGCTCGCCGGAGCGTGGCGCTCTCGGCAGAGCGTTGCCTTTTGCTGGCAAGCATCTCCTCCACTTTGTTGGCGAATCCGCCCGTAGAGGACATGTGGGGGAAGTTGGCGTAGTATAACCTGCCCTCTTCAATCTTCTGCTCGGCCCAGGCTAGCTTTGCCTTCTCCTCTTGGGAGAGGTCAGCTTTGGCCCGAAGCCGGCTTCCGATTCCGAGGGCAGCCTTATACTGCGCCTTCGCCTTCCTCCCCTCGCTAGACCGTTTCGGCCCGTCCCTGCGCGGGGAGCTGGTGCCTGGTACTGGCGAGCGGAGTAGGATCTCCTCCTCCTTGAGTGTGAGCTGCGCGCTCTCCAGGCCCGTGTCTGTATCGACGGCGGCACCTGAACGGCATAGTTTGCTCTGCGTTTGTTTCTTGGCAGTAGCAGTACAACTGGCACGACCTGCTCCCGTCATGCTAGAGGTGTGACCGCTGGCGACACGCAGAGAGGATTGCTCCCCTCCGTGCTTGATGATTGCTTGCAAAGAAATTTAAGCACAACTGATTTTTTCGGATGTAAGCGATGCGATCCTCTGTTGTCATCTGAAGGAAGCGTGGACATAAACGCACTGGATGGTTCTCTTTGGAACATACATCGCATCTTTTGGATATCGGAACGATCCTCGTACTGAAGGATTTCAGTATTCGTGGCGACACGTCGGAGGGTGTCGGTTCGGACGGATGGAGGCGCAACGTAGTAGGATGTATAAACTCTATGGCCTCCAGAGTTCTATGGCGCTCAGTCAGGAAAGAGTCAAGTGCTAGCCACGTAGGAATGTCGTTCTTGTTCGGGATAGATTGCTCCCATAATGAGAGCGTCAGTTTTGGAAGCTTCGTAGAACACACATACACCAGGAGACAATCTCAATTATTCGTAGGAAGGGCGGACAAATCTAGGGATGTGAGGCAGTTTTGGATCGTACTTTGCAGCTCCTTCAAGGCTGCCGAAGATTCGTGCGCAACTGACTGCATGTTTAACAACTTCTTCAGTTGGCTGTTCACTAGCGCTCGTTTGTTTTCGAAGCGCTCAGATAGGTTTTTCCAGGCTGAGTGGAAACCATCGTTGGTGAGTGACGACTTGGAAACTATGGAATGAGCTTCACCACTAGTCTTGGCATTTAGATAGAACAACTTTTCAACAGGGGTCAGCGCAGGATTGTCTATATAAACCGCTGTGAAAAGGTCTCGGAAAGTCGGCCAGCGAATATAATCGCCCGAGAAAATTTCGGTATCGCACGGAGGAAGCCGACAGCCAGACGGAAAGGAATTTTGGGGAGCAGGGGATTGGACTGGAGCTGGCAAGGTGTCCGCCGCGCCCTCTAAGCCAACTGAAATTAGCTCTCAACAAGCTTCGTACTCTTTCTCGACCTTATCCCATAGCGCTCGGACTTGGTCGAGATTAATTTGGCAAGTGTACTTGGATGGACTTGGTGCTGCTGGATTGCAGACTCTGGACTCGAAGTGACTCAGACGGTCACAGGTCATCGTACATTTATTTAAAATGCAGGAAGTCATTCTGGATATATTTTATTAACAAACTGGATTGTTTGTTTATGGTTTTATTTTTGATCGAATTAACTTATATTTTCGGGACGCTGGATAAAGCGTACAACCAGTTGAAAAATCGAAAAACAACTTATAGTTTTGGGACGATTTAGTTATACGTGTCGAAGCTGGAATTGGAATTTAGGAACCAATCAGAATATATAAGGTGAAGTAAAAAGTTCGTTCGTTTTTTACTTTATGACTTTATTGTCCATAGTACTAGTGTTACGTGTCGCATCATGTCATACATTACGGCGTTGAAAAGGTGTTCATTCGCGCTACAAGTTTGTCTTTGACAGTCCAGAGGGGTTGGAGTGCCTTGTTAAAACCTTTACCGATGCTTGTAGCACGGCTCTGGATAGGTCCTGTCCCCGTAGTAGGAATGGGGGGAAGACTGGGAAGAAGCTACCGTGGTGGTGCAAAGAATTAGGTAGCCTCAAGAACACCGAGAGGCACTCCTTCAACCAAGCCAAGAGCGACAATACGGACGCATCGTGGCGCTCATACAAAACAAATTTGGCCCTATATAACAGGGAATTAAGAAAGGCCAAAAGAAGGGCCTGGTCCGACTTTTGCTCAGGAATCCAGGACTACTCAGAGGCGTCTAGGCTGCGGAAGGTCCTATCGACGACGCCCACCAACCCGGGCTTTGTCAAGCGTCCTGATGACAGCTGGACGACCTCTAGTGAGGAAACTCTCGGAGTTCTCCTGGATGCTCACTTTCCTGCTAGCTCGTCTCAGAGCAATCCGCCTAACCCCCCGACACGGCGGGGTCCGTCCGAAATGGACTACCTTCTTAGTGATAGGAACATCAAATGGGCAATAAACAGTTTTAGCCCATATAAATCCCCAGGGGTGGATGGCATCATTCCTGCACAGCTTAGCTACGCAGCCGATCTATCCACTTCCTGGCTTCGACTGATCTTCTCGATCATTCTCGACACAGGGGTCATTCCAAGTGAATGGCTCCGCTCAAAAGTCGTCTTCATCCCCAAGGCAGGCAAGCCATCGCATTGCACGCCGAAGGACTACAGACCGATTAGTCTCTCCTCGTTTCTACTCAAGACGTTGGAGAGACTCATTGGTCTGCATCTCAAAACTAACATTCCCCAATCATCCCTATCTGGATGCCAACATGCGTATAGTAGAGGCAGATCGACAGAGACAGCACTCCATTCGCTTACCACCTTAATAGAAAAATCGCTCCACGAAAAGGAGTTCACACTTGTCGCCTTCCTAGATATTGAGGGCGCTTTCAACAACATCCTTCCAGGCCCAATCACGACGGCACTGATTAAGCTGGGGATTGATCAACACACAGTGGGTCTCATTGACCGGATACTGAGCAGCAGAACGGTTGAGGCAACACTGGGGGGGTCAACCATCTCCAGACAAGTCAACAGAGGCACACCCCAAGGCGGAGTCCTCTCCCCTCTCCTATGGAATGTGGCGGTCAACGAGCTGCTACAGGGCATAGGGGGGGGGGGGGTGGCTGTCGAGTTGTGGCCTATGCGGACGATGTTGCCTTGGCGTTCACGGGAAAATTCCCGCAAACCCGGATTGGACTGCCAGATGCGGACTGGGTGTAAACCCAGCGAAGACTGAACTAGTCCTTTTTACCAGGAAATACAAAATCCCCAATATGGTACCCCCCAAGCTCTGCGGGGTGCCCCTACCCCTTAAATATCAGGCCAAGTATCTTGGTCTCATCTTAGACAGGAAACTCGATTGGTCCCTTAACACGGACGAAAGGGCCAAAAAGGCCACAATCGCGCCCTATACCTGCCGTAAGGCTATCGGGCTAAAATGGGGAATGACCCCAAAAATAGTCCGTTGGCTGTACACGGCCATTATCCGCCCGATACTCCTTTATGGAGTGGCAATCTGGTGGCCAGCTCTAAAGCGGTCCACCTGCCTCACAGTGGGCGATTTGGCCGATCTAGCGACAGGAAATTCAACAATTTTTTGTTAAAATGTTTCAAAATTTGAATTCCCGCCGATAACTAAATATTTAATTAGCACAAAAATACTTTTTTTTTGTTTTAATCGATATATTTGATCAGCTGTGAGCTTTCAAAGTGAGCATATGTTTTCGCTGCAATCATAATAAGTATTTCCAGCGTTTTTTCGACGAACTTCAATTCTTTGTAAAAATTGAAATTTTAACCTTTTCGAAGATTTTTTTTTGGTTTTACAAGAATTCAGGTATGTAGTAATAGAAAAAAATACGTTTTGTGACCTGTAATAAGTGTTGAATTATTAAATGGTGATTGAATGTGGTAAGCTTTAAATTACCCTTTTTGTGAATAATTGTTAATTTCTGTGGAATAGAAGTAATATTGACCGTACTTGTCCGCGATCATTCTGTATACATTTGAAAATATGAATCGTCCTCTATTCAAAATGACCAAACTTAGCTGCGTCAAAGTGCGTCATCTAATATTTTTCATATTGCAGAAATCATGTAATTGGTCCAGAAGCGCCCTTTTTTCAGTATGGCATGCTGCTTTTGGTCTTTGTAAGGGAGGGCGAAATATCAGAATCTGATTGGAGCAGCGACTCCGAATAATTTTTTTTATACTTAAAAATAAATAAGAAACAAAAAAAAGAAAACAAAAATTTTGTTAAATTAAGAAATAAAGTTTTCTATTTTTTTATTTTTAAAAATAAAAAATTAAATTAAAAAAAAAATAATTTTTTGTATGGCTTTTTAAGTTATTATTACGATAAAAAATTTTTTTTTTTGAAAAATCTTTTATTATTTGAGTTATTCATTTTCTTTCGCTAAATTGGCCAAATCGCCCACTGTGGAACGGTTTAGGGACAAGCTTAGGGAGAAACGGTTTAGGTAAAAGTTTAGTTCAGAACGGTTTAGGTAAAAGTTTAAGTCAGAACGGTTTAGGTAAAAGTTTAGGTCAGAACGGTTTAGGTAAAAGTTTAGGGCAAAACAGTTTAGGTAAAAATTTAGAAAATAATGATTTAGGTACAAGTTTAGGTACACATAAATTAGGTGACCAAATAGGAGTGTTGGAGGAAAATTTTGGGAAGGAAATGTTACAAATAAATATTTTAGATGATAATAATGAAGTAGTGTACAATATTGGGGATCAGGTTAGTTATGCAGATAAAATGAAGCTTATAAAAATTTTAGAGTCGAAATATATTTATGTACCGAGACCGGAGGTACCGATAAATAAATGTGAAATTAATATAATATTAGAGAGTACAAAACCGTTTAGTTGTGCGCCTAGGAGGCTGTCGTATGGTGAAAAGGAAGCGTTGCAGAAAATGTTAGACGAATACTTAGAAAAGGGTATTATTCAGAATAGTAGATCTGAATATGCTTCGCCAATTGTATTAGTGAAGAAAAAGTCTGGGGAACTTAAATTATGCATAGATTTTAGAAGGCTAAATAAGGTTATGGTCAAAGATAATTATCCCATCCCCTTAATTGATGATCTTTTGGATAAATTAGTTGGTAAATCGGTTTTTACAAAATTTGATTTGAAAAATTGATACTTTCATGTGTTTGTAAACAAAGATTCGGTGAAGTATACATCGTTTACGACGCCATTAGGGCAGTTTGAGTTTTTGGGAATGCCAATGGGATTGAAAACGGCACCGCAAGTATTTCAAAGATTTGTGAATGATATTTTTTATGATATGATACGAGAAAACAAGGTTACAATATATATGGATGATATTTTAATTGCAAGTCAAGGCATCAAAGAACATTTAGAAATATTAGTAGAAGTGTTTAGAAGATTAGTAGAGAATAAATTAGAACTTAGAATGGATAAATGCAAATTTCTGTATGATAAGGTAAAATATTTAGGTTTCTTGATTTCAAATGAGCGAATTAAAGCTGATGAAAAGGGATTAAAGGCTATACCAAATTTTCCGGTGCCAAATAAAGTTCAAGCTGTACAAAGCTTCTTAGGTCTTTGTTCTTACTTCCGCCGGTTTATAAAAGATTCTTCGCTTTTGGCAAAACCATTATTTGATTTACTGAGAAAGGATAGAGCTTTTGAATTTGGAAAAGAAGAGTTAGATTGTTTCACACTTTTGAAGGACAAATTAGTCGCAGCCCCAGTGTTGGCTTTATATGATCATAGGGATGAAGTAGAGCTTCATTGCGATGCGAGCGCGTTAGGTTTTGGGGCGGTATTGCTTCAGAGAAAGGAAGATAGGAAACTGGATCCGATATTTTACTTTTCAAAAAGGTCCACGGCGACAGAAGCTAAATATCACAGCTTCGAATTAGAGACATTAGCTATAATTTATGCACTTAGGCGATTTAGGATATATTTAAAGGGTAAACCTTTTAGAATTGTCACAGATTGTAACTCTTTAACTTTGACGTTGAATAAGATAGAGTTGAACCCAAGAATAGCAAGGTGGGCTTTAGAACTGCAAGAGTTTGATTATGAATTGAAGCACAGAGCGGGGAAACAAATGCAGCACGTGGATGCGCTTAGCAGGTGTAACAACATTATGATAATTGATGCAAATACATTTGAGGATAATTTGATAATTTGTCAGTCGAGAGATATTAGGATAGAAGAGATTAGGAAAATTTTAGAAAATAGGAAGCATAAATGGTTTGAAATGAGAAACGGTGTCATATATAGAAAGGATAATAACAAAAATGTATTGTTTTATGTACCAAACCGAATGGAGCAACATGTGCTATATAAATATCATGACGAATTAGGACATAGTGGGAGGGATAAAATGTTAGAGGCAATTAGTAAAAGTTATTGGTTCCCGAACATGAAGGAAAAGGTTTGTGAACACATCCAGAACTGTTTGAAGGGTATAGCGTTCTCTCCTAAAGTAGGAAAGGGAGATGGGTTGCTTCACAGCAGACCCAAAGGGAATAAACCATTTGAAGTTATTCATATCGATCACTATGGGCCAGTAGATAATAGTAGATCAAAGAAACATATTTTAGTGGTGATCGATGGATTTACGAAATTTGTTAGACTTTACACTACAAAAACAACAAACACAAAAGAAGTTTTGAGCGCATTAGCAGACTATTTTAGGGAAATATAAAACACATTAAAATTGCTACAGGGTCACCACAAGCCAATGGTCAAGTTGAGCGAGTAAATAGAAGTTTGGGACCGATGATTGCAAAACTAACAAACCTGAGAGAGGATTACATTGGGATATAGTAGTGGAACAAGTAGAGTATTCGTTAAATAATACATGGCATAGCAGCATTAGGAATCTTCCAAGTGAAACTTTCTTTGGAATAGCTCAGAGAAGAATCAGAAGACGAAGATGAAATTATTGAAGAAAATAGGAAAAATTTAGAAGAACTTAGACGAAAGGTAGAAGGATGCCAAATAAAGGCTCAAATAAGAAAAATGAAAATTATTACAATGCGAAAAAGAAAAATAATTTGGAATACAGAGAGGGTTACTATGTTATGGTAAAAAATTTTGATAGCACCGCGGGAGTAAGCAAGAAATTAATACCGAAAAGCAAAGGACCATACATTATTGGGAAAGTCTTAAGAAACGACAGATTTTTGTTACAAGACATCGACTGGTTTCAATTATCTCGAAATCCATACCAAGGGGTTTGGAGCGCAAATAACATTAGGCATTGGATGCATGATGAAAATAGATGTAGATAATTAGAAAGAAATAAAAATATTAGTAAAAACTGGAAAAATGTTGTAAAATAGAATTGTATTAGTATATAAGTTGTATATTTTTTTAAATAATAGTACGAATAAGTTAAGACATGGTAATGCCGAGATAGGGGGCTATCTCAAGGTCAGGACGGCCGAGTTGTAGCAGGCCAATGGGTATTAGTATGCTCTGGGCACATTATTTTGTTACACTCTTTTGAGAGAGCATGGGGCTCTCTCAAAAGAGGCCCTGTCTGTAAAACGGGGGTTGAAAGAGAACTGCCGGAGAGCAGCGGATCACTTCGGTACGAGCACGCAAACAAGAAAGAACGAACGAGAACTTAGTGGAAGAATAATTAGAACAAACAAGAACAAGAGTAGAAAAGTGAAAAGATAATTAGAAAAGACAAGATAGTTAAACATAGTGTTAAGAAACATTGTAAATAATAATATAATAACCAACGGAATACATATAATAAATAAAATAATATAATTAAAGAACATCCTGAAACAATATCTTATTTATAATATATTTTACATATATACATATGTATATCGATAAAAAGCTTTTTTTTACGTTTTTTTTAATTTAAGACAATCTAACACAGTAATAAAAAAAATAAACCGAAAAGTTTATCATACAGCTAATTTGTAATATAAAAAAAAAAAACACAAAAACACCATTGAAAACGAAAAAAACTATATAACTATTAAAAAAAATAATTAACAATTAAAATAAGTTATCCCTTTTTTAACATTTTTATGTTTTTGTTTCTTATGAAGTGAACATATTTTTTTAAATTTAATTTATTAGAAGTAAATACATAGAAAAAAGAAATAGTTAAAAAAATAAGTATTAGATAAAATAAAACAAAAAAAGGGAATCTAAGTCTTAACCCGCCATAGAACATTTTTTTGTATGAGATGTCCCCTCTGTATATTCATACTCTTTGGTGATACCTAAGGTTGCAGTGACCGGTTAGGTAGCCTGTTAGAGTGCGAATTTCGCGCTTTGATAGGTTGTTGATGCGTTTTAATCGCGTCATCTGGGGACGAGAAATTGTTTGGGTTGTCTCAGCCCTGCACTGTCGGTGACGATTTATCCCTGCTTCCTCCCATTTCCTGAGTAGTTCTCCTTTGTGTCCTATCGATAGTCCACAGAACGGCTCAGGGCCGATAAATGGTGTCATCGCCCCGCGTTTAGCTAGGGAGTCTGCCACCTTGTTTCCTAGATGGCCTTCATGCCCTGGCACCCAGCCCACCGTTAGGGTGTTTTTGGAGGCAAGGGCATTCAGCTGCTGGAAACAGTTCTCTTCAAGTCCGGATGAGATCGTAAAGGAACTCACCGCTATGAGCGCTGCCTGACTGTCAGAGAAGATGTTAATCCGTGCGCCTTGCATTTTCCTGCGAAGGCATGGCACAGATTTCTATGGCGTGTATCTCTGCTTGGAAAGAGGTTATATTATATATATATTGATATATTGGATTTGTTTTCCATTCATTCCTAGTGTAAAAGACTACAGATAAGTTTCTGTGGAAAACAAGTTTTGGTAACTGTTCGTCAGTTACGCGCAGAATGGGCTCGTTTATTAGGGGTTCAAGGACCCTAAGATGCCCGGTAAGATCACCACTTTTTATATTGGTTATGTTTTGAAGGCGAAGTGCCCCCAGGCAGGCCTCCTTTTTCAGTGTTAAAGGGGGTATGCCAGTTATGACTCCTAGTGCTGAAGTGGGACATGTCCGGATGGCTCCAGTAATGCCTATGCAGACCAGTCGTTTTAATTTGTTAAGTGCAGCCACAGCTGTCTTCTAGGTAGATTTCGTCCACCAAGCAAGAGATGCATAGGTTAAGATCGGTTTTACCACAGTGTTAAAAGACCAGTAGATCATTTTGGGACTTAGGCCCCATGATCTACCGTAAAGCTTGTTGCTTGTTGTTTATGGTCTTTTCCAGGTGTGCATTCCAGTTGAGCTTGGAGTCAAGTGTGACTCCTAGGTAGTTGGCCTCAACCGAAAAAGGAGGTAGGATAATAAGGAGGATTCTATAGAATACGAGGGTAATCTCTGGTTAGCATCCCAGTTTACATCGCGTAAAGCGAAAAGTTCTTTTGAACCGACTTAATGCGTTTGGCCCTTGCTTGGGAACGATACAAGAGAAAATAATTAGCTTACATTTAGAGCCGTTTAAGTTTAATAGGTTTATGCTGCACCAAGCTTGCAAAATATTAAGATGTGTTTGTAAATTTTGCACCCAAATTTTGACGTCGTCCACATACATAAGTTCTCTGGAGTTAGTCAGAACTTTGGGCAGGTCGTTAATAAATAATGTAAACAACAGGGGACCCAAATGGCTCCCTTGCGGGACTCCAGAAGTAACCCTGAGAACATTAGATAAGGTATTTTTAAATAGGACCTTTTGCGTCCTGCCATTCAGATAATTTGAGATTCAACTAAGAAGATCAACCGGAAATCCCATTAGATCGAGTTTCCGAACAAGGAGAGAATAGTTAACAGAATCACATGCTTTACTGAAATCAGTATAGATTACGTCTGTCTGAAAGTTTTTATGGAAGCCCTTGATTATGAAGAAAGTGAGCTCCAAAAGATTAGGAGTTGTTGATCTACTCAGGTGCTGAAAATGAGGAGTAATGATTATTTCGAAAAGTTTTGGGATGGCCGACAACTTAGAGACTCCTCTATAGTTGTTGGCATCCGATTTTCTCCAATGTTTTTGTGGAGAGGAATAACAACGGATTCCTTCCAAAAAAGGGGAAAGTGGGAGGTTTCTAAGGACAAGGTAAACCATTTCAGAAGGGGATAGCACAGGCCGTCGGCAAAATACCTAAGCACACAGCCGGGTATTGCGTCGGGACCTGGCATATAAACGGGCATAACACCGTGAAGATGTAAGTGGATAGAGCTTTTGTCTAATAATAATAGTTACGAGAGGTTAGTGCACTGCGACCACTAGGGTCTATTGTGCCCTCGTCCTAGTGTATGAGCTATAGCTCCTCGAACAGTTCAATCGATCGCAAGAATGCGATGATGTCGCCTGGTCGAAGAGCCCTCATTTCCTGTGTGGTGAGAGTGTAAGGCCCCCCTAGTGGGCCAACCTCAGCCGACTGATAGCCGGGCACTCCTCAGCACTCCTCCGGAGTCTCGCCTCCTTCCAGACAAAGTCTGCAAGGACCGTCCTCCCCTATCTTGAGATTGTACAAATGCTTGCGCAGTCTGCAGTGCCCGGTCAGGAAACCCGTGACTATTCGGAGAGATCCTTTGCTCAACTCCAAACAGTCCTTGGTCCTCTTACTGTTGTAGCTACCTAGCAGACGTTTACTCTGCCTTGCCCCTTTCGACGACCGCCAGAAGTCATCGCAGGCAGTCATGAGATCCACACGACTGCTCCGGCTGATGACTCCTGGCCCTAGTCCACAGAAGGGTTCCGGACCATAGAAGAGCGTACTCGCCCCCTTTCTAGCCATTATGTCGGCCACTTCATTGCCGGGTATCCCCGCATGCTCTGGTACCCAGAATATGGTTACTTTATTGTTTACACCCAACTCATTGAGTGTTCCTATACACTGCCATACTAGTCTGGAAACAATCTTATGTGCACTGAGTGCTCGTATTGCTGCCTGACTATCTGAGAAAATGTCTTTCCTTGTAGCCCCGCTCAATATTGAACGCTCTTTATCGAGTGTACTTCCGCTTAAAAGATATTTGCGAATTTCCCCAGAGGTTCATGATATTTGAGTCGAGAATACATACAAGGAACAGCATTAGCTGTTCGATACCCTTCTGAAGATGAATGGGTATGATTCCATCCACCCCCGGAGCCTTGTAGGGGCTGAGTGTACTCAACGCCCACCTAATCTTTTGTTCAGTTACGATCGCTGCAACCAGGCACCTGTTGGGTCTTCCCTTGGGGATCCTTTCGTAGCCGTTGTCTACATCGGAAATGGTTCTGCACAGAGGGAAGTGAGTTTGCAGGAGAAGTTCCGCTTTCTCCTCCTCATCCTCGGTGAATGACCCTTCCGCCCTCTTCAGACAAAGTTCAGAAAGTACTTTGCCTTTCGAGATTGCCTTAAACACTCTAGCAGGTGCGGCTTGCTCTATGGTGGAACAAAATTTCCGAAAGTGAGCACGCGTACTGTACCGGATTCTGAGTAGATTCGGAGTCCCCAGGACCTTTGTATGCGACAATGTGACGCAGTTCACCGGTCGCTCCTTCAGGAGCTTCTGTAAGTCCCTGGGCATGGAGCTGCAGCATACGGTCCCATACGCCCTGAGGGAGAACCCGACCGAGGGCCAACCGGACGATCAAGGCGATGATCGCCCAATACCTGGACGGAGGCCAGCAGAACGAGTGGGACCACCTGGTGCCGGAAATATCCCTGGCCATCAACAGCAGCATCTCCGATACCACCGGATTCAGCCCAGCGTTCCTGACGCAAGGACAGGTGCCGCGACTTCCAAGGACTCTGTACGACGAGGTCAACCCCGGACCGCTGAGGTAAGCCCGACCGAACGGAGCGAGCAACTACGGACTATATTCGACGTCGTGTTAGCCAACGCCGAACGCGTAACGACAGACCAGGGGCGCCACTACAACCTGCGCCGGAGGATCTGGAGACCAACGGTGGGCTCACTAATGCTAGTGAGACGCCACTCCCTGTCCAACGCCGCCGAGGGATTCGCCGCCAAGTTGGCCGCGAAGTACGAAGGACCCTTCCGGGTCGCGAAGTTTCCGACACCCAACATAGTGCAGCTGTTCGTGCCCGGCAACCGCCGGCGGAGAACCGCTAGCCTCAACCAGCTGAATTCCTACCATGAGGGAGCTGCAGACGATGATGAAGGCCCCGGCCCCAGGGAAACCCAGCCGATGAAAGCCAGAGAGACGCGCCACCACCCATCGGGGCGACCGCGCCTCAACACCGCCACTACAGCCCGACGCCCGCGCCTGTGAGGAGGAGACCATGTTTCGCAGGGGCCACTTGCTGACAGGCGCGCCTTCCCAACGGTCCCCACTGCCCTGATGGAGAAACTCTATGCTCCCAGAGCCTACAACTAACTTCCCCCAACTAGCGCCGAACTACATTAACATATGCTAGTTTGCCCTTCATAAGGCCTAAATACGTATAAACCTTGTTTTCTCGCAGATATGGTCCCGGCCGAGGTGCGGAAGGGCGTACGATAAGGCCCAACCACCATTTGGGAGGAGTCGACCGCCCAAGGCCGCCCAGCAACCACCGTAGGCGACAGCGACGACCTGCCCCGTGCTCTACGCCCATGGACGCGCAACCCTCTCTCCCCGGCGCCCACCAAATTCTTCCGCGGGCAGCGGATGTACGACACCCGGGGTTGGGGTCGACCCCTTGAAGTACGTGGAGCAGTTACACCCCGTTGCCCCTCCAGACCCTGAACGTCCGAATCTGGGCGGACGTGCCGCCACTCCAGGATAGGCGCACACCCGACTCTCGAGGCGCAGCGGAAGCGGACCACCTCTACGGCTGACAGTCGCGATCGAGGAGGGGCTGGAGTCCCTGGCTATCTCGACGGACTGCTGCATCGACGACATGTTGGTTTCATCGTTGGGGAGCCAGAAGGACTGGTCGGACATAACCGTCCCCTCCGTCGAGGGTAGAAAGGACGACCGAGAGAAGAAGTGGGACGTCGGAGGAAAGACGCGTGCCATCCTCCGCCAAAGGCAACTACAATCCCCTCCGGCCGGAGGAGACAATGATACCCCTGAGCCCCGCCCTGGCCCGAATCGAAGCGTGGACCATGGATCGCAGGCGCTGCTATCACGAGAAGATGTTCAGCCAGGCGGAGGAAAGTGAGCAGGCCCGGAGCAGGTGTTCGGCCTGGAGAAGAGGGGTTTCGGCCAGGAACAGGCGAACGAGAGCGAGCAGGAGCAGGAGATCGACCCGGAGCACGATTGCTGCCAGGAACCGGAGCTCGAGCTGGAGGAGAGGGAACAGGAGCCGCAGCCAGAGGAGAGGAAACAGGAGTCGGAGCCGGAGAAGATGGTCCCGAGCGTGGAGCCGGAGGACTGGCTTGTCCCCATCCCTGCCAATTGGGTCCTGGTGACCGGAGGCTTCCACTTACCCCATTCCCTGGTGGAGCCCGCGCTCGAAGAAGAACGACAGGACAGGAAACAAGCGAAGAAGTTCCTGTTCTTCGCGAGAGGGGCGCAATACCGGGTGCACATATTGGACGTTGATGCACTACGATCAGTACATTCAAGTGGCCCATCTGACACCAAGCACGTGCCTGTTCGTGTTAGGTGTTAGTAGGCGCGACATATGAAAGTATAGAAAAGGAATACGAGGAAGTGACTACTGGCGTGCTGACAAACTGTTTGCCTGCATGCGTACTAAGTGGGTTAGTATTAAGGTTTTTAGTTGGGGAAGGCTATCTACGTTTGATGTTATAATGTACAAATCGTTATAATTTGCACATAAGTCTCTAAAGGGTTCATGCAATTCAAAAGACGTTCTACATTGGCTCAAAACTAAAGGAATATAGGATCTAGTATTTCTACTCGGTACGTGAAAGTTAAGCTGTCCCAGCAAGTCGGCACTTTCCACGTCACCGTGGATAAGGTTAAAAATTAACGTAATGCCAAGCATGGTTCTACTGTTAGCTAAAGAAGGTAAGTTAATTAGGAGAAGTCTACTAGAGTTCGAGGGTAACCTCTGGTTTGGATCCCAGTTCAAACCGCGTAAAGCGAAAAGCAAAAAGTTCTTCTGAACTGACTCAATGCGTTTACTGTGAACTCCATACTGTGGGCTCCAGACGCAAAATCCATATTCTAAGATAGGACGAACTATATATAAGGATTTTGTAACATAGGGGTCATTGAATTCTTTCGACCACCGTTTAATGAAACCAAGCACACCTCTGGCTTTATTCACCATGCACGAAATATGATCGATAAAGTCAAGTTTAGGGTCCAGTCGGACACCCAAATCATCGACTATATTAATTCTTTCCAAAGAGCAGCAGTTTAGCGTGTAAGTCGCGAGCTTAGGAGCGACACGAGAGAAAATCATTAGCTTGCATTTAGAGCCGTTTAGGTTCAATAAGTTTATGCGGCACCATGTTTGTAAATTATTGAGATCTGTTTATAAATCAGACTGGCAGGAAGCGTCCTTATATTGCACGCAAAGTTTGACGTAGTCCGCGTACATAAGTACTCTGGAATGAATCAGAACTATGGGCAGGTCGTTGTTAACTAATGTAAACAACAGGGGACCCAAATGGCTCCCTTGCGGGACGCCAGAAGTAATCCTGAGAACATTAAATAAAGAATTTTTTAAGAGGGCCTTTTGCGTTCTGCCATTCAGATAACTTGAGATCCAACTAAGAAGATCAACCGAAAATCCCATTAGATCGAGTTTCCGAACAAGAAGAGAATGGTTGACAGAATCAAATGCTTTACTGAAATCAGTATAGATTACGTCTGTCTGAAAGCCCTTATGGAAGCCCTTAACTAGGAAGGAAGTGAACTCTAAAAGATTGGTTGTCGTTGATCTACGCTTTAAAAATCCATGCTGACATGGAGAAATGATTGATCTACACAGGTGCTGCAAATGTGGAGTAATGATTTTCTCGAAAAGTTTTGGAATGGCCGACAACTTAGAGGTTCCTATATAGTTGTTGGGATCCGATTTGCTACCTTTTTTGTGGAGAGGAATAACAAATGATTCCTTCCAAAAAAGGGGAAAGTGGGAGGTTTCTAGGGACACGGTAAACAATTTTAGAAGGCGATTGCACAGGGCGTCGGCAAAATACCTAAGCACACAGCCAGGTATACCGTCGGGACCTGGCGAATAAACCGGCTTAGCGCGATGAAGATCTGAAAGAATAGTGCTTTCGTCTAAAGTAGGACTGAAAATAAAGTTCGATTTGGGCATGATGTAGGAATAAGTCTGATTACAGTCAGTGGAACTTGAGTAAGTGGTTTGAAAAAACTGCGCAAACAGATCGGCAATAGCCCGATCATTTTTTACGGTTGTATTTTCAAACGAAAGCGAGGAAGGATGCGTAATTGGCTTACGTTTTGTGTTAACAAAATTATAAAACTGTTTTGGGTTCTGAGAGATCTGGACCCTACAACGAGTCAAATAATTCTTGTAACACGGTAAATCTTGACCGAGCCGATAAATACAGGGATAGGGCAGAGTTAGAACCGGTATATTTATATTTAGTATACAGCTGTGACGTGGTTTCTATAGCCGGGGTAAGACCTCAGTCGCGGCCAAGGAACCTACACAAGAAATTTGTATAGAAGGGTGGAACCTGTAGTTGGAATTTTGTACGTAAGAGCGGAAAGACCGGCAGCAGTGTCGTTACATAAACCCCTACCACTGATCGTGACTTATTATGTTGGTGGTGGGTCGTTCTCGACTCGTGGCCGCGCTACTGAGCGGCCGGCAGTCGGTTGTGTAGACAAGGACGTCCCTGGCGGTGATACGCGGCGATCGCCTGGCTTGGCGATTGACCGTTGGCGGGAATGAAACAGATCTGAACGGTCTGGCAGCTCGGGTAATTTCTATTGATCTGGCAACCCTGGTGATTTCAGCCGATCTGGCAACTGGCAATTTCGACGAATCTGGCAACTCTGGCAGTTCTCGACCGATCTGGCAACTCTGGAAATTTCGACTGATCTGGCAACCCTGGTGATTTCAGCCGATCTGGCAACCCCGGCAGTTTCAACTGATCTGGCAACTCTGGCAATTTCTGCCGATCTGGCAACTCTGGCAACCGATCTGGCACTCCTGGCTAAAAGCTCGTGTGACGAGGGGGCGGGGGAGTCATGGGAATCTTTGGGACACTGGGGCTTCTCGGGTCTCCCCCTCCGGATAATCACGGAGGCTACGGGATTTCTACTACTCCGGATGATCGCGAAGGCTACCGGGGTTGGTGGGCAGGCCAATAGCGTAGCGGCGCACAGTGGGCGATTTGGCCAATCTAGCGAAAGAAAATGAATAACTCAAAAAATAAAAGATTTTTCAAAAGAAAAATTTTTTTATCGTAATAATAACTTAAAAAGCCATACAAAAAATTATTTTTTTTTAAATTTAATTTTTTATTTTTAAAAATAAAAAAAAATTAAATTTATTTCTTAATTTAACAAAATTTTGGTTTTCTTTTTTTTGTTTCTTATTTATTTTTAAGTATAAAAAAAATTATTCGGAGTCGCTACTCCAATCAGATCCTGATATTTCGCCCTCCTTTACAAAGCCCAAAAGCAGCATGCCATACTGAAAAATGGGGGCTTCTGGACCAATTACATGATTTCTGCAATATGAAAAATATTAGATGACGCACTTTGACGCAGCTAAGTTTGGTCATTGTGAATAGAGGACGATTCATATTTTCAAATGTATACACAATTAGCGCGGACAAGTACGGTCATCAATAGTTCTATTCCACAGAAGTTAACAATTATTCACAAAAAGGGTCATTTAAAGATTACCACATTCAATCACCATTTAATAATTCAACACTTATCACAGGTCACAAAACGTTTTTTTTTCTATTACTACATACCTGAATTCTTGTAAAACCAAAAAAAAATCTTTGAAAGGGTTAAAATTTCAATTTTTACAAAGAATTGAAGTACCTCGAAAAAACGCAGGAAATACTTATTATGATTGCAGCGAAAACATATGCTCACTTTGAAATCTCACAGCTGATCAAATATATCGATTTAAACACCAAAAATAGTATTTTTGTGCTAATTAAATATTTAGTTATCGGCGGGAATTCAAATTTTGGAAAATTTCAATAAAAAATTTTTGAATTTCCTGTCGTTAGATCGGCCAAATCGCCCACTGTGCGGCGTGGGCTCGGGAGTTCCGGTGCGGATGCGAGACCAAACGCAGAGGAACCGTCGGACCACGCAGCGTGCGCCGGCAGAGGATCGGGGCGCGGGGGAAGCAGAGGTGCAGACTCGGGAGTTCTGCGCGGATGGGAAACCAACCGCGCAAAGTTCCCGGCGAGCTACTCTACGTTAGCATGCAGGGAGTGGGGGAGGGCAGAGGTGGTCGGGTTGGATGAAAAAGGCACTAAGACTTAGTTGTAATAGTATGGTTTCTTTTATTGCAGTTCTACGCTGCCCCTGGCTGCGGCCAAAGGGGAAGGGGAAAACGAGTGGCTTACGTGTTCTCACTATGTTATTTGGCACAGCGGGAAAATGCTGTCGCTGCTGATGTTCTGTCGTCTGTAGCTGGGGTGCAGCGGGAAGAAGGCTGTCGCTGCTGATACTGTTCGCGCACTCGCGCGTCGTTCGGAGCTTTTCTTTCGATGGCACGTTTCTTTCGATGACTGTTTTCTCACACGCGTCCGTCTTGTTCGCGACCGGAAATCAAAAAGCCACAATCTCCGGTTTAGTGGTCGCACCTCTTCGATCGCTTTTCTATCGATCTATCGTATCGACTATCGGGGTCCTGAGGTTGCCACCTGGGCACTTGTGCAGGGGATTCTTTGGGACTTCGTGACCTTACTAAAACTATCGGTATTGCCGGACTCCGTGTCCCTAATAAACTATTAATATTGCCGGACTCCGTGTCCCAAATAAACTATTAATTATGATGGACTCCATGTCCCTAATAACTATTACAAGCTTAATTAGTACTTATATACTATTCAAATGTACTGGGGGCGTAACGCTAAGAATTTTTACGATCCTTGGAAAAGGATCGTTACATCCCCTCCGTACTTCGGGGGGGGACAAAACGGGGGGGACGATGGTGCCAATGGGCTTCATGGTCACTTGGTATGACCCTGTTTCCGTTTGTATCCGGAACCGCTGCCTCCTCCGGCTTGCTGCGGCGCGTCTCCCTTGAATGGCCGTCCACACCACTTCGGGCACCTCGTTGTTTGGGACGTCGCCATCCCATCCTGTTGGTAGAGGGTAGAGTCTACCCCTCGGGCGGGCGTGTCTGGTGCTCTGAGGCGCATCTGAGGGTCCCATCCGTCGGGGAGGGCCTGGAGCAATTCCTCCAACTCCGCGGGGACTTCCTCCATTAGTAGTCCGCATGTTCCGGGTGACAGATCCAGGTCCAGATCCATCTCACTGGACGGGGCCGTGTTGACAGGTGTATGTCCTGGCTCTGGAGGTGCTTGGTCGTTTGCCACGGGGACTAGGGGTGGCATGACGTGCTGTGCAGTGCGTATCGGTTCGCTCGGGGGCTCTGCCTCCTGAGGCCTCTCGCGACGCCGGAAGTTTTGGCCCGTGCTCACTTCGTCGTCGCTCGTTTCACTTTCCCATTCCATGGCCTTGCTGGCCGGTGGTATGGACGGGGCTGGCGCGCTGGCTGTGGGTAGCGGGACCGATTGTGCGTGCAGCGAGGCCGACTGTGTGGTCGTTGACGCCCGTGACGGTGCGGGGTGTTTGCCGTCCTCCGGGACACTCTCTGGGGCTCGGTGGCGGGTGTCGGAGGCCGCTTCGGGCGGCGCGACGCTCCAGACCTCCCCGACGCCAGATCCGTTCCACTCAGGGTCGTGGTCGGGTCCCATGGTGCAAAGCCTCTCCGGGGATGGCGGGAAATGGCGAAATGGCGCCTCGATTTGGATCATCTGGTAGGTGGTGTGTGTGAGGTACACCCAGGAGCCGCGATGGAACGCAAAGCGGTCCTCGCCCTCATAAATGTAATGGGCGGCTCCTTCTCCTGGGTGTTCCTCCTCGAAGCGATCGTTGTGGCCGTCTGACTCATTGGTGGAGTCGTCCTCGATGTGGGCGTCCGGGGCTCCGTCTCCTGAGTCTGGGTGAGGGGAGTTGATGAACTCCATCTCGTCGTCGCTGCCCCCATCGTCACGACCACACGGGTCGTAGACTCGTCCGTCATCGGAGTCCTCCGAGATGGACATGCCCTCGTGATCGGCGATTGGACTTGAGGGGACGCTCCGCTCCGAAGTCTGGGCAATCGGAGAAGACGCTCTCGTCGGTGTCGTAGCTCGGGGAGGCAGTCGGCGCTGCCCGATGGGCCTGTGTCCTAGCACAGGAGGCCTCTGGCGAGGATTGGGACGCTCGGCCAGAGTCTCCGTGCTGGCTCTCACCCACCGGACATGGCCGTGTGGACCGCCCAACGTACGCCGTTCCTGGACGTAGTCGGGGGTCGCGGTTGGCTGCCGGCTGCCTGGAGGGCGCTGCTGCGCCGTCGTCGCTGTCGCTGGAGATACAGATGGTCTCCATGACCCTGCGGAAGAGATAAAAGAAAGAAAACCTATCTTAGTGATCGTATTCAGTAGACAGGGGGCCGCGTGGCCAGCAGTAGTGTTCTTGTTAGTAAGGCGGTTGGTTCGGGCCGGTCATTGTCAAATCGTGCGAGGCTAGAGGCTCAGGCGGGCCTTCAGTCGTCGTGGCTCTGGTTTCGGTGGTCGACAGAGTCGTCTACGCCGCCGTCTTCGGCGTCAGGGCTTTCGGGAGGGGGCGAGTGGAACTCTTTTAGGTCGCCTATGTTGACCAGTCGACCCTTACGGTGACCTGGTAAGCGGACGCGGACTACGTTTGGGGATGGGAACGCTGCCACTTTGTAGGGCCCGTCGAACTTTGGTGCGAGCTTCGCAGCAAAACCTTCCATTGCTTTGGACAGGTGGTGTTGTCGTACTAAGACCAAGGATCCCATCGCGGGTTTCCAGAGTCTTCGGCGCAAATTATAATGTCGCCCTTGTTCCCGGCTGGCCTTCTGCAGGTTGTTCTGGACGATGGCGAAGATCTCTTTTAGGTGCTCTGACTTCCCGAGTGGTGACTGGGGTAAAGCTGCCGTACCGGGTGTTACTCGTTCGTACCAGGATCCGGGTAACCTCGGTTCTCGTGCCTGAAGCAGGAATGCAGGACTATATCCCGTCGTCTCTGAGATGCTGGTGTTGATCGCGAGTGACAATTCCGGCAATAAACTATCCCACATGTTCTGGCCGGCTTCAATGTACTGAGAGATCATGGTTCTGACCGTACGGTTAACTTGTTCGGTCGGATTTTCCCTGGGGCAGTATGGAGCGGTGAATTGGAGGTCTACTCCCATTTCCTGGAGGAAGTCTCTGAATGCCTTACTTGTGAATTGGGTGCCATTATCACACACCAATTTCCTGGGCGCTCCGAAGTGACTGAGGATCCTCTCGCGAAAAGCTCGTATCAGTGCAGCCGTGGTTGCCTTCCGTAGGGGTATCAACTCGACCCATTTCGTGAAACTGTCGAAAAATACTAAGAGCATCGTATTTCCTTCCTTAGATCGGGGCAACGGTCCTACGAAGTCTGCGCATAAGATGCCGAATGGTTCGCTGACTTGCCGGGTTAACATCTTTCCGGCTTGTTGTCGTTGTACTGACTTGTACTTCTGGCATGGGAGACATTGGCGCACATGTCGTCGTACGTCGCGGAACATTCCAGGCCAGTAATATTTCTGCGAGATTCGGAGAATTGTCTTCCGGGCGCCGAAATGGCCGGCCTGGTCGTCAGGGCGGTGTCCTAAATGTCGATAGAGTTCTCCGTTTTCGATGGTGTAATCGGGGAACTTCTGTGGTTCCTCTCTGACCTCTCGGAGCTTACGTTGAAGCCACTTGCACTGGTGACTGTCGTGGGTGAGCAACTGAAGGTGTTCCAGGGGTTGTCGGGATAAGGCGTCGGCGACAACATTGTACTTCCCACGTCGGTAATGTACGTCGTATTGGTACTGTTGGAGCTCTAGAGCCCATTTCGCGATCCTTCCGGTTGGGTTCTCGATGTGATCGAGCCACTTAAGGGCCAGGTGGTCGGTAATCACGTCGAACCTGTAACCCTCGAGGTAACAACGGAGCTTCCGAATACTCCAGACAATAGCGAGGCATTCTTTCTCTGTGGAAGAGTAGTTTAATTCTGCGGCATCGAGCTTTCGACTTACGTAGGCAATGACCCGTTCTTGGCCGTTGACTTCTTGGGTCAGTACTCCTCCGAGTCCGTAGTTGCTGGCGTCGGTCTGGAGTGTCATCTTTGCGGAGAAGTCCGGGCATACTAACACGGGTGCGTCTGTCAGTAGGTTTTTGAGGAGGTCAAAGGCAGCCTGTTGCTCCTGTTCCCACTTCCATCGTTGATTCTTCTTCAGCAGGTTCGTCATGGGTTGGACTACGGACGCGAAGTTCGGTACGAAACGCCTGTACCATGAAGCCATGCCGAGGCATCTCCTCAGTTCTCTCAGGCTCGTCGGCAGATTCAGGTTTCGGACGGCGGCTACTTTGTCTGGGTCGGTGTGTATCCCTCTGTCGCTGATCATGTGTCCTAAATAAGCTAGCTTCCGTTTGAAGAAAGAACACTTTTCCTGGTTCGCTTTCCTCAAGCGTCCGAACACCTTACGTAGGTTATCCATGTGTTCCTCTAAACTGGCCCCTATGACGATTATGTCGTCAAGGTATGCAAAAGCGTGTGGGTCAAGATCTGGTCCTATCATGCTGTCTAGCGCTCGCTGAAAGGTCGCTGGTGCGGAGTGCAAACCGAAAGGCATAACTCACCATTGGTACAGGCCGCGTCCGGGTACTGTAAAGCGGTGCTGGCTCGGCTCTCTGCTGCCATGGGTATTTGCCAGTATCCATTGCGTAGATCTAGCGTAGGGATAAACTTTGCGTTCCTCAGTCGTTCCAGGATGTGGTTGATACGCGGCAAAGGATACGCGTCCGGGACGGACTTCGCGTTCAATTGCCGGTAATCTACACACATTCGCCATTGGCCGGTCTTCTTCCGTACCAGAACCAAGGGTGCGCTGTGAGGGCTGTGTGAGGGCTCTATGCATCCTTGTTCCAGTAAGGCATCCACCTGTTTGTCGATGATCCGTTGCATGGCGGGGTTCTTCGGGAAGTAGCGTTGTTTAATCGGTCGGTCGTCTTTCATCGTGATTCGGTGCTCGGCTATGTTGGCTACTGCCATGCCTTCTAATAGTGCCAGCTGTTCCCTGAGGAACGCTCGTACGCGGGGCGGAATTGCGCTATCGCCTTCTGTGTTCTCGGGGTCGGGTATCCGTGGCCTCTGGGTTTCTGGCTCTGGGCTATGATTTCTCTGGGTTTCTGGCTCTGAGTTATGATTTCTCTGGGTTTCTGGCTCTGAGTTATAGTTTCTCTGGGTTTCTGGCTCTGGGTTATAGTTTCTCTGGGTTTCTGGCTCTGGGTTATAGTTTCTCTGGGTTTCTGGCTCTGGGTTATAGTCTCTCTGGGTTTCTGGCTCTGGGTTAGAATCGCCTTCTGATTCCTCTACGTGGTTCTCCTTGGTTATTTCCGTATTCCTTTCGTTCCGTGGTCTTATCTCATGATCAGTAATGCCTAGGCGAGGTTTGGTGGTCGGGGTTTGCGAGGTCCTTATGTCGTCTATTGGCCGGGATGGTCCGTGTGGTCGAGGTCGAGGCTCGGGTTCCATTTGCGTGTTCTGCTCTTGCGGGCTAAGTCTGGCCGGGTCGTTTTCTCCAGGTCTGCGCCGAGATAGTGTGAGACTGGCGGTCCCACATCGAAGGGTAGTGCCTATGGTGGCCAAGAAGTCCATCCCTAAGATCAGGGGTTCTAGCATAGCTGGCATAACGATTAGAGACACCTGGATCGTCTTCCGAGCGAGCGTTACGTTTGCCAGCAGTAATCGGGTGACCTCCACTCGCGATGTGTCCGCCAGATTAATCTGGGTGCGGATCTCTCAGAACTGGTGGGGTTGCCCGACCACTTCGGCGATGTCTTGGCTTATGAAACTCTTAGAAGCCCCTGTGTCGATGGTGGCTAGTCACACATGTCCACCAATATCGACTTCGGCGGCGATTCTCCCCCTCTCTATCCTCAATGTTGCATTTATTGGCGGCGCTCGGCTGGGTTGGTCCCCGACGGATTCCGCCGATCGCGGGGACCCGTCTCGTTTCCCTGTTGTGGACGCCGGCAGCACTCCACCGTGCGTATTCCTCGGCGGCCGCAGTCCCAGCAATAGTACTGGCGAGGATTCCGGCAGTCATGGCTGAGGTGTCAGGCCTCTCCACAATTCCAACATGCGTCTCGCACCTCTACGCGGGGAGCGGACGCTGACACTCGATTGACTCTAGCCGGCATCGATACTCTGGGTTCGGGTGGTGTGCGCAGGATACTTCCCCGGCTGTTTTCCCCGTGGGACAAAGGCAGAGCTCGGATCGGAGCGGTGGCACTCGGTGCAGGCATAGAAGCCTGGTTGGCGTTATGACGCCCTAGGTCTCGGATCTTGACAGCTTCGAACTCGGTGGCCAAGTGGACCAGGTCCCCGATGGTCCGGAACTCGCTACGGCGGATATACATTTGGTATTCCGGGGCCATGTTCTCATAGAGCCTGTTCAGCTCCTGCTCTTCGGTGTATCCGGCGTGACGCATGAGGATGCGAAGGTCTAATATATAGTCATTGAAAGTCTCCCCGTCCAGCTGCTCACGACGCCGAATCTGGTCGTCTAAGCGCTGGAGGTACCTAGGCGGGAGGAAAAACTCTAGGAACTCTCTCCGAAAGCTGGTCCAATCAGCCCCTTGCAGGCGGCTGGTTTGGAACCATTTATCAGTCCTGCTTGTCAGCAGTTCCGCCATGGCTCGGGAAAGGAGCCCGAAGTCTATGCCGTAAGATACTGCGCGGCTCTCTACTTGCTCTATGAACGCAAGTGGGTAGGAATAACCATCGAATTAGAGACCCCATTTGCGGATTCTCTCCGGCACGCATACATACTTGCGGCGGTGTCGGTCGCCGTTCGGGTCAGAGGAGTTTTCTTGGGTCGTGTCGAGCGAAGAAGGGGCGGAAACAACGATACCCGGGGCATTGCGATTACGAGGGGAGGTGCCGAGGTTCGACCCGGCGTTTATACTGGCAAGGTGGTCGCTGGAGCCAGCCCGGTCCTCATCGCAAGGCGCGGGGCTACCGGATCGTATAGTATATCGTTTCTCTAAGTCATAGAGTCGGGCCCATACTTCTTGGGTCTGTTCCGAGTCTTTTACTAACGTGGCAAAGTTTCGGCGTAGGTCGTCGACGACGCCGTCGGCAGGGAATCCGAATTCCTCAGCAAAGGACAACAGATCGGCCTTGAGTCGGCCATAGATCCACCGTGTGGAGGCCCCCGGATTCTTAACTTTACGTGGAACGAACTCACCGGGCATTTTCTGGTCGGTGTCCATGGCTGTGGGCTTCTGCTCTGGAGTTTTCTCTTCTTTCAAAGGGTTTTTGGCGTCCTTCTCACTGGTCTTCGCTTTTCAGATGGTTGTGTCTTCGTGTCTATGGTGGATTGTCACTGGCACTGATCCCGTTTTCCACTTCGGGGATGCGTCTTTGGAGTGTAAGTTTTGTTTTGAATTATCATTGCACTGGCACTCGTTCGCGTGGACTGGGCGGTTTCGCGGTTAAGCACGTGGTCTTGATTCTGGACGTGCGGACTGTTAGTTCGAGTATTTTGCACGGTCGCGGGCACTTTGTTCGCCTTTTGACTATTTTCCGCGGTATTTGCTCCCCCATATGGACGCTCCTTTGCTCCAAGTGGAGGAGGTTATGTATGACTAGTAGCCAAGCGTACATATCAACAATATACAACAGCGATGGCAACTTCGTAGTAGATTTTTGTGTTAGTAGTGATGGCTGCTTAGATGGCAGCGCACAGCAGCAACTATCAGCAGCGGCAGAGCAGCGGAGCAGCAGAGACGCACAGCAACAACAACACACTGGCAAACCTGTCGGTGCGAAATCAGCACAGCAGCTTGCAGAGCAGCAGACGCAGCAGCAGCAGCGCCAATCCCACGATCCTGGGCCAAGGATCAACCAGGACTATGACAGTTCTGAGGCGGGCCATGCAATTCTACAAAAGTAGATTAGCGTAGGATGGATTGCACTGGCCCGAAACAGGAAGCAGTGACAGCCGGCAGAGATGACTGCCTTATACACTGTTTTCCTGCCCCCTTGTCATTTTCCTCGCTTCAGTTGTTTTTTATTCATTTTATTATTTATTACAATTTAATATTCGAGCGAGTTTTTATAAGCAAGGGGGCACCACAAACAACACAACAATCCTGGCTTAACTCACTGGCAAAGCCTAATGGAAGGCGTCCGGAAGCTGGTCGGTGTCCCACATCCCAATGGCTAGGTGTTCAGGTTCTCTGGCAGGGAGCTTCCCCAGCCATGTTGACCAGAACGCCGATGATGGGGCATTTTCCTTACGATAATTAGGTCAAGACTTCAGCGGTGGCCCTTTGGGGATGCAAATATAGATGCCAGCAGCGATCCCCGACAATAGTCTAATGAAGTGCGTCCCAAAAATTAAAGTAAATTTTAAAATTCAATATTTGTTATTTGTTAAACAATTTATGTAAATTTATTTGTTAAACCATCCATGTAATTTAATTTTATTTAATTTTTTTTAAATATTTGTAAACAATAAAAGACGCCCAGCAGCCAGGACAACTCGTCTACTGGCAGCCGGCGAGCGCGGACGCAATCGCGAGAGCACACACCGAAAAAAAAAAGCGGCGTGGGCTCGGGAGTTCCGGTGCGGATGCGAGAGCAAACGCAGAGGAACCGTCGCACCACGCAGCGTGCGCCGGCAAAGGATCGGGGCGCGGGGGAAGCAGAGGTGCAGACTCGGGAGTTCTGCGCGGATGGGAAACCAAGCGCGCAAAGTTCCCGGCGAGCTACTCTACGTTAGCATGCAGGGAGTGGGGGAGGGCAGAGGTGGTCGGGATGAAAAAGGCACTACGACTTAGTTGTAATAGTATGGTTTCTTTTATTGCAGTTCTACGCTGCCCCTGGCTGCGGCCAAAGGGGAAGGGGAAAACGAGTGACTTACGTGTTCTCACTATGTTATTTGGCACAGCGGGAGAATGCTGTCGCCGCTGATGTTCTGTCGTCTGTAGCTGGGGTGCAGCGGGAAGAAGGCTGTCGCCGCTGATACTGTTCGCGCACTCGCGCGTCGTTCGGAGTTTTTCTTTCGATGGCACGTTTCTTTCGATGACTGTTTTCTCACACGCGTCCGTCTTGTTCGCGACCGGAAATCAAAAAGCCACGATCTCCGGTTTAGTGGTCGCACCTCTTCGATCGCTTTTCTATCGATCTATCGTATCGACTATCGGGGTCCTGAGGTTGCCACCTGGGCACTTGTGCAGGGGATTCTTTGGGACTTCGTGACCTTACTAAAACTATCGGTATTGCCGGACTCCGTGTCCCTAATAAACAATTAATATTGCCGGACTCCGTGTCCCAAATAAACTATTAATTATGATGGACTCCATATCCCTAATAACTATTACAGGCTTAATTAGTACTTATATACTATTCAAATGTACTGGGGGCGTAACGCTAAGAATTTGTACGATCCTTGGAAAGGGATCGTTACATAGCCTAGATTTTTTATTTTTAAGATGACTCAACTCTTTAGTAAACCAAGGAGGCTTATTCGATGTTGATGGATAGTATAACGGAACACATTCAGTAAAAAAGGAATTTATGGCACTGTAAAAAATATCCACGGCTACTGACATGTCAGTGCACATGTATAAATCGGACCAATTAAAATCTAAAATAAAGTTATTCAGCCGTTCGAAGTCCGTTTTGCGAAAACAAAGGACTTTCTTGGCTGGACAGTCAGATATGTTCTGTAAGTCAGTCCCAATGTCGAGAGTCACGTCGAAAGTCGGATGATAGGGATCTTCGGGAAGCGTCAACGGCGCCACCCTGGCTAAACTGACTCTTGCCGGATCTGAGACAAAACAGAGATCAAGCAAGCGCTCTAGGGAATTTCGTACATGGTTGACTTGAGACAGCGAAATGTCGAGCAAGCCAGCAATAAACTCATGCTGTATATTAGAGGAAGTATTTGAGGACCAAATAGCACCTGCGATATTAAAATCACCAAGAACTACTAAATGATCCTTATTCGAAAGTCGGTTGAAAACCGTTTGGATAGCGGAAAGATGGTTCCAATAAATAGGAAGTTCGGACAAAGGAGGAATGTATGAACAGGTAATGAAAATAGAGCTACCAATGATGGTTAGCTTCACACAGAGGAATTCAACATCAAACTCCTCGAAAGTTATTTATTCCGACGCGAGAGTGGAGTCAACCGC
Source organism: Drosophila bocqueti (assembly GCA_018151655.1). NCBI lineage: Eukaryota > Metazoa > Arthropoda > Insecta > Diptera > Drosophilidae > Drosophila > Drosophila bocqueti. The sequence goes on from JAECXF010000048.1 coordinate 193,725, forward strand.
TATGAGGACACCACCCCCACGTCTGATAGGCGATCCAGCCGATATATTGTGAACACAGCTGGGAAAACTTCGGAGCTCAGAATCTCCGGCTTTAACCAGGTTTCTGTGAACACAATAACCTGGGATGCAAACGAGAGACTATCAGAATACAATTTGGGAAGCTTACTACGTAGGCCTCTTGCATTCTGATAGGAGATAGAGAGGGAATTGATTAGTTTTTTGGAGCGGATGTCGTAGAGGGCGCAGTGGTCTGGTCGGGCCTGGGAAGACTTATTCCTACGGGCCGCCTTTTCTTTTTCTTTGCTTCAAACTCTTTGACGACAACATATTCTGGCCAGAATTTGGTAGAGCATATTGTTTCAAAGAGTTCATTCGGGACATTTATTTTAAAAGATGAAATATTCCTAGCATAAGAAAATTTGAATTTTTCCACCTTAATTGCCTTGGATAAAGCCGATGACATTTTCCGATGACTGACCAGGGGAGAGCCGAGAAACACATGTGTTTCGTAGGTGGAATTACTACAAGGGCTTTCGGCGCTGCAGACTGATTGTCTGCATTGCCGATATCGGCCGGTAGTCCGGGCCTGATACCCTGAGCAGGTAAATGAACGGGGCTTTGGGGGGTCAATATTTGAGACCCCCCAGGGGACAAAACGGAAATCATCGGGGGAACGGTCCCTCCCGCAACACATTCGGATGCCGAATCTTTTTTGCCACTCGATCTCAGAACTCTTTGACTTAATTCTGAGGTCGAGGGCTGTGTTGAGAGAGGCTGCTGTTGGGAGTCCGCCGCTGGTTGTTGAGATCCGCCTATATGCTGCAGACCAGTTGCGGTTTTTTTGCGCCTAGGAGACTCATTTAATAGCTTAAGGCTATTAAATTGAGTGTACAGCGCCAAGAGCATATCATGAGTTTTACGAAAACTCAATAATATGTCTTTAAAACCGCGCTTGGTCTGCCGCATAAAAGACATCATTTCTTTTTCAACCTCGCGACAGGCCTCGCAGCAGTAACGCAGACTGATGTTTCTTCTTACATCGTCCACCATCCGAGCAACAACACCAATGCACTTGGCATGCACAATGTTGTCGCACAGGCAGCAGCCGACTGTAAGATCATTAGCAGTAATTGCCTTTTTACAGGTCTTAGCGAAACAGACAATTGCGGAGATTATTAAGACTTACCACTGTACCTTTACTTAGAAGAGATAAGAGTGCAGCTGCACCGAGAGAGCGGGAGAACGAGAGAGCGGGTAAACGGGTGAGCGTTGTAACGACCCTCTTTCGGGCTGCACGACTTAGCTCGCCGGGGTCGTGAGTTACACAAAATTTGTGCGTGCCGTTTCCTTGAGTCCCACAAATACCCAGTAAAAAGAGAGTTAGAAGTTCGGTTTAATTCGGTTGTTTTTTGATGTCGTGATCTTCCTGGGAAAAAGGGTGCGACTCCGAGATGCTGGCGCGGTGTGGTCGGCTTGTGGACACCCTGTACGAGTCCGGGTGACGCTATGTCGTAATGACGATTGTCGGGCCTATGCTCGCACCGTTTGTTCTATCCTCCTAATGCCCTTGCTTTTCCTCCCTCATCAAGATCTGCTAGCAAGAGCTAGACCTTGGCCCCGCGTCTATGCTAATCTGCTCGAGTTCGGTTGCAGGAACCTTACTCCGCTACGCTGTTCTCACCAAAATCTGCTAGCAAGAGCTAAACCTTGGCCCCTTCCTATTCTATGGCATGAGTTCGGTTACAGGAACCTTGCTCCGCTACCCTGGTCCACTTCAAGATCCGCTAGCAGGAGCTGAACCTTGGCCCCAAGTCTATGCTACTGTTGGGAGTTCGGCTACAAGAACCTTGCTCCACTACTATTATCTACTTGTTAACTTACCCAGGTATTGTCAGCTCGGCTGCTCGCAAGAAGTGACTTTGCCCTGAGTTGTGCATCGCCTTTTATAGGCCGCGATCAGCTGTGTTTCCCCGTTCGATATTCGATTCTTATCGATAGGCACCAGGGTTGCCATATCGTTGAGCATGGCCGATATCCATCAGCTGTTCAGGGCTGGTGCACCTATCGGTGGGGTGTTGCCAGATGGCGTACTCGCGCCCCTTTATTTATTACTACTAATAATAACAATTCATAATAATCACAATTCATAATAATAACGGTGGCCGTAAATAATAAGACTCATAATAAGCGACTAATAATAATAATAGTATAGTAGTAATAGTATAATAGTAATCAGTAATAATAGTAATAAGAAATGCGGCGCGGGGCGTCGCAGCGTGGAAGCGAGCTTAACGTTTAGCTGTAGCGACGGCGTAAACTAAACGGAGAAGGCACAAAGAGGAATGCAAAAAATGCAAAGCAAACACCGGCAGCAAAACTTAATTGTGAAAATAATAACAATTAAATACACAAAACAGAATAGCTGCATGCACACGAAGTGAACGGGAACTTTATTTATCACAAAGTAGAAGATTTAAATAAAACCCCGGTTGTTTTAATGCAAAAATTAACACAAAACGAGAGCGCAAGAAAAAAACACGTCCGTTCACTTGGAAGAGAGAACAAAGTGCTGGTTTCACTCCGGCCCCCGAAGAAGGAGGGGGATGTGAAGGGCGGGCCCATCACAAATACAATAATAAATAACAAAATAATAATAAATAAATAACATAATAATAATAATAATAAATAATAATCCAAATAATAAATAAATAACATAATAATAATAATAAATAATAATTCAAATAAAAAATAAATAACATAATAATAATAATAAATAATAACACAAATAATAATACATAAATAATGTAAATAATAAACAATATAAATAGCCCCTGTAAATAAATATTAAGATGAGTAAGCTAGAAAAACATAAATAATCAATATATTATATTAAGAGCTATATTATATAATTATATTAATTAAGATTAGAAATAAGGCTGTGGCAGCCGCATACGATAGTTATAAAACTATCATCTCTAGCCCGAGCTCGCTCCGTTAGCCTGAAAGGCTAACGCACCCGGACACACGCACACAGGCACACGCACCGAAACCCACCACGAAAAAGTAGGTCACATGACCTACGACAAGATGAGCAAAGTGGAGGAGAGAGCGCAAGATCATGCCACCGAAACCCACCCCGAAAATTGGCACGCGCCAATGAGAGCGACAGAGAGGGGATGATCGTACGCTAAACTTCTGGAAGAAGTTGAAAAGAAACTTAGCGAGAAGTTTCGCGAAGCGAAGCGGAGTGGAGTTGGTGACAGATAGCGATCAAAATCGGACGTGGAAAAGTTAGAAACCGAAAGTGCAAAGTACAGACTCGCGAAAAGACCAGTGAAATAAAAGAATTAAAATCCGGATCGGCGTTTGCCATCGACGGCGGTATTTATGGAAAATAAACGAACAAAATCCAGATCGGCGGTTGCTATCGACGGCGGTATTTGTGGAAAATAAACCAACCAAATCCAGATCGGCGGCTGCAATTGACATCGGCTGGTGGAAAAACCCGGAAAGGGGTGATAGAGGAGGTGCGCAACGAGGGAGGAAAACGGCACTGCTTGGCCCAGGACCAGCGGCGAAGCGGAGCCCTCCAGAAAAGCTCCCTTAGCGTGTGTGCGGAAGAGCGAGAGAGATGGGTGAGTGGAAAACGGTCAACCGTGGCTGCGAGTGCGGCCAGAATGGCCGCGTGTTTTGAGGATTACAAATCTCGACGAGCCAAATGTAACGGTGTTGGGAAAGAAAAAAGGAATCAAAGAAAGTAGGGAAATTTCAGATATAGATATGAATTCAACTTGGCCGGCCAGGCACAGCCGGCCGCGTGGAATTAGCAGTTCGAGTCGGAGGACGTTTGACTCCGACTAGAGAGCGAACTCTCAAATATTTCTTTCCTCCCCTCTCGGCCCTTCGGCCACAAATATGCATGAATAATAACTCGGTGTTTTTCTCTGTTGCACCCTATCAACTTATTTTCTTTCAAGTGTAACCCGGTGGCTGGCAAACACAACCTCACGTTAGCCCACCGTCTCATCTGAGTCACCGTGTCCCATCTTTATAAATTGTTCTGTAAAGAAACCCTGGCGGGACTGACTTTTATCCCAGCCAGCGCAAACTACTTCACACACAGAACACGCGAACACAATCCTTGGTATGCCTATACTATCTTGGATTAAGCTTAGGGTTTTAATTCAACATCAAAAAAATATAATGACACACGAACCGCAATACCTATAGGTTAGGTTTGGTTAGGTTACGTCGGAAGGCCCTCACGGGGCCACGCTTAGGCCAATATGGCCCTTAGCTGTCCGAAAGTTTCTAAGTGGAGCTAGAGAGTGTTTACGCGGCTTTCGAAATCATTAAGGATCGAGGTGTCTTTCGCGAAGACAAGTAGTTCACCTGGCTTCTTCTTGGAGGTATCTTCTAGCGATGGCAGAACCGGATCGCCTAGGTATTTCATTCTTGCTCTTGCTAGGGTCGGAGATTTGTAAATGAGATGCTTCAAGGTTTGGCCTCGGATTCATCACATTTCCGGCATTTGGCGTTTTCGGTAATTCCCAGCTTGACTGCATGTGCAGCAGCTAGGCAGTGACCTGTGAGAATCCCCACTAACAGTCTGAAATCTTTCCATGGAAGATGCAGCACGTAGTGACTTAGTTTTGCGTTGCGCTCTTTGCACATGATTTTTGATGTTTTGCAGGTTGTGGAATTTCTCCTCCACCTGATGTTAGCTCGTGTGTCGGCCAGTCTCTCTAGCTCGCTTTGGAACGTTCTTAGGCAGACATTTCATTCTTCATTCTTTCATTCGGCAGTCCTATGCTCTTCGTTACCATCGATGCTCTGGTGGCTGGGAACCTATTAGATCCGCACTGACGTAGTCGTGCTGAAGATATCTAGTGCCTCCCTGCTTGCCAGTACATTTTTGGAACTGACCGCTGACGATTGCATGGATCTTTCCGCCACTAGACTGTCTACGAACAAGTTGACCGCTTCATATGGGCGGTCTATGCTCTGCGCAAGCTCTGCCGCTTCCCCTATGGCGAATACTTCCGCCTGGAATATGTTGCATTGGTTTGGTAGCTTATACGACAGCCTCATTTCAGGGTCTGTGCAGTATATGCCCGCTCCAACTCTTCCTTCCATCTTGTAGCCGTCGGTGTATATATTGAGGTGTTGAGCATGGTCCTGAACTGTTTTCCAGTCATCTGGTCCCATGAATGTAGTTGTTTTTACATCCGGGCACGTTCTGGTAACCATGTAGTGAGATATATTGCTTATGTCTTGACCAATTGAACTATGCCCGAATCCCTGTAGGGACATATTCCCTGATGCAACTAGGCGTTGTGCCGCCTTTCCTGCAATCATTGCGCGTGGATGTCTAGGGGATCAACTCCTATTATAGTTTCGAGGGCTTTTGTGGGGGTAGACCTCAGCGCCCCTGTTATGCAGAGCAGTGCCTGCCGCTGTGTTCTCTCCATGAGCTTGTTATAAGTCTTCTTTTCCATGGCCTGCCACCACACTAAGACTCCATACATCAGAGTTGAACGCACCACCCAGATGTAAATCCAGTGCATTAGAGCGAGAGGCCCCATGTGCTGCTAAGCATCTTCTTGGATGCATATAGCGCTATGGTGGCCTTTTTTACCCACTCTAATGCATTGGGCTTCCATGCCAGCTTGCTGTCTAATTCAATTCCGAGGTACTTGACTTGCGTCTTCGGGGTTAGCCTGATTGAGTTAATTTTCGGGGGGACCCATAGCGGCACCTTCTATCTCTTAGTGAAAAGAATGAGGTCCGTCTTGTCCGCGTTGATACTGAGTCCTACCTTCTTCGCCCACTCACATATCTCCTTGTTGATTCCATAATCGAGCTGAGGGTCGATGGACAGACTCCCGTGATAATTATGCTTATGTCGTCAGCATAGGCTGTTATCTTTGGGGCCTTCCTCTCGAATCTCTTGATCAGGTCGTCTACCACCAGGTTCCACAGGAGAGGCGACAGGACCCCGCCTTGCGGCGTGCCCCTGTGTGCTCCTTTCATCGTGGAGGCGGTGCCCCAATCGGATTGTACCCACCTACAGCTTAGGAGATTTCTTATCCACAAACTGATGACGGGGGGCGTGTTGGCCGCTTCTATGCACACAAACACTCCTAGAGCATATTCTTTGTTATGCAGGGTGTTTGTAGGGGGGCCGATCTCGGTCTCCAAAATAAGCGGCGATCAAGCAGGTGATGAAAACGCAGGAATTTTACACCCACGGCGCAAAGCGAAATAAGTCCGACGAAGGGAACCGACGGCACCAGAAAAAAGAACAAGAGGCTGGGGCGTCGTGGGAATTCAGTGTTTATTCTGCGCATTCATACATGGAACTGAGTTTCCTGTCAAACTTCGTAACAATCGGATGTGTTACGGAGCGCTCTCGGAAATTATTTTGAATTCAAAAAAATAAAAAATTTATACATTTAGCTCGCCTCAACAAAATAAGTTGTTCGCCATTACGGCAAAAGTGTTAAAAGTATTGTTTGGCTACGGTTAGCGTGTTAGACTCGTTTCTTTTAATCGCGCTACGGCGGGCAGGTGCTGCGTTGGCACGAGAAAAAAGTGAAAGTTCTTTCTTTCTTCTGAATTTATTATTATTCTTGACGTTTAAATCAAATTTAAGTCAAATACCTCCTTGAATAACCCGGGTCCAAGAAGTAGCAAGATGCAGTCAGATTCTATCAAGCTAAGTTCCTTATCGGAATTTCTGGATGAAGCTCTGGAGAATAGTCGCTTGGCTTTGACTCCGATGATTTCTCTCAATAAAAGAGCATCAACTTCTACGGTTACAACGACTGCCACTTGTGATTGCAGTGCATCACCAAGTGTGGCTACATCCAGTAGTCTTCCTAGGAGATCCCTCAGGCAGTCCGCCAGATTGAGTAAGTCAAATAACTCCCTTATCTCTTCAGGCCAAATTGAAGCCTAAGCACCACCCATATCCAACCAGAGGAGTGTCCTGCAAGTCCTTCAATATTAACGTTGTTTCGCGTACTCTTACGGACAGAAGGAATCCCATCTGCAGCAAGGCCCTATCTACGGAGAATGCTGCTAAGGCTTTGAAAGCATTGCAACAATCGTCTCTTCCTCAGTGGAGTTGGGATGCTCCTGGTGGGCCCGTTCGTAACTCGCAGCCGCTTTGGCAGCCGGTTCCTGTTAGTCTGGGAAACAAGCGAAGAGCTTCCGAGTTAGACAAGACTTCAGCAAAGAATGTGTTGGCAATCAGTACGTCGTCCAATCGCTATGCCTCTCTCGCCCCAGTCGACCCGATCAATGAAATGGATTGCGAGGACCAAGATTTAGCTATTGATGATTCCTCTGATGAGGAAGTAATTGCTCAACCAGAACCTAGGGCGGTTCCTAAACCTAGACCAATAACTATTCCTAACGTAAATGATGTTGCGGCTATGGAAGCGGCCCTAGCGCTATCAGGTGTTCTTCGGATTTTTCCCAAGGACTCTGACACCCACAGAGCTATTACTAAGTTCCTAAGTGAGACGAATGTTGAATACACGCATTTCTGCCTAAAAGAGGACCGGAGTTTCCGGATTGTCCTGAAGAATTTGGCCTCCTCTACACCTGCGAGTCTTATTTCAGGTGAACTCGTTAAGCTGGGACAATCGGTAGTCAACATTTACAATCCTCCGCTTAGAGGCAAGAGCTACGTTCAACAGGAGGATTCTGTTCCTAAAAGACAGAATGTTTGGTTTATTAATTTGAAGCAAGCACCCAATAATGTCGAATCCCTCCAAATCACTAAAATTGGAAGGCAGAGAATAACTGTTGAGATCAAACGAGATAATAATAGAGTTAAGCAATGCTTCAGATGTTTTGAATTTAATCACACCAAAAACTATTTTCTCAAGCGTCCGGTTTGTGGCAGATGTGGTGAAGGTCACTCGACTGGCTCGGAGGACTGTCTGGCGAAAACTATTGAGGACCTTGTCTGTTCCAACTGCGGCGGTAACCATGATAAAAAATGTCCAGTGTATGCGCAGAAAATCAGGAATGTGGCACCTAAAATTCCTTTGTTGCCTTCTGGAGCAGGAAGGCAGAGGTCCAGATCTACAGCCATACCAACTGCTTTTGTTTGGAATGGAGTCTCCTTTGCTCAGGCCTCTAGAGGGTTTCAAAACGTGGCCCTCATGTCGAATCTGACTCATATAGTCAATCTAATAATGTCTTTAGATCCCAGGTGAATGACTTCCCGGCTCTGGGTTCCAGACCACGTCATACTGTTCCTCATCAGTCTCATCCTGCATCTGTAGCCCCTTGGGACCTGTCAAGAATCACTGACATGCTTATTAAGCTTAAAGATACTGTGGATCAATTAGCAGCATCCATGGCAACCATCTCCCTTGCTGTGAGAGGCCTTCAGAGGGAAAGAAGCCCTGGTTCTGCTTTAAGGTATAATAATGTCTAATTTAAAAATAGGTATTTGGAATGCCAGGATCCTTCTTGCCAATCGAGAAGAATTTCTGGTGTTCTCAAACGGTCATAATTTTGATATTATGCTAATCATGGAAACCTATTTAAGACCTGGAATTTTCTTTAACATACCGGACTATGACATCTATAGAGCGGATTTTCCTGGAAGAGTTGCTAGAGGGGGAGCTGCGGTTCTTATTAGGAGCAGGATAATTCATTATCACCACCGACCAATTTCTCTTGGAGTTTTGCAGTTAGCTAGTGTGAGTACTTCCACTTCGATCGGAGAAATCAAGCTAGCGGCTGCTTACCTTCCAACTGGACTTTCCTGGTCCTGCGAAAATTTTGAGGCTCTACTTCAGTTGGGTGGTGATCGTTTCCTGTTTGGAGGAGATTTCAATGCGAAACATCAGAATTGGGGTAATTTCAGAGCGGATAGAAGAGGTGCAGCTCTTGTTGACGCTGTGGACAATACTGGAACTCAAATTTTGTCAACGGGCAGGCCCACCTTCTATCCCAGTAATGGTGCTACGCCTTCTGCCTAGGATCTAGCATTATTCCGAGGAGTACAGAACCGCAGGCTGCATATCGTTGAGATGTACGATCTTAATTCTGACCATCTGCTCCTAGCTGTTCAGCTTGATTTGGTGTGTAGCCGTGTCCCAGCAAGAAAGATCCTTCTGCCTCCTGGTTCTGACATTAGCATCTTTAAAAGCTCTCTGGAACTGTCTGTACATCTTCAGATCGAGCTCAACTCCTCAGAGGATATAGATGACGCAGTAAACATCCGTAGTGATAAGATCCGTATAGCAGCAGATTTGGCCTCCAGAGATGTGCGCCCAATTGGTGGCCATCACGATCCCTCGGTTCCTGGTGAGATTCTGGCGCTCATTCAGTTAAATCATCGCCTCAGAATGGAATACATCAGGTTACATAGCCAGGCAGTAAACAGGATCCTCCACAGATTGGGAAATAGGATCAGGAAACTCCTGCAGCTACACCGTCAATCGACACTGGACAAGGAACTCGAGGAAGCAACCCCGTATCAGGACACGAACATTGCTCTCTGGAGGCTAGCTGGGAGATACAAGAAGCAAGCAACTCCGAAGTTTCCGTTTATTAAAGCAGACGGTAACTGGGCTCGCACACCACTGGACCGTGCTGAAGCTTTTGCGGATAGCCTTGAGCAAAGGTTTACTCCTTTCAACACTGCTTCTGATGGAAGAGTCGGCAAAGTTTTGGCTTCGCTTGACATCCCACACCAAATGGACTTGCCAATCCCTCCTATTCGGGTTCCTGAGGTTACAAAAATTGGTTTTAGGAGAAGACACGGTACTCCAGAACAGCTTCACCGAGTCGCCAGCTTCATTATGGAAGGATTTCAGAGGAAGCGCTATACTGTTGCAGCGTTTCTTGATGTGCAACAAGCCTTCGACAGAGTATGGCATCTTGGTCTTCTCTCCAAGCTAAAAGGACTGCTACATCATCAACTTTACGACCTGCTTAAAAGCTTCCTATTTGACAGAAGCTTTCAGGTAGTCCAGGATGGTGTTTCGTCTTCGGATAGAACTATTTTAGCAGGAGTTCCTCAAGGGAGTGTTTTGGCGCCAACGTTCTACAGCCTGTTTACACATGATGCTCCTCTGCGAGCTCGAAGGCGAAGCAATGGCATGTGCATTGCTACCTATGCTGATGACACAGCAGTGCTAGCCAGAGCGGACTGCGTCTATGAGGCGACTGATCGACTGCAACTTATGCTTAAAAGATTTGAAAATTGGTGTTCTAGGTGGAATATTTCCATAAGCCCTGATAAGTGTGCAGTCGTGACCTACACCTTGCGCAGGGACTCCAGCCCAGGCGTTTTTATCCACGGTCATCTTCTCCCTCAGCTTAGGAGTACCCCTATCTGGGTCTGGTTCTTGGTTAGGTTAGGTTACGTCGGAAGGCCCTCAAGGGGGGCCACGCATAGGCCAATATGGCCCTTACTTGCTGCAAATGTGAGTAATGATTTTCTCGAAAAGTTTTAATAACTAAACGCGCGAGTCCCACGCCCACCTCCCGCCCAACCGACCGAGGGGCGCAGCCGTGTGACGTACGGCTCGATCGCGTACTAGATAGACGCGTGAGAAGGAAAATATAGGAAAGAACGAGGAAAGTTAGGCTTAGGTTCATGCAACATTACGAGCTAATTCTACTAGCAATACAGTTTTAAGACGAGGGAGGCTCTCAGGTCCCTCTATAAATTTAAAAAGTCGGTTGTAATCGGCACATAAGACCCTAAAAGGTTCATGTGCCTCAAACTCCCTCCTACAGTGCTTTATTGCTAAGGGGATAAAGGTTCTAGATGTTAGTCGAGGAACGTGAAAGTAAAGCTGTCCTAGCAGGTAGGGGCTCTCTACGTCACCGTGAATTAGCTTGTGTAGAAAGACGACACCAAGCATAGTTTTACGGTTAGCTAAGGAAGGTAGGTTAATTAATAGAAGTCTACTAGAATAAGACGGTAATCTTAGGTCGGCATCCCAGGGTAAGCCACGTAGGGCGAAAAGCAGAACATTTTTTTGAACAGATTCAATGCGGGTAATATGAATTCCAAATTGAGGACTCCAAACGCAAGAACCATATTCCAAAATAGGACGAACTAATGAAGTGAAAAGAGTCTTAATTACGTAAGGGGAATCGAATTCTTTCGACCATCTTTTAATAAATCCAAGCATGCCTTTGGCCTTGTTAACCATGCAAGAAATATGTTCTGAAAACGAAAGCTTTGGATCTAGACGGACACCTAGATCGTCAACGAGAGTTATTCTTTCCAATGCACATTCATTAAGCGTATACGTTGCATACTGGGGAGTGACACGTGAAAATGTCATCAGTCAGGCATTTTGAGCTGTTGAGATTTAATAAGTTAACACTACACCATGCCTGGAAGTTGTCAAGATCGGATTGTAAGTCTGACTGGCATGAGCTGTCGTTATACTGCACGCACAGTTTGACATCGTCTGCATACATAAGTACCCTAGAGTTGGGTAGCACTAGAGGAAGGTCATTGATGAATAAGGTAAATAGCAGCGGGCCAAGATGGCTGCCTTGTGGGACGCCAGAAGTGACATTGAGGGAGCTGGAAAGAGAATTCTTGAACAGAACCTTTTGAGTCCGGTGACTCAAATAACTCTGAAGCCAATTAAGGAGATCGGTAGGAAAGCCTATTAAATCGAGCTTCCTTATAAGAAGAAAATGATTAACCGAGTCAAAGGCTTTACTAAAGTCCGTATAGATCACGTCGGTCTGAGATTTACGTTGGAAGCCCCTAATCACAAATGAGGTAAGTTCCAAAAGATTTGTAGTGGTCGATCTTCGTCTCATAAATCCATGCTGACATGGAGAAATTACGGATCTGCACAAGTGCTGCAGGTGAGGAGTAATTATATTTTCAAAGAGTTTTGGAATTGCCGACAACTTAGAGATTCCTCTGTAGTTACCAGCATCCGACTTGCTACCTTTTTTATGGAAAGGAATAATAAATGATTCCTTCCAAATAAGGGGTATTCTGATGTTTCCAAAGATATGATAAATAGTTTGAGAAGGGGATTACACAGAGCCTCGGCGCAATACCTGAGAACACAGACCGATATTCCATTGGGACCCGGTGCATAAACTGGCTTTACACGTTGAAGATCCAGCCGAAGAGAACTTTCGTCTAAAATAGGACTGAAAATTAAGTTCGATTTTGGCACTGTAAAAAATGTACAGATTTGACCAATCGAATTCAGATATAAGATTATTTAGCACATGAGAGTTAGCTTTACGAAAACAGCGAACCTTATTGGCTAAACAATCAGATTCGTTCTTTACAACCGTCCCCGTATCGATAGTCACTTTGAAAGTTGGATGGTAAGGATCTTCAGGTAGCGTCAATGGAGGAACTCTAAGTCAACACCTAGAGGATCAGAGACGAAACAAAGATCCAATAAGCGGTATAAGGAATTCAGGACATGGTTAACTTGAGACAAGGATATGTCAAGCAGGCCATCAATAAGGTCATGCTGTGCCATAGTCTGAAGGACATTTGACACACCATCAGATGACCAAAGAGCTCCAGGTATATTGAAGTCCCCTAGGGCTACTAGTTGGTCTCGATCTGAAAGCCTGTTGGAAACGGCCTGAATTGCCGCAAGGTGTTTCCAATAAATGGGCTCCTCAGCCGATGGTGGAACATAGGTGCAAGTTATGTAAATAAAACTACCTGGAAATGAAAGTTTAACACAAACAAGTTCGATATCGGTGATATCGTCAAGGGCAACAAGTTCTGAGATGAGGGAGGAGTCGACGGCAATTAGTACTCCACCTCCACGCTGGACTAGTCGGTCAACCCTGTAAGTTGTATATTTACCTGGGAAAATCTCAGAGCTAAGGATATCTGGCTTTAACCAGGTCTCGGTAAATACAATTACCTGGGATGCAAAGGAAAAACTGCCAGAATACAATTTCGAGAGCTTGCTGCGTAAGCCTCTAGTATTCTGATAGGAAAGTTGGAAGGAAGTGGTTAGTTTTTTGGGACTGAAGGTGTTGAGGTGGTCTTAGCGGTGGTCCTTGCGGTTTGTGGCGGTATAGGGACGCGTACTCCCACTGGCCGCTTTTTCTTTGTTTTAGCCTCGAATTCTTTAACTACAACGTGCTCGGGCCAGAAGTCACCAGAGCAAATTGAGTCAAAGATATTCGGATAGACGCTAATCTTGAACGACGAGATGTGTCTGACATACGAAAAATTAAACTTTTCCACTTTTACATTTTCGGCTTGGGTTTTGCCTTGAATATAGGCAAGGACATCTTCCGATGCGAGGTCAGGGGCAAGCCGCGAAACAAATATTGTTTTCGATGGTGGAACAGCAGTTAGGGTCTTTGGTAACCCTACCTTACCGACAGCCGGTAGTCCGGATGTTTTTTCGCCCTGGGCAGTCTGCGGAGTCCGAGTGTGGGACACCGCAGCGGACACAACGGAAATTACTGGCGGACCTGTTGCCATTTCCACCCCTGTACATTCGGTTACCGAATCTAGTACCGCTCCCGATCTCAAGACCATTGGGCTTGGTATCGGTGTCGGTGGCTGTGCCGAAGGGGTGATCCCGATGGTAGTTTGCTGGGATTCACACAGTTGCTGACGACCAGCAACAGATTTTTTGCGCTTTGGCGACTCGTTTAATAGCTTCAGACTATTAAACTGAGCGTCTAACGCTGTGAGCAGATCATTCGCTTTGCGAAAATTGACCGTGAGCTCACTAAATCCGTTTCTAGTCTGCCGCATGAAGGATTTCATTTCCTTCTCAACCTCTCGACAGGACTGGCAACAATAATGTATTCCCGTTTTACTGGAAATTGCATCCGCAATACGGCCCGACAGCTCGACACACTTAGCGTGTATCACAAAGCCAGCAATATACACTTGGTTGGTCTGCCAAAATGGTTTTTTGGCAGTTTTTAATTCCACAGACAATATTAAAAGACTTTTCCACTAACCTTAGACCACTGTGCAAAGAGGAGAACCGTCAACGCGGGTGAGCGGGAGAGTGAGAGCGATAAGGAAATAGCGAGGGTGAGAGAGCTTAGAACCGTTTAGCTGCAGCTAAACACCAACGGAACGTAAGCGGGGAGAAGAGGGATAGGCACAAAAGAGAATGCAGAAAACCGTCTTAGCACAAAAACTAAAAGTGTAATTAAATACAAATTAAACACGAAAAAAGCTCATGCACACGCGGTAGCAAACGGCTGAAGTTAAGTGAGAAGTTTTGTGATGATTTTAATAAAAACCCCGGTGGCTTAAAAGGCAAAACAACACAATATTCGGAGCGCAAAACAAAAACACGACCTTTCACTATGAAGAGAAAAGACGTTGTTAGCCTGAAAATACTTAAAACTTATTCATGTTTAACACCAGCACCACTGCAGACAAATTGTTTTTTAATAATAGTTGTAGTGAATTAGCGTTAACAGCCGCTTTAATAAACCTATCATAAATCGTGAAAAAAAAAAAATACATGGAACTAAAATAGCTTACAAACTAGAGTCGCGCTTAAGCGAGCACGGGAGAGCGACGACACCCGAGCCCGAACTCCGGAGCGCGCGAGCACAGCGGAGAGCGCGAGAGCGTAAGCCCACAAGAGGGGCGAACGCGGACGGGAGCGAAAGCTCTGTTCGCCGAGGCGGCACAGTGGCCACTCGCATAAACATTCCGCCCCCCCTTGCAACCACCCGGGTTGCAACATTGGCCTTTTTACGGTTGGTGGCAGGTTCCGGACACGACCCATCCAAAAACGGTGCTCTGGGCCACCGGCAGCCCTTCCTGGATCTTCATGAACCCGGATTGCATTACTCGCGGATACATATCCGCGCCTAGGACCACGGAGATGGTCGCGGGTAGGTAAAACCGCTCATCAGCCAGGGTAACGTCCCGGAAGTGGGCCCACACCGTCTCGCTCAGCTCCCGGACTGGAGTGCGAATGAGCACGTGGGGTTCGACTTTAAATACGACCTCGAACCGGGCACTACTGTCTCGCCTGGAACCCACGGTGGCTGCACACACCTGCTCATCCCTGCGGTTGTCAGCGCCGCGTCGATGCAGTTCGTGGGCGTGCACGGGTCGATGAGCACCGCCGTGTCGAAGACCTGCGTCCCTGTATGGGACGTACCAACGCAGTCGGTAGTAGGTTAACGCTGTGCCGCTGCAACAGCGACGACAGCGACGAAGCGGTGGTCTCGCTCTGCGGGCTTCTCGGACGGGTGGCGGAAAAATGCCCATGCGCGGCGGACAAGTGCGGACGAGGGCCGCCGAACGGCCGGAGGACGCCGTGGAGTGGCGGATGAGGACCGACGCACGGCTGGGGAACGCCGTGGAGTGGCGGACGACGGGCGGCTGAAGAGTTCCGCGGGGAGTGGTTCCGCGACCGGCGAGCTTCCTGACGCGGCTGGCGCACAGCCAACGGCTCCTCGAAAAGGTGCAGCAACGTGTGATGATCCTGGCCGCACGTTTTGCAACAGTCCCCTCGCCGACACGCTCCGTCGGAATGCTCGTAAGCCAAACAACTGGGGCAACTGGGGGACTCAAGCGAAGAAATCGGCGGCACTTCCGTAACGGATGGATCCCAGTGCAGACTCGGCATCGGTAGGAGTTAGTACCTCGAGTACATCTGCGCTGCGATGGCGCTGCGTGGACGTGGAGACATCGTGCTTGATATGTCTAGCGGAATAGGATGAAAAAAAACGTGGCAACCAGTACTGGTAAAAAACTACGAATTGGACAACTACAAAACAGCACGGTGACGTGGAACATTGGACTGGACAGGCGACTGGTTATTGCGAGCAAGCCGGTGCTTCCATCGGAAGAAGCCTTGTCCTTGGCGATGGGACGTTTGATTGGAAGGAGGGGGCCTCCAACAAGAAAGTGAACGCGAATTCAAGCACGCTTCGATCCTAGCCAGAAGCGTAGACAGCTCTTCGAAAGTATATTTCCGCGTGGCAGTAGACTTGTAGAACAGAGTCTTGAAGCTTTTGTCGCCTGCCTCCCACAAGCCTCCCATGTGGGGGGCTTTTGGAGCGATGAAATCCCAACGTAGCTGCTGGTGGCTATACGCACTCGTCAAAGCCCCTTTAAGAGCCTGGAGGAAGTCGCGGGAGAGTAGACTAGCCGCACCCACAAAAGTCTTCCAGTTGTCCGGCTGAACTTGACGGGGGCATCCTCTCCGTGACACGAACCGGGCGGAAGCGGCGAGAAACTTCTCATTCGTAAGGTCAGACGTCGGCTCTAAATGGATGGCCTTGGTGGAGAAGCACACAAACACCAACACATACCCTTTTGTAATGAGGCATGCGCGTCCCGTGTAGTTCTTGATGTCGAAGGGGCCGGCATAGTCCATACCGGTACGTGTGAAGGGGCGCGAGAAGGACGTCCGCTCTTTGGGTAGTTCTCCCATGAGCTGAGTTTGCAACTTCTTTTTGTGGATAACGCATACCTTGCAGGAATGGATAACGGACTTGATCAAATTCCTCACTTTCGGGATCCAGAATTTGGAACGGATCAGACGGATCATCAGCTGATTACCGCCGTGCAGCGTTATGCGATGGGTAAAATGAACGAGGAGTCGAGACAGATGGCAGTTATATGGAAGAATAACCGGATGGCGTTCGTCATACTGGAGGAGTTCGGAGGCTGTAACACGGCCACACGCTCTCATGAGTCCTTGAGAATCCAGAAACGGGTTCAGGTTTTGAATCGGACTGGATGCTGGCACTGGCCGCTTGTGGCTTACACAGTCGATCTCAAGGCTGAAGTGCCTGCGTTGAGTGACGGAAATTAGGAGAATTTCGGCCGAAGCAACTTCAGTCGCCGTCAGGTGGTTCTCGAACGAAGACGTGGTCTTTCGCGAGCGCTGGATGAAGCGACGAACATAGGCGAGGACTCGCAGCGCCTTATTGAAAGTAGAAAAGCGCTCAAGAATATCTTCCGGGGGGGCCTTGGCAACGTGGACCTTGACTGCTCGCTTCTCAAGTTCAGTCTCGGTGAAGTCATTGGCTGAAATGGGCCACTCGGAGCGCGGCCCTTGCAGCCAGAAAGGGCCATGCCACCACAGTTGACTGTCCGCGAGGTCCTGAAGCCCTGCCCCACGGCTAGCTCCGGATTATGCTCGGAGCGGACATGTGCCCATTTCTCCACTTCCGTGTCGCCCGGTTTGCCACGAATGTTGTCCAGTGGCATGCCGGCCTGTGCAAGCAGGCGAGAACAATAATCGAGTCCGTCCAACAATGGAGGGCTGACGCAGGCAGGGCATCTTCGGAAGAATTGCGTTGGCCATCTCGGACAACAGGACGGCTCCGCACAACTCCAGCCGCGGGAGTGACCCTGTCTTGACTGGGGCCACCCGCGTTTTTGCCGTTAGCAAGTTCACCGCTACCGTGGACCCCACCTCAACTCGAACGTAAATGGCGGCGCCATAAGCCTTTTGCGAAGTGTCGCAGAAGCCATGATGCTCCACCTTCAAGTGTGGTCGGAAAGCGACCCAGCGGGGAATGCGGATCTGATCGAGCGCCGAGTAATTTTTCAGGAAGTCAACCCATCTTTTGCAGAATTCTTGAGGGAGGACATCGTCCCAGCCCAGATCCTGGAGCCAAATGTCCTGCATAAACATTTTTGCCCGGACAATGAAGGGGGCTAGCCAGCCGGCTGGATCGAACCACTTGGCAATTTGGGAAAGGATCTGACGCTTCGAGAACGATGATCCCAGGGTCAATTCTGGCGGAATGAAGAAGAACTCATCAGACGTAGCCTTCCAACGCACGCCGAGAGTCTTGGCCGTGCTTTCTGCGTCGATTTCGAGGAAATCAGCCCGAAGGAGATGGTCAGGCGGGATATTTGCCAAAATCGCCTTGCTATTGGACGTCCATTTCCTAAGTTGGAACCCTGCCGAACCCAGGGCCCCCTCGAGCTCTTGGATAGCTGCCTGCGCCTCCGACTTTGAGTCTGCACCAGCGAGAACATCGTCGCCGTACATGAAATGTCGGATAATTTGACTAAGTAACCTCAACTCTTCGTCCTTGGCGAGCTGTTGCAGGACGCGTATTGCCAGGAATGGGGCACAATTGATCCCGAAGGTGACCGTTTTTAATTCGTAGTCGCGGATTTCCCCGTCGGGGTTGCGAAACAGACGGCGTGATGCGGAAGGTAATACTTGGCGGAACTGCTCGTCGTAGGAACCTCGGTCATGTATCCCAAGTCGAGGTACTCTTGGATCACAGAGTCATACCGGGCTTTGAGGAGAGGATCTCTTTTCAGGCGCTGTTCGTTGCGGAGGAACTGAGCTAGAGCGAAGGATCGTGAAGCTGCTAGCTCGGAACCCTTGTGATCGGGGTCGCGCAAGGGGAGGTCACAACATATTTGCCACGATAGTCCCTTTTGGTAGTTTTTACGAAATTTAGTTCTCAAAAAGAATCAGGCTCGGGGACGATCTGAGTGGGCACTTCCTCCACCTCCCAGAATTTAGTAAGGAGCTGATTCAGGGAGTCTTTGAGGCGACATGTAACTCGCGTGGAGAAGGCAGACACATGGCAGGGGCCTCTCGAGTGGATTGGTCCTGTCAACACCCACCCGAAAATAGTCTCCTGGCAAATGTTCGTTTTGGAGTTGCCCAGGAGGATCGAAGGAAGAATATCTTGTGACGGTTAGTTGAACCCTAACTTGGAACCGCTAGGTCTGCCGAGCGAGAGGGAGAACACTTGGGGACCGCTAGGTCGACCGCAAGAGCGAGAGAACCCTAACTTGGGACCGCTAGGTCTGCCGAGAGAGAGAGAAAACACTTGGGGACCGCTAGGTCGACCGCAAGACCGAGCGAAACCCCAAACTTGAGACCGCTAGGTCTGCCAGAGAGAGAGAGACTTAAGTCGGGGACCGCTAGGTCTGCCACGGGCTAAAGAAGCTACTAATTAGAAACTACTCCTAACTACAATATATTTACCAAACCTACTGGTCCGGCTTACCAAAAGTGACTTTGCTGCTCTGCCTACAATCGCTGGCGGCTGCTGAGTGCAGATATGAGGCCAGCCGCCCGCTTTATATAGCCCCTGGCTAAGGCTAGTGTGCCCTTTGCCTCCTCACAGATCTGCCTGACTGATGTGACCAGCTCCCCTGGTCCAGTGTGCCCATTCGATCGTCGTTGGCGCGCCCGCGGATCTTGTTTAAATTCAAATCTAGATCAATTCCATTCCTTATTCCTCTATTATAAACTATATTTGTGCGCGTCTGTGCGTCACACTCCCCCCTCGCTTAGGATACGGTGTGATACCTCACCGTAATGGCTTCCCCCTTATCGAAAACGCTTCTCCAGGTTACATTACTACCCTGCTCTCGACCATGCTTCCATTCCCACTCGCCTGTTTCTGTTGCCGTTGTCTTCATCGCCGTGTCCCTCTTGCCTCGTGCTACCTCTTCGGCTAGTGGTTGCCGCGGTGTCTTTATGCCGTTGGCCTCTTCCAGTTCCGGTTCTATCGTTTTCCGGAAAATCCTCTCGATCGCCACACCTCCTTCGACCTTCTCTGCTTGCTCTGTGTCCTCCTTCTGTCTTCATCTGCTCTTGCTCTCCAGATTCAGCTCCAACCTCTCCGTCCACGCTGCCCTTCTTTACATTGATCCGTTCCCCTATCCACCTCGTATGTCTGCCTAGTGATGCCCTCTTCTTCATGCTCCACGTTGACCTTCTCCAGTTGTTCTATATCGTCTTTCCCAACGGCTGACCTCACGCACACCGCGGTATCTCTACCTTCCAGTGCGATCCATGGGTCTCGAACTACCTGGCCTGTCTGCTCCGTTCGGTTTGCCGCCATTTCACAGTACCGTCGCATCCCACGCAGATCTCTGGGCTGAGTCTGTACTGTGAGTGTTCGAGACTTTCTGCTTCGATAATCTCGACTATTTCCGCTAATTTTAGGAACTCGGGGAGTGTTTTAAACGCTGTTCTCCGTATATTTAGCTTTAGCTCGCTTCTGGAGTTATAATAAATCTGGCCCATTTTTTCCTTTTCCGTGTAATCCGTGAATCTCATCATCTTCATTAACTCCAGCGCGTATGCCCTCGATGGTTCCGACTTTCCTTGTCTACGCCAAGTAACTTGTTCCTTAAGTTGCTCCTGGTATCTTCGAGGCAAGAAGTACTCCACCATCTCTTCAGTCAGCACCGCCCAACTGTTTATTTTGATTGGCGTGCAGATCCACCAATCAATCGCTGCGTCTTCCAAAACGAATGGCATTGACTGCACCAATTCGTCGTGATGGATGCCGAATGCGTCGCCCAATTCTCCATATTCCGAATAAACTCCAGTGGATTGGTTGTCCCATTGTACCGTATTCCCCAGCTTCGTATCCGGTTGAGGATCTCCACGTTTATCTTTCGCTCCATATTCTTCTCCGTAATCCGTACTTTTTCTTCCAGTCTGCTTCTCTGACCGTTTCCTTTGGTCTTCGCTTTTCCACTTCCTGTCCTTCTTCCTCCGCTTCTTCCGTATACTCTCTTTTCCAGAACTTACTCCGCGTGTCGTTCTTTCTTTGCAACCACTACAACTATTCGGGTGCCACTGTGACGGTTAGTCGATGTTCAGCTCAGGGGCGGCCCAGGGTCGTCGCAGACATTTATTTGGTTCAGTTGTGGTTGTTGAAAGAGTTTCCGACCCATTCCCAGAGTAGAAAACTGGAGGTTATGCCGTACACTATCGTAATCTTTATTATCTTAAAATTTACAAATTCATAATGACTTCATGTCCTGCCGGATCTCGCCGCTCTGGAACGCCGTGATTGGGTGCCGGGATGTCCTTCTCGTCCGGGTCGTCGATGTCCGCGGGAATGACTATGCTCGGGGGCGTTCGATCATCCACGAGCGAGAGAGTTACTTGGGGGACCGCTAGGTTGTGAGGAAGCGATCTATTCTAAGGCTGGGATATCCTCAGCGGCTCAGAGTTCCCCCATTATTTATAGTGAGACCGGCAGGGGAAACGGGGATGGCGCTGGTGAAAGCGCGTATTTAGTTTTAGGAGGAAAATCTGGGAAAGGGGCGGTCCGTGTAGGACTGCGTTTTATTTGGGACAGACGGATGAGCGGTCCGAGCGGCCGGCCGGAGCCGGGAACCGCGTCGGATCCATTGGGGGCGTGGTCAGGTACCCGGCCCTGTTTACCATGGTGCCGGGCCGCTGGCCGCGCCAAGGGGAGATGCCCAGGTCAGGATAGTCGAGCGCGTAACCGTCGTCCCGGCCTCCTGATCCCGGAGCGGAGCCTCGGAACTGGGATCGGGCCCGTTTACCGTGGTGCCGATGCCCTGATCCTGAGCAGAGCTGCGAACGCGGAACCGGCCCTGTTTACCATAGTGCCGATGCCGTGGTCCAGAGCCGAAGAGGGAGAAGGATCTCCGGATCTAGGAATCGGCCCCGTTTACCGTGGTACCGACGCCCCAATCCGGAGCAGAGCCACGAACCCGGAACCGGCCCTGTTTACCATGGTGCCGATGCCGTGGTCCGGAGCCGAGGCTGGGAAGGAATCCCGGGATCTTAGTGCCGACCCTGTTTACCATGGTGCCGGCGCTTCGACCCCGAGCGAAGCCGCGGAACCGGGAAATCGGCCTCGTTTACCGTGGTACCGATTGCCCTGATCCGGAGCCCAAGGTGGAGGGTGATCTCGGGATCTAAAAGCCGGCCCTGTTTACCATGGTGCCGGCTTCCAAGTCTCGGCCTCCGTCGCTACCGGAAAGGTTGCGGAACTTGAGATCCGGCCCTGTTTACCATGGTGCCGGGTCCAAGTCCGCCCAGGAGTGGGTTCTTGGGAAGAAGAGGGGGAGGAAGAGGAGCTGTAAGGAGGAATGCCAAAATGCCGTCGGGATTTTATGATTTGCGTTTATTGTCAGTCTAGTTTTCCCTACTCTCGTTTTCCTACCTCTTGCCTACACCGCCGGCTCCCATGCAGCGGGAGGCGGCTTGGCCGGCTCACCCTCCTTAGCCCTGGGCGCTGGACTCCATGTCCATGTGGCCCAGAGTTGAAAATGCCGTCGGTACTTTGTTCCGCGTGTTCCTGCGGGACTAGCGTCGCACGTCTCGGGCCCTTCCTCTGCCGATGTTCTGGCACAGAAGCTTCGGCCTCTGCCGCGGCGTATGTTCTCGCCGTCTCTTTATTACTTATTCATCGTCTCACCTCGACGGATAGCTCACAATTCATCGCCTCACATAGACGGATAACTCACAATTCATCGCCTCACATAGACGGATAACTCGCAATTCATCGTCTCACCTAGACGGATATCTCTCGTTCACAAAAGAACTCATTGGCGGGATTTTCTCTTTATTCAACTATTTCTATATTTCAGCTATTTCTCTATATTCTCATTAACCTCATTAGGCATTTCCGCATCCGGCATTTTTCGTAAATCTTCATGGCAATACTTGAACGACCGGTTACTCGTCAACGACTTTAGCGCATACCTGTCACCCTCTAATACTTCAGTTACCAAAAACGGTCCTTTGAATTTCGGATCTAACTTGGTTTGGTGTCTTTCTTCATTTTTCAGTAGCACATAGTCACCTACGTGGTGTTTGTCAACGGCTGCCTTACTGCTATTAAATCTGGATTTGTCGTAAGACGCTAAGGAATTCATATTTTCTGTCGCCTGCGCTCTAACAGTTGCCAAATCTATTTCACATTCGGTCTCACATGGGGGAAGCAGGTCGAGCCTGCTTACCAATCAACATCTCCAACGGACTTGCCTCAGTGGCACGAGAAATTGTACAATTCAGTGCAAGTTGGACTTCGCCAAGTGCATCCTGCCACGATCGTTGACTCGATTCTACCACTGACAACAAATTTTTCAGTATGCTCATGTCCCGTTCCACCTGCCCATTTGCGCGGCTCATTCCCGTAGCAATCAAGTGAAGTTGAACTTTCTGTGATGCGCAAAACTCTGAAAACTTGGAGCTAGTGAAACATCTGCCCTGGTCGGCGATAACGCGATCTGGTACTCCGAATAAGGATATGGAAGATTTCATAGCGTTGACACAGCTTTCGGCATCTATCTTTAAGGTGTGATATAGATAAACAAACTTTGTATAGCCATCGATCTGAACAATAAGATATTCCTTTATATCGCTCTTGCCACTTAATTTTCCCGTTATATCTATATGAATGGTGTGCCACGGTATACTTGTCTTCGGAATAGAATGAAGTTCCGCCTGAACCTTCCCAGACGATGATTTCACGGACCGACAAGTAATACAGTTTGAAACAAATTTTCGGACATACTTAACAATTTCTGTTATCTCGGGGTCTAATCGTTGCTCAGCAAGAAACCAAGTACTTGAAATTTCGGACAGATTTACTCGTTTTTCGGGAATCTTGTTCATTGACAGAATGTGTTCGGATGGTAAAGGATTTCTTGATAGGAAATCGACATGAGCCATACGCTTACCCTCTCTATACTGAATTTCAAAATTAAACGATAAGTAAGTAGGCCCACCAGCGGTGAACTCTGGGGGTTTAAATCTACTTTTGTGCGAGAAGCTTTTAATGAATTGCAGTCGGTATAGACAACGAACTCACGGCCAATTAGATAATGGCGAAAATGTTTAACGGCTTTTACCACTGCCAAGGTTTTAAGCTCCTAAGAGTGATATCTAGATTCAACAGAGGTAGTTGTTTTGCTGAAGTACTCGATTACATGGGGTTTACTTTCTATACGGTGCAAAAGTATCGCTCCATAACCACAGGCACTTGCATCAGTGTGCAACTCTATAGGATATTGCGGGTCGAAAATGACGAAAACAGGCTCATTTGTGAGGATCGTCACAACTTTGAGTCTGATCTCTTCTAGCTCAGCGCTTCATGTAATCTTGCCGTTACCAGATGAAAGTGAATACAAAGGTTTCATAAGTTGGGAGAATCCAGGAACGAATTTGCGAAAGTACGAGGCCAGGCCAATGAATTGTCTAACGCCGGAGACATTTTGAGGAGGAGGCAAGGAGCTTAATGAAGCTATCTTTCGCACATTCGGGCGAATCTCCCCAGCTCGCACTTCATAGCCCAAATACTAGACCGTTGTTTTGAGAAAACTACATTTAGTAAGATTAAAGGTAAAACCAGCCTTTGTAAGAACATCCAAAACAGTTGCAAGCCTTTGTGACGTTCAGTCAAGCCTCGGGTAGGTCAGGGCTGGCCAGGATCATCCAGGACATTTATTTGATTCAGGAAAGTGGTGCTAGAAGGGGAAAATTCCGACCCGAGCCCCAGTAATAACGCTGGTTTGAACCTGGATTAGGCTTAAAAAATAGATATATATGGTTTATTGAAATTAATGACAGAGTAAATATTTCCGGAGTCGGGGTTCCGACCAGCGAGCGTCCGTGTCCTGCGGGAGGGGTCGCGGGTCCGGGGTCCGCGTAGGTGGCTTCCTGTCGTTCGAGTGGGATGATCGGGGTCCCGTGATGCGTCCCTGGCCTTCGGGAAGACGTGGATCAATTGAGACGAGACCGTCAATAAGGATACGTAGTGTTAATGGGACGGAGCCGTCAGCAGGACGAAGCCGTCAGCGGGTTTGCGGGAATTAGGACGAGGCCGTCAACGGTGTGTGAGAGAATAGGACGAAGCCGTCTGCAGGACGATGCCGTCAGCGAGATATGCGAGAATTGGGACGAAGCCGTCAACGATATTCGAGAAGTAGGACGGAGCCGTCTGCAGGACGAAGCCGTCAGCGAGATATGCGAGAATTGGGACGAAGCCGTCAACGATATTCGAGAAGTAGGACGGAGCCGTCTGCAGGACGAAGCCGTCAGCGATGTATGAGAAGTAGGACGGAGCCGTCTGCAGGACGAAGCCGTCAGCGATGTATGAGAAGTAGGACGAAGCCGTCTGCAGGACGAAGCCGTCAGCGATGTATGAGAAATAGGACGAAGCCGTCTGCAGGACGAAGCCGTCAGCGAGGTGTGAGAAATAGGACGAAGCCGTCTGCGGGACGAAGCCGTCAGCGATGTATGCGAATTGAGGACGAAGCCGTCAACGATATAGGTGAGAAGTAGGACGAAGCCGTCTGCAGGACGAAGCCGTCAGCGATGTATGAGAAGTAGGACGAAGCCGTCTGCAGGACGAAGCCGTCAGCGATATACGAGAAATAGGACGAAGCCGTCTGCAGGACGAAGCCGTCAGCGATATAGGCGAGAAATAGGACGAAGCCGTCTGCAGGACGAAGCCGTCAGCGATATAGGCGAGAAATAGGACGAAGCCGTCTGCAGGACGAAGCCGTCAGCGATATAGGCGAGAAATAGGACGAAGCCGTCTGCAGGACGAAGCCGTCAGCGATATAGGCGAGAAATAGGACGAAGCCGTCTGCAGGACGAAGCCGTCAGCGAGGTATAAGACAATAGGACGGAGCCGTCTGCACAAGACTTAATATGGCAAATATATAGACTTAGTATGGAGGAATAGGACGAAGCCGTCAACCAATACCTAGGTTAGTTAAGTCTTACTCCTTTGTTACCGCTGTTCCAGTTCCTTGGTTGCTGCTTGCTGCTTGCTGCTGCGCGCTAGGTGACTTCCACCTTGGTCGACTCCGACCACCGAATGATAGCTCTGAGGCTAGCGGCCGGCTTTATATAGCGCTTGGCGGGTTTTAGTGTGCCTGCACGGGCCGTGGATTTGCCCGAATAGTGTGGCAGCTCCCTGGGCATTTGCCCGACTTAGTGTGGCCAGTGGTTTTGTTCGTTGGGGCGGGCGCGCGCACCGGGTTTGAATTTGAATGTCTTTATCGTTGGGCGGGTGTTTATGGGCGTGGGTTCGTTATTTACACTTATTATTTAGTTACTTATTTTACTTATTATTTATTTACAGTCCGAGTTGTATTATTATTTATTTAGTTTAGTTGTTCTTATTATTTATGTACAGTTTTGTATTATGATTTATTTAGTTTAGTTGTTATTATTATTTATGTACAGTTTTGTATTATTTATTTATTTAGTTTGTTTATTATTATTATTTATATACAGTTTATTTATTATTTTGTGCGCCCCGCGTCACACTCCCCCCTCCTTAGGGAAGTGACGCTTTATGGTCACAAAATTACCTCTATTGGAGGTAATTCGCCACCAATTTCCGCCGTCCCTCTCCAGCCAGCGTTTCTGCGTCCGCTTCTTTTTCTCCGCCAGCGTTGCCCTTATTTTTTCCATTGTTGATTTGGAAATTCGGGCTCCTTCTGGCATGGTCCATCCTGAGACTTTTCCCGCGTTATCGGAATCTAGTTCCAGGATGTCCTGGTCCGGAGAGTTGTCTCGCGGTGTTGTTGTCCTTGCCGCTGTGCTGGTTATTCCGGCTGTTCGAAAGTTGACTGGCGCTGGTGCCGTCTCCATTGGTCGGTTTCCGTTCTCTTGTCCTGTTGTTTGTGCCTGGGTCGTCATCGATCTAATTGTCTGCCTTTCTCCGCTGCTTTGCTGGTGTCTTGGATTCTCCCTTGGGATATGTGCGACTCTGGTCCGGCCCCGTTGGACGGTCTCCGTCACCGGTCGGGCCCTTCCGTCGTCGCTCACCTCCCTTGGGTTAATCCTGCCAGCATTCCCTGGTGGGGTTCCGGCCTCCCCGTCTCGGCCCTGTTGGACGAATTCCGTCGACTGTCGGACCGGGGCGGGGTAGCCTGTTCCCCTCTGGCATGGCGGTTGGGACACTCCAGCCTGGATCTTCCGCAATGTCTCCGGCGGTTGGATCCTCGCCTCGCGGCTTGTTGTCGGTCCCTCGGCGTTTGGTTGGGCGCTTGGGTTGCTACTGTTTCCCTGGACGGTCTCCGTCGACTGGGAAGTGCTTGCACCCTGCGTCCCCGGGCGGTTCGGCGGTACCATTTTTGGTGGTGCCGTCCGTTTTCGGGTTGTACCCTGTGCCTGGGGTTCGATCAATTGTGACCGGGTTTGCCCTGCCTTTGCCTTGGCATAACTTCTCCTGACTTGTTCGGCGCTCACTTTGAACTTATTCATAGTTGCTGTCGCTCGCCTTCTGTGGCCCGGACTGGTTTTGGCTCTTCTTATATAGGCCTATTCCGCCTTTTGGTGTGGTTGCCTTCGATCTTGTTTTCCCTCCTTAGTGTGCCCGTTGTCTCTGCTAGGTTTAATCCCTCATTTTCCGCTGTTGTCGATATATCGATATGCCCTTGTCCGATAGTCGATTTATCGAGTTCATTTTGGTTTGATTCCTCGCTCACATGTGGTTTTGTGTCTCCGATATATATTCGTTTTGTTTTCCGCGTCGTTTGATTTCTAACTGTCAGTATTACCGGAGACACGAACCCTGTTACTTTCCATGGACCGTCGTATTTCGGGGCCAATTTCGCATTAAATTTATCTGCCGCGTTAGATAAATGGTGTGTCTTACACCATACGAGATCACCCCTTGCCGGCTTCCATTCCCTTTTCCGCATGTCGTACTGTCGTTTTTGTTGTTCCGCTGCTCTCCCCATGTGTCCTGCGGCTTCTTTTCGTATGCCTTCTATGCGCTTCCATCGTTTTTCCACGCTCTCCTCTTTTATTCCTGATCCTTCCGTTTCCCTGTCGAATACGGTGTTCGGAATTCTCAGCTCCTTTCCCAGTACTATCTGTGCAGGGCTGTACTTCGTGGACTCCGACGTGCTGCTGTTAAACGCCAGCATTAGTTCTGGGAGTTTGTCATCCCAGTTCGTCTGGTCCTCACCCGTTATCTGGGCGATCATTGTTTTGATGGTCCGATTTGTTCTTTCCGTTGGGTTTTCTTGCGGAGTATATGGGGCCGTGAACTGTTGTTTGATTCCCCATCTCTCCATTTCTTGCTTCGTTTTGCGGCCGGTGAATTGGACTCCGTTATCCGATATTAATATCTTCGGTGCACCAAACCTTGTCACAATCCTTTCCCGGAACGCCCGCAAGAATGAATCGGCCGTGGCTTGTCGTATTGCCGCCAACTCCACCCATTTGGAAAACTTGTCCACCATGACGAGTAGTGCCGTGTTTCCGTGTTTAGATCGTGGCAGTGGTCCTACAAAATCGACGCATACCGTTTCCCACGGGGCTTCCGCGACCTTAGTCAGCATCTTCCCTGCTGCCTTCTGCTGTGCCACTTTGTATCTTTGACAGCTCTCGCAGCTTCTTACAAAGTTCCGTACATCCTTTGTCAGTTGCGGCCAGAAGTACTTTGTTCTTATTCTTCTTGCCGTTTTGAACATTCCCATGTGTCCTGTTTCGGCCTGGCAATGATTCTCTGTTAGAATCTGTTGTACTTCTTCTTCTGGCACGCACAGTTTCCATGGGTGTTGGTCCCTTCTGTCCTGACTCAGTTTGTATAGCCTTTTTCCTTCTACTCGGAACTCTGTGTCCTGTGGGTTCTCTTGTATTTCACTGATCTTCCGGCTTATCCAACTTCCGGTGTTCTTGATCGCCTTTAGTTCCACTGGTGGGGCTCTTGACAGTGTGTCTGCCACCACGTTCAGCTTCCCTTTACGATATTGCACCTCAAATTGGTATGGTTGAAGCCCCAGTGCCCACCGTGCTATTCTCCCTGCTGGACTTTTGATGGAGTTCAGCCACTTAAGCGCCATATGGTCTGTCACCACTATAAATTGGTATCCTTCCAGGTACATCTTAAACTTCCCGATGCCCCAATGGATTGCTAGACATTCCTTTTCTGTTGCGCTGTAATTTTGCTCCGCCTTACTTAGCTTCCGGCTTGCAAATGATATTACGTGTTCTCCGTCCTCCGTTTCCTGGGTGAGTACGGCTCCAATGCCCACATCGCTGGCATCCGTCTGCAGTTTGAACTGCTTTGTAAAGTCGGGACATACCAGTACCGGTGCTTCTGTGAGACTTTCCTTGAGGCTGTCAAAGGATTGTTGGTGACGCTCGCCCCATTCGAATTTTTTTCCTTTACAGATTAATTCATGTAGCGGTCCCGCTTGTTCGGTGAACTTTGGTATGAACCTTCTATACCAAGAGGCCATCCCTAGAAAGCTGTGTACTTCTTTGGTGTTTTTCGGCGCTGGTAGGTCTTTGATCGCCGCTACCTTTTCGGGGTCCGTTCGGATACCCTGATCGCTCACCACGTGTCCCAGGTATTTCAGCTCCTTTTGAAAAAACTTGCATTTTTCTGGGTTGATGCGCAAGTTTGCTTGCTGCAATCTCCTGAATACCTCTGTCAGCTTTTCCAGGTGCTCTTCCTTTGTGCGTCCTATTACGATGATGTCATCTAGGTACGCGAAGGCAAATGGCTCCATTTCCGGTCCGATAACGTTGTCAAGTGCTCGCTGGAAGGTTGCTGGTGCTGTGGTCAGTCCGAATGGCATTACCGTCCACTGGAACAGCCCTCGACCCGGTACCGTAAATGCCGTGTATTGCCTGCTCTTCTCCTCGACTGGGATTTGCCAATAGCCCGATTTCAAGTCTATCGTGCTTATGTATTTGGCTTCCCGTAGCTGGTCGAGGATGAAGTTCATACGAGGTACGGGGTATGCATCTTTCTCAGTCCGGTCGTTCAGCAACCTGTAGTCGATGCACATTCTCCACTCGTTATTTTTTTTCCTCACTAGCACTACGGGTGCACTATATGGACTTCGTGATCGCTCTATCAAGCCCAGGCTTAGCAATTCGTCTACCTGTTCGTTGATTATTGCCTGCTGTTTGGGGTTTCGCGGGTAATACCTCTGCTTGATTGGTTTGTCGTCCTTTAGGTAGATTTTGTGTACGGCTGCGTTGCTGACTCCCTTCATGTTCTCGAATATTCGTTTGTTTTCTTCCAGAAATGCTTCGATATCCTGTTCGGACAGATTCCCCGGCGCCGTTGGCTCCTGCATGCCTTGTTCGTCATCTCTTCCTCCGTTGTCGAATCCCCTGATTTTCAGTTCGAGTCCGCCGCATCTGAGTACGCTTTCTGCACCAGCCAGAAAGTCCATTCCCAAGAGGATTCCTCCCTCCACATTCGGTAGGATCATGAATGTTATCTCGAACCTTCGTCCTCCGAACTCTACGTTTGCCCTGAAGCCTCCCATCGCCTTCTGTCGCGATCCATCCGCTAGTGATATCTCCGCCTGCAGTTTGTTCCACCTTCCTTCCTCTCTTAGGTCTTGGAACATGTTCCTGCTTATTGCGCTCTTGGTTGCACCGGTGTCTATTATGCCCTTGGCAATCCTACACCCTACTCTAAACGTTGCTACTATCTGGTAGCCGTCGCACATTATACCACCCGCTGCTGGACCCATTCTTCGTGCCTGAGCTGCCAGCTCTATCCGCTCAGGCCTCCGGCGTTTCCCGACCTGGTTCGACAGCATTCTGTTGTCCTGACTCCGTTTCTCCCGCACACCCAACAGAACAGTCTTGGTGGGTTTCCGCATGTGCGTGCCGTATGTCCGGTTCCGCCGCATCGCATGCATATTTCTGACCTCACCGGCTGTGGTGCTGTTTGTCCGGTTTGTGCTTCCATTTGCTCGATCTCTTCTACCTCTTCCGCGAGCTTGAGGAATTCCGTCAGCGTTGTAAATCCGGTTCTTCTTGCATATAGCTTCAGTTTGCTTCTGCAATTTTTGTATACCCAGTCTAGTTTTTCTGATTCCGATAGCTTCGTGAATCTCATGAGCTTTCTTAGGTTCATCGCGTATTCCCTTACTGGCTCGTTTTCTCTTTGTCTTAGCTGTGCTATCTGGGTTTCTAACTGCTCTCCATACCGGGGCGGCAGGAAATACTCCAGCAGTTCTGTTCGGACTTGTGCCCATGATGTGATCCTTGTTGGCGTCGTGTTCCACCAATCTATTGCGATCCCTTCCAGTATGAATGGCATTGTCTGGACTAGCTGGTCGAGGTGGAGTCCGTATCCATTTGCCCATTGTTCCATTTTTTCTAGGAATTCTAGTGGGTTGGATGTTCCTTGGTACCTTATGTCCCAGTTTCGTACCCTGTCGATAATCCCTGTCTCCTTCTTGCCCTCCATTTTTGTTTCGATCTCGTTGTCCATTCTTGTTTTTTCCTCCGTTACGATGATCTCTGGTATTCTAGCAGGGCTTTTCTCCCTCCGGTATTTTTCTGCCAGCAGTGTCAGCTTCTTTCTTACTGTTTCTGCGTGGTCCGTCCTTTTCGAGAAAGCGGCCAATGTTTTCCGTAATTCCTCGTTCTTTCCTGATGAATCCAATCCAAATTCACTTGCGTACTCTATCAATTCTGGTTTTGTTGCCATATATACCCAACTGGACATTACTTTCTCGGCGTCGGCTCCTTCTAAACACCACTTAATCTGTTCGGGCGCCACCTGTGACGTTCAGTCAAGCCTCGGGTAGGTCAGGGCTGGCCAGGATCATCCAGGACATTTATTTGATTCAGGAAAGTGGTGCTAGAAGGGGAAAATTCCGACCCGAGCCCCACTAATAACGCTGGTTTGAACCTGGATTAGGCTTAAAAAATAGATATATATGGTTTATTGAAATTAATGACAGAGTAAATATTTCCGGAGTCGGGGTTCCGACCAGCGAGCGTCCGTGTCCTGCGGGAGGGGTCGCGGGTCCGGGGTCCGCGTAGGTGGCTTCCTGTCGTTCGAGTGGGACGATCGGGGTCCCGTGATGCGTCCCTGGCCTTCGGGAAGACGTGGATCAATTGAGACGAGACCGTCAATAAGGATACGTAGTGTTAATGGGACGGAGCCGTCAGCAGGACGAAGCCGTCAGCGGTTTGCGACAATTTGGACGAGGCCGTCAACGGTGTGTGCGCGAATAGGACGAAGCCGTCTGCAGGACGATGCCGTCAGCGAGATATGCGAGAATTGGGACGAAGCCGTCAACGATATTCGAGAAGTAGGACGGAGCCGTCTGCAGGACGAAGCCGTCAGACGAGCAGGATATTGCGAGAATTGGGACGAAGCCGTCAACGATCTTCGAGAAGTAGGACGGAGCCGTCTGCAGGACGAAGCCGTCAGCGATGTGTGAGAAGTAGGACGGAGCCGTCTGCGGGACGAAGCCGTCAGCGATGAGTGAGAAGTAGGACGAAGCCGTCTGCAGGACGAAGCCGTCAGCAATGTATGAGAAATAGGACGAAGCCGTCTGCAGGACGAAACCGTCAGCGAGGTGTGAGAAATAGGACGAAGCCGTCTGCGGGACGAAGCCGTCAGCGATGTATGCGAATTAGGACGGAGCCGTCAACGATATATGAGAAGTAGGACGAAGCCGTCTGCAGGACGAAGCCGTCAGCAATGTATGAGAAATAGGACGAAGCCGTCTGCAGGACGAAGCCGTCAGCAATGTAGGAGAAATAGGACGAAGCCGTCTGCGGGACGAAGCCGTCAGCGATATAGGCGAGAAATAGGACGAAGCCGTCTGCGGGACGAAGCCGTCAGCGATATAGGCGAGAAATAGGACGAAGCCGTCTGCGGGACGAAGCCGTCAGCGATATAGGCGAGAAATAGGACGAAGCCGTCTGCGGGACGAAGCCGTCAGCGATATAGGCGAGAAATAGGACGAAGCCGTCTGCGGGACGAAGCCGTCAGCGAGATATAAGGCAATAGGACGGAGCCGTCTACACAAGACTTAATATGGCAAATAGATAGACTTAGTATGGAGGAATAGGACGAAGCCGTCAACTAATACCTAGGTTAGTTAAGTCTTACTCCTTTGTTACCGCTGTTCCAGTTCCTTGGTTGCTGCTTGCTGCTTGCTGCTGCGCGCTAGGTGACTTCCACCTTGGTCGACTCCGACCACCGAATGATAGCTCTGAGGCTAGCGGCCGGCTTTATATAGCGCTTGGCGGGTTTTAGTGTGCCTGCACGGGCCGTGGATTTGCCCGAATAGTGTGGCAGCTACCTGGGCATTTGCCCGACTTAGTGTGGCCAGTGGTTTTGTTCGTTGGGGCGGGCGCGCGCACCGTGTTTGAATTCGAATGTCTTTATCGTTGGGCGGGTGTTTATGGGCGTGGGTTCGCTATTTACAGTTATTATTTAGTTACTTATTTTATTTATTATTTATTTACAGTCCGAGTTGTATTATTATTTATTTAGTTCAGTTGTTCTTATTATTTATGTACAGTTTTGTATTATGATTTATTTAGTTTAGTTGTTATTATTATTTATGTACAGTTTTGTATTATTTATTTATTTAGTTTGTTTATTATTATTATTTATATACAGTTTATTTATTATTTTGTGCGCCCCGCGTCACACCTTTCCAAAGCCAATTCCTTGGTTGGCGATACTATCATTATATCGTCCATGTAAACTATTACAAACTATTACAAGGTCACCAAGTGCATTCATGACTGCGCGCTGGAAAACAGATGGCGCATTTTTGAGGCCAAAAGGCATTGTAACATATTCAAATTGACCATCTGGGGTCACAAATGCAGTATATTCCACGGATTCAGGGTGAATCGGGATTTGGTGGAAGCCACTCGCCATATCCAGGCATATGAAATAATTTTCTCCGCGAAGTCTAGCAATTTGATCGCTAATAAGCGGCAAGGGATATTTATCCGAAATCGTGTTTGAATTTAACTCTCTAAAATCGACACACAGACGGTCGGTGCCATTTTTCTTTTTAACGAGCAATATGGGGCTAGCAAATGGAGAACAACTTGGGCGAACAATATTACACCTTATCAATTCGCTCACTTGCATACGCACTACTTCTCTTTCTTCGGGGCTAAGTCTGTAAGGTCGGCGCTGGACAGTTTTAGTTGGATCAATTAAACGGATTTTCATTTCACCTTTATTTACTCGGGTATGAGGTATCCCATTGGTAAATGAAGTCGAGTGCTTTTCAAGTAGTTCGATTTATTTAGCTTTCTCATTGTCGACTAATTCGGTGTCGATATCGGACAAGCGATCGCTCGGCAACGGAACAATTATTAACAGTTTTTGATTTTACTACTTTAAAATTATCGGATGTCACAATTACATAAAAGCCTTGTTTGAGTATCTCTCGCCCTATTAGAATATCACTCCTCAATTGCTCATTCGGGACTACATGAAATAATATTTCCATAATGTTTTCGTTTATAGTAACCTCACTCAAGATTTGCAATGTACTACATACACTGCCACCACCAATACCCTTTATCATTACAATATTGTTTATGCGTTTACCCGATAACTTATTACTAATGTCGTCTTTAATAAGGGAGCACTCTGCACCGGAATCGAAGCAAATTGGATAGATCTCACCTCGTTGATGCAAATTTCCCTTTGGCTCAGTCACACAACATTGGTTAACAGTCTTCTGTTGAGTCACATCTTGCTTGGCTGCACTTCCGTTCCTCGGGCACTGGTTGGAGAAATGTCCCAATTGGCCGCACCAATAGCACGTGACATTTGACTCTTCACGCTGCGGTTTCGCCTCTCTATCTTGTCGCATTTTAATTCGGCATTCAGCAATTCGATGTCCCGGCTTTGAACAGAAGTGACATACAACTGGCGATGCCTTATGGTTCTTCTGGTTAGGTCCAACGTTGTCATCTCGAGCATGTCGCTTCTTGTCGAACGTAAACGCTTTTAACTCCGCCTGTAGCTTACTTCTGGTGCGCACATTGGATGTGAAGAGAACGCGCTGCAAACGACTGTCGATGTTTGCCATATGCGCAAGAACAGTTGTAACGGCAATTTCTTCAATTTCCATATTTCGCCACTTCGTTTTCAGCGTCGTCACCAACCGACTCGCATATATCGCGTAACATTCGGCGGCACTCGGGCGGCTGTTGAGTAAATTCAAGTAAATTCGGCGTCTCTTCGGTTTCAAAGCGCTGCAGAAATTGGTCCTGGAACTCTCGCCAAGTCATACCATAGTACGAAATTTGTGTGAGCCAATGAGATGCAGTTCGCTCCATACAGTTGCTAAGTGCCATGACCAATTTACTTCCTTGAAGGGGGTGCTCAGACAAAATTATATCGGTTGTAGAACACCACTTTGCTGCCTCAACGCATGCAGCTTCAGGGTTAAATTTGGGTAGCTTAACCTCAAAGTTAGGTTGTTGCTCGCGTGCCGGCGTCACTTGCATGATTTTCACAAGTTCAGCGATATTCCGATTTTGCATTTCGACCACTGCACGCCACTGCTCCTCAGAAAATGCAGGGTGTGGCACAGATCCCACTTCTGATGTCGGGTTGTTGATGCCAGGAGCCTCGTCGTCCGTCCGTTCGTACATATCTGCGTCGTTCATAATGTCCTCCACCACTCAATTGGTAAGCTGCGCGCGTTCAACGAGTCCACTTGCGTCTGCTTCGGCTTCTCAATGCTTAATGTGTCGTTTCGTACAGACTGATTTTTTTTCTTCCTTGACCTTATTATTTTGACATTCCCTTTTCATTATGTCTCTTTCTCACTCTAACCAAGCAGCGCAAGTGGCCACGTTCAGCAACAGCTATATTGGTCTCATTCTAGCAGAGTCTCGTTCCTAGAAAATTCATCTATTCATACTCATACATTGACAGTGAATAGGAACACGCATAACAGCAGAAGGAACATGGAGAAGAAGTAAATAGCGATTAAGTGCATACACATTATTTTCGCCCCGACATGTACATATGTGCCAACATGTATTGGATGAACGCACATACATATATATGTACATATGCCGCGACCGTTTGCACTTTGATGTACGGAACGAGAACGGCGAGGAATATGGCGGCGCGAAAAAGAAGCGAAGTGGAGACAAATGGAACGAAGATCGACGAGGAGGAATGAAATTCTCAACTGCCGTTGTGTCAGGAAAATTCGCGGAGGTGGAATTGACTCGGAAAAATAGTCTTACAGCAGTGCGACCGAAATGGAATGTTCGGAGCTCTGCTGAAGACCGGCAGTGGGAAAAATGAAGAAAATTCGTACTTATCTTGGCGAACCAAAGGCCGGGAACTGCTCGCAGAAGAGAAGAATCCTTATCCGGCTCGAAGGACCAATGTTTGTAGGGGGGCCGATCTCGGTCTCCAAAATAAGCAGCGATCAAGCAGGTGATGAAAACGCAGGAATTTTACTCCCACGGCGCAAAGCGAAATAAGTCCGACGAAGGGAACCTACGGCACCAGAAAAAAGAACAAGATGTGGGAGCGTCGTGGGAATTCAGTGTTTATTCTGCGCATTCGTACATGGAACAAAAATAGCTTACAAACTAGAGTCGCGCTCCCGCCCGCTTAACTCCGCTTAAGCGAGCACGGGAGAGCGATGAAACCGGAGCCGAACTCCGGAGCGCGCGAGAGCGTAAGCTCACAATGCTCTCTCAATGGTGGCTACTAACGAGTGTAGTGCCGTCTCCACTGATTTCCCTTTCGTGTAAGCATGCTGGTTGGATGACAGCAGTCGTCCCACATCGTTTCTGATGTATATGTCCAGCAGCTTTTCTAGCGTCTTAAGTAAGAATGAGGTGAGGCTAATCGGCCTGTAATCCTTTGGGCTCACATGGCTGCACTTGCCTGCTTTTGGAAGGAAGACAATCCTAGAGGTCCTCCATTGGATAGGGATATAGCCCGTGCTTAGGCAAGCTGTGAATATAGCGTGCATTCATGGGGTGATCACTTCTTTGGTCACCTGTAACATGGCTGGGAATATTACATCTAGTCCTGGTGCTGTTATTCCCACGAAGGAATCTATAGCACATTGGATTCATCTAGAGAATATTAAACTTGTTGGGAGATTCTCTTCTCCAAGTGCGAGATCCTGGTGCTTGTTAGCATCGGATATCTCAGTGCATCCTGGGAAGTGAGCATGCATTAGTGCTGTTAGGGCCTCCTCGCTGCCCTCAGTCCACTGTCCGTCGTCGCTTTTGAGCTGACTCTGTATGGTGGGTTGCTTCGATAGCAATTTGGTCACGCATGTAAGGAATGCGGACTCAGCACTTAGGTGGCAAATTGCAAGGGTCTTTGACTCGTGAAATAAGTGCATTAATATATTTGTATTTATTGTATTTATTTATTCATAACACTGAGTACAGTGTGCATTCACTACAATGGTCTCTCAAGGACTCGCCATTCAGATACCATTGTACATTGTCCCTTTGTGAGTGTTAAGTCTAGCACGTTCGAGGAGGTGGGACCTACGAAGGTATGCTCCTCCCCCACGTTCGCTATACATATTTTAGTGGATAGTAAAAAGTCTAAGAGTGACTCACCTCTGTCGTTTATGTCGGGGCTACCCCACACGCAGTGATGTGCGTTGGCGTCTGCACCCATGAGCAGTTGCTCCCCCAGGTGGCGCTTTTTGAGGCGCAGGTAGACACTACCCATGCCCCACGCCATCTTCCCGTATCTGGGGTACAGGATGTCCTTCGCCGCTTTGTTGATTTGAAGGACTGCGGTGGGAATGTCGGGGTTTTGGCGCTGTAGTAGCTTCAGCGCCCGGTCACCTTGGATGACGATGGGGAAGAGTACATTCGCCTTCGGTATGACCCCATTTAACCACCCTGCACCATCAAAAGTGGGCATGGGACCAAGGGAGTCATCCTCCATCCGTGCAAACAGCGCTTCGACGAGCCTCGTGTGCACCGTCTTCCACCGTTCTTAGGACATCTTTCCGTTTTCGTCGTTGAGGTCAATGAGTGCCACGATCAGATGTCGTTTGGTCACCTCACTGACTTTCTGTGTCCTCTGAGGATCCTTCGCTTTAGGTGGAGGGCCTACCTGCTTGGTCCCGCGTTGCCGCTTGCTCGCCGGAGCGTCTTTAGTGGCGCTCTCGGCGGAGCGTTGCTTTTTGCTGGCAAGCATCTCCTCCACTTTGTTGGAAAATCCGCCCGTAGAGGACATGTCGGGGATCTTGGCGTAGTATAACCTGCCCTCTTCAATCTTCTGCTCGGCCCAGGCTAGCTTTGCCTTCTCCTCTTGGGAGAGGTCAGCTTTGACCCGAAGCCGGCTTCCGATTCCGAGTGCAGCCTTATACTGCGCCTTCGCCTTCCTCCCCTCGCTAGATCATATCGGCCCGTCGCTGCGGGGGGAGCTGGTGCCTAGTTCTGGCGAGCGGAGTAGGATCTCCTCCTCCTCTGGTGTAAGCTGCGCGCTCTCCAGGCCCGTGTCTGTATCGACGGCAGCACCTGAGGGCCAAAGTTTGCTCCGAGTTGGTTTCTTGGCAGTAGCAGTACAATGCCTAACCGCCAGGCACCTCCACCCATGGCAAATGATTCATTTCCGGCTTTTCTAGCGGAAGGAATTGAACCGTTGCCTTAGCTAGACACTGTATTACCGCGGACGGAGCAAGCAGCAGTGCATTACCCGTTGTCCGGGATAATACAGAGCCCATTGCCCAGCCGGCGCCCTCTTGGAGGGTTCAGATGGAGGATTTTCGCCAGCCAGCCTATACGATAAAATAGATTTTTTAACTTCTCGACGAACAAACAATATTAAAAATATAAGAAATAAACCAGCAAGCTAAAACGAGGTGTGACAATTAAGTAATGAGACTGATTGTATTGCTGCGATTATGGAAATCCTATTGGCTCAAAATGTACTCTCCATTTTTCCAGCATCCTTTCCCTCTCCTTTGATATATTTGCCATCGCTCTAGCTTGTTTAGTTCGCCTGCTGTGTTGTGTTTAGTAAACATGTATTCGTGGTGCTCGTCACAAAAATGAAAAAAAAGAAAACAAGGGCAACGCATCGCGATAAAATTTTGCGCCAAATTGGGCGAAACAGCTTTGGAAGCGTACGCTAAAATTGTAAAAGTGGAAGGAAGGGTGTGAAAGCGTGGAAGACGAGCAGCGGAGCGGGAGACCAATCAAGGTGCGGACTGATACGAATGCGCAGCTTGTGCGAGCTCTAATCCGTGAAGATCAATTTTTAACAGTTCGAATCAAGTCTATTATCGCCAAGAACTCAAGAGATTGCGAAAACAAGTGAACAACGTGCGCCCAGACATAGCTCGTAACTGGATCCTTTATCACGACAACGGGCCGTGCCACACAGCCCTCAGCGTGTCGCAGTATTTGGATTATAAAGGAATTGCCGTGATGCAACAACCGCCTTATTCGCCCGATATGTCACCCTGTTGCTTTTTTTGTTCCCTAAAACAAAATCGGTTTTCAACGGAACCCGTTTTGAGTCGATTGAGGACATCCAGGCGGTCGTGAGGGTATTCGCGCGCATCCCCATCGAAGCGTTCCAGAAATGTTACGAAGCATGGAAAACACGCTGAAATCGTTGTGTAGCTGACCAAGGGGACTACTTTTAAGGAAACGTTTCCTTAACGAGAAATAATTTTGAAATGTACGTTTTTTATGAAATGTGTCTCATTACGTAATTGTCACATCTCGTATAATCACTTTTTAGTGTATGCTGTTTATTTACCAAATAACATAAAAACAATAAGAAGGGCGCCGCAATTTAAAATTGAAATAATAAAATATCTGATTCAATAATGTTTAGCACAAGTTGGAAAATAATTAATATAACATGTTAATCTTAATCCTATATAAGAATTATACAAATGTTAGATTAAGAAATACACGACTCCGTGACTAGTGCAATAAATATCAGATTTAAACTTGATGCACTAGGAATAAATAAATAAATAATATCCAAATTCCAAGAATCATTGCATTTTTATTAAGTTACTAGAGGGCCCGCTATTGCATCCTCGCTTTGATCGGATGCAGATCCACGCTTAAAATTTCGTATTAAATTAACAATATCGTTATTGTTCTTACAAATTATTTAAGCAGTAAATATTGGAAAATTTTGAGAACGTTTTCAATGCTTGCTTAGCGAGCTTGAATTTAATGCAATTTAAATTTATGTTTTTTTTTTTAAAATAGGTTGCAGGTGGAATTAGAAAATTAAAATACCCATACGAATCTGGAAATTTTTTTTCTGATTTAAAAAAAAAAAACTTCGAATCTCTAAGACATGTGGTTTGGCCATGGCTGTGATATATCAGTCAGTGAGTCAGTGAGGACAAAGC
Organism: Drosophila bocqueti; assembly: GCA_018151655.1. Lineage (NCBI taxonomy): Eukaryota > Metazoa > Arthropoda > Insecta > Diptera > Drosophilidae > Drosophila > Drosophila bocqueti. The sequence goes on from JAECXF010000048.1 coordinate 233,590, forward strand.
ATTTTATATATACATATAAGAAGATTAACATTTTATGTTATGCAAGCAATGTAGTACAGTAATTGACTAAGCTGAATTGATACTTTTCTATACCTTCAAGATAGCTAGTTTTTTTGAATGTAGATCAGGTTTATAAAATTGGCCCGCCAACTCCTGTCCCCATAAATAAATATAAGGTTGTCAAATATCTCCCTTCCGCTTTTTTGTCTTTTGAATTTCGCGGCTATGTACAAAGCGCTACAGAGCTCGTATCATGTTATACGTTAAAAAGGTGTTATTCGCGCTACAAGTTTGTCTTTGACGGTTTTTCGATGAATCGACTCAGTACATTCTTACAGCTCGTCAAAGATGGACACCAGCAATGAGAAAATTCGCTACATTTTACAATTTTTCTCCGATCAAAGCGAAAAAACAGCCAAAGCGGCTGAAAAAATTAATTTAGTTTATGTGCCCGATACTGTAATGGAATGTATAGCACAAAAGTGGTTTGCTTGGTTCCGTCCCGGGAATTTCGATGTCAAAGATGCACCCTGCGTCGAGAGACCTGTCGTCTAAAATTGCGATAAAATCATGGAAATAGTGGAAACAGATCGGCACGAAAGCACCTATTCAATTGCTGAGGAACCCAAGATAAGCCAGAAACCCGTTTGGACTATTTGCATAACCTTGGATTTAAAAAAAAGCTCGATGTTTGGGTGACACACGAACTAACTCTAAAAATATGATAGGCCGAATTTCCATCTGCTATTCGATGCTGAATCGCAACAAAATCGACCCGTTTCTGAAGCCGATTGTGACTGGAGATGAAAAATCAACATCAAGCAACAACATTGAGCGCAAACGATCGTGGTCAAAACTCGGGGAAGCGGCCCAGACGATGACCAAGCCTAGATTGACGACCAGGAAGGTTTTGTTGTGTGTTTGGTGGAATTGGCAAGGAATCATCTGCTCCCTTATGGCCAAACGCTCAATCCGGCCCTCTACTACCAAACACTGGTCCGCTTGAAGGTAGCACTCATCCAGAAGAGGCGATCTTTGATCAACAGAGGCCGAATTGTGTTTCATCAGGACAACGCCAGGCCACACACAACTTTGGTGACGCGTCAGAAGCTACGGGAACTCGGATGGGAGGTTTTATCGCATCCACCATATAGCCCGGACATAGCGCCAAGTGATTACCACCTGTTCCTGTCCATGGCGAATGCCCTTGGTGGTGTAAAGTTGAACTCAAAAGAGGCTTGTGAAAAGTGGCTGTACGAGTTCTTCGCAAATAAGGAGGGGGGCTTCTACGAGGGAGGTATTATGAAGTTGCCGTCTAGATTTTTTTTTTTTTTTTTTTTTTTTTTATGCTTTGCTTTGCTTTTATTTATTGAATCTTCTCATTTACGAGACTAACAATAAGTGTATCAAATCTTATACTATAACCTAACTAGGAGTCATGTAGACTGAGACAGTGGCCCTGACAAGTTATGGCTGGGTTGGAAGGTCTGTACGTTGTAGGCGGGTTCGGCTGGAGACCCGAGTCAAGACCCTTGCTAGAGGATTTGGGTGGACAGAGAGTTTTTCATTGTAGGACGCTTTTTGCTTGTCTATTTCATCTTTTACTGCGAGAATGCCGAGGTCCCTGTGGATGTTTTGGTTACGAATATACCATGGTGCCCCAGTGATAGTTCGCAGGATCTTTGATTGGGCTCGCTGTATGATGTCGATGTTGGTTCTGCTCGCGTTCCCCCACAGCTGGGAGCCATACGTCCAGATTGGCTTAAGAGTGGAGTTGTACAGCAGGACCTTGTAGTCCAGACACAAGGGCGATCGTGAGTTTATAATCCAGTGGAGGCTGCTGGCTTTCAGTTTTAGGTGCAGTTTTTTGCATTCGATATGTCTATGCCATGTTAGACGTCTGTCGAGGTGGATGCCGAGATACGTTACTTCATTAACTTGGGAGATCTGCGTGCTGTTCATACAGAGCGGAGGGCAAGTTTGTCTGTTAAGGGTAAACGTTATGTGTTTACACTTTTGTTCGTTTATTTTAATACGCCAGTCAGATAGCCACTTCTCGACTACCACGAGGTGGTTGGCCAGTTGGGTTGTTGCACGGACTGGGCATCTGGAGCGGCTAAGGATCGCAGTGTCGTCGGCGAAGGTGGATGTTGTTAGTCGGTCACTCGTGGGAATATCTGCTGTGTAAAGGACGAATAAAGTTGGCCCAAGTGCGCTACCTTGTGGGACCCGTCTAGATGGCAACAGATTATCGAACAAAACGGCGCATATTTGAACTAAATCCGATCACTGTTACAGTTTTTATAAAGCATTGAATAAAGAGCAAAAAAGCGGAAGGGAGATATTTGACAACCTTATATAAAAATTAAAAATGCCTGAATTGTGATAGTTAGTTATAGTATATATAAAATAAATATAATAAGGACGTGCGGAAGTAAGGAAGTTTTTCTGATATTTTTAGAATAGCAGCATGTTTTGGTCCAGTCTCGGACCACGGTTCTACATCATCAGGCGATTATAAATTAATAACCTTTTTGATTTAATGTTAGGTTTTATTGTAGTTGTCATTTATTTTAATTATGAATAAGAATGTTAAAACTTAAGACTAAGAAGGCAACGAAGATTTCCCCTTAGCAAAAGACAATTAATTATCACATGTCCTAACACATAATAACGATTTTGTTTTATTAAGGTATGTTTAGTAAGCCATACTCAGTTTGATAATAAATGCATCCGTTTCGTAGGCAATTTAAAATTTAATATTTTTAAAAGAGCATTACGTCTTTTATAGCTGACAAGCAACGGTGTTTATCAGGCAAATAAAAGGGCTCAAAGACATGCGGAAATGGAGTATCCCACCCAGTCACACGCCTTACTGGGGCTTCAAGATGTAAAAAACATTTTTCTTGAATGTAGGAAGCTATCTCTGACCCAAATCCCTGAGTAAAGGGAGCTTCATGCGCTATAATTACTCGCCCAGTTTTTTGCGCCGACTAAAATTATAGAATAAAAGTGAACTATTGAAGGTGGCAGTATATTAGTTACATACTTTACAAACAGCATCAGTGTCCCATGGCAAAATAGATACCAAATCTATAACTTCACAGTCAACACTAAGAGTTTCTTTTGCCAAGTTAGCAACCTAAAAGAAAATTTTGTTTTACATAAAGAAAAAAAACTAAAAAAAATTGTGTGACGTACTTCTAATAGCACATGGACTTGTGTACCCCAGCCGATAAGTGTGACATCTTTTCCTTCACGCAAAATGTCAGCTTTTCCGAGTTCCGAAGTATAATAATCCAGTGGTACTTCCTCTACGGCAGCTCGATATAACGTCTTAGGTTCAAAAACGATACATGGATTAGGATCACGAACACAGGCTAGAATTAGTCCTTTCGCCTTGATCGGTCCCCGAGGTATCTAATAATAAATTAAATGATATATTAGTAATAATATAATTCCAAAGGCAATTTGTGTCACTACCACAATGCGAAGACCTGGGGTATGAGCGAAGTATGCTTCTGGGCTTTGAGAGTGGTAGAGTGCACCATGTCCAACAGCACCACAAGGAACTCTAAAAGTTAGAGATCCACAGTCAAAGAGTCCCCCACTTCGATACCGATATTTTGCAGCTTCGTTCACTATCTGATCAAAACTAGGAAATATGTAATCCGCAAACTGAATTTCTGCTATGGCAGTAGCTCCAGTATTGGCAACTCCGATAGCAAAACTGTAATAGACAAAATAAAATGAATATGTAACAAGAAAGGAAGCTAACTTCGGCATGCCGAAGTTTAAATACCCTGGCAGTAAGTAGACGATGAAGAAGAAAAATGTTCTGACTTTCCGCTTTCTCAGAATGTTGCTAGCGAAAAAAATGTTTCTATCGAAATATGTTGCGAACAAATTAAATGAATTGATATGGCTTCTACATGATATAGTGGTCCGATTTGAATAAAATTAAAACCGAAATTCTGGAATAATACAAAATGGCCATGTATCAAATTATATGAAAATATATTGAAAATTGGCATAGTAAAAATTTTTTTCTCAAAAATTTCCGATTGTTCATGGCAGCTATATGATATAGTCGTCCGATCCGGCCCGTTCCGACATATATAGTAGTGAGAGCATATAGAAGACTATCTGCAAAGTTTCATTCAGAAAGCTTAAAAACTGAGGGACTAGTTTGCGTAGAAACGGACAGACGGACAGACGGACATGGCTAGATTGACTCGGCTGTTGATGCTGATCAAGAATATATATACTTTATAGGGTCGGAAATGTCTCCTTCACTGCGTTGCAAACTTCTGACTAAAATTAAAATACCCTGCCAGGGTATAAAAATTATAGTAAAGACAATTTCTTATGAGTATAAAGTAAGAAAGCTTCAGCCAAATGTGCATAGTTGTAAAAACAATATTTGCGTTTAGAAAAAGATCATGATCACCGATCAGAGATGGTTCAGTAATTAGTGATCAAGTGAGCTCTGATGAGCCATCATGATACATTACGCCATCATTAAGTTATCATCGGCTTCCCGCCAATAGGTTTGCTTTATAAAAACAGCTCATGACGCTCTAAAATATTCCCTTAACTAGAGGACACGGCGGACGTTGTCATATTGACCTGTTTTATTTAAAAGTGGTATCCGTCTTCAACTTGCCAAAAGATGATCGGATATTGTATACAATCGATCGACAGCGTCCGTCGATGCAATACAACGTAAACTCGAAATAGAAATTACCTTGACGGTTGGCATGAAATTATCTTCAATAATATTGGTAGCGCTGAAAGAAGTCATTTGGAAGCAATTATTAAACTTCTGAATGTTAGTCAAGAAATGTTTGGAAACCTGACCATCATCAAACAGAAGAGATTGCAATGGCTCTAGTGGAGTATATAATGGTGGTAGAACCACTTTTCTATCACTGCACAACCCTGGAGTTTCTTTTGGGAATTTGCGTGCGTTACAATGCTGACATAAAATATCCATCGCCCCGGTATGCTGCTCGATTCAAGTCCAACTTACTGATTCTGCGCTGCACATGTCTGTTTTCATTTTCTTGATCATCACGTGCAGCAGAACGACGTAGTCCTCTCCGCGTAGTATTGTTTTCTGTTTCTGTAACACTTTCTTCTTGTGTGCGTGCAGCACGTAAATTCGCTACCCTTGAACGGATGTCATCTCGATGCAATTCATCTGTCACATTTTGACGAAGACATGCCACACTACTTCGAGTTGTAAGATTTTAAAGCCGTGTTCGCGGCATTATTTCACTAAGACAAAGTCTTTGAAAAATGTCTGTTAAAAAAGCAAAGTCTAAAAAAGTCTAACAATTAATCAATGCACGATGCAGTTTGATGCTGGAAACCAGCATTTAAAACAACCAAAAATGGGCAATCGACTTACGGCGAACCTCAATTAGCGATAATCTTTTGAAAAGCACACACATACAAATAACACAAAAGTAACACGAATCTACAAAAAAACAAGTTAGAAAGCTACAGTCGTTCGTGAACGACTGTTTTATACCCTGTACCAAAATATATCGCCGCTCGAATTAGCTCCCGATTATAAATAAAATCGGTAACCAGGGAACACCGCGTGGATATATATATACTTCGCAAATATGTATATAAGAATGTTTGTATTTGCATATGTATGTATGTACATACATTTATAAGACTGAGACCCACTCTCTGTACCTTTCTAGCCATTTGGTTGCGCTCATCCTTTTTACGCTTCACCTTTGTCTTGTCTTTGACAACGATAAACAAAAGTCAGCTGAACGCTACTTTTGCCTATTAGAGAAATGTAAACAAACTCGCTCTTTGCAAAACCACCACCATCTCATGCACTTGCGTGTGCAAGACAGAGAAAGAGATAACCCCTCTCTCTTTTTTGCGCACGGGAGTTAGTTTCTTGCGCTTATCAGTTTTGTTGTTGTTTTTTGGGATGCTCCTGTTGCTAGCTGCCAAATAGATAGCACACTGATAAGTAAATAACTTTTGTGTGTTTTCACCCGATCTTTACCAGATTTTCGGTATTAATACATGTTCTACATATGCATTCCTATGCATAAAAAGAAAGATCTATGGTAATATTTGTGGCTGCAAAACGTTTTTATTGATTTGCGGGGGAGTGGGAGGGAAATTTTTAAATCTGAAACAAACTTGATCTGCGTGCAAAACATTCCGACCTACATACCGAATTTGGTGGCTCTAGCTTTTATGGTTGCTGAGATCTAGGCGTTCATACAGACGGACAGACCTGGCTATATCGACTTGGCTGTTGATGCTTTCTTCTCCCTGTTACATACATTTGAACAAAATTAATATACCTTTGAACCTACGGTACAGGGTATAAAAACAATAACTACTTTCCTTTCTAGATTTTCTCTAAGAAAACTGGTTACCATTTAACAAAAAACAAAAAAAAAATTGTTTGATAAATAAATATTAAACGAATATCGATTTCGGCTGACAGATCCTCTTGTGGTTTTGGCGTTAGTTCCTAAACACGATTTTTTCTAATTTCTGCTTTTTCAAAAGATTTTTTGGAATTTTCTCAAAGCCTATTTTTTGCTCCCAAAAAAACGAATCCAACAGAAAAAGTCGAGTTTTAAGAGTTCTTAAATTTAACAACTTTGATTTATTTATATATGTAGATAGATTTGTCGAAGCAATAGTTGTTGAGAATCACCTCATAAAAAAATGTATTTAATATGACGACTTCTTCTTATACCCTTGCATTATAATTAAGGTCAGAAGTTAGCAACTGTAGTGGCGCCGTCACTTCAGCTAGATAAAATACTAATCACTTGGACAAAAATCAATGCCAAATAACAGTCACACTAAAATGGATAAAATAGATCGCGTGATCCTCTGTCCTGGCAGTTCGATAGGATCGAAGACGCCATCTAGCGTGCAAGCTTTCATCTAAATTTATTCAATTGCGCTTCCCATTGCAAGCCTTCAAACCCATTATCGAATAGGGATACTTCCGTAAACTCAAGTATTCGAGCTTTCTTTTTCTCCCAGATTTCGCCGCACATAGACGTTGAGACGAAGTCACATTTTATAAATGTAAATATAGTTAATTATAAGCTAGATATAGGCTAGATATAATCATAGATAAAGCGCCATCACTACAAACAAAAAGCCACTCACACACGAGAACCCACTCAAGCCCGAGAGGGAGCAGCGGCCGATCGCCGGGTGAGCAGCAGCGTCGCCGCTATCACCAAAGCGCAGCCGAGCAACAGCGCAGGCGTGGGAAAAAGGGCGCGAGCCAAGCCGCCCTCCCCATTGGCCGGATCGGATCACGCCATGAGTGCAAGACCGAAGCCAGAGCGACGGCACATGCGCTGAAGTACCAAGAGAGCTGCAGAATAGTGCTGCCGGCCCGATCACCTGTAGGAGCAAGCGGGAAGAGAAGAGACGCCGCCTACGCTCAGCGACAAAAGTAGGTCAGGGCCAAGCCGTGCTGAACAGAGCTTGGCAATTAGTCTCGAGCTGCGAAACCGAACAGTCGCGAAAATACTAAGTCCCGAAAACTCTAAGTCCCGCGGTCCCGCCACCACGCGGTTGAGCACCACGTGTCCGCCGTCGCGAGTATTGCGCCACCACCGGCGCCCAGGACCTCGACAGGATCGTCGAAAGGACGCCGCCTGTTCCCTAAGGAGTGTGTGTTTGTGCGGGTGAGCAATGGCCGCGGGCCAGCATTTGTTAGGGGCCGGAGAAAGGTGCCCGTCAACGTAAAGCCCTTCTCTCCCCCCTCCCCGCCGTTTATCTTGGGCCGCCGGCCATATATAATTAAAAAATTAATTATTCCCCGCTGCCGGGTGAAGGCGCCCGCTGGAGTAGGGCCCTTCCCCACGATTAGCTACGGGCCGCCGGCCACCTAAGTTTATCGGGTAAATAAATATACAGTGTGGAGATCTTTCGCCTCTTCTCTTGCCCCTTCCGCTCCGGGTTTCCCGTGTTCCCCTCTCTCGTAACTGGGGCCCCTCGCCGCTCGGAAAGTCTTCCAGGCGGGGCATAGGCGGACCGTCCGGAAAATCATCCGGGTCCAGGGGCGCACGCCGTTCGGAAAATCTTCCAGGCGTGGCGCATAGGTGGACCGTCCGGAAAATCCTCCGGGTCCAGGGGCTTAGGCGGACCGACCGGAAATCCCTCCGGGTTCGCAGGGACTGCCGATCGGAAAGCCTTCCAGGCGGTTCCGAGGCTTTTCTCTCTCTTTTCTCCCTCCCGATTTCTCCCGCTTAGTTCGACCCCATAAAAAATAGCTAAAACCTTCGGCCACCTTTCTGTCCTGGCTGTCTCAACAATTTATAAATTTTGTGAGGACCTCTGGAGCCGCTGAGGTTTACCCCGGCCAGAGACGCTTCTTTACAACGTGCATAAGAATAAGCACAAGTTTTATCAAGTGCCGAGGCCCAAAAAGAGGGGGGTGGTGCACCCTGCAAGTGCCCTCCAAGTGTGAAAATATTCACAAATATAAGCCATCCGATTGAGAAAAGGGAAAAATAATAATCCCCGTGTCGTGCCAGACCCTGAGGGTAAATATTTCATTAAAAATATCAACCAATGTCTATTTTAGATCATTTTTAAATTTTGCTAACATAGGCTGGCACCTTATCCTAGGTATTTTATTACCAGGCATCGTTTGAATAAGTTTCCTATTGCTGAGGATATTACCTTGCCAAATCAGTGCTAACCGATCAGCCACTACGGTAATCAACAAGATCAACGACGGCACAACAACCACCCTCGCCGCAGACCTCCGCTTCCATTCTACAACAACTCATGCTACAGTGAACAAAAAAATACAGAAGCAAAGATAAAGTTCGAGGAAGTGTCTCGTCGCGAAATCGCCAAAACAGTGAGCGAAAGGCGTGTCGGTCTCGCCATAACCTATTTGGCCACATACGTCTAGAAATCTGCGCGGTTCTGACGGAATACTTTTTTGACAGTGTACAACAAAAACACCCAAAACTGAACAACATAATATCCCACCGATATGGTCTGCAGGGCAAGAATTTAACTTGGCCCATATCAGTTCCAGATGTACATATGTATATGTATTATTATTTTCTTATTCGATTTAAATGTATTCAAGTTTACATTTTATTTAATCTACTTATATTTGTTTGTATCATAACTAATATATATTATGAGTAAGTATTTTTATTTCGGCAATATTTTCTGGTTTTATTTTATTATTTCGTTATCACCCGCACTTATGCAGTTTTCAAGAAAAGGTGTTAAGGGAGAGAAAAAGTGTTTTTCTGTGAAAATGTGACGGTTAGTCGAGGGTTTGGGCGGCTCAGGGCTGGCCCACGGTTGTCACAGATATTTATTTGTATCGGACGTGGTTGCTGGAATAGAAAGCCGACCCCGTCCCAGAGTAGAAGTCAGGGTGAATTACACGGTAACTGAGAATAGTACTGGTTTATTCATGGGAAGTGACAAAGTTTAATTATAGGTGAGCGGTCCGCGCTACTCGTTCGGCTCGGGCGGCGTCCGGGCGGTTCGTCTCTCTCCACAGCGAAGGCGGCGCTCCACCGCGAGGTGTCGTTCCGCGTGGCCTCTCAGTGGGGTGGCGCGGGATCGTCGTGGGGCGCTGTAAAGGCAGAATGATCCCTTAGGCGGCCATTCAGGTCATCCGTCGGGGAGGTGAGTACCCTAGTCGGCGACCGTTCAGATCTGTCGAGAGAGAAATCCTTAAGCGGCCATTCAGGTCAGCCACAGGAGTAAGCGAGAACCCTAATTATGACCATTCAGATCCAACAGAGAGAGAAATCCTTAGGCGGCCATTCAGGTCAGCCACAGGAGTAAGCGAGAACCCTAATTTATGACCATTCAGATCCAACAGAGAGAGAAATCCTTAGGCGGCCATTCAGGTCAGCCACAGGAGTAAGCGAGAACCCTAATTTATGACCATTCAGATCCTGGCGCCATCAGCAGCCAGAGAGAGAGAATCCTAATTAGGCGGCCATTCAGGTCAGCCACAGGAGTGAGCGAGAACCCTAAATGATGTCCATTCAGATCTATAGATTATAGGAGGGCGGGAGGGTATTAAGAGCGCTAACTACCAATTATTTATTCCAACTTACTGGTTTGTCTTACCAAGCTGCTGACTACTGCTGCTGCTGCTGATGCTTACTTGATCGCTGTCGGGAACTGAGTGCCGATATGAGGCCAGCCGCCCGCTTTATATAGGCCCCTGCTGTTTTTAGTGTGCCCGCCGACGATTCTCAATTTGCCATATTAGTGTGGCCAGTTTTCTCTTTTAGTGTGACCAGCTCTCTCTTTTATTGTGGCCATTCGCCCGTGGTTGGCGCGCGCGCGGATCTTGTTTAAATTCAAATTTAGATCAATTCCATTCCTTATTCCTCTATTACAACTATATTTGTTCGCGTCTGCGCGTCACAAAAATAAAGTCGCAACGTTTAACAGCACAGCTGCCAAGAAATAAATTTGGATAGCAACCACCGCACATGTGCATAATAGCAGTTAAATAAACAAAAGCAATCACAAACTTATCTTTCGACTCCCATACAGCCCGGCGAAAGATCTTTCGACGATAGATTTATAGATATGTAATTGTCAAACCGCTTCTTATTGTGAATATGCATACAGTTCATAAATTAGATGTTAGCTCCCACACAAACATGTATTTTTCCCAGTGTAGACGAAATGAGTGCCAATTCTTTCACTTTCTAACACAAGTGTTTTTATCTTGCAATCCACCGATCAAAGCTACTGTTTTGTTTTTTCGTTAAGCTCAACCACATGCGCAAAGCTTTACTGACCTGCCTCAAGTTTATGTATATACACCGTAGGGCAGTCAAATAGTAGGGGAAAGGTGGCAGTTGTGGACATAGTTTTGTTTTTCGCTGATATCTTTTTAACTGGAGCATATTATGCGGACATGTGTATAAAACATGTGCATAAAACATGTGCAAAAACTAACTAGTTTTTGAATAATTACAGTGATATCTATTATTGAAAGAAAAATTTTTACGTTTTTGTAAAATAGTCATTTTTGCCAATTTCAGATTTTAAGGGGGGTTGTGGACACCTTTATAGAATGTGCTAAAATTAGGAAAGTATCAAGTTAAACGTAATCAAATGAAGTTAAAATGGAAGTTTATTCATTTGTAAAGCAAAAAAAAAATACTACGCCTGACATCATTCCCAATCAGAATCACAATTCGCGCATGTGAAATAGCTGGCACGCATGTCAGCACACTTCAAGTGCACTGGCCGATCACAATCATTGCAGTAAACGCAGTTTTGGGCGGTCAATTTTTTTGGCAACAAACATCGAAGAAAAGAATATAAACACCATTAAAATATATTTACTTATATAGCTGTACTTATAATTCGATCAACGGCGATATTTTAAGATTTGTCAAACAAAACATTTGGTGTCCACAACCCCCGACATTTATGTGTCCACAACTTCCTGAAGCAGTCGTTTTAAAATCATATGAAAAAATTTTTTATTGTGAATGTTTTGTCCAAATCCGGTGTGGAATGTTAAACATAACAAAATTTCACGGCAAAAAATCTATTGCACTCACCTTCTTAATTGACACACTTTACACGGTGACACTTTTAAAAACGTGCAATAAAACTTTAGTGATTTTTTCACGGTGAAAAAATTCATTTTTCCGGGACACTAAGCAGACGCGTCCGTTCCGTTTGGTATAAGGCACAAAACAATCGAGCTTCAATAGCGCACACATGACATTTGACAGATCCATATATCTGCCCTGTGTCAAAAGTTACACCTGGGTGTCCACAACCAACCCGTGTCCACTACTGCCACCTTTACCCTAGCCCTTTTTCATAATTGATATAAAATTTTGAGCTTTAACCATAATTAGAGCATACAATTGAAAAAAAAAAAAATAAATAAATAAATAAATAAATAATAATTATTTTACTAAAAATTAATAAGACCGAAAACTTGGTGGCAAGAGATAATTTTTATTCGGCAAACTACGGGAGACGAAAAATGATGCGTGTTGCTCGATTTAATTAATTAATTAACACGTTAATTAACACGATTGTATTTAGAGCCTAGCTTCCCGAAGGTTGGCGAAGGCGGGGCGAAAGGGCGCAAAGGGCGAGAGAGAGCTTTATTATGCTCCCGCCATCGCCCTAAACGAACTTACACTAGACTTCAAATATTTTCTTCTTTATAAATTTCTCAAACAACAAACAATACTTGTAGACCGCACAGCCTTAATAGTTTGCTGTGTAGTTTCACCCACAGTTGCCACATTTTTTCTTTTTGGGGTCTTCTTTGTTTGCGGGGCAGTTTACGGAGTTATGGAAGTCTCCGCAGACTGTCCGAAGTGTGCAGTATGTCTTGGTGTGTCCATACTCCTGGCGGTTTGTCCATTGAACAGGGCCGTTGCGTTTGTGTGATTCTTCCACGGTGATCCTTCGATGCAGTAAGAGCAGCAGCTTGTAGATCAGGTGCACTTCGTTTTCATTTAAGGCTTTGCTATCTGGTTCGAGCTCGGTCTCGAAGAGTGGCTGCGGCTTTTTGTTTCTGTTAATTATATTGCTGACATTTTTGGTTTAGAAGCCCTTGGCTTTAAAGGCTTCTTGAATCTCAGAGGAGGCAGCGTCTGGTTCGATTCCTTTTAGTACAACTTGCAGTCCCTTGCTGCTTTTTACGAGGTGTGACAATTAAGTAATGAGACTGATTCCATAAAAAACGTATATTTCAAAAATATTTCTCAACTCTGCCGTTTCCTTAAAAGTAGTCCCCTTTCAGTGTGTTTTCCATGCATCGTAACATTTCTGGAACGCTTCGATTGGGATGCGCGCGAATACCCTCGTCACGACCGCCTGGATGGCCTTAATATACTCAAAATGGGTTCCTTTGACTTTTGATTTGGATTTTAGGGAACAAAAAAAGCAACAGGGTGATATATCGGGCGAATAAGGCGGTTGTTGCATATAATCCAATTACTGGCACACGCTGAGGGCTGTGTGGCACGGCCCGTTGTCGTGATAAAGGACCCAGTTACGAGCTATTGCTGGGCGCACATTGTTCACTTGTTTTCGCAATCTATTGAGTTCTTGGCGATAATAAACTTGATTCGAACTGTTAAAAATTGATCTTCACGGATTAGAGCGCGCACAAGCTGCGCATTCCTGTCAGTCCGCACCTTGACTGATCTCCCGCTCCGCTGCTCGTCTTCCACGCTTTCACACCCTTCCTTAAACTAATTATGCCATCGTAGCACCTGGGCACGACTAAGAGCATTATATTCATGCACTTTTACAATTTTAGCGTACGTTTCCAATGATGTTTCGCCCAATTTGGCGCAAAATTTTATCGCAATGCGTTGCCCTTGATTTCTTTTCTTTCATTTTTGTGACGAGCACTATGAATACACGTTTACTAAACACAACACAGCAGGCGAACTAAACAAGCTAGAGCGATGGCAAATATATCAATAGAGAGGGGAAGGATGCTGGAAAAATGGAGAGTAGATTTTGAGCCAATAGGATTTCCATAATCGCAGCAATACAATCAGTCTCATTACTTAATTGTCACACCAACTTGGTAGTTGGACTTCGTTCGAACTCTGGTTTCGTGGATGTTCCCTTTAATCAGAGGAACAACGTCGAATTTTTCTACCCGACCAGCGCAACAATATTTTTTACCAGGCCGTTTGAGCTTTTTTCCCTTATATATAGTAGATAGGTGGGGGCTTTGGTTTCTTATGGGTCGCATGCCCCTGCTCTGCATGCTTGGCCTCCGTCTCTGCTAAGAGGGAAAATCGGTTTTCGTTGGAACTCCTTGTTTGTTCGTTGCTTTTGTTGGTACGGTTGATCTTTGGCTCTGCAGCCGTTGGTACTGAATGCGCAATATTGTAAGTTGATTTAGTTATTAGTGGTGCTTTTGCTGCGGCTGCAGGAATTGTAGCACTGCTAGTTGTTGGGGCTTTTTCCATCGAAGCCGGAGGTGGTGGGTCTTGGTATTGGTAGGGGTTGGAATGAGCAGAGGGGGTGAGCAAGAGCTCGCTCTCTGACTGTCTACGGTCAGTATAGCCCTGCTCTTTATTGACGTGTTTTCTTCGTCGATATCGCGTGTTAAGAAGTAAAAATAACAGGCGTTTCTTGGATTTACGGAGTTTCTACGCTCATTCTTTGGATCGCTGCTCATTTTTTTGAGCTTATTATGCGTGGCACTTATTAATTTAAATTACATATGTATGCACTTTTCTTAATTATAATTAATTAGTTATAATTATATTTTTTCTTTTCGCACTATTTGGACTACTTTTTGTTATCTCTATTTCATCCACTTTCTTTAATTGTGTCACAGAGCTTACGCGAAACCACGTAGTGAAACGAAGCAGCAAGGTAAATATCCTTATAAAAAATAATTGAATTCATAAATAAATTTAAAGGACGGCCAAAAATGTTCTTTATAAATAAAGCTAATTCATTCAAAAACTTAAATAGCCAAAAAAAATTAAAACTGTGAAAAATGTGGCAGCTTTATTGTGTGAAAAACAGCTGTGTTAAGTTAACTTAATGTCTTAAAATATATGTACAATGTATGTACATGTATGTAACGTAATTTGTTTTTAATCGAGTAAACGATGGGGTATGGTTTCACGGAAAAGCAATAATAAAGCAATCAAATTAAACATTCCAATAGCAAAACGATAGCAAAAATGATGTTAAAGCCCGAGCACTTGAAAACGAAAGCGAACGATTTTGCCTAAATCGAAATAAAAAAAAATTACGATGAAAGGCAAATTCAGTACAGGCGGCGAGCACACTAGACTTAGGCGGGGCCTATAAAGCAGGCGGCTGGCCGGATATCACCACTCAACTGCCGACAGCGATCGGGTGAGATAACATGCATCCAGGAGTCCGCATCCAAGTAATTTTTTGGTAGAACCAGATCCGTTGATCAGGTTCCCTCAGCAAAACTCTCTATTTCGCTGCAGACCTAGCGAGCCCCGAAATAGGGTTTTCCCGCGCTCGCGGCTGACTTTGCGATACCAAAATTAAGGTTTTCTCAGGCTTGCGGCTGACCTAGCGGTCACCAAGTGAATCACTTTCTATCTCGTGGCAGACCTAGCGGTCCCCGAAATAGGGTTCTCTCACTCTTGTGGCCGACATAGCGCTCCCCAAGCCAGTCAGTCTCTCTCATGACCCCAGAGCAGTCGCCGATTTAGATCCGACCGAGATCGCCTGTTCTTCTTTCTATTTACAGCTCTCAAGACGACTCTAATCAACTTCCCCAGCGGACGTGGAGCCTGCCTGCAGGAGTCCAGGCAGAAGCCGAGTTGCGCGAACATCTGCGATGTTCTTCTGTAACCTTTACCAAATAAAATAAGTTCAATACTTAATTACTGTGTAATTCACCACAACTTCTACTCTGGGACCGTGTCGGCTCTCTCTTACAGCTACCACATCCGGACCAAATATCTGCGACGAACCCTGGGCCATCCCTAAGCAACCCAAGCCCCCACCGACCCTATAAAGTATATATGTATATTCGAGTCGACCAAGCCTTGACCGTCTGTCCGTTTCTACGCGAACTAGTCCCTCAGTTTTGAAGCTATCCGAATGAAAATTTGCGGATAGTCGTTTATATTAAATATATTATATTCTCACTACTTTATATTTCCAAGATCTTTCAGAATCAGCCGCTTTTAATCTCCTTAGTTTTTTTAACCTGCGTAGTTGGACAAAACTAGATTTCAGTTGTCGGAATATTAATTTCTCTTTCGGTGCGTGAGCTACCTTCGAAACTGCAAGGGTATTTAAGCTTCGGCTTTTCAAAGTTCCTTTCTCCACTCTCTTAATTAAAACTGGCAAGCTTAGAGAACAGCCCGAAGAGATCGAAGAGCAGAGAACGGACCGGCAGAAGAGAGGCAAAGCTAATGCCAAAAACCACCACCGCTGCTAACCTGTCAAAGGAGTAAGCAGAGCAGAGGATACAGAGCTCGTACTGTGCAAGCGCTGAACCGAGTCGAGATCAGGAGAGGCCTACAGGAGGAAACGAGACCACATGCGACGCCAAAGCTACGATCGGCACGTGACAGAGAAGCAAACGCAGCAGGCAAGAGCAGCGCCGCCGACGCTGACAGCAAAAGCAGTTCTTGGATCTAAAATCGAACACAAGTGCCTGAAATCGACTCTGCACCGCTGCATGAAAATTTTTCCAGGTGCAGGTGGGCCTGTTTGGAAATTCTTCCAGGCCCATCCTAGGGGAAAGCGCCCTACGTTTGGAAAATTTTCCAGGTCCGGTTAAGGGGACTCCACCTCCGCTCTTCATTCCGCTCGCCCCCTTTTGAAAGTTATATACTCAAAGATCTTGGCCCCTCTATGTCCTGGTCGTCTCAGATAAATAAATTCTGTAGGGAACTCTGGGCCGCTGAGGATCACCTCGGTCTGAGTCACCTCCTTACATCGCGCCCGAATAGGGACCGGCCAGGACATAAAAGACATTTGTCCAGGCCGTCAGCCAGCGGGCGGACAGGGGACTAACGGGTGAGAAATCACCTGCCGTAGCTGTCCGCGCCGTTGGAAGAGCGACTATTGAATTGGAGTGGTGGATGAGGGCTCCAGTGACGGACAGATCACGACGGACCAATGGCGCTGGATCGTTGGCGACCTGCACAACAGGTTCGTGGAGGAGCTGTTGGAGTCGGGAGGTGCACTGCCTCGATGTGTGGATGCCGGATAGCACCAGGGTGGCGTAAAGGTGATCGCGGCCTCCGTCACCTTTTACAAGCGGGCGATCGCAGGACTGGGTGAGGTGTACCCTGGTGCGGGGGGCTTCTCCAGTACGGCTTCGATTGCGTACGGCGTACGACTAGCCGACCTCGGACGCCGATATCACTGTCGTGGAGGCTAAGGTGCAGAATGTCTCTGACGTTCCTGCAGATAATTTTCCATCTTCCGTTGCCCTACTCATCCACCTGGCGGAAGGTGGCACCGACGCTATCCTCATCCAGGAGCCATGGATCTGTGGCGACAGTATCCTAGGGCTGAGGGCAGCCGGCTGTACAGAGGCTATAACAGAGCCTGCATACTCGCTAAGGACTTAACTCTTTTTATGCTACCCAATTTTAGCAATGACAGCAATAACAGCAGAAAGTCACCGAGGGCAGCAAAAGGCTGGGCCTGGACTTCATCGTCGGGTGCGACGCAAACGCCTATCACCATCAGTGGGGCAGCACTAACACCAACGATAGGGGTGAGTCTCTTTTTGATTTTACCCTTTCATCCATCTTGCTGGTGAGAAATTCGGGGAACGAACCAACTTTTATTACTAAAAACCGTAGGGGGGTACTAGATATCATCCTTCTTTCTGAATCCCTTAAGGATACCCTGAAGTCGTGGAGGGTGCTGGAGAAGCACTCATTCTCTGACCATAGGTACATCCAATTCACGCTAGGCTTCGATAGGTTCAACGCATTCACTTTTTGGAACCCCCGGAGGACTGACTGGGAGAAATATAGATCCCAGCTGGGTAAGATCCTTAAATCCCCTCCGGAACAACCGACTCGGACTACTGTCCAAAGGGTTGGAGCGCCTCGTAAAGACTTTCACCGATGCTTGTAGCACGCCTCTGGAGAGGTCCAGCCCCCAGTAGTAGGAATGAGGGGAAGACGGGGAAGAAGCCACCGTGGTGGTGTAAAGAATAAGACAGCCTCAAGAAGACCACGAGGCAGTCTTTCAATCTAGCCAGGTACGCCAACACGGACGCAGCGTGACGCCTCTATAAAACTAACTTGTCCCTATACAACAGGGAATTGAGAAAGCCAAAAGAAGGGCCTGGTCCGACTTTTGCTCAGGAATCCAGGATCACTCAGAGGCGTCTAGGCTGCGGAAGGTCCTCTCGACGGCGCCCCCCAACCCGGGATTCGTCAAGCGTCCTGATGACAGCTGGACGACCTCCAGCGAGGAAACTCTCGGGGTTTTCCTGGATGCTCACTTCGTTTCAAAGCAGCCTGCCTAACCCCCCCACATGGCGGGGTCCGTCCGAAATGAAATACCTCCTTAGTAAAAGGAACATTAAATGGGCAATGGACTCATTAGTCATCCTTATCAGTATCCCAACATGCATATAGGAGAGGCAGAGAGACAGCACATGGAGGGCGCCTTTAACAACATTCTCCCAGACTCAATTACGACAGCACTGACTAAGCTGGGGATTGATGAACACTCGGTGGGTCTCATTGACCGGATCTTGCGCAGCAGAACGGTGGAGGCAATATTGGGGGGTCAACCATCTCCAGACAAGTCAACAGAGGCACACCTCAGGTGTGCGGAGTCCTCTCCCCTCTCCTATGAAATGTGGCGGTCAACGAACTGCTCCAGGGCATAGAAGAGGGCGGTTGTCGTGTTGTGGCCTACGCGGATGATGTTGCCTTGGTATTTACGGGAAAATTCCCGCAAACCCTCTGTGACAGGATGAGCGACAGTCTTCGGTTCTTGGCGGATTGGACTGCCAGATGCGGACTGGGAGTAAACCCAGCAAAGACCGAACTGGTCCTCTTTACTAGGAAATACAAGATCACCAAAGTGATAACCCTTAAGCTTTGTGGGATACCTCTACCCCTTAAAAACCAGGCCAAATATCTAGGTCTAATCCTGGACAGAAAACTAGACTGGGGCCCCAATACGGACGAGAGGGCCAAAAAGGCCCTCGGCTATGCCGCAAGGCTATCGGGCTAAAATGGGGAATGACCCCAAAAATAGTCCGTTGGCTGTACGCTATTGGCTGTTGGCTATCATTCGCCCGATACTCCTCTACGGAGTGGCAATTTGGTGGCCAGCTATAAAGCGGTCTACCTGCCTGGGCAAGTTAAGAAAAATCCAACGCATGGCTGAGATCTGTATGACAGGCGGCCTGCGCACAACTCCGGGAGACGCCTTGGACGTTCTCCTGGACATCCTCCCAATTAAACTAATGGGAGAGATGACCGCGTCACTCTCGGTATTAAGGCTGAAGGGCGCGGGTCTGTGGAGAAGATTGAGCTTCGGACACACGAACCTCGGCTCTGCTCCACACCTTACTGAGGGAAACACTGACTACTGTGTCCCCACTGAACACCCTATCTCACCCTTCCAGGTTTACATCCCCGACAGAACGGAATGGAACCTAGGACCCCCTGGTACCCTAGGGTCCCTTCACATCTACACGGATGGCTCAAAACTGGACGGCCGGGTGGGAGGAGCACCTGGGATTAAACGTCTCTTCCAGGATACCCGACCACTGTAGCGGCTTCCATGCGGAGCGTGTCGGCTCCCCCTTCGGACAGTCAGGCTGCCCTGAAGTCACTTGAATCTATCTCTTCAAACGACTGCCACAGATCTCTCCACGAGATGGCGGAGTAGTACGCCCTCCACATCATCTGGGTCCAAGAACATACAGACAGCGAGGGTAACTGCGCTGCCGATGAGCTGGCCCGGCAGGGTACAACTTCCCCTCTTCAGACGGACAGGGAGTTAGTTGACATGCCCACTGCTACTCGCAGACTACTGTGTAGGGAGCACTTCCACTTCCTCGCGGACAGGAAATGGGAAAACCTAACCTCCTGCCGCCATTCTAGAATGATCTGGCCACGCCGATCAGCTAAGCGCTCCAAAGAGCTATTGTCACAAAGTAGGGAAAGCTGCGCCCTTGCCGTTAGGGCACTTACTGGTCACTGGCTGCTTGAAACGCATGTGTCCAGACTGTCGGTGCACCACAACGACTTCTGTAGAAACTGTAGGGATGAGGAGGAGGAGACCGTTTTTCACCTCGTCTGCCACTGCCTGGCCCTATGCAGACGGAGACTGCAGTACCTGGGCTTCCCCACCCTTGTGGATCTCGCCGAGCTAAGCGAGACATCACCGAGGCAGATAACCCGATTCATCCAAGAATCGGGTTGGTCCTCTCTCACGTAGGATTAGTCATCGGCCCATGAGAACCTGGAGATCTTAGCTTATGCGGCCCCTGTAGTACTGCTGGTGGCAATAGACCATGTTGCACTACTTACTCCACTAGCCCATACATGACTGGTTCGGTAGGTAGCCCTATGGTAAACGAGCGTCGAACCACCAAACTAATTTCTTTGCTAGTTACCATATGGGTACCTACTAGATTAACCCTTTGGTAAACGAGCGTCGAACCACCTAACTAAATTCATTCCTAGTTACCATATGGGTACCTACCGGATTGACCCACAGGTAAACGAACTTCGAACCACCTCGTCCGCTTTGACTTATTCCAGATTCTGCCGCCTGGTGCGCTTTACATTCCCTTTACAGGAACCTCTCCCCATTAAACCTTGGTGGCGCTATATTTATACGTTATATGTATATTTAATATTTTTAATTGAAGTAGCAAGCACCATCTGTCGGACATCCCCTGTAACTTTAGGGGGAAATTTAAGGTGGTTTTTAAAAATTCTAAAGTTAAACAAAATATGTGAATCAAGTACCGTTTGTTTTGATTGTCATTAAGTATAGTGCTTGAACAAATTCGAAAATCATTTGCAGTTGTTCAACGTGCTCAAAGTGTAAAGGTGTGGAAAGAAATTTAAAAAAAAAATTGTGATGGTGGTAAGATAAATTAATTTATTAAAATGTTCAGTGAAAGGCACAATTTATTTTTTTTTTATAAATTTAATTAAGATCAACGTAAATATGCCAGTCAGTCCGAAGAGAAAAATAAAGCGACTGGAGTTTGAAAACACCCGTAAGTCAAAATATAATTATATTTAAAAAATTAAACTAATTAAAACTCCAATTTCAGAACAAAAATGTAGCAACTGTGGATCCTCCGGTTCCAACAAAGGCCTAGAACAAAAAATTGCGGAACTCACTGAACAAGTTCGGTCTTCACGTGATAAATGCTCTGCAATAAATTGATATTAAAATATAAATATTTACAAAATAGTTTTTCAGCGGAGACAAAAACGATGAATGAAAAATTTGACGATCTTTTGCAGGAATGATTTTTTTTTAATTTGTTGAAAAATATAACATTAAATAAATATATTAAATCTAGCATGTGTACTCTTTTTACTAACCCTATTATGGGTACCAATGTAGGTAATCTAGTCATGGGTACTCTTTTCACCAACCCTTACATGGGTACTTTTTTCACCAGCACTGAGGTGGGTACCACTGTAGGTACTCTAGTCATGGGTACTTTTTTCACTAACCCTTAGATGGGTACCAATGTAGGTA
Source organism: Drosophila bocqueti (assembly GCA_018151655.1). Lineage (NCBI taxonomy): Eukaryota > Metazoa > Arthropoda > Insecta > Diptera > Drosophilidae > Drosophila > Drosophila bocqueti. Next base: position 254,836 of record JAECXF010000048.1, read on the forward strand.
CTCTAGACATGGGTACTTTTTTCACTAACCCTTAGATGGGTACCAATGTAGGTACTCTAGACATGGGTACTTTTTTTACTAACCCTATCATGGGTAGCCTTTTCACCAACCTTATTGTAATCGATGTGGTGGCGATTGACCCTATATGCGGACATTTCATACAAAAGTGGAAATGATAAAACACATTGCTTAGGGTTAGTAAAGTAAGTAGAGGTAGTCTGTTTGTAAGTACTTATTTCACCACCTACGAACTAGTGCGCAGTTCTACTGGGGCATTACAAGGAGCCTCCTTAGACTTAAGTGGAAGGCCCGGCTCTAAGAGGTCAATGTCCACGATGCCTACCGCAACTGCGGCCAATCTGGACACTTCGCCGAGGACTGCCGGAACCCCCGCCCCGTCTTCAGTTGGGATTGCGGACGACAAGGACTCCGAACCATCAATTGCTGCCGACCCCTAGCTCCGGGAAACGGAGACGGGCCTCGCGTGACCGGGAATCACTCGAGGATCAAGAATCACACGTCCGACCCACGCAGCCAATAAGAGGCACTAGGGACGCATACGCGCCGCCATCACCATTGAAGGGCAAGGATTCGTGGCCACCCCGAACATCGGAGCTACTCACAGCATGACCGGAGCAACACCACACTGCGGAGGGCAGGACCTCAGCCAGCTGCCGGACGACCACACCAAGCCAACCACGGTCAGGACAGAGAATCTACCCGAGGCCAGCCAGCGTCTCACGCCAAGATACCGATCACCGGAACCACACCCGACCACGCCGCAAGGACCAACCACGGAATCACTCGCCACCAGTCAAGAAGAGCAGCGCTCTAGCCTTCACGTGGCCACGCCACGTCTGGCCTCCAGATGCCCTCCAAGTCCTGAGCCCCGAACACAGCCTCGGACTTCAGTGCCAGGAACCACCCAAACCGCAGCCGGCCTACAAGAAGCACCCCCTAACACCACCTCTTCTCTCTCTCCACAGATCATTCAACCAGCACCGAGACGCCAGCTTATCCGCGCGGCCGGTATCCTTTGTCGGCAGCTCATTTGCGCCGCAAGATAGTGCACACCAGCGCTCTGCGACGCCAGCGTCCAGCGCCACCAGGACCTGCCCCGCCGGCTCCAGCCCGCCAGAATACCTACGCCATCGCGCCACCGAGCCGCTGCACTGCGCCCTGCGCCAACGCCGCAAGGAACCACTGCCGCTTCGCCGTCTGGAACAGCGCCTGACCGCCGCCACCACTTGTGCCACCTCCAGCGCCACCGCGCCAGCAACGCCCCAAGGAAATGAGCCGTCGCTGCCAAGATCCCGCGCCCTGCGCCGACGCCTGGACCTACGTTCCTACATCCGGCCCCCATCACCGCCGGATCCCCGCGACTTCTATACCCCACCCGGAAGCAAGAGGAGGTTGTGACGAAGTCACAATATAAATATATACAGAAGCTAGGGACACACTCTTAGGCTAAGTCTACATAATTAATCCCCGCCGCGAGTGTCATCAAGTCCTTCCCGCCAAGGACTTCAAACCGAGGATAGCTGCAGGATCACCGCCAGGACGCCGCCACGCCTCGAGTGAGGCCTAGTTCAACCACAACCTTCATTCTTTTGGGTTGCTCCGTTTACCTGTTTCTCTTCGTCCCCTAGTGTTCCGCCCCTGCCTTGTCTCCGGGGTTTGGAAATTCTTCTTCCTAGGGGGAAGCGCCCGCCGTTTGGAAATTCCTCCAGGCGCAGCGCAGGAAAAAGAGTTTTGGAAATTCTTCCAAGCCCATCTTAGGGGAGAAGCGCCCGCCGTTTGGAAATTCCTCCAGGCGCGGCACAGGTAGAGGGCCGTTTGGAAATTCTTCCATGCCCGGTTAAGGGGACGCCTCCGCTGCTTGGAAATTCCTCCAGACGGGGCGCAAGTAAGGGGCTTCCAGGCGGCTTCCAGATTCCGCCCCCCTTTTGAAAGTTATATACTCGAGGATCTTGGCCCCTCTAAGCGAAGCGATAATATTGGGCGAGAACGAGCGATAAACCACTTCATGTATTTTTAAGTGAAATCGCTAGAAAGATGTCAGATTGAAAGCAAAGCGAGTAGCGAGTTCAAGCGATAAAGCGAGAGCAAAGCCAGCGAGCAGTTTCCTGTTTTTGTTTTGATTTTTGACATTAATAACGAAACTAACTAAATTTTAACAATGTAGATCGTTTCTCGCTTCGCTTTCACTCTGACATTTTCTCGCTTTGCTCATAGCTTCTCGCTTCGCTTTGCTTCGCTTCTCGCTCGCACTCTGCCGTCAGCCTTAAATGTGTAATAAGAATTTGAATTTTCTTCCAGACCCAAGGGCAAGTTGGCTCGATTTTTATAAAACCAAAAAAATGATTTTAACCAAAAACAACAGAAAGAACTTGTCAAAAAACAAGTAGCAGCTATAGTTACGATTGTTTTATTTGGCGCTACCAAATCATCAGACCACAAACTATCACTAATTACCCTCCATCTGCACGAGAACCCATTGGGCTCTTTGATCCGAAGGAATGAAATTAAAGAAGCGAGGATCAGAACAAATGGAATGAGCGAGGTATAAAAACTACTTTTAGCGGAATTAGGATCCGGTGCTCGATTGACAGAGGCGATCACTGGTCTAACAAAGCCCTTACAGGAACGGCGTGCACGGGCCTAGGGATTCCCCAACAACAACGGCGAGCACGGACGTATGGAAACCTCAACAACAACGGCGAGCACCGGCCCAAGGAATCCCCAACAACAGCAGCGGCAAGCACGGGCGTAAAAAGAAAGAACCCGACGGTTGTTTAACCTTGACGAGAAGAGAAGCAGGAGAGTTTTCTCGACCCAGAACCAGTGGCGAAAAAAACTACACATATTTGTGTGTGTTAGCGAGTAAAATGGGAGAGGGCTTAAGCGTGTGCCGCAACGAATGCCTTGAAAGCCTGCCGTATGCCTTTAAATCCTGCCGTATGCAGGCGTGCTATAAAATGTATTGCCTACCTTGATGCGGCGTCACAGGTAGTAGCCTTAGACCGTTTCGCATTGAAGAAGTAGAGAAATAATATCGAGTATGGAAAACTAACCAAGAAAACTAAACTTTACAACTCAGAAGAAAGATAAATTAAATAATATAGAAGGTTTAGATAACAAAATATGTTAGGAAATGAAACCCGATATACCGCTCTAAATATAATTTTTTTGCACCAAACATACTTATTTATTGTATGGGGCTAGGCGACTGTGAATGCTGAACGACAGACCACTAGCGGTGATCCTTTCGGCAAGTGCCAAAAGTTATCCCAATTAAATGTCACAGTAGAGTCTTGATAAAGGTAAGCCTGAACAATACTCCTAAACCAGCCACCCTTCATCGAAGATTTAGGTCTTATGTTTATAAATTTGTCTGTAAAGAGATCTAGGCTATACCGAGCTTCACCGCAGCAGTAGAACTACCTTACAAGTTATCTATATAACTAGGCATAATGATTTTCCAGGGAGCGAAAAACAAAATAAACTAGACCTGGCAGGCTCGACAAGAAGAAATTTTGATAGATTGATATCGATCTCCTTAAACTCGCTCCAGACAAAGATCCACGACCATTTAAAACTGACGGCCAACAGGGAGTGATAAAAAAGAGTAAACACAGGAGATCAAAAAAATGTGGGCTGTTATCCAACAGTAAACGGGATTTCAACCGGTTCACTGCAGTCTTCACAGGTTATTGGGCGATATAAAAACGCAAAAGGTCTGCAATATAACTCAAGAAGCTGAAAAAAAAACACAAAGCAAAAGACACAAGAGCATCTGCTGACAAATTTTAAATGGGGTTTATAGATTCCGCAATATACTTGTGGTGTTTCGTCACCAACTTAACTTTATTTAATGTAGGTGGCAACGCCGCCAAATTTCAAATATCTGTAAAAACAATCAAGAAAAATAAATAAAACAGGAAGTGATTGTGGCTATGTGATGAAAATTCCATTATTCCGATTTTATTTGTTTTTTAACAAACTGCTGATTTCACTAATATTGAAGGAATGGCATCTCTGTTACTATGAGATGTCCATAAAGCAAATTCTGGCTAAGAAACATTTTGAAAATGTGAAGGATTTCTGGTGTCTTTTTAACTTGATATCAAATTCGCAGGGCAACTATGTATGTGTTTTATAAAATAAAAAAAAATATACAAAATGGAGCGAGAAATTTAATTCTTTCACTAATAATTTACAACAAATTCTGAGCTAACAAAAATTACGGAATTAAAGATTTCAGGAGTTTTCCTGGCACTCTTGATATCCACTTTTGCAGGAAATAAAAAAATTATACAAAATGTAACGTCAAATTTAATTAACGGCAAGTTATGCAATAAAAAAAGTTTTGATTTTTCAAACTGCTAGCTTTATGAATATTATTATGAATGCACATACGTGTGTCACGAATAATTTTCTATTACTATTTTGTATAGGTTTAAGCTAGGTATCCAGAGAAAAGTTGTAACGCAGCGCAAAAATGTTTATTCTTTTGTAGTGTGACCGCTCTTTCTACTCGTTGCTCGGCATTTTATGAAGGCCTATGATGCGGTCATACATTGTTGACAACCGGCAATATTTGAAACATCACACACATTCATCTTTTTATGATTTGTTTTATATTATTAATTGTCCCAAAGCTATTGACATGCGTTCCGGCGGCCAGCGCCTGCCTTGGACTGCTCATAGTACATGTCTAAGGAACTCGGATGATTGTATATGGGCTCTTTTAGGCATGGGTGGGTGTTCCGTTCAGGGAGAAACATGATGGAACCAGTGCCCATACATGAAGGAGAAGTAGTCCTGTGCCAGTCGCATAACGAGATGCAAAAGTGGCTAATTTTCCCTTCGACAGTCCTGCATCCTTATTTTTAATTTTACTTTTTCGTCCCGGGTCTTTTAATAAAAATTCATATAATTACCCGATTCCCAAAATATTGTATTTGCCTTTATCAAGTCAATTAGGACTTTATTCGTTTTTTTAATTCGACTTTTCCACGCATTTTTGTTCATGGCGGGATCCATAGTTTGAAATATGTGAAGGGCAGAGCGAGAGGCAAACATTGAAGACAGACAGATTTATTAAAATTTTTATTCTTTTTTGCTACGCGTTATGGAAATACTAAAACGCGCGCATCAAATAATCTGGTAACGCCATGCCACTTTCTAGTATGTTCAAACCTTTACTGGATACCACCCTTTGAAACAGACCTAAGTGACAAGCTGTTTCAAACTATTTGCCTCTCGCTCTCTCTCACTGCTTTGCAACAGTTTTCTTCTCTCTGGATACCGTGCTAAAAGTTCTCTTAAAAATACTGACTATCGATTACAATGTTTGATCCGCGGCACCTTTTTTAAATTAAAACACTTAAAAAATATTTGTTGGGTCAAAACCCAATTAGAATATTGTATATTTGAATTGTATATTTGAATTCCGCGCCTTTTGAATTATGTTAACATAACAGCTGTTGCACTAGGCTGCCAACTCGTACTAGCGAACGGGTGGCAGATAGGAATTAGAAAAAAGAGATAATAGAAAAACATAGACGAAAAAATTGAAGTTGAAGCTATAGCTACGAGGAGTTTAAGTGAGGAGAAATAATCAAGAATTGTCATTAAAATTTAACTATTAAACTAGCACCATCCGACTTATCATGTAAAATATAATATAAATATAAATATAATATAAATATATTCAAGAAAAAGCTCTTGTTTTTACATTTTGGCGACCGTGACAGGACTTGTGCTACGTTTTAGTTAATTTTGGTGATGATTGTGGTTACGTTCGCCCCCATTTTTACTTTGCTCTAAGTCTCGCACGCGCATTTACGACCTTTTTGCCCTGCCAAACTCTCGTACATTCGCGCATCGCGTTCGCTGCCGGTCTACCCAGCGTCCGCATAGGATTTTCGCTAGTGCATTTGCGCACAACTACATGCAGCGCAGCTGCCGGCTATACTCAAGGGTCTCCCGCCGCATCATTGGACATCGTTGGACATCCTCCAAGTGTCATCGCCATAGTTGGAGTCGACATCTCGGTCCTCCATCTATACATATTGCCCCCAGGAGCACCCCCATACATAACCTCATTCTGTCGCAACACTCTAGGTTGCACTCTCGGCTTGGCGAGCGAAAATTTCCACTCCATCTCGTCGTCTCGCTCGCTCTCACAGACCTTGTCAAGCAAGGAATTGCCAGATCGAAATTAAATAAAGTAAACAAACATCTGCAAAAATGTCTTCGCTGGAGCAACTTAAAGCTCAACGAACGAGTGCTCGGAAAAACCTTACACGTATGAGCAAATCAGTGGAACCTGGTTTGAATTTATCTCCGTTGGAATTATCTTGCCGTTTGTCGATTTTGGAATCGTATTTTAAACTCGCTTTATCTACCCAGGAGGCCATAGAGCAGATTGAGCCAGCTGAGTCGCAGCGCAATACTCGCTTCGAAATAGAGGAGCTGTTTATCCACGCCAAGGTTTGCGTTCAGGCGCAACTTGGACCAGACGCTAACAGCACCGGCATTCATGAATCTACGGTTAATTTTGGGCACACCTCTGCAGTTAAGCTCCCGCGCTTATCATTGCCGACATTTGACGGCAAATACTGCGAGTACCAAAACTTTATCTTGTCGTTTAACCAAGTTATTGGCCACCAGCCATCCATGTCTAAGATCGAGAAGTTCAACCAGTTGTTAAACTGTCTTCGAGGACCAGCCCTTGAAACGGTTCGAGCTTTCCAGGTGACCGCAGACAACTACACAAAGGCTCTGGACCGCTTAAAGCAGCGCTATGACAACCCGACTCTCGTATTTTTGGATAACATATCGTCACTCTTCGCATTGCCAACTGTCGCCAAGTCAAATGGTCAGCAGTTGCGCAGCCTAATCGATAATGCATCCGCATTATACAACTCGTTGCGTTCGTTGAGCACCGAGCTACAGATCTGCGAGGCCATGCTCATCTCCATAGTTATGGGCAAAGTGGACCAGGAAACTAAGAGGAAGTGGAATGAGTCGCTGGACTACACTACGTTGCCTTCGTGGGACAAATGCGTTGGAGTCGTTGAACGTCATTGCCAATATTTGGAATCGGATAAGAAGCCTCCTGCTGAAGCCCCTATGAGTCAACCAGGTGGCCATAGGTCGCGCTCGCAGAGGAATCAGGCAAGTCTGTCCTTCAATTGCACCACACAAACTTGTAACATCTGTTCGCAGACAGACCACAAGACCTTTAGATGCCCAGAACTAATCAATCTCGCCCTAGATAATCGCCTCAATGCAGTAAAGCGCCACAAGCTATGCATTAATTGCCTTGGCAGGGGTCATCTTGTAGCCAACTGCCCGTCGACGCGGAGATGCCACTCATGTGCACTACCGCATCACTCGCTGCTTCATCGGCCATCGCCAGGATCGGCCGCAGCTCCCTTGTCACTCCCTCAAGCGGAGCCTGTACAAGTTTCGGACGCAGTCGCGCATACTCACACGGAGTCTCGTTCCGACTGTGTCATTTTGGCCACGGCACTGATCCTGGTCAAGGATGCATCTGGAAGCTACAAAATAGGAAGAGCGCTTCTGGATTCATGTTCTCAGGTGAATTTCATAACCGAGGAGTTTGCCCAAAGACTTCGACTGCCACGGAGCAAGCTTAACCTCGAGATTCGTAGCATTGGTGAGACACAAACGCGAATTAAACACCATGCAACCACCAATATCAAGTCGAGGCACAATGGATTCGAGTTGCTCCTTGATTTTTGCGTGACATCCCACATCGCCTATCATCCAGAATCGGAAATTGACATTTCTGCGTGGAACCTTCCTCAGCACTCATCTCTTGCTGACGAGAGCTTCAACAAGTCTCGTCGAATCGATTTGCTTTTGGGGACGGAAACCTTCTTCGATATATTGGCAGTCGGCCAAGTTAAATTAGGAAAGGATCTGCCCGTACTACAAAAAACACTACTTGGATGGATAGTGTCTGGTCGATGCCGAGCTCATCCCAGAACACTCCATCAGTACTCATCTATCGCATTAACAGAAATTGACCGAAAAATGGAACGGCTATGGCGGATCGATCATGTGGAGACTCCTGAGATCACACTTACGCCAGAGCAGCGAAACTGTGAGGAGTTCTACACCAATACGGTACGACGTAATTCAGATGGTCGATTGGAAGTACGACTTCCATTTAAAGATGAACCTACCGTTCTCGGAGCCTCATTCGACATTGCCAAAAGGAGATTCCTCTCCCTCGAACGCAGCCTATGCAAAAGGCCTGAGGTAGGGGCCAAATATGTTGAATTTATGCAGGAGTTTCAAAATCTGGGACACATGAGTCCCGTGAGCCATCCACAGTTAAACACTCCGCATTATTATATTCCGCACCACTGCGTGCTCAAGCCTAATAGCACATCAACAAAGCTCAGAGTGGTTTTCGACGCATCTTGTAAGACGACGTCCCAGAAATCGCTCAACGACATTCTGATGGTCGGACCGACCATTCAGCCAGATCTTTATACCCTACTCCTGCGTTTTCGGATACATCGCTATGCCATCACTGCGGATGTGGTCAAGATGTTCCGCCAAGTCAACATGTTTGCCGAGGATCGCAGATTCCAATACATTCTTTGGAGAACGTCGCCATCGCAACCATTGAGCACCTTCGAATTAAATACTGTAACTTATGGCACAGCGGCTGCACCGTATCTAGCCATACGCAGTTTGTCATATCTAGCCGACAAATTCATGGACAAATTGGAGATGGGAGCTAAAGCCATCAAATCGTCTTTCTATGTGGATGACTTCCTAGGTGGAGCGGATACGGTAGAGGAGCTACATCAAATCAAAAGGGAAGTTACAGCGATTCTACAGGATGGCCAATTAGAACTCGCAAAATGGCATTCAAATCACTGCAAGTTTGTCGATGACGCTACAGTCAAACATTTGCAGTTGGACGACGAAATGCTAACCAGCACGCTTGGCCTAAAATGGGACCAAGTACGGGACACATTCATGTTCTCGTTCTCGCCAAGAGTCGATTCGGACAACGTCACCAAGCGCTCGATTTTGTCCATAGCCTCTTCGCTGTTTGATCCTTACTCCCATCATCATAGTGGCAAAAATTATCCTCCAGGAGCTGTGGCTCCTAAAACTACATTGGGACGAGTCAGTACCCCAAGGCATTCATACAGCTTGGATGTCCCTGCTTGCATCGCTTTCGTCGTTGGAGTCTGTAGCAATACCACGATATTGCCTCCAATCAGCGATACATACCTTTCAGATACACGGCTTTTGTGACGCCTCCATTCGAGCGTATGGATGCTGCATCTACGCTCGCACAATCGGATCAGATGGGCTGACCAAGGTACAGCTAATCACATCGAAGTCCAGAATTGCTCCCACCAAGAAGCTATCTCTGCCGAAACTAGAACTGTGTGGAGCACATTTGTTAGCACAGCTCTACAAAAAAATCATTAGAATCTTCGCTGACAGAAAGCCGACTTCGTTCTTATGGTGCGATTCTCAAATCGTTCTACATTGGAATCGCCAACACTCGGCCACCTTATCAACCTTTGTCGGCAATCGAATTGCTGAAATTCAAGAACTCACGTCAGATTGCCACTGGAGACATGTTCCTACTCACTGCAACCCGGCTGATATCTTGTCCAGGGGCTGCACTATCACCGAGTTGGAACAATCGATATGGTTCGAGGGACCTGAGTTTCTAGGCCAAGATCAGGAACATTGGCCAAAGGACAGTCGAGACAACAGTGACATTGATATGGAAACTGTCCAACTGGAGAAGAGAAAATCAGCCTTTGCCGTACACACGACTACTAATCAACTGCTTGAAGGAATCTACAAGATCAGTTCGCATCATCGCTGCCTACTAGTTATCGCTTGGATGTACAGATTTACTCAGCGCTGCCGTAAACTAACGCCATTCCACTCACCTTCGCCGACGCCAGCAGAACTGATGCGGGCGCTACATTGCATCGTCTGGAATATTCAAACTATTCACTTCGCTCAAGAGATGTCCTCGGTCCTGAAGGGCCATCCGATTCGCACTAACCTTAAAAATCTTAGTCTCTTCCTCCAGGTTACAGATGGCTTCCAACTGCTAAAGGTCGGGGGGCGCCTGGAGCTAGCAGACTACCCAGAAACCCAAAAGCATCCTGTCCTGCTCCCACCTAAGGATCCATTTGTGTCACAGTTCGCTCGCTATCTTCATCTACAGAACTATCACGCCGGGCCACGGACGCTCGTCGCTTTAATTAGAAAACAGTTCTGGATAGTGAATGCAAGGGACTTGGCGCGACAAGTCGTTCGCTCATGTATACATTGTCGTCGCTATCGACCAACTCTCGAAAGGCAGCTAATGGGCCAACTGCCTTAAGAACGGATCACACCATCTAGGCCATTTTCAAGATGCGGAATAGACTTTTGCGGACCAATCAACGTCTATTTGCGCATCCGGGGTAAGCCGCCTACCAAGGCCTACCTAGCCGTCTTCGTTTGCTTTGCCACGAAGGCGATACATGTCGAAGTGGTATCGGATCTCACGACGGATAGCTTCATTGCATCACTAAAGCGCTTTATTGCCCGACGCGGACTTCCCTCGGACATATTCTGTGACAACGCTACAAATTTCGCAGGAGCCAACAACAAGCTCGAATCGTTGAAGCAGTTTTTGTTTAAAGACGAAACAACAAAAACAATCTACAATTTCTGTCGCTCAGAGTTCATTAACTTCCACTTTATTCCACCCAGGGCTCCACACTTCGGGGGCATATGGGAAGCTGCAGTCAAAAGTGTCAAGGGACTACTCAATCGCACTCTTCGAGACACCAGATTAACCTTCGAGGAGTTAGCCACTGCAGCTGCTGACGTCGAGGCGATCCTGAACTCTCGCCCGTTAACGCCGCTCTCATCAGACCCAAACGACCTGGCCGCTCTCACGCCTGGCCACTTCTTAGTGGGTGACGCACTCCGAGCACTACCGGAACTTCCACCAATCGACGACAACCTGGACAAGTTGGATCGATGGAAACGGGTCAGCGCACTCAAACATCACATCTGGAGTCGCTGGAGCCACGAGTACATCAACGAGCTCCAAGTTCGCACAACCTGGACGAAGACTTCACCAAATTTGGCTGTCAACGACATGGTCATCGTTCACGAGGATAATCTTCCCCCACAACGGTGGCTTCCTGGGCGCATAGTCAGCACGATCGCAGGAGCGGACAACATCGTGCGTGTAGCCGACGTACGCACTGCCAAGGGAATCATCCGCCGCCCTATACGGAAACTCGCCTTATTACCTGTCTCTTGAAAGTCAATCGCATACTTTCAAGGGGGCCGGTATGTTGGGTCAAAACCCAATTAGAATATTGTATATTTGAATTGTATATTTGAATTCCGCGCCTTTTGAATTATGTTAACATAACAGCTGTTGCACTAGGCTGCCAACTCGTACTAGCGAACGGGTGGCAGATAGGAATTAGAAAAAAGAGATAATAGAAAAACATAGACGAAAAAATTGAAGTTGAAGCTATAGCCACGAGGAGTTTAAGTGAGGAGAAATAATCAAGAATTGTCATTAAAATTTAACTATTAAACTAGCACATTCTGCACATTAATGGGTACGCCCGAGACTTGCGATAGTGCGGTATTCCGTAGAGGATCCTAAGAAGTACGGGGCAATCCCAATTCGCTTCTCTAAAGAAAAAAATTGGGAAGATAAGGAAGCCATTAAGCAAAACGCAGCAATATGAAAAAAGTTGTTCAGGTCCTCGAAGGTTGCCTTCGACATCTCCGTGGCTCTATCGGTGGCTTTGTCGGTGTTCAAATTGCTAATTTTCGTAAATTTTTTTACTTTTCAATAAAGGCTGACAACACATGTCAAAAACAAACGCAATATCGCAGTAGAAATACACATTCTACGCTATTGCGTTAATTCGATATCGATAGGTAACGCAAATTAGTATAAAAAGACTTTTATATAACTGTGAAGATACCCTGCAGTACGCCTTGTCATCAATAGGCCATTGTCATCAACGATTTATCAACCATCGTGTCAAACACGACTCTCTCGAGCTTCAATTTTCTCTCTTCACAAAAAGATGAAAAGAAGAGATGATAACAAAAGAGTAAACACATTAGTGAGCAAAAAACAGCACGTAGGCTCTTGCTCTCAACAAACAAGCGTACTGATCGTTTTTCATTTCCGTTTTAGTTTAAAAGAAGTAAGGAGGCAATATATTGCAGTTTTGCAATTTCTGTTAACAACCTCCAACTATATACTATGTCGTGAGTATTTGTTGAACAGCAGTAAATGCAATTTTCATAATAGTAAAATTATAGGTATTAAAAACAGTGGGGTCATATTAAAAACAGTAATATATTATTGGAATAATATATATAATATATATTGGAATAATATATTATTTTTAATATTTAAATGAATATTGTCATTATAAGTTAATCGAAGAATAAATTTAAAATTTCTTAATGAATCGTTATGAATTTGTTGATGAATAGTTGATCAATTGTTGGTGAATTTTAACAAAAATGTTGATGAATATTTGGTCTATAGTGCTGATGAAAAGGTGATTAATTGTTAATGAATACATATAAAATTTGTATAACATACCCAGCAATTCCCTGTTCACATAAAGGTGAGTTAAAAACTCGGTTGTTTCCGTATTTATCTCGCAGATTAACTGAGCACCTGAGCACCAAACATAAAAAAACATATATATGTATGTATATATATTTGGAATATTTTAATTCGAATTATATGTTATCTTTACCGAAACACTCCCCCGAAGCTCACATCCTCCCCAAACAATAATGCTGAGTTATCATTTTCTAGTACCAAATCCATTGCATTATTAATGGCGCTAAACATATTCATTTTTTTCCCAGAACTCGAAGACGTTGGATGATACGTAAAATGTGACCGGGACAAAAAAGAGCACACATTGGACCGCAGTGCAGTAAGCCGGCCAAGCAATATTTGAGGCACAATCATTTTATAATTACAATCCAATACAAACACATAAACTTTTTATTAGTGATATTACGTAAACATCAGACCCACCAAAACATATCTGTTAAACAATCAACGATAGTATCGATATACATATTCGATGGTGCAGTGATCAAGAGTTACCATAGATTCTCTTTTTCACCATCGGTCCCATGCATGGCCATGGTAGAATTATACATAGTCGTCTCGTCCGGAAAATCTGGTGCCTCTACAATCATAGCAATGAGTACGATTACTAGGCTCAACCTAGTTGGTGTGAGTTTATTTTTTTATATATTAATTTTGTTTTTGTATGTTTTAATTCGTAATCCTAAAATATACTATAATCTTAAAATAAAATTTTGTAAGTTAAACTAAAAATTAAATTTTCGACTGCTTTTATAAATTAATTTGAAAGTGTTATTGACGAAACTTAAAAAAGGAGTTAAAAATGGTTAATTTGTTTTAAGAACTGGTCAGATGGTGTTATGGTTTCATTTAAAAGGTCACGAGGTGAAGGTTCGACCAAAATTTGTCCAACTTTTCACTACGAAAAACGTACTGATGCTTAACCACTGGGCCAAACGGCAAGAAGAAACGGGCGACCTGATTCGAAGTAGAGTCGAGCATTGCGGGTTCTACCGCTGGAACCAGCCATAGAACAGATTTTGTTTGGGACATCTCACCTTTGTATATTCATACTCTTTGATGATAGGTAAACGTTAAAACCGAATTTTTTTGTATTGATAAATATTTTATATACCTAATACCTGTTAGTTTTTCTTTTCATTTGATCAAAATTGATAAATTTATAATGATACAATTTGTTCACGCCAGAAGGGCGAGAAGTTCGTTCTGACCAGAAGTGTGAGCGGCCAGCGCTTGTGCGCGAGCTTTCGATCCGCTCTTCGTCTTCGCAATCTCACCACTCCGCGGTCCCGCGGCTGTTCTTATGTTATTGTTAAGTTAGTTTAATCAAGAAGTTGCGAAATAAAGTGAAGTCAGTGAAGCTACCCCAGAGCCGTTTTATTTCTTGGGACTCCAGCAGCAGCAACAACATCAGCAACTTCAAACCAGTGACCACGACGACCCCCAGTGAACCGGACCAGATCTTTGGCCCCCATTCCACTCACTCCATTTCATGGTCCTTCGACTCCGGATCTATCCTGATCCTACCAGCGCCTCCTGCGGAAAACTCAAGATAAGTATTATTATAAGTATTATTTCCATTCCGTCCGTGGTCGCCATATTCCTTTTCCGACGGCGTTTATATCCTCCATCCATCCGATTTCTAAGTGAAAAGTGAAAGTGATATAATATAATATATACATATATGTACATTCGCCCAGCTGCAGTGAATTTTTATACCCTTGCAGGATATTATAATTTTAGTCAGAAGTTTGCAACGCAGTGAAGGAGACATTTCCGACCCTATAAACTATATATATTATTGATCAGTATCAACAGCCGAGTCGACCTAGCCATGTCCGTCTGTCTGTCCGTTTCTACGCAAACTAGTCTCTCAGTTTTTAAGCTAACTGAATGAAACTTTGCAGATGGTCTTCTATATGCTCTGACTACCAAATATGTCGGAACGAGCCGGATCGGACGACTATATCATATAGCTGCCATGAACAATCGGAAATTTTTGAGAAAAAAATTTTTACTATGCCAATTTTCAATATATTTTCATATAATTTGATACATGGCCATTTTGTATTATTCCAGAATTTCGGTTTTAATTTTATTCAAATCGGATCACAATATCATATAGCTGTCATAGGAATATATATATGTATCAATTTATTTAGTTTGTTCGCAACATTTTTTGCTCGCAACATTTACCTTATGTCAGTACCCGAGAAAACGAAAAGTCAGAACATTTTTCTTCTTCTTTTACTTACTGCAAGGGTATTTAAACTTCGGCATGCCGAAGTTTGCGTCCTTTCTTGTTTTCTTATATTTTTTAAAGTGCATAAGTGCTATGCCAACATCGGCCCAAGCGAGTACATATATATATATATGTATATATATATATATACTAGAGGGCCCGCTATTGCATCCTCGCTTTGATCGGATGCAGATCCACACTTAAAATTTCGTATTAAATTTCGCTTTGAAGTCAGCGCACTGAATGAGAAATAAAGATTCTTTGAAGTCGAATGACAAATATAAAATGAGGCAAGGCCTACTCTGAGCCTTAGACCAATATCAATATTATTCCATTAATATTATTTTTTTAATTAATTATGTTTTTTATTTTTTTTAAATAGGTTGCAGGTGGAATTAGAAAATTAAAATACCCATACGAATCTGGATTTTTTTTTCTGATTTTTAAAAAAAAATTTCAAGTCTCTAAGACATGTGGTTTGGCCATGGCTGTGATCTATCAGTCAGTCAGGACAAAGCATTTTATATATATAGATATATTTTTTTTTGTGCGCGCGAGTCCCACGTCCACCGCCCGCCCAACCGACCGAGGGGCGCAGCCGTGTGACGTACGGCACGATCGCGTTCTAGATAGACGCGTAAGAAGGAAAATATAGGAAAGAACGAGGAAAGTTAGGTTTAGGTTCATGCAACATTACGAGCTAATTCTACTAGCAATACAGTTTTAAGGCGAGGGAATCTCTCAGGTCCCTATATAAAGTTAAAAAGTCGGTTGTAATCGGCACATAAGGGATCGACCCTAAAAGGTTCATGTGCCTCAAACTCACTCCTACAGGGATTTATTGCTAAGGGGATAAAGGTTCTAGATGTTAGTCGAGGAACGTAAAAATTGAGCTGTCCTAGCAAGTAGGGGCAATCTACGTCACCGTGAATTAGCTTGTGTAGAAAGACGACACCAAGCACAATAGAAGTCTACTAGAATAAGACGGTAATCTTAGGTCGGCATCCCAGGGTAAGCCACGTAGGGCGAAAAGCAGAAAATTTTTTTGAACAGATTCAATGCATATTCATTCAATGAATACCAAATTGAGGACTCCAAACGCAAGAACCATATTCCAAAATAGGACGAACTAATGAAGTGAAAAGGTTCTTAGTTACGTAAGGGGAATTGAATTCTTTCGACCACCTTTTAATAAATACAAGCATGCCATTGGCCTTGTTAACCATGCAAGAAATATGTTTTGAAAACGAAAGCTTAGGATCTAGACCAGTGGTTCCCAAACTTATTTTGTCTACTGCGCACTTTGAGAATAAATATTTTTGTAGCGCCCCCATTTTTTCACCTATTTAAAAACCACTATAACTTCAAATTAATTTACTCATTATTGTGACCTATATACAGGGTGTGTTAGATAAGCAATGCGCATGGTCTCATTGTAATGCAACTGTCAGACAGGTCCGAGAGAGCTGCGACAGTTAGTTGCGTTACAATGAGACCATGCGCACTACTTATATAAAACACCCTTTATGTATATTATGTATATTTAAGGAGAATTCTAAACGAAACTTTTACTATAACCCGCAAATTGAAACCTCAGCGCACTAGGTAACATACAACGGCGCTTAGGTCTCAAGTTTTCTGGGTCTCTTACCGCCCCCCTTGAGACCTGCAGCGCCCACAAGGGGGCGTTATCGCACCGTTATTCCTATCCTCCTGATACCCGTGATTTCCCTCCCTCATCAAGATCGCCAAAAGTGAAATTGCCCTGAGTTGTGCATCGCCTTTTATAGGCCGCGATCAGCTGTGTTTCCCGTTCGATATTCGATTCGTATCGATATGCACCAGGGTTGCCATATCGTTGAACATGGCCGATATCCATCAGCTGTTCAGGGCTGGTGCCCCTATCGGTGCTGGGGTTGCCAGATGTTGCCCTTATTGTTGTTGGCGTCGCCAGATGGCGGACTATCGCCTTTTTATTTATTACTAATAATCTCAATTCATAATAATAACATAATAATAACAATTCCTAATAGTAACAATTCATAATAATAACAATTCATAATAATACTGGTAAATAACACTAACAATTCCTAATGATAATAATAATGGTAAATAATAACAATTCATACTCAGCGTAATTCGTACTAATAATACGAAATGCGGCGCGGGGCGTCGCACTATATGATATAGTCGTCAGATTTTACTAATTTTTACACAATATCTTTAATATATCTTTGTAGATTTACTGTACAAATATCAATAAATAATATAAAGTGCAAACACTATGCTTTGCCTCATAGAGCCTCAACCGAGTTCGTTGGACTGGGAGCTATCTAAGGCAGGCGAAGTCGCCAGAACGCAAGCCAATAGCTTAGGGACAATTATTAATCTGAAACGTGTAGTGGCGCCGTCAGTAAAGCTAGATAAAATACCACAAACCATTGACCAAAAATCACTGTCAATTGTCAGTCACACTAAAATGTGTATAGATAGATCGAGTGATACGATAGGATATATTCGATTGTCCTTGCTATTGCAAGCCTTCAACTGCATTATCGGAAAGGGCTACTTCCGTAGACGTGCATAAGAGTAAGCACAAGTTTTTTAAAAATGTGTAACCATAACATATATAACATTTTATATATAAATACTAAATACAAAAATAAATTACTCCGGATTTTTACTAGGAGGATATTTTTCGGGTATTTTCTATAGGTTTTCCACGGGGTTTCAACGGGTTTTCACGGAGATTTCCCGCAGGTCTTCTACGGGGTTTCCACGGAGATTGCACGGAGATTCCCCGCACGTTTTCCACGGTGTTGACATTATATGCGTTTTAGAGACCTGGTTTGTTCCAACCTCAAATAGTCAACTATATGAATGCTCTGGTTATAATCGGTACCGCTCGGATCGTGAAGGGCATGCAGGAGGTGTGGCAATATATATAAAATCGAATATTAAATGCAAATTAGTTAGTAAACAACAGGCTGATTATCCCATTGAATATATTTTCCTGGAAGTAGTTAGTTTAAGATGTAGCAGATCTAGGACATTAATTAGTTGCATGTATAGACCCCTAATTACTCGACCATTATCAATTCGTTAGCAAGCCTTTCCTATAGATATACTGACATAATTTTGGCCGGCGACCTAAATAGTAACATTTTGGACGAGAGCAACTTACGAGACGATATTGAATCTTTAGGGGTACAAATTGTAAATTCTGTGATACCAACACATTACACAAGTACGGTGAATACCTTGCTTGATGTATTGTTTGTTGACGATAATGACAAAATTCTCCTTTATGACCAAGTCGCTGTGCCGAATTTCTCAAAACATGACCTCATATTCTTGACCTATAATGTTCAAATAGACCGCACTGAGCAAACCTTTAAGTATAGAGACTTTAGAAATATTGACTATGATAAGTAAGAATATGACGTCTGCCACTGTGATTGGATCATCTTTATGCTACCATCGACCGAAACTCAATTGAACCATCTGAACGCTAACATTGACTATCTATATAACAGACATGTACCTATTAGGGAAAAGCGGGTTAAGAACTCTACAAATCCATGGTTCAATAATGAAATTAAGAGGGCTATAAACAGAAGAGATAGGGCATATGCGCATTGGAGACGATATAAGACTGCTCATTTGTTTGGCCTGTTCAAAACTGAAAGGGCGCGTGTAAACAAATTGATCCAGGACACTAAAATTGCTTATATCAGCGCTAAGCTTACCAGTACAAACAGTTCTAGGCAGGTCTGGAAAGAAATACAAAACTTGGGAGTTGGCAAGACAAAATCTGTGATAAATACTGACGTAAATGTGGACGATCTTAATGACAAGTTTATGCAAACTAATGTACCTGAATGTGGTTATAATTCGTATCTGTTCGCTGAGTCTCCGTTATGTATTTGCTTGTTTTGAATTTGCTTGTGTAAGTCAATGTGATGTGTTAGAAGCTATTTTGAATATTAAATCGAATGCAATTGGGCTTGATGAGCTGCATCCGAAATTCATAAAACTAATACTTGAAAAGATATTGCTTTATATCACGCATATCTTTAACACGGCAATAACCACTTCGACTTTTCCTGAATCTTGGAAAATTGGAAAAATTATGCCAATTCCTAAAACAAACGACGAATTTAGACCAATTTCAATACTCCCATATTTGTCAAAAATTTTTGAACAACTATTGGCTTCTTGGTCAATAACAATCTGTTGAACAATAACCAATCTGGCTTCCGCCAAAAACGAAGCTGCACGTCATTTGTAAAGATAGTAGAGGATATTCGCCAAGAAATGGATAAAAAAAAAAGGCTACATTATTAACCTTGCTAGATTTTAGCAAGGCATTTGATACTGTAAATCATGACATTTTATTAACAAAATTGAAGCGAATGTTTAATTTTTCCACAACTGCTGTTAAACTTATTAAAGCGTATATCACTGATAGAAGGCAAGCTGTTGTTCACCACTCGTGGTGTACCACAAGGATCAGTTTTAGGGCCTTTATTGTTTACAGTCTATGTTAATGACCTGCCAAATGTTTTGTCTATGTGTAATGTCCATATGTAAGTTATCCAACCCATGATTCAAGGGCCCTTGCCCAATTTATAAACATTTTCTCGAAACCCAATCTGCACGATTGACTTTCCTTTGTTCTCAGAGTTTGTTTATATAAACAAATCCAAATCCGAGGTTTCGAGGATAATAATTATTCTTAAGCAAGCAGTCGAATTCGGAGAGAGAAATAGATCGGTCATTCGATTGAAATAATTCAAACTTATAATTATACTTATACTCACCTAATAAATATGATGAAATAAAAAATATATTTTTTTATTAAAATATCAACAAACTAATTTATTTTGTATTCATATGCTTTTCAGATGTACATATGTCAGTCGTCCGTTAAGTCAAGTTAATGAATGTATAAATGTATGTAATATTGACCTGTTAAATGTAAACAATTGGGCTAAGAAGAATGGTCTGAGCCTTAACCCTTCGAAATCGAAGTGTCTTGTTATATACAAGAAGAGCATTCAAACGGACCATTTACAGAAGCTGCGATTGGGAGACTCAAATTTTAAATACGTAGATAAGGCTAATTTTTAATTTAAATGTTCGAACATGGATAGACTTCAGAATTTTATTATTTCTCCACAAAATTGTAGTAACAAAGCAACCTGACTATTTTTTTGAGCTAATTCGATTTTCTTCCTCACAACGGACAAACAATATTATTAGTATACGCACAAGACTTGCAAGCTCTGATCGGCAGTTTCTAATTTATGCCATTAATCTGTGGAACCAATTGCCGAATCAAATAAAGTTAATAAGAGGCACATCACAATTCGAAAACAAACTCAAAACGTATCTTTCCACACACACATAAAACATATGTATACCAAACGCTAGAAATTTAAAACATATATGTAACAATCACTTAAGAAATAAATGTTAGTATAAGGTTAGTAATATTTCATTTTGTGACTGGTGCATTAACTTAAAAGTTTTATACTTGTAGCGCCAGGATAATAAATAAATAAATCTAAGTCTAAATCTAAATCTAAATCTTTCGTCGACCCAAGTATTCGAGCTTTTTTTCTCTCCCTTATTTCCACCGCACCTAGACGTGCATAAGAGTAAGCACAAGTTTTACCAAGTGCCCTTTAAGTGTGAAAATATTCACCAATACAAGCCATCCGATCGAGAAAAGGGGAAAATAATAATCCCCGTGTCGTACCAGACCCTGAGGGTCCACCAATGTCTATATTAGCTAATTTTCACATTTTGCTAACATAGGCTGGCACCTTATCCTAGGTATTTTATTACCAGGCATCGTTTGAATAAGTTTCCTATTGCTGAGGATATTACCTTGCCAAATCAGTGCTAACCGATCAGCCACTACGGTAATCAAGAAGATCAACGACGGCACAACAACCACCCTCGCCGCAGACCTCCGCTTCCATTCTACAACAACTCATGCTACAGTGAACAAAAAAATACAGAAGCAAAGATAAAGTTCGAGGAAGTGTCTCGTCGCGAAATCGCCAAAACAGTGAGCGAAAGGCGTGTCGGGCTCGCCATAACCTATTTGGCCACATACGTCTAGAAATCTGCGCGGTTCTGACGGAATACTTTTTTGACAGTGTACAACAAAAACACCCAAAACTGAACAACATAATATCCCACCGATATGGTCTGCAGGGCAAGAATTGAACTTGGCCCATATCAGTTCCAGATGTACATATGTATATGTATTATTATTTTCTTATTCGATTTAAATGTATTCAAGTTTACATTTTATTTAATCTACTTATATTTGTTTGTATCATAACTAATATATAAGTATTTTTATTTCGGCAATATTTTCTGGTTTAATTTTATTATTTCGTTATCACACGCACTTATGCAGTTTTCAAGAAAAGGTGTTAAGGGAGAGAAAAAGTGTTTTCTGTGAAAATGTGACGGTTAGTCGAGGGTTTGGGCGGCTCAGGGCTGGCCCACGGTTGTCACAGATATTTATTTGTATCGGACGTGGTTGCTGGAATAGAAAGCCGACCCCGTCCCAGAGTAGAAGTCAGGGTGAATTACACGGTAACTGAGAATAGTACTGGTTTATTCATGGGAAGTGACAAAGTTTAATTATAGGTGAGCGGTCCGCGCTACTCGTTCGGCTCGGGCGGCGTCCGGGCGGTTCGTCTCTCTCCACAGCGAAGGCGGCGCTCCACCGCGAGGTGTCGTTCCGCGTGGCCTCTCAGTGGGGTGGCGCGGGATCGTCGTGGGGCGCTGTAAAGGCAGAATGATCCCTTAGGCGGCCATTCAGGTCATCCGTCGGGGAGGTGAGTACCCTAGTCGGCGACCGTTCAGATCTGTCGAGAGAGAAATCCTTAAGCGGCCATTCAGGTCAGCCACAGGAGTAAGCGAGAACCCTAATTATGACCATTCAGATCCAACAGAGAGAGAAATCCTTAGGCGGCCATTCAGGTCAGCCACAGGAGTAAGCGAGAACCCTAATTATGACCATTCAGATCCAACAGAGAGAGAAATCCTTAGGCGGCCATTCAGGTCAGCCACAGGAGTAAGCGAGAACCCTAATTTATGACCATTCAGATCCAACAGAGAGAGAAATCCTTAGGCGGCCATTCAGGTCAGCCGCAGGAGTAAGCGAGAACCCTAATTTATGACCATTCAGATCCAACAGAGAGAGAAATCCTTAGGCGGCAATTCAGGTCAGCCACAGGAGTAAGCGAGAACCCTAATTATGACCATTCAGATCCAACAGAGAGAGAAATCCTTAGGCGGCCATTCAGGTCAGCCACAGGAGTGAGCGAGAACCCTAATTTATGTTCATTCAGATCTATAGATTATAGGAGGGCGGGAGGGTATTAAGAGCGCTAACTACCAATTATTTATTCCAACTTACTGGTTTGTCTTACCAAGCTGCTGACTACTGCTGCTGCTGCTGATGCTTACCCGATCGCTGTCGGGAACTGAGTGCCGATATGAGGCCAGCCGCCCGCTTTATATAGGCCCCTGCTGTTTTTAGTGTGCCCGCCGACGATTCTCAATTTGCCATATTAGTGTGGCCAGTTTTCTCTTTTAGTGTGACCAGCTCTCTCTTTTATTGTGGCCATTCGCCCGTGGTTGGCGCGCGCGCGGATCTTGTTAAAATTCAAATTTAGATCAATTCCATTCCTTATTCCTCTATTACAACTATATTTGTGCGCGTCTGCGCGTCACACTCCCCCCTCGCTTAGGAGACGGTGTGATACCTCACCGTGATTGCTTCCCCCTATCGAAAACGCTTCTCCAGGTTACATTATTACCCTGCTTCCATTCCCACTCGCCTGTTCCTGTTGCCGTTGTCTTTATCGCCGTGTCCCTGTTGTCGGGTGCTGCCTGTCCGGGTAGTGGTTGCCGCGGTGTCTCTGTGCCGTTGGCCTCTTCCAGCTCCGGTTCTATAGTTTTCCGGAAAATCCCATCGATCGCCACACCTCCTTCGACCTTCTCTGCTTGCTCTGTGTCCTCCTTCCTTCCTGTCTTCATCTGTTCCTCATCCTTTTGTTCTCCAGATTCGATAAGAGAACGATCGAAGAGGTGCGATCGCTACTTCGGAGCTCGTGACTTTTTGTTTCCCGGCCGCGAGCAGAACAGACGTGCGCGAAAGTCTAGTGACAGTAGAAAATTTACCAAGCATCGAAAGACACGTGAGCTCGCGAGTGCGTATCAGCGGCGGCAGCTTTCCCGCTTCATCGATTACAACAGCCAGAGCAAGTAAGCCACCTGCCCCCCTTCCCCTCCGGCAGCAGTCAGGGGAAATTTAATGAATAAAAATTATAACTGCAACTAAGTCGTAGTGTTTCCTTCACCCCGACCACCTCTGCTTCCCCCACTCCTTCCCCCTTGCATGCGAACCCCGTGTAGCTCGCCAGAAGTTGCGCGCTTGGTTTCCCATCCGCACAAGAACTTCCGAGTCTACGCCTCTGCCCCCCCACCCCGATCCTCTGCATGCGTGCGCCGCGTGGCCCGACGGTTCCTATGCGCTTGGTTTCTCATCCGCACAAGAACTCCCGAGTCCACGGCGCTACGCTCCTTGCATGTCCACCGATCCCGGTAGCCTCCGCGACCAACCGGAGTGTTTAGAGAATCCCGTAGCCTTCGTGACCAACCGAAGGAAGAGTCCCGAGAAGTACCCCTAGTGCCTCGAGGATTCCCACGATTCCCCCGCCCCCTTGTTCCACAAGTTTTCTAGCCGGAGTTGCCAGACGGTGCTGAGCCAGAGTTGCCAGATCGTACAGAGTTGTCAGGGTTGCAAGATCGTGTTGAGTTGCCAGATCGCACTGAGTGGCCAGAGTTGCCAGATCGCGCAGAAATGCCAGAGTTGCCAGATCGTGGTGAGCCAGAGTTGCCAGACGGCGAACAGCCGGGTCGAGCAGTACGACCGGTACCGCCAGGTGGCGCGCCTTCCCGCCAACGGTCGACCGCCAAGCAAGGCGATCGCCGAGTATCGCCGCCAGGGGCATTTTTATCTTCACTACCAGCTACCGGCCGCCCAGCAGCGCGGCCGCTAGTTGAGAACTATCCAAAAATCAGCACAACAAACGACGACCAGCGGTAGCGAGTTATGCATCAGTACCTCTGTCGGTCTCTCCACTCCTACATACAAAATTCCTAACTACAGTTTCCACCCTTCTATACAAATTTCTTGTGTAGGTTCCTTGGCCGCGACTGAGATCTCACCCCGGCCAAAGAAACCACGTCACATTGTGAATATGCATACAGTTATGTTGTTCGGGATTTAACAAACCAGTTCATAAATTAGATGCTCGCTCCCGCACGAGCATTTGTTTTTCCCAGTGTTGACCAAATCAGAGCCAATCCTGCGGTCTCTTTCTAACTCAAGTGTTCTTATCTGGCAAAGCATTGATCTTATTGTTAAGCCCAGCCACCTGTACAAAACTTTCCTGTATAGATACATATATATATATACATATATATATATATACATATATATATATACATATATATATATACATATATATATATACATATATATATATACCCTTCAGTACCGAAATTCCACGTCCCCGGGTTTTCCACGCGGCATGCTCGAAAAACAAAAACAAATTACATGGGCTCCGTTTAGCGAAGTTCGAAACGAAGTAGGCGCAACAAAAATCGACCTGCGTTCGGCTACTGCCGATATCTCACGAAGTTCGGACTGTATATTAATTTTTGTTTTCGAACTGACTCGGACCAGCGGTTTTCGACAGTTCGGATATTAGAAAGAGATGGAAATGGTCGAAAGGGAAATAAGAAAATCTCTGTCGAAAACAAATTGTGTTGGGTCGACGTGAGAATACCCTTTTTAAAATAAGTTGTAATATTTATAAATATTTAATATTGTATTTGATTACTTTTTATTTATTTAGTCGAATTGGTATTAAAATTTAATTTTGGCAATACCAATAAGTTCATATTTTATCTTCTGCCTTATGGGGTTCAAATTAAAAGGCAAAAGCAATGTCGTGCATACCCTGACACGAGCCAGGATTTTCGGTCTTCGGTTTTCTCTCGCTTCTCGTAATTCTCTTTGCATTTAGAGTTGACTGTTGCTGCATTCAGAAGTGTTTTGCGTATTAGTTAAAGTTGCGTAAAAGTGAAATATTATAATGAGGTAAGTAAACTTATTTGTGTTTCATTAATAAATTAATTTGCAGATTTGATCTTGAACCTGGTCACGCCTATATGAACGGTACGTATGTATTGTGACGTTCGGTCAAGCCTCGGGTAGGTCAGGGCTGGCCAGGATCATCCAGGACATTTATTTGATTCAGGAAAGTGGTGCTAGAAAAGGAAATTCCGACCCGAGCCCCAGTAATAACGCTGGTTTTAACCTTAACTAGGCTTACAATATATATATAGTTTATTGATATTCGTGACAGAGTAACTGTTTCCGTAGCCGGGGAGCCGATCGGTCCGGCGGCTATCGACAAGCGTCCGCGTCCTGCGGAAGGAGTCTCGTGTCCGGGGTCCGTGGAGGTGGCTTCCTGCCGTCCGGGTGGGATGATTGGGGCTTCCGCGACGCGCCCCTGGCCCTCGGGAAGACGTAGTATGGATCAATTGAGACGAGACCGTCAATAAGGATACGTAGTGTTAATGGAGAAGGACGGAACCGTCAGCGCGATATAGGAGAACTGGGACGGAACCGTCAGCAGGACGAAGCCGTCAGCGTGTTGCGAGAATTAGGACGAAGCCGTCAACGATGTATGAGAAATAGGACGAAGCCGTCTGCAGGACGAAGCCGTCAGCGTGTTGCAAGAATTAGGACGAAGCCGTCAACGATGTACGAGAAATAGGACGAAGCCGTCTGCAGGACGAAGCCGTCAGCGAGGTATGAGAAATAGGACGAAGCCGTCTGCAGGACGAAGCCGTCAGCGAGGTATGCGAGAAATAGGACGAAGCCGTCTGCAGGACGAAGCCGTCAGCGAGGTATGAGAAATAGGACGAAGCCGTCTGCAGGACGAAGCCGTCAGCGAGGTATGCGAGAAATAGGACGAAGCCGTCTGCAGGACGAAGCCGTCAGCGAGGTATGAGAAATAGGACGAAGCCGTCTGCACGACGAAGCCGTCAGCGAGGTATGAGAAATAGGACGAAGCCGTCTGCAGGACGAAGCCGTCAGCGAGGTATGCGAGAAATAGGACGAAGCCGTCTGCAGGACGAAGCCGTCAGCGAGGTATGAGAAATAGGACGAAGCCGTCTGCAGGACGAAGCCGTCAGCGAGGTATGCGATAAATAGGACGAAACCGTCTGCAGGACGAAGCCGTCAGCGAGGTATGAGAAAATAGGACGAAGCCGTCTGCAGGACGAAGCCGTCAGCGAAAGACTTAGTATTGAAATAGGACGGAACCGTCAGCACAAGACTTAGTATGGCAAAATATAGACTTAGTATGGAGGAATAGGACGAAGCCGTCAACCGATACCTAGTGTAGTTAAGTCTTACTCCTTTGTTACCGCTGCTTCCAGTTCCTTAGTTGCTGCTTGCTGCTTGCTTGCTGCGCGCTTGGTGACTTCCACCTTGGTCGACTCCGACCACCGAATGATAGCTCTGAGGCTAGCGGCCGGCTTTATATAGCGCTTGGCGGGTTTTAGTGTGCCTGCACGGGCCGTGGATTTGCCCGAATTAGTGTGGCAGCTGCCTGGGAATTTGCCCGACTTAGTGTGGCCAGTGCCTTTGTTCGTTGGGGCGGGCGCGCGCACCGTGTTTGAATTTGAATGTCTTTATCGTTGGGTGGTTGTTTATGGGTTTGGGTTATTAGTTATTTACAGTTGTTATTATTATTTATTTACTTAGTTTAGTTATTATTTATTTACAGTCTGAGTTGTTTATTATTTATTTAGCTTATTTTTATTATTTATATACAGTTCGTGTTATTTATTATTTATTTAGTTTAGTTATTATTATTTATATACAGTTTTTATTATTTATTTATTTATTTGTGCGCCCCGCGTCACACTCCCCCCTCCTTAGGGAAGTGACGCTTTATGGTCACGAAATTGCCTCTGTTAGAGGTAATCCGCCACCAGGTGCCGCCGTCTCTTTCCACCCAGCGTTTCTGCGTTCGCTTCTTCTTTTGTGCCAGTGTTGCCCTTATATTTGTCATTATCTCATCTGAGATTCGGGCTCCCTCAGGCACTGTCCATCCCGATACGCTTGCCGTGTTGTCAGTGTGGAGCTCCAGGACGTCTCGATCCGGTGAATTATCCCGCGGCGTTGTGTCCCTCGATGCCGTGCCCTTGATTGCGGCTGTCCGGAAGTTTATGAGAGTGGTTGGTGTCTCTGTTGTTCGTCTTCCATGGCTTTGTCCTGTAGTCTGTGCTGTTGTCGTCATCGGTTTGTTCGTTGTTCGTGTTCCTTGGCTGCTCCGTGGGTGTCCACCGCTAGTCCTCGAAAGGTGTGCCACTCTGGTCCGGCCCCTTCGGACGATCTCCGTCATCGGTTGGGCCTTTCCTTCGTAGTTCACCTCCCTCGGGTTCGCTCCGCCAGTGTTTCCCGTTGGGGTTTTGGCATTCCCGCTCCGGCCCTGTTGGACGATCCCCGTCTGCATCGGGACCGTTGCGGGATAGCCCGTCCCCCTCTGGCCTTGTGGGTGGGTCGTTCCGGATCGGACCCTTCGGACGAGCTCCGTCTGCTGGGCCATTCCGTCGCGGCTCGCCTCTCTTGTGTTTCGTGTCCCCTTCCTCCTTTCGTTTTCGTTTCCTCGTCTTTCCAACTCCAGTCCGCCGCATCTCAGCACGCTCTCTGCTCCTGCCAGAAAGTCCATCCCCAAGATGATTCCTCCTTCTACGTTCGGTAGTATCATGAATGTTATTTCAAATCTCCGTCCTCCGAACTCTACGTTTGTTTTGAATCCTCCCATCGCCTTCTGTCGAGATCCATCCGCGAGTGATATCTCCGCCTGCATCCTGTTCCACCTTCCTTCCTCTCTTAGATCTTGGAACATGTTTCTGCTTATCGCGCTTTTTGTTGCTCCGGTGTCTATTATGCCCTTGGCACTCCTACACCCTACTCCAAATTGCGCTACTATCTGGTAGCCGTCGCATCTCATATCACCCGCTGCTGGACCCATTCTTCGTGCCTGAGCTGCCAGCTCTATCCGCTCAGGCCTCCGGCGTTTCCCGACCTGGTTCGACAGCATTCTGTTGTTCTGACTCCGTTTCTCCCGCACACCCAGCAGAACAGCCTTGGTGGGTTGCCCCATGTGCGTGCCGTGTGTCCGGTTCCGCCACATCGCATGCATATTTCTGACCTCACCGGCTGTGGTGCCGTTTGTCCGGTTTGTGTTTCCATCTGCTCGATCTCTTCCACCTCTTCCGCGAGCTTGAGGAATTCCGTCAGTGTTGTAAATCCGGTTCTTCTTGCATATAGCTTCAGCTTGCTCCTGCAATTTTTGTACACCCAGTCTAGTTTTTCTGATTCCGATAGCTTCGTGAATCTCATGAGCTTCCTTAGGTTCATAGCATATTCCCTTACTGGCTCGTTTTCCCTTTGTCTTAGCTGCGCTATCTGGGTTTCTAACTGCTCTCCGTACCGGGGCGGTAGAAAGTACTCCAGCAGTTCCGTTCGGACTTGTGCCCATGATGTGATCCTTGTTGGTGTCGTGTTCCACCAGTCTATTGCGATCCCTTCCAGTATGAATGGCATTGTCTGGACCAGCTGATCGAGATGGAGTCCGTATCCATTTGCCCATTGCTCCATTTTTTCTAGAAATTCTAGCGGGTTGGACGTTCCCTGGTACCTGATATCCCAGTTTCGTACCCTGTCGATAATCCCTGTCTCCTTCTTTCCCTCCATTTTAGTTTCTATTTCGTTGTCCATCCTTGCTTTTTCCTCCTTTACTATGATCTCTGGTATTCTAGCAGGGCTTTTTTCCCTCCTGTATTTTTCTGCCAGCAGTGTCAGTTTCTTCCTTACTGTTTCTGCGTGGTCCGTCCTTTTTGAGAAAGCAGCCAATGTTTTCCGTAAATCCTCGTTCTTTCCTGATGAATCCAGTCCAAATTCACTCGCGTATTTTGTTGCGGGTTTTGTTGCCATATATACCCAACTGGACATTACTTTCTCGGCGTCGGCTCCTTCTAAATACCACTTAATCTGTTCGGGCGCCACCTGTGACGTTCGGTCAAGCCTCGGGTAGGTCAGGGCTGGCCAGGATCATCCAGGACATTTATTTGATTCAGGAAAGTGGTGCTAGAAAAGGAAATTCCCACCCGAGCCCCAGTAATAACGCTGGTTTTAACCTTAACTAGGCTTACAATATATATATAGTTTATTGATATTCGTGACAGAGTAACTGTTTCCGTAGCCGGGGAGCCGATCGGTCCGGCGGATATCGACAAGCGTCCGCGTCCTGCGGAAGGAGTCTCGTGTCCGGGGTCCGTGGAGGTGGCTTCCTGCCGTCCGGGTGGGATGATTGGGGCTTCCGCGACGCGCCCCTGGCCCTCGGGAAGACGTAGTATGGATCAATTGAGACGAGACCGTCAATAAGGATACGTAGTGTTAATGGAGAAGGACGGAACCGTCAGCGGGACGAAACCGTCAGCGCGATATAGGAGAACTGGGACGGAACCGTCAGCAGGACGAAGCTGTCAGCGTGTTGCGAGAATTGGGACGAAGCCGTCAACGATGTATGAGAAATAGGACGAAGCCGTCTGCAGGACGAAGCCGTCAGCGTGTTGCGAGAATTAGGACGAAGCCGTCAACGATGTACGAGAAATAGGACGAAGCCGTCTGCAGGACGAAGCCGTCAGCGAGGTATGAGAAATAGGACGAAGCCGTCTGCAGGACGAAGCCGTCAGCGAGGTATGCGAGAAATAGGACGAAGCCGTCTGCAGGACGAAGCCGTCAGCGAGGTATGAGAAATAGGACGAAGCCGTCTGCAGGACGAAGCCGTCAGCGAGGTATGCGAGAAATAGGACGAAGCCGTCTGCAGGACGAAGCCGTCAGCGAGGTATGAGAAATAGGACGAAGCCGTCTGCAGGACGAAGCCGTCAGCGAGGTATGAGAAATAGGACGAAGCCGTCTGCAGGACGAAGCCGTCAGCGAGGTATGCGAGAAATAGGACGAAGCCGTCTGCAGGACGAAGCCGTCAGCGAGGTATGAGAAATAGGACGAAGCCGTCTGCAGGACGAAGCCGTCAGCGGGGTATGCGAGAAATAGGACGAAACCGTCTGCAGGACGAAGCCGTCAGCGAGGTATGAGAAAATAGGACGAAGCCGTCTGCAGGACGAAGCCGTCAGCGAAAGACTTTCTATTGAAATAGGACGGAACCGTCAGCACAAGACTTAGTATGGCAAAATATAGACTTAGTATGGAGGAATAGGACGAAGCCGTCAACCGATACCTAGTGTAGTTAAGTCTTACTCCTTTGTTACCGCTGCTTCCAGTTCCTTAGTTGCTGCTTGCTGCTTGCTTGCTGCGCGCTTGGTGACTTCCACCTTGGTCGACTCCGACCACCGAATGATAGCTCTGAGGCTAGCGGCCGGCTTTATATAGCGCTTGGCGGGTTTTAGTGTGCCTGCACGGGCCGTGGATTTGCCCGAATTAGTGTGGCAGCTGCCTGGGAATTTGCCCGACTTAGTGTGGCCAGTGCCTTTGTTCGTTGGGGCGGGCGCGCGCACCGTGTTTGAATTTGAATGTCTTTATCGTTGGGTGGTTGTTTATGGGTTTGGGTTATTAGTTATTTACAGTTGTTATTATTATTTATTTACTTAGTTTAGTTATTATTTATTTACAGTCTGAGTTGTTTATTATTTATTTAGCTTATTTTTATTATTTATATACAGTTCGTGTTATTTATTATTTATTTAGTTTAGTTATTATTATTTATATACAGTTTGTATTATTTATTTATTTCTTTAGTTTAGTTATTATTATACATTTTTTATTATTTATTTATTTATTTGTGCGCCCCGCGTCACAGTATATTTCTGCAAAATATTGCAGTGTTCAATTTGATTTTAACATTTATATAGTTTATTTACAGATAGCATTAGTCTGGTAAAGGGACACCCGCCGGCAGAGAAGACCCGTCACACGCATTTAGGAATAAAGAAGTTAAGCTAACCAAAAATGTGTAACCATAACATATATAACACTTTATAAATAAATACTAAATACAAAAATAAATTACTCCGGATTTGTACTAGGAGGATATTTTTCGGGTAATTTCTATAGGTATTTCCACGGGGTTTCAACGGGTTTTCCACGGAGATTCCCCGCAGGTCTTCCACGGGGTTTCCACGGTGTTTCCACGCAAAATCCACGTGGAATCGACTTCGAAATTTCGAAATTGCCTGCGAAATGGCGCAGGGATTCCACGCGATTTCCCCGAATAATCCCCGCCCAATTTCGAATTCCACGCCACGTCGGACTGATGTATGGAAAATCCTTACTAGATTTGTATGGAAATTCCCCGCCAGCCCCTGGGACTGGCGTGGAATCGGCGCGGGGATACTCCGGGGAATATTCGGGGAATGGTACTGAAGGGTATATATATTTATATATATATATATATTTATACATATACATCTTATATATAAAATTCTGCTGTCACACTTTTTGTAAGAAAACTCCTCCGAAACTACTTGACCGATATGGATGAAATTTTGAGGGGATATTCTGTAGGCCTGAGAATCGGCAAACATCTATTTTTCGTACCCCTAACCGATAAGGGTAGTCCGCAATACAGCTTTAGTCGCTTCCTGCTGACTGTAAGATTAGAAATTTTGAATCTATGGATGTAGTAGCCATGAAATTTACGTCAAGTTTTGTATTTTGAAATACCCAAATAATATTTATGTGGCAGTGCTGTGGCAATTCGGATAGGTGGGACGAAGTTCACCGGGTCAGCTAGTATAAATATATATATCTAAATGAAATTTAGTTTCATAAATAAATAAATTTAATACGATCCTTATTAATAATTAATATTTGTCTTCGTATCTATCTAAACGTTAGGCCACAAATAATAGAAGTATAATTTAATTATATTTTTAATATGATTTAAATATCTCATATTTTCTATAATCGTTTAGCACATCGGAAACTTCTTGAATATTAGGAAAACAATTTAATCAAAGTAACTATTTTAGGAAACAATGAAAAGATAAGATAAGATAATTGAAATGGAGGGGGCGGAATTTGCCAAATGGTCCGTACGGCCGCTGGAATGCCGGTCGTGGTCGTCGCTGGAGTGGATGGGCAGAGGTGCTGCCGTGCTGTGGTTGTTGTTGCTGGGCTCGGAATAAGAAGGCAGCGGGGGAAATCTTCGAGTTTTCACTTCACGTTTTATTGCACTTCTTGCACAGAGTAATGTTTGCTTACGATTAACTTAAATCTAGCGAGAGAAAAACCGCGGGACCGCGGAGTGGCGAACTTGCCGTTGGCGGAAAAGAGGGAGAGCACGAGGAGAGCAAGAGGAGCGAAAGCTTTAGCGCGAGCGCTGGCCGCTCACACTGCCTCTCACTAGTTCGCGCACTTCTGGCGTGAACATTCTCCCCCCCCTTGCGTAGGCAAAGACTCATCTTTCCGAACAGGCTCCGGATACGGTCCATCCGAACACCGTGTTCTGAGCGACGGGCAACTCATCGTCGAGTTTCAGGAACCCCGGTTTGATCAGCTTGGCGTAAACGTCTGACCCCAACACGAGGGAGATGGTTGCCGGCCGGTGGAAGCGCTCGTCCGCGAGACGGATATCGTCGAACTTGGCCCTTACTGCGTCGCTCAGCGCTCGAATGGGTGTCCGGATTCTGAGGCTGGGGTCAATCTTCAGGACGACCCCGAGCTGGAAGTGGTTTGTTCGGGACCGGAGCGTCACCGAGCAAACCTCGTCGTCTCCCTGCCGCGTGGTAGGCAGCCGGAACGCAGCCGCCAACGACCGATCGATGCTGCTGACTGCCATGCATGGGTCGATCATGGCGCCAGCCTCGAAGGTCTTCGCGCCCGTATCAAGCACGACGACGGCTGTCGGCAGGATTGCCACTGACGGAGACGGGACGGAGACTGCCGGATGCGGCCGATCGTTGGCGCCTGGGGCTGGCGACGGAGACCGCGAAATGGACATCGCGTCCGGACGGGGTGCAGCGGGCTGACGAACTTTGCGGGCCGGAGGTGGCAGCACAGATCCCTTTGGAGCGGGGCAGGGTTCCTCGTGCATGTGGAGGAGGGTGTGGTGGTTCTGCCCGCACTTCTTGCATCCTTCTTGGCTGCTGCAGACTCCTCCTGAGTGCTCATGGGCGAGGCAGTTCGAGCAGTACTTGTTAATAAGTGCTGCTCGAAGGCGCTTTTCCGCGCTCAATTTATGGAACCTCTTGCATTTCCGAAGAGGATGGATTCCCGGGCAGACTCGGCAGCGGTAGGATTGAATACCTCGAGTACGTCTGCGCTCCGCGGAGTTGGTGGCACGACGACGAGGAGCCATGGTGAAGAGGAGATGAAGAGGAGGATGCTGTCTGTCGATGAAACAAAAAAAGAAACGGGGTTTAGAATGGGCAGACTACACCTTGGACCCCGGAATGGGGGAGGAGCCCTAGTCCCTTGGAACGGAGGACTCTTGGTCATCCGTAGGCAGGAGAATAACCTTGTGGACAGGGCGCTTAATGGTGCCGCGAGACGTACGGATCTCGACGACACGGATGCGGTCATCGGCTCCAGGAAAGAGCCGCCATTCGTTGGACGGTAGATTGTCCTCTTTGACGACAACCATATCGTCGACTTGGAGATTCCGGGTCGGAAAATGCCATTTGTTACGTTTGTGGAGTTCTTTGAGATACTCCTCTTTCCACCGTGCACTAAACTGCTGATGTTGAGCCTTGAGGTGTTGCCATCGATTTAATATCGACTTGGCGTCGCCCTTTATCTCGGGCTCAGCCGTGGAAAGCAACGGCCCTCCGATAAGGAAATGGCCTGGTGTGAGGGCCAGCAAATCTGAGGGATCTTCAGACATAGGGGAGAGGGGTCTGGAATTGAGGCAGGCCTCGATCTTGGCGAGAAGCGTCGCCAGCTCCTCAAACGTATATTTGCGGGCGGACGTCGATTTATAGAAAAGGGTTTTGAAACTTTTCACCCCCGCTTCCCATAGACCCCCCATATGTGGAGCCCCTGGTGGGATGAACCGCCACACGAGTCCCTGATGGCCATATGCATCAGTCACAGACTCCTTGACAGCTTGGAGGAAGTCCCTGGAAAGCAGAGTCGCTGCCCCCACAAAGGTCTTGCCGTTATCGGAATGAACCCGCTGAGGACAACCGCGCCTCGCTACGAAACGAGCAAAGGCCGCTAGGAATTTTTCGGTTGTCAGGTCGGAAGTGGGTTCCAAATGGATCGCCTTCGTGGAAAAGCACACAAACACACAAACATACCCCTTCGTTATGAGACACGCCCTCCCTGTATAATTCTTTATCTCGAAAGGGCCGGCATAGTCGATGCCCGTGTAGGTAAAGGCCCTCGAGAAAGAAACTCTATCTGTCGGAAGATCGCCCATCAGCTGTGTTTGCAGTCTCTTCTTGTAAATCGTGCAAATCTTGCACGGATTGACCACAGCCTTCACCAGATTCTTGATTTTAGGAATCCAATACTTCGATCGGATCAGGCGTACGATTAATTGACTACCGCCATGAAGAGTAATCTGGTGAGTAAATTGGATGAGAAGGCGCGACAGTCTGCAGTCGTAGGGAAGAATGATCGGATGGCGTTCATCATATTGTAGGGCTTTGGAGGCCGTGAGGCGGCCACAGGCCCTTAAAAGGCCGTGCCGGTCAATGAACGGAAACAGGTTCAGCAACGGACTCGCCACTGGAAGAGGCCTTTTTTCTGCCAGATGCTTCAGCTCTTGGCCGTATACTCTGCGCTGCGCCATGGAGATCAGAGTCCTTTCTGCCTCTCGGATTTCCTCACTAGTGGGTTGTGAGTTGGACGAGAGCGAACCCTTGCGGCAGCTTTTTAGGAAGCGTCGAACATAGGCTAGAACTCGTAGCGCCTTGTCCAGTTTGGAAAACCGTTCGAGGAAGTCGATAGAAGGGGCCTTGACAAAATGCGATTTGACCGCGCGCTGCTCCAGCTCTGTAACTGGAGGCGTATCGGCTTGCGCTGGCCATAGCTCTCGTGGCCCTTGCAGCCACTCTGGTCCGTGCCACCAGAGTTGATTGCCCGCCAATTCATTTAGGGAGTACGCCTCGACTGGCTAGATCGGCGGAGTTTTGTTCAGATCGAACGTGTGCCCAACAGTCGACTGGTGTCGCCTGAGTGATCTTGGCAACTCTGTTGGCCACAAATGTGGTCCAGTTGCAAGCAGGCTTCCTTAACCAGGCTAGAACAATAGTGGAATCTGTCCAGCAGCGGATATCTGAACTGGCGGTTGGCATGTGCGGAAGGATTGCTGTCACCATTTCGGTTAACAAGACGGCACCACAGAGCTCCAGCCGGGGAAGAGACACGGTTTTCACTGGAGCCACTCGTGTCTTGGCTGTAAGCAGACGAGTCAAGACTTCTTGCCCTATCTCGACGCGGACGTAGATAGCCGCTCCATAGGCTTTTTGAGACGCATCGCAGAATCCGTGATGCTCTATGGTTACCTCAGGCTGGTACCAGACCCATCTCGGGACGCGGATCTGGTTGAGGTCGGAATACTCATCTAAGAACGATTGCCACCTGAGACTCATCTCGGTGGGAAGCTTATCGTCCCAGCCCAAGTCCTGCAACCATATCTCCTGCATAAATATTTTTGAACGGATAATGAACGGAGCGAGCCACCCGGCAGGATCGAACAACCTCGCGATTTGGGACAAAACTTCTCGCTTAGTATAGGAGGGTTCCAACGCTATTTCAGGAGGGACGAAATAGAATTCGTCGGACTTGGCCCTCCACCGAATACCGAGCGTTTTGGCTGTGCTTTCGGCATCGATGTCGAGGAACTCGGAATGAAGGAGGTGTTCGGCCGGGACGTCTTTCAGTACGCCCTTGTGGTTGGAGGTCCACTTTCTCAGCGGAAACCCGGAGGAACTTAGGGCTGCTTGCAACTCCTGAATGGAGCTTTGGGCGTCGTTCACGGAATTTGCCCCTGCCAGAACGTCGTCGACGTACATGTGCTGCTGAATGATGCGGCTGGCTTTTGGATATGACATTTGGACATCCTCTGCCAGCTGCTGCAGTACTCGAATGGCGAGGAAAGGGGCACAGTTGACACCGAAGGTGACGGTTTTCAACTCGAAATCGCGGATATCTCCTTCCTTATTTCGGAACAGAATTCTTTGAAAGGGTGTATGCTTTGGATCGACCCAGATCTGACGGTACATTTTTGTAATGTCCGCACTGAAGACGTACTGGAAATACCGCCACTTCAGGATCTGGATCGTAAGATCGGATTGTAGGACCGGACCAGCATGAAGGATATCATTTAAGCTGGTCCCATTTGCCGACGGACTTGAAGCGTTAAATACAACGCGCAGTTTTGTAGTGGTGCTTTCGGGTTTAACTACCGCGTGGTGTGGAAGATGGTAAGTCGGAGAATCATAAGTCGACGGAACTTCTTTCATATGACCCAGATCCAGATATTCTTGGATCACGCTGTCATATTGCTCTTTTAGGGGAAAGTCTCTTCGTAAACGGTTCTCGTTTCTAAGAAACTGAGCTAACGCAATGGACCTTGAATATCCTAAATCGGATCCGGAATTCTCGGGGTCACGGAACGGGAGCGTCACCACGTATCTCCCGCTTGCGTCTTTCTTCGTGGTTTGGAGGAAGTTCCTTTCGCAATAGGAATCGGACTCTTTTACCATCTTAACTGGTAGATCCTCCACCTCCCAGAACTTGCTGAGAAGCGAGTCGAGCGAATCAGGGTCCCTTATTTGGTGCACCTGAGTCGTGAAGGATGCGACCTGTGTCGGACTACCGTTGGAAATCGGCCCCGTTAGCACCCACCCGAAAATCGTTTCTTGGCCCAGGAGCGAGCCGCAAATATTTTGACGGGTACCCTCCATCATTATGGACGGTAAAATGTCAGCCCCGATCAACACGTCAATTTGAGAGCTCTCAAAAAAGGTAGGATCTGCCCAGCGGAGAGCGGGCAGGTCCTTCAAAGAATTCCGTGGAATCGGATAGGAGGGCAGTTTGCCTGCCAGTTCCGGAAGGACGTACGCCGTGGTGTCTAAATGTAGACCCGGCTTATGCGGAGAGCGAATCCCGAAATTGCACAGCTTCGAGGACTTCGCAGAGACGGAATGGTTTAGCCCGGATACTTGGGCCTGGATGGTACGGAATGGCAACTTCATGAGGTTGAACAGACGTTCGGAAATG
Organism: Drosophila bocqueti; assembly: GCA_018151655.1. NCBI lineage: Eukaryota > Metazoa > Arthropoda > Insecta > Diptera > Drosophilidae > Drosophila > Drosophila bocqueti. The sequence continues at coordinate 292,150 of JAECXF010000048.1, forward strand.
AACGTCGCCTCGGATCCAGAGTCGATCAAAGCTCGTGCTCGATAGTTGGTTCCCAAATGGCACACGTCAATGACTGCCGTGCTCAGAAGAACTGATGAAGTGCCGCAAACGAAAAAACTTTGCACCTCTGAAGTGCTGGCGGATTCATTCCTGCTAGAGGGTCTAGAGGATTGTTCCGTGGAAGGCGAGGAGGTTACGGAACTCGTACTCGCGGAATTTGGGGTGCTGCGATGCAGCAGCGTATGATGCCTCCCTCTACACGTGAAACAACTGTGTGTGCTCGTGCAGTCACGCAGTTGATGGCCTCTGGCGAAACAATTTAGGCATAGCTGCTTCTTTTTGATGTAGCCGGAACGCGCGTCAACTGACATTTGGAGAAAGCGCGGGCACAATCTTACCGGATGGTTCTCCTTGGAGCATAAGTCACACCCTCTCTGTTTGGTGCTGACTTTTGTATCGAAGGATTGAAGCTTTTTTGGAATGGCCTGAATCGGTTTCATATCCTCGATGGCCTCTAATGTCCGATACCGTTCGCTCAGGAAGGTGTTCATTTCTTCCCAAGCCGGAATCTCGGATTTGGACGTAAGGGACTGTTCCCATAGAGAAAGGGTTGCCTTCGGCAGTTTGCTCGCGCAGAGGAAGACTAGGAGACAATCCCAGTTATCAGTTGATATCTGCGAATGGGCTAGCGCTGTTAAACACCCTTGAATCGTGGACTGCAACTCCTTGAGCGCATGACCAGATTCTTGGGAGATTGAGCTCAAGTTGAACAGGAGCTTGAGTTGGCTGTTGACTAAAAGTCGTTTATTTTGGAACCGATCGTGAAGCGATTCCCACGCCGAAGCGAACCCGTCATTTGTAAGAGGGGACTTGGACACGATGGCCTTTGCCTCGCCGCTTGTTTTTGTGAGAAGGTGAAAGAGCTTCTCGACCGGTGTCAGCCTAGGGTTATTAACATAAACTGCCGTGAATAGGTCCCGGAAAGTGGGCCATCGGAGGTAGTCGCCATCGAAGATTTCAGTGACGGTAAGCGGCACCCTGATGAAATTAGCGGCTGGGAGGTCGTTTGAACCACTGGAGGTGTCGCCCGTTCGATACTTTCGCCAATCTTTGCTGCGCATGACTCATATACGGAGTAGCAGTAGTCATATTTGGACTGCAGCAGGGGAAATGTGCTGAGGGATCCTTCTCGGGCAATAAGGTCAGAGCATGTTTCATATTCTCTTTCCACTTTATCCCATAAGGCTCGCACTTGTTGTAGACGGACATTTAACGTGTGTAGGGAAGGAGAAACTTGATCAGGAGTGTTGATCTTGGCTTCGAACATGCTCACGCGATCGCTGACGGCAATGAATTTGTCCAATGCAGCGGCGGCGGGCGTTGGCAACTCTGCGGATTCCATCTTTTTGCTGATAGAGCGAGTCACCCTTAGAAAATCAGTCTTGACTGTAGAGGGATTTTCGGATTTTTTCGCCAGTGAAGACTCGCTGGACGCTTTCGTCAGCGGACGAGAAATTAATATCTTTGGAGTAGTCTTCGAACTGGTCGATGGTAGATCTCTCCCTTTTGGAGTGGAAATCGGAGGTCTAACCTTTGGACTAACGGACTTGGGGGCTGGCTTAGCGCGAGCGGGTAGCGGAGAGTGTGGATTTAGTTTGGTTGATTTTCCAAGCGCGGATGTCGCTTTTTTGTCTCCCTCTATGGGCATACTCAGTTATACCCTCGGAATAAAATGACGGCACGGAGGCCTGCACGCCACGAAAAGTGAGAGAGGGAAACGACCAAACAAACCCTTCGGCTCTGGATGGATTGAATTTAGGAACTCGCCAAAAAATGGAGAAATTTGAACCATAAACAGAACAAACAAGCCTTAAAAACCTAGCTGGAATAGCTAATAAATTCGGAGGGAATTATTAAATAATTATTGAAAATTATTTAGGTTTTTTGGGTGGTGTTGAAACCGGACGAAAATTAAAAGAACAAATTCTGATGAAATCCCGCCAAAAAATATTGACCAAAAAATCTCTCGGTAGAATACAGGAAATTTGGCCAAAAGGATCTGGAAAATAACAAGACCTGGCTATAAAAAAAAATGAATTCAGCGCTCAGTTTGCGGAACCTCTTGCACCTCCGAAGAAAATGGATTCCGAAAAGAAATCACCGAAAATAGCTAAAAATTTCCCAAAGGAACCAAGAGATACTGGAAAATAACCAGACCTGCCTATCAAAAAAATGAATGGGATCTGCAAAAACCCTCGCAGCGGTCGAACGCTAAGTGCGGATATGAGAGCTCGCAGCTCGCTTTATATAGTGCTTGGCGAGACTTAGTGTGCCCGCCGTTGGTGTGGAATCTTCCCTTTTTATCGGGATTACGATTTATCGATTGGCGCGCGCGCGTAAATCTTTCAAATCGAATTTAGGAACTCGCTGACCCGTAGAGAAATGCGAAACAAAAATATAAAACACGCCAAAAACCTAGCTGGAATAGCTAATATTCGGAGGGAATTATTAAATAATTATTGGGAATTATTTAGGTTGTTTGGGTGGTGTGGAAACGGACAAAAAATTTTTAAAAGTAAACAAATTCTGTTGAAAACAAATCCGCCAAAAATTTATACGAAAAAAAATAGCTAAAAATGGCTAGGAACGATACGGAAAATTTGGCGGTACTTAATAATTATTTGAAAATTTCGCTTTAGTGTTTAGGAACCCCAAAATCTTTCGTTTAAAATTTCAGTGGGAAAAAAACCGCTAAGAGTTTCCAAAAAGTAGCGGAAAGCTGGCAAATATATATGTATGAAGGCGGACAAGCCGGAGTTTGGCGCTCCGCTGCAAATATGTATGTATGTCTGAAGAGCGGAATAAAAACTCAATATTTGTTTGTGTGATTTTTGTGTGTCGAACTTTAATTTTATTTTATTTATTTCTGGAGCGAAGGGTTAAAGAAATGGGATGTTTAATTTATTTTTTATTAGTTGTATATTTTTACACAAAATAGGTTAAGTGGCTGGATAATTTTTCTTGTATGTATGTATATTTTATGTATGTATGTTATGTATATATATTCTGTATGTAGTTTAAATATATTTAAAAATAATTTTGGTGTTGCGGATATTTATTTGTTCTTATAAGTCGGACTGTGTATTAATGTATATATTTTATTTTTAAATATGTATGGCAGTTTCTGCGGATGAGTTTGAGAATTTTATATTTATTAAATTTTTGTGCACTTTTTGGAACTTAACTTTTGTGTATGTATTTGGGATATTTATTTATTGAAGACACAACAGCAGTTTAATGACGGACGATATATGTGAGAATGCGGATGTACATATGTGCATATGCAATATATATATGTATGTATATACTCGCTTGGACACCAGCGGATCGCAGTGAGCCGAATTAGGGGGCCGAAATTGGCAAAGCACTTATGTATGCACTTTAAAATATATTAGGAAAAATTCACTGCGGCTGGGCGAATGTACATAGGTTACTATGTATATATATATATATCACTTGCACTTTTCACTTTTAAATCGTTGACGGATGGACGGAAAGAATTGGAAAAAAACGCCTTTGGAAAAAAGAATATGGCGACCACGGACGGACTAGAAATAGAAAAGCCGTACTTATCTTTGGATTTTTTCCGCTGGGGGTGCTGGTGGATCAGGAGCGATCCGGCTCGAAGGACCATGAAATGGAGGGGGCGGAATTTGCCAAATGGTCCGTACGGCCGCTGGAATGCCGGTCGTGGTCGTCGCTGGAGTGGATGGGCAGAGGTGCTGCCGTGCTGTGGTTGTTGTTGCTGGGCTCGGAATAAGAAGGCAGCGGGGGAAATCTTCGAGTTTTCACTTCACGTTTTATTGCACTTCTTGCACAGAGTAATGTTTGCTTACGATTAACTTAAATCTGGCGAGAGAAAAAACCGCGGGACCGCGGAGTGGCGAACTTGCCGTTGGCGGAAAAGAGGGAGAGCACGAGGAGAGCAAGAGGAGCGAAAGCTTTAGCGCGAGCGCTGGCCGCTCACACTGCCTCTCACTAGTTCGCGCCCTTCTGGCGTGAACAATAATAATACAAGAAAACAAAATAAGAATTAAGCGTACAGCAAAGAAAGCAAGCAAAGCAGCAAGCCAAATAAATAATGCTAAGATAATCAAGAATAAATCAATTAAAATTATGTTTAAAGAAAAAATTATGTTTAGAATAAAAGTTTATCAGGGGTGCCATGCAAAACACAGTGCTTTTGATTTCCACAAAAAGGCATTTCCGCTAAACCAATTTCTCTTTGCCATACAACATCGAATAAGTTTTGTGCTTTTAGTTTTTTCAAAAACCATTCGAAATAGCTAGCAGGGTTGCCATGATGAAATCACCCATGTGTTTTAGCAAACATTTTTTTGAAATGACTGTCAAATGGTAGGTTTTGGGTTATTTTATTCTTTAAATAATGTTATTTAACCTATTTCTGTTGCACCCCTGTATATCATGAAGTCGAACTAAACGTTTACCATTTCGGAAATCATGGGAGACAGGAGTGCAAGGGCGATAATCTTTTAAGTCCTTAACGATCTCAAGGGATCACTACCAATTATGGAGTTCCTGAGCATTGTAGTGATCATGGTAGGGGGGTATTCGGCCACTAGCAAACATCTTAGTGTGCCAAGATGTCGTTAACCATCTTATACTTATATTCCTCAGTTTTCTCGTGTTTGGCCTCTCTATTCTTTTCTCTTGTCTGTTCCTCTTGGTGGGTAGTTGAACGGCTTTCCCTAATTCCTCTCTCCCAAATTCCTAGAAACGCTTATTTTTTTTTATATCAATTATTATGCTGAGAGCACGTAAAGGAGTAATCTTTTTACCCTCATCCATATTGCCGACGAAGATGAGCCAGAACAAGCGCGTGATTAACAACTCTGTTTACAATGTCATCTGATCATACTCTCAATAAAGTTAAACAGTTATAGGATACAAACGATCAAACAAACAAGAAAGAAAGCTAACTTCGGCATGCCGAAGTTTAAATACCCTTGCAGTAAGTAAGTAAGACTTTTTCGTTTTCTCGGGTACTGACATAAATGTTGCCAGCGAAAAATGTTGCGAAACGAAATGTTGCGAGAAATGTGTTGCGAACGAAAATGTTGCGAACAAACTAAATGAATTTAAGTATACATATATTCCTATAGCAGCTATATGATATAGTGGTCGGATTTTGATCAAATTAAAACCGAAATTCTAAAATAATACAAAATGGCCATGTCTGAAATTTCATGAAAATATGTTGAAAATTGCCTAAGCCTAAAGTCAAAAATTTCCGATCGTTTCTATGGCAGCTATATGATATAGTCGTTCGATCCGGCCCGTTCTGACTTATTTAGTAATGAGAGCATATAGAAGCATATGTGCAAAGTTTCATTCAAAACTGAGGGACTAGTTTGCGTAGAAACGGACAGACGGACATGGCTAGATCGACTCGGCTGTTGTTGCTGATCAAGAATATATATACTTTATAGGGTCGGAAATGTCTCCTTCACTGCGTTGCAGACTTCTGACTAAAATTATAATACCCTCCAAGGGTATAAAAATAAACGCGTCTGTTGTTTTAATTATTGGGAGAATAAAAAACTTTCCTATTTGATACGGTACATACTATAGCTACATATATGTATGTTTGAGTCCTAGCAAGCAGCCAGTACTTGTTACATTATATATTAAGTTTAGTATTTAATACTTTATTCAGAATTGGTAAAAGAAAAAATTAAAAAACAAATAGTTTTCCGCTGTGAAACAGATTTAAGAACTGGATACCGAATTTTAAGGACGACTAAAGCCGAGTTTTAAACCCGACTGGAAAAGAAGTGGGTGTTTCAGACTGAGCCCACAGCAAGCGAGTTCAAATAAAACCCAATGCTTCGTCTTTATTTATCTCAACACCCACTATGTCCTAAAAAGAGGAATTCTTCTTGTCACATGTTTTCTATTTTAATAATTTATATAAGGCTTTATTAGTTTTTTACATTTAAGACAAGAACCAATTCAGTATTTTTTAGGAACATATTTGTGAAATTCCGAAGGACTCAATGTTGTGGAGTGATTCCTTATTAATAAATATCTCTCGGTTGTAAATAAATTAAACATTTAAATTTTATTTTGTGGTTTCAGTGACTGTATCAACGACAAATTATTTCCTAAAACACAAGGAATAACAAGGAATAACAATTATAAAGTCACATAACAAACGTACCGATTATTATATTATAGACAATAAAAACTATTTTAATTTCAAAAAAAAGTTATTGTTTGATTACTCTTTGATTTCGCAAAACATTGTTGAGTTACAGTAAAGAAATAAAAGAAAACCCTACATACATATATAAAGGTAAGTTTGTTATTATGTATGTATATATGTATATGTATATTCTATAATATGTATGTTTGTTTGTGTCTGACACGGTGAAGATGAAGGTTTCGTTTATTGTTATTGAATAAACACAAATTGAAAAGTCGTACGCGCTTGATGTAGACGCTTGAACTAATTTTATTTGTTTTGAAAAGTAAATTCATACATATGTACATATGTATGTAGTTCATACATATGCATCTAATCTGCACAGACACATGTTTCTACAATTTTACATATGTAGGTATAAACATACCTATGTATGTATGTATAAAGCATACATGCACAAATTAATTACATAGTTCATTTATGCGTTCATTGATATATAACTTATTCATCGAAAAAAATTTTGGTGTTATCGGAATTTAAATATCTTAATCCCTTAAAAGTATGCAAATATGCAAATTCCGAGGTCTATATATAAGTATACATATATAAACATACATATACATGTATAGAAATACATATAACGTACATACATAAGTACATTCGTACTACGAATGTTGTATTTAGAAATCTTTGAATAAAAATTTGACTAGACCAGACAGTTTGTCATTCGTCCAAATTGATTCAAGACAGTTACAATCGTTAGTATGTACATACGAAATTTACCCTGCAGTACCAACAAATCATCAGTAATTCATCAACACATATGGGTGTGTGTTGATGAAAAGTTGACGACAGCCCATACAATTTTCTGATTAATTTTGCATGGCTATGTCCGTCATTTTTATCAACACAAATTCATAAACAATTCACCAACAATTAATCAGCGATTAATTAAGTATTTCTTAAATGTTTTCAATCTGTGACGATCTGTCAGTGCTCGGGTGGCTCAAGGATGGCCAGGATTCGTCTCAGATATTTTATTTGGTTCAGGTGGGGTTGCTGGAAGAGAATCCGACCCGGGTCCCAGAGGAGAAGACGTAAGAATTACACAGTAATTGTAAATCGGGTCTTTATTCGTAGATACGCAAGATGTTTATAGTCGTCTTAGGGTGGCTGCTGTTCTCGTAGCGCGTCCGGCGGTCGTGTGGCTCGGGGTCGTCCTGTCTCGCTTCGCGACGGTTACGGGTTGACGCCGCGGTCCGAGATTGCAGCTCACCAGTCCTCGGGTCACACAACCGCGAGTTTTTCCAACGCCTGTGAACGGGAACAACGGGGAAGAGGCGGTCGAGGTCTACCAGTTAGTGGGGTGGTAAAGGAGGCCGTTGGGTCTACCAAGGTAAGGATGGTTTGAGAGGCCGATCAGGTCTACTACAGATGAGAAGAGTCTTAGAGGCCGATAGGTCTGCAAGTTATGAGAAGAGTTTAGAGGCCGGTCAGGTCTACTAAGTATGAGAAGAGTTTAGAGGCCGGTCTGGTCTACTAATTAGTGAGAAGAGTTTTAGAGGCCGGTAGGTCTACTAAATATGAGAAGAGTTTAGAGGCCGGTCAGGTCTACTAAATATGCGACAAGCGGGTCGGTGAACCGAGCCGTAGAATAAGACGTAATACGCAAAGGCTACTGGGATTAGTTAATTACCACGGCGTTTACCCGTCTCCTATGGCTCTGCTGCACTTACTGCTGATCCTTGGCTGCTAGTCCTTTCCGCTGGTCTTGGTTAGGTGGCTCTTTGCCGATCGTCGGCCGCTACTGAATGAGCTCTGGAGGGCTGTGGTGACCTTATATAGCGGTTTGGCAGAGGCTAGTGTGCCCGCATCCCCACCCGAATTTGGCCGCATTAGTGTGGCCAATCTATCTTTATTCTTAATTTATGACTTCATTTATTTTCTTCTGTCTTATCCTATACATGTTTTTCCCCATGTTTTCTGACTTCATATGTCTTATATTTAAATTCATATTTTCCACTTCTTCTGTCTTATCCGATATGCGGGTTTGGCGCGTCATAAATTATTTCCTTTTTTGTCTTATAATGGTAATAATAATAATTTAAAACAAGAAAGGAAGCTAACTTCGACACGCCGAAGTTTGAATACCATTGCAGCTTACAATTGGATTATTATGAATTTGATCAAATGAAAAGAAAAACTAACAGGAATTATATAAACCATTATACAAAGATACGTACCAACAAATTCCGTTTTAACGTTTACCTATGTATGTACATACATATTCTATATTTACAGTTTTACAGTTGTTTTACATTCACAATTCACATTTCACAATATGACATAATCTCCGATTTTCATATGAGACCGGTATTCTAGAATAATGGCCATATCTCAAACAATCTGAAAATACTTTGAAAATAGGCTAAGTTAGAAGACTACAGAAGGCTACATATGTGCAAAGATAGCTCAAAACTAAGGGACTAGTTTGCGGAGAAACGGACGGAAGGACAAACGGACATGGCTTGATCGACTAGTCTGTTGATTCTGATCAAGATAGGTTCAGTCACGTTGCAAACTTCTGACCAAAATTATAATACCCTGCAAGTGTATAATTACAAAATGTATATTAAATTAAATGGAATTATAAATTATAATTCAAATTAGGTTAGACGCACTTTTAGCTGCATACAACTTTGCTTCATATTTATTTATTAAATGACTATAGGAAAGAAGTTGATATGTAAAAACATTTTTTATTTAAATATAATATTCAAAGGAATATACATATGTACAAATTAGGTTATTCCTCCGGTCCGGATGTCTTCTGCGTCTCCAGTCGCTGGGAATGTCTTCCTCCTGAGTCCTCAGCCTGTCCGGCTGCTAAGCCAGAGAGTGATGACTTCTTATGGAGATTAGGATTGAGGGCGTGACTTAGCCCCCTTGGTCGATCGCTGGCCTTTTGGCTCAGCGAGAATGTTCAAATTAAACAAATGGTTTTTTTACGGCCAAGTGCCGGAGTAGCTGTTCTTTATTGTTAAAGTGCTAGCTTAAAACTGAATACAAAAAATGGAGCAAATATGGATTTACCCTAGCTCCAATGCATCACGCCATAAACCCATGGTCGGCAAGCTGACTCAGCATTTATGCAGCGCAGTTCGGACCCCGGACCGTTCTTAGCGCAGAGCGCTGAACTCAGTTGGGGCGCATCAGCATTGTTTGTGTGAGTGAAGCTACTTAGTTGCTAGGGTATTTTTAACTTAAACTTATTTAGCTGCTGACTCAAATATATTGAGCGCTATTTCAGTTGTTAACTACTCCCCCCTCAGATTATGACCGTCCTCGGTTATATTAAGCTTATCGATGGTTTGTTGTATCTCGACGGAGGCTCGCTTTCTCCTTATTGCCAAAAAAAGGATGAGTGAACCAATCAGACCAACGTTAAGGATTACTCCAGCCAAGAACCAAAGTTTAGGGGAACCCACGGCGTCAACCTCGTCCTTGAACCCTTGGATAAAGCGCAGGTTGTCGTTGTTCATGCGGTGTATCAAGGGCATGCTCAGTACCGGGTCATGGCCGACGATGTTCAGTAGTGGAGATCTTACTACACCCGGCTGCTTGTCTATTGTTTTTCGGAAATTTACGAACTCCATTCCGTTGATGGTGGTTCGAAGGTTACCAGATGCGTTCCTTTGACGAGCACCTCTGGGCCGCCGTCCGTGCTGACGCGGGCTGTTGCCTCGTTATTGATAACGATGCCGTCATCTATAGCCATTACTGCCTTCAGGTGGCTGGGTTGAGTATTGCATTGGGCTGTGTTTCCCGCATGGAGCGAGCGGGCGTAGGTTTCGCGTCGAGACCGCTCGCAGAAGGTGTTGTGCGTCCATGCACTCGGTGACTTATATTCTATCGTTGCCATCAAGATTAGTTCTACCGCATCTCAAATTTTTTTGTCCAGCTTAAGGCACCTGGCGATTTCTGTCAAGGTGCTGTGGAATCGTTCCACTTGACCGTTTGACGAGCTATGCAGCGGGGCCGCGTTCACAATGTCAATGTGATAGCTGTTTTTAAGTAACGAGGTGATAGTTTCCGAATTGAAGGGAGCTTCATTGTCGCAATATATTGTTCTGATTTTGGGGAATACATTTACGAGTTGAAGCAGGGGCCCTGTGACATCCACTATTGTTTTGGACAGCACTGGTTGCACTATTGCAAACTACGAGAACTTGTCAACCACATTGTCAACTGTTCGCCGGTATAGCTTGGTATGGGTGTTTCCCCGAGCTCCTATTTCTTAGGGTGCCTGTCATATTTGCCTTTGGTGCATATTTTGCAATTTGCAACCACTTCCTTTGCTTGCTTGGTATTCTTTTTTTTTTTTTATTATTATTTTTTTTAATTTAAAACAGAGTATTAAAGTATAATACATAGTACAGAAGAGTAGAAGTATAGGTGAAGATGAAGAGTCCGCTCCCGTGGGACTGCCGCAAAGCTATACTTCACGGGGGCGGCTGGCGGTTAGGTTGCCGCTCGTCGGTCGTCTTCCCTGCGACGGGTCTGCTCCCGGCGCCTCAGCTCTCGCATCACGTATGCTGCCATGTCAGCAACCGCTTCCTATTTGGATGGGACCTCCAACATGTAACCGATGAGGCTTTCAGGTGTAAGACGGCAGCTAATGGCTGCTTCCAGCGCAGCTCGTTCTGCCGAGAAAAAGGGGGCACTCGAAAAAGAAGTGCTCGGCGTCTTCGATAAATGCCCTGCCGCAGTGGTCGCAATAAGGGTCGGCCTCATGTTTGAACCTGTGCAGGTACGCCTTGAAGCAACCGTGCCCAGTGATGATCTGAGTGGTGTGGAAATCCAACTGCCCGTGGGGTCTCTGCAGCCAGGGAGCCAGATTGGGGATGATCTCTCTTGCCAATGGTGCTGCTTCGCTGGGTTCTGCTGCCCGAAGCTCCTGTCCTGCGCTCGTCTGCCAGAAGGTCTATTGGGATTGCTCCCGATATCACCAATGCCGCTTCTTCTGACACCGTGCAGAAACAGCTGGAGATGCGCAACGCACAGCGTCTATAGACGGCCTTGCACTGCCGGCTGTAGCTGGCAGTCTTCATGGCTTCCGCCCATATCGGCGCGGCATAGAGGATGGTCGAGGTCACCACCATTGCTATAAGTTTCCTACTGTGCTGCTTGGGACCTCGCGTATTGGCCATCATCCTCGATATAGCTGCGGTGGCCTTGGATGCCTTGGCAGCCGCGTACTCCAGGTGGATCTTAAAGTTCATCCTATGGTCGATCATATCTCCAAGATATTTGATCGCCGGACTGGACTCAATGGATGTCGAGCCGACCCGGAAGTTGACCTTTTCTACCACCTTCCTGCTGCTTATGAGCACTGCTTCGTTCTTGTGTTCTGCGAGGGAGAGCCCGTTGTCTGCCAGCCAAGACATCATCATGTCAACAGCGAGGCTGCATTTAGCAGAGACATCGGCCAGATGCTTCTCCACCGTGACCAGCGCAATGTCGTCGGCGAATCCCACTACAGCGCAGCCATCAGGTAGTGGAAGTCTCAAGATCCCGTCATACATAACGTTCCACAGAATTGGCCCAAGAACAGAGCCCTGGGGCACTCCTCCTGTCACGTGGTGGACTTGGTTCCCGTCGTCTGATGAGTACAGCAGGACGCGGTCTGCTATCAGCAGGGTGAGGTTCCCCGATATGCCGCAGCGCTGGTTCGCAGAGTTGAAGGCGTTCTTGACGTCTAGGGTGCAAACCAGGCAGTATTGCTTGGTGCCTCCCTGCCATCTTTCGCCCTCAATCGCGTTTGCTGCCATTTGCGTTACCTCTCGTATCGCGTCGATCGTACTCCTCTTCTTCCTGAACCCGTGCTGCTGGTTCGAAAGGGCTCCACGCTCCTCGATTTCTCTATCCAGCATGTTGCAGATGATACGCTCAAATATCTTCCCCATTGTGTTGAGCATGCACAGGGGGCGATATGAGGACGGGTTGTCATCAGTCTTGCCTGGCTTCGGGATGAGCACCAGTCTTTGTTGCTTCCAGACTCGTGGGAAGTTATGCTCAGCGATGCATCTGTTGTATAGCTGTGCAAATACGCTCGGATAGGCCTTCATTATGGCATGCAGTGCGGCGTTTGGGATGCCATCGGGTCCCGGGGCCTTGGCTGCCTTGCTGCCGGACAGCGCGCAGAGGATTTTATCCTCGCTGATGGGGATCGTTTCGCTCGCAGCTATGCTGGGAAGCAGTAGGGGCGGCTGTGTAGGGAACAGCGTGGAGATTATTGCTCCAAGTTGTTCCTGCGATGTTGGGGTCGGCGGCCTGTATAGCTTGCCCATGACCAGCTTGTAGGCCGAGCCGAATGGTTCCTGGTCTGCAGCATCACACAGCTCCTGGAGGCACCTGCTCTTACTGCTCTTTATAGCAGCCTTGAGCGCCTTTTTCTTTTCCTTGTAGCCGGCCTCGCACAGCGCTTGGGTTGGACGCCCTCTGTTCCGCTGGCATTTTCGCCTTGCAGAGAGGCATTCCCTCCTGGCTGCTGCTATTTCTTGGTTCCACCAGGGGGCTGGCCGCCTGCCATTTCCTCTAGTGGAGGTAGCCATGGCGGCATCGCACCCAGTCGTGATTCTCGCAGCTACTTTCGCTCCGGGCTGGCGAAGGTCAGGTCGATGACAGACTCCCTGCCTGCCTTGCTGTAGGTGCATCTGTTACCAGGCTGGCCAGGACATCCATTAGGATGGTTCCCCGTTGGGTCGTCCTCGAGCTTCCCCAGGCGGTGGACCACGCGTTGAAGTCCCCAGCAATGATTACAGGGGATCTTCCTCGGGCGTCTGCGGCGATTTCCTGGACTATTTCCCTGTAGGCATCTATGTGCAGGCTCGGAGCTAGGTAGCAACTATAAATGGTTGCTCCTCGGACCTTGGCCCTGGCGTAGCCAGCTCTCGCTGCCCTCTGCGATAGGTGTCCGGGAGACTGCCCGCAGCTCCAGATGGCTGGGCCGCCGTCCGCGCTCTGTTGCCATATTCCCTCTGCTCTCGACTTGTAGGGTTCGCTCAGCACCGCAGCGTCGATCTTCTCCTCAAGGACCGTTTGTGTCAGCAGATCTTGTGCAGCTCTGCAGTGGTTTAGGTTAAGCTGGAGTAACTTAACCATTCTGCATGTTTTTGACGGCCTTCAGGTATTCAGGGCAGGTCCTGCTCAAGGTCCCGTGAGCTGCTTCCTCCACGGGCTTGCCTCCTCGGGTGCATAGGATGCACTTGGGCTTGGCTTGGCACGTATGTATAGTGCTTGTGGCCGGTGCCCCCGCATCTGAAGCAGGAATCCTGCGTGGCCTTGGCTGTTGCTTTAGAGGCTCTGCATCTTGTCGACGTGTGCCCAAAGCCCATGCATTACAAGGAATCTATGTAGTTCAAGGAATTCTCGCTCCGAGCACAATTAATATTTAATATTTAATATTTCGATTTGAAATCGTAAAATCGGTGCTCCGGTTTTCGAAATGTCGAATGTTGAATGCAAACAGCTGTTTACCGACGATAGCAAAATAGTTACGAAAACTGGATCACCTAAAATCGAAATCGAAAGATTTTGGCCAAAACGAAATCGAAAATAAGAAAAGACAGGCATGCTCCGGTAATCGTAATTTTTTCCCGATTTCGATTTGGCCAAAATCTTACGATTTCGATTTTAGGTGCTCCGGTTTTCGTAAAATGTTTGCTATCGTCGGTAAACAGCTGTTTGAGGTCATCACTAAACAGCTGTTTAAGCTGTTTTCTACACAAACGTGTTGCCACATTTTTCACAGTTTTAATTCCGATGTTTTCAATAACATTTTTACTGTATTCTCACCATAAAAGTAATTAAAATAAATAGCAATATTTATAAAAAACTTTTATGGCCCTGATTTAAATTTATTAATGAATTCATTTAAATTTTATAAGTATTTTTACCTGGCTGTTTCATTCCACCAAAAGTATGGCAACCCTGGCGATAACTTTCGACCAAGTACTTTTCTACATTTGGCCAAATCGAGATTGCTTGTTGCCGACGGCAAAATTTGGTTTGTCAAATTTGAGGTGGGGTCAGAAATAAATTTTTTATAAAATAACTACGTGCCAGAATGATCTTGTGGTGGTGTGTAATAAACATCAATAGACCACTGAGTAAACTATTTTTTTCCCTTAGTGAATTAGAGATGATTTGATATAAAAAAAGGCATTTACTTTTTATTTCGGGCAGACAAAGGTGCCCGTTTTCCAATTCGGTAAAAATTTTACGATTTCGAAAACCGGAGCACCGATTTTACGATTTCAATTCGAAATCGTAAAAGTTTACCGAATTCGATTACCGGAGAATGGCTGTGAAGCTTACTTTGGTATGCCGAAGCTTAAATACCCTTGCAGTAAGTAGAAGAAGAGCAAGAAAAATATTCTGACTTTTTCGTTTTTCGGGTTGCGAGCGAAAAATGTTGCAAAAGAAAATGTTGCGAAGGAACTAAATGAATTTATATGTATATTCCTATGACAGCTATATGATATAGTGGTCCGATTGTTGCATTTCCAGTCGGAATGGGCTAGGGGGCCATCGATATATCGATAGGATAAGGGAGAAATAGGTTAGTGAAGAGCGAACCGGGAAAAAGGGAACGGTGGCGCCCCCTAGATCTCGGCCAACTCTTTTTAAGAGAAAGGGATGTTGCCCTTTAACTCGATCGTTGCCCTGAGCGCCAAAACGAACGGTTTCTTGAGGGTGGAATTCAGGCAACGGAACTAGCCCATATAGGGAGGCGTAAACAGCAAGGGAATAGGCAGTAGGAAAAAGGAAAAGAACACGGGCAACCGCAGTGATCAAGTTCTGAAAAGAAAAGATTGAAAAGGAAAGGTGATTGAAAGTGACCGAAAAGGTTAGGGCGAGATTTAAAAAATGTGTTTTATTTTCAGCGTGGCAGTGGTGAAAACACTGATCACGGCACTTTTCTTTTGGTGCATATTTTCGTAGAGTGGACTCCAGAACCGCCGCCAGAATCCAGCCGCGAAGCCAGCAGCCGCGACCAGGCAGCCAATTAGAAGCTTGCGCCGAGTTTCCGGTCAGGCAGTTGCGGACACGGGACGAAGGCCAGAGCCGTCCTAAATTCCTGGTGAGTCCGTTCCAAGCGCTGCCGTAAACCGGCGAACATTCTTCTTCGTGGGTGCACGATCGGGTAGGCCGGCGGAGTTGTTTGTTTTGCACCACCTGACTCGTGGTGGCCATTTTCCTTCCGCCACAACCGCCATAGCGGCCAAAGTCCAGACCACGCGCAACCTGGGCAGTTTTTCTACTCACCGTCCATTGCAGTTCGCTGCCTTTGTGAGCCGCTGGACTAGGCAAATTCCTCTGAAGGGTGCTGCAAATAGAATTTAAGTAGTTATTTTTAATATACCTACACTCAGCGACAACAAAAAAGCCGCACTGAGAGAGAGTTCCTCATCGACATGTTGACACTCCTCGCCTTCTGGTCTTTTACCTTCATGAGAAGGTCGTCCAGAATAGCACCCATCTCATCGATTTTGGACGCTATAGATTTGGCCCTTTTTGTTGGGTGCGCACGGCCGTAGGGCTTGGAGTGTCCCTTTTCGGGGTAGCGGAGTCTGCCTCCGCCCCGCTTCCTAAGGGATTTGGGATTCGCATCGGTGCTGGCGCGGGCGTCGGGGGGACGCCACCGGGAGGCGTTCGCTTGAGCCTTGAGCCTTTTTGGAAGGCCTTCAGCTCAGAGTCGCTGCTAATGTTTGCACTTGTCGCGTTTCATGGGGCGTCGGCCAAGTGGGCCGCCGGCGCTGCCATGGTGGGTGGAATGGTAGTTAGGGCCTCCAGAATCCTTGCCCTAGCCGCGGAATTTACCGCGGGTGGATTTCCACCTGAGTGGTTGCCACCTGGAGTACTAGTGTTGTTACCAGACATTCCTTTTGTTAGTGCAGCTATTCACCCTTCTGCCGGGTTGCGTTTTATACCTCCCGCCAGGTTATATAGACTGCCGACCGATACGGTACAGACGCAGACCAAACCGCCGGCCATTATGCCGCAGACGCGGTCTGAATTTTTATGGGGGTTGTCGCTATATGGATCTGCCGGCCACTGTGGCGCAGACGTAGACCGCTCGGCCGCCCAATGTGGGACAGACGCTGAGCGTAGCGATCGTGGCTTGTGTTGCACAGTGCGGGGCTTCTAACGGAGGCCGAGGGTTTCTCCCCGACTTAACCGATGGGGGTTATACCGCCCCGTCTCGGTCGCCAGATCCCCGTTTCTAGGTGTGCCGCTTCGCGGAGGGGATGGCAGTTGGTCTGCTCCGTGACCCTTACCACCTCTTAGGCCACCGGCGTGCTGAGAGGGAGTTTTACGTCCGAAACCTGCCTCCTTGCCAAAGGATCGGAGCAGCAGCCCAGAACAGTATGCTACCGTCGATGCTGCCTTTCCGCAAGTACGTGACGTAGCGAGTAGCTTTAGTCAGCCTACACAATTACGTTCACCAGCGCCCCCTGTCGGTCAAGCGCCTACTGGAGCTTACCGGTGGGAGCTTCAGTGTTATGGAAGATGTAATCTTACGTGGTTACTCCACTTCCGAGCACTGCCCCGAAAGCTGACCTGGCGATAAGCTGGCATGAAATGCCACTTCGAGCGGGTCGCCACCTTGGTAAGAGTAAATTACCAACGCGAAGGAAGAGAAAGTAGGAACAAGCCCCTGGAGAGAGGTGTCCCCCCACTCACCGCTGTCGATGCCAAGGTGGCCAACGTCTGGAAACTCTGGATTCTCCTGGGGGCGGTACCGAAGTCCGAGGTTTCCGAATCGCACAGGTATGTACGGCCTGGCGTTCAGTGAACCTTCACACACACTCACGAATCACTACCGTCCTAGGTTTGGCAGTTTTTACGCCTTCCCGGAGGAGCACCCGGGAAACACAACCTCACCGTTCAGCGCGCGCACACAGCTCCAGGAGGAGCAGTGGCGTGCAGTGGTCGATATGCAAAATCGGAATTTGGCTGAACTCGTAAAAATCATGCAAGTGACGCCGGCCCGCGAGCAGCAACCTAGCTATGAAGTTAAGTTAAGCCAAATTTAACCCTGAAGCTGCATGCGTTGAAGCAGCAAAGTGGTATTCAACAACCGATATAATTCTGTCTGAGCACCCCCTTCAAGGAAGTAAATTGATCATGGCACTTAGCAACTGTATGGAGGGAACTGCATCTCAGTGGCTCACACAAATTTCGTACCATGGTATGACTTGGCGAGAGTTCCAGGAATTATTTCTGCAGCGCTTTGAAACCGAAGAGACGCCGGCCGCTACGTTTTTGAATTTACACAACAGCCGCCCGAGTGGCGCCGAATGTTACGCGGTATATGCGTGTCGGTTGGGGACGACGCTGACTACGAAGTGGCGAAATATGGGAAAATAAGAAATTGCCGTTACAACTGTTCTTGCGCATATGGCAAACATCGACAGTCGTTTGCAACGCGTTCTCTTTACATCCAATGCGCACCAGAAGTAAGCTACAGGCGGAGTTAAAAGCGTTTACGTTCGACAAGAAGCGACGTGCTCGAGATGACAACGTTGGACCTAACCAGAAGAACCATTAGGCATCGCCAGTTGTATGTCACTTCTGTTCAAAGCCGGAACATCGAATTGCTGAATGCCGAAGTAAAATGCGACAAGATAGAGAGGCGAAACCGCAGCGTGAAAAATCAAATGTCACGTGCTATCGGTGCGGCCAATTAGGACATTTCTCCAACCAGTGCCCGAAAAACGGAAGTGCAGTAAAGCAAGATGTTACTCAACAGAAGACTGTTAACCAATGTTGTGTGACTGAGCCAAAGGGAAATTTGCATCAACGAGGTGAGATCTATCCAATTTGCTTCGATTCCGGTGCAGAGTGCTCCCTTATTAAAGACGACATTAGCAATAAGTTATCTGGTAAACGAATAAACAATATTGTAATCATAAAAGGTATTGGTGGTGGCAGTGTATGTAGTACATTGCAAATCTTGAGTGAGGTTACTATAAACGAAAACATTATGGAAATATTATTTCATGTAGTCCCGAATGAGCAATTGAGGAGTGATATTCTGATAGGGCGAGAGATACTCAAACAAGGCTTTTATGTAATTGTGACATCCGATAATTTTAAAGTAGTAAAATCAAAAACTGTTAATAATTGTTCCGTTGCTGAGCGATCGTTTACCTTGTCCGATATCGACACCCAATTAGTCGACAATGAGAAAGCTAAATTAAAAGCACTCGACTTCATTTACCAATGGGATATCTCATACCCGAGTAAATCCAGGTGAAATGAAAATCCGTTTAATTGATCCAACTAAAACTGTCCAGCGCCGATCTTACAGACTTAGCCCCGAAGAAAGAGAAGTAGTGCGTATGCAAGTGAGCGAATTGATAAGGTGTAATATTGTTCGCCCGAGTTGTTCTCCATTTGCTAGCCCCATGTTGCTCGTCAAAAAGAAAAATGGCACCGACCGTCTGTGTGTCGATTTTAGAGAGTTAAATTCAAACACGATTTCGGATAAATACCCCTTGCCGCTTATTAGCGATCAAATTGCTAGACTTCGCGGAGCAAATTATTTCACATGCCTGGATATGGCGAGTGGCTTCTACCAAATCCCGATTCACTCTGAATCCGTGGAATATACTGCATTTGTGACCCCAGATGGTCAATTTGAATATCTTACAATGCCTTTTGGCCTCAAAAATGCGCCATCTGTTTTCCAGCGCGCAGTCATAAATGCACTCACCAAGTGCTAATTCTTTTGTAATAGTTTACATGGACGATATAATGGTAGTATCGCCAACCAAGGAGTTGGCTTTGGAAAGGCTTACAACTGTTTTGGATGTTCTTACAAAGGCTGCTTTTACCTTTAATCTTACTAAATGTAGTTTTCTCAAAACAACGGTCCAGTATTTGGGCTATGAAGTGCGAGCTGGGGAGATTCGCCCGAATGTGCGAAAGATAGCTTCATTAAGCTCCTTGCCTCCTCCTCAAAATGTCTCCGGCGTTAGACAATTCATTGGCCTGGCCTCGTACTTTCGCAAATTCGTTCCTGGATTCTCCCAACTTATGAAACCTTTGTATTCACTTTCGTCTGGTAACGGCAAGATTACATGAAGCTCTGAGCTAGAAGAGATCAGACTCAAAGTTGTGACGATCCTCACAAATGAGCCTGTTCTCGTCATTTTCGACCCGCAATATCCTATAGAGTTGCACACTGATGCAAGTGCCTGTGGTTATGGAGCGATACTTTTGCACCGTATAGAAAGTAAACCCCATGTAATCGAGTACTTCAGCAAAACAACTACCTCTGTTGAATCTAGATATCACTCTTAGGAGCTTGAAACCTTGGCAGTGGTAAAAGCCGTTAAACATTTTCGCCATTATCTAATTGGCCGTGAGTTCGTTGTCTATACCGACTGCAATTCATTAAAAGCAGCTTCTCGCACAAAAGTAGATTTAAACCCCCAGAGTTCACCGCTGGTGGGCCTACTTACGTATCGTTTAATTTTGAAATTCAGTATAGAGAGGGTAAGCGTATGGCTCATGTCGATTTCCTATCAAGAAATCCTTTACCATCCGAACACATTCTGTCAATGAACAAGATTCCCGAAAAACGAGTAAATCTGTCCGAAATTTCAAGTACTTGGTTTCTTGCTGAGCAACGATTAGACCCCGAGATAACAGAAATTGTTAAGTATGTCCGAAAATTTGTTTCAAACTGTATTACTTGTCGGTCCGTGAAATCATCGTCTGGGAAGGTTCAGGCGGAACTTCATTCTATTCCGAAGACAAGTATACCGTGGCACACCATTCATATAAATATAACGGGAAAATTAAGTGGCAAGAGCGATATAAAGGAATATCTTATTGTTCAGATCGATGGCTATACAAAGTTTGTTTATCTATATCACACCTTAAAGATAGATGCCGAAAGCTGTGTCAACGCTATGAAATCTTCCATATCCTTATTCGGAGTACCAGATCGCGTTATCGCCGACCAGGGCAGATGTTTCACTAGCTCCAAGTTTTCAGAGTTTTGCGCATCACAGAAAGTCCAACTTCACTTGATTGCTACAGGAATGAGCCGCGCAAATGGGCAGGTAGAACGGGTCATGAGCATTCTGAAAAATTTGTTGTCAGTGGTAGAATCAAGTCAACGATCGTGGCAGGATGCACTTGGCGAAGTCCAACTTGCACTGAATTGTAAAATTTCTCGTGCCACTGAGGCAAGTCCGTTGGAGATGTTGATTGGTAAGCAGGCTCGACCTCTTGGATTAGTTCCCCCATGTGAGACCGAATGTGAAATAGATTTGGCAAGTGTTAGAGCGCAGGCGACAGAAAATATGAATTCCTTAGCGTCTTACGACAAATCCAGATTTGGTAGCAGTAAGGCAGCCGTTGACAAACACCACGTAGGTGACTATGTGCTACTGAAAAATGAAGAAAGACACCAAATTCAAAGGACCGTTTTTGGTAACTGAAGTTAATGATTTTTTTTTTTTTTTTGTTTTTTGTTTTTACGCTCGAGTACCACAACCCACCTCCCGCCCAACCGACCGAGGGGCGCAGCCGTGTGACGTACGGCACGATCGCGGGTTAGATAGACGCGTGAGAAGGAAAATATAGGAAGGTTAGGTTTAGGTTCATGCAACATTAGGAGCTAATTCTACTAGCAATACAGTTTTAAGGCGAGGGAGGCTCCCTCCCTCTATAAAGTTAAAAAGTCGGTTGTTATCGGCACATAAGACCCTAAAAGGTTCATGTGCCTCAAACTCCCTCCTACAGTGATTTATTGCTAAGTGGATAAAGGTTATAGATGTTAGTCTAGGAACGTGAAAGTTAAGCTGTCCTAGCAGGTAGGGGCTCTCTACGTCACTGTGAATTATCTTGTGTAGAAAGACGACACCAAGCACAGTTCTACGGTTAGCTAGGGAAGGTAGGTTAATTACTAGAATAAGACGGTAATCTTAGGTCGGCATCCCAGGATAAGCCACGTACGGCGAAAAGCGGAAAAATTTTTTGAACAGATTCAATGCGGGTAATATGAATTCCAAATGGAGGACTCCAAACGCATGAACCATATTCCAAAATAGGACGAACTAATGAAGTGAAAAGAGTCTTAGTTACGTAAGGGGAATCGAATTCTTTCGACCACCTTTTAATAAATCCAAGCATGCCTTTGGCCTTGTTAACCATGCAAGAAATATGTTCTGAAAACGAAAGCTTAGGATCTAGACGGAGACCTAGATCGTCAACAAGAGTTATTCTTTCCGATGCACATTCATTAAGCGTATATGTTGCATACTGGGGAGTGACACGTGAAAATGTTATCAGTTTGCATTTTGAGCTGTTGAGATTTAATAAGTTAACACTACACCATGCCTGTTTGCGCAGTTTGACATCGTCTGCGTACATAAGTACCCTAGAGTTGGGTAGCACTAGAGGAAGGTCATTGATGAATAAGGTAAATAGCAGCGGGCCAAGATGGCTGCCTTGTGGGACGCCAGAAGTGACATTGAGAGAGTTGGAAAGAGAATTCTTGAACAGAACCTTTTGAGTCCGGTGACTCAAATAACTCTGAAGCCAATTAAGGAGATCTGTAGGAAACCCTATTAAATCGAGCTTCCTAATAAGAAGAAAATGATTAACCGAGTCAAAGGCTTTATTAAAGTCCGTATAAATCACATCCGTCTGAGATTTACGTTGGAAGCCCCTAATCACAAATGAGGTAAGTTCCAAAAGATTTGTAGTGGTCGATCTTCGTCTCATAAATCCATGCTGACATGGAGAAATTACGGATCTGCACAAGTGCTGCAGGTGAGGAGTAATTATATTTTCAAAGAGTTTTGGAATTGCCGACAACTTAGAGATTCCTCTGTAGTTACCAGCATCCGACTTGCTACCTTTTTTATGGAAAGGAATAATAAATGATTCCTTCCAAATAAGGGGAAATTCTGATGTTTCCAAAGATATGATAAATAGTTTGAGAAGGGGATTACACAGAGCCTCGGCGCAATACCTGAGAACACAGACCGGTATTCCATTGGGACCCGGTGCATAAACTGGCTTTGCACGTTGAAGATCCAGCCGAAGAGAGCTTTCGTCTAAGATAGGACTAAAAATTAGGTTCGATTTGGGCATAGGGAAAGAATACGTCTGGTTTATCTGGTTTGAGGAAGAATAAGTAGTTTTAAAAAACTCAGCAAAGAGATCGGCGATTGCCTGATCCGATTTTGCTGAAGAATTTTTAAATGAAAGCGAGGAAAGGTATTGGTTTGGTTTACGCTTGGTGTTAAAGAAATTATAAAACTGTTTCGGGTCCTGTGTGAACTGAACCCTACGGCGATTCAAATAATTTTTATAAGACCGAGGTAAATTTCGACCGAGCACTGAGATAGTTCGAAAGGACAGTTTTAGAACGAGTAAGTTTATATTTATTATAAAGCCTAGACTTTACATTTTTTAAGCGTGTCAGCTCCTTATTAAACCAAGGTGGTTTACTAGAGACAGACGGATAGGTTAACGGAACACAGGATAAAAAGAACGAGTTCATTGCACTGTAAAAAATGTCCACGGCGGCTGCCATGTCAGTACACATGTACAGATTTGACCAATCAAATTCAGATATAAGATTATTTAGCGCATGAAAGTTAGTTAAATGAGAATATAGTGAAATAGCTGCAATATAGAAATAGTTGAATGAAGAGAAAATCCCGCCAATGAGTTCTTTTGTGAACGAGAGATATCCGTCTAGGTGAGACGATGAATTGCGACTTATCCGTCTATGTGAGACGATAAATTGTAAGTTATCCGTCGAAGTGAGACGATGAATAAGTAATAAAGAGTTATCCGTCTAGCGAGACGAAGAGGTATCTGTGTTGCTTGTAAGAAGAGAGATCCGTCCAGGAGAGACGATGAGTTTGCATTGAATCAATAATCAAGTGTGTGTTAACTGGCGCACAGTGGCGCATTAGATTCATTAGGGTTACAAAAATCATAACTCTTGAACCAGTTGGGATATTTTCATATTTTTTTTTTTTTAATTTTAGTACCTTTCGATTAAGTGGTACTATATTGTGTGATAAATAGTAGATTTTATAATCGAAAATTCTTCATTTTTGAGGCAGTTTTCTCAATTTTTATCCAATTTCGAAAAATGCTTTTCGTTTTTTTTCTCTGAAAATGCTAATATGGTGCATATTTAATATTTTAAAAACAAAAAAAAGAATACATTTTAAAGAAAAAAAAAAATAATTTTTTTTGTTGACCAAATTTTTGACCAATTTTCAATCATTTATGCACTTTTTGTTCAAAATAATCATTCAATTTTACATCGTTTAATATTTATGAAGAATAATTAAATATTATACATTTATTTTAAATCATTAAGTGTCCTTACAACGTCAGGAATTGAAAAACAAGCCGCCAATACAGGATAAAATGTATGCCCTCCATACAATTTCGTACTGCGCAGCGACTGCGCTCGTACCAGAAATTGTATGAAGTCGCGCGTTTTTTACGCTGAGTTGAAAGTATCTTTTGCCTTGGAATTTCTTGGGGGCAGATTGGGGCAGCCGATCTTGAATATGATTGAATATGATAAAGAACATATTCAGGAACAACACCTCATACGCCAAACCCATAAGCCGGCGTAAGTTCTATTTTTTATTTTCCATCAAAGTTGAAAAATAGGTGAAAATTAGTATTTCGGTAAAACAGGTATGCCTGCACGTGAAAAAAAACATTATAATATCATTTTACCTTGTTTTTACCGAGATTTGATGACCCTTTCGACAGAGACTATAACCATGCCGGTCGTTTACATATCTTACCTAAAAATCGACCTCAAAGTCAGAATTTTTCTCAAAAACGAATAGCTTTTTTTGCAACCCAAAAAAGGTTCAACTTTGAACACGTGTAACTTCTAAAATAATAAACCGATTTGAATAATTTTTTGGATTTATCAAAAAGTTGATTATTGTAGAGTATCTCTATCTTTTGCCCCATTGTGTGGCGGAAGATCGATACTAGCAATCGGTAAATGATAATGCTAAGATAAGTTGTAAACTGATGTATTACTGATTGATGAAACTGAATTTGAAAATAGAATAAGTTATCTCAGCAACAATGAAATGTAAGTTGTTTGCTCCTTCACAGAATTAAGAAATTAAGAAATACACCTAATAAAGTCAAATTAATGTAATGAAATAGTATTGAGAAGTAATGAAAGTATGTGATCTTGGTACCCTGGTATTTCGGTATCAAAAGCTTACACGAGGACGAGTAAATGTCAGAATGTCGGGGCGAAAATAATGTGTTTGCGCTTAATCGCTATTTCCTTCTTCTCCATGCTCCTTCTGCTGTTATGCGTGTTCCTATTCAATGTCAATGTGTGAGTATGAATAGATGAATTATCTACAAACGGGACTCTGCTAGAATGAGAGCAATATAGCTGTTGCTGAACGTGGCCACTTGCGCTGCTTGGTTAGAGTGAGAAAGAGACATCATGAAAAGGGAATGTCAAAATTGAGAAGACAAAAAACAGTCTGTACGAATCGACGCATTAAGCATTGAGAAGCCGAAGCAGACGCAAGTAGACTCGTTGAATGCGCGCAGCTTACAAATTGAGTGGTGAAGGTCATTATGAGTGACGCCGATATGGACGGACGGACGGACGACGAGGCTCCTGGCAACAACAATCCGACATGTATATACTAATGCACAAACACATTCCAATTTAATTGCAATAACTCACATATTTGTTTCATTTTTTCATGAGCAACGTTTTCCTTCGAATTCATTCTTATAGATGTGCGAAATATTGAACTCATCTGTAAAGTACTGTTTTACTTTACTATTACTTATCGTAAAGCAGTACGATCGGTCGCCGCAAGGGGTGCATTCATTTCTAGTTACCGACAACCAGCCGCCAAGCAGTGCGGCCGTCAGATATCACCGCCAGGGGCGCAGTTATCTTTATTACCGACTGTCGACCGCCAAGCAGCGCGGCGGCCAGATATCGGATTTTAAAATTATTCAAGAATAGGAATAACGAGCAGCGATCAGCGGTATAGGGTTATTCATTCGTAACGCTGTCGGCCTCTCCACTCATGTATACAAATTCTAACTACAGGTTCCACCCTTCTATACAAATTTCTTGTGTAGGTTCCTTGGCCCCGACTGAGAACTCACCCCGGCCAGAGAACTACGTCACAATAATATCAACGTGGGATGCGTTGGTTAAGTTGACTTCGAGTGAGCTTGCGTGGTGATGGCCGGCGCTTATGATCTCCAAAAATCCACTGGAGCATGTACGGAAAGAGTTCTTATCTCTAAAGCTCGATCTTCTAAAAATAACAAGTGCAGCAATAGTCATATTTCTAAAGCTTGCTCTATAACTAACCAAGACTATTGAGGTAGGCTTACGACTATATTTTCTGTTTCATAAGTTTCTGCTGCTCTAAAGCTCGATCGTTTAAAAATAACAAGTGCAGCAATATTCTTATCTCTAAAGCTTGCTCTATAACTAACCAAGACTATTGAGCTAGGCTTACGACTATATTTTCTGTTTCATAAATTTCTGCTGGGTGGCTGTGTTAACTCCTCCCCTTTTAAGACGAAGGCTGTCCACAGACTTTTTGTAGTTGAGAAATCACAAAGCATTCTCTCTTCCAAGTGAACGGTGTTTGCTTTGCATTTTTTGCATTCCTCTTTGTGCCGTCTACGTTTAGTTTGCGTCGTTGCGACAGCTAAACGATAAGCTCGCTCCCACGCTCGCCCACTTATCCGCTCTCTCGTTCTCCCGCTCTCTCGGTGCAGCTGCACTGTTCTTATATCTTCCTACGTAAAGGTACAGTCCCAATAATGTCCGCTTTGTCTGCTTAGCTAAAATCTGTATAAAAGCTATTAGCCATAAATCCTGCCAAATGTACCCTGACCACCTCCTGACCCACTTCCCTTCCCCGGAGCTTTCCCTCAAGGTCATCTGATCCCGCAAGTTAAGGAGCACACTTACTTGGGGATCACGTTCGACAAGAGACTCACTTTCTCTAGCCACATCACCCGTACTTGTGCCAAATTAAGGGAGGCTGCTCGTCGTCTTAACAGGCTTACCCATTCCTTTTCGAAGATTAGTCTGAGAAATAAAAGACAGATTTATATGGCAATACTCGACCCAATTTGGCATTAGGGGCTAGCCATTAATGGAGTCGCTGCTGCAACTCACCTGAAAAAGATCAGAGTGTTCCAGAGCCAGTTTCTACAAAGAATTACCGGAGCCGAGTGGTATATTCGAAACGCAGATATTCACCGGGAGTTGGAAATCCCCTTCGTTGGAGACGTCCTCAACAAAATCGCAGTATGTCATAGAGTAAGAATCAGAAGCCACCTAAATCAGTTAGCAAGAAACACGCGCCTAATCACTTCCAGGAGAAGACTCCGGCGATTTACTTTCGGGCAGCTGCAGTCCCGTATTTTAAAACAAAACTGTTTTACTTAGTTTCCGATTTATGTGTTAGAAAATGACAAATGTAGTGTACTTACTCACGAAAAGAAAATCCATCACAGTGCATGAGCACAATAGAAATGTTGTTCTGTCGTTTTCTGACATATTGAGTATTATTATTATTATTGAGAAATTAGCACGTAATTAAAATTACGCGAAATTTGCATTAGCTATAGCAGCTGAAGGCCTTAATGTACAGCATTGAATGAGTAAAGTATTTTTAGGAACACTACACTTCTGTTCAGTATTGTGCATGATACAATTTTTATTGTATCGTGGTATTGTGAAGTTAGAAATGAGTACATTCATGCCTATGTCTAATACATATGGGGCGTTCCACGCAAAATTTGCCACCAACATTTTTTTTCCTTCTTATATTTTTTTTCGGTTTATTACTTGAAAATATTCGATACGTATTTTTTTATTTCAATCTGATACTTGGAATTTTCGAGAAATAATTTTCTAAAGTTTCCCGTTTTTAAAAAAGATACTTTTTTCAACCGCATATACTGAGAAAACTAATGAAGATACAACAATTTGTCCAAGACATGAAACGTGCGCCCTTTCCTTAGCTTTCCAATAAGTTAACTTAAAAAAAAAAAAAAAATAAATTTTTTAATGAAAAAAAATTAAAATTTAACCTAAAATTAAAAAAATTTCAAATTTGGACCTAATTTTTTTTAATTTTTTATTTTTAGAAGGTAGCCTTAAGGCTTGTTTAAATCCTGCGAAAATTTCAGAGTGAAGAAATGAATACTTTGGGAGTAGTGAATTTTTGAATAACCGCTCGCATGGTCGGAGCCTTAAAAAGATACGAAATCAGTTAAAATTAATGGGAAATGATGGGAAAAGATGCGCAATTCGCGCTCGCGGTACGCTTCAACCACGCGAGCGTTGATTCAAAAATTCACTGCTCCGAAAGTATTCATTTCTCCACTCTGAAATTTAATCAGGATTTAAACAAGCATTAAGGCTACCTTTTAAAAATAAAAAATTAAAAAAAAATTAGGTCCAAATTTGAAAATTTTTTAATTTTAAGTTAAGTTTTAATTTTTTTTTCATTAAAAAAAATTTTTGTTTTTTTTAGTTTAACTTATTGGAAAGCTAAGGAAAGGGCGCACGTTTCATGTCTTGGACAAATTGTTGTATCTTCATTAGTTTTCTCAGTATATGCGGTTGAAAAAAGTATCTTCCCAGCATGCAAAGTTATGAGCGCTCCGAATTATGTGTCTGAAAAGAGCCCAGTTTCAGAGCGTTTTCGGAGCCCAATCTGTGCGTCAAAAACATAGGCTCATAAAAATATCTTTTTTCTGAGCGTTTTCCTGAGTAAACACATAAATAAGAGCGTTTTTGGAGCCCTTTCAGTGCTTTAAAAACATAGGCTCATAGAAAGCTCATTTTTCTGAGCGTTTTCGGAGCTGTGGTAAGTAGAATAACGGAATGCAGATTCTTGCGACTCGAAAATGATGCAACATTTTCAGTTTACGCGTAATGAAGTTGGAAGTCGGACGTGTTAAAGCAGGGAATTTAAAAATTAAAAAAAGAAATATATAAATTACATGTAATATATTGACTATATAATAAATAATAAAAATGAATGTTTAAAGAGCAAGCCGAAATGACTATAATAATACTTTAAAATTGTCGCTTTATGAAAAGCAATTTTCAACAATATGCCGCATTTGGATTCAGACTGAAAGTGATAGGATTAAGTATCAAAGAAAATTGATTATATATTAAATTAAGAATTATGTTTAATTTTTATATTTTATGTTTTTATATGAATTCATCGAGTTATGTTCACATTACTATTAAGGTCAAATATAAAATAAAAGAAATGTATAAATATATAAATAAACATTTTTTTCAATAATTTGTACAAACCCAAAAGAGTAAAAAAAGTACCTTTTTGGAGCAAATTAAGTGCCTGAAAAGGTCACACATAAAAGGCTCTTTTTGGAGCATTTTAAGTGTCAGAAAAGGCAACTTTTATGTGCGTTTTCAGAGGGTTTTCACTGCTTCATTCGGAGGGTGAAAGCACATATTTTACAGTCAGAAAAGACTCATATCGGACTCTAAAAAGTGCCCTCTTTATGATCCTGGATTTTCAAGGGAAAAACGCTCTTTTCTGACTCTTTTCTGCACACTTTATGAGTGTAAATCCTCTTAAAAAAGTATCAGAAAACCCTCCGAAAACGCTCATATTGCATGCTGGGTTTTTGAAAAACGGGAAACTTTAGAAAATTATTTCTCGAAAATTCCAAGTATCAGTTTGAAATAAAAAAATACGTATCGAATATTTTCAAGTAATAAACCGAAAAAAAATATAAGAAGGAAAAACAATTTTTGTGGCAAATTTTGCGTGGAACGCCCCATATACTTATTTCCCTGAGGTATGTAATTCCGTACAATTTAGGATTCGTACTTTTTTTTTTTTTTTAAATGATATGAGTGGTTATGCTCACTTATGAGCATACGTGTTCGTAGGGGGGTGGCTTCCTGATCCAAAAAAGATCCTTAATCGGAATATAAAAAGGTCCCACGACGCAATCGAAAAACAGTAGGCACGGGGGCTTCGGGGAATCGTATATAAGCGCTTTATTGCAATTCAGTTTTGAGACTAAACTAAACTTGCAGACTAGAACTCGCATAACTACATAATATAACATAACATAGCGAGAGCGGCAGAACGAAGAAGATTGGAGCGGCCTAGCCGTCCCTAAACTCGCCTAGTACCGAGCGGCGATCGGGAACCCCGAGGAGCGGAGAGCGGGCGAGCGTTAGCACCCCCAACGTAGTATGCCCAAAGGTTCGACAAACGGGAGCGCAAGAACGGCCGAACTTCCGTAAGCTCGGTGGGCAGAGGGCAAAAACAAAGAGCCTCCTGACCTGAACATTGACGAAAACCAACGATTTATCCATCACGACCACAGACCATATTATGTTGTGATCAGAAAAACCTATACGAATTTCAAAGTCTTTCGGCTCTCGTTTTGATTTTGATTCAAATATGAAATTTCGTCCAAAATGTGCTGCCGAGTTCGTGCAAAACGGACAAAATACATTATTTTGATATGTTTTAATTGGATAATAATTTTTAATATATGTAGCTTATACCGCGCTTTTAAAATTAAAATTATTTTAAGTGAAGTTATGGGTATACATAGTCAATGACAAGTTTCTGAAGTGTTCAGGTTCTGTATTAAAAAACATATTATTTTTTAAGGGGTTACACCACTGTAGAATTTTTAAAAAATCGAAAATTTTTTTTATTGCTAAAGGTTATTTAGGGTCTTAAGAATGATTTACTAAAAGATGAAAAAAAAATTGTACATGCCAGAATTTCGAGTTCTGCCGCAGGACCTCTCACGATTTTACACACGATTTTACAGCCACTGAAAATTTAAAACGCGTTTATCTCAAAACCACTTTTTTTGAGCTGGCCGGAAACATAACTCGAACAAATCTTTACCGATCGATTTTTACAGTTACCTTTGAAATTGTTGTCCCCAGGGAACTACGTAGGGGTTTTATGAAAAAGTGAATAGTTTTTTTTTTTTAACAAAAATGTGATGAATTTTATGGTAAAATTGTGCATTTTTTGTTTAAACTTTCGCCATTTTACGAAAAATTAATTTTTAAAAAACCCCTACGTACTTCCCTGGGGACATCAATATGGATTCAGAAAATGTTTGGTTTTTTGTTCTAGATCAAAAATTGTAGAAGATACGTTTCCGGCCGTGGACCCATCTGAGAAAAAATATGCCACCGAAGAACTGCTGCGGAGTCACAATTTTTTTAATTTTTTTTTTTAATTACTTGAAATGTATGTTTTTTTGTAGTTTAATATTGATATTATAAAAAACTTTTTACAGAATTTCAATAACTCCATTGTGTTTAGCTACAAAAATGTCGAAAATATTCCTTTCTCTTAGTGTTTTACAGTGGTGTAACCCCTTAAGGAAAATGCATTCGGTTGGCATACATTCCGCTATGGCTATTAAACGACAACGAAAACGACGAGATGAACAGAAAAGAGCTAGAGAAAGACGATATAGTACGCAAAGCTCTGAGAGTGGGGAAACATTCCACTCTCCAACAGGATCGGTTAGACGAAAATATAATCATCCTCACCATGCTGCGAAGCCCGGAATGTTAGATAGCCAGGTTACAATATAATATTCATAATGAAGTGTTTAAAAATGTATTAAAGTTTGTATAACAGGTAGTAACAAGTATTGGAATGTTGCATATTGGCATTGTATTCATTGTATTTGGAGTTTTCCTTTGCGGGGCTGGTATTATACCTGATGAAGCGATGTCCTGGAATGTATTTAGTAAGTAACTTTATATAAAGCATCTACGATAACGTTGCTTACTTTCGCTCCTATTTCTACTTTATTTATTTATATGTTATTTATTTTTATGCCCCTGCACTTTATTTTAATTTTGTCCAGGTTTAGTTGTAATTTCTATATGATTAACATATAATTCTCGGTGTGTACATACTAACATACATGTAATAATTTTAAACTCGTATTCCTTGTCTGACCCTATCCCTCTCGATCGGAGTTGCCTGCCTTAAATGTTTGTCGCAGATGAATATTTTATATACAGACCTTACATTTTGAACTTTATATCATTAATGATTTAAAATTATCTTAATTTTAATAAAAACTAATTCTCCGAATTCTGACTTTATTTTTTTTTATAGAAGATTTATGGTTTTCTGCTCGTATTTACTTATCTTATCTTATATTCCACTTCATCAAATTCGCAAAACCGTTAGATGTTGATTTTTCCTAGTTTTTATTTCCATCTTTATTATAATAACAAACGGACTATTTTTGGTGCGTTTAGTGTGAAAATATTATATAATTTTTGTACTTTTCAAATATTTTATACACAGTTAGTTTTTCATTGCAATATGCTTTAGCCGACTTTTCTTGGCCCCATTTTCAAAAGTTGCCCAAATAAAGGGATTTTTGTCTCGATTTATTAGAAGTAGAGTAACCATCAACGTATCATATTAATAATTATAAGATTATAATCTTTATAAATCAACTGTTAGCACGCAAGCGAAAAAGCACAGTAAAATAACATAAAATGTAATTATTTATATACACACTTCCTCACTTCCCGCGGGCAAAAAATGTAAAGTTCGCAAAAGAAAATCCAAAAGAAAATATGCTATTATCAATAACGGTACAATATTGATTTGAATTATTGGTTTTTTAAATGCCCAGTGAGCGATGTCCCGTGAGAATCTACATGAAATGGGGGAACAAATTAAAGTGATTTAAAAAAAAATTCTGCCTATTTTTAGAAGGATTAGCAGATTTTAAATTTGGATTGGTCGACCACACAAGTCTGGTTTCTTGTCCCTTGCGAATCACTTTAATTTTGCAATTTTGCAAGAAAATAAAAGACCGTGACTAAATGCAACTGTTTCTGAAAGATCTTGGTCTTTACATTGCTAACTCGAGTGAAATCAAATTTCCAAAAAGTACCAATTTTGAGAAAATCCTGGCTAAAGTTTTAAAAACTTCTTGTTTTAGTACTATTCAAAGCTTAATAAATGTTGAATCGCGTTTATGTCAGAGCTAATATTGGAATTTAAAGAGTTTTTAATTTTATTATTTTAACATTAGAACTTTCCGAAACTGCTTTTTTGCAATATTTTTGCTAGCCCTAATAATTTCATAAAATATGTGAGTGTCCTCTATAAGTTGAGAACTTCATCGTTATTGTAAAAATGTTGTAGTTGAGATCCCAACTTGTAGTCGAGACACTCACAATTTTTTTAAATTTAGCAAATAGCGAAAATATGACACAAAGGCAATTTCGGAAAGGCATTTTAACTGATTATTTTATTTAAACAACATTAAGGAATATTCCGTTATATTGGTAATAAGTGTCTTGATTTATATTACTATATAATTGCTATGAATATAAAGTGGTTTTAAAACTAAGATTTCTATTTAATTGGC
Source organism: Drosophila bocqueti (assembly GCA_018151655.1). NCBI lineage: Eukaryota > Metazoa > Arthropoda > Insecta > Diptera > Drosophilidae > Drosophila > Drosophila bocqueti. The sequence goes on from JAECXF010000048.1 coordinate 324,911, forward strand.
TGTATACTGTACTGAACTGTAACGTAACTAACTACCGAACACTTTATTCTTCTTTAGAACTTTTTTAATAAAGGTCAAACTTTATTTTACAGTCAGTCGCAAGTCGCTAGTTTTCAACGATTCCCTCGACCTCTTTGATGAGCAGTAGGGTTTATTTTATATTGATTTCTGAGAAGAATTCTCGGTTTTAGATGGCCTAAACCGGCATATTCTGCAGCCTAGCTGCATGGAAGGGTTTGTTTTAGTTCCATTCATTTGCTATATAGGAAGCTTGTTTTATTTTGTGTAATTTGCTTCATCGCTTCCGGGATTTACTTTGTTAAACAGAGTTCGACAGCTACTTCTGCGAGTTTATAGCTGATTGGTCCACCAGGGGTCCTTCTTCTACCCATTTTAAGGACATGCTGTCCTAAAAGCTATCTTATGTTAAATGAATACCAAGTTTTCATAATCTTGTTTTTATAAGTTTTATAATATTCATTATAAAGTTATTTTTTAGTTTTTGGGCATCTTATGGTTTGTGTTTTATTAACTGTCAAAATTTCTCCGACCTTTCACGGTTTTTTGACTATGACCACATCGGCTTCGGCCCCTTTCTTATACCCTTGCAAGGTATAACCCAAAAAATTATATATATTCCTGATTAGTATCACCAGGCGAGTCTACTTACCCTTATTTGTCTGCTTGTCTGTATGCCAAGTCGAGCCGAGTCGATCTAACCATGACTTTGCCAAACTTTGCAGATAGTCTTCAATATGCTTTCGCTATTATATACGTTGGAATGGATCGAATCGGACAACTACATCATCTGGCTGCCATAGGAGCGATCGGAAAATGTACAAGAAAAATTTTATAACTTAGCCAGTTTTCAACATATTTTCAGAAAATTTTAAACATGGCCATTCTGTATTATTCTAGACTTTTGTGCCGAAGTTAGCTTCCTTCCTTTTTCTACTCTGAGATATGACCAAATTGCAAACTTCAAGTGTATACAAACTTCGGCTTTACAAAGTTAGCTTCAAAACTTGGCTTTAATGTTTCCAATAAGATAATTTTCGCATGCACTCACGACTTTCCTATACGATAGCAAAAAAAAAAAAAATTGATACAATTACTTTTAATTTTTTTTTTATTAGGTTCCAGCTCCGCCTGGTGGAATGATGTTACGTGTACAGGCTTATTTTCCCTAGGATTGGGTTTATTTTTACTAGTGTTGAACTGCCTTATAACTCGAAAAGAGGAGGAAGATCTTGAGGACTATGTTCAGCGACAGCTAACTCGATCCCGTTCTGGTAATTTGAATATTGTCTTACATAATCATTTGTTTAAACCACATTGTTCAGGTCACCGTCTTGAAAGAGACGTGGAAACTGGTGTATTAACCACACGTCATGCTAGAAAAGCTGTTGCCATGCAGAAAAGCGGACGTACCAACTCACTGACAGATGTGGCTGTGGTTAATTGCGGATCCTCAGAAAATATATCCAATGGACCAATAGTTGGCCGTAATGGTTTGTAAAAAAGTGTTTATAGTAAGTTAAATGGTACTTAGGTTAGTTTTCAGGTCTGGCCAACTCTGGTGACGTCCTACTCGAAAAAATTGTGGAAGAGGACACCACTTATTTAAATGATCGTAGTGCGGGAATATCACCAATTGAAATAGAAAATGATACGAAGATGCTTTTAAGAAAAGAATCAATATACGAATCCATAAATATAACTCGAATATAAATATATTTAATTGAGCATAAGTTATTTTATTTTTCTATAGATTTATCATAAAAACCGATTTATCTGCAATAGTCATTTCAAACTATTATACAACAGAAATTTTTTTAAGTTCCTTATATTTTTATGCTATTTATGTAAATGGACTTAGGCTTGCCTTAATTATTTTGTAAACCAATTATTTCGTATGCTGCAACAATTCAACGCTTAAGAGATTCATTTAATGAATAAGGTCTCCAGAAATTATACGAATGCGAATTAGACCTATGTTCAGAGCCGGATTTACTACGGGGCACCCGGGGCACCTGCCCGGGCCGCCACAGATTGGGATTAATTCACAAAATTTGTTGTATAAATTTAAACATTTACGAATACAAAAACTGGAAAAAGAAAAACATCACAACACAAATCGTATATCGTTCAATTCAATAATTGATGTCAAAATTGAGAGCTTTCAATTATATAAAGGGCCTCCTCTTGGCTTGTGCCCCGGGGCCCCCACACATCCGGCTCTGTCGATGCAAATTCAAATCACGTATGTAAGAATGAATACGTTTAATTTATTATACGAATGAAACATTTTAAAACTCTCGACAATCGAGCACATTGCCAATGGCCCCTAAATCAGATCCAAATACTCTAAATCTGTAGAGAACACATACGGGATATATAAATATACATATTTACTTAAGACATCCTTTTATGACTGAAAACGTATCTTTTCGGCTTACAATTTTATAATTATTGTAAACTTGCTTATCTCTATAACATTCAGAGAATAATAACTTACGCCTTTAAATTAAATATATAAATATACTTATTAAATAAGAAAAAAAAAGTATTCCTTATACAAAACATCTTTTGTAATAAATAAAAATATGATTCAAAATTATATCATCGTCTTTTTATCTTCTCTGCAGTACCAGTCATCATCAATTCATCGCCGATTCATCAACCCATATGGGGGTGTGTTGATGAAAAGTTGATGACAAGCCCATTACTGATGCATTTTGTCATCAACACATATGTATCAACAATCACCTTTTCATCAACACTATAGACCAAAACTTCATCAACATTTATGCCAAAATGTATCAACAATTGCTCAACAAATTGTTGATGAATTCATCAACAATTACATCTTTATAACTAAAACGCAAATGAAAAACGCTTTACACGCTTGTTTGTTAGAAGAGGGAGAGTTCGAGAGAGGGAGAGTTTGAGAGAGCAAACCTAGTCTAATAAACAATACATTTATGCTCCAAAGCACGACTTTGTAGGTCTTTTCCTTTTCCCACGAAAAATTCTCAAAGTTTGCTCTTATTTCGGCCAATTTTAAAAGAACCTCCCCTTAATGATTTGAATTAAATGTATAATGATAAGTTATTCTTTAAGAATATTAAATTATGTAAAATTTAATGATTATTTTGAACAAAATGTGGATAAATTATTGAAAATTGGTCAAAAAGAAAAATTTTCAACAAAAACAAAATTTTTTTTTCTTATAAATTTTTTTATTGTTTTTAAAACATTAAATATGTATGCACCATATTAGCATTTTTAGAGAAAACAAACGAAACGTATTTTAGGAATTGGATAAAAATTAAGAAAACTGCCTCAAAAACATAAATTTTCGAGTATAAAATGTATTATTTATAACACTACTTAATCGAAAGGTTTTAAAATTACCTGTCATTAAAACAAAATTATGGAAATATCTCAACTGGTTCAAGAGTTATGATTTTTGTAACGCAAAAGTATCTAATGCGCGACCGGGGGAAAACAACTACTGACTACTACTTCCATTTTGTCCCATGAAAACCACCACTAAATACAACTTACATTGGTGACTACTACTTACAGATCTTTTCCGGGCTTCGGTATCATTATAATAATTTATTTTTTTTTATTTTGTGAGGAGTGCCTCACCCCTACGCTGTAAATATTTTGTATATATATAGTTAAGTTAGCCATAAGGTAGTTATAAGCGTCGTTAGAAAGACCCACGGAGGGCACTATGTAAATAGCTAGGAGTTAGGGAAAAACCCACACCCGCCAACAACATCGACAAATTAAGGAAAAGCTGCGTTAGAGCCAGAAGGCAATACCAGGGGTCTTATGGCTCGAGGACACACCTGGAGAAGCGTGCAACGTTCCAGCAGTGCCGTAGGGCTCTCAAGGAGGCAATCAAGCTCAGCAAGAGGAAATGCTTCCTCGACCTCTGCGACTCTGCCGATCGGGACCCGTGGGGAAATGCTTATAAGATTATCGTAAAGAAGATCAATAAGTCAAAAGCGCGCTCCACTAGATGCCGTTTCCCTGGAGAGGATAGTGGCGCACCTTTTTCCCAGGATGGAGAATCCGGACTTCTCCCTTCAAGCGATCAATGAACTGCCACACGAGACGGAGCCGGTTACTGAAGCTGAGATGCTAGCAGTGGCAAAAAGGATAAAGGTTGCGAAGGCACCGGGGCCGGACAATATCCCGAATAGGGCCCTAAGGCTGGCCATCTCCTTACGCCCAGACATTTTCGCGGAGCTGTTCAAGAAGTGTATGAGCGAGAGGATTTTCCCCAAGAGGTGGAAAATACAGCGCCTGGTTCTGCTGCCGAAGCCAGGCAAGCCACTGGAAGACCCATCATCACACAGGCCAATCTGTCTGATCGACGGGGCTGGCAAGGTGCTGGAGTACCTGATAAGCTCTCGGATAGAGACGGCAATCACGGCGGTAGGCGGTCTTTCCGAGGCACAATACGGCTTCAGAAAGGCGAAGTCGACAGCGGTGGAAAGGTGGATCTAAGGAGTATTGCCTGGTGGTCACCCTAGATATCCGCAACGCATTCAATACTGCGAGATGGGGGTGCATCCTGGAAGCCCTGACCAGCTTCGGAGTGCCTCGCTATTTGCTGAACCTAATGCGTAGCTATTTCGAGGACCGTGTACTCCAGTACGACACTGCCGGAGAGGCACACACCGTTGAGTTGTCGTGCGGAGTCCCCCAAGGGTCGGTTCTTGCGCCGCTTTTGTGGAAAGCAATGTATGACGGCGTTCTGAGGCTCCCTCTCCCCGGTAGAACGGAGCTAGTGGGATTTGCAGATGACATTGCGTTGGTGGTAGTGAACAAGGAGATCTCCGGAGCAGAAGCGCTGTGCAACCAGAGCATCAGCGTTATTAGCTCGTGGCTGTCGCGCGTCGGCTTGCAGCTAGCCCCCCAGAAAACCGAAGCCGTCCTGGTGAGCAGCAGGAAGAAAGTTGAGGTGGCAGAGGTCCGAGTGAGCGACGCCATAATTAGATCGGCTCGAGCCATCAAATACATAGGCGTTATGATCGACACTAGGCTCTCCTATAGAGAACACCTATAGTACGCGAGCTCCAAAGCAGCAAAATCAGTTCGGGCATTGACGAGGATAATGCTCAACCACAGAGGACCGAAGCAGGCGAGCAAACTGCTACTGGCGAGTGCAGCTAGGGCGACAATGCTATATGCTGCCCCAGTCTGGAGCCATGCAACGTCGATGCCGTCGTACAGCCGCGGACTAAACGCATCCCATCGCCTGGCTGCCCTACGCATTTGCAGTGCGTTTAGGACAGTGTCAGATCAGGCGGCTCTGGTGTTAGCCGGTACCCCTCCCCTCGACCTCTTGGCGAAGGAGCAGGCGGACATATTCAGGGCAACTCACGGAAGGGATTTGTCGCCAGCAGAGAAGAACGAGACACGTTCCTTGGCAAAGTGTGCCACGTTAACAGCCTGGCAAGCCCGCTGGGATGCATCGCCGAAGGGTCGCTGGACGCACCATCTGATCCAGAACCTGGCGGACTGGATAAGGAGGAAACACGGGCAGGTGAACTTTTATCTGACGCAGATCCTGAGCGGACACGGGTGCTTTCGGAGCTACCTATGCAAATTTGGCCACGAACCGAGAGGAAGCTGTACCTGGTGCTATTTGGAAGACGACGAAACCGCCGAGCACGTGCTGTTCTCATGCGGAAGATTCGTAAATGAACGACGCTCGCTGGAAGCCGCCCTGGGGAGTACCATCTCGGTGGATAATCTTGTGCCTGCCATGCTATTAAGCGACGAGAACTGGCAGTCTGTGTCCAATTTCGCTGCAACGATCACGACAAAGCTCAGGACCGAGGAGCGGAGAAGAAACCAGGAGGAGACCTAGTTGGGCCCTTTGCCCGCGCGAAGTATTGCTTCACGGCCGTACCGCGCGAGCGTTGGCCCCAGTTATGGTCATTTTTTCACCCTCACACCCTTACCCCCCTTTACTATGTACCTCCAAACGAAATAAAAAAAAAAATAATAAAAAAAACATCGACAAAGCCAGTCGAGCATCCCTGGCAACATCAGGACAACGCCTCATCACTGGCCACATACGCCAGCAACACACGCTCGCAACATCGCGCACCAACATCGCAAGCACACGCCCGCAACACACGCCGACAACGACCAGCAACATTGCAAGCATACACACCCGCAACATCGACCCGAGACATCGCAGCAACATCGCCTCTCGGAGAGAGAGAGAGCCCGATCGCAACATGGCCGAAGAACCAACCACGACCAAGAACGAGCCGCCCGAAAGCTCGACAAGAGAGCCGCGAGCGGGAGAACCCACATGCCGGAGAGAGACGGCAAGAGCACACCCAGCGGCAGAGGCCGAAGCTTCTGCGCCAGAACATCGGCAGCGGAAGGGCCCGAGCAACGCCGCCGCCGCCGATCGTTCTCTTACTTCGAACAGTGCAGACGTGCGACGCTATTCCCGCAGGAAAAACACGTGGAGTGGAATTACCGACGGCTTTTCGACTCTGGGCCACATGGACATGGAGTCCAGCGCCCAGGGCTAAGTAGGGCGAGCCGGCCAAGCGGCCTCCCGCGGCAGGGGAGCCGGTGGTGCAGGCAATAGGTAGGGAAACAAGCGTAGGGAAATTAGACTGACAATAAAAGACACATAGTATAATCCCGACGGCTTTCCACACTTCTTTCCCGGCAGTTCCTCCTCCTCCTCTTCCCCAAACTCCCTTCTAGGCGGACTTGGACCCGGCACCATGTTCAACAGGGCCGGGTCTCAAGTTCCGCAAACTCCCTTGTAGCGGCGGAGGCCGAGACTTGGAAGCCGGGGCCACGGTAAACGGGGCCGGCTCCCAGGTTTCGGAAGGCGTCGTGGATCGAAGGGTCGGCACCATGTTCAACAGGGCCGACTCTTAGATCCCGAGACCATCCTCCATGACTGGCTTCGGATCAGGGCAATCGGTACCACGGTAAACGGGGCCGGTTGTCCCGGGTCCGCGGCTGTCGCCCGGGGTCAATGCGCCGAGACCATGGTAAACAGGGTCGGCGCGGAGATCTCGGGATTCCTTCCCAGCCTCGGCTTCGGACCACGGCACCGGTACCACGGTAAACGGGGCCGATGCTCAACTCCGGAGCTCCGCTCCGGAATCAGGAGGCCGGGACGACGGTCAACGCGGCCGACCTTCCTGACCCGGGCAACTTCCCCGGCGCGACCAGCGACCCGAGACCATGGTAAACAGGGTCGGGTACCTGGCCACGCCTCCAATGGCTCCGACGCGGTTCCCGGCTCCGGCCAGCCGCTCGGACCGCTCATCCGTCTGTCCCCAGTACACAGTCCTACACGGACCACCCCTGGCCCAGATTTCTCCACCTAAAACCAAATACGCGCTTTCACCAGCGCCATCTCCGTTTCCCCTGCCTGTCTCAATATAAATAATGGGAGGACTCTGAGCCGCTGAGGATATCCCAGCCTTAGAATAGATCGCTTCCTCACAATTTTATTTTATTTAATGTTAGAGTAGATTATAAAACTAAACTAACATATTAAAATATAGTACGAGCTTCCAGGGCCATCGACTATATACATGGTATTTTATAATATTATTTTACAATTTTTATGGCGATACAATTACCATGTGAATTCCATATCGTACCTGATAGTTTTCCTATACCAGGGGATGGTATACTTGGTTTGGATTTCATTAAGAAATACAATTGTATTTTAGAATTCCACGACCAAGAAGATTGGTTCACTTTAAGGCCCGAAAATTTCAGGAATATAAACATTCCTATAATACATTACCTAGATAATGAAATAGTTTTGCCAGCTAGATCAGAAGTTATTCGAAAGATTCAACTAATGTCTACTGACACATATGTTCTCATCCCAAACCAGGAATTGCAACCTGGCATTATACCCAGAACGTGTTGATTCGCATTATAAATACAACAGATAAAGACGCTATTGTTAACAGCGCAAACATAAAAAGGGAATCATTATATAATTATGATGTTTACAATGCAAATACAGAACATAGTGCACAAAGAACTTCAGAAGTATTAAAACTTCTTAAATTTCCGTCGTTATTTAAAAACGATTTAACAAAACTATGCACCGAATATAGCGATATTTTTGGTCTCGAAACAGAAACCATATCAGCTAGTAACTTTAAATGACAAAATTCCAGTCTACATTAAAAACGATAGAATGCCAGAAAGTCAAAAGCCAGAAATTCAAAGGACATTTTTTTTTTTTTTATTATTCTTTGTTTTTATTTATTGAATATTCTCATTTTCGAGACTAACAATAAGTGTATCAAATCTTATACTATAACCTAACTATGAGTCATGTAGACTGGAACAGTGGCCCTGACAAATTATGGCTGGGTTGGAAGGTCTGTACGTTGCAGGCGGGTTCGGCTGGAGACCCGAGTCAAGACCCTTGCTAGAGGATTTGGGTGGACAGAGAGTTTTTCATTGTAGGACGCTTTTTGCTTATCTATTTCATCTTTTACTGCGAGAATGCCGAGGTCCCTGTGGCTGTTTTGGTTACGAATATACCATGGTGCTCCAGTGATAGTTTGCAGGATCTTTGATTGGGCGCGCTGTATGATGTCTATGTTTGTTCTGCTCGCGTTCCCCCAAAGCTGGGAGCCATACGTCCAGATTGGCTTAAGAGTGGAGTTGTAGAGCAGGACCTTGTAGTCCAGACACAAGGGCGATCGGGAGTTTATAATCCAGTGGAGGCTGCTAGCTTTCAGGTTTAGGTGCAGTTTCTTGCTTTCGATATGTCTATGCCATGTTAGACGTCTCTCGAGGTGGATGCCGAGATACGTTACTTCATTTACTTGGGGGATCTGCGTGCTATTCAGGCAGAGCGGAGGGCAAGTTTGTCTGTTAAGGGTAAACGTTATGTGTTTACACTTTTGTTCGTTTATTTTAATACGCCAGTCAGATAGCCACTTCTCGACTACCACGAGGTGGTTGACGAGTTGGGTTGTTGCACGGACTGGGCATCTGGAGCGGCTAAGGATCGCAGTGTCGTCAGCGAAGGTGGATGTTGTTAGTCGGTCACTCGTGGGAATATCTGCTGTGTAAAGGACGAATAAAGTTGGCCCAAGTGCGCTACCTTGTGGGACCCCAGCTTCGATAGTGTAGCTGTCGGAAATTGTTGTGTTACATCTTACTGCGAAGGCTCAATTGTAGAGGTAGGATTCAAGAAGTTTATGAGTGTACCCGGGCAAGTGTGTTTTAATTTTATGCATGAGACCTTTGAGCCAGACGCGGTCGAATGCTTGAGATACATCGAGGAATATCGCGCTGCAATATTCCCTATGTTCGAAGGCTGTGCGAATTTCTGATGTTATTCTGTTTACTTGCTCGATAGTTCCTTGTTTTTCTCTGAAGCCAAATTGATGGGTTGGGATAATGTTGTGGGCTCCCATATATCGTATTATGCGCGTTAGAAGGCATTTTTCGAATAATTTGGACAGGCATGGTAATAAACTTATTGGTCTGTAAGATGACGGGATCTTGGGATCTTTTCCGGGCTTCGGTATCATTATAATAATTTATTTTTTCCATGTACTTGGATAGTAGCCGAGACTTATGATTCCATTGAAGAGTTTACAGACGACCTCAATAGCACATTACGGAAGTTCCATTATCATTTTTGTAGTTATTAGGTCACCGCCTGGAGCCTTTTATGGTTTTAGCTCCCTGATAACTTTTGTGATTTCGTTCGACCGAAATGTAGTTGGCGTGGATTAAGTTTCGAGGTAGATTTGCGGAAGAACATAATCATTTGCTGCAGGGTTCGGGTGGAAGACGCCTCAGAGATGTAAGGCAAATGATTCGGTTCTATCTTTGTCGCTGCGGGCCTAGCACCCTGAAGAATTCCTTATAGGGGTGACGGTTTCAGTTGGAGAGCTTAGATTTGTGTGAGCCCTCCACAAGGAATGATTTGTACTAGTTGGCGAGAGTTTTTCAATATATTTTAATTGTTTATTTTCAGCATCTTGCTTCAGAGCCCGGTTTAGATTGCGAGCGGCTTCAGTAAAACGTTGCTTTGAGCATGCCGATCTGCTGGTTTGCCACGCTCGTCGCAGGCGCCTCTTTTCCAGAACCAGCTGTTAAATTTGCCGGTTTCCACATCCTTCCGTTTAGGGGTTGAGATCCTGACTGGCGTGACGAGTACCTCTTCCAGGGCGGCTGTAGAGCAGTCGATGTCCGCTTCGATATTTAGTTGGGGAGTTAGCTCAATGTGGGAACTCACATACTTTCTGTATTTCATCTAGTTAGTGTTGTGCGAAGTCAGCCGGTAGGGGTGGTCCGTAATGTCTGGGCTTTGAAGAAGGGTTATCAACAAACGCGAGTGGTCTACCGGATCGGTAGAGCTATGGGGCTTATTAGATTGCTTTGGATATTTTTTGTCACCGTGAAACAATTAGATCTGGGATCTTTCTAGGGTCTGCAGGCCAATATGTGGGACTACCAGGAGAAACGTTGTCCAGTTTATTGCTCACTTTTATAAGTGCATTATACAGTTGCCTTCCCTTGGGAGTCACGAGCCGTGATCCCCAGTGCGCGTGTTTGGCTTTGTTGTCTCCTGCAGCTATGAAGCGCTCCCCCAGAGTGGTGTATAAGTCCATGAATTGACCTTCAGAGATAGTAAAGCGAGGTGGGCAGTAGATAGCGGCAATGCAAAGGTTGCCGTTTCCTGAATGGACTTTTATGGCTTGCTAGTAATTTGTTGCAAACCTTTGGTGAAAGTGGTGTTTGATGCGTTCTCTGATTAAGATGCCGGTTTGGCCGTGGGCCTTGCCATCCGGATGATCTGTGCGGTAGAAGGTATAACCTCTTATATGAACGTTATATCTCCCTGTGAGGTGCGTTTCAACCAGCATCATGTCGTCGACGTGATTTACATTTAGGAATTGTGTTATTTCAAGTTTATGCCTTGAGATGCCGTTGGCATTCCACATGGATATACGTTGGATAGACATTTATTATTTAGACTGGTGTGCTACAAGAAACTGAATCACCATGTTCTGATTCTGAACAAGGGTTTGCATGGTTGTTTTCATAAATGACATAAGATCCATCATACTTTGTTGCATGGTAAAAATCAGAGGTTCCAATATGCTTTGTGGCTGTCCTGGAACCTGTTGAGCATTTTCTGAGTGTGGATGGGGTGGATTTTTTATGCCTGTTCTTAGTGCTTCGGCGTAGGAGATTCCCTTGGTTGTATTTAGCGGTCCAAATTATGATCTGGCTGCCTTGGCGAAAAATACGTCTGGCGTACTTTTTGAGTTATAATACATTATAACAGTTGCCACATTTCTTTCTTTGGGGGTCTTCATTGTTTGCGGGGCAGTTTACAGAGTTATGGAAGTCTCCGCAGACTGTCCGAAGTGTGCTGTATGTCTTGGTGTGTCCGTGCTCCTGGCATTTTGTAAATTTTACAGGGCCTTTGCGTTTGTGCGGTTCTTCCACGGTGATCCTTCGATGCAGTAAGAGCTGCAGCTTGTAGATCAGGTGCACTTCGTTCTTCTTGAAGGCTTTGCTATCTGGTTCGAGCTCAACCTTGAAGAGCGGTTGCGGCTTTTTGTTTTGGTTAATTATGTTGCTGACACTTGTGGCACAAACGGCCTTGGCTTTAAGGGCTTCTGAATCTCAGAGGGGACAACGTCAGGTTCGACTCCTTTTAGTACTACTTGCAGTCCCTTGCTGCTTTTTAATTAGTAGGTGTAGAAGTTCTTTTTTGCTTCCTTCAGGTAATTAGACACAGTTCTTCGGACTTTGGTTCCGTGGTTGTCCCCTTTAATAAGCGGAACAACATGAAAATTATTGTCCCCGGCCACCGCAACAATTTTGTTGATTAGGGCGTTTGAGCTTTCTTCCGTTATATAGATATGTGGGGCTGTGGTTCCTTTTGGATCTTCTGCTCCTCCTCAGCATAGTTGTTCTCCTCCTCTGCTAAGATGGAGGAGATTGTTCGTTGCTATTGTTGGTCCGGTTGATCTGTGGTTTATTACCAACCGTGTTCAGTGGACTAAGCTTACGCTTAATCTGGATGTAGCGATCCATACCGGTCTGTATAGCCGGGACCGCCTGTTGCTTATCTGTTTTTGTTGCCATTGTATTTCGCTGTGCAGCCGTTGGCACCGAATTCGCAATATTGGTAGTTGATTTAGTTGGTGGTGCTTTTGCTGTGACTGCAGAAATTGTAGCACTACTAGTTGTCGGAGCATCATTCATCGAAGCCGGCGGTGGTGAGGTTTGACATTGGTAACTCCATGATGCAGGAGTTGGGGTGAGCAGAGAGGGTGAGCAAGAGCTGGCTCTTTTGCTGTCGACGGTCAGTAGAGCCGAGTTGCCCTTTGTCGACTTATTATTTTCATCAATATCGCGAGTTTACGGAGCTTGGGTTTACGGAGCTTCTACGCGTATTCTTTGGATCGCTGCTCATTTTTCGAGCTTATTATGCGTGGCACATATTAGTTTAAATTAAATAAGCACTTATGTTAATCAAACACTAGCATAACACTAACAAATTTTTCTTTGTTTTTGATTAGTTTGCGTCTTTTCGCACTGATTGGAGTACTCGAGTATAATATTTTTTAAGTTTTCTCTATTTTATTCACCATTTTAAATTTTTTCTCGGAGCTCACGCGAGACCACGTTCGCTCTATTCGGGAGTTGAACTTACATTCAGGATGACAGACATAAATTCAATGGAAATTTGTTTAATAATATTTATTGCGTCTTCCATTGAATTGGCTCCTGTCATAATATCGTCCATATAGAAGTCGTTTATTTTCCCGATTTCCTTATTTTTACACCTGTCTGCTATATCTACAAGAACTCTAGTAGCTAAATATGGAGCAGACGCAGTACCATAGGTAAGTGTTTTTAATTTGTACTACTTAATTTTATCATTTGTAGAGTCTCTTCACAATATATATGGATATTCTTAATCATCTTTATCAACAAATATCTGATGGTAGATTTTTTCAATATCCGCTGATATGACGTACTCGCATTTACGCCAATTCAAAATTATATTTCAAATTTCTTTCTGTACTCGGGGACCATCCCACATTATGTCATTGAGACTTCTATTGTTGGTAGTTTTAGCTTAAGGGTCAAAAACCATCCTTAAGTTTCTCTCTCTTTTTTGAGAATTGATATGCAGCATGGTATGATGTCCTTTATTACACAGCGAACATAAATATTCGCTTGTACATCGTATAAGGGTGGTAAGGGTGCATCAGACCAAGGCAAGATCAGCATAGTATTTGCTGATGTATATTCCTTGGGCCACTGGTGCATCAAGTCGACTCGTAGGTGTATATCAATCCGATAGACACCTTATCCGAGAAGGAGCTGCTGAGGCCCAGTTTGGTCTCGGCAACTCACCACAGATCGGGAACCGATGACGACGAGCTGCCGATGTCCAGCAAGGACATCCCGGCTCCATCGCGACCCGAGGGGAGAGCAAGTAGCACTCCCCAACCCAAACACAAAGGTGGGGCTCAGCTGGGCACCACCGTAGACAACAGACTGAAACAGCTTACACATCAGCAGCGAAGAGCGAGGGTCAATAGAGCCCGCTTCATCCTCGGCAAGATTGCCAAGAATGAGGCTGAGGGCAAAACAGACCCCCGAGATGCTGAGAACAAGGCCCAATTCCTTGCGGAGATCGCGGAGTGTGAGGCATATCAGAAGGCGAACCCGGCGGAGCTCCAGCCCTCTCAGGCGAAACGCAATCGCTCGCAAGAAGTGAGCGAGAGCGCGCCTAAGAGAGCGAAGGACCCACAGGGTAAGCCAAGGGCGACAAACTTCGTCAACAAGGCGAAGAAGTTTAGTGAGGTGGCCAGAGACAGTCTGGCTATGGCTCTGGTGGATGAACTTCACGACGACGGTCGTCTGCTGTCGGAGAAGTGGGAGGTGATCGAGGCCAAGTTGGCCGACATGGTAACCGACAGGTTGGTTGCCGTGCCGACCGGCCCCATTCCCTCCTTCGACTCCTCAGACGTGGTCAGGGGGCACCGGGTCATCAGGTGTGACGATGGGTTTTCGAGGACCTTCCTGGCGGAGTGTGTGGCTAAGATTAGCGACACCTGGGCTGGCCTAAAGATTAGGCTAGTCCACGCCAGGGAGATTCCGAGGAGGCCCAGAGCCCGCATCTGGTTGCCGAAGGGGCAAACTGACCATGCAAGGGTGATCGCCTGTCTGAAGGCCCAGAATCCGGACGTCCATACAGAGGACTGGACCATCCTCAAGGCAGAAAAAGAGATGAAGTCGAGCCAGCCGTTCCTTCTCCTTATTAACCAACGCTGCCTGTCGCAGCTCGAAGCAAACGACCACAAGGTCCGGTACGGCATACGGAAGGCCAAGATTAAGGTCTTCCTTGCCGAACCGGACGAGATACTAGAGGAGGTCGATGACACCAACAGGTTGTTGGATGATATGGTCATCGACGACAAATCCCCGGACACAACCCCAACCAACCCGGGAGTTTGACTTACAGTGAAAGTGAAAGGTTGTGTTTTTGCCGCGCTCCGCCTGATCATCCTTTTCAAGGCGTATTAACCATCCAATAAGGCTGAAAGTATACGGCAGTTCAGTGTGAGACACCTCGGGTCGCTGGTACGTACCTACTCTGCCACTGGATCGGCCCGGCAGACCTTCCGGTTACCGAAGGCCTGGGCACTTGCTCCATCACAGGGGCCTTAAGGCAAGGGAAGGGGGAACTCTCTCCCCCCCTCGCTCTCAGATTCACTTTCCACTTTTCCACTTTTTTTTCCTCCTGTCGACCTTCCACAAGCCCTTTTCCCCGCGTTGTTTTGGCACGTAAACACAGCTGATCGCATCTGGATCACAGTGTTGTACAACGTCGGCGGAGGGGCTTGTAAAAGCCGCGCTTAACAGCACAACTTTTACTAGTGTTGTAAAACAAGGGAGGGCAAGCTTTCCCGCCCCAGCGAGATTTTAAAAATTTATTTAAATATTTAAATATTTATTTTAAATATTTAATATTTAATATATATCCCAGACGCCGTGCACGGCTGCGCAGCTGGCAAGCGGGAAAAGGTCACGGTCCCGACCAACTTCCGATCCCCCGCTTTGGCGGTGTCCCAAACAAGGGACGTCGGGGACCGAGAAGGGGCGGTATAACCCGGTCGTAAAGCTAGGGGGAAATCCTTAGCCAACGTGGGAGCCCTGTGCAGGCCGTTAAGCCGGCAATGGACGAGGACGACCCCTTCGCGTGCGGGTCGGCACTAGAGAGGTCGCCATGCCAACCGAGGGAAGAGGTCGAAGCGGCGTTTAGGAGGAGCAGCAAGCTCTCCCGATCGCCCCCACTGCGCGGAACGCTGGAGGATATGCAGGTTTTGGGAAAGCCAGCCCGGCTAGTTCGCAGAGAACGACGCCGGCAAAAAAGAGCAAGGCATCTCGGGAGGCAGCGTGTCTGGAGGAGCTCCAGGAGCTGGGGAGCATGCTGCAGGAGGTGGCAGCCAAAATGATGGACAGGTCCTTGCGCCACATCACCATCGCCACGAGGGAGATGTTCACCAAGATGACGGCACTACACGCTAGTATCCTCAGTGTGAGCCTAGCGGCCGCAAAGGGCGACGGCGGCAGCCAGGAGAGACAGGTCGCTGCCACATCGTGCTCCAAGTGCGATCAGAGCACGCAGAGCGTGGATAAAGCGCAGCAGATTCTTACGGTGTGGAAGAGGGAGGCTGCAGCTCAAACGGAGCCCTGGCGGAGCACAGTGGGCGATTTGGCCAATCTAGCGAAAGAAAATGAATAACTCAAAAAATAAAAGATTTTTCAAAAGAAAAATTTGTTTATCGTAATAATAAGTTAAAAAGCCATACAAAAAATTATTTTTTTTTTAATTTCATTTTTTATTTTAAAAAATAAAAAAAATATAATTTTTTTCTTAATATAACAAAATTTTTGTTTTCTTTTTTTTGTTTCTTATTTATTTTTAAGTAGAAAAAAATTTTTCGGAGTCGCTGCTTCAATCAGATCCTGATATTTCGCCCTCCTTTACAAAGCCCAAAAGCAGCATGCCATACTGAAAAAAGGGCGCTTCTGGACCAATTACATGATTTCTGCAATATGAAATATATTAGATGACGCACTTTGACGCAGCTAAGTTTGGTCATTTTGAATAGAGGACGATTCATATTTTTAAATGTATACAAAATTAGCGCGGACAAGTACGGTCATCAATAGTTCTATTCCACAGAAGTTAACAATTATTCACAAATTTAAAGCTTACCACATTCAATCACCATTTAATAATTCAACACTTATCACAGGTCACAAAACGTGTTTTGTTCTATTACTACATACCTGAATTCTTGTAAAACCAAAAAAAATCTTTGAAAAGGTTAAAATTTCAATTTTTACAAAGAATTGAAGTACCTCGAAAAAACGCTAGAAATACTTATTATGATTGCAGCAAAAATATATGCTCACTTTGAAAGCTCACAGCTGATAAAATATATCGGTTAAAACACCAAAAATAGTATTTTTGTGCTAATTAAATATTTAGTTATCGGCGGGAATTCAAATGTTGGAACATTTCAAAAAAAAATTTTTGAATTTCCTGTCGCTAGATCGGCCAAATCGCCCACTGTGCGGAGGTTAAGCCAGCAGCTCGAGCAGGATTCATCCGCTGCGGAGGCCCCAACTAACCGTGCTCCGCAGCGGAAAAGCGGGAAAGCGTCCAAGAGGCCGCGAGTCAAACCCCGAGTGGCAGCCCGGGAGGGTGAGGCGACGCCAGCAACCGCCAGGGAGCCCGAGAGTCTTGGGAACACTGAGGCCGAATGGGAAGTGGTACTCTAGTCCTAGAGATCCGGAACATCGACTCCATTACGTCGAAGCAGGAAGTCTGCGCCGCCATCGCGGCCCAATTCAAATTCGAGGCGGACTGGGTGAAGGTGCGAAGCATGCGGCGTGGATACGCTGAGACCCAATCGGCGGTGATTAGTCTGCCAGTCTAATTGGGCAAAATTGTCCTCCACCGTGGGGAAGTTCGGATCGGGTGGACCATATGCAGGATCCGGGAGAGGCTAGGCCCACCGAGGTGCTTCAGATGCCTGGAACTGGGGCACATTGCGGTCCACTGCAAGAGCCCAGTGGACTGGAGCGGCTGCTGCATCAAATGCGGCAAGCCGGGGCACAGGGCAGCAGAGTGCAGGCAGGAGGCATCATGCTTCATCTGCTCAGCGGCCGGCGAGAAGGACACGAGGCACCAGGCAGGCGGCAAAGGATGCCCAGCCGCAGGCAGCGGGAACGGGAACCACGCAACCAGATGCAGTTGATTCAGCTGAACCTGAATCACTGTAGAGCGGCGCAGGATCTCCTGGCGCAGACGGTTCGCGAGCTTGGCTCGGAGGTGGTAGTCCTCAGCGAACCCTACAGGGTAGGCAGCAGCAGCGACTGGGCAACGGACTGCTCTGGCAGGGCGGCCCTGTGGCTCTGCGGACTGGGGACGCTGGAGATGCGGGACATGAAGTCGGCCGAGGGATTCGTCCGAGCAAATGTTGGAGGCGTCTGGGTGTACAGCTGCTATCTGGCACCCAGCCTCTCGCTGGAGTCTTTCAACAGGATCCTGGACGAGCTATGCAGCGACGTACGCGGAAGGAGCCGTGCTGTGGTCGGTGGCGACTTCAACGCCTGGGCCGTGGAATGGGGGTCCCCTCGGACCAATGCCAGAGGCCGAGCCTTGTTGGAGGCCTTTGCCACTCTCGATGTTGCCCTTCTGAATGAAGGCTCCCGGCAGACATTCACCAGAGCGGGGGCGAGCTCGATCATCGACCTCACCTTCGCCAGCAGCGCGCTGGCCCGCCATGCACGTTGGAGGATTAGCGACGCCTACACCGCCAGCGACCACGAGGCCATCGAATGCACGATAGACCCAGCTGGCCGACCGAGTTGCACCGCGCCGCTGCCCAGGAAGGCGTTCAGACAGGACACCTTCAGGCCGCAAGCGTTTGCACACGCCCTGGATATATATGCCTATTGGACACGATTGAGAAGGTCTTTGAGCGGGTGATCTCTACCAGGCTGAGCGGAGCCATAGAAGCGGCTGGTGGCCTCTGGACGCCATCTTGAGGGTCGCCAAGCTGGCAGAAGAAGCCATAGCAGGGGCCAGGTGGAAAGGTTGAACCAAGTCCTATTGTCCGGTGGTCACTCTGGACATCAGGAACGCCTTTAACTCGGCAGACTGGGGCCGTACGATGGAGTCGCTTAGGAACTTCAATATTCCGGGATTCCTGCTCAGGATAGCGCAGAGCTACTTCAGCGACCGCATCCTCACGTTTGGCACGAGCACGGGCACCAGAGCATACAAAGTCTCAGCCGGAGTCCCGCAGGGCTCCGTTTTGGGACCCCTGCTCTGGAACGCCATGTACGACGGGGTGCTAAGACTGCCAATGCCATCCAGTACTAGCCTGGTAGGCTTTGCAGACGACGTCGCCATTGTGGTGGTAGCCAAGGAGCTTGCTACAGTGGAGGGTCGCGCCAACGCGGCCATCCAAGCCGTGGAGGCATGGCTAGCGATCGCTGGGCTAGAATTGGCGGCCCACAAAACGGAGGCCGTCCTTATCTCGAGCCGGAAGGTTGTGGAGGCAGTAACCGTGCAGGTCGGAGGGACCAGGATCCAATCGCAGCGGGAGATAAAGTACCTTGGCGTCCTCATTGACACGCGTCTGTCATTCAAGGAGCACCTGGAGTACGTCCACAAAAAGGCCAGCGGGACGACAGGCGCGTTATCCAGAATGCTGATGAATACGAGGGGCCCGAAGCAAGGAACAAGGAGGCTGCTCACGTCGGTAGTGTCCTCGCAGATCTTGTACGCAGCGCCGGTGTGGGCGAAAGCAGCCAAGGTGAAGAGCTACATGCGAGGGGTGGAGGCGTCGTACAGGCTGTGCGCCATCAGGGTAGCAAGCGCGTTTCGAACCATATCGGAAGATGCGGGGCTGGTCATCGCCGGGCTTGTTCCGCTCACCGAGTTGGTAAGGGAAAGGAGCGATCTATTTTCTGCCACGCAGGACAGGGCGGCAGCGCTACGGCCCAGAGCCGAGATTTAGGCTGACGCTAGGAAGAGAAGCATTGAGAGTTGGCAGTCCAGATGGGACTCCTCTTCAAAGGGCCGATGGACACACACCCTCATCCCTGACCTGGAGCAATGGGTGCAGAGGCCACACGGGCAGGTAGATTTTTACCTAACCCAGGCGCTCAGCGGGCACGGCTGCTTCCGCAGCTACCTAAAACGCTTCGGCCACGAGACTGAGGACTGGTGCCCGGAGTGTGGCTCGGGCATCGTGGAGGACACGCAACACGTCCTCTTCGAGTGCCGCAGGTTCGGATTCGAGAGGCAGGAGCTTGAAGCATTGGCAGGATGCACTATCAGCACTGATTCTTTGGTGCCGGTGATGCTGAGGGATCAGAGGCTGTGGGATGCGGCAGCTACTTTTGCCGCGCACGTCCCGAAGACTCTCAGGGCACTGGAGAGAAGGCGGAAGGAGCAGACGGAGTAGGGGTCCCCGCGCACGCGAAGCAATGCCAGGCGTCGGTACCGCACCGCGCGAAGCCCTTAGCTCTTAGTCTATAGTCTACCGTTTTCCCTTAATGTTTTTGTATGTTAATGTATGTAGCATAAGGTTTAGTTACTAGTAGGAAAGAAATCACGAATACAAAAAAAAACCCCAACCAACCCCGATGTCGAAATTCGTGCAGATTAACCTGAAGCGCAGCACCCACGCTTCAGCAAATCTCACGATCCTTCTCAGGGAGAAGGATATCGACATCGGACTGATACAGGAGCCTTGGACCAGGGACGAGCAAGTTGCTGGCCTAAGGATCCCAGGATACACAGTACTGTGCACCAACTCGGTGGGTAGGTCGAGAGCATGCATAGTAATTAAGAATCATTTTAACGCTTTTTCCTGTTCCAATCTCAGCACACCAGATCTGGCAGTAGCTAGATTCGTGGCATCGGATGGGAGCGGAGTGATCATCGCCTCTGCCTACATGGTCCACGACGATCCGGCCCCGCCTGAACCGGCCGTCAAGCTGCTGCAATGGGCCGAAGACACTAAGACGACCCTGGTGCTGGGATGCGACGCGAACGCGAGGCTCCCAACGTGACGGGAGCCATGCGTTCATGCCCCGCAGCAGCACTTAATGCTATCCTGGACATAATGCCGATAGAACTGTTCATAAAGGACATGGCCGCACAGAGCGCAGTAAGACTGAAAGCAAGTAACTGCTGGAGGGAATACGGCGCAGGCCACGGCAAGATACTGGAAGGAATCAAGTTAGAAGCAAACGCACTAATGGACTACATGACTACGGAGATGAACTTCGGAAATGCCTTCACGACCACATTCCCAACAAGGGAAGACTGGAGAAGGGAGAGAGTAACCGGGGCGGAGGAGGTATCCCTCTACACCGATGGCTACAGAATGAGCTGCGGCGTGGGGGCTGGGATCTTCGCTGAGCAATGGGGGATCGAGGAGTCCTTCACTCTCTCAGACTCAGCGACGGTCTTTCAGGCTGAGGTACTCGCCATAACGGAAGCAGCCAAGCTTTCGATACGGCGAGAACTTAGCAACACCAAAGTACGGTTTTACTCTGATAGCCAAGCGTCTATAAAATCCCTAGCGGCCGTGAGAACAAATTCACGGATGGTGGCAGAATGCAAGAAGGCCCTTAATAGACTTGCAGAGAGAAACGAGGTACAAGTCACCTGGGTACCGGGTCATTGCGACGTCCCAGGGAACGAGAAAGCGGACGAATTAGCCCGAGCAGGTTCGCAAGGGCAAGATACCAACGTACCGACACCGATCTCATTAAACTCGGTCCAGACAAGGATCCATAACCACTTCAAAGAGACAGCCAACAAGGAATGGTCAAGTAAGAGTGAACATAAGAGATCAAAGAAATGTTGGCCGAAATACGACAAGAACCGAACTAAAGAGCTGCTATCCAACAGCAAGCGGGATATCAGAAGATTCACAGCAGTCGCAACTGGTCATTGGGCGATCGGAACGCAATGAAGATGGGGCTGCCATACAACGCTAGCTGTAGAAGCTGCAGAGAAACTACGGAACCAGAGACACCAGAGCACCTGCTCTGCTTTTGTCCGGCCCTAAATCACATCAGACTACGTCACTTCGGTGCCTACCAGCTGGTGTCGCTAGAGGGCATAGGAGAGCTGAAGGTCTCAGCGATCCTAGGCTTTCTCAGCGACTCAGGATGGTACTAAAGGGCAACTACGACCACAACATGACAACAGAGGGAGTGGACCAAAAAGGAGCCCAGCTCTAATTGGAGGCTCCAGAAGGGGGCCTCACCACTACAACCTACCTACCTACATCGTATAACGCTAAAATGTTTAGGGCATTTTGTACATAGTTGTACTTTCCTTACGATTTCTAGTCGCTGTGTGATTATTATTATTATTACAAAGGCCTTGCTGCACTGCGACCAGATTTTAGATCTTTTGTGCCGGCCTGTAGGATTAGGGAAGAGGCCCTATACCTAGGCTTTTAATGAAAGAGAGCACTTGGGTAAGGTCTATTTGTTCCCAAATCCTGTAGGGGGGAATAAGTTCACCTCCTAGATGTTGAAGTCGACGTCTGATTAGCGATGGGCACTCACATAGAATATGTTCTGATGTTTCTTGCTCCATCTCGCAGAATCTGCAGGTGTCGATTTCTGAAAGTTTTAATTTCTTAAGGTGATACCTAAGGTTGCAGTGACCCGTTAGGTAGCCCGTTAGAGTGCGAATTTCGCTCTTTGGTAGGTTGATGATGCGTTTTGATCGCGTCATCTGGGGGACGAGAAATTGTTTGGCTTGTCTCAGCCCTGCACTGTCGGTCCAGTGACGATTTATCTCTGTTTCCTCCCATTTCCTGAGCAGTTCTCTATTGTGTCCTTTCGATAGTCCACAGAACGGCTCAGGGCCGATGAAAGGTGTCATCGCCCCGCGTTTAGCTAGGGAGTCTGCCACCTCGTTTCCTATATGGCCTTCATGCCCTGGCACCCAGCCCACCGTTAGGGTGTTTTTGGAGGCAAGGGCGTTCAGCTGCTGGAAACAGTTCTCTACAAGTCCGGATGAGATCGTAAAGGAACTCAGCGCTATGAGCGCTGCCTGACTGTCAGAGAAGATGTAAATCCGTGCGCCTTGCATTTTCCTGCGAAGGCATTCACGAGCACAGATTTCTATGGCGTGTATCTCTGCTTGGAAAATGGTTGGAGACTTTCCCATGGCTATGGATTTTTTGAACCTTGGTCCGAAAATGCCAGCCCCGGTGTCACCGTTTTCCAGTTTCGACCCGTTAGTGTACCACGTTTGTGATCCACTGGGCAGAGATATTGATTTTGTTTTCCATTCATTCCTAGTGTACAAGACTACTGAGAAATTTCTGTGGAAAACGAGTTTTGGTTTCTGCTCGTCAGTTACGCGAAGAATGGGCTCATTTATTAGGGGCTCAAGGACCCTAAGATGCCCGGTAAGATCACCACTTTTTATATTGGTGATGTTTTGAAGGCGAAGTGCCCCCAGGCAGGCCTCTGTTTTCAATGTAATTGGTAAAGGGGGTATGCCAGTTATGACTCCTAGTGCTGCAGTGGGACATGTCCGGATGGCTCCGGTGATGCCTATGCAGACCAGTCGTTGTAATTTGGTAAGTGCAGCCGCAGCTGTCCTCTGGGTAGATTTCGTCCACCAAGCAAGAGATGCATAGGTTAAGATCGGTTTTACCACAGTGTTAAAAGACCAGTAGATCATTTTGGGACTTAGGCCCCATGTTCTACCGTAAAGCCTGTTGCAAGCAAAGTGTGCTCGAGTGGCTTTGTTTATAGTCTTTTCCAGGTGTGCATTCCAGTTGAAATTGGAGTCGAGTGTGACTCCTAGGTAGTTGGCCTCAACCGAAAAGTCGATGATGGACCCATTTAGGGATGGTCTTTTTAAGGAGAGAGACCTTTTCCTGGTAAATGGGACTAAAACTGTTTTTGATGGGTTTATGGACAGTCCTTTGTCCTGACACCATCCGTTGGCTATATTGAGGGCTTGCTGCATGCGGTCCGAAATGGTTTGCTCATGCCAGCCCACTATATAGATGACAAGATCATCAGCGTAGCCTTGAGTGGGGAACCCTAAGTTGTTGAGCTCATATAGTAGCTCGTCGATGACCAGAGTCCACAGGAAAGGAGAGAGTACTCCCCCTTGAGGGCATCCCCTTGTGGCTGTGATTGAGGTCATAGTTCCTCCAAGGTCTACAGTTATGATTCTGGATTTGAGCATTTCCAGAATCCACCTAGTGATAGGTGTAGAGACATTCTTTCGTACAAGAGAGGCACGTATAGCCTCATATGACGTGTTGTCGAAAGCTCCTGAGATGTCTAAGAAGGCACCTAGTGCTATCTGTTGAGCGCCAATGGCCTTTTCAATGGTTGTTGTAAGGCAGTGTATGGCGGTCTCAGTTGATTTACCAGCTTGATACGCATATTGGTATTTGTGTAGGGGTAGTTCCTTGAGATTCACCTCCCTTATATGCTGGTCAATTATCTTCTCCATCGTTTTAAGGAAGAAGGAGCTAAGGCTAATCGGTCTATATGATTTAGGCAATTGGGAATCTTTCTTCCCTGCCTTTGGAATAAACACGACTTTTACTTTAGCCCAGTTGCTTGGTATGTGTCCAAGCAGGAGACTGGCTCGAAATAGACGGACCAGGGGGAGTGCGATTTGGTGCAGTCCCCGCTGCAGCAAGCATGGATATATCCCATCCGGTCCGGGTGATTTGTATGGGCTGAAACTTTGTAATGCCCATTGTACCCTATTTTGATGAAACATTATATAGGGCATGTTTCCGATACGTTCTGAGCGATGGGGGGTTCCCCTCTCTCAGCCCCATTGGAGTCTGCCACCATAGTCACGCGCAGGTGTGGGCACTCTCCAGTCTCAGAGAGGTAGGTTGGTGCCTCTCTCTGTGAGATGGGTTGCTCCACAGCCACACACCCAGGAAAGTGAGTGGCCAGGAGTAGGCTACTCGTCTCCTTTGGGTTGTTTGTGTATGTTCCATCCGGCTTTTTCAGCGTGCAGATGCCGTTTGAGTGGTCTTTGGAGAGGGCTTTTTGCAGCCTAACAGCTTCCGGGAGAGATGAGATCTGCCCGCAGTGTTGACGCCAAGTAGCCCGTTTTGACTTTCTCAGCTCTTTATTATAGAGCGTTAAAGCAGATGTGTAGGAGTCCCATGAGGCCCTCCCACTCCTCGCCTTATTGAAGAGCCTGCGCGCAGCTTTTTTGAGATCGTCAAGGCTTTTGTTCCACCAGGGAACAGCCCTTCCGGTCTTGCGTACCTTTTGGTCGCAGCTGGCGTGATATGCTGATTCAACATTTGTATGAAGCACAGTAGCTTCACGCTCTAACTCGTCTATGGATATTATCGGACGGGTTGAGCAGTCTCTGGATTGCTCAAGTTCAAAACAGAAGAGATCCCAGTTGGTTTTTCTGGGATTTCTGGTGACTAGGCTACATTGCAAGGCGCATCCTATGTCAAATCTAATGTGTTGGTGATCTGACATAGTGATCTCACTTGCAACGTGCCAGTTTGAGACAACGGACAACATATTTGTACTACAGAGAGTCAGGTCAAGAACCTCCTCTCTAATGGCATTAATAAATGTGGGTTCGCTGCCCTGGTTTAGTAATCCTATGTTATTACTAATAATATATTCAAGAAGGTACTCACCCCTCTTGTTGATGTCACTGCTCCCCCAGACCGTGTGATGTGCATTGGCATCACAGGCGATTATCCATCTGAGCCGGTTTCTCAGGCAGTGCTCTATCAGGGCACAAGTAGCCGCCGTAGGCACCTCCTCCGAGTCACCGGGTTGATAGGCGGAGGCCAACACTGCCTCCTGCTCGCCGTGGGCGGTGGGTATTTTAGCCCAAACCGCCACCAGGTCCTCAGTTATAAACTGTGAAAGGGGAACAAATGTTAGATTTTTGTTAATTAACAACGCCGTTCTAGGGCGAGGTTGGTCATTTGCATATAGCAACTTACCGGATGGGGTGCTAAGCCCCCGGACACGTCCTGCATTTATCCAGGGCTCCTGGATGAACGCTATGTCCATTGTAGCGAACCTCTCGCAAAGTACGTCGGATGCGGCCTTTGCGTGGTGGAGGTTCGCTTGGAGACATCGGAGGTGTCTCTTGGTTTTATGGGGAGTGGGGAGAGGGGGAGAGGAGAGAGGCCCCTGGCCGCCATCTTCCGGCCGCGGTTGGTGCCTAGAAGGGCCTCCTCCTCTTGTGTGCGCCTCGCACCCTTGGGTACGCGCCCGGTGCCTCGAGTGGGGCGCCCGGTTCCGCGCGTAATGCGCCCATGGAGTGGAGGGCGCAGGATTTTCCGCGGTGCTGCGGGCTCTTGAGCGACTGCCGTGCCCTGTGGTGTCGATGCAGCAATAACATTAGCACTGGCATTTGAGCAGGTGGGCTTCTCCGTTGCTGGAACGGGAGCGGCTGCCTGTCTCTTCGCCTGCATATCGGCCTTTGGCTTTAGAGAAGCCGTGCCAAAAGGAAAGTTGAGCCGATGCCCCAGCGCTTTTAATCGGTTGGCGGAAACCGGGTCTAGCGCGATCGTCAAGACAGCCGTGTTTTGTCTCATCTCACGGTGGAAGACCCGCCAGTCTCCCACTCGCAGGCCGGTGTTCTGGCCTTCAATGAGGTTTAAAACCTCTGCTGTCTTCAATTCCGCATTTGGAAGCGGGAAGTAGCCGACATAGACGGCGGCACGTGGTGCCTCTGCCTCGGGGACTACTTTGAGGTGGGCGTCTTTCCACAGCCGGAGCTTTGGCACCTCTGTGCTCAGCCACTCAGCCGTCTCTGCGTTCCCACACGTGATTGCCATCCACCCTGGTCGAAACGTGCAGCCAGAGAACAGCGGTTTCACAGAGCCGTGTCTCATGGCCATCACTCTCGCTAGGATGGCAGACTGGATGCTGTTCAGCTGATCCGTCGTAAAGAGCTGTTGAGGGTAGTCGGCAGGGAGTATCGCCATCTTCGATGAGCTGGCAACGTCCGTTCACCTTGGGAGAGGCGAGAAAGGCTTCTTCCTCTTCTTTGGTGATTGTGTCGGTGCCAGAGCCTTGTGAACATACGTCCAAGGCTACTTCGGGCTCCCGGATTTGTTCGATATCGATCGATTTGGGGCTGCTAGAGCACCCTGTTACTGTGTTTATATTTTCAATGGTTTCCATAGATTGGTCCCACGAGTAGTGAGGAAGGAAGTATCCCCCGGGGCAGAGCCTCATACCCCGGATCGGGCGCTTGTACGACCGGAGGTGCCAGGTATCCGGAAGCCACCCTTAAAAGACACACTGACGTAGTGCCATTCATCACAGGGGCACGGTACGGTAACACCGATGATTACGGGTTTTTTCGAGTTGTCCTCTCTAGATCCGCCATATTTAGTCTAGAGCAGGGGCACCTCGAGCAGGATGTGGTTCTTCACCACGTATGGTCGGTCTTTAGTAGTCGGCATGTGACTGCCAACCACCACTAGCTGAGTAGGATCGACGAGGCGACAAGCGCACACGCTTCACCCCCACAGCCTTAGCCCCCGTCGCTGTGTGATATTAATCCTTTTAAATTTGTTATATTGGGTATTATGTGTCCCACTATTTTGCAGATAAGGCACTTTTCGTTTGCATTGCCAAAATTATTTCTACTTGAGTAATTGACTTATTTCGAACTGTTTATATGTTTGTGTACAGGGTTTTCAGCCTGCACAGGAGGGTCGAACTCAGTCGCTGCTCTAAAAATTCCATTACATACGATAAATTCTGGATGTCTTTTGTGTTTTTTATATGACTCTCATACAATTAATAAGTTTGCGTGTTAAATTTCCTGAGCAAATATGTAAGCAAATAGGACATCAACTTCATCGGACAGATTGGCTTTCAATTCTAATATGTGTATCGCTTCATTAATGGCGTCGATAAGGGATTTAATTTGCCTAACGGAATCAATATTTAAATTTGATATATCTGTTTGAGCATCACTATATGCTTGAGCATCACTAATACCCTAATGTTATTTAGAGAGCTTAATGTTACTCAGAATTGTACTTTACTGTAATGTAAAAGAGCTTGCACGCTCATATTTGAGTTCGAAGACTACATGAAAACAGTTGAATATAGATCTTTGTCAAGCAGTGACCTACGAGTCTTTTACTTGATCTGCTTTTTTCTCTTGGATTGGTGTCTGCACAAGGGCAGACACACAGACACTCACTCTCACTGAGTATGAGGATTGGGATCTGCACAAGGGCAGACAGCATCGATTCGAACTGCATAACAGCCAGGAGTGAACATTTGGCGACCGTGAGGGGACTTCTGCAGTCCTGAAATTGATTGAAATCAGTGGATCACAAAGGATCCGTTGATAGCAGCCACATCGTTAGGCAAATCTGGATTGGTACCACATAACCTCACTTCTCGTAGCCACATATTGGAAAGGGTGCTGAAATCGTAAGCTTACCCTACCAAAGTAAGTCGCAATTAAAATCAAGATCATTTGGACATTATAGGCAAATAAGAGTTCATATCTATATTGGAAACAGTTTTTTCAACACGTGCAGAAAGTGAGTGAGTAATTCGCTTAAAGCTTAAGGTGCTTTCGTTGAAGCTGAGCTTCAAAGCAGCAAAGAACGCGCTCTAGCTGCCAATGCCAATCATGTAAACACCGCAAATTTTAGAATCACACTATAGGCAACTGTCGCAAATTCAACTACAAATCGAGGAGTTGGATCCCACGGAGGACTCTCGACGTCATCACGAAGAAGAATATATTCTTAGCAAAGCAACACTCTTAAAAAGAATATATTCTAATAAGCCACATCGATCTGACGATAGCAGTTTTATAAACTGCACATGCAGCAGTGGTCATAGTCGTCTTCCTGCTCTTAAATTGCCAAAGCTTGATGGGAAATACAGCGACTATAAACGCTTTATTGCTGCTTTTTATCATATGGTACATGGATGCTTCCATTACCTAAGTCGACAAATTTACTTATCTTCTTAGTTGCCTATCTGGTCCAGCACTTAGTATGGTGTCCGCGTTTCAAGTGTCAGACACAAATTATTCAAAGGCACTAAATCAGCTACAGGAGCGTTATGATAAAAAAAGTATTAATACTTATTGAGCATGTCACAAGTCTATTTAGCATTCCTCACATGAAAAGATCTGACCCGCTTTCTCTTCGGCAAATCCTCGATACAGTCTCAGCACTGCTTGGTTCTCTTCTTTCTCTTGGCAGTGAGAAAGATATTCTTAGTGCTATTTTAATTTATCTCGTGTTGCAAAAGGTAGATTCTGACTCGAAACAAGCATATGACTAAGTTCAGGAGTATGAAAAACTTCCGAAATGGGAAAATTGCTGTATTATTCTGAGCAGGTATTGTCAATTCCTAGAGTGTCATGTAAAACCTACGATCGAAGGAAAACCGTATGAAAAGCGTTTGGAGAAACCCAATAGTACAAGAAGAGCATTCATAGCCGCTAAACGGAGTTGTTTGAAATATAACTCAAGTGACCATAGCTTAGGATCATGTCCATTGTTTTTATCAGTCTCGTTCGAAAAGCGACATGGCTGGGCAAAGCAGGCTTCTCTATGCCTTAATTGTTTTCGTAAGGGTCACATTGCTACAGATTGTTCATCCAAGTTCCGTTGTAAAGCATGCCACGGATTACATCACTCCCATTGCCCAGCCGAGCCCAAGACAGCCATTCAAGAAAGTGAAGATCAGCAGGTCGCTCAAGCGAATTCTTCATCCAAGGTTCTTTCGTTTCTTGCTCGTAACTCTAAACGGTCTCTGATCCCAACGGCTCTAATTCTAATACGGTATTTCACACTGCAAGAGCGCTGCTAGACTCAGGATCAGAAATTAATTTTATCACGGAAACGTTAGCAAAAACTCTTCAGCTTCCATTCAAGCGACAGCATTTTGAAGTATCAGGAATTGGAAACATTCGAGAATAGCTGAAGTTTTCTTTAGAAGAAACAATCAGGTCCCGTTTCTCATCAGAGGAATGGACCCTACAATTCTCGATTACGAAATTATGGAAAATCGAGTCCTTTGAAGAGTTAGGGAAATCAATTTTCACTCTTGAAGAAGAAGAGTGCGTTTAACATTTCTTCAAGAACGCTGATAGGCTCGACTCCGGCCGAGTCCAAGTCCGTCTTCCATTCGCTCAATCCCCAACTTGTCTAGGAAATTCATAAGAAAATGCCAGACGTCCCTGTCTTCAGCTTGAGCGCCGTTTAGAACGCTTACCTGAACAAAAAAGGATGTACGTCGAATTTATGACCGAATATATCGATCTTGGTCACATGGAACTCGCAGATAATGTAAACATAAATGAACCTCATTATGTCATTCCGCATCATGCCGTGTTGCGACCATAAAGCTCGACAACTAAACTGCGTGTTGTCTTTGATGCATCAGCGAAAACATCTTCAAATCTCTCGATAAACGACATCTTTATGGTGGGACCCACAATTAACATTTCGATTGCACAAATTCGTTTACACAGCTGACATAACAAAAATGTATAGGCAATTCATCGTCGACCCTCGCGATCGTAACTTCCAGCTCATTGTTCGGAGAAACTCGGTGGAAAAGCCTTTACAGTTATTTCGATTAAAGACTGTAACATATGGTTTAGCAAGCGCCCCGTTTTTAGCCATTCAAAGTCTTAATTTCATCGCCAAAACTTTTGAGAAAGAACTTCCAATCGGTTCTAACACGTTGCAAAACGACATGTACGTGGACGATCTCCTTACTGGAGCCGACAGCTTGGAGGAATTGGACATCAAAATGGTCCAAACCAAAGAAATTCTCGCATGTGCGGGCTTAGAGCTTTCAAAGTGGAATTTTAGCGGCGACAGTAAATGTCTCGGAGAATACCAATTTAAATTGGATGACAAGGAAGTAACAAAGGTACTGGGAATATCTTGGAATCCGCAATCGGATATGTTTTGCTTTCGCTATGATTTGCCGAAATGTAAAGCTACTACAAAGAGACAAATTGTTTCAATTATTGCACGCTTATATGACCCCCTTGGACTTCTATATCCTATCATTAAAATGTGCAAACCGTTTGTTCGGGTCCTTTGGAGGACTTGTGTTGATTGGGATGATCAACTGCCTTCGTCGCTCCAAGAAAGCTGGGATATAATCGAATCCGACTTACACAAAATAACCGAACTCGAAATCCCACGATTTATACATTTTTCCCCCAGTATGGAGTGCGAGATACATGGTGTTGCATTTATTTACGATCATGCCAAGAAGGAAAAGTTTCATCACATTTAGTCTTTGCGAAATCAAAGGTAGCGCCTATTCAAACGATCTGTCTTCCAAGATTGGAGTTGTGCCCAGCCTTGCTTCTCTGCGAAACTTGGAATAAGGTCAAACACAAGTTCGAAAGCATTTCCAAAAGAGCTACATTCTGGTCAGACTCAACAATTGTTTTACACTGGCTAGCAAAGCACGCAACCCAGCTGAAATGTTTCGTATCCAATCGGGTATCCGCAATACAAAACATGTCTGCCAACACTAAGTGGCGCCCCGTTCCAGGAAAGGAGAATACAGCGGACATCGTATCCCGAGGCTGCGCAGCCGCAGATCTGCAAAAAACCATCTGGTTTAATGGACCTGTGTTTCTTCAAGGCAATGAAACAACTTGGCCAAAGGACAAAATGAATGTTAATCTAGCAGATGATACATTGGAGCTTCGCAAAGCAGCAACATTTACATGTACCGATAGTTCCTTCGAGGAAACTATTATTGACCAACTTATCAGCAGAATCTCGTCATATAATCGAATTATTCGGATCGTTGCCTACATACGTAGAGTGTTTAACAAAGTTCCTGCATGCAAGGACTTGCTCGTCTCACAGACAAACGAATTGGAAGCCGATGAAATTATTAGGTCATTCGTATTCATTGTCGCCAGCATTCAAAGCCAATGTTTTGCAAAGGAAGTTGATTTGCAAAAGGGAAATCGCCTCTGTTCACATATTCGAAATTTAACTCCATTTTTGACCGAGGCAGATATTGGAAATCGAAGTGTTACGGTGATTCGTGTCGGCGGTCGCCTAGAAAGGGCACCAATTTCAGTCGACGCTAAATTCCCATTGCTTCTTCCCAGGGATCACCCACTCACCTACAAGTATGTGGAACATCTTCACAGAATGAACATGCATGCAGGACCCAAGGCGCTTCCAGAACCGTGTGTAGAGGATCGGAATCCTAGTTGCCTGACCCGCTGGCAACGTGTTTCCTACCTTAAACAGCAATTGTGGGATCTCTGGCGAAGGGAGTACCTTCATACTTTACAAATACGTAACAAATGGTTAACTCCGCAAGCAAACATCACGCTTGGATAGATGGTTAACATTCACGATGATAATACACCACCGCAGCAGTGGCCTCTCGGCCAAATCGTCAACACGTGCGCTGGAGCTGACGAAAGGCTCAGAGTTGTCGATATCAAAACCACGAAGGGAATTACCCGCCGACCCATATGCAAGATTGCGCCACTTCCGGTATAAGGATTATTTGCAAGGACCACAGTCTTTCCAACGCACAATGGGGCAAAAGATAGAGATACATTGCAAAAATCAACTTGTGTTATTAGGTTATTGCATTCGACAGGTAATAGTTCAAAAGGGTTGAATCCAAAAAATTATTCAAATCGGTTTATTATTTTAGAAGTTACACGTGTTCAAAGTTGAACCTCTTTTGGGTTGCAAAAAAAGCATGCATTTTTTTAGAAAAATTCTGACTTTGCAGTCGATTTTTAGGTAAAATATGTAACCGACCGGCATGGTTATGGTCTCTATCGAAAGGGTCATCAAATCTAGGTAAAACCAAGGTATAATAAGATTATAATGTTTGTTGCACGTGAAGGCATACCTGTTTCACAGAAGTACTAATTTTCACCTATTTTTCAACTTGATGAAATGTCAAAAATGGGGTTTGGCGTATGAGGTGTTGTTCTTGAATATGTTCTTCTTCATATTCAAAAAAGATCGGCTGCCCGAAACTGCCTGTACGAATTTCCAAAGCAAAAGATACTTTTAACTCAGCGTAAAAAACGCGCGGCTTGGTGGAAATTCTGCTACAAACACAGTCGTTGCGCAGTATGGCGGGCATACATTTTTTCCTGTATTGGCGAATTGTTTTCCAATTCCTGACTTTGTAAGGACACTTTATGATTTGAAATGAATGTAAAATGAATTATTATTCTTCAAAAATAATAAATGATGTAAAATTGAATGATTCTTTTAAAAAAAAAGTGCATAATTTATTGAAAATTGGTCAAAAAGTTGGGACACAAAAAAAAATTTTTTTGTGACGTTCGGTCGTGCCTCGGGTAGTCAGGGCTGGCCAGGGTCATCCAGGACATTTAGTTGGTTCAGGATAGTGGTGCTAGAAAGGGAATCCCCGACCCGAGTCCCAGTGAGAACGCGCAGAGTTTAACCTTAACTAGGCTTATATATACGAAGTTTATTGGTTTCTCGACAGTGTGTAATGCAACCGGTTACGAAGACGGGTGGTGTAGCCGATTGTCCACGGCGGGTGACGACGAGCGTTCGTGTCCGGGTGAAGCTTCTCGTGTCCGGTGTCCGTGTATGTGGGCCCCTCGCGTCTGGCTGGGATAAATGTTGATACAGCAGGACGAAACCGTCAGCAGGATACGTAATATGGTTAAAGTAGGACGAAACCGTCAGAGGGAGACGTAATATCGATAAAGCAGGACGAAACCGTCAGCAGGATACGTAGTGTTGATAAAGCAGGACGAAACCGTCACCAGGATACGTTTTTTTTTTTATTTTTTTTTTATTTTTTTTTTTTATATGCTTTGCTTTTATTTATTGAATCTTCTCATTTACGAGACTAACAATAAGTGTATCAAATCTTATACTATAACCTAACTAGGAGTCATGTAGACTGAGATAGTGGCCCTGACAAATTATGGCTGGGTTGGAAGGTCTGTACGTTGCAGGCGGGTTCGAGTGGAGACCCGAGTCAAGACCCTTGCTAGAGGATTTGGGTGGACAGAGAGTTTTTCATTGTAGGACGCTTTTTGCTTGTCTATTTCATCTTTTACTGCGAGAATGCAGAGGTCCCTGTGGATGTTTTGGTTACGAATATACCATGGTGCCCCAGTGATAGTTCGCAGGATTTTTGATTGGGCTCGCTGTATGATGTCTATGTTGGTTCTGCTCGCGTTCCCCCACAGCTGGGAGCCATACGTCCAGATTGGCTTAAGAGTGGAGTTGTAGAGCAGGACCTTGTAGTCCAGACATAAGGGCGATCGTGAGTTTATAATCCAGTGGAGGCTGCTGGCTTTCAGTTTTAGGTGCAGTTTCTTGCATTCGATATGTCTACGCCATGTTAGACGTCTGTCGAGGTGGATGCCGAGATACGTTACTTCATTAACTTGGGGGATCTGCGTGCTATTCATACAGAGCGGAGGGCAAGTTTGTCTGTTAAGGGTAAACGTTATGTGCTTACACTTCTGTTCGTTTATTCTAATACGCCAGTCAGATAGCCACTTCTCGACTACCACGAGGTGGTTGGCGAGTTGGGTTGTTGCACGGACTGGGCATCTGGAGCGGCTAAGGATCGCAGTGTCGTCGGCGAAGGTGGATGTTGTTAGTCGATCACTCGTGGGAATATCTGCTGTGTAAAGGACGAATAAAGTTGGCCCAAGTGCGCTACCTTGTGGGACCCCAGCTTCGATGGTGTAGCTGTCGGAAATTGTTGTGTTACATCTTACTGCGAAGGCTCTATTGTAGAGGTAGGATTCAAGGAGTTTATGAGTGTACCCGGGCAAGTGTGTTTTAATTTTATGCATGAGACCTTTGAGCCAGACGCGGTCGAATGCTTGAGATACGTCGAGGAATATCGCGCTGCAATATTCCCTATGTTCGAAGGCTGTGCGAATTTCTGATGTTATTCTGTTTACTTGCTCTATAGTTCCGTGTTTTTCGCCAAATTGATGGGCTGGGATAATGTTGTGGGCTCCCATATATGGTATTATGCGCGTTAGAAGGCATTTTTCGAATAATTTGGACAGGCATGATAATAAACTTATTGGTCTGTAGGATGACGGAATCGTGTGATCTTTTCCGGGCTTCGGTATCATTATAATAATTGATTTTTTCCATTTCCTTGGATAGTAGCCGAGACTTATGATTCCATTGAAGAGTTTACAGATGACCTCAATAGCACAGTACGGAAGTTCCATTATCATTTTTGTAGTTATTAGGTCACCGCCTGGAGCCTTTTTTGGTTTTAGCTCCCTGATGACTTTTGTGATCTCGTTCGGCTGAAATGTAGTTGGCGTGGATTCACTTTCGAGGTGGATTTGCGGAGGAACATAATCATTAGCTGCGGGGTTCGGCTGGAAGACGCTTTTGAGATGTAAGGCAAATGATTCGGCTCTATCTTTGTCGCTGCGGGCCCAGCACCCTGAAGAATTCCTTATAGGGGTGACGGTTTGAATTGGAGAGCTTAGATTTGGGTGAGCCCTCCACAAGGGATGCTTTGTACTAGTTGGCGAGAGTTTTCCAATATATTTAAGTTGTTCATTTTCAGCTTCTTGCTTCAGGGCCCGGTTTAGATTGCGGGTGGCTTCAATAAGACGTTGCTTTGAGCATGGCGATCTGCTGGTTTGCCACGCTCGTCGCAGACGCCTCTTTTCCTGAACCAGCTGTTCGAACCGTTGATGAAAATGGTGTTTGATGCGTTCTCTGATTAAGATGCCCGTTCCGCCGTGGGCCTTGCCATCCGGATGATCTGTGCGGTAAAAGGTATAACCTCTTATATGGAAGTTATATCTCCCTGTGAGGTGCGTTTCAACCAGCAGCATGGCGTCGATGTGATTTACGTTTAGGAATTGAGTTATTTCAAGTTTATGCCGTGAAATGCCGTTGGCATTCCACATGGATATACGTAGGTTAGTCATTTATTATTTGGACTGTTGTGCTACAAGCAACTGAATTACCATGTTCTGGTTCTGAACAAGGGTTTGCATGGTTGTTTTCATGAATGACATAAGTTCCATCATACTTTGTTGCATGGTGAACATCATAGATTCCAATTTACTTTGCGGCTGCCCTGGAACCTGCTGAGCATTTTCTGAGTGAGGCTGGGGTGGATTTTCCATGCCTGTTCTTAGTGCTTCGGCGTAGGAGATTCCCTTGGTTGTATTTAGCTGCCCAAATGATGATCTGGCTGCCTTGGCGAAAAATACGTCTGGCGTACTTTTTGAGTTGTAATACACATTTTGCGTATGTTGTTGGTGCGTAGCTGTCGCTCGTCGCATGCGACTCTTCAGCTCCTTGTAGACCGCACAGCCTCTGTAGTTTGCCGTATGGTTTCCTCCACAGTTGCCACATTTTTTCATTTGGGGGTCTTCTTTGTTTGCAGGGCAGTTTGCGGAGTTGTGGAAGTCTCCGCAGACTACGCAGACCGTCCGAAGTGTGCAGTATGTCTTGGTGTGTCCATACTCTTGGCAGTTTGTGCATTGAACAGGGCCGTTGCGTTTGTGGGGTTCTTCCACGGTGATTCTTCGATGCAGTAAGAGCTGCAGCTTGTAGATCGGGTGCACTTTGTTTTTCTTTAAGGCTTTGCTATCTGGTTCGAGCTCGACCTTGAAAAGTGGTTGCGGTTTTTTGTTTCTGTTAACAATATTGCTAACATTTTTGGCACAGAAGCCCCTGGCCTTAAGGGCTTCTTGAATTTCAGAGGGGGTGACGTCAGGTTCTATACCTTTTAGCACAACTTGCAGTCCCTTGCTGCTTTTTAGTTGATAGGTGTAAAGTTCTTTTTTGTGTCTTCCAGGTACTTAGACACAGCTCGGAAGTGTTCTTCGGACTTCGTTTGAACCTTTGTTTCGTGTATGTTCCCTTTAATAAGCGGAACAACATGGAAATTCTCGTCCCCGACCAGCGCAACAATTTTGTTGACCAGGGCGCTTGAACTCTTTTCCCTTATGTAAATAGGTGGGGGCTTAGGTTTCCTTTGGGTCTCCTGCCCCAACTCTGGTTGGTTGTTGTCCGCCTCTCCTAGGATGGAGAAACGGTTTTCATTGGAGCTCCTCGTTTGGTCGGTGCTTTTGTTGGTTCGGTTGATCTTTGATTTATTACCAACCGTGTTGAGTGGACTAAGCTTGCGCTTAATCTGGATGTAGCGGTCTATACCGGTCTGTATAGCCGGGACCGCTTGTTGCTTATCGAGGCTAGCTGTTTTTGTTGCCATTTTATTTTCTTGTGCAGCCGTTGGGACCGAACTCGCAATATTGGTAGTTGGTTTAATTATTGGTGGTGATTTTGCAGCGACTGCAGAAATTGTCGCACTGCTTGGCATTGGTAACTCCATGATGCGGGAGTTGGGGTGAGCAGGGAGGGTGAGCAAGAGCTGGCTCTCTTGCTGTCGACGGTCAGTAGAGTCGAGTTGCTCTTTGTCGACTTCTGATTTTGATCTATATCGCGAGTTGAGAAATAAGAGTAGCAAGCATTTCTTGGGTTGACGGAGCTTCTACGCTCATTCTTTTGATCGCTGCTCATTTTTCGAGCTTGTTATGCGTGGCACTTATTTGTTTAAATTAAATAAGCACTTGTATTAATCATAACACTAGTTATGATTATATTTTTCTTTGTTTTTTTAATTGTTAGCGTCTTTTCGCACTATTTGGACTGCTCCAGTATAATATTCTTTAAGTTTTCACTATTTCATCCACTATTTTAAATTGTTTTCCCGGAGCTCGCGCGAGACCACGTCCGCTCTGTGCGGGAGTAGAACGATTATCCAGGATACGTAATATGGTTAAAGTCTTACTCCTGGTTACCGCTGGCTCCTAATCCTGGTTTGGCTGCCTGGTTGCTGCTCGCTGGTGACTTCCGCCTTGGTCGACGCCGACCACTGAATGATTTCTCTAAGGCCAGCGGCCCGCTTTATATAGCGCTTGGCTAGTTTTGGTGTGCCCGCCCGGGCCGTGGATTTGCCCGACTTAGTGGGGCCGATGCTCGGGATTTGCCAGACTTAGTGTGGCCGGCGTTCGGGTTTAGAGTGCCCCTTCGCTTGTTTAGGCGCGCGCGCGCGCCTTGTTCGAATTTGAACTTCTTTATCGCTGGGTGGTTGTTTATGGGTCTTGGTTATTATGGATTATTATTATTTGTTATTATTATTATGGGTTATTATTATTATTTATTATTA
Organism: Drosophila bocqueti; assembly: GCA_018151655.1. NCBI lineage: Eukaryota > Metazoa > Arthropoda > Insecta > Diptera > Drosophilidae > Drosophila > Drosophila bocqueti. The sequence goes on from JAECXF010000048.1 coordinate 362,261, forward strand.
TGATTAAATATGCGCCATATTAGCATTATCAGATAAAATAAACGAAAAGAGTTTTTCGAAAATGTTTAAAAATAGAGAAAACTTCCGCAAAAAACATTAATTTGCGAGTTTAAAATCTACTATTTATCACACCATATAGTATGACCACTTAATCGAAAGGTATTAAAATTTTATTAAAAAAAATTATGAAAATATCTCAACTAGTTCAAGAGTTATGATTTTTGCAACCCAAAACTACTACTATAATGCGCCACTGTGCGGTGGGAGTATGTTTGAGCATCACTATATGGTTGAGCATCACTAATACCCTAATGTTATTTAGAGAGCTTAATGTTACCCAGAATTGTACTTTACTGTAATGTAAATGAGCTTGCACGCTCATATTTGAGTTCGAGACTACATGAAAACAGTTGAATATAGATCTTTGTCAAGCACTGACCTACGAGTCTTTTACTTATTCTGCTTTTTCCTCTTGGATTGGTGTCTGCACAAGGGCAGACACTCACTCTCACTGAGTATTAGTATTGGGATCTGCACAAGGGCAGATAGCATCGATTCGCACTGCATAACAGCCAGGAGCGAACAATATCCATCAGGAGATTGCATTATTCTGACAACATTTTACGTCTATTTTCGTAGCTGTTGGTTAAAAGGTCCCAAGCGGCCTCGTAATTTTCAGCGGTACCCATTAAAAGATGCGCGACAACATTTTGAGCTTCACCTTTTAGTGCAGATTTTAAATAGTTACATTTTAAGGAAGTGCTAAGACTTTTCTTAGAATGAATTAATTCCATGAATATTTCATAAAAGATGTCCCTCTCTTTGGAATCGCCGCCAAATGCGGGTACCGCAATTTTAGGTTGGGTAGGCAAATCTAGAATACTATTGGATCCCTATATTTTTTCTTTGACTTTTTCCTTCATCTGTTCATTTATCTCAGATGAAATATTTTGAATATCAAATTCTAACTCGTTAGGTTAAGGATAGGTTAGGTTAAGTCGGAAGACCCTGACGGGGGCCGCGGATAGGCCAATATGGCCCTTAACTCTCCGAAAGTTTATAAATGGACCTAGAGAGAGTTTACGCGTTCGCCTGGCTTCTTCCTGGAGCCATCTTCTAGCGATGCCAGAACCGGAGCGCCTAGGTATTTTATTCTTGCCCTTGCTAGGACCGGATATTTGCAAATGAGATGTTCAAAGGTTTCGGTTGCCTCGGATTCATCACATTTCCGGCATTTGGCGTTTTCGGTAATGTCCCGCTTGACTGCATGTTCCGCAACTAGGCAGTGACCTGTGAGAATTCCCACTAACAGTCTACAATCTTTCCTTGGAAGATGCAGCACGTAGTGACTGAGTTTTGCGTTGCGCTCTTTGCACATGATTTTTGATGTTTTGCAGGTTGTGGAAGTTCTCCTCCACCTGCTGTTAGCTCGTGTGTCGGCCCGTCTCTCTAGCTCGCTTTGTAGCGTTCTTAGGGACACAGGAACGTTTTCTATTCTTTCATTCGGCAGTCCGACGCCTTCCTTTGCAAGTTCGTCGGCCGTCTCGTTACCATTGATGCCCAGAAGATCCGCACTGACATAGTCGTGCTAAGGATACCTAGTGCCTCCCTGCTTGCCAGTACATTTTTGGAACTGACCGCTGACGATTGCATAGATCTAATCGCCGCTTGACTGTCTACGAACAAGTTGACCGCATTATGTGGGCGGCCTATGCTCTGCGCAAGCTCTTGGCCGCTTCTAGGCGGTCCATTATAGCGTCTGTGGTCACTTTGTTGAATGCTCCGGATATATTCACAAACACTCCAAGAGCATATTCTTTGTTGTGCAGGGCTCTCTCAATGGTGGCTACTAATGAGTGTAGTGGCGTTTCCAATGATTTCCCTTTCGTGTAAGCATGCTGGTTGGATGACAGCAGTCGTCCCACATTGTTTCTGATGTATATGTCCAGCAGCTTTTCTAGCGTTTTGAGTAAAAATGAGGTGAGGATAATCGGCCTGTAATCCTTGAGGCTCACATGACTGCACTTCCCTGCTTTTGGCAGGAAGACAATCCGAAAAGTCCTCCATTGGATAGGTACACAGCCCGTGCTTAAGCAGGCTGCGAATATAGCGTAGAGCCATGGGGTAATCACTTCTTTGGTCACCTGTAGCATGGCTGGGAATATTCCATCTAGTCCTGGTGCTTTTATTCCCGCAAAGGAAGCTATAGCCCATTGGATTCTTTTAGAGTATATTAGATTTATTTGGAGACTCTCTTTTCCAAGTGCGAGGTCCTGGTGCTTGTTGGCGTCAGATATTTCAGTGCATCCTGGGAAGTAAGCATGCATTAGTGCTGTTAGGGCCTCCTCGCTGCCCTCAGTCCACTGTCCGTCGTCGCGTTTGAGCTGACTCTGTATGGTGGGTTGCTTCGATAGCATCTTCCGTCGGATTGGCCGTCTTGATATTGGAACAGAAGTTTCTCCACGAGCTTTTTGTAATCCCTGAGTAGGATCTTGTATTCCTCATTGATCACCTCCTTTTTCGCCACTTTGGCGATTTTGAAGAATTCTCTGAGGTTATTGTGTAGGAGCGAAAGGTTACTGTTCCACCAGGGTGGCTTGGTCTTCTTTCTGGCTCTAGATGTCAGGCATGCTGCGCATTGCGCATCTAGTAATTCCCTGGAGAGGGTCTCTATGGACTTTTCTATGTCTTAAGCGGATTTTACTAGACCCGGGCCAGTCGCGAGTCGTGTTGATATTGTCTTCCTAAACTTTCCCTAGTTAGTGTTCCGGGGTTCTTAAAGACGGTTGGTTTGGGAGAGTGGTCGAAATCATATTGGAATTGTATGTTCTTATGATCTGAGAAGGACTCTCAAGGACTCTCCATTCTGATACCATTGTACATTGTCCCCTTATGAGTGTTAAGTCTAGCACATTCGAGGAGGTGGGACCTACGAAGGTATGCTCCTCACTCACATTTGCTATACATAGGTTAGTGGATAGTAAAAAGTCTAGGAGTGACTCACCTCTCTCGTTTATGTCAGGGCTCCCCCACACGCAGGGAAGTGCGTTTGCGTCTGCACCATGTTAACGGATTGGTTCTTTCCTGAAATCGAAGAGGAGGACTTGGACAACATTTGGTTACAGCAAGACGGCGCTCCGTTCCACACAGCCAACGCTACGATCGATCTTGTGCGCACTGTTTTCGGAGACCGAATTATCAGCCGAAACTCTGATGTCGTTTGGAGCTGTGATTTGACACCGTTGGAATATTATTTGTGGGGCGCCGTCAAAGACAAGTGTTATGTGGATAAGCCAGCGACAATTCAAGCTTTGAAGGACAACATTCGCGTCGCCGTTGCCGAAATACGGACGCAAACAATCGGAAATGTCCTCAAAAATTGGGTCGGCCGTATGGCGTACTGCAAGGCCAGCCGAGGCAGCCATTTGAACGAACTTGTATTCCATAAGTAACCAGAAGGATTGTACTTTAATATGAAAAAATAAATTTGATGATCGGATAAACCGGTTTTGTTTTATTGCATTTAAAAAAAAAAAAAGTTACGTGGCGGACCCTGTACACCAATCAGCCTAACATCCTTTGTCCTGAAGGCGGCAAGAGATCACCTGTCCGATGCCCAATATACAAACCGAAAAGATCAATCGACCAAGACACCCTAGCATGAAGTGGTGGGACACGTCGAGTTATTTCTTAGCTACAAAGAATACACCTTTTTAGATATAGAAGGTGCGTTCAATAACGTGAACGCCGAATCCATCCTGTTTTCCCTCAATTCAATAGATTTTGAGAGATGCATCAGAGAATGGATAGGTGCTGTGCTCACGAGTAGTGAAGAGAGGGCGGAGTAATATTATATGGCATAGAGCTCAAATTATCAAAGCATGCGAAGTATTTAGGAACAATACAGAGCGCAAAACCCACATAGAAGCACAACAGCAAACAGAGAGTGTTAGGAAGGCAGGAATTACCTTCTTCTCTTGCAGAAAGATGTTTGGGAAAAACTATTGACTACAACAAAAGACCATAATATGGTCTGTGTAGAGGTAGTAATGTGGGTCTAGTTTGGTGGCCAACACTCACTAGAGCCTCTAACAACACTTAAATTACGAGGATACAGCGTTCGATATGCGCAGGAGCATCGGGGGCTATGCGCTCGTGCCAACGGCCGCCTTGAACGTACAGTAGAATCCGGTTATAACGACTCCGGTTATAACGTTTTTCCGGTTCTTGCGACGAAAATTGTATGGCCTATAGGTTCCCATGCAATGGTATTGTATGCAAAGTACTACCGGTTTGTGCGACTACCGGCTATAACGACGTAAAATCGTCGGTCCCTTGAACGTCGCTATAACCGGATTCTACTGTAATTCTATGTCGATAATTATGCCGATGGACCTATTCATCAAGGATTCGGCGGCGCAGAGTGTGGTGAGACTCAAAGCAAGCAATTGCTGGAGAGATCGCCGCATAGGACATCGCACTAGATTCGAAAACGGCTAAACGACCTCCTACCCGTCGAGGGAGGAGTGGACTAGAGACAGAGTAACCAAATAAAATGATGTGTGGTGTGTGGGCTGGGATTTTGCAGAGAGTTGGGCTGAGGTACTCGTTGTATAGACTATGAAACCAGCGAGGCCTTAGTAGTACCAAAGTGAGGATTTACTCTGATAGCCAGGGAGCTATCAAAGTTTTAGCAGCAGTCAATACAAATTCAAAGTTAGTGGTGAAGTGCAAAAGAGCCTTAAACGAACTTGCTGAATACAACGACGTTAGAATAATCTGAGTGCCAGGGCACAATTACATACCAGGAAATGAGAAGGCATACGATATATCCGGAGCATTTAACAACGTGACCACAGACGCTATAATGGACCGCCTAAAAGCGGCCAACACGCCCCCCGCCATTAGTTTGTGGATAAGAAATCTTCTAAGCTGTAGATGGATACAATCCAATTGGGGCACCGCCAAGGTGAAAGGAGCACACAGGGGCACGCCGCAAGGCGGGGTCCTGTCGCCTCTCCTGTGGAACCTGGTGGTAGACGACCTGATCAAGAGATTCGAGAGGAAGGCCCCAAAGATAACAGCCTATGCTGACGACATAAGCATAATTATCACGGGAGTCTGTCCATCGACCCTCAGCTCGATTATGGAATCAACACTCAAGGAGATATGTGAGTGGGCGAAGAAGGTAGGACTCAGTATCAACGCGGACAAGACGGACCTCATTCTCTTCACGTAGACCGCTATGGGTCCCCCCGAAAATTAACTCAACCAGGCTAACCCCGAAGAGACAAGTCGGAATTGTATTAGACAGCAAGCTGACATGGAAACCCAATGTATTAGAGAGGGTAAAAAAGGCCACCATAGCGCTATATGCATCCAAGAAGATGCTTAGCAGCACATGGGGCCTCTCAACCGCTCTAATGCACTGGACTTACATCTCGGTGGTTCGTCCAACTCTGATTTATGGAGTCCGTGGAGTCCGTGCCCGGATGTAAAAACAACTACACTCATGGGACAAGATGACTGGAAAACAGATCAGGACCATGCTCAACACCTCAATATATACAATACATAGACCGCCCACATGAAGCGGTAAACTTTTTCGTAGACTGTCAAGCAGCGATTAGATCCATGCAATCGTCAGCGGTCAGTTCCAAAAATGTACTGGCAAGCAGGGAGGCACTAGATATCATGTTAGTGCGGATCTATTGGGTTCGCAGCCACCAGGGCATCGATTGTAACGAGACGACAGACGAACTTGCAAAGGAAGGCGTAGGACTGGCGAATGAAAGATAAAAAAACGTTCCTGTCTCCCTAAGAACGCTCCGAGTTAGTGAGTTGGGCTGACACACGAGCTAACAACAGGTGGAGGAGAAATTCCACAACATGCAAAGCTTAAAAAATCTTGTGCAAAGAGCGCAACGCAAAACTCAGTCACTACGTGCTGCATCTTTCAAAGAAAGATTGTAGACTGTTAGTGGGAATTCTCACAGGTCACTGCCTAGTTGCGGAACATGCAGTCAAGCGGGACATTACCGAAAACGCCAAATGCCGGAAATGTGATGAATCCGAGGCAACTGAAACCTTGGAGCATCTCATTTGCAAATGTCCGGCCCTAAGAAGGGCAAGAATAAATTACCTAGGCGCTCCGGTCGCCTAGAAGATGCCTCCATGAAGAAACCAAGCGAACTACTTGCCTTCGCGCAGAATACCTCGATCCTAATAGATCTCAAAAACATTCCCTAACGTTCGGATAGCTTTGGGCCATATTGGCCTATGCGCGGCCTCGTAAGGGGCCTTCCGACTTAACCTAACCTATATTGGTTTTTAAGAGTTTATTTTTCTTAATTATGGTATATATATATAAATTATAAATTAGGTAGAGCCCCTATACCTAGGCTTCTAATAAAAGAGAGAACTTTGGCAGGGTCTATTTGTTCCCAAATCCTGTAGGGGGGAATAAGTTCACCTTCTAGATGTTGAAGTCGACGTCTGATTAGCGAGGGGCACTCACATAGAATGTGTTCTGATGTTTCTTGCTCCATCTCGCAGAATCTGCAGGTGTCGATTTCTGGAAGTTGTAATTTCTTAAGGTGATACCTAAGGTTGCAGTGACCCGTTAGGTAGCCTGTTAGAGTGCGAATTACGCTCTTTGATAGGTTGATGATGCGTTTTGATCGCATCATCCGGGGGCGAGAAATTGTTTGGCTTGTCTCAGCCCTGCACTATCGGTTCAGTGACGATTTATCTCCGCTTCCTCCCATTTCCTGAGTAGTTCTCCTTTGTGTCCTATCGATAGTCCACAGAACGGCTCAGGGCCGATAAATGGTGTCATCGCCCCGCGTTTAGCTGGGGAGTCTGCCACCTCGTTTCCTATATGGCCTTCATGCCCTGGCACCCAGCCCACCGTTAGGGTGTTTTTGGAGGCGAGGGCGTTCAGCTGCTGGAAACAGTTCTCTACAAGTCCAAGTGAGATCGTAAAGGAACTCAGCGCTATGAGCGCTGCCTGACTGTCAAAGAAGATGTAAATCCGATCGTCTTGCATTTTCCTGCGAAGGCATTCACGAGCACAGATTTCTATGGCGTGTATCTCTGCTTGGAAAATGGTTGGAGACTTTCCCATGGCTATGGATTTTTTGAACCTTGGTCCGAAAATGCCAGCCCCGGTGTCACCGTTTTCCAGTTTCGATCCATCCGTGTACCATGTTTGTGATCCACTGGGCAGAGATATTGATTTTCTTTTCCTTTCATTCCTAGTGTACAACACTACAGAGAAGTTTCTGTGGAAAAGAAGTTTTGGTTTCTGCTCGTCAGTTACGCGCAGAATGGGATCGTTTATTAGGGGTTAAAGGACCCAGAGATGTCCGGTAAGATCACCACGTTTGATATTGGTGATGTTTTGAAGGCGATGTGCCCCCAGACAGGCCCCTTTTTTCAATGTAATTGGTAAAGGGGGTATGCCAGTTATGACTCCTAGTGCTGCAGTGGGACATGTCCGGATGGCTCCAGTGATGCCTATGCAGACCACTCGTTGTAATTTGGTAAGTGCAGCCGCAGCTGTCCTCTGGGTAGATTTCGTCCACCAAGCAAGAGATGCATAGGTTAAGATCGGTTTTACCATGGGCTGAAACTTTGTAATGCCCATTGTACCCTATTTTGATGAAACATTCTATAGGGCATGTTTCCAACACGTTCTGAGCGATGGGGGGGTTTCCAGCCCCATTGGAGTCTGCCACCATAGTCACGCGCAGGTGTGGGCACTCTCCAGTCTCAGAGAGGTAGGTTGGTGCCTCTCTCTGTGAGATGGGTTGCTCCACAGCCACACACCCAGGAAAGTGAGTAGCCAGGAGTACTCGTTTCCTTTGGGTTGTTTGTGTGTGTTCCATCTGGCTTTTTCAGCGCGCAGGTGCCGTTTGAGTGGTGTTTGGAGAGGGCTTTTTGCAGGCTAACAGCTTCCGGCAGAGATGAAATCTGCCCGCAGTGTTGACGCCAAGTAGCCCGTTTTGACCTTCTCAGCTCTTTATTGTAGAGCGTTAAAGCAGATGTGTAGGAGTCCCATGAGGCCCTCCCACTCCTTGCCTTATTGAAGACCCTACGCACAGCCCTTTTGAGATCGTCAAGGCTTTTGTTCCACCAGGGAACAGCCCTTCCGGTCTTGCGTACCTTTTGGTCACAGCTGGCGTGATATGCTGATTCAACATTTGTATTAAGCACAGTAGCTTCACGCTTTTACTCTATGGATGTTATCGGACGGGTCGAGCAGTCTCTGGATTGCTCAAGTTCAAAACAGAAGAGATCCCAGTTGGTTTTCCTGGGATTTCTGGTGACTAGGCTACATTGCAAGGCGCATCCTATGTCAAATCTAATGTGTTGGTGATCTGACATAGTGATCTCACTTGCAACGTGCCAGTTTGAGACAACGGACAACATATTTATACTATAGAGAGTTAGGTCAAGAACTTCCTCTCTAATGGCATTAATGAATGTAGGCTCGCTGCCATAATCCTATATTGTTACTAATGATGTATTCTAGAAGGTACTCACCCCTCTTGTTAATGTCACTGCTCCCCCAGACCGTGTGATGTGCATTGACATCACAGGCGATTATCCATCTGAGCCGGTTTCTCTGGCAGTGCTGTATCAGGGCACAAGTAGCCGCTGTAGGCCCTTCCTCCGAGTCGCCGGGTGGATAGGCGGAGGCCAACACTGCCTCCTGCTCGCCGTGGGCGGTGGGTATTTTAACCCAAACCGCCACCAGGTCCTCAGTTATGAACTGTGAGAGGGGAACAAATGTTAAGTTTTTGTTAATTAACAACGCCGATCTAGGGCGAGGTTGGTCATTTGCATACAGCAACTTACCGGATGGGGTGCTTAACCCCAGGACACGTCCTGCATTTATCCAGGGCTCCTGGATGAACGCAATGTCCATTGTAGCGAACCTCTCGCAAAGTACATCAGATGCGGCCTTTGCGTGGTGGAGGTTCGCTTGGAGACATCGGAGGTGTCTCCTGGTGTTGGGTGGTGGGGGGAGAGGGGGGAGGACATTAGTCCGCCCTCTTGCGGCCCCTGGCCTCTTCCTCCTGGGTGCACCTCGCACTTTTGGGTACGCGCCCGGTTCCGCGCGTGATGCCCCCATGGAGTGGGGGGCGCAGGAACTTCCGCAGTACTGCGGGCTTCTGGGCCATTGCGGTGCCCTGTGGTGTCGAAGCAGCCATAGCAGGAGCACTGGCAGTAGAGCAGGTGGGCTTCTCCGCTGCGGGAACGGGAGTCACTGCCTGCTTCTTCGCCTGCGTATCGGGCTTTGGCTTTAGAGTAGCCGTGCCAAACGCAAAGTTTAGGCTATGCCCTAGCTCTTTCAGCCGGTTGGCCGAGACTGGGTCAAGCGCGATTGTTATGATCGCCGTGTTCTGCCTTATTTCGCGAAGGAAGACGCGCCAGTCTCCCACGCTTAGGCCGCTCTTTTGGCCTTCAATAAGGTCTAGAACCTCCGACGTCTTCATATCCGCATTAGGGAGCGGAAAGTAGCCGATGTAGACAGCGGCACGTGGAGCCTCTGCTTCGGGGACTACTTTTATGTGGGCGTCCTTCCACAACCGGAGCTTTGGGACCTCAGTGCTCAGCCACTCGGCTGTCTTCGCGTCTCCACACGTTATGGCCATCCAGCCTGGTCGGAAGGTGCAGCCAGAAAACAGCGGCTTCACAGAGCCGTATTTCAGAGCCATCACCCTCGACAAAATGGCGGATTGCACCGTCTTTAACTGCTCCGTCGTGAGCAGATTTTTCGGGTAGTCATCAGGGAGTATTGCCATCTTAACTGAGCTGGCTACGTCCCTGTAGGAGGCCATGACACCGACTTGGGTCGACTGCTCCAGTGCTGCCTGCCTCGCCGCAGCAGCGGATGTGGAGGCTACTGGAGCCTCCGTGGCAAGCGGTACTGTTGTAGGACCCTTCGTCAAGGCACTAGGTGCCGCGGTTCTAGTCATGGGCCTCTTATTCGACGCTCCTTCTGGGGTCGTGTTGGCCGATCTACCTCTTTTGTTGGTCCCGCTACTTTTGCTAGGCACTGCCCTAGGAAGGGCTTCTTCCTCTTTCTTGGTGATGGTGTCGGTGCCAGAGCCTTACGAACAGACGTCCATGGCTTCTTCGGGCTCCAGAGTGGGTTCGATATTAATCGATTTGGGGCTGCTAGAGCACCCTGTTTCTTCCTTACTGTTTTTGGTTTCCATAGATTGGTCCCACGAGTAGTGAGGAAGGAAGTATCCCCCGGGGCAGAGCCTCATACCCCGGATCGGGCGCTTATACGACCGGAGGTGCCAGGTATCCGGAAGCTACCGTTAAAAGACACACTAACGTAGTGCCATTCATCACAGGGGCACGGTACGGTAACACCGCTGATTACGGGTTTTTTCGAGTTGTCCTCTCGATCCGCCATATTTAGTCTAGAGCAGGGGCACCTCGAGCAGGATGTGGTTCTTCACCACGTATGGTCGGTCTTTAGTAGTCGGCATGTGACTGCCAACCACCACTAGCTGAGTAGGATCGACGCGGCGACAGGCGCACACGCTTCACCAACACAGCCTTGGCCCCCTTCTTTTTTATCAAGTAATGAAATGGTTTAAATCGCTTTAATATCTTATTTTAGATATATGTATTTAAAATACATAGCGTTAATGTACATATGCAGCTGTAATGGACATATGTATGTTCATAGATTGGCCACGATGTGTTTTATGTATTTATGTATGTATGTTAATGTTGTGTGGAAGTTTTTAGGTGGGGGACTTGGATTAAGTCGTTATTTTATTGGAAAGTGTTATTGAAAGTGTTATTGTGTATATATAGCATATACACACATATGTACATATATGATTGCGCAGCCGGCCACTAGTTGATAGTGAGCAATCGCAGCGATATGTGCATATGTGTACGTACATACATATATGGTGGGAATTCTGGCACCGTACTTATCTCGGCAAAGCGCTGGAAATCTCAATTTGCAAGGGGGGGAGCAAAATGATTATCGTCGGGGCCGGCGAGCTGGTGTCCCAAATATCCCAAAGGGTGAAATAAGGAAATGCGTTGGAGTGCTGGAGCGTTAATAAAAGGGCGACTTGTCGCTTGGGGTTTATTCTTCGGATTAGATGTACATTTTGAACATGGCGGCTTCGTGCCCAAGTTCGGAACCGGGTAAAAGGTACATTTTTCGCCAACAGTGATGGTCTGCTGGCGGGATAGCTGACTCCCTTGTTCAGCATGAACATTCTCCCCCCCTTGCAAGAGGAAGACTTGCAATTTAGGAGAAGGAGCAACGTCCCGAAAGGATCCATCCTAATGTCGACTTCTGCGCCATGGGCAGCCGTCCTGGCCTGGAAGAGTACCTGGCAGCATCAGATCGGCATATACATCTGCCCCCAGTACCGCCGATACAAGCGATGGGTGGAACCAACGGTCGTCCGCTAGCGTCAAGTTCTGGAACATCTCCTGAACCTTCGGATCCAGAGGCTGCGCCGGCGTTCGCGTCTGCATCTGCTCGTTCACCAGCATCAGCAGCTGCCTGCTCATCCGGGATGCTTTCGAGCGAATCTCGGTGGTGCACACCCGTTCGCCGCCAATGCCCGTGATGGCCAAGTTGAGAGCCTTCACCAGCGAGACGTGGATGCGACTCACAGGGCAGCACGGATCCACCAAGACTCGCACATCGAACCGCTTCTGCTCGGATCCAATGAGCACGGCTGCGGTCGGAAGGATGCTCACACTCGTACGCACCAGGATAGGCGCGGACGGAGGCGTTGAGACTGAGCTTCGGGGTGGCGACACATCCAACGGCGAGGCTGAGCGTCGTGACCCGGTTGAAACCGCCTTCCGACGCTGCTGAGGCTGAGGCGCCGCGCGTGGATTGCGCTTCTGTTCGGGCCTCGAAGAGCGCGACTGTTCGCCGCGGATGTGCAGCAGGGTGTGATGGGTTCCTTGGCAGATGTGGCACCTCCCCTTGCTGTTACATGACCGACCCAAATGCTCGTGGGCCAGACAGTTTGCGCAGTATTTGTTAATTAAGACTGCCCGGAGTCGCTTCACAGCCGGTAGCTGCAGGAACCGCTGGCAACTCTTCAATGGGTGAACACCCCTGCAGACTCGACATCGGTACACATCAGTGGATGCCGAGCGACGAACAACGTGGCGGGTCGTTGGAGCCATTATATACGAAACTATAGTAGAAATGGATAAATAAGGAGAATGAGGCGATATGGATGCAGATGATTATGACACATGGACGTACGGACGACGTGGGACGACACAAACTTAGGACTAGTCAAAGGCTATATGGAGGAGTTCTTAGACTCATTAGGGCTGTCCATTGGGAGGCGAATCATCTTCGCCACTGGTCGTCGTATGACACTCCTTGCCGTGAGAGCGTCCGCTACTCTGACCTTGCCATCTGCGCCCGGACAGACCCCTTGGATACGCCCAAGCCGCCACTCGTTGGCTGGCAGGTTCTCCTCTTTGATCACCACCATATCTCCTTCCTGGAGATCTCGCGTTGGGAACTTCCATTTGTTTCTTTTGTGGAGTTCCTTTAGGTACTCCTCCTTCCAACGCAGGCAGAACTGCTGATGCTGGGCTTTCAACCTCCGTCACCGATTGATAATGGAGCTGGCACTTTCTTCAATCTCAGGTTCTGCTACCGCAAGCAATGGTCCGCCGATTAAAAAGTGCCCAGGGCTAAGAGCCACAAGGTCAGTGGGATCTTCGGACATTGGCGAGATAGGCCTGGAGTTCAAACAGGCTTCAATCTTTGCCAGGCGGGTAGCCAGTGCCTCGAACGTGTACTTCCCAGCGGCTGTGTGCTTGTAAAAATGCACCTTAAAGCTCTTAACTCCCGCCTCCCAGAGTCCTCCCATGTGAGGTGCGCCAGGAGGGTTGAAGTGCCAGGTCACGTTCTGAAGGTTGTGCTGGGATAAAACCAACGTTCTGGTTGCTTCAATGAAGTCTTTGGCTAAGGACGTGGAGGCTCCGACAAAGGTTTTCCCGTTGTCAGAGTAGACTTGCTGTGGGCACCCCCGCCGAGCGAAAAAACGGGAGAACGCGGCCAAGAACTTCTCGGTGGATGGCCCGGGTAGTGAAACATACAGAAAACGCAAACATACCCCTTTGTGATTTTGCAGGCTCGACCGACATAACTCTTGATGTCAAATGGTCCTGCGAAGTCCACCCCGGTATGGGTGAACGGTCTGGAGAACGTGGACCTCGCACGGGGCAAGTTCCCCATCAACTGCGTTTGCAGTTTCTTCTTGTGAATGACACAAACTCGGCACGAGTGTATTGTTTGTTTCACCAAGCTTTTAAGCTTAGGAATCCAGAATTTGGAACGAATCAGTCGAATCATTAATTGATTCCCCCCATGCAAGGATATGCGATGGGTAAACAGGACTTGGAGTTTAACGAACCTACACCGTGCAGGAATGATGATCGGATGTTTTTCATCATAACTAAGCATCTCAGATGATTGTAACCTGCCGCTTGCCCTCAAGACCCCCTTTCCGTCGAGAAAAGGGTTTAAGTTAGCAATTGCGCTTGCGGGTGGAACTGACTGCTTATTGTTCAAGGCCTTGTATTCGGCGGGAAATTCGTTCTGTTGAGTGAGCACGATTAACCGCTCTTGCACGTCGGACAATTCCGCCGCGGTGAGTTCTACCGATGAGGCTACACTCTTCTCTCGGCAACCTTTTACGAAACGAAACACATAAGCAAGAACCCGCAGAGCCCTGTCAAAGGCTGAGAAACGCTCTAGGATCTCGACTGCTGGGGGCACTGTGACAGTGTGACATTTGATGGGGCGCTGCTCAAGCTCAGTATTCGGATGGACCCCTGAATCGCTCGGCCACTGCTCCTGTTTGAGGTGCAACCAAGCTGGCCCATGCCATCACAGTGCGCTGTTCTCAAGCTCTTGGGCTGAGACGCCCCGGCTTGCCAGATCAGCTGGATTGTCTTCGGATCGTACATGTCCCCATCTGCTTCCGTTGGTGCACTGTTTTGCGACCCTATTGGCCACGAATGGCGTCCAGGAGCATGCTGGCTTACTTAGCCAAGCCAGAACGATTGTAGAGTCCGTCCAGTAAAAAGTCTCATAGACACGAGGAGGCATTTCGGAAATTACTGATGCTGCTAGCTCAGTGAGCAGCACTGCTCCGCACAATTCTAAACGTGGTATGGAGATGGATCTGACGGGAGCGACTCGGGTTTTAGATGTCAGTAAATGTGTACAACAGCCTTCTGTCGTTTCGATCCGAACGAAAATAGCAGCCCCATATGCGTCCTGTGACGCGTCGCAAAACGCATGGAATTGAAGTTTAGCAGCTGGATGGAAACGTACCCATCTCGGAATACAAATTTCCTTCAGGGCTGGATACCCTTCTAGGAACTCTCGCCACTGGGTTGCGAGGTCCATAGGGAGTGGCTGATCCCAGCCCAGCTCCCGTAGCCAAATTTTTTGCATGAAAATCTTGGCTCGGACTACGAACGGTGATAGCCAACCTGCTGGGTCGAAAAGTTTGGCTATTTGAGATAAAACCTCTCGTTTTGTGTAAGTAGTTAAGAGGTGGATATCCCCCGGAATAAAAAAGAAACTATCGGACGTAGCTTGCCAACGGATCCCAAGAGTTTTCGCCGTACTAGCCTCTTCAAGCTCAAGGAAGTCGGCACTCACCAAGTGCTCCTTTGGAATCGCTTGTAGGAGGTTCCTCTCGTTTGAGGTCCACTTTCGCAATGGAGCCAGCCAGCCGAAGCTCCTCGATGGCTAAAAGTGCCGACTGCTTAGTGTGAGTGCCGGCGAGCACATCGTCAACGTACATAAAATTCGAAATGATGTCACTCGTCAACGGATATTGGCCACGGATATCCTGGGCCAACTGTTGTAGTACGCGGATGGCTAGGAAAGGTGCACAGTTTACGCCGAAGGTGACCGTATCGAGTTCATAGTCGCAGAGGTCTCCGACCTTATTGCGGAAGAGGATTCTCTGAAAACGCGTATGGTCAGAATTTACCAGAATTTGCCTGTACATCTTTGTGATGTCGGCATTGAAAACATACTTGAAGAACCGCCATTTTTAGAATCTGGATAGTCAGATCGGACTGCAGTACAGGCCCCGCATGAAGGATATCATTGAGGCTGTTCCCGTTTGATGAGGGACTGGAAGCATTGAACACAACGCGAACCTTCGTCGTGGTACTGTTTGGCTTGAAGACAGCGTGATGGGGCAAATAAAAATTGCTGGAGTCGTTCGAAGAGACTTGGTGCATATGGCCTAAATCTAGATACTCTTGAATGACTGAGTCGTACTGCTGTTTTGATTGAACGTCTTTACTCAGTCGAATCTCATTTCGCAGGAACTGAGCCAGTGCGATTGCCCTGGAGTGTCCCAGATTGATATTGTTCGGCTCTTTAAAGGGCAACGAAACCACATACCTCCCATCCTCGTTCCTTTTGGTGGATCGGACAAAGTTCTCCTCGCAAACCATAGTGGATTCCCTAACCGGTCTCACTGGAACATCCTCCACCTCCCAAAACTTGGTGAGAATGTTGTCTAGTCTGGACTTGGCGACAGCTAGTCGGGATGAAAAAGAGCATATTCTACTTCGTTGCGATGGGCCCGCAAAGAATCCAACCGAAAATGGTTTCTTAGCCAAGAAGCGTGCCACAAATATTGGAATGGGAGCCGCTAAGAATGATCGATGGCAGGATATCGGCGCCAATAAGAACGTCGATCTGCGAACTCCGGTAGATATTCGGATCAAAGGCGGCAGCTGCTTCAGAGAGTTTTCTGGTACAGTACAGGATGGGAGATTTCCGGCCAATTGTGGTAGTACGTATGCAGACGTTTCAATTTGGATGTGGGGCTTGACTGGAGAACCTATGTTGAGTTGACAGCGCTTACGGGGCTGAGCCGCAACAGTGAGGTTGACCCCTGAAACTTGAGCTTGTACGGACTCATAAGGTAATTTAATCAAGTTGAACAACCGTTCTGATGCCTCAGAATCGGAGTCAATAAGTGCCCGTGCTGAGTATTTGATGCCCAAATGGCAAATCTCTATTAAAGCTGTACTCAGGACTCCTGAGTCAGGAGGACCCCTTGAGTGCTTACAGCCAAGAACGTTTGCACATTCGGTTGACTCGTCGATGGAGTGGACTGTATATTTTGCTGGTGCTCAAATGTGGATAAGTGGTGCTGATGGTCAGGATCGACCGCGGATTGGACTGCCGGAGTGCTATTTCGGTGCAGGAGAGTGTTATGGCGTCCTCTGCATGTATAGCAATTATGCGTGCTGGTGCAGTCCCTAAGAAGATGCGTTCTGGCGAAACAGTTTAAACACAACTTCTGCTGTTTGATGTATTTCTCCCGATCTCCTACTGGCATTCGTAAGAATAACGGACGTACTCGGATGAAATGGTTCTCTTGAGAACAAAGTTTACAGGATTGTGGATTTACTGTAACTCTATTCTCAAAAGTTTGGATTGTCCGCGGTGCTCTGGATTGAGCGCTCGCGTTTGGCTTAAACTCTTCAATCGCCTCGAGCGTTCGATGACGATCTTCTAAGAAAGCCATGAATTCAGCCCAGGGTGGAATATCTGTCTTACTAATAAGGGACTGTTCCCATAGAGACAGCGTTAGCTTTGGTAACTTGGAGGAGCACAGAAAAACTAGCAGGCAATCCCAGTTAGTGGTATCGATTTTTGCTATTTTCAGAGCCGTTAAACAACCTTGGACCGTGCTCTCTAGCTGTTTCAAGGATTTGCCGCATTCAAGGGGGACGGAAGATAAATTAAACAAAGTCTTCAGCTGACTGTTGACCAGTAGCCTCTTATTTTCGAACCGATTCTGCAAGTTCCTCCACGCTGATTCAAACCCATCATTGGTTAGAGGTTATAAGGACACAATGGATTTGGCTTCACCGCTAGTTTTCGCATTGAGATGGAACCATTTTTCAACTTCTGACAACCGAGGGTTATTTATGTAGATGGCTGAGAAAAGGTCCCGAAACGTGGGCCAGTGAACATAGTCCCCGCAGAAAGTGTCGCACTCGACTGGGGGTAAGCGACACCCCCCCTGAGGAGGCGCCGGAGTGGAGGCCTGCGCGGACTGTTGCGAACGTGAACCTTCAATGACCTCGTTGAGACTCGCAGCGCACCGCTCGTAACGGTATAACAATAGTCATACTTGGTGGCATGACTGTTATTGTGTCTGTGCACTTCAGTCCGGACAGAACTTCGGAGCAAGTCTCGTATTCCTTCTCCACCTTGTCCCATAGGGCTCTGATCTGCTCGAGTCGCACCCTACTCGTGTGGATTGACGGACTGGTGTCTGCTGGGGTGTTGACTCTGGCTTCGAACTGACCTACCCTATCGGTCACGGTCATGAATTTCGTCAAGGCCTTGTCTGCCTCAGCTTGCGCCATTTTTGCGGCTGATCTAGTAACTTGGGGTGAGAAGTCTGAAATCGCAGATTTCGTGTTCGGTACTGACCGCGGAACTTGGAGCGACGTGCTCGTAGATTTTAGTGGAGTTGTCAATGGTGTTCTACTTTGAGAGGGATTTGGGCTTTTGGGGGCCACAGAAGACTCGCTCTTGGCTCTAACTCGCTGAGACGCTTTAGAGACAGTCAAACGGGGTTTTCCCTCCTCACCGTGGCCAATTGGCATATTAAGCTCGCGTAAGAGCCGAAAACCGTAAGGGGGCGAAACTATTTGTCCACTTGGACAAATACGGAGAAAGCGTGCAACCACCTAAACGTTCGAAATATCTTATATGTTTGGGACGCTGGATAAGCGTGCTACCAGTTGAAAGAATCGAAACAGCTTATATATTTGGGACGCTGGATAAGCGTACAACCGACTGGATCGAGAAAAAGCCGTATATATTTGGGACGCTGGAAAAGCGTGCAACCAATTAAATTATCGAGTTACCTTATATTGTCGGGACGCTGGAACAAGCGTACAACCAGTTGAAGGATCGAATAACAACTTATGTTTGGGACGCTGGATAAGCGTGCAACCAATTGGATCGGGGAAAAACAAAACGTATATATTTGGGACGCTGGATCAAGCGTACAACCAGTTAAAAGATCGAAAAACAACTTATATTTGGGACGCTGGATAAGCGTGCAACCAGTTGGATCGATCGAAATATTTCGTAATTGGAAAAAGTAACTGGAGTTGATGGATAAAACGGACGGATAAAAATAATGGTTGTCAATTTTGAGTGATATGGGTTCGCTATATGAAGCGCAAAAAATACTGAATAATCGGAAAAAAATGTGTTATCGATTTACACAGACTAGGGGGCGCTGGATTACGCGTAACACAGGTAATAATCGGAACGAAATAATGTTATCGGAATGGAAAGAAAATAAATCCGCCTCGAAGGGCCAAAATGATTATCGTCGGGGCCGGCGAGCTGGTGTCCCAAATATCCCAAAGGGTGAAATAAGGAAATGCGTTGGAGTGCTGGAGCGTTAATAAGAGGGCGACTTGTCGCTTGGGGTTTATTCTTCGGATTAGATGTACATTTTGAACATGGCGGCTTCGTGCCCCAGTTCGGAACCGGGTAAAAGGTACATTTTTCGCCAACAGTGATGGTCTGCTGGCGGGAAAGCCGACTCCCTTGTTCAGCATGAACAATTTTTTTTGAAAACACATAACGTGACGTCAATTTCGATGCTACCACATCGATAGATTCTAAATTTCGAACTCGGGTTCAGTGATGCCACATTTTGCAGTCAGAATTCGATATTGGGAACCTTTATTATTGGAACCTTTATTATTTATTTCTGTGGCACCCCTGAATATGTTCTCAAAATTAAGTACATCACTACAAAAGAAAATAGTGAATTTTTAATTTATGATTCGCAGAGTCCCCTGTGATATACACAGGTGTACCCCTCTTAAAATTGTTCTGAAATGTATGTATGTCTGTCTGACTATCAAAACTTTTGTAGAAAACAGATACATATCTGCTTTGAAGAAGCTTCCATTAAAATTTGTGATGGAGCTAGAAGACTTGCAAAGGAGTGGTAATTTTTTGAAATATTAATATTTTACTTTTAGCTGAAATACTTCATTAGCCTTTTTAGGTAGGTAGGTTGTAGTGGTGAGGCCCCCTTCTGGAGCCTCGAAGTAGAGCTGGGCTCCTTTTTGGTCCACTCCCTCTGTTGTCATGTTGTGGTCGTAGTTGCCCTTTAGTACCATCCTGAGTCGCTGAGAAAGCCTAGGATCGCTGAGACCTTCAGCTCTCCTATGCCTTCTAATGACTCCAGCTGGTAGGCTCCGAAGTGGCGTAGTCTGATGTGATTTAGGGCCGGACAAAAGCAGAGCAGGTGCTCTGGTGTCTCTGGTTCCGTAATTTCTCTGCAGCTTCTACAGCTAGCGTTGTATGGCAGCCCCATCTTCATTGCGTGCGTTCCGATCGCCCAATGACCTGTTGCGACTGCTGTGAATCTTCTGATATCCCGCTTGCTGTTGGATAGCAGCTCTCTAGTTCGATTATTGTCGTATGTCGGCCAACATTTCTTTGATCTCTTGTGTTCACTCTTACTTGACCATACCTTGTTGGCTGTCTGTTTGAAGTGGTCAGGATCCTTGTCTGGACCGAGTTTAACGAGATCGCTGTCGGTACGTTGGTATCTTGCCCTTGCGAACCTGCTCGGGCTAATTCGTCCGCTTTCTCGTTCCCTGGGACGTCGCAATGACCCGGTACCCAGGTGACTTGTACCTCGTTTCTCTCTGCAAGTCTATTAAGGGCCTTCTTGCATTCTGCCACCATCCGTGAGGTTGTTCTCACGACCGCTAGGGATTTTATAGCCGCTTGGCTATCAGAGTAAAACCGTACTTTGGTGTCGCTAAGTTCTCGCCGTATCGAAAGCTTGGCTGCTTCCATTATGGCGAGTACCTCCGCCTGAAAGACCGTCGCTGAGTCTGAGAGAGTGGAGGACTCCTCGATCCCCCATTGCTCAGCGAAGATCCCAGCCCCCACGCCACAACTCATTTTGGAGCCATCGGTGTAGAGGGATACCTCCTCCGCCCCGGTTACTCTCTCCCTTCTCCAGTCTTCCCTTGTTGGGAATGTGGTTGTGTAGGCGTTTCCGAAGTTCATCTCCGTAGTCATGTAGTCCACTAGTGCGTTTGCTTCTAACTTGATTCCTTCTAATATCTTGCCGTGGCCTGCGCCGTATTCCCTCCAGCAGTTACTTGCTTTCAGTCTTACTGCGCTCTGCGCGGCCATGTCCTTTACGAACAGTTCTATCGGCATTATGTCTAGGATAGCATTTAGTGCTGCTGCGGGGCATGAGCGCATTGTATCGTTAATTTTGTGATGTAATAAGCCCTAGTTAGCGCTGGCCACCATACTAGGGCTCCGTATGTTAAAATTGGCCGAACAACCGCTGTGTAAAGCCATATTATTATCTTTGGGTGTAGTGCCCATTTATCTCCGAACATTTTCCTGCAAGAATAGAAAGCAATACTTGCCTTCCTTTTCTCTTTCAGTAATGTTTCCTTTCCACGAGAGCTTCGGATCTAGTATCACACCGAGATACTTAGGTTAGGTTAGGTTAGGGCGGTGATGGCCGGCTCAGAGAGCCGCATCATCCACTTGAGCCTGAGGAGGCTCTTTGTGATGCAGCATAGGCTTAGGTCCGATGCAGGTACTCATAGGCCGATGACCAGTGCTACGTAAGAGAGGACCAACCCGATCCTTGGATGAATCGGATTATCTGCCTCGGTGATGTCTCGCATAGCTCTGCGAGATCTACAAGGGTGGGGAAGCCCAGGTACTGCAGTCTTCGTCTGCTTAGGGCCGGACAGTGGCAGAGGAGGTGGAGGACGGTCTCCTCTTCCTCCTCATCCCTACAGCTTCTACAGAAGTCATTATGGTGCACCGACAGCCTGGACGCATGTGTTCCAAGCAGCCAGTGACCAGTAAGAGCCCTAACGGTCAGGGCGCAGCTTTCCCTGCTTAGTGACAATAGCTCCATTGAGCGTTTCGCTGAACGGCGTGGCCAGATCATTCTAGAGTGGCGGCAGCTGATGAGGTTTTCCCATTTCCTGTCCGCGAGGAGGTGGAAGTACTCCCTACAGAGTAGTCTGCGAGTGGCCAAGGGCATGTCAACTGACTCCCTCTCCGGCTGAAGAGGGGAGGTTGTACCCTGCCGGGCCAGCTCATCGGCAGTGCAGTTGCCCTCGATGTCCCTATGTCCTGGGACCCAGATGAGGTGGAGGTCGTACTGCTCCGCCATCTCGTGAAGAGATCTGCGGCAGGCGTTGATGGTCTTCGAGTTGGAAGAAATAGATTCGAGTGACTTCAGGGCGGCCTGACTGTCAGAGAAAATGCATAAGGGAGCTCTGCCCCTAGTTGGGGGGAGCTGATCAAGGGCTTCTTTGATGGCGTAAACTTCCGCCTGAAAGATGCTGCAGTGGTCGGGTAGCCTAAACGAGACGTTTAATCCCAGATGTTCAGAGTATATACCTCCTCCCACCCGGCCGTCCAGTTTTGAGCCATCCGTGTAGATGTGAAGGAACCCTAGGGGTTCAGAGGGTCCTAGGTTCCATTCCGTTCTGTCGGGGATGTAAACCTGGAAGGGTGTGATGGGGTGTTCAGTGGGGACACAGTAGTCAATGTTTCCCTCAGTAAGGTTTGGAGCAGAGCCGAGGTTCGTGTGTCCGAAACTCAGTCTTCTCCACAGACCCGCGCCCTTCAGCCTTAATGCCGAGAGTGACGCGGTCATCTCTCCCATTAGTTCAATTGGGAGGATATCCAGGAGAACGTCCAAGGCGTCTCCCGGAGTTGTGCGCAGGCTGCCTGACATACAGACCTCCGCCATGCGCTGAATTTTTCTTAACTTGCCCAGGCAGGTAGACCGCTTTATAGCTGGCCACCAGATTGCCACTCCGTAGAGGAGTATCGGGCGGATGATAGACGTGTACAGCCAACGGATAATTTTTGTGGTCATACCCCATTTTAACCCGATAGCCTTGCGGCAGGTGTATAGCGCAATTGTAGCCTTTTTGGCCCTTTCATCCGTGTTAAGGGACCAATTGAGCTTCCTGTCCAGGATAAGACCTAGATACTTGGCCTCATTTTTGAGGGTGAGGGGAACCCCGCAGAGTTTAGGGGGTATCATTTTGGGGATTTTGTATTTCCTGGTAAAATAGACTAGTACAGTCTTCGCTGGGTTTACTCCCAGACCAGACTTTGCGGTCCAGTCCGTCAGAAACTGAAGACTTTCGCTCATCCTGTCACAGAGTGTCTGCGGGAATTTTCCTGTGAACGCCAAGGCGACATCATCCGCGTAGGCCACGACACGACAGCCGCCCTCTTCTATGCCCTGGAGCAGTTCGTTGACCGCCACATTCCATAGGAGAGGGGATAGGACTCCGCCCTGAGGTGTGCCTCTGTTGACTTGTCTGGAGATGGTTGACCCCCCAGTGTTGCCTCCACCGTTCTGCTGCGCAAGATCCGGTCAATGAGGCCCACTGAGTGTTGATCAATTCCCAGCTTAGTCAGTGCTGATGTGATTGAACCTGGAAGGATGTTGTTGAAAGCGCCCTCTATATCCAAGAAGGCGACGAGTGTGAACTCCTTTTCGTGGAGCGATTTTTCTATGATAGTGGTGAGCGAATGGAGTGCTGTCTCTGTCGATCTGCCCCTCCTATACGCGTGTTGTGATCCTGATAAGGATGATTGGGGAATATTAGTTCTGAGATGTAGGCTGATGAGTCTCTCCAGCGTCTTGAGTAGAAACGAGGAGAGGCTTATCGGCTTCTCGGCTTATCCTTTGGCGTGCAATGCGATGGCTTGCCTGCCTTGGGGATGAATACAACTTTTGAGCGGAGCCATCCATTCGGAATGACTTCTGTGTCGAGGATGATCGCAAAGATCAGTCGAAGCCAGGGCGTGCATAGCTCAGCTGCGTAGCTAAGCTGTGCAGGTATCATGCCGTCCACCCCTGGGGATTTATATGGGCTGGTCGGTTCTCCGGGGGTTTCGAAAGGTAACTGGGTTGAACCTGTCGAAGCCTAGCGTTTCCAAATGTATCTGTGGTCAGAGAAAGAGTGCTTCTCCAGCACCCTCCATGACTTTAGGTTATCCCTAAGGGATTCAGATAGAAGGGTGATATCCAAAACCTCCCTACGATTTTTAATTATAAAGGTGGGTTCATTACCTGAGTTTCCCACCAGCAAGTTGGATGAAAGGATAAAATCAAAAAGAGACTCATCCCTGTCGTTGGTGTTAGTGCTGCCCCACTGATGGTGGTGGGCGTTCGCGTCGCACCCGATGATGAGACCCAGGCCCGTCTTCTACTGTCCTCGGTTACATGCTGCAGGGTTGGGGGGATGGGGTCCTGATCGTGCCCCAGGTATGCAGAGCATATCCGGAGGGAACCGTTTGGTCCCTCTAGACATGCGGTTATTATGTCTTCATTGCTGAAATTGGGGAGCAAGAAAAGAGTTAAGTCTTTCTTTGCGAGTATGCAGGCTCGCGATTTACCTGTTGTGGGGGCTGCGTATAGCCTATAGCCGGCTGCCCTCAACCCTTGGATTCTGTCGCCACAGATCCAGGGCTCCTGGATGAGGACAACGTCGGTGCCACCTTCTGTCAGGTGGATGAGTAGAGCAGAGGAGGCTGCTTTACTGTGGTGGAGGTTTATCTGCAGGAACGTCAAAGACATTCTGCACTTTCACCTCCACCGCAGTAGTGTCGGCGTCCGAGAGTGGCTCATCCTCTTCCTCGGACATTTCGACTTCGCGAAGGCCCCTCGCCAGTTCGCTCTCTTCGGAGGCGTAGTCCTCCAGAATGTCCTCGTCGTCGGACAACCCTGGCGCCTCCTCGATCTGAGGCTCCTCTATATCGAGGTCCTCTTCCTTTTGGCCCGCCTTGGCGTCGGCCTTATAAACGCGCACGGCCACGCTGTCGAAGCCGTACCGGAGAAGCCCCCCGTTATTCCTCAGCACCTCGACTGTCCCCTCATTTAGAGTCAGGACAACCTGGCGCCTCGGACCAACGGCCTCCTCGACCTTGGCGACTCGCCAATCAGAGGAGGGGATGTCGGGGTTACTCAGCTGCAAGAGCTTGAGTATTTTCTCCGGCTCCGCCGGCTTGTGGGACAGCCATGCTCTGGCTCTCGGTTTGCTGGGGATCTTGTCCCAGTCTCAGACAACGAGCTTCGCACCGGGGTACACCTCACCCAGTCCTGCGATCGCCCGCTTATAGAAGGTGACGGAGGCCGTGTCCTCGCCCTCGATCACCTTCACGCCACCCTGGTGCCATTCGGCATCTTCGCAACGAGGCAGTGCACCTCCCGACTCCAACAGCTCCTCCACGAACCGGTTGTGCAGCTCGCCAACGATCCAACGCCATTGGTCCCTCGGGATCTGTCCGTCACTGGAGCCCTCGTCCACCACTCCAATCAGGATCTTGCCCTTGGTCACCTCGAAGAAAGACCGCTGGGGCTGCACCTTGGAACGCTTCGGCTGCGGTGGTTGCACCTCAGATAAGCTCTGGCGTTTGGCAGCGCTTCTGCCCGCGTTCGCGCTAGTTGGGTGGGCACCGGGAGCTACTGCCCTTCCCGCCTTCTCAGGCTTGAAGTCTGACAGGACACCTCTCGCCCACTTTATGAGACCCGCCTGTTCCGGGTCCGCCTCCATGGCTGGATTGGCTCTCGCGAGGATAAAGGCCGCCCTTCTCCGCTCGTGATAGAGCGGCCTTTTCCTCTGCTGCTGCTGGGCCGTGCTTCCCGGAATGGGGTGCCTCTAGAGCCGCCTGCGGTGACGTCGAGGGACTTGCCCCCGATCACGCCGCTCGGCGGGCCCATCGGTTCGCCCTTTCCGTTGGCTCCGGCCCCCGAATAAAGGCGCTCTGAAGAGCTCTCCTCCTCCTTTTTGATACACTCTCGACCGCAAGGAGTCTTCGAGGTGTTTTTAGCGGGGGGGGGGTACCCCCTTTCGCCCTTAAGGTTTGGCGATCACCTATGTTTTCCTTGTTTAGTTGTTTATTGTTCATGTTTTGGTCCCACGAGTATGCTGGGTAGGGGATGGTCCGCCACGGTAGAGCCCGCATACCGTGGTAAGCCTAATTAAAACTGATGGGTCGGCCGGTCCACCAGAGTCCGCATACTAATGTCCAAGCACCCCCCGGACACGCATCCCTCGGCATATGCTGTTCCACTTTGGATTGGGGTAATTTTTTTTTTTTTGGGCAGCAGTTTTCTTCTCCCCGCCCGACTACCATTTGTCAGCATCCTCAGCAGAGACATGACCGTACTGGAACCTGCTTCCTGCCGCCCTCACGGGGAGAGTATAGTCGCACTTCCAACGGTGCGAACAGTTACGGCAGGTGATTTCTCACCCGTTATTCCCCCTGTCCGCCCGCTGGCTGACATTTGCGTATGCTACTGCTTTGACGCCACCCATATTGAGCTCATCCAATATGTTATTCATGTTTATGAGCCAAAGTAGAGGCGATAGGACGCCGCTCTGAGGTGTGCCTCTCTTCACTGACTGTGTGAGGTGAGTGCCACTAGTAGTCTCTTCTCGACGTGACCTACAACTTCGTGTAGTGCTGTTTCTGTTGACCGTCCTTTTCGGTATACATGCTGCGCGTCCGATAGGTGGTGTCTCTCGATTCTTTCTCGGATGTGAACATCTAACATCTGTTAGGCTTATCGGCCAATAGTCCTTCGCTAGAATGTGCCCCCTTCTGCCTGGCTTTGGTATAAATATGACTTTGGCTTCCTTCCACCTTAGCGGGATGTGCCTTAGTCTTATACAAGACTTGTATATGGCTTTAAGCCATCTACAGAGGATTCCTTTGGCAGTTTGTAGCATTGCCGGTATTATGCCGTCCGGGCCCGGGCTTTTGTATTTATCAAAAGACTCTATTGCCCACTAGATTCGTTCCTTCGTCCACCATGGTGGATACTGCTTCTTGGAGAATGAAACTTTACATGTCTCTTTGAATGCGTTGTTAAGGATGTTTGTAAGGTCCTCTACTTCCTTGTCGAGGGCCTTAGAGGAGGATTGTACCTTTACCCTCCTTTTGCTGACTTTTGAGTGGACAATTTCGCCGAATTTGTCCCAGTCTGTCCTGCGGGGGTTACGACTCGGTATCGGCTTATTTACCGATGCCGATAAGTCAAAGAAGATGTATCTGTAGTCCGAAAAGGAGAGTTGGGTCGAAACTCTCCAGTTCTCGACTTTATATTTGCCATATTCTATTTGAAGGGTGAGATCTAACACCTCTTCCCAGCCCTGAAAACCCTCCGTACTGGGGAATATGAAGGTTGCTGTGTTGGCCTTGTTACAAATCGTAACCTTACGACTAATAATGTTGTCAAAAAGAGACTCACCTCTCTCATTCGTTTCCGAGCTTCCCCAGAGCGAGTGCCTCGCGTTCGCGTCGCATCCCAGCACCAGGTTCGTCTTAGTGTCTTCGGCCCATTGCAGCAGCTTGACGACCGATTCAGGCAGAGCCAAGTTGGTGCACAGTACAGTGTATCCTGGGATCCTTAGGCCAGCAACTTGCTCGTCCCTGGTCCAAGGCTCCTGTATCAGTCCGATGTCGATATCCTTCTCACTAAGAAGGATCGTGAGATTTGCTGAAGCATGGGTGCTGCGCTTCAGGTTAATCTGCACGAGTTTCGACATCGGGGTTAGTTGGGGTTGTGTCCGGGGATTTGTCGTCGATGACCATATCGTCCAACAACCTGTTGGAGTCATCGACCTCCTCTAGTATCTCGTCCGGTTCGGCAAGGAAGACCTTAATCTTGGGCTTCCGTATGCCGTACCGGACCTTGTGGTCGTTAGCTTCGAGCTGCGACAGGCAGCGTTGATTAATGAGGAGAAGGAACGGCTGGCTCGACTTCATCTCTTTTCCCGCCTTGAGGATGGTCCAGTCTTCTGTGTGGACATCCGGATTCTGGGCCTTCAGACAGGCGATCACCCTTGCATGATCAGTTTGCCCCTTCGGCAACCAGATGCGGGCTCTGGGCCTCCCCGGAATCTCCCTGGCGTGTACTAGCCTAATCTTAAGGCCAGCCCAGGAGTCGCTAATCGTAGCCACACACTCCGCCAGGAAGGTCTTTGAAAACCCATCGTCACACCTGATGACCCAGTGCCCCCTGACCACGTCTGAGGAGTCGAAGGAGGGGATAGGGCCGGTCGGCACGGCAACCAACCTGTCGGTTACCATGTCGGCCAACTTGGCCTCTATCTCCTCCCACTTCTCCGACAGCAGACGGCCGTCGTCGTGGAGCTCGTCCACCAGAGCCATAGCCAAACTGTCTCTGGCCACCTCACTGAACTTCTTCGCCTAACTGACGAAGTTTGTTGCTCTCGGCTTGCCCTGTGGGTCCTTCGCCCTTTTAGGCGCGCTCACGCTCACCTTTTGTGAACGATTGCGCTTCGCCTTAGAGGGCTGGAGCGCCGCCGGGTTCGCCTTACGGTGCGCCTCGAATTCCGCGATCTCCGCAAGGAATCGGGCCTTACTCTCAGCGTCACGAGGGTCTATTTTGCCCTCAGCTTCGTTCTTGGCAATCTTGCCGAGAATGAAGCGGGCTCTGTTGACCCTCGCTCGTCGTTGCTGATGTGTCAGCTGCTCTAAATTTTTGTCTTCGGTGGTGCCCAGCTCAGCCCCACCTTTGTGGTCGGATTGGGGAGTGCTAGCTCTCCCCTCGGGTCTCGACGGAGCCGGGATGTCACGACTAGACATCGGCAGCTCATCTTCGTCGGTCTCCGAAAGTTTTTGAGTCGCCAAGGCCAAACTGGGCCTCAGCAGCTCCTCCTCGTCCTCTTCCGACAGTTTTTAGGGTTTATCCTCTCCCGGGAGTTCCGAAGCTCGCTTTGCTCGTCCTGGCAAGCGCAGCGGGCCAGAGGGGGTTTTGGGCTTTGAGGTTGGTCGACCCCAAAGCCGCGGCAAGGCATCTTACGACCCAGGGTTGCCCGGCCCTGGGAAGGCTGGATTAGCCCCTCAGCTGCGAACCGAAAGTCAGGGGGCACGGGTCGCTTCACACTCCTGACTTGAGGGGGGGCCTGTTAAAGACTTGCCCAGGTCCGCCCGACTACAATTGGTCAGCATCCCCGATCGAACTCGACCGAGGACCTGCTTCCGGCCGCCCTCACTTGGAGAGTATAGTCGCACTACCGATGGTGCACACAGTTACGGCAGATGACACGGTCATCCGTTGATCCCCCTGTGTACCCAATCGGCTGACGGCCAGCCTTTTTAAAGTCTGTGAAACATTTTTTACAATTCAATAGAGGAAGTATTTTCAAAGAGGACCCGTAGTTTTCAAAAGGGGTCGAGATTTTCAGAAATGTTAAGCGGGGGGGAGGCCGGCACTTGGTTACCCCCGGGCCCCGATTTTCTCTCGGCGGCCCTGACTAAATGCAAACTTAAATTAGTAAAGCTAATAATAAAAATGCTATTCAACGCTATATATTTTAAATACATATATCTAAAATAAGATATTAAAGCGATTTAAACCATTTCTGGTTTTATAAACCAGTCACCAGTTCTTTTTTGGGTAATAACTATTTTTAAGCTTTAGGTCTAACAAAAAAATATTATTGAACAAAAATAATCAAATAAAAATGTTCATTACTTAATAAAACAGAAAAGCAATACTGAAAAATACGTGTTTGAGGGGAATCGATCCCCTAATCAAATTGACGATGACAAACGATTTACCCATCTTGTTCTAGAGTGTTTAAGGCAATCTCAAAAGGCAAAGTACTTTCTGAACTTTGTCTGAAGAGGGCGGATGGGTCATTCACCGAGGACGAGGAGGAGAAAGCAGAACTTCTCCTGCAAACTCACTTCCCCATGTGTAGAACCATCTCCGATATAGACAACAGTTACGAAAGGATCTCCAACGGGAGACCCAACTGAAGCCTGGCTGCAGCGATCGTAACTGAACAAAAGATTAGGTGGGCGTTGAGTACACTCAGCCCCTACAAGGCTCCGGGGGTGGATGGAATCATACCCATCCATCTTCAGAAGGGTGTCGAACAGCTAATGCTGTTCCTCAAAAGTATTTTCCGGGGGAGCCTAGCAATGGGTTACATTCCTAGGGCATGTAGAACGGCTAGGGTGATCTTTATCCCGAAGGTTGGGAAGAAAGACTCCTTTCATCCCAAATCCTTCAGGCCGATCAGCCTAACCTCCTTCCTGCTGAAAACCCTTGAGAAGATTGTGGACAACCACATTAGAAACTCGCACTTGGTGCGAAGGCCTCTGCATGCGAATCAGCATGCCTATAGAGAAGGAAAGTCTACTGAATCGGCTCTCTTGAGCCTGGTGGACAGTATACAGCGCTCTGTAAAAGCCAAAGGGGTAGCTCTTTGTGCCTTTATGGACATAGAGGGTGCTTTTGATAACACAGCTCATGACGTTGTGGTAAGAGCACTCTGTAGAAGGGGAGTTGAGACGGGTCTCACGACCTGGCTGGGCAAACTCCTTGATAGCAGAATAGCAGAAGTGACTGTCAACAGTTAGACTGTTAGAGCTCAAACCACCAGAGGCTGTCCGCAGGGGGGTATCCTATCACCACTACTCTGGAGCTTCGTGGTGGACGAGCTGCTAGTTAAATTTACAGCAAATGGGTTTGAATGTCAAGGCTATGCCGATGATATCACTCTAGTCTGTAAAGGTAATTTTGAGAGCACATTGTGCGACAGCATCACACTGGGCCTAAGACTTAGACTGGTGCAGAGACGTGGGGCTGAATATCAATCCAGCGAAAACCACAGTGGTCGCCTTCACCAATCGCTACAAGCTGAAATCCATTCGGCCCATAGCCATTGGAGGCGCAGAGATTCCGATCTCCACTGAAGTCAAATATCTGGGAGTCATCCTAGACAAGAGACTAATGTGGAGACAACATGTGGAACACGCCGTTCGCAAGGCCACTATGGCCTTAATGAGCTCTAGATCTCTTGCAGGGAAAAATTGGGGAGTGGCTATGCGCACTTGTCAGTCCACTGCTCTGGATGTGCTACTCGGGCTTCCACCACTGCACTTGCATATCAAGCACAGTGCGCGCAGATCTACCATGAAGATAACAGGGGCAAGACCAGTTGACTCGGCCGCGACTGCAACTTACCTGTTATTAAAATATCCGCAGGATATTCAATTGGCCAAGTTTAGCTTTGATAAGCTCTTCAAAACAGAGCTTAGCAACAAGTCGGAGTGGACCAGCATGTCTACCACCTATGATGTGAAACCACATGCTATTAGGTGGTACACTGACGGCTCACTAACAGAGGATGGTGCGGGTGCGGGTGTCTGTGGGCCCCGATTCAAATATCACGAACCTCTAGGGAAATTCGCCAGTATCTTTCAAGCGGAGGTACACGCGATAGAGAGATGTGCCTCGTTCAATATTGAGCGGGGTTACAATCGGAGAGACATTGCCATTTTCTCCGATAGTCAGGCAGCAATCAGAGCACTCAGTGCCCATAAGATTATTTCCAGATTAGTTTGGCAATGTATAGGAACACTCAATGAGTTGGGTGTGAACAATAAAGTAACCATATACTGGGTACCAGGGAATGCGGGGATCCCCGGCAATGAAGTGGCCGATATAATGGCTAGAAAGGGGGCGAGCACGCCCTTCTATGGTCCGGAGCCCTTCTGTGGACTAGGGCCAGGAGTCATCAGCCAGAGCAGTCGTGTGGATCTCATGACTGCCTGCGATGACTTCTGGCGGTCGTCGAAAGGGGCAAGGCAGAGTAAACGTCTGCTAGGTAGCTACAATAGCAAGAGGACAAAGGACTGTTTGGAGTTGAGCAAAGGATCTCTCCGAATAGTCACGGGCTTCCTGACCGGGCACTGCAGACTGCGCAAGCATCTGCACAATCTCAGAATAGGGGAGGACAGTCTTTGCAGACTTTGTCTGGAAGGAGAAGAGACTCCGGAGCACCTACTTGAGGAGTGCCCGGCTATCAGTCGGTTGAGGTTGGCCCACTTTGGGGGCCTTACACTCACCACAAAGGAAATGAGGGCTCTTCGACCAGGCGACATCATCGCATTCTTGCGATCGATTGAAGTGTCCGAGGAGCTATAGCTCATACACTAGGACGAGGGCACAACAGACCCTAGTAGTCGCAGTGCACTAACCTCTAGCAAATTGTTATTATTATTACACTGAAAACTTTAAACGCGTTTATCTCAAAACAGCTTTTTTTGAGCTGACCGGAAACATAACTCGAACAAATCTTTACCGATCGATTCCAAATTTTTATAGTACGTTTCAAATTGTTGTCTCCAGAGAAGTACGTAGGGGTTTTTAAAAAAAGTAAATAGTTTTTTTTTATTAAACAAAAATGTGATGAATTTCATGGTCGCCAATGTCGCAATTTTGCGAAAAATTAATTTTAAAAAACCCCCTACGTACTTCCCTGGAGACAACAATATGGAATCAGAAAATGTTTGGTTTTTTGTTCTAAATCAAAAATTGTAGAAGATACGTTTCCGGCCGTGGACGCATCTGAGAAAAATCATGCCAGCGAATAACTGCTCCTGAGTCAATTCTTTTTTTTAATTACTAGAAATGTATGTTTTTTTGTAGTTTAATATTGATATTAAATATTTTAACCTCTTATTTTATCCTCTTCCACGCTAGATGCGACAACTGTCCGCATTAACGCGGCTAGAGGGTGTCCACAAGGCGGAGTGCTGTCTCCCCTATTATGGTCACTTGTGGTGGACGAACTTCTAGAAATACTACACAACCAGGGAATCGATGCCATTGGGTATGCCGACGACCTGGCCATTGTAGTCACAGGGAAGTTCGGCAACACTGTCTCCGAATTGATGCAAAGGGCACTCAATTTGGTCCTCGACTGGTGTACAAACGTGGGCCTCAACATCAATCCGCACAAGGCGGTTGTCGTACCGTTTACCAAACGGTACACCAATGACATTGGCCTCCTTGTCATTGGGGGGACCCCCGTAGAGCTCTCCA
The DNA here is from genome assembly GCA_018151655.1 of Drosophila bocqueti. NCBI lineage: Eukaryota > Metazoa > Arthropoda > Insecta > Diptera > Drosophilidae > Drosophila > Drosophila bocqueti. Next base: position 394,273 of record JAECXF010000048.1, read on the forward strand.
GTGAGGTCAAATATCTGTAGAAGGAGCCGCTAGAAGCCTTCTTAGAATCAAGCTCACATCTGGGTTACTGACAGATGATGCTGGTCATGTTAGGATTTTGAAAAATGTTTCTGGCTTAGAGATCTGCAGCCAAACAGATCTCATGACCACGAAACTCTACTTCGGGGCGAAATTTAGGACTCTCATCCCAGACCGTAGGGCGTGGGATAATGGCAACCCTTGCTGTGACCCCGGCAGCCTGCAGTGGTTCACTGATGGGTCCAAAACTGAGCAAGGGGCGGGTGCGGGGATCTTTGGACCCAACACCAGAGTCTCGATTCCACTAGGTAAATGGCCCAGTGTTTTTCAATCAGAGATTCATGCCATTGAGGCCTGCTCCAAACTCATCCTTGTTAAAAGAATGAGAGGAGCTACAATAAATATCTATTCGGATAGCCAAGCGGCGATCAAAGCGCTATCCTCTTGGAGGATAAGCTCCAAACTCGTCGCAGACTGCTGGACCAGCCTCCAGCAACTCTCCACTGGGAACAGGGTAACCTTGTGCTGGGTTCCCGGTCATGCCGGAATTCCCGGCAACGAAAACGCTAATGAGCTGGCAAGAGTCGGCTCAGCGACTCCTTTACACGGTCCGGAGCCTTTCTGTGGCTTTGGGTGGGCCGCAGCCAACGATATGGTTGGAAGATGGGTTAAAGGAGCTAAGTCCAGGCATTGGATATCCAGCTCAGGATGTCGTCAAGCTAAAGAGTTGATACATCCACTTTTGGGCAGGAACACTGATGGATGTTCCAGGATGGACCTAAGACTATTGGTAGCCTACCTCACCGGCCACCATGTCTTAAACTACCATCTTCACAAGATGCGTCTGTCCTCGGATACGGAGTGCAGGCTTTGTAAAGAAGACGACGAGACGACCAAACACATTCTTTGTGAGTGTCCAGCCATTATTTGGTCCAGAAGGAGGCACCTACATAGCGAGCTCTTGACAGCTTCGCAGATCAGGCAAGCCTCGACCAGAGACCTGCTAGCCTTCATAAGGGAGGCTGAGCAACTCTTGTCTCATTAGGGAGCAACATAGGCACAAAAGATCGCTCGGTCGCAGTGCCTTAAGTCTCTGTAGGGAGATCTCCCCCCCAACATTTATTATTATTAACCTCTTAATGAGTGTGAATTCACACAAAACGCACATATACTTTGCATTGTGTGCCGCAAAATCTAAAAATAAAACAAGCATATCCGTCTTGCTCTTTCCCCTTTTTCCATCGCCAACAGGCGTAGTGCAGTCAAAGCATTGAAGGTGCCCTTTCTATATAGTTTGATACTCTTTGTTTGTGTGGAAACATCGATGTTTTTCAAAATACATAGATTTTTGTGTGTATTGTCGATACATCGACGATGTTTCTAAAAAATTTTAAAATTGTTTGTGTACATTTCTTAAATTAATATATATCGGGTGCGAAGAAATTGTATCCATTGTTGTTGTTTTTTTTTTTTTGTCACCAAGGCACAGCGAATTCCGTCTTCTTGTGCTACCAGAGTTGGAATGAATTGCCACTCTGCAACTCCACTCCATACGACCCTTCCCTTGTCAATCTCACTCAAAGTTTACCAATCTAGTGTTCTCTTTCTAACACACGGTTTCTTGGTAACGAAGACGGACCTCACTCAGCAGCATGGACTGCGGCAGAGACTGTCGCAGTCTCTGCTGCTATGCCTTGCGCCCAAAACAGAAAAGTGTTCTTCCCCGGAATTCTTTCTGACAACTGTAGCAATCTCTCCCGCTATGCCTTGCACCCAAAACAGAAAAGGGTTCTTCCCCGGAATTCTCTCCGACATATATATTAATATTTATATATATAAATATATTTAGGATTTAATATAATTCAAACAAAAACATAAATTTATTAGATCAATATTATTTTAAATTATATATCAATACACTCCTGCCCAGAATTATACGACACCCTGAAAATTTTAGTTTTGACCCTCGTAATACAACAAAATCAAGTGTGCAGAATGAAACCTGGATCAATTCTACTTAAAATTATATATTCTTAACTCTGGTTGTATCTTGCACAAATGCCCGTTTTTCGTCATGCCTGCAACAGTAAAATTATCCGACACATGTCAATTTGTTAGATTCTAATGGTTTTTTCCTATTTCCTATTTTCAGCAATGAAGACTTCCTAACAGCATGTCTAGAGGGACCAAATGGATCCCTCCGGATATGCTCCGCATACCTGGGGCACGATCAGGACCCCATCCCCCCAACTCTGAGGCAAGTCACCGAGGACAGCAAAAAGCTGGGCGTGGACTTGATCATCGGGTGCGACGCCAATGCCCATCACCATCAGTGGAGCAGCACTGACACCAACGACAGGGGTGAGTCTCTTTTTGATTTTATCCTTGCATCCAATTTACTGGTGGGAAACTCGGGGAACGAACCCACCTTCATCACCAAAAACCGCAGGGAGGTACTAGATATCACCCTTCTCTCTGAATCTCTTAGGGATACTCTAAAGTCGTGGAGGGTGCTGGAGAAACACTCCTTCTCCGACCACAGGTACATCCAATTCACGCTGGGCTTCGATAGATTCAACCCGGTCACTTTTCGGAACCCCCGAAGGACTGACTGGGTGAAATATAGATCCCAGTTGAATAAGATCCTAAAACCCCCTCCAACCCCAACCAACCTGGACTACAGTCCAGAGGGGTTGGAGTGCCTTGTTAAAACCTTTACCGATGCTTGTAGCACGGCTCTGGATAGGTCCTGTCCCCGTAGTAGGAATGGAGGAAAGACTGGGAAGAAGCCACCGTGGTGGTGCAAAGAATTAGGTAGCCTCAAGAAGACCACGAGGCAGTCCTTCAACCAAGCCAAGAGCGACAATACGGACGCATCGTGGCGCTTATACAAAACAAATTTGGCCCTATATAACAGGGAATTAAGAAAGGCCAAGAGAAGGGCCTGGTCCGACTTTTGATCAGGAATCCAGGACTACTCAGAGGCGTCTAGGCTGCGGAAGGTCCTATCGACGACGCCCACCAACCCGGGCTTTGTCAAGCGTCCTGATGACAGCTGGACGACCTCTAGTGAGGAAACTCTCGGAGTTCTCCTGGATGCTCACTTTCCTGCTAGCTCGTCTCAGAGCAGTCCGCCTAACCCCCCGACACGGCGGGGTCCGTCCGAAATGGACTACCTTCTTAGTGATAGGAACAGCAAATGGGCAATAAACAGTTTTAGCCCATTTAAATCCCCTGGGGTGAACGGCATCATACCTGCACAGCTCAGCTATGCAGCCGAGCTATCCACTCCCTGGCTTCGTCTGATCTTCTCGATCATCCTCGATACAGGGGTCATCCCGAGCGGTTGGCTCCGCTCAAAAGTTGTTTTCATCCCCAAGGCAGGCAAGCCATCGCATTGCACGCCTAAGGATTATAGGCCGATAAGCCTCTCCTCGTTTCTACTCAAGACGCTGGAGAGACTCATCAGTCTGCATCTTAGAACTAATATTCCCCAATCATCCGTATCAGGATCTCAACACGCGTACAGGAGGGGCAGGTCGACAGAGACAGCACTCCACTCGCTTACCACTATCATAGAAAAATCGCTCCACGAAAAGGAGTTCACACTCGTCGCCTTCTTGGATATAGAGGGCGCTTTCAACAACATCCTTCCAGGTTCAATCACATCAGCACTGACTAAGCTGGGAATTGATCAACACTCAGTGGGCCTCATTGACCGGATCTTGCGCAGCAGAACGGTGGAGGCAACACTGGGGGGTCAACCATCTCCAGACAAGTCAACAGAGGCACACCTCAGGGCGGAGTCCCTCCTATGGAATGTGGCGGTCAACGAACTGCTCCAGGGCATAGAAGAGGGCGGCTGTCGTGTCGTGGCCTACGCGGATGATGTCGCCTTGGCGTTCACAGGAAAATTCCCGCAGACACTCTGTGACAGGATGAGCGAAAGTCTTCAGTTTCTGAAGGACCGCAAAGTCTGGTCTGGGAGTAAACCCAGCGAAGACTGAACTAGTCTATTTTACCAGGAAATACAAAATCCCCAAAATGATACCCCCTAAACTCTGCGGGGTTCCCCTCACCCTCAAAAATGAGGCCAAGTATCTAGGTCTTATCCTGGACAGGAAGCTCAATTGGTCCCTTAACACGGATGAAAGGGCCAAAAAGGCTACAATTGCGCTATACACCTGCCGCAAGGCTATCGGGTTAAAATGGGGTATGACCACAAAAATTATCCGTTGGCTGCACACGTCTATCATCCGCCCGATACTCCTCTACGGAGTGGCAATCTGGTGGCCAGCTATAAAGCGGTCTACCTGCCTGGGCAAGTTAAGAAAAATTCAGCGCATGGCGGAGGTCTGTATGTCAGGCAGCCTGCGCACAACTCCGGGAGACGCCTTGGACGTTCTCCTGGATATCCTCCCAATTGAACTAATGGGAGAGATGACCGCGTCACTCTCGGCATTAAGGCTGAAGGGCGCGGGTCTGTGGAGAAGACAGAGTTTCGGACACACGAACCTCGGCTCTGCTCCAAACCTTACTGAGGGAAACATTGACTACTGTGTCCCCACTGAACACCCCATCACACCCTTCCAGGTTTACATCCCCGACAGAACGGAATGGAACCTAGGACCCTCTGAACCCCTAGGGTTCCTTCACATCTACACGGATGGCTCAAAACTGGACGGCCGGGTGGGAGGAGGTATATACTCTGAACATCTGGGATTAAACGTCTCGTTTAGGCTACCCGACCACTGCAGCATCTTTCAGGCGGAAGTTTACGCCATCAAAGAAGCCCTTGATCAGCTCCCCCCAACTAGGGGCAGAGCTCCCTTATGCATTTTCTCTGACAGTCAGGCCGCCCTGAAGTCACTCGAATCTATTTCTTCCAACTCGAAGACCATCAACGACTGCCACAGATCTCTTCACAAGATGGCGGAGCAGTACGACCTCCACCTCATCTGGGTCCCAGGACATAGGGACATCGAGGGCAACTGCGCTGCCGATGAGCTGGCCCGGCAGGGTACAACCTCCCCTCTTCAGCCGGAGAGGGAGTCAGTTGACATGCCCTTGGCCACTCGCAGACTACTCTGTAGGGAGTACTTCCACCTCCTCGCGGACAGGAAATGGGAAAACCTCATCACCTGCCGCCACTCTAGAATGATCTGGCCACGCCGTTCAGCGAAACGCTCAATGGAGCTATTGTCACTAAGCAGGGAAAGCTGCGCCCTGACCGTTAGGGCTCTTACTGGTCACTGGCTGCTTGGAACACATGCGTCCAGGCTGTCGGTGCACCATAATGACTTCTGTAGAAGCTGTAGGGATGAGGAGGAAGAGGAGACCGTCCTCCACCTCCTCTGCCACTGTCCGGCCCTAAGCAGACGAAGACTGCAGTACCTGGGCTTCCCCACCCTTGTAGATCTCGCAGAGCTATGCGAGACATCACCGAGGCAGATAATCCGATTCATCCAAGGATCGGGTTGGTCCTCTCTTACGTAGCACTGGTCATCGGCCTATGAGTACCTGCATCGGACCTAAGCCTATGCTGCATCACAAAGAGCCTCCTCAGGCTCAAGTGGATGATGCGGCTCTCTGAGCCGGCCATCACCGCCCTAACCTAACCTAACCTAAGTATCTCGGTGTGATACTAGATCCGAAGCTCTCGTGGAAAGGAAACATTACTGAAAGAGAAAAGGAAGGCAAGTATTGCTTTCTATTCTTGCAGGAAAATGTTCGGAGATAAATGGGCACTACACCCAAAGATAATAATATGGCTTTACACAGCGGTTGTTCGGCCAATTTTAACATACGGAGCCCTAGTATGGTGGCCAGCGCTAACTAGGGCTTATTACATCACAAAATTAACGATACAATGCGCTCATGCCCCGCAGCAGCACTAAATGCTATCCTAGACATAATGCCGATAGAACTGTTCGTAAAGGACATGGCCGCGCAGAGCGCAGTAAGACTGAAAGCAAGTAACTGCTGGAGGGAATACGGCGCAGGCCACGGCAAGATATTAGAAGGAATCAAGTTAGAAGCAAACGCACTAGTGGACTACATGACTACGGAGATGAACTTCCGAAACGCCTACACAACCACATTCCCAACAAGGGAAGACTGGAGAAGGGAGAGAGTAATCGGGGCGGAGGAGGTATCCCTCTACACCGATGGCTCCAAAATGAGTTGTGGCGTGGGGGCTGGGATCTTCGCTGAGCAATGGGGGATCGAGGAGTCCTCCACTCTCTCAGACTCAGCGACGGTCTTTCAGGCGGAGGTACTCGCCATAATGGAAGCAGCCAAGCTTTCGATACGGCGAGAACTTAGCGACACCAAAGTACGGTTTTACTCTGATAGCCAAGCGGCTATAAAATCCCTAGCGGTCGTGAGAACAACCTCACGGATGGTGGCAGAATGCAAGAAGGCCCTTAATAGACTTGCAGAGAGAAACGAGGTACAAGTCACCTGGGTACCGGGTCATTGCGACGTCCCAGGGAACGAGAAAGCGGACGAATTAGCCCGAGCAGGTTCGCAAGGGCAAGATACCAACGTACCGACAGCGATCTCGTTAAACTCGGTCCAGACAAGGATCCTGACCACTTCAAACAGACAGCCAACAAGGTATGGTCAAGTAAGAGTGAACACAAGAGATCAAAGAAATGTTGGCCGACATACGACAATAATCGAACTAGAGAGCTGCTATCCAACAGCAAGCGGGATATCAGAAGATTCACAGCAGTCGCAACAGGTCATTGGGCGATCGGAACGCACGCAATGAAGATGGGGCTGCCATACAACGCTAGCTGTAGAAGCTGCAGAGAAATTACGGAACCAGAGACACCAGAGCACCTGCTCTGCTTTTGTCCGGCCCTAAATCACATCAGACTACGCCACTTCGGAGCCTACCAGCTGGAGTCATTAGAAGGCATAGGAGAGCTGAAGGTCTCAGCGATCCTAGGCTTTCTCAGCGACTCAGGATGGTACTAAAGGGCAACTACGACCACAACATGACAACAGAGGGAGTTGACCAAAAAGGAGCCCAGCTCTACTTCGAGGCTCCAGAAGGGGGCCTCACCACTACAACCTACCTAGCTAAAAAGGCTAATGAGCAGAGTTTCATCGACGAAAGTAGCACCGATTCCAACGCTTTGTTGACTTCTCTTGTTCCCCTCCAACTTAGCGGATTTAACGCAGAAACTAAGTCAAACATAATTATTTGGCAAAATTCACGCCCTTCCTCGCCCTGGTTTTGTAGACCTATTCGACTGCAATTCAAACGCGAGACCAAGGAATCGACAATTGAAGAGAAGCGTTTTGTTGACGAGCAAATAACATCTCTTACCAAATTTGATACTTTTCAAGATGGTAAAAGTATAGGCGTCAATTTTAAACTCACTTTTACAATGATAGACGGTAAAGTTTGCAATGTGGTTACTGAAACAACATCATCGATGAGATGCTATTTGTGCAAAGCTACTTCAAAAAATTTCAATGACATTGAAGCTATGAAAAAACTTGTCGTCGACACTTCCAACTACCAATACGGTTTATCTACTTTGCACTGTTGGATACGTTTCTTTGAGTGTCTTTTGCATGTAGGATACAAAAAAGAAGTTGAAACATGGCAGTCTCGAAGTGCAGAAGTGAAACAATCGCTTGCTGAACGTAAAGCCGTGATTCAAAAGGCGTTTAAAGAAAAATTGCAATTGATTATTGATCGTCCCAAACCAGGAATGGGAAATTCGAATGATGGAAACACGGCTGGACGTTTTTTTGAATATTCCACTGTTTCAGCTCGTATTTTGGGTATTGATTTTGAACTAGCTGAAAGATTCCACAAGTTTTGTCGGGTGGCTTTAATGTGAAAGTGCAATTATTCGAAAAATACTGTCACGAGACTGCCCAGTTGTTTGTGTCAAAATATAAATGGTATAGTATGTATACCACAGTGCACAAGGTACTCATTCATGGACCCAAGATCATCGAAGTGTCAATTATGCCAATAGGGCAATTGTCAGAAGAAGCGCAGGAGTCACGGAATAAGGATGTCAGAAACTATCGATTGAGTTTTTCGCGAAAATGTTCCAGAGTCAAGAACATTCAGGATATTTTTATGCGACTCCTCGCTTCTTCAGATTCCCTTATCTCCATTATGAGAAAATCGCGGCCAAAAAAAGGCAAAAATTTGTCTCATGAAGCGTTTAAACGTTTATCATATAAAAAGGGTGACGATAGTGATGATAGCGTAGGAGATGGCAGTGACAATGTTACAGATGAATATGATAGCGATTAGCATATTTAATGTATCTACTTTGAAACAGTAGCGAAACAATGACCTTTTTTGTTGATGAATGTGCTAATAAATCCTCAAAAAACAAAAAATTCACATTTTCTGAATGCCCGTCCTTTCCCACCAATTTCTTTTGTCATTTTCGTAATCAGCGACCCCAAAAACATTTACAATATGAATTTCAGCAAAAACGCACAATTTTTGGGGAAAATGGTCCGCCATTTTGGGTCCGCCATTTTGAATTTTGGATTTTTTTTTTATAATTTTCGTAATCAGCGACCCAAAAAACTATAAATCTGAAAATTTAACAAAAATCCATTCACTTTTGAGGTTTTGGCCAAGAAATTGGGATTCCGCACCACAGTGCAGCGTGGTAAATAACTCGAAGTATATGTTTGATTTTATACTCTTTTAGTTATTTTCAGTGTTGCCAAAAGCAAAAACGGATTCCACCGTAGAGGCGCTTTGAATTTCCGATAGATTCATTTTCATCTTTCAATTTCTAAAAAAAAAAAAACATTATAAAAAAATAAATTGAAATAAATAAAAAATTTCAAATAAAGAATATTGCCAATAATATAAAAATCAGTCATATATTTATTTCAACACTCAAACATTCGATATCTTCGTAATTGAGAAGCGAAACCGCATCGTTTACCACGGTGCAAACAATGGTTTCTTCTTCGTCATCTGCTGCGTATTTTTTGGAAGACTTGATCTGCCCCAATAAAATTTAATATTTCATAATGTTATAATGAATATGTATACCTGCATCCAGCTTTTGTAGGATCTCCGACAACGGGCATGATCCATTCTTCTCTGCCATTATTCACTAAACCTTTTTCGCCATTTTAAAATTCGTCCGTTTCGCGTGTTTACGTTATGCGTGAAAGAGCGCGTTCTCAAAGTTTTCAAAACCTTCATCGGTATCGAAATCCGTTAGAAATTCCGCTAGCCGCTAGGGCCATATTTTTTCCCGCCAGCAAACCCTGAAATTCGCCAGATCTAGCGGCATTCCGCTAGAAATGGCAACACTTATTATTTTTCTTTCAAAGGTGATGGCACCAAAACATCGATAGTCAAAAATATAAAACGTTGTTTTTTCCAAAACATCGACATATCTATGTTTACATCGATGTTTTCTGCACCTCTAAAGCTGTCAAGTAATAAATATATATATATATTAACAAATATTGTAGGGTTGCCGACTATTTTTAAAATATCGTATCGATGATATTTTTGATATTAAAAAAATATCAATTTGATATTGATATATGTATATCATTTTAAAATATCGATATATCAGATATTTTCGATATTTTTAAATTTTCCTTTAATTCTACCAAAAATGTGTCCGTCCCACATTAAAAAGATGTATGTACATATGTAAATAACACATTTAATTGCATTTTAAGTATTAAAGTTTAATCTAATTAATATTAATTAGATCAAAATAAAGCATAATTTTAGTATAATTAGCTTTAATATGCATGACGCTCGTTTTCGCGCTCGCTTCCTACAATGCAAGTGTGGCCACCGCAAATATATCAACAAAAAAAAACGAATATTTGATATATCGCCAAAAACTATATCGCGATATAAATATATCAATTTGAAAAAATATCATGCGATATATCGATATTTTGATATTTTTCCGGCAACCCTAAAATATTGCGATTAATAAAGTGCAATTACAACTAGACACATAAGGGCTTAAATGATTCCATCACGTAAGCGCATACTTATTATAATTATTGTGATTATACTATCAGCTTGTTTGTTGAGAATATTATTTCAGAATTCACCAATGCCAATTTTGAATGTAAGTACTTTCTATTAAAGATATTGATAAATGAAAGCATGTACAAATATATTATATTTTTTTTTTATCTACTGTACAGAACCAACCAGACTATTTAAGAACTGATGGTGCGCCGGTTCAATTGTCCGTGTTTTATGAGGCGTTGTGTCCGGACTCAAAGTATTTTTTTACCAAACAGATGTTACCAACTTTTATTGCTGCTTCATCGATTTTGAATGTCCATCTCGTTCCCTACGGGAAAGCAACAACTATTGAAAAAAAAGAAGGTGAACTATCATTTGAATGTCAACACGGACCGACAGAATGTCAAGCAAACATATACCACGCCTGTGTCGTAAATATTATTGAAAACGAACTAGTTCAATTACAAATAGTAACTTGTATGATTCAAGATAATCGTTTACCGCAAGATGCTATGCTTAAGGTTAGTGTGCTCCTTGTTGTATGTCCATTTTTGTTAATCTAATTTTGTGTTAAGTTTGCAATTTGGTCTTTTGTTGTTTTGTTTTGTTTGTTTGGGGGATGTAACATGGTAACATTAAGAAATCTTTAAATTGATTCAATTTACAACAAATTTGTCTGAAGTACTGAGAATATCTTTGATGTATTGCGATAATTAGCCGATATTTTCAGTCGGAACCATTCGGTTTATAACCAGCTAAAATAGTTTTTTATGACTTTTCGTCTAATGTTTTTTTTCTATTTGTAATACATATACATATATCCTGATGAGCAAAATTTTTAAAATATTTTATTATCAATTTTCCGATTTTTCCTATGGCAGCTAGAATCATACAAAATAGCTTTAAAACTGAGGGACTAGTTTGCGTAGAAACGAACGGACGGACAGCCGGATAGACGGACTTGGCTAGATCCACTCGGCTGTTGATGCTGATCAAGAATATAAATATATATTATAGGGTCGGAAATGTTTCCTTCACTGCGTTGCAAACGTCTGACTAAAATTTTAATACCCTGCAAGGGTTTACAAATTGTCTCACTACTATTAAATTTGATCAAAATCGCCATAGGAACGTTCACGAAATTTATTGAAAAACAAGAAAGGAAGCTAACTTCGGCACACCGAAGTTTGTATAATACCTTTGCAGCTTACAATTGGATCAATATAATTTAATCCAATTCCGTTGCCATAGCAATATATAGTTGACCGATCTTGATCAAATTAAATCCGAAATTCTAGAATTATACAAAATGGCCATGTCTCAAATTTAATGAAAATTTTTTGAAAACTAGCAAACAGTTTTTTTCCTAAAAAATTTCCGATCGGTCCTATGGCAGCTATATGATATAGTAGTCCGATATTGATAAAATTAAAACGGAAATTCTGAAATAATAAAAAATGGCCATATCTCATAATTTTCGGACCACTATATCATATTGCTGGCCTATTAAATATATATGCAATTCATTTAGTTTGTTCGCAATATTTTTTGCTCGCAGCATTTTTCCCTCGCAACATTTTCCTTATGTCAGTACCCAAGAAAACGGAAAGTCCGAAAATTGTCATCTTCTACTTACAGCAAGGGTATTTAAACTTCGGCATGCCGAAGTTAGCTTCCTTTCTTGTTTATTTGTATTTTTATTTTTTTTTTTAATTAGGCGTTGATGCACTAAGGTCAGTAGATTCAAGTATGACACCAAGCACATGCTTGTTCGTGTTAGTAGGCGTGTCTAATGAAAGTATAGAAAAGGAATACAAGGAAGTTATTACTGGCGTGCTGCCAGATTGTTTGCCTGCATGCGTACTAAGTGGGTTAGAATTAAAGTTTTTAGTTTGGTAAGGCATCAACATTTGATGTTATTATGTACAAATCGTTAATCGCACATAAGACTCTAAAGGATTCATGCAATTCGAAAGACGTTCTACAGTGGCGCATAACTAAATGAATATATGATCTAGTATTTCTACTCGGTACGTGAAAATTCAATTGACCCAACAAGTGAGCACTTTCCATGTCACCGTGGATTAAATTAAAAATAAAGGTAATGCCAAGAATGGTTCTACTAATATTAACGATGGTAAGTTATTTAAGAGGACTCTGCTAGAAAACGAGAGTAACTTCTGGTTTGCATCCAAGTTTAGACCGCGTAATGCGAAAAGTAAAAAGTTTCTTTGAACCGACTCAATGCGTTTACTATGGACCCCATGCTGAGGACTTCTAACTAGAGTTGAGCATGGACCGTGTTTTCTTCGGGTCACATCGTTTCACGACAGGCGCACGCGTGTGCGTGTGCAAAACTAAGATTTTGTCCATGGGCGTGCGTGTTCGTGTTTCGAAATTCGGCACGAAATAACACGAACACATATAGCACGTAATATTTTTTTTTTATGTAAGAGGCTAATATTATGAAGGGCCTTCAGTTAGTCCTTAGAAAAATGTTAAGTATACCAGAAAGTTCAGCTACTAGTGAACGAGTATTTTCCACATCTGGGAAAATCATTAATAACCGTAGGACGAGATTCTCAAGTTCTAATCTTGACAAATTGTAATTTTTTAAGTTAAAGTTAAGCTCTTTAATTTTAAGCTATTTTTAAAGAACTATCATGAATTAATTATTTAACAAATTGTTTAAAATACGCTTTAAATTTCGTGTTGGACCGTGTTGGGTCAGGTTGGGAACATTTTTGAGCGTGCGTGTTGAAAAATTTAATTTTTGTGTCCTGCTGGGTCTTGCCGAAAAATGACAGTCCATGCCCATCTCTACTTCAAACGCAAGATCCATATTCTTAGATAGGACGAACTAAAGAAATATATAGGGATTTTGTAACATAAGGGTCAGTAAATTCTTTCTATCACCGCATGAAATATGATCAATAAAGTCAAGTTTAGGATCCAGGCGGACATCAAAATCATCAACTATAGCAATTCTTTCCAAAGAGCAGCAGTTCAGCGTGTATGTGGCAAGATGGGAGAGACACGAGATAATGTCATTAGCTTGCATTTAGACCCGTTTAAGTTTAATAAGTTTATGCGGCACCATGTTTGAAAATTATGAAGATTTGTGTGTAACTCAGACTGCGAGGAAGCGTTCTTAAATTACACATTAGTACTCTGTAATTAATCAGAACTTTGGGCAGGTCGTTAATAAATAATGTAAACAACAGGGGACCCAAATGGCTCCCTTGCGGGACGCCAGAAGTAACCATGAGAACATTAGATTGGGTATTTTTAAATATGACCTTTTGCGACCTGCCATTCAGATAACTTGAGATCCATCTGAGAAGATCAGCCGGAAATTCCATTAGATCGAGTTTCCGAACAAGAAGAGAATGGTTGACAGAATCAAATGCTTTACTGAACATGAGCACCCACTTACTCCACTTGGAATAACCCCTGTTTCGAGAATGATCAAAAGATCAGTCGAAACAGGACGTGGATTGTTCAGCTGCGTAGCGAAGATGTGCAGGTATGATGCCGTCCACCCCTGGGGATTTGTATGGGCTAAAGCTGTTAATTGTCCATTTGAGTGACGCGTTCTTTTTTATTTACAGCTATCGCAGTGGGAAGTTACTTTTTACATACCCATAATCTTCTGAAAGTTCTTTATACACAATTCAGCTCTGAAACAGACTTAGCCATTTGAACCTTTTTTAGGCAGTCTTACATCCTAGCATACTAGAATGTAGTTTTCAAACATTTTGTGCTCTTTTCGTTTCAGTGCGCCAAGAAACATAACTTTGAAAATACTGACCTCATTGAAAAGTGTGCCGGCAGCGAACATGGTCTGGAGCTTCTTAAATTAAACGGAGATGCCACTCTTGCAATAAGACCACCCGTGACTTTTATTCCGACTGTGACAATTGACGGATCACAAGGAAGACAAGCGTCTATTTTGAAAAACCTGCTTTCTGAAGTATGCAAATCTGCCGGTGATACTATGGAAATTAGAAATATATGTAAATCCCCAAACCTATGAAGTCCTAAATCTTTAATCCGTATTTAAAATAAAACTGAAAATAAATTGAATGACACTTTTAAGTTTTACCTATTGCAGTTTTATTATATAACTAGCATGACCCTGCAGCGTGATATATTTCCGTATATTTGGCGGATAGATGATGATTATGACTCGGCCTTCTACTTTCGCAGAACCCAGCGTCAGCTACTCTGAACCAGTTACGGAGTTTATTTGTGTGTGTGTAATGAACATTTTGTTCTTACTTTTTTTCTTTGCTTTTATGTGGGTGGTAAGGGTGCATCAGACCAAGGCAAGATCAGCATAGTATTTGCTGATGTATATTTCTTGGCTCTACTGGTCCATCATGTCGACTCGTAGGTGAATATCTATCTGATAGACTCCATCTTCTCCTCGGAGAGGGTCCTCCTGGAAAGGTACTACGGTACGGCTAATGCGAGCGGCAATTTCCTGTGAATCCTCCAACCAATAACAACTAGGTTCTATTAATTGTATGTGCTCGGTTTATTCGGAGATGTAGACTAAAACTTAGCTTCAAAAAATATGCCTATGGAGGCAGTAGTTGACAAAATGTAGTTTTATGTAAACAGACCGCGACAGCTTTAACGAAAGAAGAAGGAGGGCAAAAAAAGAGACTCGAAGAGCGCTGCAGGTGCCGCGGGACACCTACGCGCGCATGACTAGGTGCTGGTGGTCTGCTCCGAACATACTCTCCGCGTTGGAAGAAGTACGGTTCCAACTATGTCAGAATGGATGGGTAGAACGGTTAATTGGCGACGGCTCTCTTGATTAGACCCGTAACTGTATGGACCATTGCTACTCTGATGACGCCGTCCCCGCCGGGTTTGACTTCCTGTATGCACCCAAGCTGCCATCTTAATGGAGGTATGTTGTCCTCCTTCAGCAACACTATGCTTCCAACTTTGCACTTGCTCCTTTCTTGCAGTGGGGACAAATACTCGCTGTTCCATCTCTTCCAGAAGTGCGTTGCATCCGTTGCCATCTGCTGAGGTGGCCTTCGCTAAGATGAGTGATGTCAGGCTCAGGAAACTTGGTGTAGCTGAAACCCTTTAGGAAATGCGTAAGCGTTAGCACCTCATGGTTTTCAGTATTTTCTAAAATTGGAGAGAGTGGACGGTAGTTAAGGATGGCAGAAATCTCATATGAAAGAGTTTGTAATTCATCGATGGCTAAGATGGATGCACCGACGACTCTGTATAAGTGAAGATTAGCCGACTTAACAGCAGGCTCCCATTAACCTCTGAAGTGTGGGACACGAGGAGGGATGAACTTCCAATCGATCCCATCAGCTAATCAGGCGTAAGATATCGATGCCTTGTGCGGTTCGCTCAAAAATAGCTTCCGCAGCTCGCTCTTTTTACCGACAAAGTTTGTAGCACTATCACTTCAAATGGTTCGCGGACTGCCTCGAAGACTGATGAATCGTCTCAGCGCAAAGACGGCGATGTAGCACTTATGGGGTGCTTTGTTCTGGTCTCTGCCTTATAGTCTACTACTGCTGGATTAGGATGCACGCGACTCGCTGGCAGGCTACCCATAACATGCTCCCAAGTCGCAGGCTTCATTCGGAAACATCGGTCTCATTTATTGATGACGCTAACAACGAACTTGCGGCCTCCATTCGGCCCGAACCTTTGCCGTAATGTGGCAAGCAACGCCTGTGATCCTGCATGCATGTATTTCTCATGTTAAACGATAACGATGATTGCCTTGGTGAGTGGATGATCCTTGGGCAAAAGTATCGGATACTGCATATCGTAGTCCAAGTTGGAGTTTTGAAGCTTTCCACCAACGCGAAGTAACCCATCGGAACCGAGCATAGGCCTAAATGAAACCAGTTTGCTTTTCTGCGGACACGGCTTGCCCTGGCTAAGAAATCCATACTCTTTCGCCAAGTGAAGCTGTTGGATGCTCCTCAGAAGAAGTACATTTCCCGAGTTGATCTCCTCCACTAAAAGACGGCCTTTTAATGGTGTGTTATGCGCACATATAAACAATAATAATAACAACAATAAATACATTGCAGCACTTCGTTCCAATGTATAAGTAAAGAGTCGGCAGTGCATATGAAACATGAGCACCACTTACTTGGCGACTCGGAGGAAATGCAGAGTCAGCGTTCTCACGCTGGCAAAGACATGGGCGCATATATATACTTTCCCATATAGGCATATATATAGGAAATATATATAAGAACGCCGCTCCGCTGCTGGCGTCACCGGCAACGGAGCTCTGCGGATTTTAGCCATGTTCGGAGGGGGGTGGCTTTATTCTGAAATGCACTCGATAAGAAAACACGGAAGAACTTCGGGGTATTACGCGACGGGCGTATGTCTTTATTTGTAGAATGGTAAATTGGTACTAACAAGAAGAAGGCTTAAATCTAGCTTGGGGAGAGCGGATTAGCAGCTCTATGCACGAAAATGCAGTGGAAGAGGGAGAGAGAGAGCGAGTGTACGGGATCACACTGCTTCCGGAAAATAAACGCCCTTCTGGCGTGAACACCAATCAAAATGTAACAAAACTGAATCAATCAATAAAAGAACGTTCGGAAAGACATGTGTTGCCCCGGACAGAAGAAACCATAACTTGGAATAAAGAATATTATTTTATTTGGCGGCTAAAACGTATCCCTTTATATGAAAGAACTGCACTGGACACATTTCCAAGGACCTGGAAAACTCCAAGACAGCAAAAGCTGCGGAGAAAGTGAATACTTAAGGCAAGATTGCGACGAGACTGGTGGAACAAGCCACTGCGACTAGAACCATTGCCAACAAGTAAGAAAGCTACAGTCGTTCGTGAACGACTGTTATATACCCCGTACCAAAATATATCGCCGCTCGAATTAGCTCCCGATTATAAATAAACATACATATGAACATACATAATACTTCGCAAGTATATAAGAATGTTTGTATTTGCATATGTACATACATACATACATTTATAAGACTGAGACCAATTCTCTGTACCTTTCTAGCCATTTGGTTGCTCTCATCCTTTTTACGCTTCTCCTTTGTCATGTCTTTGACAACGATAAACAAAAGTCAGCTGATCGTGACTTTTGCCTATTAGAGAAATGTAAACAAACTCGCTCTTTGCAAAACCACCACCATCTCATGTACTTGCGTGTGCAAGACAGAGAAAGAGATAACCCCTCTCTCTTTTTTGCGCACAGGAGTTAGTTTCTTGCACTCATCAGTTTTGTTGTTGTTTTTTGGGATGCACCTGTTGCTAGCTGCCAAAAAGATAGCACACTGATAAGTAAATAACTTTTGTGTTTTTCACCCGATCTTTACCAGATTTTCGGTATTGATAAATGTTCTACATATGCATGCCTATGCACAAAAAGAAAGATCTATGGTAATATTTGTGGCTGCAAAACGTTTTTATTGATTTGCGGGGGAGTGGGAGGGAAATTTTGAAATCTGAAACAAACTTGATCTGCGTGCAAAACATTCCGACCTACATACAGAATTTGGTGGCTCTAGCTCTTATAGTTGCTGAGATCTAAGCGTTCATACAGACGGACAGAAGGACAGACAGACATGGCTATATCGACTTGGCTGTTGATGCTGATCAAGAATATATATACTTTATGGGGTCGGAAATGCTTCCTTCTGCCTGTTGCATACATTTGCACAAAATTAATATACCTTTGTACCTACGGTACATGGTATAAAAATATATAATCATCGAAGGAGGAGGGCGAAAATTTTAACACGCAGAAGAGCAAGTTAACAACTATTATGATCATGAAAAACGAAAAATTAATTTAAATCCAGTGCAGTCTGTAGTGCTCCACTATTTGCAAACAGTCAACAGCCGTCGTTCGCTACTTCAGCAGCAAGTAGAATCAGCTAAGGATCCCTCCGCCCTTGGCATCCTTCATTGGTCAATTCCTCATCGTAGCCCGTAAAGCTATACAAAATAATAGGCAGGATACATTCACCCGGGAGTGAACTAATTTAAATTTTCTCTCCGCCAGTTGGCGTCAAATAACGGAGACTATTATTTTTTCATCTTGATGTTAATCGTCCAAATTCCAATTTTACAATGGGCGGATAAGAGTCCAAGCCCGAGGTAGATGATAGCAACGCTAATGTTTTTAATACCGTTGTGGTTGATACCACACCTCATCTGTCCCAACTCACTCGAGAATAAAAACTGTAACCGATCAGGAAATAACACCTCCAGCCCCAAAAGCGCTCCCACAACGGGAAAAAAGGTGCCCAGCCGATTGCCCTGCCGACCAATGGACAGTGTTTACTGCAACTATACGTGCAGTCACTGCCTACCAGAAAATTAAATAGAGTGTCCCTCTTCCTGCGGATTTTCAGTCCACAGAACTTCCAATCCGCTCTCCCAAGCTAGTTTTAAGACTTCCTATATTCAGTTCTAAGTACCTATTCAACAAATAAACATCGACGCACGTCGCGCAAGATCCCGAAAGTTTATACAGTGCTTTTTCTTATCGAGTGCATTCCAGGCAAAAGCCTGGAGCATTGGACTACATTATCAAATGGAATGGTCTAAACTGTGCTCAGAAATATAAGATATAAGAGTACAATTTTATAAATCCTTAAGTGCTTAAAAAAAGCTCTGTAATATTAACGCAGACGAAAATAAAACACTTTGAGATACCTATTAAAAGAAAAAATGAAATCCGTGCATTAGTCTCAGATAGTAAAAACAGACTAAGCAGCTTAAATTGGGTGCAAGCATCTTAAGACGCTTGTGTGAACAATTGATTAGTGTATCAGATAGGCATAAATTTCAACTATTTGCTAGTCTATATTATGTACACCTCCATAATTTGATCCATCTGTGTTGCAGTCAATGGACATTAAGGAGTCTGAAGGGACTATTAGAGTGACCGAACTACCAGAAAGCAGACAGCCAAATATAAATTAACAATGGCTCAGACTAATATTGACTTTATTAACACAGCATCAAAGCTTATACTTGATGGTAAAGCGGAAAACTTGATAAGTTTTTTGCAGGCTCTCAATATAGTCGACACCATAAAAGGTGAACATGAGCAACTGTATCATAATCAATACTAAATTAAAAGAAAAAGAATATTAAAAGAAACCTGATAAACAGTGAGACAACAATAATTGAAGTCATAAACAAGCTTCAGTCCGCTGTTAAAGGTGAATCAGTAGAGGTATTATCATCAAAATTGTTGAACCTACAACAAAAGAGCAATATAGCGAACGTTTACAGCTAAGAGGTTTAGCTATTGACTAAAGCTCCAGAGGGAGCCTATATTAATGATGGGCTACCCCAAGAACTGGTATCCAAATACAGTGTAACACACGCTGTAAAGGCAATGACCAAAAACTGCTCGATAGATAAGGTAAAACTTATCATGCATGCAGGCACGTTCAACAACATGAACGATGCAATTTCCAAATTTGTGAACAGTTGCACTGACGCGACGCGACGATAACCGAGGTAATTATCGTGGAGGCCAAAGGGGCAACAATAATACCAATAACGGAAAAACAAAGTGTTCACGCCAAAAGGGCGCTTATTTTCCGGAGGCAGTGTGATCCAGTGCACTCGCTCTCTCTCTCCCTCTCCCACGGCACTTTTGTGCATCGAGCTTCTAGTCCGCTCTCCCCAAGCTAGTTTTAAGCCTTCTTCTTAGTTAGTATCAATTTACCATTCGATTAATAAAGACTCCAACGCACGTCGCGTAATACCCCGAAAGTTCTTCCGTGTTCTTATTTATCGAGGGTGCAGGTTTTAGCCATCCACCTCCGAACATTTGGTCCATCAGAGCCGGATAATTCCATTCCAGCAGCTCCGGTGGCTTTAACACCGCACAAGATAAGTGAACATTCTATTAATGCTGCCGGTCATTTCCATGATATTGTCTAAATCCGAGTCCGATTGATCCGACACCACGGCAGCTTCCGATTCCGATTCCGATTATTATAATCAAATTGTGCAATTAATTTCTGCCAATTCCTAAATTAAAAAAGTGTGTATTTAAATAAATGCCATAAGCCACAGTGGAACTTCCAATTCGAATTTTCTCTTCGTTCACTGTGTTCCGCTTGCATTTATTTACACTCTCCTATATACATACAATACAGTCCACTCCACTGCTCGACGATCGCTACTAGCAATTTACATAAAATTAAATAAATATATACCTACACTTACAAATATTCCGGCACGGGAATTTTAATAATTTAAATAATTTACTCCACAACATAAAATAAATATATTTATTATAAATCCCCAACAATTAAGAAAAGGTATTTATTCCTATCCTGGATAATAATAATAAAATACAGTCCACTACTTCTACAAATATATACTCGTATATAAAATATATCCAAGAACCCACGGCACAGCAACGCCGACTTTATTTGTGCATTTATTTATTTACTCTCCCGTGCTCTATCCTGAGCTGAGCTAAAGTCAAATAAACATATACACATTGCAATTACATACGTAATCGTCTGCACGTCGACGCTCCGATTTTTGGCAATTTTTTCCGCCTCCGTTGTCTCCGCTATTCTGCATGGGCAACGGCTAATGCACAAACAGATTCACACGCACGCATTATTTCCGAAAACAGTACCGCGACAAATACAGCAGCGGTCAACTAAATAAGTCCATATACATAAAAATAATTTTTAGATTATTTTTCAAAATAATTCCAACTAACTAATTCAGTTAGAAATTTATTTGCGCTTCCATATCCGCATTAGTGTGACCGTATCTGCTTTCTGCTGAGTGAATATTATTCTATTAAAGTCGAACCTTCCGCATTAAAAAAATAACATTCATAAATTAAATTCCAAATATTTTTCGATTGGTTCCTAAATTCCAATTCAGCTCCGACACATAAATATTTCGGAATATACACAGATATATATACGACAGTAAATTTTCCTAAAATATATCCAGAATGACTTCCTGCAGTTTAAATAAATTTACGATGACCTGAGACCGTCTGAGTCACTTCGAGTCCAGAGTCTGCAATCCAGCAGCACCAAGTCCATCCAAGTACACGTGTCAAATCCATCTCGACCAAGTCCGAGCGCTATGGGATAAGGTCGAGAAAGAGTACGAAGCTTGTTCAGAGCAAATTTCAGTTGGCTTAGAGGGCACGGGGGACACCTTACCTACTCTAAAGGCAAAATACGAGTATGCCTATTTTATTTACGAAAGGTGTGCAGCAAAGCTCATGGAACAGATCGAGACGATCGTTTCTAAAACAGCTCAAATCCAACCCGTTCCGCCCCAAAATTCCTATCCGTCTGGCTGTCAGCTTCCTCCGTGTGAAACAGAAGTTTTCTCGGGCGATTACATTCGCTGGCCGACTTTCCGAGACCTTTTCACAGCGGTCTATATAGACAATCCTGCGCTGACCCCTGTTGAAAAGTTGTTCTATCTATATGCCAAGACTAGTGGTGAAGCTCATTCCGTAGTTTCCAATTCGCCACTCACCAACGATGGTTTCCGCTCAGCCTGGAAAAACCTATCTGAGCGTTTCGAAAATAAACGAGCGCTGGTGAACAGCCAACTGAAAAAGTTATTAAACATGCAGTTCGCCGCGCAAGAATCTTCGCCAGCCTTGAAGGAGCTGCAAAATACAATCCAGAACTGTCTCACATCCCTAAATTTGTCCGGCCTTCCTACGGATAATTGGGATTGTCTCCTGGTTTATTTGTGTTCCACGAAGCTTCCAAAGCTGACGCTCTCACTATGGGAGCAGTCCTTAACAAATAAAACCGAAATTCCTACGTGGCAAGAACTTGATTCATTCCTGACTGAGCGCCATAGAACTTTAGAAACTATAGATTCTATTCAACCTCCTAAGTTGCGCCTTCATCCGTCAGAAACGACACCCTCCGACGTGTCGCCACGAATACTGAAATCCTTCAGTACGAGGATCGTTCCGATACCCAAAGGATGCGATTTATGTTCCAAAGAGAACCATCCAGTACGTTTATGCCCGCGCTTTCTCCAAATGTCAGTTGACGCGCGTTCCGGCTACATCAAAAAGAAGCAGCTATGCCTAAATTGTTTCGCAAGAGGCCATCAACTGCGAGACTGCACAAGCACACACAAATGTTTCACGTGTCACGGTCGGCATCACACTTTGTTGCATCCAAGCAACTGTTCCTCCAGTGTACCGATTCCTCCTGATACTGTATCCGATCCGATCCAAAGAGTTTCCTCGTTCTCCACACGAGTGACTACTGCTCCAGATTCTTCCAATTACTGGGTTCCATACGCCGATATGAAATGCAGACGTTCCCGAGGTATTTTATCCTACCCATGCCGAGTCTGCCAAGGGAACCATCCTCTTCGGAAATGCCACCGTTTCCTTCGGCTTAGCGCTGAGAAACGGCTCCAGGCCGTCATACAAAAGAAGTACTGCGTCAATTGCCTGGCCCACCATCATTCCACGGGATCTTGCCGCAGTGACGACCGATGCCAGTCGTGTGGCCAGGATCACCACACACTTCTCCATGTCCACGAGCGCTCAGCGTATCCAACGCTTTCCCAAACAAAGGCCTCCTATCTTCCTACAGCGTATCCTCGCTAGGGGGCCTCGAAGGCCTTCTTATATTTTTGCTGCGTATCCTCGCAAGGGGGGAGAATGTTCACGCCAAAAGGGCGCTTATTTTCCAGAGGCAGTGTGATCCAGTCCACTCGCTCTCTCCCTCCCTCTCCCACGGCACTTTTGTGCATCGAGCTTCTAGTCCGCTCTCCCCAAGCTAGTTTTGAGCCTTCTTCTTAGTTAGTATCAATTTACCATTCGATTAATAAAGACTCCAACGCACGTCGCGTAATACCCCGAAAGTTCTTCCGTGTTCTTATTTATCGAGGGTGCAGGTTTTAGCCATCCCCCTCCGAACACAAAGCAACCCAGTAAGTGTGACCTTTAGGTGCAAAAAAAAAAAAAAAAAAAATCAACAGGGACAAAATAGTTCGCATTCAAGGTATAGGCGAAGGAGTAATATACACGAAAGGCCAAGCCTCCGTAGAACTACAGACAGGAAATTATATAATCCCGCACAATTTTCACTTGGTAGATTTCAATTTACCAAGTGATGGGATTATAGGTTTAGATTTTATAAAACGATTTTGTTTATGGGGAAGACAACGAATATGCCACCCTTAGCAATATAATTAATAAAAACGCACGAATAGGTTCTATTAATATATAAGTGCTCTATATTTTGCGGTCGATCGATGTGGAGGTGCGGAGTAAAGCTCGGCTTCCAAATATATACGAAAAGAGCAGCAGTGGACAATATGTAGCTTCAGAAAACAAAGCGCGACAGATTTGACAAAAGAAGAGGAAGGCGAAAAGAGATAAGAGGAGAGCGCTGCAGGTGCAGCGGAACACCCATGCGCACATGCCTAGGTGCTGGCGGTCTGCTCCGAACATACTCCCCCAGCACAGTGGGCGATTTGAAGGATTTAGCGTAACGAAATTAATTACTTCGAACCCAACAGGAAATTAACCATTATTAAATTTTTTATGGTAAACAAGCAATAAAAGGTACAATATTAAACATTTTTTTTTAAAAAACTTCCCCATCAAATAAATCGGCTTTGCTGGACTTGTGTGATCCACTTTGGCACAAACTTGTTATAAATGGATACGAGGATACTAGCAATGAATTCATTAGATCCTTCATGGTATGTTTTCTCGAGTTCTTGCGCGTATGGTTAAGCCGGAAGTTTCTAAAATCCTTATTTCTGGCTTCCAGTGCTTCTTCTGACATCATGCCAATCGGAAGTGGTACACATTCTATGATATCAGCTCCATGTATAAAAATTCTATATACTGAGCTTGGCATATAGAACCACGGATATTCATTAATGAAAATTTTTGCGGTTTCTAGTGTGTATTTGCGGAAGCTTTCGATATTAATGGAATATCCGAAGGCCATGACACGCAAAATGATTCCAAGTCGTCTTATGAATTACATGGCTTACACCAGTAATTCTAGCAGATGCAAGAGAATTTTCAAAAAATCGACGAGCTGTGTTTCCGCTATTGGTATTACCCGAGCCTTGCGTTGGAATGTCTACCAGTAATGCTAATTCGACCCTGAATTTTTCTTGGATATATGACTTCTTTTCTTCCAGTAAAACCTTATCTGGGCCACGGGCCTGCCACTTTTTAATAGGCAGCCGATAACCTATGTGTAAAATGCACTCGAAACATCAAAGTAGAAAGACCAAATTCAAATAGGCTTTCATTTTTCGGCATACTGTGACGAGCTGTCAGTGTCCGGATGGCTCAGGGATGGCCAGGGGTCGTCGCAGATATTTTATTTGGTTCAAGTGGGGTTGCTGGAAGAGAATCCGACCCGGGTCCCAGAGGAGAAGACGAGAGAATTACCCAGTAATTATAAATCGGGTCTTTATTCTAAGATACGCAATCTGTTACAACTGATTCAGGAGCCGCGGTCCTTGCCACGCGTCCGGGTGGTCGTCCGGCTCGGAGTCGTCCTGTCTCGCTCTACGAGGGTCACGGGTTGACGCCGGGGTTCCGAAAGGGCAGCTCACTGGTCCTCGCGGCATACGCCCACGAGCTTCTCCCACGCCTGTGGACGGCCGATCAGGTCTACTACAAATGAGAGTGGTTTAGAGACCGGTCCGGTCTAATAATTAGTGCGCAGAGTTTCAGAGACCGATCAGGTCTTCTAATGATGAGGATAGGGTAGAGGCCGATCAGATCTACTAATTGGTGAGAAGAGTTTAGAGGCCGGACAGGTCTAGTAATCGGTGAGAAGAGTTTAGAGGCCGTTCTGGTCTACTAATTGGTAAGAAGAGTTTAGAGGCCGGTCAGGTCTACAAATCGGTGAGAAGAGTTTAGAGGCCATTCTGGTCTACTCATTGGTGAGAAGAGTTTAAAGGCCGGTTTGGTCTACTAATCGGTGAGAAGAGTTTAGAGGCCGGTCTGGTCTACTAATTAGTGAGAAGGGTTTAGAGGCCGGTTTGGTCTACTATATATGAGAAGAGTTTAGAGGCCGATCAGGTCTACTAGGTATGAGAAGAGTTTCTCTCTTCCAAGTGAACGGACGTGATTTTTTCTTGCGCTCTCGTTTTGTGTTAATTTTTGCATTAAAACATCCGGGGTTTTATTTAAATCTTCTACTTTGTGATTAATTCACTTCGTGTGCATGCAGCTATTCTGTTTTGTGTATTTAATTGTTATTATTTTCACAATTTAGTTTGTGCTGCCGGTGTTTGCTTTGCATTTTTCGCATTCCTCTTTGTGCCTTCTCCGTTTAGTTTGCGCCGTCGCGACAGCTAAACGTTAAGCTCGCTCCCATGCTCACCCGTTTACCCGCTCTCTCGGTGCAGCTGCACTTTTCTTATCTCTTCCTACGTAAAGGTACAGTGGTAAATCCCTAAAATGTCCGCTATTGTCTGTTTCGCTAAGACCTGTAAAAAGGCAATTAATTCAAACGATCTTACAGTCGGCTGCTGGCTGTGTGACAACATTGTGCATGCCAAGTGCATTGGTGTTATTGCTCGGACGGTGGACGATGTAAGAAGAAACGTCGGTCTGCGTTACTGCTGCGAGGCCTGTCGCGAGGTTGAAAGAGAAATGATGTCTTTCATGCGGCAGACCAAGGGCGGTTTTAAAGACATATTATCGAGTTTTCGTAAAACTCATGATATACTC
The DNA here is from genome assembly GCA_018151655.1 of Drosophila bocqueti. Taxonomy (NCBI): domain Eukaryota; kingdom Metazoa; phylum Arthropoda; class Insecta; order Diptera; family Drosophilidae; genus Drosophila; species Drosophila bocqueti. The sequence continues at coordinate 420,046 of JAECXF010000048.1, forward strand.
TTGGCGCTGGACACTCAATTTAATAGCCTTAAACTATTAAATGAGTCTCCTAGGCGCAAAAAAACCGCAACTGGTCTGCAGCATATAGGCGGATCTCAACAACCGCCGGCGGACTCCCAACAGCAGCCTCTCTCAACACAGCCCTCGACCTCAGAATTTAGTCAAAGAGTTCTGAAATCGAGTGGCAAGAAAGATTCGGCATCCGAATGTGTTGCGGGAGGGACCGTTCCCCCGATGATTTCCGTTTTGTCCCCTGGGGGGTCTCAAATATTGACCCCCCAAAGCCCCGTTCATTTACCTGCTCAGGGTATCAGGCCCGGACTACCGGCCGATATCGGCAATGCAGACAATCAGTCTGCAGCGCCGAAAGCCCTTGTAGTAATTCCACCTACGAAACACATGTGTTTCTCGGCTCTCCCCTGGTCAGTCATCGGAAAATGTCATCGGCTTTATCCAAGGCAATTAAGGTGGAAAAATTCAAATTTTCTTATGCTAGGAATATTTCATCTTTTAAAATAAATGTCCCGAATGAACTCTTTGAAACAATATGCTCTACCAATTTCTGGCCAGAGTATATTGTCGTCAAAGAGTTTGAAGCTAAGAAAAAGAAACAGCGGCCCGTAGAAATAAGTCTTCCCAGGCCCGACCAGAGCACTGCGCCCTCTACGACATCCGCTCCAAAAAACTAATCGATTCCCTCTCTATCTCCTATCATAATGCAAGAGGCCTACGTAGTAAGCTTCCCAAATTGTATTCTGATAGTCTCTCGTTTGCATCCCAGGTTATTGTGTTCACAGAAACCTGGTTAAAGCCGGAGATTCTGAGCTCCGAAGTTTTCCCAGCTGTGTTCACAATATATCGGCTGGATCGGCCTATCAGACGTGGGGGTGGTGTCCTCATAGCGGTTGACTCCACTCTCGCGTCGGAATTAATAACTTTCGAGAAGTTTGATGTTGAATTCCTCTGTGTGAAGCTAACCATTAATGGTAGCTCTATTTTCATTACCTGTTCTTACATTCCTCCTTTGTCCGAACTTCCTATTTATTGGAACCATCTTTCCGCTATCCAAACGGTTTTCAACCGACTTTCTAATAAGGATCATTTAGTAGTTCTTGGAGATTTTAATATCCCAGGGGCTATTTGGTCCTTAAATACTTCCTCTAATGTACTTTTCACCTCCACACAGCATGATTTTATTGCTGGCTTGCTCGACATTTCGCTGTCTCAAGTCAACCATGTACGAAATTCCCTAGAGCGCTTGATTGATCTCTGTTTTGTCTCAGATCCGGCAAGAGTCAGTTTAGCCAGGGTGGCGCCGTTGACGTTTCCCGAAGATCCCTATCATCCGACTTTCGACGTGACTCTCGACATTGGGACTGACTTACAGAACATATCTGACTGCTCGGTCAAGATTTACCGTGTTGAACGCGCAGTGTTACAAGAATTATTTGACTCGTTGTAGGGTCCAGATCTCTCAGGACCCAAAACAGTTTTATAATTTTGTTAACACTAAACGTAAGCCAATTACGCATCTTCCTCGCTTTCGTTTGAAAATACAACCGTAAAAAATGATCGGGCAATTGCCGATCTTTTTGCGCAATTTTTTCAAACCACTTACTCGACTTCCACTGACTGTAATCAGACTTATTCCTACATCATGCCCAAATCGAACCTTATTTTCAGTCCTACTTTAGACGAAAGCACTATTCTTTCAGATCTTCATCGCGTTAAGCCCATTTATTCGCCAGGTCCAGACGGTATACCTGGCTGTGTGCTTAGGTATTGTGCCGACGCCCTGTGCAATCCCCTTCTAAAATTGTTTACCTTGTCCCTAGAAACCTCCCATTTTCCCCTTATTTGGAAGGAATCATTTGTTATTCCTCTCCACAAAAAAGGTAGCAAATCGGATGCCAGCAACTATAGAGGAATCTCTACGTTGTCGGCCATTCCAAAACTTTTCGAGAAAATCATTACTCCACACTTGCAGCACCTGTGTAGATCAATTATTTCTGCATGTCAGCATGGATTTTTAATGCGTAGATCAACGACAACCAATCTTTTAGAGTTCACTTCCTTCCTAGTTAAGGGCTTCCATAAGGGCTTTCAGACAGACGTAATCTATACTGATTTCAGTAAAGCATTTGATTCTGTCAACCATTCTCTTCTTGTTCGGAAACTCGATTTAATGGGATTTCCGGTTGATCTTCTTAGTAGGATCTCAAGTTATCTGAATGGCAGAACGCAAAAGGTCCTCTTTAAAAATTCTTTATCTAATGTTCTCAGGGTTACTTCTGGCGTCCCGCAAGGGAGCCATTTGGGTCCCCTGTTGTTTGCATTATTTATCAACGACCTGCCCAAAGTTCTGACTAACTCCAGAGTACTTATGTACGCGGACGACGTCAAACTTTGCGTGCAATATAAGGACGCTTCCTGCCAGTCTGATTTACAAACAGATCTCAATAACTTCCAAACATGGTGCCGCATAAACTTATTGAACCTAAACGGCTCTAAATGCAAGCTAATGATTTTCTCTCGTGTCGCTCCCAAGCTCGCGACTTACACGCTAAACTGCTGCTCTTTGGAAAGAATTAATATAGTCGATGATTTGGGTGTCCGACTGGACCCTAAACTTGACTTTATCGATCATATTTCGTGCATGGTGAATAAAGCCAGAGGTGTGCTTGGTTTCATTAAACGGTGGTCGAAAGAATTCAATGACCCCTATGTTACAAAATCCTTATATATAGTTCGTCCTATCTTAGAATATGGATTTTGCGTCTGGAGCCCACAGTATGGAGTTCACAGTAAACGCATTGGAGTCAGTTCAGAAGAACTTTTTGCTTTTCGCTTTACGCGGTTTGAACTGGGATCCAAACCAGAGGTTACCCTCGAACTCTAGTAGACTTCTCCTAATTAACTTACCTTCTTTAGCTAACAGTAGAACCATGCTTGGCATTACGTTCATTTTTAACCTTATCCACGGTGACGTGGAAAGTGCTGACTTGGTGGGACAGCTTAACTTTCACGTACCGAGTAGAAATACTAGATCCTAAATTCCTTTAGTTTTGAGCCAATGTAGAACGTCTTTTGAATTGCATGAACTCTTTAGAGTCTTAGGTGCAAATTACACCGATTTGTACATGATAACATCAAACGTAGATAGCCTTCCCCAACTAAAAACCTTAATACTAACCCACTTAGTACGCATGCAGGCAAACAGTCTGGCAGCACGCCAGTAGTCACTTCCACGTATTTTTTTTTCTAAACTTTCATATGTCGCGCCTACTAACACCTAACACGAACAGGCACGTGCTTGGTGTCAGATGAGCCACTTGAATGTACTGATCGTAGTGCATCAACGTCCGAATTTAGAGGCCGGTCTGGTCTACTATATATGAAACACGCGGGTCGGGGAACCGAGCCGTAGAATGAGACGTAATACGCAAAGGCTACTGGGATTAGTTAATTACCGCCGTTTACCCGCCTCCTATCGCTCTGCTGCACTCCTTACCGCTGTTCCTTGGCTGTTAGTCCTTTCCGCTGTTCCTGGTTAGGTGAACCTTTGCCGATCGCCGGCCGAAACTGAATGAGCTCTGGAGGGCTGTGGTGCGTCTTATATAGCGGTTTGGCGGAGGCTAGTGTGCCCGCATCTCCACCCGAATTTGGCAGCATTAGTGTGGCCAATCTATCGGGCCAGTGTGACCCGTCGCGTTCGACCTATGGCACACGCGCGCATGGGGTTTGAATTTAAGTGCGGGTTGGGTGTGTGTTCCGTTTCTTCCTTATTTTATATATGTGCGCGTCTGCGCGTCACAATACTTAAAACAGCATCCAAATTGTTCATCTGTGTAAGGCCTGGCCTTACAGATGCCGCATGTCTGTGTCGACGATTCCGCAATTACGCTGAAAACTTTGCCATCAATCATTGTTAGCTGCATTTTGTGATCAACTGAAAATCGGCTTAGTCGTGTGGGCTCAATTCGTAGAATTTGAGATTTTATGTTCTCGATCTCGGTTCTAACCAAATCAGCAGACTCTTTCGCAAAAACTATTTTAAGTGGTCTGCAATATCGCGTTGACGATGGCCGAGGATTTTCCCAACCTACGTGTTCACGCCAAAAGGGCGCTTATTTTCCGGAGGCAGTGTGATCCAGTGCACTCGCTCTCTCTCTCCCTCTCCCACTGCACTTTTGTGCATCGAGCTCCTAGTCCGCTCTCCCCAAGCTAGTTTTAAGCCTTCTTCTTTGTTAGTGCTTATTTACGATTACCCAAATAAAGACGCACGTCGCGTAACACCCCGAAAGTTCTTTCGTGTTTTTATTTATCGAGTGCCTTCCAGGTTAAAGCCACCCCCTTACGAACATTTGGTCCAACAGAGCCGGATAATTCTATCTCCAGCAGTTCCGGTGGCTTTAACACCGCACAAGATAAGTAAACATTTTACTTTGCTGCCCTGCCGTTAATTTTTATGATTTGTGTCTAAATCCTAGTCCGATTGATCCGACACAACGGCAGCTTCCAATTCCGAACCAGATTTGTAGAATCCTAGTGTCGCAATTAATTTATATTAATTTTCCGCGAATTCAACATTCTAAAAGTGTGTGTTTAAATATATGCCATAAGCCACAGCGAAGCTTTCAATTTCGAATTTCTCTTCGTTCACTGTGATCCGCTTGCATTTATTTCCACTTCTACACCTACATACATATGTTCACTTATCTACAATCGGCACCAACAATTTACGCTATAAATATTCCTATCCTGGATAATAATAGTAAAAAAACATTCCATAATCCACAAGTGTAAATTAAATATATGTACGTATGCTATAAGCCACAGTGAAACTTCTAGTTCCGAAATTCTCTTCGTTCACTGTGTTTCGCTTGCATTTACATATTTACACTCTCCGATATACAATACAGTCCACTCCACTGATCTACGATCGCCACCAGCAATTTACACAAAATTAAATTAAATATATAATATATATATATAACTTACAAATATTCCGGCACGGGTATTTTTTAATAATTTAAATAATTTACCCCACAAATTATAAAATAAATATATTTATAATAATTCCACAACGTTCAACTACAAAATTCTACAAATACAGTCCACAGCTCCTATAAATAAATAAATATATCCCCAAAATCACGGCACAGAATCGCCGAACTTAATTATTTATTGTCTCTTCCTAGCTCTATCCTGAGCTGAGCTACATTTAAATAACCATATATATTATATATTTATTGTCATTCCTTCGCTCTATCCTGAGCGGCGTTACATGCAGGCATAGGCAACCAAAAACAAATTGCAATTACATACATACATATTCGATTGCAAGTCGAAGCTCCGTTTTTTGGCAATTTTTTCCGCCTCTCGTTGTCTCCGCTATTCTGCATTGGCAAACGGCGAATGCACATTGTGCATTGCACAAACATATTCACACGCACGCCTTATCTTCAAGAACAGTACCGCGGAAAATACAGCAGCGGTCAACTGAATAAATCCAGGCACACAAAATAATTTTTAAAATTATTTTTTTATGAAATCCCAACTAACTAGGTTAGGTTAGGTTAGGTCGGAAGGCACTCACGGGGCCACGCATAGGCCAATATGGCCCTTAGCTGTCCGAAAGATTGTTCTGATTGGACCTAGAGTGTGTTTACGCGATTTTCGAAATCATTAAGGATCGAGGTGTTTTTCGCGAAGGCAAGTAATTCGCCTGGCTTCTTCCTGGAGGCATCTTCTAGCGATGCCAGAACCGGAGCGCCTAGGTATTTTATTCTTGCCCTTGCTAGGGCCGGACATTTGCAAATGAGATGCTCCAAGGTTTCAGTTGCCTCGGATTCATCACATTTCCGGCATTTGGCGTTTTCGGTGATGCCCAGCTTGACTGCATGAGCCGCAGCTAGGCAGTGACCTGTGAGAATTCCCACTAGCAGTCTGCAATCTTTCCTAGGAAGATGCAGCACGTAGTGACCAAGTTTTGCGTTGCGCTCTTTGCACATGATTTTTGATATCTTGCAGGTTGTGGAATTACTCCTCCACCTGCTGTTGGCTCGTATGTCGGCCCGTCTCTCTAGCTCGCTTTGGAGCGTCCTTAGGGAGACCGGAACGTTTTCTATTCTTTCATTCGGCAGTCCTACGCCTTCCTTTGCAAGTTCGTCGGCCGTCTCGTTACCATCGATGCCCTGGTGGCTGGGAACCCAGTAGATCCGCACTGACGTAGTCGTGCTGAGCATATCTAGTGCCTCCCTGCTTGCCAGTACATTTTTGGAACTGACCGCTGACGATTGCATGGATCTTATCGCCGCTTGACTGTCTACGAACAAGTTGACCGCTTCGTATGGGCGATCTGTGCTCTGCGCAAGCTCTGCCGCTTTCCTTATGGCGAATACTTCCGCCTGGAAAATGCTGCATTGGCTTGGTAGCTTATACGACAGCCTCATTTCAGGGTCTGTGCAGTATATGCCCGCTCCAACTCCCCCTTCCATTTTGGAGCCGTCGGTGTATATATTGAGGTGTTGAGCATGGTCTGTATGACCTGTTTTCCAGTCATCTTGTCCCATGAGTGTAGTTGTTTTTACATCCGGGCACGTTCTGGTAACCATGTAGTCAGATATACTGCTCATGTTTCGACCAATTGAACTATGCCCGTATCCCTGTAGGGACATATTCCCTGATGCAACTAGGCGTTGTGCCGCCTTTCCTGCAATCAGTTGCGCGTGGATGTCTAGGGGATCAACTCCTATTATAGTTTCGAGCGCTTTTGTGGGGGTTGACCTCAGCGCCCCTGTTATGCAGAGCAGTGCCTGCCGCTGAGTTCTCTCCATAAGCTTGTTATAGGTCTTCTTTTCCATGGCCTGCCACCACACTAAGACTCCATACATCAGAGTTGGACGCACCACCGAGATGTAAATCCAGTGCATTAGAGCGGGTGAGAGGCCCCATGTGCTGCTAAGCATCTTCTTGGATGCATATAGCGCCATGGTGGCCTTTTTTACCCTCTCTAATACATTGGACCTCCATGCCAGCTTGCTGTCTAATACAATTCCGAGGTACTTGACTTGTGTTTTCGGGGTTAACCTGGTTGAGTTAATTTTCGGGGGGACCCATAGCGGAACCTTGTATCTCTTGGTGAAGAGAATGAGGTCCGTCTTGTCCGCGTTGATACTGAGTCCTACCTTCTTCGCCCACTCACATATCTCCCTGAGTGTTGATTCCATAATCGAGCTGAGGGTCGATGGGCAGACTCCCGTGATAATTATGCTTATGTCGTCCGCATAGGCTGTTATCTTTGGGGCCTTCCTCTCGAATCTCTTGATCAGGTCGTCTACCACCAGATTCCACAGGAGAGGCGACAGGACCCCGCCTTGCGGCGTGCCCCTGTGTGCTCCTTTCACCGTGGAGGCGGTGCCCCAATCGGATTGTACCCGCCTGCAGCTTAGTAGATTTCTTATCCACACGCTGATGGCGGGGGGCGTGTTGGCCGCTTCTAGGCGGTCCATTATAGCGTCTGTGGTCACGTTGTTAAATGCTCCGGATATATCCACGAACACTCCTAGAGCAAATTCACTGTTATGCAGGGCTCTCTCAATGGTGGCTACTAACGAGTGTAGTGCCGTCTCCACTGATTTCCCTTTCGTGTAAGCGTGCTGGTTGGATGACAGCAGTCGTCCCACATCGTTTCTGATGTATATGTCCAACAGCTTTTCTAGCGTCTTAAGTAGGAATGATGTGAGGCTAATCGGCCTGTAATCCTTGGGGCTCACATGGCTGCACTTGCCTGCTTTTGGCAGGAAGACAATCCTAGAGGTCCTCCATTGGATAGGGATATAGCCCGTGCTTAGGCAAGCTGTGAATATGGCGTGTAGCCATGGGGTGATCATTTCTTTGGTCACCTGTAACATGGCTGGGAATATTCCATCTAGTCCTGGTGCTTTTATTCCCGCGAAGGAATCTATAGCCCATTGGATTCTTCTAGAGGATATTAGATCTGTTGGGAGACTCTCTTCCCCCAGTGCGAGATCCTGGTGCTTATTGGCATCGGATATCTCAGTGCATCCTGGGAAGTGAGCATGCATTAGTGCTGTTAGGGCCTCCTCGCTGCCCTCAGTCCACTGTCCGTCGTCGCGTTTGAGCTGACTCTGTATGGTGGGTTGCTTCGATAGCAACATCCGGAGTCTAGCCGTTTCTGGGGCCGTCTCGATGTTGGAGCAGAAGTTTCTCCACGAGCTTCTTTGTGCCCTGCGTATTTCCTTCTTGTAATCCCTAAGTAGGAATTTGTATTCCTCATCTATCAAATCCTCTTTCGCCTCTTTGGCGATTTTGAAGAATTCTCTGAGGTTATTGCGTAGGAGCGAAAGATTACTGTTCCACCAGGGTGGCCTGGTCCTCTTTCTAGCTCTAGAAATTGGGCATGCTGCGCGTTGCGCATCTAGTAATTCCCTGGAGAGGGTCTCTAGGGACTTTTCTATGTCTTCAGCGGATTTTACTAGGCCCGGGCCAGTCGCGAGTCGTGTTGAGATTGTCTTCCTAAACTTTCCCCAGTTGGTGTTCCGGGGGTTCCTAAAGACGGTTGGTTTGGGAGAATGGTGGAAATCGTATTGGAATTGTATGTACTTATGATCTGAGAAGGATGGTCTCTCGAGGACTCTCCATTCTGATACCATTGTACATTGTCCCTTTGTGAGTGTTAAGTCTAGCACGTTCGAGGAGGTGGGACCTACGAAGGTATGCTCCTCCCCCACGTTCGCTATACATATGTTAGTGGATAGTAAAAAGTCTAAGAGTGACTCACCTCTTTCGTTTATGTCGGAGCTTCCCCACACGCAGTGATGTGCGTTGGCGTCCTCGGGTGGGGCTGATCTATCGTGGGCCATGTAGCAGGAAGCTGCCAGGAGGCGCTTCTTCTTGCTTTCAAGCATCACCACAGTCAGGTCATCCGTGCTGTAACGAGACATAAGGTTAGCGTGGAGACCCTTCCGTACGAGTACGGCGGTTCTGTTCCTGCTTACCGTTGGTGCGTAGAACACATGGTGTGCTGAGGAGTTTAGTCCGGCAATGGAATTGCCCGAGGCAACCCACGGCTCCTGGACCAAAGCGATGTCGACGGACCCTTGCTCCATGGCAATCAGGAGTTCCGCCGACGCGATTTTGCTCTTATGAAGGTTGAGCTGCAGTACCCTTAGTGTCATGGGTACCTGGGTCAGCTCGGGACGGGTTGACTATGACTGTCAGGTCACCGTCCTCCTCCTCCTCATCTGAGACGTCGAGCGTCATTTCCTGGGCGGCGTCGACGATGGAGTCCAGACCAAGGTCCTTTTCCACCTCGCCTGCCTGCAGGGTGTGCGCATCCTTGTCCCCCGGGTGGCGCTTTTTGAGGCGCAGGTAAACGCTACCCATGCCCCACGCCATCTTCCCGTATCTGGGGTACAGGATGTCCTCCGCCGCTTTGTTGATCTGAAGGACTGCGCACTGGCCCCCCTCTTTGGGTGTCGGGGTCGCAATGTGCAGCACCTTCCAGTCTGCGGTGGGAATATCGGGGTTTTGGCGCTGTAGCAGCTCTCTAGCTCTCTCTCTCTAGCTCGCTTTGGAGCGTCCCTAGGGAGACCGGAACGTTTTCTATTCTTTCATTCGGCAGTCCTACGCCTTCCTTTGCAAGTTCGTCGGCCGTCTCGTTACCATCGATGCCCTGGTGGCTGGGAACCCAGTAGATCCGCACTGACGTAGTCGTGCTGAGCATATCTAGTGCCTCCCTGCTTGCCAGTACATTTTTGGAACTGACCGCTGACGATTGCATGGATCTTATCGCCGCTTGACTGTCTACGAACAAGTTGACCGCTTCGTATGGGCGATCTGTGCTCTGCGCAAGCTCTGCCGCTTTCCTTATGGCGAATACTTCCGCCTGGAAAATGCTGCATTGGCTTGGTAGCTTATACGACAGCCTCATTTCAGGGTCTGTGCAGTATATGCCCGCTCCAACTCCCCCTTCCATTTTGGAGCCGTCGGTGTATATATTGAGGTGTTGAGCATGGTCTGTATGACCTGTTTTCCAGTCATCTTGTCCCATGAGTGTAGTTGTTTTTACATCCGGGCACGTTCTGGTAACCATGTAGTCAGATATACTGCTCATGTTTCGACCAATTGAACTATGCCCGTATCCCTGTAGGGACATATTCCCTGATGCAACTAGGCGTTGTGCCGCCTTTCCTGCAATCAGTTGCGCGTGGATGTCTAGGGGATCAACTCCTATTATAGTTTCGAGCGCTTTTGTGGGGGTTGACCTCAGTGCCCCTGTTATGCAGAGCAGTGCCTGCCGCTGAGTTCTCTCCATAAGCTTGTTATAGGTCTTCTTTTCCATGGCCTGCCACCACACTAAGACTCCATACATCAGAGTTGGACGCACCACCGAGATGTAAATCCAGTGCATTAGAGCGGGTGAGAGGCCCCATGTGCTGCTAAGCATCTTCTTGGATGCATATAGCGCTATGGTGGCCTTTTTACCCTCTCTAATACATTGGACTTCCATGCCAGCTTGCTGTCTAATACAATTCCGAGGTACTTGACTTGTGTTTTCGGGGTTAACCTGGTTGAGTTAATTTTCGGGGGGACCCATAGCGGAACCTTGTATCTCTTGGTGAAGATAATGAGGTCCGTCTTGTCCGCGTTGATACTGAGTCCTACCTTCTTCGCCCACTCACATATCTCCCTGAGTGTTGATTCCATAATCGAGCTGAGGGTCGATGGGCAGACTCCCGTGATAATTATGCTTATGTCGTCCGCATAGGCTGTTATCTTTGGGACCTTCCTCTCGAATCTCTTGATCAGGTCGTCTACCACCAGATTCCACAGGAGAGGCGACAGGACCCCGCCTTGCGGCGTGCCCCTGTGTGCTCCTTTCACCGTGGAGGCGGTGCCCCAATCGGATTGTACCCGCCTGCAGCTTAGTAGATTTCTTATCCATTATAGCGTCTGTGGTCACGTTGTTAAATGCTTCGGATATATCCACGAACACTCCTAGAGCAAATTCACTGTTATGCAGGGCTCTCTCAATGGTGGCTACTAACGAGTGTAGTGCCGTCTCCACTGATTTCCCTTTCGTGTAAGCGTGCTGGTTGGATGACAGCAGTCGTCCCACATCGTTTCTGATGTATATATCCAACAGCTTTTCTAGAGTCTTAAGTAGGAATGATGTGAGGCTAATCGGCCTGTAATCCTTGGGGCTCACATGGCTGCACTTGCCTGCTTTTGGCAGGAAGACAATCATAGAGGTCCTCCATTGGATAGGGATATAGCCCGTGCTTAGACAAGCTGTGAATATGGCGTGTAGCCATGGGGTGATCATTTCTTTGGTCACCTGTAACATGGCTGGGAATATTCCATCTAGTCCTGGTGCTTTTATTCCCGCGAAGGAATCTATAGCCCATTGGATTCTTCTAGAGGATATTAGATCTGTTGGGAGACTCTCTTCCCCCAGTGCGAGATCCTGGTGCTTATTGGCATCGGATATCTCAGTGCATCCTGGGAAGTGAGCACGCATTAGTGCTGTTAGGGCCTCCTCGCTGCCCTCAGTCCACTGTCCGTCGTCGCGTTTGAGCTGACTCTGTACGGTGGGTTGCTTCGATAGCAACTTCCGGAGTCTAGCCGTTTCTGGGGCCGTCTCGATGTTGGTGCAGAAGTTTCTCCACGAGCTTCTTTGTGCCCTGCGAATTTCCTTCTTGTAATCCCTAAGTAGGAATTTGTATTCCTCATCTATCAAATCCTCTTTCGCCTCTTTGGCGATTTTGAAGAATTCTCTGAGGTTATTGCGTAGGAGCGAAAGATTACTGTTCCACCAGGGTGGCCTGGTGCTCTTTCTAGCTCTAGGAATTGGGCATGCTGCGCGTTGCGCATCTAGTAATTCCCTGGAGAGGGTCTCTAGGGACTTTTCTATGTCTTCAGCGGATTTTACTAGGCCCGGGCCAGTCGCGAGTCGTGTTGAGATTGTCTTCCTAAACTTTCCCCAGTTGGTGTTCCGGGGGTTCCTAAAGACGGTTGGTTTGGGAGAATGGTGGAAATCGTATTGGAATTGTATGTACTTATGATCTGAGAAGGATGGTCTCTCGAGGACTCTCCATTCTGATACCATTGTACATTGTCCCTTTGTGAGTGTTAAGTCTAGCACGTTCGAGGAGGTGGGACCTACGAAGGTATGCTCCTCCCCCACGTTCGCTATACATATGTTAGTGGATAGTAAAAAGTCTAAGAGTGACTCACCTCTTTCGTTTATGTCGGAGCTTCCCCACACGCAGTGATGTGCGTTGGCGTCCTCGGGTGGGGCTGATCTATCGTGGGCCATGTAGCAGGAAGCTGCCAGGAGGCGCTTCTTTTTGCTTTCAAGCATCACCACAGTCAGGTCATCCGTGCTGTAACGAGACATATGGTTAGCGTGGAGACCCTTCCGTACGAGTACGGTGGTTCTGTTCCTGCTTACCGTTGGTGCGTAGAACACATGGTGTGCTGAGGAGTTTAGTCCGGCAATGGAATTGCCCGAGGCAACCCACGGCTCCTGGACCAAAGCGATGTCGACGGACCCTTGCTCCATGGCAATCAGGAGTTCCGCCGACGCGATTTTGCTTTTATGGAGGTTGAGCTGCAGTACCCTTAGTGTCATGGGTACCTGGGTCAGCTCGGGACGGGTTGACTATGACTGTCAGGTCACCGTCCTCCTCCTCCTCATCTGAGACGTCGAGCGTCATTTCCTGGGCGGCGTCGACGATGGAGTCCAGACCAAGGTCCTTTTCCACCTCGCCTGCCTGCAGGGTGTGCGCATCCTTGTCCCCCGGGTGGCGCTTTTTGAGGCGCAGGTAAACGCTACCCATGCCCCACGCCATCTTCCCGTATCTGGGGTACAGGATGTCCTCCGCCGCTTTGTTGATCTGAAGGACTGCGCACTGGGCCCCCTCTTTGGGTGTCGGGGTCGCAATGTGCAGCACCTTCCAGTCTGCGGTGGGAATATCGGGGTTTTGGCGCTGTAGCAGCTTCAGCGCCCGGTCACCTTGGATGACGATGGGGAAGAGTACCTTCGCCTTCGGTATGGATGGGATTAGCTCCCTGTCCACCACCTCCAGTTTGGCCCCCTCCCACAACGCCTCCATCTGGCTAACCGTTTGCGTCAGCCACTTCCGAGTCGGGTCGTCCATGCACTTCAGGATTTTGACCCCATTCAGCCACCCTGCACCATCGAAAGTGGGCATTGGACCAAGGGAGTCATCCTCCATCCGTGCAAACAGCGCTTCGACGAGCCTCGTGTGCACCGTCTTCCACCGTTCTTCGGACATCTTTCCATTTTCATCGTTTCGGTCAATGAGTGCCACGATCAGATGTCGTTTGGTCACCTCACTGACTCTCTGTCCTCCTCCAGTGTGAGCTGCGCGCTCTCCAGGCCCGTGTCTGTATCGACGGCTGCACCTGAGCGGCATAGTTTGCTCTGCGTTTGTTTCTTGGCAGTAGCAGTACAACTGGCACGACCTGCTCCCGTCATGCTAGAGGTGTGACCGCTGGCGACACGCAGAGAGGATTGCTCCCCTCCGTGCCCGCCGGTGGTAGCATTCACGCCTTCCACCGACGTTTGGGCTGATATCCCAGCCCGGGTTGAAACGTTTAGTTCGTCCATTACAGAGTAAACTGGTTAGTTTTCCAGGGAACCACCCACTTGCGTTTTATGCCTAACCGCCAGGCTGCGTTTTATGCCTAACCGCCAGGCACCTCCACCCATGGAAAATGATTCATTTCCTCCGGCTTTTCCAGCAGAAGGAATTGAACCGTTGCCTTAGCTAGACACTATATTACCGCGGACGGAGCAAGCAGCAGTGCATTACCCGTTGTACGGGATAATACAGTGCCCATTGCCCAGCCGGCACCCTCTTGGAGGGTTCAGATGGAGGATTTTCGCCAGCCTCCCAACTAACTAAATCAGTTAGAAATTCAAGTGCGCTTCCATATCCGCATTAGTGTGACCGTACATCTCCGTACATCTCCGCCACTACACAATAAAATTACACTATACAAATAAATTAAATTCCTAATACATTCCGATTGGTTCCTAAATTCCAATTCCAGCTTCGATACGTATAACTAAATCGTCCCAAAAAAATAAGTTGATTTTCGATTTTTTAACTGGTTGTACGCTTTATCCAGCGTCCCGAATATATACGTTTTCGATCCAATTGGTTGCACGATTTATCCAGCGTCCCAAATAGAAGTTGTTTTCAATCATTCAGCCGGTTGAACGCTTTATCCAGCGTCCCGAAAATATAAGTTAATTCGATCCAAAATATAACCATAAAGAAACAATCCAGTTTGTTCTTTAAATATTTAAAATGACTGCTTCCATTTTAAATAAATTTATTTCGATCTGTGACCGTCTAAGTCACTTCGATTCCAAAATCTGCAATCCAGCAGCAACTAGTCCATCCAAATATACGTGTCAAATTCATCTCGACCAAGTCAGAGCGCTATGGGATAAGGTCGAGAAAGAATATGAAACTTGTTCAGAGCAAATTTCAGTTGGCTTAGAGGGCACGGCGGACACCTTACCTACTCTAAAGGCAAAATATGAGTATGCCTATTTTATATACGAAAGGTGTGCCGCAAAGCTCATGGAACAGATCGAAACGATCGCTTCTACAACAGCTCAAATCCAACCCGTTCCGCCCCAAAATTCCTATCCGTCTGGCTGTCAGCTTCCTCCGTGCGAAACAGAAGTTTTCTCGGGCGATTACATTCGTTGGCCGACTTTCCGAGACCTTTTCACAGCGGTCTATATAGACAATCCTGCGCTGACCCCTGTTGAAAAGTTGTTCTATCTAAATGCCAAGACTAGTGGTGAAGCTCATTCCGTAGTTTCCAATTCGCCACTCACCAACGATGGTTTCCGCTCAGCCTGGAAAAACCTATCTGAGCGTTTCGAAAATAAACGAGCGCTGGTGAACAGCCAACTGAAAAAGTTATTAAACATGCAGTTCGCCGCGCAAGAATCTTCGGCAGCCTTGAAGGAGCTGCAAAATACAATCCAGAACTGTCTCACATCCCTAAATTTGTCCGGCCTTCCTACGGATAATTGGGATTGTCTCCTGGTTTATTTGTGTTCCACGAAGCTTCCAAAGCTGACGCTCTCACTATGGGAGCAGTCCTTAACAAATAAAACCGAAATTCCTACGTGGCAAGAACTTGATTCATTCCTGACCGAGCGCCATAGAACTCTAGAAACTATAGATTCTATTCAACCTCCTAAGTTGCGCCTCCTTCCGTCAGAAATGACACCCTCCGACGTGTCGCCACGAATACTGAAATCCTTCAGTACGAGGATCGTTCCGATATCCAAAATGTGCGATGTATGTTCCAAAGAGAACCATCCAGTGCGTTTATGTCCACGCTTCCTTCAGATGACGACAGAGGATCGTTCATCTTATATCCAGAAAAAGCGGTTGTGCTTAAATTGCTTTGCAAGCGGTCATCAACTCCGTAATTGCACAAGCGCTCACAAGTGCTTCAAGTGTCACGGTCGGCATCACACTTTGTTGCATCCAAGCAACTGCTCCTCCAGTGAACCGACTGCTCCTGATACTGCTTCTGATCCGATCCAAAGGATTTCCTCGTTCTCCATACGAGTGACTACTACTCCCGATTCCTCCAATTACTGGGTTCCATACGACGATGTGAAATGCAGACGTTCCCGAGGTATTTTATCCTACCCATGCCGAGTCTGCCAAGGGAACCATACTCTTCGGAAATGCCACCGTTTCCTTCGGCTTAGCGCTGAGAAACGGCTCCAGGCCGTCATACAAAAGAAGTACTGCGTCAATTGCCTGGCCCACCATCATTCCACGGGATCTTGCCGCAGTGACGACCGATGCCAGTCGTGTGGCCAGGATCACCACACACTTCTTCATGTCCACGAGCGCTCAGCGTATCCAACGCTTTCCCGAGCAAAGGCTTCCTATATTCCTACAGCGTATCCTCGCTAGGGGGCCTCGAAGGCCTTCTTATATTTTTGCTGCGTATCCCTGCAGGGGGGGGGGAGAATGTTCACGCCAAAAGGGCGCTTATTTTCCGGAGGCAGTGTGATCCAGTGCACTCGCTCTCTCTCTCCCTCTCCCACTGCACTTTTGTGCATCGAGCTCCTAGTCCGCTCTCCCCAAGCTAATTTTAAGCCTTCTTCATTGTTAGTGCTAATTTACGATTACCCAAATAAAGACGCACGTCGCGTAACACCCCGAAAGTTCTTTCGTGTTTTTATTTATCGAGTGCCTTCCAGGTTAAAGCCACCCCCCTCCGAAGTTTCATAAACCAATTGAAGAGGTACAATGCATATAAAGAATATATGCTCATCAGCCATTTTTAGTTCTGGGTTGCTAAAGCTTTGGCGATATGTAGAGTGCCCCAAACTTCCGTCGCAACCCCATTTGAAAAAAAAACAACAAATTTTTATATTCACCACCTTCAAATTGGCTAAACTTGTCAGGGTGGGCTTCAACAATTCTGGTTATTGTGTCGTCCAGCATTTCTTGAAAAGGAACTTCTGCAAAGTCCTCTTCCACTTTCACCAAATCCGGATAGCACATTTTCTTGGCGGAACGCAAAACATCGTAACTTGGAAAGATGTTGCAATTACATATGTGCTTTTGTTCCAGCTTGCAAAAGCTTATACGTTTTTTTGGTATAATCGCCATCAATATAATCGCCATCAATATAAAGGGCCAAAGCACTCTCAGGAGTATATTTTAAAGGAAGCTTTTGATTAAGACTTTTTTTAATTTTTTTAGTTGATTCTGGCTCTGTGGTAATCATTGAAACAATTTCGGATGCACTGCGCTTTCCAGATTTGTACAAACTTATACATGTTGCTTTAACAAGCTCTTTGGAGGTATTGCTTACGACGAGATTCGCAACCTTAGCGCATTGACGTTTAGGGTGGCACTCTGTGAATGCTTTCTGTTTTCTGCCGACATTTGTGCTTTTCTCTAAGGATAGGAAAACAATATGTTCCTTTAACCAAGTTTCGTTGTTTTTTTTCGAAACGCGTCTTATCCCTCTTCGATTTTTTCCACCTTTCGGACAATCTTTTGCAAAAAATGTTCACTTGTACAGCAATTGTATCCAAGGTATCCTTACTAGAATTGGAATTTGCTGCAACATTTAAAAAACGACATCGCTGACTGCTTTTAATTTGTTCGCCGCATCTTTCTCCCCATGCCAAGCCGAAAACAATTCTTGCCTTAAAACAGACATGATCGCTAAAAAAATTAAACATTAATAGTATGGGCAGATCAGGGCAGGCAATCTTTGACAATTTAAACACTGGACGAATCATACTTTTAGACAAAGCCCTGCTTCATAAAGTTTTTCTCTCTAAAAGATGAAATTTTATTACAAATAGGTTATGAGAAGGTTATTGGCTACAAACACAAATAACTAATACAATACATTTATTTTCTACTAGAGGGCCCGCTATTGCATTCTCGCTTTGATCGAATGCAGATCCACACTTAAAATTTCGTATTAAATTTCGCTTTGAAGTCAGCGCACTGAATGAGAAATAAAGATTCTTTGAAGTCGAATGACAAATATAAAATGAGGCAAGGCCTACTCTGAGCCTTAGACCAATATCAATATTATTCCATTAATATTATTTTTTTAATTAATTATGTTTTTTATTTTTTTAAATAGGTTGCAGGTGGAATTAGAAAATTAAAATACCCATACGAATCTGGAAATTTTTTTTCTGATTTTTAAAAAAAAACTTCAAGTCTCTAAGACATGTGGTTTGGCCATGGCTGTGATCTATCAGTCAGTCAGGACAAAGCATTTTATATATATAGATTAATACAAACCTTAATATTTCTGCTACTGAAAAACTAGTGAGATGGTTCTGAGGTGGGCTAGCTGAAGCCACCGGACGGGTCGCAGGTTGCGGATAGCGCAAGGCCTCCTGTGGAGGTTAGCTGCGAATAGCGACTTGTCGTGAATAAGCAGTCCCGGACAACAGCGGGTACCACACCGTTGTAGTACCGACAAGGCGCTTGTCTGACCGTCTTTAACACATAGTCTTATACACTCCATACATCCTACAAGTGTTCCTACCCACATCCTATCCCCAACATCTCACAAGGGCAGTGGTGACGTTCTGAGGCAATGGTGCCACTTCTCCCCCCTAAGCCAGGGTGTCATGCGTTTCCGTGCCCATTGGCTGGTTTGCAGTCAGGGGTAACCGACTGTATTCGGACGGAGCCTCACCGATACCTGGCCGCGTCGGTGAGTAAACCTGGCCCCAGCGTGTTAATGGGGGCTATGACACGCTGGTACTACCTTCCCCTACACTCGTGGGACCAACGTATGGATTCAAAGAAGATAAAAAATTTTAACACGCGGGACTTAACGGCAACCCAGGTGGCAGAGCGGATAGAGGAGGCGGCTCTGGATGACGGTGGTAAGCTGTCGCCGCGTAGGGGCTTGGCCCCTCACCCGAAGAGTGCTGCAAAGCCGAAGGGCCTGACCCTGACGCAGAGCGCCTCGAAGAGAGATGCAAAGCCGAAGGGCGCAACCCCGACGCGGAGCGCCTCGAAGGTTGCAGAGACTTTCAAGTCTCAAGTGGCCAGCAGCGAGGCCACCAAACGGACGGACGGCAGGGGGAGGGTTGCAGTGCCCGGCACTGCCCCGGCGGCTGTCCTGCAGGCGGGCGACGCCAGCAGGAGAGACGCTGCAACACCCTCTTCCGTAAGGTCGAGGCAGCAACTGGCGAAGCAGCCTGTCCCAGCGGCAGGTCAGCCAGGAGGAGCCGGTGATCCCCTGAGGCATGGACTCAGCGGAGCCGGCCGAAAGTGGTACCTCCGGTACCTCGAGCGTGGCTTGAGGCCGGAGGAGGCCCGGAAAAGAGCACTGGAGCACCGTGCGCCGAACGTGGCTCCAGCGAAAAGAGCTGCGGGGACGAGCGTGTCCCCGATAGAGAGAGCCGGCGGCCAGGCCGTTGCGGGGAGGAAAAGGCAGCTTCAACATACGTCGCCGCCAGAACTCCCCAAGAGCATGTCCAAGAAGACAAAGAGCACCGCAGCGCTAGAGGGCTCGAGAACCTCGTAAAGCGCTAAGCGTCCGAGGGCAGCCTCGTATGCCAGTGTCGCCAAGGGCACGAACTTGGCCATACTGGCGCGGGACTACCCGAAGAGGCTGATGACAAAGGAGGAGTTGTCAGCGGTGGAGCAGGCCCTCGTCGAGGAGATGAGGAAGGGCTGGACCGCAGCCCTCAACTTCAACGGCATCCAGTTCCGTGACGGTCTGCTATTAGTGGACTGCATGGACAGCGATGCCAAGAAGTGGTTGAAGCTGACGGTCCCCAGCATCAGCACCAAGGTGGGTGTGCAGCTCCGCACCTGCCTGCAAGAGGACCTACCGGTGACCAACGTAGTCACTTTATACCTGCCACGCACCGCAGGGGAGACGTTGGAGAAGTCCCTTGGACTGCTCAATGAGCAGAACAAGGGCCTGCTCACCGGGACCTGGCGTGTCATCCGACACCTAGAGTCGATGGGCGGCAAGGTGCTGTTGCTCGGCCTGGATGAGGAGGCGCTTACACTCCTCAAGAAGCGAGACATGCTGGTGAGCTACCGGTTCGGCCAGCTGAAGTGCCGCCTGCATAAAAAGCAGGAGTCTGCGGAGGCGGAGGTGTGCACCGAGGCAAACGCCGACGATGTGCTTGGCACTTTAACGGCTGCAGCCAAGGAGGCTTCCTCCGTCCCTTCGGACGAGGCGGCTGAGGCTATGGAACTCGCCGCAGTGGAGGCCGAGTTGGACTCGGTCTCTCTAGAGGGGCTGGATCTGACGCGTCTGCATATGAGCGACGCAGAGGAGACAACCAGCGAAAAGAAGCCATCCGATGATGAGCGGACACCCAACGAGATGCAGTCAGAGGCCTATCTGACGCTCTCGGAGGGTGAAGAAGAGCTCTAAGGATGGGGGTCACCAGCGTGGCACAGATCAACCTGCATCACGCAAAGGCAGCCTCGGCTGTCATCGGCAGGTTGGTCTCCAGGTCTGACCTGGGGCTGGTGCTCATCCAGGAGCCTTGGGTCGTCAGAGGCAGGATCTGCGGCCTAAGTAAAGTGAGTATGCAAACTATTGCAGACGGAAGGGAGGCATCACCGAGAGCTTGTATCTTGGTGCGAAAGGATATTAACTTTCTTTGTCTCTCTCAATTTCTCAACAGAGATCTAGTAGCGGTGATGATCACTAGCGAGCACGGGAGTATTGTGGTGGCGTCGGCATACTTCCCAGGAGACGTGACGGGTGCCCCCCCACCAGAGGTTCAGGATCTGGTGCAGCATTGCAGCAGCAAAAGGCTACCCCTACTGCTAGGGTGTGATGCCAATGCGCACAATGTTGCATGGGGCAGCACGGACAACAACGGTAGAGGTGAGTGCTTACTAGATTATCTTTTATTTAGGGATCTTACAGTTTTCAATGTGGGGGCTGAACCCACATTCATTACTAGAACCAGGGCTGAAGTACTGAATATCACTTTCTGGAATGAGGAGGGCTCCCGGTTGATGCGCAACTGGAAGGTCTCCTCAGAACCGTCAATGTCGGATCACAGGATCATCCTGTTCGACATTCATAGTAACCATAGATTCAGCAGGGTTATCAGAAATCCACTACGGACTGACTGGCCAGCCTATCAATCCTGTTTGGGATTAAATCTGAGCAGACTGAATCATAGTAGGAGAGTATCGTCTCCAGAAGATCTTGAGCAACTCTCAAGAGAAGTAGGAGACACAATCTTGGATGCATATCATGCAAGCTATCCCGAAAAATCCATAGAGTCCAGTAGGGACAATCCCTGGTGGAATAGGAAACTAGGACTACTTCGTACAGAAGTCAGGAAGCTGTTTAACACAGCTAAAAAGAACAGCGCCAATTGGGAACTTTACACCAAAAAGCTGACAGAATATAACAAAGAAATCCGGTTTAGTAAGCGCGCTCACTTTCGGAAATTCTGTTCCACCATAGAGCAAGCCGCACCTGCGGCTAGAGTGTTTAAGGCAATCTCAAAAGGCAAAGTACTTTCTGAACTTTGTCTGAAGAGGGCGGATAGGTCTTTCACCGAGGACGAGGAGGAGAAAGCAGAACTTCTGCAAACTCACTTCCCCATGTGTAGAACCATCTCCGATATAGACAGCAGTTACGAAAGGATCCCCAACGGGAGACCCAACTGGAGCCTGGCTGCAGCGATCGTAACTGAACAAAAGATTAGGTGGGCGTTGAGTACACTCAGACCCTACAAGGCTCCGGGGGTGGATGGAATCATACCCTTCCATCTTCAGAAGGGTGTCGAACAGCTAATGCTGTTCCTCATAAGTATTTTCCGGGGGAGCCTAGCAATGGGTTACATTCCTAGGGCATGGAGAACGGCTAGGGTAATCTTTATCCCGAAGGTTGGGAAGAAAGACCCCTTTCATCCCAAATCCTTCAGGCCGATCAGTCTAACCTCCTTCCTGCTGAAAACCCTTGAGAAGATTGTGGACAACCACATTAGAAACTCGCACTTGGTACGAAGGCCTCTGCATGCGAATCAGCATGCCTATAGAGAAGGAAAGTCTACTGAATCGGCTCTCTTGAGCCTGGTGGACAGTATACAGCGCTCTGTAAAAGCCAAAGGGGTAGCTCTGTGTGCCTTTATGGACATAGAGGGTGCTTTTGATAACACAGCTCATGACGTTGTGGTAAGAGCACTCTGTAGAAGGGGAGTTGAGACGGGTCTCACGACCTGGCTGGGTAAATTCCTTGACAGCAGAATAACAGAAGTCACTGTCAACAGTGTGACTGTTAGAGCTCAAACCACCAGAGGCTGTCCGCAGGGGGGTGTCCTATCACCACTACTCTGGAGCCTCGTGGTGGACGAGCTGCTAGTTAAACTTACAGCAAATGGGTTTGAATGTCAAGGCTATGCCGATGATATCACTCTAGTATGTAAAGGAAATTTTGAGAGCACATTGTGCGACAGGATCACACTGGGCCTAAGACTTAGCTTAGACTGGTGCAGAGACGTGGGGCTGAATATCAATCCAGCGAAAACCACAGTGGTCGCCTTTACCAATCGCTACAAGCTGAAATCCATTCGGCTCATAGCCATTGGGGGCGCAGTGATTCCGATCTCCACTGAAGTCAAATATCTGGGAGTCATCCTAGACAAGAGACTAATGTGGAGACAACATGTGGAACATGCCGTTCGCAAGGCCACTGTGGCCTTAATGAGCTGTAGATCTCTTGCAGGGAAAAATTGGGGAGTATCTCTAAAGATCCTACTGTGGATGTATGTTGCTATGGTCAGCTACGGGGCTGCGGTTTGGGCGAATCGCGCTGACCTTGATGTCACAAAAAGGCAACTGGGCAAACTCCAGAGACTTGCCTGCACGTGCATCTCGGGCGCTATGCGCACTTGCCCGTCCACTGCTCTGGATGTGCTACTCGGGCTTCCACCACTGCACTTGCATATCAAGCACAGTGCGCGCAGATCTACCATGAGGATAACAGGGGCAAGACCAGCTGACTCGGCCGCGACTGCAACTGACCTGTTATTAGAATATCCGCAGGATGTTCAACTGGCCAAATTTAGCTTTGATAAGCTCTTCAAAACAGAGCTTAGCAACAAGTCGGAGTGGACCAGCATGTCTACCACCTATGATGTGAAACCACATGCTATTAGGTGGTACACTGACGGCTCACTAACAGAGGATGGTGCGGGTGCGGGTGTCTGTGGGCCCCGACTCAAATATCACGAACCTCTAGGGAAATTCGCCAGTATCTTTCAAGCGGAGGTACACGCGATAGAGAGATGTGCCTCGTTCAATATTGAGCGGGGTTACAATCGAGGGACATAGCCATATTCTCAGATAGGGAGCAATCAGAGCACTCAGTGCACATAAGATTGTTTCCAGACTAGTATGCCAATGTAGAGAAACACTCAACGAGTTGGGTGTGAACAATAAAGTAACCATATACTGGGTACCAGGGCATGCGGGGATCCCCGGCAATGAAGTGGCCGACATAATGGCTAGAAAGGGGGCGAGTACGCCCTTCTATGGTCCGGAGCCCTTCTGTGGACTAGGGCCAGGAGTCATCAGCCAGAGCAGTCGTGTGGATCTCATGACTGCGCAAGCATCTGCACAATCTCAAAATAGGGGAGGACAGTCTTTGCAGACTTTGTCTGGAAGGAGAAGAGACTCCGGAGCATCTTCTTGAGGAGTGCCCGGCTATCAGTCGGTTGAGGTTGGCCCACTTTGGGGGCCTTACACTCACCACAAAGGAAATGAGGGCTCTTCGACCAGGCGACATCATCGCATTCTTGCGATGGATTGAACTGTTCGAGGAGCTATAGCTCATACACTAGGACGAGGGCACAATAGACCCTAGTGGTCGCAGTGCACTAACCTCCATCAAATTATTATTATTATATTTTATTATTAACCTTAATATTGTAGAAACACAGAAACTTGGAACAAAACGGTTATTACAAATACTATTTTGCCAATTCCAAAATGAACAACGCATGCTCGGCAGCTTTAGAAAACACACAGCTGATGAGTTAGCACGTGTTTGGAAGAACAGTCGCTTACTGATATCAAATAAATCGATTTTGACGCTATCGATTTCATAAATGAACATTCAGAAATCGGTCCCAAATCAAATTTTATTAGATTTTAACAGTTCAAAATTTGTATTTCGTTCCGCTAAATTCATAAAATCGCCCACTGTGGCCCGTTGGAAGAGGTACGGTTCCAACTATTTCCGAATCGATGGGCAGAACGGCTAATTTTGCGACGGCTCTCTTGCTTATACCCGTAGAAATCTCATATGTAAGAGTTCTTAATTCATCGATGGCTAAGATGGATGCACCGACGACTCTGTAGAAGTGAAATTTTGCCCACTTAACAGCAGGCTCCCATTAACCTCTGAAGTGTGGGACACGAGGAGGGATGAACTTCCAATCGATCCCGTCAGCTAAGCAGGCGGAAGATATTGATGCCGTGTGCTGTTAGCTCCCGAAGCTCTGCAAGCTCGCTCTTTGCACCGACAAAGTTTGTCACTCCAAATGGTTCACGGACTGCCTCGAAGGTTGATGAATCTTCTCAGCGCTGCGATGAAAGAATCCGTCGTGAGATCCTGAACGACCTCCAAATGAGCTGCCTTCGTCGAAAAGCAGACAAAGACGGCGATGTAGCACTTATGGGGTGCCTTGTTTCTGGTCTCTGCCTTGTGATAGAATGGTCCACAATAGTCCACTCCTGTGGTATGAAATGCTGGATTAGGCTGCACTCGACTCGCTGGCAGGCTACCCATGACATGCTCCCAAGTCGCAGGCTTCATTCGGAAGCATCGGACGCATTTATTGATGACGCTAGCAACGAACTTGCGGCCTCCAATCGGCCAGAACCTTTGCCGCAATGTGGCAAGCAATGCCTGTGATCCTGCATGCAAATTATATTATTTAGTTTTTTGGTTTTATTATTTTTATTTAATTTTAAATAATAGTTTTTGTAGATTTAATTAATATTAGCACATCATTGGTTTTAATTTGTCTGTTAATTGTCGTCGTTTAATGTTAACGGTTTGACTTCATCTTAGGAACTTCACTTAGAAACTAAACTTAGATTTCTACTGTACTCTAATTGGAACTCATGTAATTAGAAAAAGCTTTTTTATAATAAAAGGGAATAGAATAGTGGCTATTCAGCACGTAGGCAAAAAATCGGATGATCTGATGATCTTATCTGCATAGTTATGTTGCTTGGTTGCTAGGCCAGAGATAAGCGGTGGTCTGATCTAGCGACCGAGCATAAATAATAGAGAATAAAAAACAAAACTACACTGGAAATAAATAAAGATATATAACTCCTCCCCTCTTAAGAAATTTTAACGTCCTCGTTAATGTTTACAACATACACTAAAATATATAATTTAACATAAGGTTGGTAGGAGAATTTTCGGTAAAGGTTTAAATACAATATTATAAAAATTACATTTACTTCGTTTTTTATAGTGTACAATTATTCTATTTAATTTTAAAGATTAAATTGTATAAAGTTTGAGTATTTTCATTATTAATATTATTATTATTTGGGGGGCAATCATTGGAATATTTGGAATTTCTAATTAATTTCTTTCTTTTAAACTTAGATCTATGTCGTCTTATATTTCTATTATTAATATATTCCTTATAATGTGTATAATCTATTTTTTCAATTTACTTGGTTTTCCTAAATGTCAATTTTTAGTTTTCGTTTTAATTGCGTATCAATTTCATGCTCTCTTCTTCTCTTATTTAATTGCTTAATTTTTTCTTCCTTTCTTTGTTGCGTATTAATTTCGGGTTTTTCGTTAAATTGTTCTATGACAACGTTCAATATCAGCTATTCCATTTTTACTACTAGTAATTTCAATTTGTATATTTTCACTTTCTAGCTATAAACCTAATGCTCTACTCGTCATACCAGGGTCTTCATCTATTTTTAATAATTTTGGTTTACCTACGTCTTTTTCGACTTTTCGACTTTTTCTTCACTATTTTTTATGAAAATAATTTGTCTCTTATAGATATTAAGGGGCCGTTCAGTAATTGGAATTCCCAAAAATTCATCTTCTTCTGCACTGTGAATTGTTGCTGCTAACGAGTTCAAATCTTCTGCTACTTCGCTTTTCATGAAATTTGTTTCGGAATCCTGTTCATCCCGATCGCTATTTAATATAGTTACTCTAGAGAAAGCATCAGCTACAAAATTTTGTTTTCCTTGGATGTGTTCAATTGTAAAGTCCTATTCGTTTAGTCGTATCTTCCACCTTTGCAATTTCATGTTAGGCTCTTTTAAATTATGCAGCCAAGCTAAAGGTCTGTGATCGGAAAGAACTTTAAATTTTCTTCCAAAAAGATAGCAACGAAAATATTTGGTTGCCCACACAATTGCCAAAAGTTCCTTTTCTATGGCAGAATATTTGCACTCGTGTTCGTTTAAAGTTCGACTTGCAAAACAAATAGGTTTAGACTCTTGAGACAAAACAGCGCCTATTGCAAAATCACTGGCGTCTGTTGTCAGAGTGAATATTTTATCAAAATCGGGATAAATAAGAATAGGATCACTGGTTATTAAGATTTTTATTTGTTAAAGGCGTTTTTATATTCACTGTTATTTATATCTATTATGTTTCCCTTTTTTAAATATTTAGTTATAGGTTTAGCAATTTTAGCAAAATTTTTAATAAATTTGCGGTAAAAACCACATAGCCCTAAGAATGATTTTATTTGTTTTTCTGTTTTTGGAATTGGGTATTCTATTATAGCTTTAATTTTGCATGGATTAGGTTTAATACCAGTAGGTGTAATTATATGTCCCAAAAAATTTGTTTCTCGTTTTAAAAACTCGCACTTATCTAATTGTAATTTCAAATTAGCTTTTCTAAGTTTTGTGAAAACTTTTTCTATTGAAAGAATGTGCTCTTGCAACGACGTGGAACAAATGACAATATCGTCAAGATAAACAAGACAATGAATCCCAATTAAGTCTTTTAGAATTTTATTCATACACCGTTGGAACGTAGCAGGCGCATTTTTCATATGGATATCTATATGGTTTTTGATATACTGGACTTTCATGTTTAGTTTTTATTATATGTTTAATTGTATGTGTAAAGGTCAAATCGTCACCTTCAACAAATTTTAAGTCCGAATAATTATTTATTAATTTGTTAATAGCTAGTTTCTCTTCTTTATTTAAGTGTTCTATTCGAATCTTCTCAGAATAATTTATTTCCTCATTAATGGAATAATTGAAATCCTTATCTTCTAGGGTATTGCCCAAATTTTTGACGTTCCCATTTACTATAGTATTTTTATACCATGTACCGTAGGTACAAAGGTATATTAATTTCGTGCAAATGTATGTAACAGGCAGAAGGAAGCATTTCCGACCCCATAAAGTATATATATTCTTGATCAGCATCAACAGCCGAGTCGATCTAGCCATGTCTGTCTGTCCGTCTGTCCGTCTGTCCGTCTGTATGAACGCCTAGATCTCAGCAACTATAAAAGCTAGAGCCACCAAATTCGGTATGTAGGTCGGAATGTTTTGCACGCAGATCAAGTTTGTTTCAGATTTAAAAATTTCCCCCCCACTCCCCCGAAAATCAATAAAAACGTTTTGCAGCCACAAATATTACCATAGATCTTTCTTTTTTTGCATAGGCATGCATATGTAGAACATGTATCAATACCGAAAATCTGGTAAAGATCGGGTGAAAAACACACAAGTTATTTACTTATCAGTGTGCTATCTATTTGGCAGCTAGCAACAGGTGCATCCCAAAAAACAACAACAAAACTGATGAGCGCCAGAAACTAACTCCCGTGCGCAAAAAAGAGAGAGGGGGTATCTCTTTCTCTGTCTTGCACACGCAAGTGCATGAGATGGTGGTGGTTTTGCAAAGAGCGAGTTTGTTTACATTTCTCTAATAGGCAAAAGTCACGATCAGCTGACTTTTGTTTATCGTTGTCAAAGAGCTAATTCGAGCGGCGATATATTTTAGTACATGGTATATAACAGTCGTTCACGAACGACTGTAGCTTTCTTACTTGTTATTTATTAATTCATCTCTATTTTTTTTATGTATGTTCTTCTTTAAAGTTTATAGTGGCTTCTGTTAATTCTAATATGTCTCTCCCGATTAAAATATCATATCTAGCGGAAAAGTCGTGAACAAATAGCTTTAATTTTCCAATTTTACCTGTTAGTTCATAGGCATCTATTATTTTTATTTTGTTTAATGTTATATTTCCCATCATTGTAAATATTATTTTGGGATTTGTTTCCTGCAGTGGAGAATTTTTTAATAAATTTGGCTTACTAATACTAATACTAGACCCAGTATCTATAAGGCAATTATATTCAATATTATTTAGTTTTAATTTAATAGTGGAATTCTTTGATCTACCGAGGCTTGTGCTTGAAAATTTTCAGAAATATCCATTGGTTCTGCACGCCTAAATTGACCTGAGTCTGACTCGCGTTTTCTTTTGTTACTGTAGTCTTCATTAGGTCTATAATTTCTTATATTATTTTGTTGATGTTCTGGAAAACTTCTGTAATTATAACTTTGTTGAAATCTATTGGTATCAAAATGTTGATTTCTGTTGTTTCTAGATTGGTTTCTAAAAAAAAATTTGGGTTTGGAACTGTTGCCTTGGTTTTGGAGATGGAATAATATTATTTATATTGTGACCCGGAATTTTATTTGAATTATAATTATTAGTAGTATGGGGTACACTGGAAAATTTATAATCATCATATTGAAGTTGAGAATTATTATTAGTTTTTTCTTTGAAAATGTTGGGTATAATTTATGTTTTTAAAATTTTCACAAGTCCCTAACTCTTGAGCAGCACGTCTTAATTTACTTGGAGAACTTATATCAAAGTGGCAAACTGACATGAAGATTCTGTCTGGTAACTCCTTCCGAATAGTTTCACTTATGGCTGAATTCATTGTTTGGAGAAACATTAATCTTGAGCTTACTTGTCTTTCCAAATGCAATTTATTAGAAATAACTGTGGACTTCAACTCGAGCTCATCAACAAATTTTCTTAAATTTCCGGAATATTTAGTTTTATAAATATCTATCAGCAACTGAGAAATAGGTATATGAGTGTTGTACTCCCCGATTAAAATGTGTTTCAATTCCGTCCAGTTCTGCGGTGTTGACATCATAAGCAAATGTTGAGCAGGTCCAACGACGAGGTTCTCGACAGCTCCATAAATAATGTTCATATGGGTGGATGATTGGTCGAGTAGAAACCCATTTGTTGCTCGACTCTCTTGATGAAAAGGGCCAAATAGAGGGTATCGCCATCAAATGGGGGAATTTGCCGGATCTGGGTTAAGCATTGCGATAACGCTTGATCAGTTAACACTGGTTCGGCCATCCTTCTGGTGTTGGTATTATTATTTTAAATATTCGCTATTTAAACTTTTATTCAGCTGGCTGACTTTTGTTATAAATTTTATTTGCGAATTTAGTTTTTATCGTGCCGTGGGATTCCACATGTTCGCGATTACTCTTTGAATAAGTAAATTCACGAGGTTCTTTTGCGGATCTTTAATTAGTTAATTTATTTTGCTGGAACCCTTCTGATTTTCACTCAGACTTGGGCATGATATTAACCGATGTTAGGGGTAATAATCACTTTGATGCGGGTCAGAGTTTAAATTTATTTAACTTTTTTTAAAGATCACACCGACTGCGCCAATTATATTATTTAGTTTTTTGGTTTTTTGGTTTTATTATTTTTATTTAATTTTAAATAATAGTTTTTGTAGATTTAATTAATATTAGCACATCATTGGTTTTAATTTGTCTGTTAATTGTCGTCGTTTAATGTTAGCGGTTTGACTTCATCTTAGGAACTTCACTTAGAAACTAAACTTAGATTTCTACTGTACTCTAATTGGAACTCATGTAATTAGAAAAAGCTTTTTTATAATAAAAGGGAATATAATAGTGGCTGAATGCACGTAGGCAAAAAATCGGATGATCTGATGATCTTATCTGCATAGTTATGTTGCTTGGTTGCTAGGCCAGAGATAAGCGGTGGTCTGATCTAGCGAACGAGCATAAATAATAGAGAATAAAAAACAAAACTACACTGGAAATAAATAAAGATACATAACTTCCATGTATTTCTCGTGATAATAAACGATGATTGCCTTGGTGAGTGGATGATCCTTGGGCAAAAGAATCGGATGCCTTATATCGTAGTCCAAGTTGGCGTTCTGAAGCCTTTCACCAACGCGAAGTAATCCATCGGAACCGAGTATATGCCGAAGTGACACCAGTTTGCTCTTCTGCGGTCACGGCTTGCCCTGGCTAAGAACTCCATACTCCTTCGCCAAGTGAACCTGCTTGATGCTCCTCAGAAGAAGTACAGTTCCCGAGTTGATCTCCTTCACTGCAAGACGTCCTTTTAATGGCACAGATTTGGCTCTGCAATTCGAAATAAACCGGTGAATGTATGCAAGTACGCGCTGCAACTTGTCGAAAGAGTTTAGGTATTTGCAGTTCGATGAAATGTCAATACAAACGGTTCCAATTAGAGTCGCAGAACGGCGTTCTGGCAAATCCTTTACTGCATCTAGCAGGGACGGCCTATTCGACGAGCTTTGCAGAAGGAATGGGGGCCCATTAGTCCATAGGGAATGCTCCAGCAATTTTCTGGGGGTACATCCTCGTGACACGACGTCTGCCGGGTTCAAGTTTGTCGGAACGTGATGCCAAGTCATGTCTTTCGTCATCTCCTGAATTTTAGCGATTCTGTTTGATACGAATACATTAAACTCCCTCGGCGGTTGCCGAATCCACGCAAACACAATAGACGAGTCTGACCAGCAATGAAAGGCGCACTCAAAGTCTATGGATTCCTTGACGTTTACGATTAGCTCCGACAATAAAAGCGCTGCGGAAAGTTCCAACCTTGGAATTGTTAAGGCCTTTAGTGGAGCCACTCTTGATTTGGCACAGAATAGATGGACTTTCGCTTCTCCATTAATTTGTCTGGCGGACAACAACCAACCAGAGTTGGGGCAGGAGACCCAAAGGAAACCTAAGCCCCCACCTATTTACATAAGGGAAAAGAGTTCAAGCGCCCTGGTCAACAAAATTGTTGCGCTGGTCGGGGACGAGAATTTCCATGTTGTTCCGCTTATTAAAGGGAACATACACGAAACAAAGGTTCAAACGAAGTCCGAAGAACACTTCCGAGCTGTGTCTAAGTACCTGGAAGACACAAAAAAGAACTTTTACACCTATCAACTAAAAAGCAGCAAGGGACTGCAAGTTGTGCTAAAAGGTATAGAACCCGACGTCACCCCCTCTGAAATTCAAGAAGCCCTTAAGGCCAGGGGCTTCTGTGCCAAAAATGTTAGCAATATTGTTAACAGAAACAAAAAACCGCAACCACTTTTCAAGGTCGAGCTCGAACCAGATAGCAAAGCCTTAAAGAAAAACGAAGTGCACCCGATCTACAAGCTGCAGCTCTTACTGCATCGAAGAATCACCGTGGAAGAACCCCACAAACGCAACGGCCCTGTTCAATGCACAAACTGCCAAGAGTATGGACACACCAAGACTTACTGCACACTTCGGACGGTCTGCGTAGTCTGCGGAGACTTCCACAACTCCGTAAACTGCCCCGCAAACAAAGAAGACCCCCAAATGAAAAAATGTGGCAACTGTGGAGGAAACCATACGGCAAACTATAGAGGCTGTGCGGTCTACAAGGAGCTGAAGAGTCGCATGCGACGAGCGACAGCTACGCACCAACAACATACGCAAAATGTGTATTACAACTCAAAAAGTACGCCAGACGTATTTTTCGCCAAGGCAGCCAGATCATCATTTGGGCAGCTAAATACAACCAAGGGAATCGCCTACGCCGAAGCACTAAGAACAGGCCTGGAAAATCCACCCCAGCCTCACTCAGAAAATGCTCAGCAGGTTCCAGGGCAGCCGCAAAGCAAATTGGAATCTATGATGTTCACCATGCAACAAAGTATGATGGAACTTATGTCATTCATGAAAACAACCATGCAAACCCTTGTTCAGAACCAGAACATGGTAATTCAGTTGCTTGTAGCACAACAGTCCAAATAATAAATGACTAACCTACGTATATCCATGTGGAATGCCAACGGCATTTCACGGCATAAACTTGAAATAACTCAATTCCTAAACGTAAATCACATCGACGCCATGCTGCTGGTTGAAACGCACCTCACAGGGAGATATAACTTCCATATAAGAGGTTATACCTTTTACCGCACAGATCATCCGGATGGCAAGGCCCACGGCGGAACGGGCATCTTAATCAGAGAACGCATCAAACACCACTTTCATCAACGGTTTGCAACAAATTACCTGCAAGCCACGTCCATAAAAGTGCATTCAGGAAACGGCAACCTTTGTATTGCCGCTGTCTACTGCCCACCTCGATTTACTATCTCTGAAGGTCAATTCATGGACTTCTACAACACTCTGGGGGATCGCTTCATAGCCGCAGGAGACTACAACGCCAAACACACGCACTGGGGATCACGCCTCGTGACTCCCAAGGGAAGGCAACTGTATAATGCACTTATAAAGGTGAGCAATAAACTGGACTACGTTTCTCCTGGTAGCCCCACATATTGGCCTGCAGACCCAAAAAAGTACCCAGATCTATTTGATTTCGCGGTGACAAAAAACATCCCACGCAATCTAATAAGCACCATAGCACTACCGGATCTCTCATCTGACCACTCGCCTTTGTTGATAAGCCTTCTTCAAAGCCCAGAAATTACGGACCACCCCTACAGGCTGACGTCGCACAACACTAACTGGATGAAATACAGAAAGTATGTGAGTTCCCACATTGAGCTAACTCCCCAACTAAATATCGAAGCGGACATCGACTGCTCCACCTCCGCCCTGGAAGAGGTACTCGTCACAGCAGCCAGGATCTCAACCCCTATTCGGAAAGTTGGGGAATTTAAGAAGTTCAAAACCAACCGGCAAATCGAACAGCTGGTTCAGGAAAAGAGGCGTCTGCGACGAGCGTGGCAAACCAGCAGATCGCCATGCTCAAAGCAACGTCTTACTGAAGCCACCCGCAATCTAAACCGGGCCCTGAAGCAAGAAGCTGAAAATGAACAACTTAAATATATTGGAAAACTCTCGCCAACTAGTACAAAGCATCCCTTGTGGAGGGCTCACCCAAATCTAAGCTCTCCAATTCAAACCGTCACCCTATAAGGAATTCTTCAGGGTGCTGGGCCCGCAGCGACAAAGATAGAGCCGAATCATTTGCCTTACATCTCAAAAGCGTCTTCCAGCCGAACCCCGCAGCTAATGATTATGTTCCTCCGCAAATCCACCTCGAAAGTGAATCCACGCCAACTACATTTCAGCCGAACGAGATCACAAAAGTCATCAGGGAGCTAAAACCAAAAAAGGCTCCAGGCGGTGACCTAATAACTACAAAAATGATAATGGAACTTCCGTACTGTGCTATTGAGGTCATCTGTAAACTCTTCAATGGAATCATAAGTCTCGGCTACTATCCAAGGAAATGATACCGAAGCCCGGAAAAGATCCCACGATTCCGTCATCCTACAGACCAATAAGTTTATTATCATGCCTGTCCAAATTATTCGAAAAATGCCTTCTAACGCGTATAATACCATATATGGGAGCCCACAACATTATCCCAGCCCATCAATTTGGCTTCAGAGAAAAACACGGAACTATAGAGCAAGTAAACAGAATAACATTAGAAATTCGCACAGCCTTCGAACATAGGGAATATTGCAGCGCGATATTCCTCGACGTATCTCAAGCATTCGACCGCGTCTGGCTCAAAGGTCTCATGCATAAAATTAAAACACACTTGCCCGGGTACCCTCATAAACTCCTTGAATCCTACCTCTACAAAAGAGCCTTCGCAGTAAGATGTAACACAACAATTTCCGACAGCTACACTATCGAAGCTGGGGTCCCACAAGGTAGCGCACTTGGGCCAACTTTATTCGTCCTTTACACAGCAGATATTCCCACGAGTGATCGACTAACAACATCCACCTTCGCCGACGACACTGCGATCCTTAGCCGCTCCAGATGCCCAGTCCGTGCAACAACCCAACTCGCCAACCACCTCGTGGTAGTCGAGAAGTGGCTATCTGACTGGCGTATTAGAATAAACGAACAAAAGTGTAAACACATAACGTTTACTCTTAACAGACAAACTTGCCCTCCGCTCTGTATGAATAGCACGCAGATCCCCCAAATTAATGAAGTAACGTATCTCGGCATCCACCTCGACAGACGTCTAACATGGCGTAGACATATCGAATGCAAGAAACTGCACCTAAAACTGAAAGCCAGCAGCCTCCACTGGATTATAAACTCACGATCGCCCTTATATCTGGACTACAAGGTCCTGCTCTACAACTTCACTCTTAAGCCAATCTGGACGTATGGCTCCCAGCGAGCAGAACCAACATAGACATCATACAGCGAGCCCAATCAAAGATCCTGCAAACTATCACTGGGGCACCATGGTATATTCGTAACCAAAACATCCACAGGGACCTCGGCATTCTCGCAGTAAAAGATGAAATAGACAAGCAAAAAGCGTCCTACAATGAAAAACTCTCTGTCCATCCAAATCCTCTAGCAAGGGTCTTGACTCGGGTCTCCACTCGAACCCGCCTGCAACGTACAGACCTTCCAACCCAGCCATAACTTGTCAGGGCCACTATCTCAGTCTACATGACTCCTAGTTAGGTTATAGTATAAGATTTGATACACTTATTGTTAGTCTCGTAAATGAGAAGATTCAATAAATAAAAGCAAAGCATAAAAAAAAAAAAAAATTAATTTCCGATCGCAAGTATAAGCACGCTCCATAAGCTGCTATGCTAACATCGCAAAATCCATGCAGCTGAACGGAAGCCCTAGGTTGCATTGCGAATCGTGGAAATTTTAAGTTCTGTACGACCGATAATTGTGAGGTCAACTCCCCCCATGACGAAAGAATTGGCTCTGGCAATGCGTCATCCCAATCCACGTTAGCACTCCATAGAGATTGCAGAAATATCTTCGATTTTGTGACAATTGGGGTTATTAAACCAAGTGGATCATAGAATTTGGCTATTGTTGACAATGCAATCCGCTTGGTGGGTCGATGATTGGTCGATATTTGCGAAAAATTAAATAGAAGTTGATCTGAAGCTGGATCCCAGGCTAATCCCAATGCCTTGGCGATATCCGATCCATCATGAAATTTGATAAACTGCTCCTTGTCGCAGTCTGACTCTTCTTCCAGGGCTGCTGGCTCATTGGAACACCATTTACGGATCGGAAAGTGGCCTCTCGACAGTAGTTCCTTCACCTGATGACGAATTTTTATCACCTCCTCAACTGAGTCCCCTCCAGAGATTAAATCATCCACATAGAAATCTCTACGAACAATTTTCGCTCCAACTGGAAATGATTCCTTCTCATCATAAGAGAGCTGATGCATGGCTCTTATAGCCAATAAGGCAGCTGGCTTGTTTCCATAAGTCACAGTGTTTAATTTGAAAACACTCAACTCATCCGTGGAGTTCTATCGCCAATCGATACACTGCAAAAAGTCATCCGGGGACGAGACACGCAGATATCTCCACGAAGGGCTACTTTAAAACATCTGAAGCGAAGCAGGATGTTAAAAATTTGTTGCTGAATTGTTGGCCCTGCAAAAAGTAAGTCGTTCAGAGAGCTACCAGAAGTCGTTTTCGCAGATCCATTAAACACGACACGAAGCTTTGTGCTCGTGCTCTCCTGTTTATGTACTCAGTGGTGGGGCTTTTGCCCCAAATTGTGGTACAGATGGTTCCTTTGTTACAAGAGACATGTGACCTAGATCAATATACTCCCGTAAAAATGCTGAATACTGAGCTTTCAGGGCTGGGTTTCTATCCAGTTTAGCTTCCAAACTCCTGAAACGACGACGAGCCAAACAATAGGAGTCACCTAGAGATTCGAATCCTGAAGTAGACAATAGGCGAACAAAGTATTGACCATTCCCAACTCTGGTGCAACTTTCATTGAAAAGTTATTTGTATCGCAAGTCTTCCGGCAACAAAGATGGCTTTGACGAAGTTACGTCTTCAATTTCCCAAAACGCTTTACTATTGCGGTAAGTGAGTCATCATCAGAATGATCAGCAGGGTCCTAAACCCGATTTGTGATTTGGCATACTCGACATCCCTCCAGAAACAATCCAACCAAGTTTGGTGTTCTGCAGAGTTGGCAAAGTCCTGTCCAAATGAATTTGTCCCATGGAAATTATCTCGAAAAACAGACCAGCGCCAATTAAAAGGTCAATACGTTGAGATTGATGGAAATAGGGATCCGCGAGCGAAATGTTTGGTGGTATCCTCCATGATGCTGCAATTATATTGAAATGCGAATGAAGCACGATAGCTTGCATCCTGCGACTGCGCAAGAATATCGACTGCCTTATTAGAGATCATGGAAGATTTTCCAATCCCAGAAATCGAGGTTTGTGATCTTCAGTTGATTGGCTAAGCGAGACGTTATGAAATTTAACTAATAGGCTGAATCTAGAATTGCCCTACAAGGCATAAATGCTCGTACTCTATTCTTCACGTAGATAATAGCAGTTGGAAGCAAAACGTAATCGATCGGCATATTTGAGGGTTTAGGTGAAGGGTCTGATGATGGATAATTAGGTTGCGGGGAGGAATGAAAGCATGATACTAATGCTGATGATGTTGATGGTTGCATTGATGAAGTTGCAAGTGAGGTGGATGGTGCGGATTTGTCTTGGTTCATGTGCAGTAATGTGTGATGCTTCATGTGACAATGTCTGCAGAAAAGCGACTTACATTGCTGCAAACTATGCCCCTTGCGCAAGCAGTTCAGGAAAAGATGCAACTTCTTGGCTTCCCTATATCGAAGGCTAGGACTGAGGTTTAAAAATCGCGAGCACTTTGTCAGATAATGGTCCCTCGCGTCGCAAAACAAACTAATTGGTTGATTTGGGTTAGGAGCAGAAGCAATCAGGGAATTTTGGTTATGCTTGGGAAAGTTTCTTCCCACCTGCTGGCCTGGTGTGTGCGTTACCAAGGCTTGATCCAAGTTCTCCATCATCCTGCACCTCTTCTCCAAAAACGTCTCCATGCTATCCCAGGTGGACAGCTCATGAATTGCTAAATCCTCTTCCCATTTTTCACGCGTCATCTGGTCCAGCTTTTGCACGACGATGTGAATCAGGAGTCCATCCAAAAGTTGTTGCGTTGTTGCCAGGGTTCAAATGGCCCGCAGATGCGAATTCATGAAATCGCTTTGCTCGCGAAGACCCTTTGAACATCCCTTCTCGACACCTTTCAACCCAAAAATTGCCTGTACGTGTGCCTGAAAGTGTAAAACTTTAATATCAAATCGATTTTTGAGCAAGTTTAAAGCCTTTTGATAATTGGCTATTGAGGGTTCTAGCGAGCGTATGGTCTCTAAAGCCACGCCGCCTAAACTTGACCGCAGATATTGCAATTTCTCAATATCGCTCAGCTCCTCATCATTTCCGATGACCGTGGTGAAGGTAGCGAGAAAATCCGGCCAGTCGGCGTACGAACCATTAAAACGAGGAATTTCCAAGTTCGGCAATCGATGCCTCCTAGATCGAAAAGAAAGACCCGGATGGTTAGTAATGTCAATGGATGTTGAATTTGCAGCGGCCGAAGGCGGCAATTGCGACTTGCGAAGAGCAGCTAATCCACGGTTGAGCTTTGCCTTCACATCCATGAAAACTGCGGAAAATTCCATCCGACAGCCACTAGCGATCTCCGCAAAATCCAATTTCTCCAACGATGTCTGGGCAGAATCAAATGACAGCAAATCAGCTTCGTCAAACTGATTTATCGAATCAGCGTTTCAATAAAATTTCATAGAGCTCATCTGCCGCAAAGTCGATTTGGCTATGGCTCTATAGAAATCAACTTCACTTGGGGTCGCATTCTGAGCCCGAACCGAGTTTTCAGTGTCAGACATTTTCCGATAGCAAGAGAAAATTAATTAAATACAATGTCCGACCGAGTCAGAGGTACGACACACCCTGTACTTTTACCGCGAAATGTAAGCGTCGCCGAAATGCAACGGAACCTTTTGATTTGTTGTTGTTATTTTTGCCGGCAAATTAACAGAGTAACCGAAATGTATACATGTAAGTCGGTGGCTATATGTACATATAAATCTACAGTGCCAAACTTTATGATTGGCACAGTTGGCATGTCCGACTTTCGGAGTGTTTTTCTCCATGAAGAATAGTCATATTTAAATGAAACAAAATTAATTTGTATACGTTTATCAATTTCTAACTAAACTAACTTAATTTTATTTTTGTATATCATTCCATTAATTTAACAAAATTAAAAATGTAAAAAAACACCTACATTTTCCTGAACAAAATTATTGGCACACCTAAGCAAAAATATTAAAAAAAAATAAAATAAAAATTTTTGACATAAACTAATATTTTGTGGCTAAGACCCTTATCTTTTATAATAGTTTCCTAAAGTTTTGGCATCAATGAAACCAAATTTTGGCTGATTTCTGAGTTAATATACCCCCACTCCTCTTCAAGTACCACCTTCAGCTCTATCTTTGCTGAAATTGAGCTTTTTTTAACCGTCTATCCAATTTTTTGATGAGGTTTAGATCTGGGGATTGTGGCGGATTCGGCAGTGCATTTTTTACATGACATGCCAGCCATTTACGCAGATCACGAGCGTTTTTCTTGTGTCATAATGGTCTTGAAATATGAATTTGGCTGATAAGTTCATCTTATCGACACTTTTTTTAATATTTCACACGGAGGAAGCTGACAGCCAGACGGATAGGAAGTTTGGGGCGAAACGGGTTGGGTTTGAGCTGTTGTAGAAGCGATCGTTTCGATATGTTCCATGAGCTTAGCGGCACACCTTTCGTATATAAAATAGGCATACTCATATTTTGCCTTTAGAGTAGGTAAGGTGTCCGCCGTGCCCTCTAAGCCAACTGAAATTTGCTCTGAACAAGTTTCATATTCTTTCTCGACCTTATCCCATAGCGCTCTGACTTGGTCGAGATGAATTTGACACGTATATTCGGATGGACTAGTTGCTGCTGGATTGCAGATTTTGGAATCGAAGTGACTTAGACGGTCACAGATCGAAATAAATTTATTTAAAATGGAAGCAGTCATTTTAAATATTTAAAGAACAAACTGGATTGTTTCTTTATGGTTATATTTTGGATCGAATTAACTTATATTTTCGGGACGCTGGATAAAGCGTTCAACCGGCTGAATGATCGAAAACAACTTCTATGTGGGACGCTGGATAAAGCGTGCAACCAATTGGATCGAAAACGCATATATTCGGGACGCTGGATAAAGCGTACAACCAGTTAAAAAATCGAAAATCAACTTATTTTTTTGGGACGATTAAGTTATACGTGTCGAAGCTGGAATTGGAATTTAGGAACCAATCGGAATGTATTAGGAATTCAATTTATTTGTATAGTGTAATTTTATTGTGTAGTGAGATGTACGGTCACACTAATGCGGATATGGAAGCGCACTTGAATTTCTAACTGATTTAGTTAGTTGGGATTTTATAAAAAATAATTTTAAAAATTATTTTGTGTGCTTGGATTTATTCAGTTGACCGCTGCTGTATTTTCCGCGGTACTGTTCTTGAAGATAAGGCGTGCGTGTGAATATGTTTGTGCAATGCACAATGTGCATTCGCCGTTTGCCAATGCAGAATAGCGGAGACAACGAGAGGCGGAAAAAATTGCCAATAAACGGAGCTTCGACTTGCAATCGAATATGTATGTATGTAATTCAATTTGTTTTTGGTTGCCTATGCCTGCATGTAACGCCGCTCAGGATAGAGCGAAGGAATGACAATAAATATATAATATATATGGTTATTTAAATGTAGCTCAGCTCAGGATAGAGCTAGGGAGAGACAATAAATAATTCATTTCGGCGATTCTGTGCCGTGATTTTGGGGATATATTTATTTATTTATAGGAGCTGTGGACTGTATTTGTAGAATTTTGTAGTTGAACGTTGTGGAATTATTATAAATATATTTATTTTATAATTTGTGGGGTAAATTATTTAAATTATTAAAAAATACCCGTGCCGGAATATTTTTAAGTTTATATATTTAATTTAATTTTGTGTAAATTGATGGTGGCGATCGTAGATCAGTGGAGTGGACTGTATTGTATATCGGAGAGTGTAAATATGTAAATGCAAGCGGAACACAGTGAACGAAGAGAATTTCGGAACTAGAAGTTTCACTGTGGCTTATAGCATACGTACATATATTTAATTTACACTTGTGGATTATGGAATGTTTATTTACTATTATTATCCAGGATAGGAATATTTGTAGCGTAAATTGTTGGTGCCGATTGTAGATAAGTGAACATATGTATGTAGGTGTAGAAGTGGAAATAAATGCAAGCGGATCACAGTGAACGAAGAGAAATTCGAAATTGAAAGCTTCACTGTGGCTTATGGCATATATTTAAACACGCACTTTTAGAATGTTGAATTCGCGGAAAATTAATATAAATTAATTGCGACACTAGGATTCTACAAATCTGGTTCGGAATTGGAAGCTGCCGTTGTGTCGGATCAATCGGACTAGGATTTAGACACAAATCATAAAAATTAACGGCAGGGCAGCAAAGTAAAATGTTTACTTATCTTGTGCGGTGTTAAAGCCACCGGAACTGCTGGAGATAGAATTATCCGGCTCCGTTGGACCAAATGTTGGGAGGGGGGTGGCTTTAACCTAGAAGGCACTCGATAAATAAAAACACGAAAGAACTTTCGGGGTGTTACGCGACGTGCGTCTTTATTTGGTTAATCGTAAATTAGTACTTACAAAGAAGAAGGCTTAAAACTAGCTTGGGGAGAGCGGACTAGGAGCTCGATGCACGAAAGTGCAGTGGAAGAGAGAGAGAGAGAGAACGAGTGTACGGGATCACACTGCCTCCGGAAAATAAGCGCCCTTTTGGCGTGAACAAGGAAAATTAAGGTGTTTTTTTACATTTTTAAGTTTGTTAAATTAATGGTATGATATACAAAAATAAAATTAAGTTAGTTTAGTTAGAAATTGATAAACGTATACAAATAAATTTTGTTTCATTTAAATATGACCATTCTTCATGAAGAAAAACACTCCGAAAGTCTGTCATGCCAACTGTGCCAATAATTAAGTTCGGCACTGTATATGCAATATGCGCTAATTAACAAAATTTACATGCGATTCACTTTTGTTAATATTGTTGTGCACAATACAGTTTTTGGTTTTCACTGCGCGAAATGTACGAAAATCCAGCGGCGGCTGGTGTGCACTTATGTTGGTATGTTCATGTGTTTGTGACCGAATGCCAGCAAACGACAGCGACAAAAGTTGGCTTTGTTAAAATGATATTAAACAATCACGTCGAGGTCACCAAAATGTTTATGGGGAAGACAACGAATATGCCACCCTTAGCAATATACAGTAGAATCCGGTTATAGCGACTTTCAAGGGACCGATGATTTTCCGTCGTTATAGCCGGTAGACGCACAAACCGGTAGTACTTTGCACACAATACCTTTGTATGGGAACCAATTAAGCCATCGAGTTTCGTCGCACTAACCGGACAAACGCTATAACCGGAGTCGTTATAACCGGATTCTACTGTAATTAATAAAAACGCACGAATAGGTTCTATTAATATATAAGTGCTCTATTTTGCGATCGATCGATGCGGAGGTGCGGAGTGAAGCTCGGCTTCCAAATATATACGAAAAGAGCAGCAGTGGACAATATGTAGCTTGAGAAAACAAAGCGCGACAGATTTGACGAAAGAAGAGGAAGGCGAAAAGAGATAAGAGGAGAGCGCTGCAGGTGCAGCGGAACACCCATGTGCACATGCCTAGGAGCTGGCGGTCTGCTCCGAACAGATTTAATTGCGTTTTAGATTTACAAGAGTTATAGGAGGCCATCTAACTTATAGTTTCCAATCAACGTTCACAATGTAAACTTCACATACAGTTTAACTCTTGTAATAATTTAATATATTTACCAGCAAGAACGCAATTCTTCCGAAAAATAGAGCTTACCTCGAACGAGGATAGCATATTGATTCCTAATCAGGAAATTCAAACAGGCATTTATGTTGCAAACACAATTGCAACAGCATCAACTGCATTTGTCCGCTTACTGAATACAACCATTATCGACCAGTTAATTAACATCAACAACTTCCAATATGAATCACTTTCGAACCCCACCAAGCCATAAGGAAAAAACTGTCCTAGCTCAACTAACTAAGAATTTTCCACTCCAGTTCAAAACAAAACTGCTGTTATTATGCACCATGTATAGTGATGTGTTTGGTCTTGAAACAGAGCTGATCACAACTAACAACTTTTATAAACAAAAATTGAGGCTGAAAGACACTTAACCGGTGTATATAGAAGGCCACATAGCCATCTGGAAGAGATCCAGAAGCAAGTAGGGAAACTGATTACGGATCGTATTGTCGAACCATCCGTATCAGAATATAATAGTCTACTCTTGTTAGTTCCGAAAAAAGACCTTCCGGGCTCAGTGGATAAAAAACAGCGATTAGTAATTGACTATCGTCAAATTAATAAAAAAAATTTGGCTGATACGTGTGCTCTACCAGAAATCGAAGATATACTAGATCAACTTGGCAGTGCAAAATATTTATCGTGTCTTGGTTTAATGTCAGGATTTGATCAAATTGAACTTGATAAAAATTCAAGAGATATAACGTCGTTTTCAACGAGCAATGGCTCGTATCGCTTTACGCAATTAATTTTCGGTTTTAAAATAGCGCCAAATTCATTCCAGAGGATGATGACTATAGCATTCTTAGGCCTTGAACCTTCCCAAGTGTTCCTTTATATAGATGACTTAGTTATTGGATGCTCAGAGAGACACATGATCAAAAATTTGACCGACATGTTTGAACTGTCAATAAACTTGAAATTACATCCCGAGAAATGCTCATTTTTCATGTGTGAAGTGACTTTTCTAGGTCACAAAGGCACAGATAAAGGAATCCTGCAAGTTGACAAGAAAAATGACGTCATCAAAAATTATCCAGTCCCGCATGATGCGGACAGCGCTAGAAGATTCATTGTATTCTGCAAATATTACCGACGTTTTGTAAAGAATTTCGCCGACTATTCACGACACATAACAAGATTATGTAAAAAGAATGTTCGTTTTGAATGGTTAATTGAATGTCAAAATGCATTCGAGTACCTAAAAGATTACCTAATGCATATAATTGCAGCCGACTCTGTTACAATATCCAGATTTTAAGCAAACAAGCGTGTGGAGCGGTTTTAACTCAAAACCACAAAGAACTCCAACTTCTTGTTGCATATGAATCACGAGCCTTTTGCGAAAGGCGACAGTAACAAGAGTACAATGATGTGCACTACATCAGAACATATATTTATGGCAAGCACTTCACTGTCAAAACAGATCATAGACCACTCACGTATCTGTTTTCCATGGTAAAACCCAGCTCTAAACTAACCCGAATGCGGCTAGAATTAGAGAAATATGACTTCACTGTAGAGTACCTAAAGGGCAAAGACAATCATGTAGCAGATGCGTTATCAAGAATAACCATCAACGAGCTAAAAAACATTAATTCAAACGTTTTAAAGGTCACTACTTGAAATCAAAGTAAACAGAAAAATTCCTGCGCAGGAAATGAACAATTAGACTTGGCGAAGCAATCTATTGTCAACGCTTCTAAGCCCAACGTATATGAAGTCATTACAAATCACGAAGTACGTAGTGACCTTGCGAATAACAGAATCCAAATGTTTTATACGCAAGCCGGTATACTTAAGATCAACCAACTAAAAGTGGCACCAAGCGAAAAGATCTTTGAATTAAGTTCAATCTTATATTAAAATGGGCAATAATGTGTTAAATACATTAAGAGAAGCGCTACTCAAGCCTGTGACCCTAATAAATACTACTAAAGACCAAGAAGCGATTCTGTTTACAAATCATAACGATCCGATACAAGGCGCTCAAACAAGAAT
Organism: Drosophila bocqueti; assembly: GCA_018151655.1. Lineage (NCBI taxonomy): Eukaryota > Metazoa > Arthropoda > Insecta > Diptera > Drosophilidae > Drosophila > Drosophila bocqueti. The sequence continues at coordinate 463,811 of JAECXF010000048.1, forward strand.
TACAAAAACATTGGCCAAAATAAAGAGACACTACAATTGGAAAAACATGACACGTGATGTCAAAGAGTACGTACGTAGATGTCAGAAATGCCTAACGTCAAAAACAACAACGCACACAAGAACACCTATGACCCTAACTGACACACCAACTAAAGCTTTTGGCAGAGTGATAGTGGACACAATTGGCCCACTACCCAAATCTGAGTATGGCAACGAATACGCAGTCACTTTGATCTGTGACCTAACAAAATATTTAGTTGCCATTCCAATTTCAAATAAAAGTGCAAATACTGTCGCAATTTTCGGAAATCACAGGGACCTGATGGTGTCACAAACAGGATAACAAAGCTGCTTCCAGATCGAGCTGTGTTACTCCTGGTCCTGGTCCTGGTTCAATGCGGCGTTAAGACTGGGCCACTTTCCAAGGATCTGGAAAAAAAGCGAATGTAATTATGTTGCAAAAGCAAGGAAAACCCAGTAAGGATGTGGAAAGTTATCGTCCAATAAGTCTGCTCCCATTTGTTGGCAAGATCCTGGAGCGCTGCATGCTCGATCTGATTTTAGAGTCCTCAGAAATCCAGAAAGTAATCCCTAACCATCAATTTAGCTTTAGGAAAAAGCACGGTACTCCGCAATGGAATGGATTCCAAAAGAAGCAGTTCACGGTTGCAACCTACCTGGATATCCAACAAGCTTTTGATAAAATCTGGCATCCATCCAGGCTTGCTATCGAAGCTTAAGGAATTGCAACAAGACCAGCTCTTCGAGTTACTCAGAAGATTCCTTAAGGACTGAAACTTTCAGGTCGTACTGGATGGGATAGCTTCTTCTTCCAGAGCAATACTAGCGGGTGTCCTACAAGGGAGCGTGCTGGCACCCATCCTCTATAGCCTCTTCACAAACGATGCTTCACTACAAACTCGCCGCAACAGCAACAACAGCATGTGTATTGCACCCTTTGCAGACGACACTGCTATCCTATCCAGAGATGACTGCGTTTACGAGGCAACTGACCGACTAATGCTAAAGCGCTTTGAGAATTGGTGTTGTAGGTGAAACATTGCCATCAACCTCGAAAAATGTTCAACCGTTACCCACATCCTGCGCAAGGACTCTAGCCCTGGAGTATTCTTACATGGCCAACTACTCCCTCAGCACAAGGAACACCAATACCTGGGCCTGATCCTGGCCCACAGGCTCACCTATGCCTCCCAGGACCAGACACAGGCTTAAGAGGGTCACCTTGGGACAACTGACAAGCCGCAAAACTCGATAAAATAAAAAACCTTAATAAACCAAAACTTAATAGTTAAAAACTCGGGCTGCGTTGGCCTGAAAGATACAAATTAAAATTATAATTGTTTTGAACAAAACCACTATTTACATATTGTTAAATAATAATAGTTATAGTTAATGGTGTACAACAGCCACTACATTATACCTGAAATAAAATTAAAAAAAATTACGGACATGGGAACAGAATATAAAAATTCAGTAATCAATGACTTGTGCAGTTATATGAAAATAGACAACATAACGTCTACTGCATACAAAGTCTGGTGATTTGTGTACCGTGTAAAGAAGTCACAGAACCTTCAACGAGTACACCTCAGTTGACGAAACTGATTGGGACATATGGTTACATTATTTTGTGTATTGTTTTAACACTACACTATTAGTAACCCATAACTATTGTCCATATGAACTTTTATTTGGTAATTCAAGAAACTTACCAATACATTTCATAAGAATAGATAGAATAGACCCCCTATATAACATATATGACTATGCTAAAGAGTTTAAATTTCAGTTAGAAAACGAGTATAAGAGGGCCCGTATAATGTTAGATAATAATAAAATAAGACAAAAGATAGGACATGACAATAGATCAGAGATCAGATTTTAAAATAGACGTAGGAAATAAAGTTTTATTAAAAAATGAAACAGCACATAAGTTAGAACCCAGTTTGAGGTCATTAGAATGGAAGAAAATAATAATATAGTAATAAAAAATATGAAGAATAAATAACAAAAGGTTTATAAGGACCAAGGACCAAGATAAAAACAAGAAAGAAAGCTTACTTTGGCAAGCCAAAGTTTAAATACCCTTAAAAAATTTAAAATTTGGCATATTTAAACCTCGAAGCCCCTATTTAAAATTAGCCAAGATAAAAATTTTTTTTAACAGATATGTATTTGGCTTTTTTCAAAGATGAACTGACGAAAATTTCAAGGTCCTTGGTGTCCTAGTTCGATAGTTACAGGATGTTGCCACAAAATGTTCACAAAATTCTTGTAGACAAAATATGCACTTTTTTTATTTTTAAATAATTTACTTACCTTTTTATACCCTGGCAGGGTATTATAATTTTAGTCAGAAGTTTGCAACGCAGTGAAGGAGACATTTCCGACCCTATAAAGTATATATATTCTTGATCAGCATCAACAGCCGAGTCGATCTAGCCATGTCCGTCTGTCCGTCTGCCCGTCTGTCCGTCGGTCCGTTTCTACGCAAACTAGTCCCTCAGTTTTGAAGCTATCTAAATGAAACTTTGCAGATAGTCTTCTATATGCTCTCACTACTATATATGTCGGAATGGGATCGGACGACTATATCATATAGCTGCCATAGGAACAATCGGAAATTTGTGAGAAAAAAAATTTACTATGCCAATTTTCAATATATTTTCATATAATTTGATACATGGCCATTTTGTATTATTCCAGAATTTCGGTTTTAATTTTATTCAAATCGGACCACTATATCATATAGAAGCCATATCAATTCATTTAATTTGATCGCAACATATTTCGTTAGCAACATTTTTTTCGCTAGCAACATTTTTTGCTAGCAACATTCTGAGAAAGCGGAAAGTCAGAACATTTTTGTTCTTCTTCGTCTACTTACTGCCATGCCGAAGTTAGCTTCCTTTCTTGTTATATTTATAATTCCCACTGAACTGGAGTGGGCGGAGTTAGCCAAAAGGTCCGTACGGCCGCTGGAGTGGGTCGTGGTCGCTGGGTAGAGTGGAGGAAGTGCTGCTGTTGTTGCTGTTGCTGGGGGCCCGAAGAAATAAGGCGTCGGGTTGGTCTTCACTTTGACTTCACTTTATTCATAGGAGTTTCAATACTAACTTAGAACTAACAATAGAAAAGCCGAGGGACCGCCGAGGGAATGCCGGATGGAAGAGAGGGAGAGCGCGAAGAGAGCCAGAGCAGAGCTGCAGCGAAAGCTTTTGCGCTAGCGCTGGCCGCTCAGAAATTCGCGCCCTTCTGGCGTGAACATTCTCCCCCCCCTTGCGTAGGCAAAGGACTCATCGGCCGGATGGCCAGCAGGATCGGTGTCATCATCACGAACACGGTGCTTTGAGCGACGGGCAACCCATCATCGAGCTTTAGGAACCCCGTTGGATCAGGTTCGCATAAACATCTGACCCCAACACGAGGGAGATGGTTGCCGGCCGATGGAAGCGGTCGTCAGCGAGACGAATATAATTCAATGATATTTGGCCCTTGCGGCGTCGCTCAGCGCTCGAATGGGTGTCCGGATCCTCAGGCTGGGAAGGGGATCCTCCTTCGTGAGCCAAACAGTTGATACAGTAGCGGTTGTCGAGAGCCACGTGGATCCTTTTCTCAACACTGAGTCTAAGGAACTGTTAGCATTTCCGAAGCGGGTGGATTCCGTTGCAAACTCGACAGCGGTTGGAATGAGTGCGTTTGGGAAACCGGCCTCTTAAGGCGGTCCTGTGGATGCGGACCTTTGGATGCGTAGGATATTCGCGTGGAGAACACCGAAACGGTGGGAGCGGCTGGCGTGGATACTGGGCCAGTGAGAACCCATCCGAAAATAGTCTCTTGTGCCAGAAGAGACCCTAAAACGTTGCTCTTGGAACCGTCCAGAAGCACAGACGGTAGGATGTCAGCTCTTATCAGGATATCAATTTCGGACCTCTCGAAAAACTTTGGATCCGCTAAGGGGAGATCAGGAAGCTCTTTTAGAAGACTCATCGGAATTGGGTATGAGGGAAGCTTTCCGGCTAGTTGTGGAAAGACATAGGCAGTCGTATCTAACTGCAGTCCGAGCCTGGAAGGAGCGCGAATCGCAAACTGGCAGAGCTTCGTGGGTTGAGCGGCAACAGTGGAATTGAGCCCGGAAACTTGGGTCTGAACTGGCTTAAAAGGTGGCTTGCTTTGATTGAAAAGCCGCTCAGTGATAAACGTTGCTTCGGAACCTGAATCAATCAGAGCACGTGCTTGGAAGTTGCCACGATGGCCACGATGGCAGATATTAACGACCGCCGTGCCGAGCAGGACAGCTCTAGATCCTTTCTAGGTTACCGCGCTTTCTTCCGTGGGCGCAGGTCGTGGACTAGACGGATTGGAGGGTCTTGGAATGCCGGCAACTGGATTGTCGCGGTGCAGCAGAGTATTATGCAGTGCGCGGCACGTATAGCATGAGTGGGCACTAGTGCAGTCCCGTTGCTGATGGCCTCGTGCTAAACAATTCAAGCATAGTTGCTTTCTTCTGACGAAATCTGACCGATCATTGACACTCATTGTCAGGAAACGGGGACATACACGAATGGGGTGATTTTCCCTGAAACACAGGTCACACCCTCTGGGTGCAGGAGCCACCCTAGCTTCGTAGGAGATTGGCCTGCGTACAGGTGCATGGACATTTGCCGTTCTTGGCGGCAAATGCCCAGAGCCGCTAGGCCTAACGTCGTCGATAGCCTCCAACGTCCGATATCTTTCGCTCGGGAAGGTATTCATCTCTTCCCAAGCCGAAATTTCGGATTTCGACGTAAGGGACTGTTCCCATAAGGAAAGGGTCACCCTTGGCAGTTTGCTCGCGCAAAGGAAGACTAGCAGACAATCCCAGTTGTCAGTGGATATTTGCGAATGGGCTAGCGCTGTTAAACACCCTTGAATCGTGGACTGCAACTCCTTGAGAGCATGACCAGATTCTTGGGATATGGAACTCAAGTTGAAAAGGAGCTTGAGTTGGCTGTTGACTAAAAGTCTCTTATTTTGGAACCGGTCGTGAAGCGCTTCCCACGCCGAAGCGAACCCGTCATTCGTAAGAGGGGATTTGGTTACGATGGCTTTTGCCTCGCCGCTTGTTTTTGTAAGAAGGTGAAAGAGCTTCTCGACCGGTGTCAGCCTAGGGTTGTTAACATAAACTGCCGTGAATAGATCCCGGAAAGTGGGCCATCGGAGGTAGTCGCCATCGAAGATTTCAGTGTCGCAAGGAGGTAAGCGGCACCCGGATGAAATTAGCGAAGACTCGCTGGACGCTTTGTCAGCGGACGAGAAATTAAGATTTTTGGAGTAGTCTTCCAACTGGTCGATGGTAGATCTCTCCCTTTTGGAGTGGAAATCGGAGCTCTGACCTTTGGACTAGCGGACTTGGGAGCTGGCTTAGCGCGAGCGGGAAGCGGATAGTGTGGATTAAATTTGGTTGATTTTTCAAGCGTGGATGTCGCTTTTTTGTCTCCCTCTATGGGCATATTCAGTTATACCCTCGGAAAAAATGACGGCACGGAGGCCTGCACGCCAAGAAAAGTGAAAGAGGGAAACGACCAAACAAACACTTCGGTTCTGGATGGGCAATTAAACCCACGACTTCGAATGGAATAGTAGAATTGGAAAATTGAAAAAATGGATTCCGAAAAGAAATCACAGAAAATAGCTAAAAATTTCCCAAAGAAACCAAAGATCTGGAAAATAGCAAGACCTAGCTATCAAAAATAACGAATGCGAATTCACGGATATGGACCGACAAAACCCTCGCAGCGGTCGAACGCTAAGTGCGGATATGAGGGCTCGCCGCTCGCTTTATATAGTGCTTGGCGAGACTAAGTGTGCCCGCCGTTGGTGTGGAATCTTCCCTTTTATCGGGATTGCGATTTATCGGTTGGCGCGCGCGCGTAAATATTTCAAATCGAATTTAGGAACTCGCCGACCAGTGGAGAAATGCGAAACATAAAAATAAACACGCCAAAAAACCTAGCTGGATTAGCTAATAAATTCGGAGGGAATTATTAAATAATTATTGGAAATTATTTAGGTTGTTTGGGTGGTGTGGAACCGGACAAAAATTTAAGAGTAAACAAAATCTGTTTGGCGGTAATTAATAATTATTTGAAAATGTCGCTTTAGTGTTTAGGAACCCCAAAAATATTTCGTTTAAAATTTCTGTGGGAAAAACCCGCCAAAAATTTACAAAAAAATAGCTAGAAAAAATGGAAATTTAGCGGTTTTAAAAGAAAGCGGGTTTTCTCTCTGGAGAAGCTATAAAATAGCCAAGAAATTTGACTATAAACAGTTGTGAATTGTTTAGAATTTATTTGTAAACTTTCAAAATTTTTGTTCTCGGAAATATTTTTGTTTCGAGTAATGGGTATTTTCTCGTCGGCACTGTGTCGCCGCTCTTGCCAGTGCAGTCTGTATGTGTGCCGAACAGCTTGCACCTGCTGTCTAAACAAGAGGGGAAAGAGGAGAATTATTTTTTAAGTTTTATATTTTTTAATTCATATATAAGTATATTTCACAATAAGGTACAAAAATATTTTTTTCATCTTTATATTAACTAAAAATAATTAACTTCATTTTTGGCGCTTGGAAAAAATAATAGAAACAAAATTCTTAAAACTAAGAAAAACTTCAGATTTATGAATTATCTTATAAAAATAGTTGTTATAATAATATTTAGTGGTATTTCCTTTATATTTTATAATTGCTGAGCATCGACGAGGCACTGAATTCACTAATTTGCAGCAAATTTGGGGGTTCACTTTCACTTCACTTCACTTCACTTTTTCCCACAGCTCTTTTTTATTTTTTTATTTAAAACCTCAAAAATTCTTCTATTTAATATTCCCCATAAATGTTCTTTAGGACTTAAGTCCGGGGATTGGGCCAGCCACTCCACAACAGTAATTTTTTGGTTCTGGAACCATTTCTTAGAAAATGTTGATGAGTGTTTTGGATCATTATCCTGCTTTAACTCCCATTTTAAGGGCATTTCGTCCTCGGAAATGGTTTCATTACATTCTCCAATATGTTAACGTGGTCAGAAACACACATTTTATCCTTTATCCGGAATATCGGACCAACTCCAGACGCGGAAAAGCATCCCTATTTCAAGATGTTACCTCCATCATGTCTTACCGTTTTTTTGTGTGCTTAGGATCAATTGCTGTATTTTTTTTTACGTCTTACATATATTTTGTCATCAGATCAGAACAAATTAATTTTAGTTTCATAATTTTTTCCAGATTGTACGGTCTAGGTGTCGCTTTGCAAAAGACAGTCTTTTAGCGATATTTTTTTTACTAAGCAGTGGAACTTTCCTAGCCGAGTGTGCCTTCAAATCCATTTTTAATTAGTATATTTCTTATTGTTCGACTTGACACTGATGTCTGAAAAGTATTTTTCAGGTCCGTCGACGACATAAAAGTTTTTTTTTTGGATGTTCGAATCAAAAGGTCGTCGAACTCTTGGGATGTGGCTCGCTTCCTGCCCAGTTTCTCCTTGGTATCCTTATAGTGATTCGCGGAAAACACTTTTTCGCAATTTCCCTTGATGTTTTTCCTTAGTTTTTTAGTTTTTTTTTTATAATATCCCGTTCTACAGCTGAAATTGCACTCTGCGCCCCATTCTAAATATAAAACCCGAAATTAAAAATTTTTTTTTACAAAATCGCTTATTATGAGCTAAACATACCTGAAAGTATTTAATATATTGATTTTCTTACAAAATTAACAGGGAAAATCTCAAACAAATCTCAGAAATGTAGCTTGTTTCTATTATTTTTTCCAGCCCAAACAAGTGATCACTTCAAATATCGCAAAATACCTCAAATAACAAGGGCGAAATCAACTCAAAAAGAGGAGCACAATGAAGTACCGTTATCAGTGGCTTATGTGTTAACGGTTTATCCACATAAACTTTGTACATAATTAGTAATTTAGTTTTACATGCAGGAGCGATTCTTGTTTCTATGAAGCTGTATAGCGCAGAATAGCGGAAAGCTGGCAAATATATATATGAAGGCGGGCAAGCTGGAGTTTGGCGCTCCGCTGCAAATATGTATTTATGAAGTCAGGAGCGGAATAAAAACCAATATTTGTTTGTGTGATTTATGTATGTCGAATAAAAATATATTTTATTTATTTCTGGAGCGAAGGGTTATTTATTTTGTTCTTAAAAAATTTGATGTTTAATTTATTTTTATTAGTTGTATATTTTATTTTTACACAAAATAGGTTAATGGGGTATAAATTTTATTTTATGTATTGTGAGGAGTGCCTCACCCCTATTTTGTAAATACTGTATATATAGTTAAGTTAGCCAAAAGTTAGATTTAAGAGACATGAAAAGACCCACGAAGGGCACTTGTAAAAATAGCTAGGAGTTAGGGAAAACCAGACACCCGCCAACAACATCGACAGCCAGTCGGGCATCACTGGCACCACCACGACAACGCCTCATCACTGGCCACATACGCCAGCAACACACGCCCGCAACACACGCTAGCAACGGCCCGCAACATCGCGAGCACACGCCCGCAACACACGCTAACAACGGCCCGCAACATCGCGAGCACACGCCCGCAACACACGCTAACAACGGCCAGCAATATTGCGAGCACACACGCCCGCAACATCGACCCGAGACATCGCAAGCAGACACCAGCAACATCGCCTCTCGGAGAGAGAGAGCCCGACCTCAACATGGCCGAAGAGCCCACCACCACACAGACAGGGCACAGAGAACGAGCAACCCGAAAGCTCAAGGAGACAGAGCTACGCGGGAAGCGCGCATGCCGAAGAGAGACGGCAAGAACATACGCCGCGGCAGAGGCCGAAGCTTCTGCGCCAGAACGTTGGCAGAAAAAGGGCCCTAGCTGTATCGCCGCCAACGATCGCTCTCTTACTTCGGCGGCCCTCAACGAGTACAGACGTGCGACGCTAATCCCGCAGGAACACGCGGAACAAAGTACCGACGGCATTTTCAACTCTGGGCCACATGGACATGGAGTCCAGCGCCCAGGGCTAAGGAGGGTGAGCCGGCCAAGCGGCCTCCCGCGGCATGGGAGCCGGCGGTGTAGGCAGGAGGTAGGAAAACGAGAGTAGGGAAATTAGACTGACAATAAAAACAAGATCATAAAATCCCGACGGCATTTTAACATTCCCCCTTACAGCTCCTCCTCCTCCTCCTCTTCTCCCCAAGAACCCACTCCTGGGCGGACTTGGACCCGGCACCATGGTAAACAGGGCCGGATCTCAAGTTCCGCAACCTTTCCCGTAGCGGCGGAGGCCGAGACTTGGAAGCCGGTACCATGGTAAACAGGGCCGGCTCTCAGGTTTCGGAGAGCTTCGTGGATCGAAGGGTCGGCACCATGGTAAACAGGGCCGGTTCCGGGTTCGTGGCTCTGCTCCGGATTGGGGCGTCGGTACCACGGTAAACGGGGCCGATTCCTAGATCCGGAGATCCTTCTCCCTTTTCGGCTCCGGGCCACGGCATCGGTACCATGGTTAACAGGGCCGGTTCTGGGTTCGCGGCTCTGCTCGAGATCGGGGCATCGGCACCACGGTAAACGGGGCCGATCCCAGTTCCGAGGCTCCGCTCGGGGATCAGGAGGCCGGGACGACGGTTACGCGCTCGGCTATCCTGACCTGGGCATCTTCCCCGACGCGGCCAGCGGCCCGGCACCATGGTAAACAGGGCCGTGTACCTGACCACGCCCCAATGGCTCCGACGCGGTTCCCGGCTCCGGCCGGCCGCTCGGACCGCTCATCCGTCTGCCCCAAATAAAACGCAGTCCTACACGGACCGCCCCTTTCCCAGATTTTCCTCCTAAAACTAAATACGCGCTTTCACCAGCGCCATCCCCGTTTCCCCTGCCTGTCGCACTATAAATAATGGGGGAACTCTAAGCCGCTGAGGATATCCCAGCCTTAGAATAGATCGCTTCCTGACATGGCGCCCGAGCAGGGACTAGGCAGGATAACTAAAGGATATTCCATCCATCATGGCGTAAAGAGCCACCAGAAAATTATTAGGTTGAAAATTTGAGGTTAGGGACGAAATTTGAAAAAAAAAAATAAAATAAAGCACGCGGTCAGCGCGGAAAATTTTTAAGGTGATAAAAGAGACGAGAAAATAACGGGGACAAGAGAAGAAAAAAAAAGAGGCAGAGAAGGCCGCATAGCAACAAAGATTTTGTCGTCGCACACGACACGAAACAACGGCAAGCAGAGAAAACCGTCGGCGCATCCGACATGAAAAAAGGCAAGCAGAGAAAAGCCGTCGTCGCACTCGACACGAAATATAGGCAAGAAAAAGACACGAGGAAGCTAGGGAATCTTCGAGCATTTTTGTCGTCACACACGACACGAAATAAAGGAGAGCAAGTACAGTCAGACACCGAAAATCCACAAGAGGAAAGTCAAGGGGAAGAGGAGAGAGAACCACAGAACATAAGTCACTTCGGCGCAGACGCCGACAGCTAGCCAGTTTCCTATCTCTGTCACACCGCTGGTCCTCTTGGCGTCGGGACGCCCGAGGCCGGCAGAACCGCGAGTATATAAGTCGACGCCGACAAGCATAATTAATCAGTCGTTCAGCAGAACTATACCAAATCCAGTCGTTCAGCAGAGCTACAACAAATCAGTCGATCAGCAGAGCTACAACAACAAGGATTCACAGGACTATACAGTCAGCAAGCAGAGCTTCGAACACCAGCAGGACCAACAAGGACACAGACACAGGACCACACCTGTGCCCAAGGATACTACCAGGACCCTCCAGCCCAGCAAGGATCCTTCAAGGATCAACATCGCACCGCTCCTGCACCCTAGGCAGGACAACGCGAGCTACCAGTCAGGACACCCAGCCCGAATCTTCAAGGATTCACAGGACACCCAAGGACACCTACAGGTCCTTACCAGAGCATCACCAGGATCAACAATAGCAGCATTGCCCCTACCCCCTATTCTCGATTTCCTACCGCCTAGTTCGGACGCTTCGCCGACTTTGGAACACCCATTGCCGCCGGCAAAACACCATACCCCAAGATGGGAATTTCATGGATATCCTACAGGAAGAAGCACGAGCTGGAGGCCGCTCTGCTCGACCTTGGATTAGAATCAAGTGGAACAGTCGAGGAGCAGCGAGCCCGATTGTACGCCTTGTACGCCTAGGCAGCCAGACCTGCCAGCCGACGCCCTGACTACACTAGGGAGGCTGGAACTGAAATACGGGAACACCTCTTCGGGGGATACCAAGCCGTTGTCGCCGCTACCGGGTGGTCACGTGGACGCGCCCAATGCCCGCCACACGCTGGCTATTCCACGCAGCACTTCTCCTGGAGTACGAGGACGATCTGAGGGATCCCCTGAGCCACCAATCAACAGTGGGATGCAAACATTTGCTCCACCCTTGCGGAGCTTGCGGAGCTCACCCAACTGGTGGTCAGCTTCGAAGTCGTCCGCAGCCGCGGAGGCCGAGCCGTCCGAGGATACTTCTCCGGCCGAGCCGAGACAGAAGTCTCGCCGATCCAACCTCAGCCTCGCACCAGAACAAACCCAAGGAACCCAGTCAGCGCCGAAGTTATGCACCAAGGAAGCACTGGCCAGAACTCCGCACCCCGTCGGGGATTCGACGCCAGCACCGCCTGTCGGAACTGCGGCCAGAACGGTCACTATTCCTCGGGATGCCAGAACCCCAGGCTTCTATTCAGCTGGGACTGCGGTCGACAGGGAATACGCACCGTCGACTGCTGCCGGAACTCAACGCAGGGAAACGGGCAAGGGCCTCGAGTATCAGGGAGTCACCCGAGGAACCCTCCGGCCTCCCGATCACAGTAACTCACGCCATCCAGCAGGACATCAACCGTATCCGCGCCAAGGTCACGGTAGAGGGGCGACCTCTCACCGCCACCTTGGATACGGGGGCCTCGCATAGCTTTATAAGCGAGCGCCTCGCGCAGGAGCTAGACAACGGGAAGAATCACCGCAGGTGACACTGGCAGACGGAACCGATAAGGAGCTGACACAAGCATTACGAGCAACAATACAGCTGGGAGAAGCCCGAGTCAGCGTCTCCGCCCTAGTCATGGCGGATGTGCTTGACGACCTCCTACTCGGCATGGACTTCCTATGCTACAGCGGAGCCACGCTCCAGTGCGGGGGTCAAGCCCTGAAGCTTCAACCACCCGTCCGGATCAAACCAGCAGAAGCCGCCACACCAGCGCACCACGCAGAATCCGCCATACCGGCGCACCACGCAGAAGCCGCCGTCTCAGCGCACCACGAAGAAGCCGCCACCCTGGCGCACCACGCAGAAGCCGCCACACCGGCGCACCACGAGAAACCAGCAGAAGCCGCCACCCCGGCGCACCTCGAGACTCCAACCGATGCTGCCATTTGGACACGCTCCAGGCAGAGACACCACAAGACAGCACCCTCACGAGAGGGCAAACTACAGCCCGCCACCAGAGAAGCAGACACGGCCCCGAGTTGGGCTGAAGTGCCGTCCGCCCCTGTCGAGTCAGCGATTCAGCGAAACCCCTTTCGCCGAGGGCCCCGGAGAGTCCGATTTCAGGACCCGGCACCCACGAAGGCCAAAAACACGCCGTACTGTGGAATCGCCACCGCAGAATACACTGACGAGGGCGAGCCAGAACGGGAAGCCTACCCAGAGCTCTGGATAGAGAACTTCCTCGTACGAGAACAGGCCATGACCGCGCAGTACCTAGGAGATGCCCCGCAAAATACTTGGGACCAACTGCTGCCAGAAATCTCGCTAGCCGTGAACAGCAGTGTATCCGATACCACAGGTTTCAGCCCCGCCTTTCTGGTACAAGGCCGGGAGCCACGCCTACCAAACACGCTCTACGACGAAGTCACCCCAGGAAGAGGAACCAACCAGATCCTGCCGGAAGAAAGAAGCGAACAACTCCACGCAATCTTCAAGGTGGCCCGCGACAACGCCGAGCGCGCTGCCGCCGACCAGAGCCGGCATTACAACTTGCGACGACGGGACTGGAAGCCACCTCTCGGCTCACTGGTTCTCGCCCGCAACCGCGTGCTGTCCAACGCCGCCGAGGGCTTCGCTGCCAAGCTAGCAGCCAAATACGAGGGACCGTTCCGAGTGGTCAAGTTCCTCTCACCAAACATCGTGCGACTGCAGGAAACCAACAGCCGCCGACGCCGCACAGCCAGCATAAATCACCTCAAGCCGTACCACCAAAACGACGAGGACGACGACGGCCACGACCAAGCCGAAGGCACGCAAGCCATCAGTGATCACGAGGAGCACCGACCTCAGGCCGCGACCAAAGGCCGCGCCCGTCCAACGTTCCTACCCCCTTGGGGGATACAAGCCACGCCAGACTGGTCTTCGCTACGCCTGACAGAAGCCACGCAAACATCTCGCGCCCGCATACACGTACACGCTCGTGGAAACGATCCTGAGCGGTACATCGCCTTTTCCTCCCTCGCAGCGCCTGGAACCCATCATCAGGCATGCTGACGACGCTGGTCCGGATAAGGCAACACTCGCCTCATCCTAGGAGAGATTCCGAGCTACGCCCGCCTAACTTCTCTGCACCCAGAACCAAGACATAACTACGACAACGCTGACACTAGCCTCAGGGGACAGCACAGGAGTTTAGGATGGACAACGCCGCACCAACACCGCACCCACGCCGCCAGCCATGCTCCAAAGGTAAAGGGAAAAACTCATCCACATTTTCCTATTTTCCAGATTCGTTAAAATTCAAAGCCAAACGACGAGCTACGCTACCAGATCAACCAAATCCAGGACAACAGGGTTGCCAGATCGGCAGGATCGGCCCCGATAGGCCACCCTGACAAGTTATCGAAACATCGATAAGCCCGGCGCCAAACATCGAGATCGGAAACGGACTCTTATTGCGACGCAATAAGAAAAGTTAACGCGCAATAGCAAAAGAATACGCAGCAGAACAGCAATTAGTAACGCGACGCGAACGTGAACACCGGCACCGACGCCACGGGCGTCACCATTCGCGCCACTCGCACCGATCCTCGACGCGCCCACCCGCAGGATCGCGCTCCCACTCACCATCATCCCGGCCACAGGATACGGCCCCAGCGGGCGTCACCGTCGCCCTGGAGGCGCTCAACATCGGCGCGCCCGCAGGGGATCCGCGACTCGGCGATTTGAACGGCACCTTGCCCGCCGTCGTGCTGGACCCGCCGCCACTGCTAGTGACGATCAACCAGGACGTGCGCCCGCTATCGCCCATCAGCCCGTCTTGGTGCGAAGGGCTTAGCCTGGAAGAAATGGTGGAGGTGATCCTCGCGGAGGACCCGGAGCTACAATTCCCGGCACAGCTCGATGAGTTCCCGCCGGAAGCCACCGAGGAGTATCAGCCAGAGGCCGCCGCTCCTAGCACACGTGAGCTCTCTCCCAGGCCGCCACCACTGGTTGCCGCCGGACCGTTCGGAGCCACGTACAGCGACGTGTCCGATGCGGAGGTGGTTGAGCTCAGTTCGGAGGAGGACGAGCCGCACACCACCGAGGCTATACCCATTTCGGACGACGAGATAGAGGAAGCCGAACAGGCCGCACCGATGCCGAACCGCGTGGAGACGCCGCCGCCGTCCTACGAGGAATTATTCGGCGCAGCCGGGACCCTTGGCGACAGCACCGGCCACCAGCACACTCGCCGCCGGGGAACACGAACCCGGACATCGAGGCCAACGCAGCGCGGACCTGCACTCTCGCGCAGCCATCGCCCAGCGCCGCTGCGCTTGCCACTCACACGCCCTGCGCCGCCGCTGCCAGGGCGTCACCACCGCCAGTGCCACTGTCCTCGCAACCGGGGAATACGCACCCGGAAGCCGAGGACAACACAGTCAAGACCTGCGCCACCGCGCTTGCCATCCCGCCGTCCTGCGCCGCCAATGCCAGCGCATACATATCCGTGGAATACGAACCCGGATGCCAGCGCGGCCCACACTCCGACCAGCGGCAGCCACAGCCCCTAGCGCGACCAGCACCCATCGGGACAGGGACACCACCCCGCCAAGGCGACGGAGCCTTAGCTACTTGCGCCGCCTCCTGGCACAGCTAACGGCCTCTCCAGAGGGGCCCACTACGTCGGCCGACGCTCAAAGGCGCCAGACCGCACGTGCTGCCATGGCACCTGCCGAGCCGGCAACACCAGTTGCTCGAGGCAGCCGCAACAGTCCACACCAGCAAGGACCACGCGCCGCCGCTGGAACAGCGCCCGCTGCACCCCAGGCACCTCCTCTCGCGGAGCGAGGAACAGCCACTTTGGGACGGGCCACGGCAAGGGCACCCCCGACCCACCGGGTGAAGCCGTTGCCGGCCACCGACGACTGGCGCTGGCGTTTTCGTGACGCCGCCACGCCCGCCGCCAACGCACCAGGAGCCACCGGAGAGCGGCCGGGCATTTTACGCCGCGCACCTCAGCGCCGCCCTGCCCTTTGGCCCAAGGCCGAGGACACCACCGAGGACGAGGAGATGCCGGAAGAGGACCCCGTTCCGGACCCGGAGGCCCTCATGCGCGCACCCGCCGGCTGGACCACCACTGACGGATGGATCCCAGTGGAGCTCCACGGCCGGGTCATGGAGCGCATCCGTCAGCGCGGAGACCGCAGCCTCCGCTACCTGGATGAGGTCGGCGATACCAGGTACCGCATTCAGGTATCCCGAGGCGGCCACAGCGTCAAGGTTTTTCCCCACCCCCGAAGTAGGGATGGGATGTGAGGAGTGCCTCACCCCTATTTTGTAAATACTGTATATATAGTTAAGTTAGCCATAAGTTAGATTTAAAAGACATGAAAAGACCCACGAAGGGCACTTGTAAAAATAGCTAGGAGTTAGGGAAAACCAGACACCCGCCAACAACATCGACAGCCAGTCGGGCATCACTGGCACCACCACGACAACGCCTCATCACTGGCCACATACGCCAGCAACACACGCCCGCAACATCGACCCGAGACATCGCAAGCAGACACCAGCAACATCGCCTCTCGGAGAGAGAGAGCCCGACCGCAACATGGCCGAAGAGCCCACCACCACACAGACAGGGGACAGAGAACGAGCAACCCGAAAGCTCAAGAAAAGAGAGCTACGCGGGAAGCGCGCATGCCGAAGAGAGACGGCAAGAACATACGCCGCGGCAGAGGCCGAAGCTTCTGCGCCAGAACGTTGGCAGAAAAAGGGCCCGAGCTGCATCGCCGCCAACGATCGCTCTCTTACTTCGGCGGCCCTCAACGAGTACAGACGTGCGACGTTAATCCCGCAGGAACACGCGGAACAAAGTACCGACGGCATTTTCAACTCTGGGCCACATGGACATGGAGTCCAGCGCCCAGGGCTAAGGAGGGTGAGCCGGCCAAGCGGCCTCCCGCGGCATGGGAGCCGGCGGTGTAGGCAGGAGGTAGGAAAACGAGAGTAGGGAAATTAGACTGACAATAAAAACAAGATCATAAAATCCCGACGGCATTTAAACATTCCCCCTTACAGCTCCTCCTCCTCCTCCTCTTCTCCCCAAGAACCCACTCCTGGGCGGACTTGGACCCGGCACCATGGTAAACAGGGCCGGATCTCAAGTTCCGCAACCTTTCCCGTAGCGGCGGAGGCCGAGACTTGGAAGCCGGCACCATGGTAAACATGGCTGGCTCTCAGGTTTCGGAGAGCCTCGTGGATCGAAGGGTCGGCACCATGGTAAACAGGGCCGGCTCTCAGATCCCGAGATCACCCTCCACCTTGGGCTCCGGATCAGGGCAATCGGTACCACGGTAAACGGGGCCGGTTTCCCGGTTCCGCGGCTTCGCTCGGGGTCGAAGCGCCGGCACCACGGTAAACAGGGTCGGCCCTAAGATCCCGGGATTCCCTCCCAGCCTCGGCTCCGGACCCCGGCATCGGCACCATGGTAAAGAGGGCCGGTTCCGGGTTCGTGGCTCTGCTCCGGATTGGGGCGTCGGTACCACGGTAAACGGGCCGGATTCCTAGATCCGGAGATCCTTCTCCCTCTTCGGCTCCGGACCACGGCATCGGCACCATGGTAAACAGGGCCGGTTCTGGGTTCGTGGCTCTGCCCAGGATCGGGGCATCGGCACCACGGTAAACGGGGCCGATCCCAGTTCCGAGGCTCCGCTCTGGGATCAGGAGGCCGGGACGACGGTTACGCGCTCGGCTATCCTGACCTGGGCATCTCCCCTTGGCGCGCCCATAAATAATGCCCCTCTGAGCCGCTGAGGATATCCCAGCCTTAGAATAGATCGCTTCCTCACAGTATGTATATTTTTATGTATGTATATTATGTATGTAGTTTAAATATATTTAAAATAATTTTGTGTGTTGCGGATATTTATTTATTCGTATAAATTGGACTGTGTATAAGAATTTTAGAATTTTAAATTGATTAAATTTTGTGCACTTTTTGGAACATAACTTTTGTGTGTATATATTTTTTTTATTAAAGACAAAAAGCAGTTTAGTGACGGACGTTTTCTGTGAATATGGATGGGTGTATGATACAATTAGAAAGGTAGTCCAGTCAGATTTCGACAGGCACTGAAATTAACTGAGAGGCACTGAACTGAACTGAAAAATATTAACCCTTAACTGGCCCTTGTAGTTCAAACTAGGCTACTAGATATTAAAGAGGCGAATTTTGTTTTTTTATAGTTTTATTTTTAACAATTTGCTTGCTGCAATTAGAACAATATGCCATGTTGACACAAGGGTTAACAAAATTTAATTTAAAAAAATCATCCAAGCACAACCTTCCCTGTCAACAATCAAACATGTACTGATTTCAGTGCCTGACGAGAGTGCGACGAGTGCTGACTGGACTACCTTTCTAATTGTATCATGGATGGGTGTATGTGATATACATATATATATGTATATATTTTGGACACCAGGGGATCGCAGTGGAAAACGAAGTAGGGGGCCGATATTGGCAAAGCACTTGTTGCACTTTAAAAAAATAAGAAAAACTTCACTGCGGCTGGGCGAATGCACATAACATATATATATCACTTTCACTTTTCGGAATCGGATGGAAGGAAAGAATTAAACGCCTTTGGAGTAGGAATATGGCGACCACGGACGGACTAGAAATAGAAAAACCGTACTTATCTTTGGATTTTCCGCAGGGGGCGCTGGTGGATCAGGATAGATCCGGAGTCGAAGGACCATGAACTGGAGTGGGCGGAGTTAGCCACCCACCTCAGGTGGGTACACCCACCTAGTTTTTCAATAAAATAATATAATAAATAAATAATAATAAAATAAAAATAATAAAAAAAATTTTTTTTTTAACAACACTTTTCCCGCGAACAACTTTTGTTCATACAACTCCACTAAAAACGTCTGCTAAATAAACACGTCCGAATATTACAAGTAACCTATTAGTTATTTTGGTTACAGAAAAAATTAAGGAAGATGTTGAAAAAAGCACGAAGCAAAAAAAGTGTATATTCCAGATAACTGAGGCTTATTTCTATAATGTTGCCTATAGGTAACAAATGGGCTGAGACCCTCTCAGGATTGCGGTTCTTTTCGCTTTCGCGTGTTCTTAGATTCTATAAATATTGAGCTAAACATGTTGCGCAACAACTAAATGTTGCTAGCAACAAAGCTTTCAAAATAAATTAATTGATATAAATATTCCTATGGCAGCTTTATGATATAGTAGTCCGATATCGATAAAATTAAAACCGAAATTTTGGAATAATACAAAATGGCCATATCTCCATGGTCTGTCCATAACGCACAGACGACAGACGACAGACCGACTCGGCTGGTGATCAAGAATATATATACTTTATAGGGTCGGAAATGTCTCCTTCACTGCGTTGCAAACTTCTGACTAAAATTATAATACCCTGCAAGGGTATAAAAAAAATAGTGAAGAAAATATTTTTATACAATCAACTGAATTAAAAAAACAACACAAAAGAATAATTTCATACAAAAACAAAAAAAAAAAAAAAAAAAAAAAGGAATTACAAATAATTATAAGAAAAATTCTTCAATATATTTAATATATAAGTATAACTTTAATACGGTTGTGGTTGATACCACACCTCATCTGGAGTCTCAGTCATACTTATTAATGATAATTGACCTTGCTAATTGCACTAAATCTTATGCTTAAAGTATATTTAATCTATAAAAGAACTTTAAGGAAAAGGTACATGAGCCGAGCAGATGGGCAACACATTTTTTTCGCTCTCCGCAATACTAATGGTTTTTTTTTTACACCAACACAATATCCAATAACCCAAAAATTAGAGTGAAGTGATGGGTAAACGCGGAGGTGTAAAGAATAAAATAAAAAAAGAGTAGCGGACTTAAAGTGGCTATTATATTCAAATACACCACCTCCCGCGTGGGCAGTAGCGCAGGAATTGTAATGCGAGCTTGATTTCCTTACATCAAAACTCAAAAACACGAACC
Organism: Drosophila bocqueti; assembly: GCA_018151655.1. Classification (NCBI taxonomy): domain Eukaryota; kingdom Metazoa; phylum Arthropoda; class Insecta; order Diptera; family Drosophilidae; genus Drosophila; species Drosophila bocqueti. The sequence goes on from JAECXF010000048.1 coordinate 483,311, forward strand.
AACAAGTCCCAACTGACTCGAGAATAAAAACTGTTACCGATCAGGAATAAATAACACCTCCAGCCCCAAAAATGCTCCCACAACGGGAAAAAAGGTGCCCAGCCAACTGCCCTGCCGACCAATGGACAGTGTTTATGAAGTTTTTAATTAGTTTATTAAAAATAATAAAACCGAACTTTGGGGGCAAGAATAATTTGAGTTTAATAGGCGAACGACGAAAGCGAGAAGAAGATGCGTGTGCTCGGGTTAGATTCAATTTTCGACATAACTTCTATTTTTTCATATGTACTTAGGCCTAGCTTAACAGAGGTTGGCGAAGGCGGGGCGAATTCGCAAAGAGCGAGAGAGAGCTTTATTATGCTCCCGCCTTCGCCCTAAACTAACTTACACTAGACTTCAAGTTTTTCCTTCTCTTTCTATGGGAACAATACAAACAACAATAAACAATAAGCGACCATCTGGAATCAGCCAACACCGGCCCCGTTGAACGCCTCCACGGCTTCAACAAATCGGCAGCGGCGCCAGCTTGTGGATCGCCCTCCGGAAAATCGCTCCATCGCTCCTCCTAAGGTCGACGACCCTGACCTTGCCGTCCTCTCCTGCGTGCGTTGCGACTATCCTTCCCAGGAGCCACTGTTGAGGCAGCAGAGTTGTCACTCTGCCACGACGACGAGTTGGCCCTCCTCGACGTTGGCCTTCTCCTCGTGCCACTTGCCCCGAACTTGAAGGCCCAGGACATATTCCCGGGACCATCGCCGCCAGAACATTTGCCTGGCTGACGAGACAAGCCGCCATCGCCGCAAGCAACTGAGACCCGCCTGGTCCGGGGTCCGGAGTGCTGGTGCTGCGATGAGCGGCCCGCCTGTCAGCAGGTGCCCGGGTGTTAGCGCCTCTCCGTCGCTTGGGTCCTGGCTGAGCGCTCCGAGGGGCCGCGAGTTCATTGCGGCCTCGATCCCGACGAGGACTGTTGCCAGCTCTTCGGCGTTGAGGAGTGCGCTGCCCACCGCTCGTAGGAGTAGGTGCTTTGCAGCTTTCACACCTGCCTCCCATAGTCCGCCCATGTGCGGAGCCCGAGGGGGTGTGAACGCAAATTCGCATCCGCTTTTTGATGCGAACTCGCGAATCGCGTCCGCCTGCTCCTCGATCCGATCGCGAAGAGCCAGGAAGTGGCGACTCGCTCCGACGAAGTTCGTCGCGTTGTCGCAATGCACCGTCTGCGGACATCCTCGTCGACCAATAAATCTTTGAAAAGCCAATAAAAAAGAATCAGTACTTAGATCGGAGACAACCTCTAAGTGAACCGCCTTGGACGCAACAAATAAGGCAATGTAGGACTTATACGGGGGCCTTCGTCGAATTTTTAATGTCGTATAGACAGGGCCACAAAAATCAACGCCACATATCGCAAACGGGCGGAGAGCCTCAGTCGAGGCTTGCATTTAAAGCAGCGCACACATGATCGAACTGTCTGACTGCAGAGTTCCTGAGCGTTCACGGTCCAAATACGCTGTCGTAGGATGCTCACAAGTGCTCGAGGGCCGACATGAAAATTTGAACGGTGCAAATGCCGGACGTAGCTGCGCACAAATTGCGAGCGTTTCGTCAACAGCTGAAGGGAAACTTGGCATCATATGATATAGGAGCGTTGTGCCCCCAACTCGCAACACAAATTATTGGAGCCTTTACGAACTTATTCAATTTCTACTTGATACTCGTGCTTTTGTACTATTTCGACAATCTTATGAAACGCTTCATTATATTCAGTCGGTGACAGAGTTTCTTCGAAACTATACTCTTGTCTTTGCATTTTCTTATAAAGCGGAACATATAAGCGAACACTCTAAGCAGTTTGAGGTGTGACGAGAATCCCTCGATGACATCCAGCAAATCGGAAGTTTGCACCGCAGCGGTCAGTCCGACCACAGTCTTCCTCGCTTCCTGACGCAAGACTTCCTCATTCGGCTCGAAATGAGCATTTTTAGGCCAGTTTTCTTCTTCGTCCTTCAGAAATGGTGGGCCAGTGAACCAGATCGACTGCCCTATCTCGCCGACGTCACAACCTCTCGAAACGATATCTGCTGGGTTCTGCTTTGTGGGAACATGCCGCCTTTGCATTACAGAGAGACGCCCAAACGGGCTACAATTCTGTAGCAAATGATCTGCTGCATTGCAATAGCTACAAGTTTGCTGAGGCTTGCTGTTGGAGGAGGAATACGAAAATGAGCTACGATTATGTGGCTTGCTCGACACAATTTTGTCTTGCTTCGGCTTTGTCGATTCTTCAGCTGATAAATGCTGATATCGGCGATTTAACATTTTTTCAAAATCGGCCCAAAGCGGCAAAGTCTCATAGTCGAGCTGTTCCTCCCATTTTTGTTTGGTCACTGGGTCTACTCTATTTAATACCAAATATATCAACATTGCATTCGATATTTTTGTATCATCTCCTATCGATAACAGAGAACCATAAATCGACGAAACAGTATCGATAAGGTTTCTCAAGGAGGAAGCGGACTGATGCGATATTTTTGGAAGACTAAACAATGTTGATTTATTATTCATAAAGATGAGGCATTCTTTATCGTAAACCTTTTTTAAACTGGCTAGTGCCTTTTCGTAATTGCTCTCGGTGACTTGGTAAGCTTTAATTGTTCCTAAAGCTTCACCAGAGAGACATGAAATTAAATGGTTAAATTTTTCGATAGCTGGAATGCTGGCGTCTTTATGAACCACAGTTTCGAAAAGGCTGATGAAATTTTTGAACTCCGAATAATCTCCACTGAATTTTGGCAATGCCAAATTCGGAAGTCGCGCACGAGTTGGAGCTACAGCAGCTGGTCCCGGAGCTTCGCTAACGCTTGCTACCTTCAAGGCAGACAACAGGGACATTATTTTTGCTTTGGTTACTATACAAAGTTCTTCCAACTCGTCGCCAAATTCATCGCCACAATCTATTTCTTCTATCTGTTCTTGTAATTGACTTGCCTTATTAATTGAAGCATTTAAGTTTTCTAGTCGACATTTCAATTCTTCCTCTAATATCGGAATCGATCCCGTTTCTAATCGCTCGACTTTGGAGCTTGCTTCTCAGCTCTTCCAGAATCGATTTATTTTTGGTTTCTAGGCTCATTTTAAATTAAATATTTAAATTAAATTAAATTAATTAAATATTATTTCCAAATTAAATAAATTAAATTAATAAATGGCCGAAACAAATTATATCAAATCAGACCGACAATATAATTTAATAACCTTCGAATCAATAATTAGAAATTTATTAAACCAAAAAACTAGGTTATTCTTAATTTAATAAATCACCAATTTATTGTTCGAAATGTATTAAATATTTTTTCTGATGAGAACAACGAAAACAAATTATTTTAAAATTGAAATTCAAGTCACGCAGTATCAAATAATAGTGGGTGCGAAATGACGCCGAAAAGGGTATACCCGCAGAATACAGGGTAGCGCGTCACTTGGCGGTCCGCTAATCTCAGCGTGCCAACGAAAAGGGCCAAACAACAACAATGCAGGTAGCGGTGCAAAAGCGAAGCGAAAACGAAAAGTTCACCGCTGCAGCTGCTAGTATATAAGGCTGTCTGTGTATTAGTGCGCAAGCTTGGATTAACTTCCCAACTATTAATGCAAGTTTCAACGAGAGGGGGAGGGGGCGACAGTGATTGCAATAATACAGTACAAATAATAAATAAATGTTGCGTCCAAAAGCGGTTCAATATATGTATGTGTATGTATTTTATCAACAAATAAATTGGATAATTTGCATGCAATCTAGCCCTATTATATTGATACGTACATATGTGCCAAGAACTGAAAGCGAGGTGCAATATTCCAGCACAAGACAATAAACATTAAATTTGCCTATAACTCTAGCTTTCAATTTTTTGCACAAATACCTCTGATTTCCGAATGCTAAATTTAGCGGCCACTTTCCTTAAAGTTCCCTCGGTGGTGGCGGCAATTCTTGAAGCAGAGTATTTCGCGACCGACACGAAATATGTTAAATATGTAGAATTTGTATTTAAACACAATATCGCGTCGCGGGCAACAATATATTTATTTTTGGCACACAAAAGCACTAAAAAAAAAAATAAATGACAACTTTTTGTATTGCACTTTTATGGTTAGGTATGTATAATATATATGTATTTTATATATATGTATGTGTCACTGTCACTTTTATTAAATGTTCCCTTTTGTTTAACTAATTATCTTGTCCACCCGGGGGCGCCATGAAGTTTTTAATTAGTTTATTAAAAAATATTAACCGAAACTTTGGTGGCAAGAATAATTAAGTTTAATCGGCGACGACGACAGCGAGAAGAAATATGCGTGTGCTCGGGTTGAATTTCAATTTTCGACATAATTTCTATTTAACATATATGTTCTTAGGCCTAGCTTAACAGAGGTTGGCGAAGGCGGGGCGAATTCGCAAAGAGCGAGAGAGAGCTTAATTATGCTCCCGCCTTCGCCCTAAACTAACTTACACTAGACTTCAAGTTTTTTCCTCCTTCATATGCCAACAATCAACAACAAACAATAAACAATGACCGACAATATGAAATCAGCCAACACCGGCCCCGTTGAACGCCTCCACGGCTTCAACAAATCGGCAGCGGCGCCAGCTTGTGGATCGCCCTCCGGAAGATCGCTCCATCGCTCCTCCTAAGGTCGACGACCCTGACCTTGCCGTCCTCTCCTGCGTGCGTTGCGACTATCCTTCGCAGGAGCCACTGTTGAGGCAGCAGAGGACACTCTGCCACGACGACGAGTTGGCCCTCCTCGACGTTGGCCTTCTCCTCGTGCCACTTGCCCCGAACGTGAAGGCCCAGGACATATTCCCGGGACCATCGCCGCCAGAACGTTTGCCTGACTGACGAGACAAGCCGCCATCGCCGCAAGCAACTGAGACCCGCCTGGTCCGGTGTCCGGAGTGCTGGTGATGCGATGAGCGGCCCGCCTGTCAGCAGGTGCCCGGGTGTCAGCGCCTCTCCGTCGCTTGGGTCCTGGCTGAGCGCTCCGAGGGGCCGCGAGTTCATTGCGGCCTCGATCCCGACGAGGACTGTTCCCAGCTCTTCGGCGTTGAGGAGTGCGTCAGGCCCACCGCTTAGGAGTAGTTGCTTTGCAGTTTTCACACCTGCCTCCCATAGTCCGCCCATGTGCGCGACAAGGGGTGTGAACGCAAATTCGCATCCGCTTTTTGATGCGAACTCGCGAATTGCGTCCGCCTGCTCCTCGATCCGATCGCGAAGAGCCAGGAAGTGGCCCACTCGCTCCGACGAAGTTCGTCGCGTTGTCGCAATGCACCGTTTGCGGACATCCTCGTCGACCAATAAATCTTTGAAAAGCCAATAAAAAAGAATCAGTACTTAGATCGGAGACAACTTATGAACCTTCTTTGTGACCTTGCAACAAATAAGGCATGTGGCTAATGGTAGGCTTCTTCGGGATCTTCCAGTCGTTATAGACAGGGTATCAACGCCACATATCGCAAACGGGCGGAGAACCGGAGATCGGTTATTTTAAGCAGCGCACACATGATCGAACTGTCTGACTGCAGAGTTCCTGAGCGTTCACGGTCCAAATACGCTGAAGACTTCAATCGCTGAAGACTTGGGCCAACCTTGGAGCCTTTACGAACTTATTCAATTTCTACTTGATACTCGTGCTTTTGTACTATTTCGACAATCTTATGAAACGCTTCATTATATTCAGTCGGTGACAGAGTTTCTTCGAAACTATACTCTTGTCTTTGCATTTTCTTATAAAGCGGAACATATAAGCGAACACTCTAAGCAGTTTGAGGTGTGACGAGAATCCCTTCCGATGAGCATCCAGCAAATCGGAAGTTTGCACCGCAGCTGGTAAGGCCGAGCCACAGTCTTCCTCGCTTCCTGACGCAAGACTTCCTCATTCGGCCGATATGGTTTTCTATGAAGTAGAATTTTGAGCTTCTTCGTCCTTCAGAAATGGTGGGCCAGTGAACCAGATCGACTGCCCTATCTCGCCGACGTCACAACCTCTCGAAACGATATCTGCTGGGTTCTGCTTTGTGGGAACATGCCGCCTTTGCATTACAGAGAGACGCCCAAACGGGCTACAATTCTGTAGCAAATGATCTGCTGCATTGCAATAGCTACAAGTTTGCTGAGGCTTGCTGTTGGAGGAGGAATACGAAAATGAGCTACGATTATGTGGCTTGCTCGACACAATTTTGTCTTGCTTCGGCTTTGTCGATTCTTCAGCTGATAAATGCTGATATCGGCGATTTAACATTTTTTCAAAATCGGCCCAAAGCGGCAAAGTCTCATAGTCGAGCTGTTCCTCCCATTTTTGTTTGGTCACTGGGTCTACTCTATTTAATACCAAATATATCAACATTGCATTCGATATTTTTGTATCATCTCCTATCGATAACAGAGAACCATAAATCGACGAAACAGTATCGATAAGGTTTCTCAAGGAGGAAGCGGACTGATGCGATATTTTTGGAAGACTAAACAATGTTGATTTATTATTCATAAAGATGAGGCATTCTTTATCGTAAACCTTTTTTAAACTGGCTAGTGCCTTTTCGTAATTGCTCTCGGTGACTTGGTAAGCTTTAATTGTTCCTAAAGCTTCACCAGAGAGACATGAAATTAAATGGTTAAATTTTTCGATAGCTGGAATGCTGGCGTCTTTATGAACCACAGTTTCGAAAAGGCTGATGAAATTTTTGAACTCCGAATAATCTCCACTGAATTTTGGCAATGCCAAATTCGGAAGTCGCGCACGAGTTGGAGCTACAGCAGCTGGTCCCGGAGCTTCGCTAACGCTTGCTACCTTCAAGGCAGACAACAGGGACATTATTTTTGCTTTGGTTACTATACAAAGTTCTTCCAACTCGTCGCCAAATTCATCGCCACAATCTATTTCTTCTATCTGTTCTTGTAATTGACTTGCCTTATTAATTGAAGCATTTAAGTTTTCTAGTCGACATTTCAATTCTTCCTCTAATATCGGAATCGATCCCCTTTCTAATCGCTTTTTTTTCCGACTTTGGAACTTGCTTTTCAGCTCTTCCAGAATCGATTTATTTTTGGTTTCTATGCATTTTTTCAATTAAATATTTAAATTAATTAAATATTATTTCCAAATTAAATAAATAAATGGCCGAAACAAATTATCTCAAATCAGACCGACAATATAATTTAATAACCTTCGAATCAATAATTAGAAATTTATTAAACCAAAAAACTAGGTTATTCTTAATTTAATAAATCACCAATTTATTGTTCGAAATGTATTAAATATTTTTTCTGATGAGAACAACGAAAACAAATTATTTTAAAATTGAAATTCAAGTCACGCAGTATCAAATAATAGTGGGTGCGAAATGACGCCGAAAAGGGTATACCCGCAGAATACAGGGTAGCGCGTCACTTGGCGGTCCGCTAATCTCAGCGTGCCAACGAAAAGGGCCAAACAACAACAATGCAGGTAGCGGTGCAAAAGCGAAGCGAAAACGAAAAGTTCACCGCTGCAGCTGCTAGTATATAAGGCTGTCTGTGTATTAGTGCGCAAGCTTGGATTAACTTCCCAACTATTAATGCAAGTTTCAACGAGAGGGGGGAGGGGGCGACAGTGATTGCAATAATACAGTACAAATAATAAATAAATGTTGCGTCCAAAAGCGGTTCAATATATGTATGTGTATGTATTTTATCAACAAATAAATTGGATAATTTGCATGCAATCTAGCCCTATTATATTGATACGTACATATGTGCCAAGAACTGAAAGCGAGGTGCAATATTCCAGCACAAGACAATAAACATTAAATTTGCCTATAACTCTAGCTTTCAATTTTTTGCACAAATACCTCTGATTTCCGAATGCTAAATTTAGCGGCCACTTTCCTTAAAGTTCCCTCGGTGGTGGCGGCAATTCTTGAAGCAGAGTATTTCGCGACCGACACGAAATATGTTAAATATGTAGAATTTGTATTTAAACACAATATCGCGTCGCGGGCAACAATATATTTTTTTTTGGCGCCCAAAAAGCCCAAAAAAAAAAAAAAAAAAAATATTTTATTTAATTTTTTTTTTTAATTAAATTGGTATAATATATATGTATTTTATATATATGTGTCACTGTCACTTTTACTTGAATGTTGCCTTTTGTTCAAACTAATTATCTTGTCCGCTCGGGGGCACCATGAAGTTTTTAATTAGTTTATTAAATAATAAGACCGAAGAACTTGGTGGCAAGAATAATGAAATTAATTTTTGCAAACGACGAGACGAAAGAGAAATGCGTGTGCTCGGGTTGAATTCAATTTTTCGACATAATGTTCTATTTACATGCTCGTACTTAGGCCTAACTTAACAGAGGTTGGCGAAGGCGGCGCGAATTCGCAAAGAGCGAGAGAGAGCTTTATTATGCTCCCGCCTTCGCCCTAAACTAACTTACACTAGACTTCAAGTTTTTTCCTTCTTCATCTATGGCAACAATAAAAACAAACAATAAACAATAAGCGACAATATGGATTCAGCCAACACCGGCCCCGTTGAACGCCTCCACGGCTTCAACAAATTGGCAGCGGCGCCAGCTTGTGGATCGCCCTCCGGATATGGCTCCATCACTCCTCGTAAGGTCGACGACCCTGACCTTGCCGACCTCTCCTGCGTGCGTCGCTACGATCCTTCCCTGAAGCCACTGTTGAGGCAGCAGGTTGTCCTCTGCCACGACGACGAGTTGGCCCTCCTCGACGTTGGCCTTCTCCTCGTGCCACTTGCCCCGACTTGAAGACCCAGGACATATTCCCGGGACCATCGCCGCCAGAACATTTGCCTGACTGACGAGACAAGCCGCCATCGCCGCAAGCAACTGAGACCCGCCTGGTCCGGGGTCCGGAGTGCTGGTGCTGCGATGAGCGGCCCGCCTGTCAGCAGGTGCCCGGGAGTTAGCGCCTCTCCGTCGCTTGGGTCCTGCCTGAGCGCTCCGAGGGGCCGCGAGTTCATTGCGGCCTCGATCCCGACGAGGACTGTTGCCAGCTCTTCGGCGTTGAGGAGTGCGCTGCCCACCGCTCGTAGGAGTAGGTGCTTTGCAGTTTTCACACCTGCCTCCCATAGTCCGCCCATGTGCGGAGCCCGAGGGGGTGTGAACGCAAATTCGCATCCGCTTTTTGATGCGAACTCGCGAATTGCGTCCGCCTGCTCCTCGATCCGATCGCGAAGAGCCAGGAAGTGGCGACTCGCTCCGACGAAGTTCGTCGCGTTGTCGCAATGCACCGTCTGCGGACATCCTCGTCGACCAATAAATCTTTGAAAAGCCAATAAAAAAGAATCAGTACTTAGATCGGAGACAACCTCTAAGTGAACCGCCTTGGACGCAAAACAAACAAATAAGGCAATGTAGGACTTATACGGGGGCCTTCCTCGAATTTTTAATGTCGTATAGACAGGGCCACAAAAATCAACGCCACATATCGCAAACGGGCGGAGAGCACGGAGTCTATCTGCGGGTAAATTTCCCATAATTTGTGTCATCAGTCGAGGCTTGCATTTAAAGCAGCGCACACATGATCGAACTGTCTGACTGCAGAGTTCCTGAGCGTTTACGGTCCAAATACGCTGTCGTAGGATGCTCACAAGTGCTCGAGGGCCGACATGAAAATTTGAATGGTGCAAATGCCGGACGTAGCTGCGCACAAATTGCGAGCGTTTCGTCAACAGCAAGGGAAACTTGGCATCATATGATATAGGAGCGTTAGCTAGTCGCCCCCCAACTCGCAACAACGAAAAGTTGCACCAAGTGCCCGTATCCTCATGGATGAATGGGTTCAATCGCTGAAGACTTGGGCCGACCTTGGAGCCTTTACGAACTTTTTCAATTTCTACTTGATACTCGTGCTTTTGTACTATTTCGACAATCTTATGAAACGCTTCATTATATTCAGTCGGTGACAGAGTTTCTTCGAAAACTATACTCTTGTCTTTGCATTTTCTTATAAAGCGGAACATATAAGCGAACACTCTAAGCAGTTTGAGGTGTGACGAGAATCCCTCGATGACATCCAGCAAATCGGAAGTTTGCACCGCCGCGGTCAGTCCGACCACAGTCTTCCTCGCTTCCTGACGCAAGACTTCCTCATCCGGCTCGAAATGAGCATTTTTGGGCCAGTTTTCTTCCTCGTCCTTCAGAAATGACGGGCCAGTGAACCATATCGACTGCCCTAATTCGTCGACGTCACAACCTCTCGAAACGATATCTGCTGGGTTCTGCTTTGTGGGAACATGCCGCCATGTAGCTTCTCCTGACCATTCTTGAATCTCCGCTACCCTGTTCGAAACGAATGTCGACAACGAAGATGGATGAGATCGAATCCAATGAAGAGTAACTTCAGAGTCCGACCAGTATACAATTCGTTCGATAGGGACTTTTAATAAGTGTTTGATTCTATGGCAGAGATCTGCGAGAAGGTGAGCGGCACATAACTCAAGCCTTGGGAGCGTTTTGGTCTTGAGCGGCGCTACTTTCGACTTTGAAGTCAACAACGATAATTTAAAACCTTCGGCAGTTTTGCTACGAATATAGACGCAAGCTCCATAAGCTCTCATGGAGGCGTCGGCAAAGGCATGTAGCTGTACCGGTGACAATGGGTCGGTATGCACGAACCGAGGAATCGATATCTCATCCAGTTGAGACAGAGTGCTTTTTAGCATATCCCAAGCTGTTTCCAAATGCATCGGAATTGACTCATCCCAGTCTAACTTATTAAGCCAGAGTTCCTGCAATAGGATCTTTCCTTTAATCACAATGGGACTTAACAAGCCGAGGGGGTCAAACAGCTTTGATGTCACCGATAGGATGTTCCGTTTTGTCGCTCGGAGACCCATGACAGAAGTGTCAATCTTGAACTTGAAGGCATCTTCGCTAGGCAACCACGATATTCCTAACGCCTTAGTTGACTCTGAATCCGAGATAGGTATCGACTTAACTGTGCTCTCAGATGCAGTGACCTCAGGTGAGTTTGAAAACCACTTTGTCAATTCAAAACCTGCTGTTTGAAGAACCTGAGACACTTCAGACTTAATTGTCTTCAGCTCCTCTACGCATGCAGCACCAGTTAACATGTCATCGACGTAAAAATCGGATCCAATTACGTCGGCAGCTCTAGGGAATGATAATTTCGCAGATTCACTCAACCTTTTTAAACACCGAATAGCCAGAAATGGGGCTGGTCCAGTACCATATGTGACGGTGTTGAGCTGGTATAATCTCAAGGATTCAGAGGGGTCTCTCCTCCACACTATGAGTTGAAACTTCCTATCCGCTTCATTAACCATTACTTGGCGATACATCTTTTTTACATCGGCAGTCAGGGCATACCTGTGCAGCCGGAAGCGGAGTAGAGTGGAGTACAACTCTTCTTGAATTGTCGGCCCCACCATCAGGATGTCGTTTAAGGCCACCTGAGACGATGTTTTGCACGACGCATCGAACACGACGCGCAGCTTTGTTGATGTACTCTGGGGCCTTAACACGCATTGATGGGGAATGACATAATGTGGAGTGGAAGGGATTTTGTTGTCTGTAGGCGACATATGACCTAGGGCGAGATATTCTTCCATGAATTCCAAATACATGGTCTTCGTGTTAGGATCTCGAGACAACCTTCGCTCAAGCGACAAAAACCGCCGTTTTGCAACCTCAAAGGAGTTGCCTAATCCATTTGGATCAGATTTAAACGGCAGCCTTACTTCAAACCGACCTGATGGCAATACCTGAGTAGTCTTCCTGTAATGGTCTTCACATAACTTGTGCTCAGGCGACAGAATTTTCTTTGGATTTGGCATTTCCTCCAGCGACCAAAATTTCTGTAGTGTGCTGTCAATCGATACTAACGGTTCTTCACTACAACTGAAACTATTCACAACTTGTTTCGGGACTGCAGACTTGTATCTGCCCGAAACAACCCAACCAAGAAGGGTCTTTTGTAGAGTTGGATAGTCAGGACCTTGTCTAATTTGACCAACAGCTAGCAATTCGAAAAATGATTCTGCTCCTATCAACATATCAATTTTTTGTGACTTGTAGAAATATGGGTCTGCTAATGGTAGGTTCTTCGGGATCTTCCAGTCACTGACGTTCACCGACTGATCAGGATGGTAACCGGAGATCGATTTTAAGATCCAGAAATCGAACGAGAACTCACTACCATTTATTCGCGACTTCACCACTGTGTGTACCTTTTTCTTGACTTGAGAATTGGACTCGCCAATACCAAGTAAGTTGATACACGACTCCTCTCTACGAATCTGTAAGCGGCTCGCCAGTTCTTCTGTTATAAAATTCGTTTGAGACCCAGAGTCCAGCAGAGCTCGGGCTAAAACGTATTCTCCGTTTTTCGTACGGACGCTTACGATTGACGTAGCCAAAATCACCCTGTCCAAGGACGTAGCATGCATAACATGTGACGTGGAAGGCTGATCTTGGTTAAAAGGAGGAGACATAGTCTCTGGCGGGGGGTGGCAACGCTAAACTGTTCTCAGGCACTGTATATCTATGAAGTAGAATATGGTGTGAGCGGTCACAAGCTCGACACTTTTTGCCTTTGCATTTCGAAACAGTATGGCCTTTTCGCAGACAATTAATACATAAGGAGGCAGACTTAACAAACTCGAACCTTTGCATCACAGAGAGACGCCCAAACGGGCTACAATTCTGTAGCAAATGATCTGCTGCATTGCAATAGCTACAAGTTTGCTGAGGCTTGCTGTTGGAGGAGGAACACGAAAATGAGCTACGATTATGTGGCCTGCTCGACACAATTTTGTCTTGCTTCGGCTTTGTCGATTCTTCAGCTGATAAATGCTGATATCGGCGATTTAACATTTTTTCAAAATCGGCCCAAAGCGGCAAAGTCTCATAATCGAGCTGTTCCTCCCATTTTTGTTTGGTCACTGGGTCGACTCTATTCAATACCAAATATATCAACATTGCATTCGAAATTTTTGTATCATCTCCTATCGATAACAGAGAACCATAAATCGACGAAACAGTATCGATAAGGTTTCTCAAGGAGGAAGCGGACTGATGCGATATTTTTGGAAGACTAAACAATGTTGATATATTATTCATAAAGATGAGGCATTCGTTATCGTAAACCTTTTTTAAACTGGCTAGTGCCTTTTCGTAATTGCTCTCGGTGACTTGGTAAGCTTTAATTGTTCCTAAAGCTTCACCAGAGAGACATGAAATTAAATGGTTAAATTTTTCGATAACTGGAATGCTGGCGTCTTTATGAACCAAAGTTTCGAAAAGGCTGATGAAATTTTTGAACTCCGAATAATCTCCACTGAATTTTGGCAATGCCAAATTCGGAAGTCGCGCACGAGTTGGAGCTACAGCAGCTGGTCCCGGAGCTTCGCTGACGCTTGCTACCTTCAAAGCAGACAACAGGGACATTATTTTTGCTTTGGTTACTATACAAAGTTCTTCCAACTCGTCGCCAAATTCATCGCCACAATCTATTTCTTCTATCTGTTCTTGTAATTGACTTGCCTTACTAATTGAAGCATTTAAGTTTTCTAATCGACATTTCAATTCTTCCTCTAATATCGGAATCGATCCCGTTTCTAATCGCTCATTTAATCGGCGAATTGTTCTGACCCGACTTTGAAGCTTGCTTTTCAGGTCTTCCAGGACCGATTTATTTTTGGTTTCTAGGCTCATTTTCAATTAAATATTTTAATTAATTAAATTAAATATTATTTCAAAATTAAATAAATAAATGGCCGAAACAAATTATCTCAATCAGACCGACAATATAATTTAATAACCTTCGAATCAATACTTAGAAATTTATTAAACCAAAAAAATAGGTTATTTTCAATTTAATAAATTATCAAATTATTGTTCGAAATGTATATTAAATATTTTTTCTGATGAGAACAACGAAAACAAATTATATTACAATTGAAATTCAAGTCACGAAGTATCAAATAATAGTGGGTGCGAAATGACGCCGAAAAGAGTATACCCGCAGAATACAGGGTAGCGCGTCACTTGGCGGTCCGCTAATCTCAGCGCGCCAACGAAAAGGGCCAAACAACAACAACGCAGGTAGCGGTGCAAAAGCGAAGCGAAAACGAAAAATTCACCGCTGCAGCTGCTAGTATATAAGGCTGTCTGTGTATTAGTGCGCAAGCTTGGATTAACTTCCCAACTATTAATGCGAGTTTCAACGAGAGGGGGAAGGGGGCGACAGTGATTGCAATAATACAGTACAAATAATAAATCAATGTTGCGTCCAAAAGCGGTTCAATATATGTATGTATGTGTATGTATTTTATCAACAAATAAATTGGATAATTTGCATGCAATCTAGCTCTACTATATTGATACGTGTGTACATATGTGCCAAGAACTGAAAGCGAGGTGCAATATTCCAGCACAAGACAATAAACATTAAATTTGTCTATAACTCTAGCTTTCAATTTTTTGCACAAATACCTCTGATTTCCGAATGCTAAATTTAGCGGCCACTTTCCTTGAAAGTTCCCTCGGTGGTGGCGGCAATTCTCGTCAGCAGGGTATTTCGCGACCGACACGAATATGTTTAATAATATTTTTATTTAAACACAACAGCGCGTCGCGGGCAACAATATGTATTTATTTGTTGGCACACAAGCACCCAAAAAAAAAAAGAACAATTTTTGATTGCACTTTTATGGTTAGGTATTTATGTATGTAGAATATATATGTATTTTATATATATGTGTCACTGTCACTTTTATTAGATGTTGCCTTTTGTTTAAACTAATTCTTGTCCACCCGGGGGCGCCATGAAGTTTTTAATTAGTTTATTAAAAATAATAAAACCGAACTTTGGGGGCAAGAATAATTTGAGTTTAATAGGCGAATGACGAAAGCGAGAAGAAGATGCGTGTGCTCGGGTTAGATTCAATTTTCGACATAACTTCTATTTTTTCATATGTACTTAGGCCTAGCTTAACAGAGGTTGGCGAAGGCGGGGCGAATTCGCAAAGAGCGAGAGAGAGCTTTATTATGCTCCCGCCTTCGCCCTAAACTAACTTACACTAGACTTCAAGTTTTTTCTTCTCTTTCTATGGGAACAATACAAACAACAATAAACAATAAGCGACCATCTGGAATCAGCCAACACTGCAACTATACGTGCAGTCACTTTTTTATTTTATTTTCAAACAATAGCAAATTATCTGATATTAAAAAAGCCTTATTATAACCTCAGACCGGATAAGGAGAATTTTTTAACGATATGCTCTAACTCACATCAGGTGGGCTGAGGCAAGGATAGGTGTCTTAACAGTATTTGAGTGTTATAATCTAAGGACAATTCAACAATGTAACAAAAAATATAATTCACTATAATAAGAACATAAAACACGAAAAGGGTCATGTAACTCGTTCTGCATAAGTCTAGAGCGATCGACCAAAAGTGGCGAGACAGTCTAGCAGGGATATAAAATTTCGGTAAATTTAGGAGGTACGATGAAGAAATATGACAGAAACATCACTCCATGGCAGGTCCGACGATTCATTAGAGAGGGCAGGCTTAAAAGACGCAACCTGTCGATGTAAGACGGGGGGCGGCGATGAGGGTCCCAGTGTAATCCCCGAAGAAAGAAAAAAATGGAATTGTTTCTGAACCGATTCAATTAGGCCTTGATACTTCGCATATTGAGGTGACCATACACACGAACAGTATTCGAGAATACGCCAAACGAGAGAGACGTAAGGCAGTTTAGTGGTGTAAGGATCGTCTAACTCCTTAGACCAACGCTTGAAAAAGGCAAAAACCCCTCTAGCTTTACCAACAATTAAGCCAATGTGTAAAGTTTAAATTGCGGGTGAGAAGAACTCCAACATCAGTACAGAATGAATGCGTTCAAGCATACTCGTCCCTATAAAATAACTTGCAAACATATAATTTTTCGAAAAAAAATACATAAATTTACATTTAGAGTTGTTGAGAAAAAGGTAAATTGTCACTGCATCAGGACTGCATATTGTTTAAGTCAGTCATTAGCATACATTATCACGTGAGAATTAAGAACCCTATTGGGCAAGTCATTAATAAAAATGACAAAGAGAAGTGGCCCATGGTGACTCCCTTGTGGAACATTCAAAGTTACGCGGATACTATTGGAAAATGAACCGTTATAAGCTACTATTTGAGTAGCTTCGGTTCGATAAGTATGTGGCGATCCAATTGGTCAGCAAAACAGGAAAACCCAAGAGAATAAGATTTTTTAGCAGCAGCGATGGTTCACAGAATTAAAAGCTTTGCTAAAGTCAGTGAAGATACGTCAGTTTGGGTGTTGTTTTTAAACGCTTTTCTGATAACGGAAGAGAACTCGAGAAGGTTTGTGGAAGTTGACCTGTGTTTCATAAAGCCATGCTGTGGAGGAAATTATTGAGTGACATTGGTGCTGAAGTTGATCAGTTATTATAAGTTCGAAAAGCTTAGGAATCGCACTAAGTTTTGCAATCCCTCTGTAGTTTTTAACATTGGATTTACTTCCCTTTTTGTGAAGGGGAATTATGAAAGATTTCTTCCAGGTCTTGGGAAAGAATGAGCACTGAAGGGATAACTTAAATAGTTTAGACAATGGACTACATAACGCACTGGCACAATTTCTCAAAACACAACTTAAGTGTTTTAAGATTCTGTAGAACATCGTCATCACTGATTATGGGCAAAAAAATGCCACTGAAGTGGGGAAGGGTATATGGATACGATAAGGTTGAGTCAAGACTAATAGACAAATATGTAGTTTCGAAAAATTTTGCGAATAGATTCGCTATATCAGGTTCATTAGAAGCGGACTCGTCATTGACATAAAGACAGGATGGGAACATTTCAGATTTACGTTTGGAATTAACAAACGCATAAAATTGCGTAGGATTAGCTTGAAATTCATTTTTACATCGATTTAGGTGGTTTTTGTAATATTCAGAATTATGAGTCAGCAAATCAGAGCGAGCTATTAAAGATCTAGCACGAGAGTTCATCTCAGTGAAATTAGCTTTGCGGAAGCAGCGAAATGTTGCCGGCTCAGCTGCAGGACAAGGCATTAGTGGAGTCGAAGCTTCTACAATTACCTCCAATGTGGGGTGATAAGCGTCTTCAGGGCTGGAGACAGGGTCAATTCTAGACACATAAGCATTGACAAACTCCGACGCAAAAATTAAGTCTAAGACTTTATCTCCACAGTTCCTAACATAATTTAATTGTCCCAAAGAAAGGTCGATAAGGCCGTGTGAATAAGATCGTGAGGTACAGTGGGAACAAGAAAATTCGAGTAGGTTGAGGGCACCTTGGATACGGAAGGTAGGTTGAAATCACCCATGTGATTATAACGATTTTTACATGATAACATCAAACGTAGATAGCCTTCCCCAACTAAAAACCTTAGGTTAGGTCGGAAGGCCCTCACGGGGCCACACATAGGCCAATATGGCCCTTAGCTGTCCGACAGATTTTTCTGAATGGACCTAGAGTGTGTTTACGCGATTTTCGAAATCATTAAGGATCGAGGTGTTTTTCGCGAAGGCAAGTAGTTCGCCTGGCTTCTTCCTGGAGGCATCTTCTAGCGATGCCAGAACCGGAGCGCCTAGGTATTTTATTCTTGCCCTTGCTAGGGCCGGACATTTGCAAATGAGATGCTCCAAGGTTTCAGTTGCCTCGGATTCATCACATTTCCGGCATTTGGCGTTTTCGGTGATGCCCAGCTTGACTGCATGTGCCGCAGCTAGGCAGTGACCTGTGAGAATTCCCACTAGCAGTCTGCAATCTTTCCTAGGAAGATGCAGCACGTAGTGACTAAGTTTTTCGTTGCGCTCTTTGCACATGATTTTTGATATTTTGCAGGTTGTGGAATTACTCCTCCACCTGCTGTTGGCTTGTATGTCGGCCCGTCTCTCTAGCTCGCTTTGGAGCGTTCTTAGGGAGACAGGAACGTTTTATATTCTTTCATTCGGCACTCCTACGCCTTCCTTTGCAAGTTCGTCGGCCGTCTCGTTACCATCGATGCCCTGGTGGCTGGGAACACAGTAGATCCGCACTGACGTAGTCGTGCTGAGGATATCTAGTGCCTCCCTGCTTGCCAGTACATTTTTGGAACTGACCGCTGACGATTGCATGGATTTTATCGCCGCTTGACTGTTTACGAACAAGTTGACCGCTTCGTATGGGCGATCTGTGCTCTGCGCAAGCTCTGCCGCTTTCCCTATGGCGAATACTTCCGCCTGGAATATGCTGCATTGGCTTGGTAGCTTATACGACAGCCTCATTTCAGGGTCTGTGCAGTATATGCCCGCTCCAACTCCTCCTTCCATTTTGGAGCCGTCGGTGTATATATTGAGGTGTTGAGCATGGTCTGCATGACCTGTTTTCCAGTCATCTGGTCCCATGAATGTAGTTGTATTTACATCCGGGCACTTTCTGGTAACCATGTAGTCAGATGTACTGCTCATGTTTCTACCAATTGAACTATGCCCGAATCCCTGTAAGGACATATTCCCTGATGCAACTAGGCGTTGTGCCGCCTTTCCTGCAATCAGTTGCGCGTGGATGTCTAGGGGATCAACTCCTATTATAGTTTCGAGCGCTTTTGTGGGGGTTGACCTCAGCGCCCCTGTTATGCAGAGCAGTGCCTGCCGCTGAGTTCTCTCCATGAGCTTGTTATAGGTCTTCTTTTCCATGGCCTGCCACCACACTAAGACTCCATACATCAGAGTTGGACGCACCACCGAGATGTAAATCCAGTACATTAGAGCGGGTGAGAGGCCCCATGTGCTGCTAAGCATCTTCTTGGATGCATATAGCGCTATGGTGGCCTTTTTTACCCTCTCCAATACATTGGGCCTCCATGCCAGCTTGCTGTCTAGTACAATTCCGAGGTATTTGACTTGTGTTTTCGGGGTTAGCCTGGTTGAGTTAATTTTCGGGGGGACCCATAGCGGAACCTTGTATCTCTTGGTGAAGAGAATGAGGTCCGTCTTGTCCGCGTTGATACTGAGTCCTACCTTCTTCGCCCACTCACATATCTCCCTGAGTGTTGATTCCATAATCGAGCTGAGGGTCGATGGGCAGACTCCCGTGATAATTATGCTTATGTCGTCAGCATAAGCTGTTATCTTTGGGGCCTTCCTCTCGAATCTCTTGATCAGGTCGTCGACCACCAGATTCCACAGGAGAGGCGACAGGACCCCGCCTTGCGGCGTGCCCCTGTGTGCTCCTTTCACCGTGGAGGCGGTGCCCCAATCGGATTGTACCCGCCTACAGCTTAGTAGATTTCTTATCCACAAGCTGATGGCGGGGGGCGTGTTGGCCGCTTCTAGGCGGTCCATTATAGCGTCTGTGGTCACGTTGTTAAATGCTCCGGATATATCCACAAACACTCCTAGAGCAAATTCATTGTTGTGCAGGGCTCTCTCAATGGTGGCTACTAACAAGTGTAGTGCCGTCTCCACTGATTTCCCTTTCGTGTAAGCGTGCTGGTTGGATGACAGCAATCGTCCCACATCGTTTCTGATGTGTATGTCCAGCAGCTTTTCTAGCGTCTTAAGTATAAATGAGGTAAGGCTAATCGGCCTGTAATCCTTGGGGCTCACATGGCTGCACTTGCCTGCTTTTGGCAGGAAGACAATCCTAGAGGTCCTCTATTGGATAGGGATATAGCTCGTGCTTAGGCAGGCTGTGAATATAGCGTGTAGCCATGGGGTGATCACTTCTTTGGTCACCTGTAACATGGCTGGGAATATTCCATCTAATCCTGGTGCTTTTATTCCCGCGAAGGAATCTATAGCCCATTGGATTCTTCTAGAGGATATTAGATCTGTTGGGAGACTCTCTTTTCCAAGTGCGAGATCCTGGTGCTTGTTGGCATCGGATATCTCGGTGCATCCTGGGAAGTGAGCATGCATTAGTGCTGTTAGGGCATCCTCGCTGCCCTCAGTCCACTGTCCGTCGTCGCGTTTGAGCTGACTCTGTATGGTGGGTTGCTTCGATAGCAACTTCCGGAGTCTAGCCGTTTCTGGGGCCGTCTCGATATTGGAGCAGAAGTTTCTCCACGAGCTTCTTTGTGCCCTGCGTATTTCCTTCTTGTAATCCCTAAGTAGGATTTTGTATTCCTCATCAATCACATCCTCTTTCGCTCTTTGGCGATTTTGAAGAATTCTCTGAGGTTATTGCGTAGGAGCGAAAGATTACTGTTCCACCAGGGTGGCCTAGTCCTCTTTCTAGCTCTAGATGTTGGGCATGCTGCGCGTTGCGCATCTAGTAGTTCCTTGGAGAGGGTCTCTAGGGACTTTTCTATGTCTTCAGCGGATTTTACTAGGCCCGGGCCAGTCGCGAGTCGTGTTGAGATTGTCTTCCTAAACTTTCCCCAGTTAGTGTTCCGGGGGTTCCTAAAGACGGTTGGTTCGGGAGAATGATCGAAATCGTATTGGAATTGTATGTACTTATGATCTGAGAATGATGGTCTCTCAAGGACTCTCCATTCTGATACCATTGTACATTGTCCCTTTGTGAGTGTTAAGTCTAGCACGTTCGAGGAGGTGGGACCTACGAAGGTATGCTCCTCCCCCACGTTCGCTATACATATGTTAGTGGATAGTAAAAAGTCTAGGAGTGACTCACCTCTGTCGTTTATGTCGGGGCTTCCCCACACGCAGTGATGTGCGTTGGCGTCTGCACCCACGAGCAGTTGCTGGTCGTTCGGGCTGGCTTCCACCAGGCTTCTGAGTTCCTCGGGTGGGGCTGATCTGTCATGGGCCATGTAGCAGGAAGCTGCCAGGAGGCGCTTCTTCTTGCTTTCAAGCATCACCACAGTCAGGTCATCCGTGCTGTAACGAGACATAAGGTTAGCGTGGAGACCCTTCCGTACGAGTACGGCGGTTCTGTTCCTGCTTACCGTTGGTGCGTAGAACACATGGTGTGCTGAGGAGTTTAGTCCGGCAATGGAATTGCCCGAGGCAACCCACGGCTCCTGGACCAAAGCGATGTCGACGGACCCTTGCTCCATGGCAATCAGGAGTTCCGCCGACGCGATTTTGCTCTTATGGAGGTTGAGCTGCAGTACCCTTAGTGTCATGGGTACCTGGGTCAGCTCGGGACGGGTTGACTATCACTGTCAGGTCACCGTCCTCCTCCTCCTCCGAGACGTCGAGGGTCAGTTCCTGGGCGGCGTCAACAATGGAATCCAGACCTAGGTCCTTCTCCACCTCGCCTGCCTGCAGGGTATGCGCGTCCTTGTCCCCCGGGTGGCGCTTTTTGAGGCGCAGGTAGACACTACCCATGCCGCACGCCATCTTCCCGTATCTGGGGTACAGGATGTCCTCCGCCGCTTTGTTGATCTGAAGGACTGCGCACTGCCCCCCTCTTTGGGTGTCGGGGTCGCAATGTGCAGCACCTTCCAATCTGCGGTGGGAATATCGGGGTTTTGGCGCTGTAGCAGCTTCAGCGCCCGGTCACCTTGGATGACGATGGGGAAGAGTACCTTCGCCTTCGGTATGGATGGGATTAGCTCCCTGTCCACCACCTCCAGTTTGGCCCCCTCCCACAACGTTTCTTCTGGCTAACCGTTTGCGTCAGCCACTTCCGAGTCGGGTCGTCCATGCACTTCAGGATTTTGACCCCATTTAGCCACCCTGCACCATCAAAAGTGGGCATGGGACCAAGGGAGTCATCCTCCATCCGTGCAAACAGCGCTTCGACGAGCCTCATGTGCACCGTCTTCCACCGTTCTTCGGACATCTTTCCGTTTTCGTCACTGCGGTCAATGAGTGCCACGATCAGATGTCGTTTGGTCACCTCACTAACCTTCTGTGCCCTCTGAGGCTTCTTCGCTTTAGGTGGAGGGCCTGCCTGCTTGGGCCCGCGTTGCCGCTTGCTCGCCGGAGCGTCTTTAGTGGCGCTCTCGGCAGAGCGTTGCCTTTTGCTGGCAAGCATCTCCTCCACTTTGTTGGCGAATCCGCCCGTAGAGGACATGTGGGGGATGTTGGCGTAGTATAACCTGCCCTCTTCAATCTTCTGCTCGGCCCAGGCTAGCTTTGCCTTCTCCTCTTGGGAGAGGTCAGCTTTGGCCCGAAGCCGGCTTCCGATTCCGAGGGCAGCCTTATACTGCGCCTTCGCCTTCCTCGCCTTGCTAGACCGTTTCGGCCCGTCCCTGCGCGGGGAGCTGGTGCCTGGTACTGGCGAGCGGAGTAGGATCTCCTCCTCCTCGAGTGTGAGCTGCGCGCTCTCCAGGCCCGTGTCTGTATCGACGGCGGCACCTGAGCGGCATAGTTTGCTCTGCGTTTGTTTCTTGGCAGTAGCAGTACAACTGGCACGACCTGCTCCCGTCATGCTAGAGGTGTGACCGCTGGCGACACGCAGAGAGGATTGCTCCCCTCCGTGCCCGCCGGTGGTAGCAGTCACGCCTTCCACCGACGTTTGGGCTGATATCCCAGCCCGAGTTGAATTGTCTCTTTCGTCCATATTCCAGAAGAAACTGGTTAGTTTTCCGGGGAACCACCCACTTGCGTTTTATGCCTACCGCCAGGCTGCGTTTTATGCCTAACCGCCAGGCACCTCCACCCATGGCAGATGATTCATTTCCTCCGGCTTTTCCAGCAGAAGGAATTGAACCGTTGCCTTAGCTAGACACTGTATTACCGCGGACGGAGCAAGCAGCAGTGCATTATCCGTCCGGGATAATACAGTGCCCATTGCCCAGCCGGCGCGCTCTTGGAGGGTTCAGATGGAGGATTTTCGCCAGCCCCTAAACCTTAATACTAACCCACTTAGTACGCATGCAGGCAAACAGTCTGGCAGCACGCCAGTAGTCAGTTCCTCGTATTCCTTTTCTATACTTTCGAATGTCGCGCCTACTAACACCTAACACGAACAGGCACGTGCTTGGTGTCAGATGGGCCACTTGAATGTACTGATCGTAGTGCTCAACGTCCAACTATAAAAAAAAAAAAAAAAAATGACAATGAGGTGGTCATTATCACCAAGGGACGAATTTTTAATTAGCTGCAAATGGCTGGCGAAAATCCTCCATCTGAATCCTCCAAGAGGGCGCCGGCTGGGCAATGGGCACTGTATTATCCCGGACAACGGGTATAGCGCAGAATAGCGGAAAGCTGGCAAATATATATATGAAGGCGGGCAAGCTGGAGTTTGGCGCTCCGCTGCAAATATGTATTTATGAAGTCAGGAGCGGAATAAAAACCAATATTTGTTTGTGTGATTTATGTATGTCGAATAAAAATATATTTTATTTATTTCTGGAGCGAAGGGTTATTTATTTTGTTCTTAAAAAATTGGATGTTTAATTTATTTTTATTAGTTGTATATTTTATTTTTACACAAAATAGGTTAATGGGGTATGTATAAATTTTATTTTATGTATGTGAATTTTTATGTATGTATATTATGTATGTAATTTAAATATATTTAAAATAATTTTGTGTGTTCGGGAAATATTTATTTATTCGTATAAATTGGACTCTGTATTTATGTATGTATTTTATTTTTAAATATATATTGCAGTTCCTGCGGATGAATTTTAGAATTTTAAATTGACTAAATTTTGTGCACTTTTTGGAACATAACTTTTGTGTGTATATATTTTTTTTATTAAAGACAAAAAGCAGTTTAGTGACGGACGTTTTCTGTGAATATGGATGGGTGTATGATACAATTAGAAAGGTAGTCCAGTCAGATTTCGACAGGCACTGAAATGAACTGAGAGGCACTGAACTGAACTGAAAAATATTAACCCTTAACTGGCCCTTGTAGTTCAAACTAGGCTACTAGATATTAAAGAGGCGAATTTTGTTTTTTTATAGTTTTATTTTTAACAATTTGCTTGCTGCAATTAGAACAATATGCCATGTTGACACAAGGGTTAACAAAATTTAATTTAAAAAAATCATCCAAGCACAACCTTCCCTGTCAACAATCAAACATGTACTGATTTCAGTGCCTGACGAGAGAGCGACGAGTGCTGACTGGACTGACTGTGCGAATGCACATAACATATATATATCACTTTCACTTTTCGGAATCGGATGGAAGGAAAGAATTAAACGCCTTTGGAGTAGGAATATGGCGACCACGGACGGACTAGAAATAGAAAAACCGTACTTATCTTTGGATTTTCCGCAGGGGGCGCTGGTGGATCAGGATAGATCCGGAGTCGAAGGACCATGAACTGGAGTGGGCGGAGTTAGCCACCCACCTCAGGTGGGTACACCCACCTAGTTTTTCAATAAAATAATATAATAAATAAATAATAATAAAATAAAAATAATAAAAAAATTTATTTTTTTAACAACACTTTTCCCGCGAACAACTTTTGTTCATACAACTGCACTAAAAACGTCTGCTAAATAAACACGTCCGAATATTACAAGTAACCTATTAGTTATTTTGGTTACAGAAAAAATTAAGGAAGATGTTGAAAAAAGCACGAAGCAAAAAAAGTGCATATTCCAGATAACTGAGGCTTATTTCTATAATGTTGCCTATAGGTAACAAATGGGCTGAGACCCTCTCAGGATTGCGGTTCTTTTCGCTTTCGCGTGTTCTTAGATTCTATAAATATTGAGCTAAACATGTTGCGCAACAACTAAATGTTGCTAGCAACAAAGCTTTCAAAATAAATTAATTGATATAAATATTCCTATGGCAGCTTTATGATATAGTAGTCCGATATCGATAAAATTAAAACCGAAATTTTGGAATAATACAAAATGGCCATATCTCCATGGTCTGTCCATAACGCACAGACGACAGACGACAGACCGACTCGGCTGGTGATCAAGAATATATATACTTTATAGGGTCGGAAATGTCTCCTTCACTGCGTTGCAAACTTCTGACTAAAATTATAATACCCTGCAAGGGTATAAAAAAAATAGTGAAGAAAATATTTTTATACAATCAACTGAATTAAAAAAACAACACAAAAGAATAATTTCATACAAAAAACAAAAAAAAAAAAAAAAAAAGGAATTACAAATAATTATAAGAAAAATTCTTCAATATATTTAATATATAAGTATAACTTTAATACGGTTGTGGTTGATACCACACCTCATCTGGAGTCTCAGTCATACTTATTAATGATAATTGACCTTGCTAATTGCACTAAATCTTATGCTTAAAGTATATTTAATCTATAAAAGAACTTTAAGGAAAAGGTACATGAGCCGAGCAGATGGGCAACACATTTTTTTCGCTCTCCGCAATACTAATGGTTTTTTTTTTACACCAACACAATATCCAATAACCCAAAAATTAGAGTGAAGTGATGGGTAAACGCGGAGGTGTAAAGAATAAAATAAAAAAAGAGTAGCGGACTTAAAGTGGCTATTATATTCAAATACACCACCTCCCGCGTGGGCAGTAGCGCAGGAATTGTAATGCGAGCTTGATTTCCTTACATCAAAACTCAAAAACACGAACCAACAAGTCCCAACTGACTCGAGAATAAAAACTGTTACCGATCAGGAATAAATAACACCTCCAGCCCCAAAAATGCTCCCACAACGGGAAAAAAGGTGCCCAGCCAACTGCCCTGCCGACCAATGGACAGTGTTTACTGCAACTATATGTGCAGTCACTTTTTTATTTTATTTTCAAACAATAGCAAATTATCTGATATTAAAAAAGCCTTATTATAACCTCAGACCGGATAAGGAGAATTTTTTAACGATATGCTCTAACTCAATTCAGGTGGGCTGAGGCAAGGATAGGTGTCTTAACAGTATTTGAGTGTTATAATCTAAGGACAATTCAACAATATAACAAAAAATATAATTCACTATAATAAGAACATAAAACACGAAAAGGGTCATGTAACTCGTTCTGCATAAGTCTAGAGCGATCGACCAAAAGTGGCGAGACAGTCTAGCAGGGATATAAAATTTCGGTAAATTTAGGAGGTACGATGAAGAAATATGACAGAAACATCACTCCATGGCAGGTCCGACGATTCATTAGAGAGGGCAGGCTTAAAAGACGCAACCTGTCGATGTAAGACGGGGGGCGGCGATGAGGGTCCCAGTGTAATCCCCGAAGAAAGAAAAAAATGGAATTGTTTCTGAACCGATTCAATTAGGCCTTGATACTTCGCATATTGAGGTGACCATACACACGAACAGTATTCGAGAATACGCCAAACGAGAGAGACGTAAGGCAGTTTAGTGGTGTAAGGATCGTCTAACTCCTTAGACCAACGCTTGAAAAAGGCAAAAACCCCTCTAGCTTTACCAACAATTAAGCCAATGTGTAAAGTTTAAATTGCGGGTGAGAAGAACTCCAACATCAGTACAGAATGAATGCGTTCAAGCATACTCGTCCCTATAAAATAACTTGCAAACATATAATTTTTCGAAAAAAATACATAAATTTACATTTAGAGTTGTTGAGAAAAAGTAAATTGTCACTGCATCAGGACTGCATATTGTTTAAGTCAGTCATTAGCATACATTATCACGTGAGAATTAAGAACCCTATTGGGCAAGTCATTAATAAAAATGACAAAGAGAAGTGGCCCATGGTGACTCCCTTGTGGAACATTCAAAGTTACGCGGATACTATTGGAAAATGAACCGTTATAAGATACTATTTGAGTAGCTTCGGTTCGATAAGTATGTGGCGATCCAATTGGTCAGCAAAACAGGAAAACCCAAGAGAATAAGATTTTTTAGCAGCAGCGATGGTTCACAGAATTAAAAGCTTTGCTAAAGTCAGTGAAGATACGTCAGTTTGGGTGTTGTTTTTAAACGCTTTTCTGATAACGGAAGAGAACTCGAGAAGGTTTGTGGAAGTTGACCTGTGTTTCATAAAGCCATGCTGTGGAGGACATTATTGAGTGACATTGGTGCTGAAGTTGATCAGTTATTATAAGTTCGAAAAGCTTAGGAATCGCACTAAGTTTTGCAATCCCTCTGTAGTTTTTAACATTGGATTTACTTCCCTTTTTGTGAAGGGGAATTATGAAAGATTTCTTCCAGGTCTTGGGAAAGAATGAGCACTGAAGGGATAACTTAAATAGTTTAGACAATGGACTACATAACGCACTGACACAATTTCTCAAAACACAACTTAAGTGTTTTAAGATTCTGTAGAACATCGTCATCACTGATTATGGGCAAAAAAATGCCATTGAAGTGGGGAAGGGTATATGGATACGATAAGGTTGAGTCAAGACTAATAGACAAATATGTAGTTTCGAAAAATTTTGCGAATAGATTCGCTATATCAGGTTCATTAGAAGCGGACTCGTCATTGACATAAAGACAGGATGGGAACATTTCAGATTTACGTTTGGAATTAACAAACGCATAAAATTGCGTAGGATTAGCTTGAAATTCATTTTTAAGCTAGGTACTAACATAAACTAAATTTTCCGAAAGCGGCCAAACTCCATATAAAAAAACGCTTTCGGAAAAAAGAAGAAGACGAATTTTCCGAAAGGTCGCTTTCTCGGGTACTAACATAAGCGAAATCTAGCTATCAAAATGCGCGTTGAGCGTTGCCAGATCAGGAAACAAATCAGCTGTGATTTCGCTTTCGAAATAAATAAATTTATTTATTTCGAAAGCTAGATATGGAGGGAAATTCAAAAAATAAAAACATTGCTCGCATGGGCAGCTTTTATTGTCCCCAGGAAAGGTTAATTGTATAAAAGCCGTAATTATAAGGGTTATTATATGCGATTTAATTCACAAAAGACATTTTAAATAAGAAAAATATCCGTCTGTGGGCGGCGGCGGCGTTGGTACCTCCTGTTATTTGCCTTGAGCTATTTAATGTCGAATATATCAATAAATATTATTCCAATATCGAATCCGTTCCTGTTCATTATAATATAATTTTATAAAGTTTGTTTACATAAAACAGCTGTGCGTACATGTCAGTATGACCCGATTTACGCGTTTTCCGCCTTTTTTCCGTCCTTTCCTTAAGATATTTGGTCACACTGGTTCCCGATCGAAATATATTGCAATTTTTCCGAAAGCTGCTTTCGGAAAATTTAGTTTATGTTAGTACCTAGCTTTACATCGATTTAGGTGGTTTTTGTAATATTCAGAATTATGAGTCAGCAAATCAGAGCGAGCTATTAAAGATCTAGCACGAGAGTTCATCTCAGTGAAATTAGCTTTGCGGAAGCAGCGAAATGTTGCCGGCTCAGCTGCAGGACAAGGCATTAGTGGAGTCGAAGCTTCTACAATTACCTCCAATGTGGGGTGATAAGCGTCTTCAGGGCTGGAGACAGGGTCAATTCTAGACACATAAGCATTGACAAACTCCGACGCAAAAATTAAGTCTAAGACTTTATCTCCACAGTTCCTAACATAATTTAATTGTCCCAAAGAAAGGTCGATAAGGCCGTGTGAATAAGATCGTGAGGTACAGTGGGAACAAGAAAATTCGAGTAGGTTGAGGGCACCCTGGATACGGAAGGTAGGTTGAAATCACCCATGTGATTATAACGATTTGTACATGATAACATCAAACGTAGATAGCCTTCCCCAACTAAAAACCTTAATACTAACCCACTTAGTACGCATGCAGGCAAACAGTCTGGCAGCACGCCAGTAGTCACTTCCTCGTATTCCTTTTCTATACTTTCGAATGTCGCGCCTATTAACACCTAACACGAACAGGCACGTGCTTGGTGTCAGATGGGCCACTTGAATGTACTGATCGTAGTGCTCAACGTCCAACTATTAAAAAAATGACAATGAGGTGGTCATTATCACCAAGGGACGAATTTTTAATTAGCTGCAAATGGCTGGCGAAAATCCTCCATCTGAATCCTCCAAGAGGGCGCCGGCTGGGCAATGGGCACTGTATTATCCCGGACAACGGGCTATGCACTGCTGCTTGCTCCGTCCGCGGTAATACAGTGTCTTGCTAAGGCAACGGTTCAATTCCTTCCGCTGGAAAAGTCGGAGGAAATGAATCATTTGCCATGGCTGAAGGTGCCTGGCGGCTAGGCATAAAACGCAGCCTGGCGCTGACCAGTTTTTTTTCTGAAACATGGACGAACGAAACTTTTCAACTCGGGCTGGGATATCAGCCCAAACGTCGGTGGAAGGCGTGACTGCTACCACCGGCGGGCACGGAGGGGAGCAATCCTCTCTGCGTGTCGCCAGCGGTCACACCTCTAGCATGACGGGAGCACGTCGTGCCAGCTATGCCGCTCAGGTGCCGCCGTCGATACAGACACGGGCCTGGAGAGCGCGCAGCTCACACTCGAGGAGGAGGAGATCCTACTCCGCTAGCCAGAACCAGGCACCAGCTCCCCGCGCAGGGACGGGCCGAAACGGTCTAGCGAGGGGAGGAAGGCGAAGGCGCAGTATAAGGCTGCCCTCGGAATCGGAAGCCGGCTTCGGGCCAAAGCTGACCTCTCCCAAGAGGAGAAGGCAAAGCTAGCCTGGGCCGAGCAGAAGATTGAAGAGGGCAGGTTATACTACGCCAACATCCCCCACATGTCCTCTACGGGCGGATTCGCCAACAAAGTGGAGGAGATGCTTGCCAGCAAAAGGCAACGCTCTGCCGAGAGCGCCACTAAAGACGCTCCGGCGAGCAAGCGGCAACGCGGGCCCAAGCAGGTAGGCCCTCCACTTAAGGCGAAGAAGCCTCAGAGGGCATAGAGAGTCAGTGAGGTGACCAAACGACATCTGCTCGTGGCACTCATCGACCGGAACGACGAAAACGGAAAGATGTCCGAAGAACGGTGGAAGACGGTGCACACGAGGCTCGTCGAAGCGCTGTTTGCACGGATGGAGGATGACTCCCTTGGTCCCATGCCCACTTTCGATGGTGCAGGGTGGCTAAATGGGATCAAAATCCTGAAGTGCATGGACGATCCGACTTGGAAGTGGCTGACGAAAACGGTTAGCCAGATGGAGGCGTTGTGGGAGGGGACCAAACTGGAGGTGGTGGACAGGGAGCTAATCCCATCCATACCGAAGGCGAATGTACTCCTCCCCATCGTCATCCAAGGTGACCGGGCGCTGAAGCTACTACAGCGCCAAAACCCCGACATTCCCACCGCAGTCCTTCAAATCAACAAAGCGGCGGAGGACATCCTGTACCCCAGATACGGGAAGATGGCGTGGGGCATGGGTAGTGTCTACCTGCGCCTCAAAAAGCGCCACCGGGGGACAAGGACGCGCATACCCTGCAGGCAGGCGAGGTGGAAAAATACTTTTTTTTTTTTTTTTTTTTGGAATAGGTTTATTGAAGTGGCTGTTTTTACACTAATAACTATAACTATTATTTTCAAAAACAATTTGTATATAGTGGTTCTTTACAATTAATTTAAAGTGTCAATTTGTATGCTTCAGAGCAAACAGCTGCCCGAATTGTTAGCAAGATGGTTTAAAAGATTTTACGGCTCGGCAGTTGACCTAGGGTGACCTTCTTGAGCCTGCGTCTGGTCCGCGCAGTTGCTGCAGCCCTTGCTAGCGGGTTGGGGTGGACTCGGAGTCTGGAACAGTGTCTCCTGGCGAAATCGTTGATTGTGTCACCAACCAGCGGGACATGGAGATCTCGGTAAATGTCAGCGTTGCGGATATACCACTCTGCCCCACTAATGTGCCTAAGAAATTTAGCTTGGAATGAACTTATCTGCTTTAGATTGGACTTAGGAACGATGCCGTAAATGGGAAGTCCATACTTCCAAATTGGCGCTATGATAGATAGGTAAACCCTCTTCTTGTTGGCTAAACTTAGCTTAGAGTTAGCATGAGTTAGCCAATATAGCCTCCTCGCAGCGTTCTCCAATTTCCCCCTTGTCTGCTTGATGTGAGAGGCAAATGTGAGCCTGCGATCAAGGATCAGGCCCAGGTAACGGTGCTCCTTGTGCTGAGGAAGCAGTTGATCGTGCAGGAAGACACCCGGGCTGGAATCCTTGCGCAGAGTGTAGGTGACCGTAGCACACTTGTCAGGGCTAATGGCAATGTTCCACCCACAAGACCAATTTTCAAAACGCTTGAGGATTATCTGGAGTTGGTCAGTTGCCTCGTAGACACAATCAGATTTAGACAATATGGCAGTGTCATCTGCATAGGTGGCGATGCACAGACTGTTGCTGCGTCTGCAAGTGGGCATCGGGGCGCCATGAGTGAAGAGGGTGTACAAGGTAGGACCCAACACACTTCCTTGAGGAACTCCGGCAAGAATGGGTCTGGTCGAGGAGGATATTCCATCCTGAACAACCTGGAAGGATCTGTCCTTCAGGAAGCTAACGACAAGCTCGAAAAGCTGGTGAGGAAGAAGACCCCTGAGCCTGGCCAGCAGTCCAGGGTGCCAAACTCTGTCAAAGGCTTGTTGGATATCCAGGTATGCAGCTACCGTATATTGCCTCTTTTGAAAACCATCCATGATGAAGTCGGCAACTCTGTGAAGCTGCTCGGGAGTGCCATGATTTTGCCTGAAGCCAAATTGGTGATTGGGCATCGCGTTCTGGACTTCAGGTGTCTTCAGAAAGCGATCAAGAATGCACCGTTCCAAAATCTTGCCGAACGTGGAAAGGAGGCTTATAGGTCGGTAACTATCAACATCGTTGGGCGGCATTCCTCGCTTGTGGATCATCACAACGTTTGCATTCTTCCAGATCTTCGGAAAGTGTCCCAATCTAAGCGCAGCATTGAAGATTAAAACCAGAAACAAAATGGCCCGATCCTGAAGCAGCCTGCACACCTGGGACGTGATCCCATCTGGCCCTGGAGCTTTTCGGTTTTTCATCGCATGAATCCTCATTTTTACTTCAGAAAAGAGAATGGGGGGTGCAGGCAAGGACATTTGATGAGGAGCTTCCAAAATGTTCTTGACCTTGTCAACTCTCCCTATCGAGGAAGTTCCAAATGGTGTGAACCTCTCTTGAAGCTTGTCGGCAAACACTTCAGCTCGATCCAACGGCGTGCAAGCCCAAGTGGAATCGGCTTTTTGGATCGGGAACTTCGGGGCTACCTGCCTCTTGGACCTGCTCGTGAGTCTCCAAAGGGCAAAATTGGTGTCGTGGTTGGGTGTGGCTTCCTCCAGCTCCTTATCCAGAAT
Source organism: Drosophila bocqueti (assembly GCA_018151655.1). Classification (NCBI taxonomy): domain Eukaryota; kingdom Metazoa; phylum Arthropoda; class Insecta; order Diptera; family Drosophilidae; genus Drosophila; species Drosophila bocqueti. Next base: position 515,436 of record JAECXF010000048.1, read on the forward strand.
GCTCTGGCGGTGCCGAACCAGAAGCTTCCTTATGCGGTTAGCCAGTCTGCTATGGATTCTGTGCACGTCCCTGTTTAGAGTCCTGGTGTATTCCTTTTTGAGCCTGTGCTTCAGCTGGATTAGCTGCAGGATGTCTCGGGGGATGACATCCATCCGGGCGGGAGAGATAGCGTTGCTGCTTGGGGAGGCCTCAGAAGCAGCGTCGAGGATTTTGTTGTTTATGAGACGTGCAGCATCCTCCACATCTTCAGCAGAGCGTAGCTCCATATGTAGCTGTAAGGAATCTTCAAGACTTCTTCTGAAAGCGCATATGTTCGAACCAGGAGGGAGTAAGGCCTTTCTCACAGGCGTACAGAAGCCCACTGTCCGGAGCTGAGCAATCAGCGGAAGGTGATCAGAGCTCAGATCAAAGGACTCCACTATGCTTAACCTCCTGCTGTGTAGGTCTTTAAATAGAGCGAAATCTAGAGATGACGGGGTACGTCCTCCGCTCGGGAAGCAGGTGGGTCGTCCTGTGGCTAGTACCTGAACTCCTGTAGTGTCGATCACCTCCTTGAGAAAAATGCCTCTTGAGTCCGCTCTGCTGTTACCCCAGGATTGATGTTTGGCATTAAAGTCACCTCCCAGAAAGAAGCGATCCCCGCACACTGCTATAAGGGCTTCAAAGTTCGCACGGGACCAGGACAGATTAGGAGGGAGGTTCGCAGCAGCAATATTGATTTCTCCAAGCGCTGTTGAGATAGTTACCTTTGCGAGCTGGGCCACTCCGAGGCGAACTGGTTGATGGTGATAATGTACGAGATTGCTTCTGACAAATACTGCAGCTCCTCCTCTAGCAAAATTTCCGGGGTAATCAGCTCTATAAATGTTGTAACCTGGGAGCTGGAAGTAGATACCAGTGTGTAGGAAAGTCTCCGTGGCTAGTAGAATATCTATTTGGTTACAGCTGAGAAACACCAGGAGCTCCTCCCGCTTGGCAAGAAGACTCCTGGCATTCCAAATGACTATTTTAAGATTAGTCATTTCTGTAATTGCGTTGTTGTGACCTTGCATTGCTCTCTCTTTGGAGGTCCCTCACAACCAAAGAGATAGTGGCCATGGACGAGGCCAGTTCGTCCACAGCGTTTTTGAGGTCTATTAGCATGTTCGTGATCCTTGTGATATCCCAGGGATCTTCGGTCGCAGCCTGTCTCAGATTGTTGGAGAGTCTAGGTCTTCTAGAACCAAGGGCGGGAAAGTCCTCTTCCTCTAAGAGGGAGGTCCTCTGTGAAGTCCTTGAGGAAGGCGGTGCTCTGCTTTGGAGGCTTGGAGAAGAGACTGCCTGTGTCCTTAAAGCCTGTGAGTAGGACACGCCTCTTTGCAGCAAGGCTGAGGGGATTGCCATTTGCGGCTGTCTCTGACTTCCTGAGTGGTGGGCAGACAGAGGGATTTTGGGAGCAGACAACCTCAGCTTTTGGGCGAAAATCTTGCACTTCCTGTCGTAGGCTGCGTGTTTGCCACCACAATTAGCGCAGTTAAGATCATCTTCGGTGCTAGCCTGGCAGTCATCCGACCCAGTCCAATGGTCCATACCACATCTCCCGCAGACTGGAGGCTTAAGGCAGTAATTTTTGGTGTGGTTGAACCCATAGCACCTAAAACACTGTTTAACACGATTTGTATCCCTCTTCAGCTCGGCAGTGACCCTCTGTCGGCCAATCCTCGAAGGAAGGCTTCAGCATTGTTAGCCGCTTGTTTAAGTTCAACAAACCACACGTTTTGCTTCGCAGGTTCAGCAACTTCCTGCTGACTTGAATTACTCCTGCCTCTGACAGGTGGATTATATAAGTTAGCCACCGTATGACCGAGCTTGGTTAACTCCTCGGAGATTAGACTCTGTGGTGTAGAAGCCGCCAAATTTTTTAGCACCAGACGGAAGTTCCTATCCTCCTTCAAGCAGAAGTGCGTGTAGGCCACTGAGAGCTCACTCAGCCTTTTTGTGATGGCCCGGTGCATGTCCGAGTCCTTAGCGTAAATTCGTAGATCCCCAGACAGGGCTGTGCGGAACTCAAAGCCGTCCTCAGGAACTACCTTAAGTAATTCGTTTTCCATTGCAGCCACGTCGTTTACATTAGGTATCGTTATAGGCCGTGGTATAGAGGTTTTGGGCGATTTGGCTACAGGCACCACCTCTTCAGCAGACTCCCTTACGCAATCATCCTCGAACTCGCTGGTCAGGCCATCGCTTTCAGCCTCCATTATAGCATCCAGGTCGTTTGTGAACAGAGGTGCGTAGGGGTTGGAGGAAACGGCTTTCAATGGATCCCTCTTAGCTGCGCTGCCAGACAGCATTGGTGCCCTTCGCTTGGTCCCCGACTTCGCTACTACTGTTTGCCAGCACGGCTGAGAGTTTTGTACAAGACCCCCAGGAGCGGCTCCTTTCCATTTAGCAAGAGGAATTGGATGACCTACATCCAAAACATCAGAATCCGCCAATGGTAGAGTTTGGCTGCGGACAAGATTCCTTCTCCACAGGCGAGCACGCGAAACCATGCTGGAACTTGTAGCTTTGAATGAGACACCCCTCTTTGGCTGAGTTTGGTACCTTGAATTCTGCTTGCCCTGCACAGAGGAGGGGGGTTAGAGGTCTTACTCGTGGTAGAAGCCGACCTGAGTGACATCCTTGAAGCACTTCTTTTGCTAAAAAGCGACGGTCCTTTGCTGCAACGTGGTCCAGACTTGCTGGGGGGAGGAGAGCTAGACATAGCATAAAAAGGAAAGCCAAACAAAATTTCGTAGAAGATGGATTTAAAAATAAAATACAATTTCAGAAACAATAGAAATTCACAAAAAAGAAAAAAAAAAAAAGTATCAAAATGTAAAATGAAATAAAGACGACACCGTCCGCGAAAGAAGGGGGAACTCCCCCACTTTATGATCGAACTACGCTCACAAACCCTGAGCCGTTTTGGCGAAATCCGCACAACCCAAAGCGGGCAAAACTTTTAGAGAAACTTTTGTACAAAATTTCCAAAATAATAGTTTTCCAAAATTGCTCCGAAACACAACCGACTGTTTACGAAGTTGACAGGAAAAAAACGGAAAAATACCTAGGTCTGGATTCCATTGTTGACGCCGCCCAGGAAATGACGCTCGACGTCTCGGAGGTGGAGGAGGTGGAGGAGGACGGTGACCTGACAGAAAAAGTCAACCCGTCCCGAGCTGATCCAGGTACCCATGACTCTAAGGGTACTGCAGCTCAACCTTCACAAGAGCAAAATCGCGTCGGCGGAACTCCTGATTGCCATGGAGCAAGGGTCCGTCGACATCGCTTTGGTCCAGGAGCCGTGGGTTGCCTCGGGCAATTCCATTGCCGGACTAAACTCCTCAGCACACCATGTGTTCTACGCACCAACGGTAAGCAGGAACAGAACCGCCGTACTCGTACGGAAGGGTCTCCACGCTAACCTTATGTCTCGTTACAGCACGGATGACCTGACTGTGGTGATGCTTGAAAGCAAGAAGAAGCGCCTCCTGGCAGCTTCCTGCTACATGGCCCATGACAGATCAGCCCCACCCGAGGAACTCAGAAGCCTGGTGGAAGCCAGCCCGAACGACCAGCAACTGCTCGTGGGTGCAGACGCCAACGCACATCACTGCGTGTGGGGAAGCCCCGACATAAACGACAGAGGTGAGTCACTCCTAGACTTTTTACTATCCACTAACATATGTATAGCGAACGTGGGGGAGGAGCATACCTTCGTAGGTCCCACCTCCTCGAACGTGCTATACTTAACACACACAAAGGGACAATGTACAATGGTATCAGAATGGAGAGTCCTTGAGAGTCCATTGTAGTATGTTCACATAGCGAATGCACACTGTACTCAGTGTTATGCATAAATAAATACAATAAATACAAATATATTAATGCACTTATTTCACGAGTCAAAGACCCTTGCAATGGGCCACCTAAGTGCTGAGTCCGCATTCCTTACATGCGCGACCATTCTGTCACTACGTGAACATAATACCTCCTCTACCTCAGCGACCCTTTGCCGTCGCTTACTTATATATGCATATAAGCGTCGCAGCGCTGCTCACCAAATTAGACTAAGAAACCTTTGTGTTTATAACTTAAGAATTATTAATAAATCTACTTTCATTGGAGCGGGACCTTGCCTGCTCCAGTAAATAAATAAAACATTTTTAAAAACTAAATCTACAAGTGACTATACCATCCTTCTCAGATCATAAGTACATACAATTCCAATGCGATTTCGACCACTCTCTCAACTGGGGATAGTTTAGGAAGACAATCTCAACACGACTCGCGACTGTCCCGGGCCTAGTAAAATCCGCTGACGACATAGTAAAGTCCCTAGAGACACTCTCCAAGGAACTACTAGATGCGCAACGCGCAGCATGGCCGACATCTAGAGCTAGAAAGAGGACCAGGAAAAGGAAATACGCAGGGCACAAAGAAGCTCGTGGAGAAACTTCTGCTCCAATATCGAGACGGCCCCAGAAACGGCTAGACTCCGGAAGTTGCTATCGAAGCAACCCACCATACAGAGTCAGTTCAAGCGCGACGACGGACAGTGGACTGAGGGCAGCGAGGAGGCCCTAACAGCACTAATGCATGCTCACTTCCCAGGATGCACTGAGATATCCGATGCTAACAAGCACCAGGATCTCGCACTTGGAGAAGAGAGTCTCCCAACAAATCTAATATCCTCTAGAAAAAAACAATGGGCTATAGATTCCTTCGCGGGAATAAAAGCACCAGGATTAGATGGAATATTCCCAGCCATGTTACAGGTGACCAAAGAAATGATCACCCCGTGGCTACACGCCATATTCACAGCTTGCCTAAGCACGGGCTATATCCCTATCCAATGGAGGACCACTATGATTGTCTTCCTGCCAAAAGCAGGCAAGTGCAGCCATGTGAGCCCCAAGGATTACAGGCCTCACCTCATTCCTACTTAAGACTCTAGAAAAGCTGTTGGATATATACATCAGAAACGATGTGGGACGACTGCTGTCATCCAACCAGCACGCTTACACGAAAGGGAAATCAGTGGAGACGGCACTACACTCGTTAGTAGCCACCATTGAGAGGGCCCTGCATAACAGAGAATATGCTCTAGGAGTGTTTGTGGATATATCCGGAGCATTTAACAAGGTGACCACAGACGCTATAATGGACCGCCTAGAAGCGGCCAAAACGCCCCCCGCCATCAGCTTGTGGTGTGCCCCGATTGGGGAACCGCCTCCACGGTGAAAGGAGCACACAGGGGCACGCCGCAAGGCGGGGTCCTGTCGCCTCTCCTGTGGAATCTGGTGGTAGAAGACCTGATGAAGAGATTCGAGAGGAAGGCCCCAAAGATAACAGCCTATGCTGACGACATAAGCATAATTATCACGGGAGTCTGCCCATCGACCCTCAGCTCGATTATGGAATCAACACTCAGGGAGATATGTGAGTGGGCGAAGAAGGTATGACTCATGACGGGGGGAGGAAGAGGCTACTGCAACACACGTCGCCGCTTGACCCCCCCAAGACCGAGTCCAAACGGACTAAGAGGAGGAACGCCAGTGTAGCCAAGGGCACGAACCTTGACAGCCAAGGGCGAAGCAGCTGAGGCCATAAACTTAGCAGCAGTGGAGGCCTAGTTGGACTCGGTTTCGCTACAGGGGCTGAACCTGGCGCGCCTGCATATGGGCGACAAGGAGGAGCAAACCAGCATTGAGGAGCCATCCGATGATGAGCGGACACCCACCGGGAAACTGTCAGAGGCCTATCTGACGCTCTCGGAGGGTGAAGAAGAGCTCTAAGGATGGGGGTCACCAGCGTGGCACAGATCAACCTGCATCACGCGAAGGCAGCTTCGGCTGTCATCGGCAGGTTGGTCTCCAGGTCGGACCTGGGTCTGGTGCTCATCCAGGAGCCTTGGGTCGTCAGAGGCAGGATCTGCGGCCTAAGTAAAGTGAGTATGCAAACTATTGCAGACGTAAGGGAGGCATCACCCAGAGGTTGAATCTTGGTGCGAAACTATATTAACTTTCTTTGTCTCTCTCAATTTCTCAACAGAGGTCTAGAAGCGGTGATGAGCACTAGCGAACACGGGAGTATTGTGGTGGCGTCGGCATACTTCCCGGGAGACGTGACGGATGAACCCCCCCCAACATTGCAGCAGCAAAAGGCTACCCCTACTGCTAGGGTGTGATGCCAACGCGCACAATGTTGCATGGGGCAGCACGGACAACAACGGTAGAGGTGATAGTTTACTAGATTATCTTTTATCTAGGGATCTTACTGTTTTCAATGTGGGGGCCGAACCCACATTCATTACTAGAACCAGGGCTGAAGTACTGGACATCACTTTCGGGAATGAGGGGGGCCCCCGGTTGATTCGCAACTGGAAGGTCTCCTCAGAACCGTCAATGTCGGATCACAGGATCATCCTGTTCGACATTCATAGTAACCTTAGTTTCAGCAGGGTTATCAGGAATCCACGACGGACTGACTGGCCAGCCTATCAGTCCTGTTTGGGATTAAATCTGAGCAGACTGAATCATAGTAGGAGAGTATCGTCTCCAGAGGATATTGAGCAACTCTCAAGAGAAGTAGGAGACACTATCTTGGATGCATATCATCAAAGAGTATAAATATACAGAGGGGACATCTCATACAAAAAAATGTGTTCTATGGCGGGTTCCAGCGGTAGAACCCCCATTTTACTCGTGGAACCCGCAGTGCTCGATTCTAGTTTGAATCTGGCCTACCACTTGTCTGTATGACGTTTGGCCTAGTAGTTAAGGTATCGGTCTGCCGATCCAAGGTGCATGGGTTCGAGTCCCAGTTAGACTTAGATTCCCTTTTTTTTGTTTTATTTTTTCTAATACTTATTTTTTTAACTATTTCTTTTTTCTATGTATTTACTTCTAATAAATTAAATTAAGATAAATATGTTCACTTCATAAGAAACAAAAACATAAAAATGTTAAATTTCAATACATAATAAAAGAAAAAAAGAAAATTAAAAAATACGTTCTTGAGAGGGATCGATCCCTATGACCAGCTATTTCTCCAACACGACCACAGACTGTATTAAGACGTGCTTAGCAAAACCTATACGAGTTTCGAAGTTTTGGCTTTCGATTTGATTTTGATTCAAATAGGAAATTTCGTACAAAATGCACTGTCGAGTTCGTGCACACATACAATCAAAACGGACTTACACTTATGCATTGTGTACCCTATAAACGAAATTTAAAAATAGAACAAGTAACTCCGTCTCGCTGTTTAACACAGCTAAAAAGAATAGCGCCAATTGGGAATCTTATACCAAAAAGCTGACAGAATATAACAAAGAAATCCGGTACAGTAAGCGTGCTCACTTTCGGTAATTTTCTTCCACCATAGAGCAAGCCGCACCTGCGGCCAGAGTGTTTAAGGCAGTCTCGAAAGGCAAAGTACTTTCTGAACTTTGTCTGTAGAGGGCGGATGGGTCATTCACCGAGGACGAGGAGGAGAAAGCGGAACTTCTCCTGCAAACTCATTTTCCTCTGTGCAGAACCATCTCCGATGTAGATAACAGCTACGAATGGATCCCCAACGAGAGACCAAACTGGAGCCTGGCTCCAGCGATCGTAACTGAACAAAAGATTAGGTGGGCTTGAGTACACTCAGCCCCTAAAAGGCTCCGGGGGTGGACGGAATCATACCCATCCATCTTCAGAAGGGTGTCGAACAGCTAATGCTGTTCCTTATAAGTATTTTCCGGGGGAGCATAGCAATGGGTTACATTCCTAGGGCATGGAGAACGGCTAGGGTGATCTTTATCCCGAAGGTTGGGAAGAAAGACCAATTTCATCCCAAATCCTTCAGGCCGATCAGGCTAACCTCCTTTCTGCTGAAAACCCTTGAGAAGATTGTGGACAACCACATTAGAAACTCGCACTTGGTGCGAAGGCCTCTGCATGCGAAGCAGCATGCCTATAGGAAAATCTACTGAATCGGCTCTCTTGAGCCTGGTGGACAGTATACAGCGCTCTGTAAAAGCCAAAGGGGTAGCTCTTTCTGCTTTTATGGACATAGAGGGTGCTTTTGATAACACAGCTCATGACGTTGTGGTAAGAGCACTTTGTAGAAGGGGAGTTGAGACGGGTCTCACGACCTGGCTGGGCAAACTCCTTGATAGCAGAATAGCAGAAGTGACTGTCAACAGTTAGACTGTTAGAGCTCAAACCACCAGAGGCTGTCCGCAGGGGGGTGTCCTATCACCACTACTCTGGAGCTTTGTGGTGGACGAGCTGCTAGTTAAACTTACAGCAAATGGGTTTGAATGTCAAGGCTATGCCGATGATATCACTCTAGTCTGTAAAGGTAATTTTGAGAGCACATTGTCCGACAGGATCACACTGGGCCTAAGACTTAGCTTAGACTGGTGCAGAGACGTGGAGCTGAATATCATTCCAGCGAAAACCACAGTGGTCGCCTTCACCAATCGCTACAAGCTGAAATCCATTCGGTCCATAGCCATTGGGGGCACAGAGATTCCAATCTCCACTGAAGTCAAATATCTGGGAGTCATCCTAGACAAGCGACTAATGTGGAGACAACATGTGGAACATGCCGTTCGCAAGGCCACTATGGCCTTAATGAGCTGTAGATCTCTTGCAGAGAAAAATTGGGGAGTGTCTCCAAAGATCCTACTGTGGATGTATGTTGCTATGGTGAGGCCCATAGTCAGCTACGGGGCTGCGGTTTGGGCGAATCGCTCTGACATTGATGTCACAAAACGGCAACTGGGCAAACTCCAGAGACTTGCCTGCACGTGCATCTCGGGCGCTATGCGCACTTGCCCGTCCACTGCTCTGGATGTGCTACTCGGGCTTCCACCACTGCACTTGGATATCAAGCACAGTGCGCGCAGATCTACCATGAGGATAACAGGGGCAAGACCAGCTGACTCGGCCTCGACTGCTACTGACCTGTTATTATGCGGATATTCGCAGGATGTTCAATTGGCCAAGTTTAGCTTTGATAAGCTCTTCAAAACAGAGCTTAGCAACAAGTCGGAGTGGACCAGCATGTCTACCACCTATGATGTGAAACCACATGCTATTAGGGGTGTGAGGTTGTTTTGTTTACTCACATTGGTTAGACGTGTTTTTCCGAGCTCCAGAAGTGAACCGTCTACGATACAGTGAACCAGCGCCACAGCCCCTGGAAAAATTTGGTTACTGCAGTGAGACACCTTGGGACAAGGTACGTAGCAGAATCGGCCCCGGCAGGCTATCCGGTCTTCCCGAATCTTGGCACCCGCGACGACCACTGCCACTGGAGGCCAAGGGGGGAACCTCTCTCTCGTTCACTGAGAGCCTCTCTTTCCCTTGAACGTCGCTCACTCTCACGGAAAAAAAGATAGTTTCCACAAGCCGTTTTCCCTCGCGTTTTTCCTCCATCGCACAGCACAACAAGATCAGCTGATCGCAGTGTTGAGCAACGCAACGCAGAGAGCTTTCGCACTCGCGTAGTGTTGGAAAACGCGAGCAGCGCGCGCAATGTAAAAAAAAACTAAAGCTGAGCCAAATCACTGGCCGCAACTTAGATTTCCTCGAAATTGCTGAAGCCAAACACCTCGGGCCCATTCACTGCTGCTCCCGCAGCTGGCTCCTGTGGGGAACAAGGCAAAAGGCCGAGGATCGGGCTATATTCCAACCCCTCCGCTGCGGCGGCGCCAGTCAAAAGGGGCTCTGGGGACCGAGTAGGAGCGGTATAACTCCCATCAGTCACCCGCTGGGGGAAATCCCCGTGCACCGAGGGACCCCAACTAGGAGCAGGTGCCATGAGCAAGGCCGCGCCAACAGACCGGGACGATGAGACCCAGGGACTGAAGGATAGTGTCCAAGGCCTGCGAAGGACAGCCAATGGGGGTCTCCTTCTGAGCATGCAGAAGCCCCTTGACCCATCCACGCAGCAACTGCAAGCGGCATTAAAGACAGCCATCTCAGGCAAGGCGGAAGTGGCGGTCATGCAGGAGACGGTCCAGATCGAGATCCGTGACCTGGACGACTTGAGCAGTGCGGAGGAGGTCACAATGGCCCTTTTTGCGGATGAGGATTGCGACATCCCAAGCGACGCTGCACCCAGGATGCGGAAAGCATTCGGCGGAACGCAAATCGCGACGGTCAACTTGAGACTGGAACATGCGAGAAGGATGCTCGTCCAGGGCAGAATCCGTATTGGATGGGTCGTCTGCCGCATCAGGGAGAAGACTGAGCCGAGACGCTGCTATAAGTGTATGGGCTTCGGGCACACCTCGGCAAGATGCCGCGCTTCCGACGCAACGGCCAAAACCACGCAGGAATCCTGCTTCAAGTGCGGAGGCACGGGCCACAAGCACAACACGTGCAAAGGCATGCCCAGGTGCATCCTATGCACTACAGGTGGCAAGACCGCGAGGGAAGCAGAACACGCGACCCTGAGCAGGAGCTGCCCCGAGTACCAGAAGGCCATTAAAAACTTGAACAATGGTTAAGTTCCCCCAACTTAATCTGAACCATTGCCAAGCAGCCCAAGACTTAGTGTCCCAGACGGCCACAGAGCAAAGCGTAGACATTGCCATTCTGAGCGAGCCCTATAGGGCAAAAGCAGAAGGCGTGTGGCAGCAAAGCGCTGATGGCGGTGCAGCCATATGGAGCTGCGGACAGCCCCCGGTCCACCTAGCGCAGAGGGCGTCGAGACGTGGCTACGCCAGGGCTAAGTTTCAAGCGACTACCATATACAGTTGCTACTTAGCCCCGACTTCAGGGAGATAATGCAAGAGATAGCTCAAGATGCCCGTGGACGGTCGCCGGTGTTAATAGCTGGCGACTTCAATGCGTGGTCTACCGCCTGGGGGAGCAAGAGCACGACACAGCGAGGTACCATCATCCTTGATGCCCTGGCCACCCTGGATGTCTGCCTACTAAACGACGGTAATAGGTGCACCTACAGCAAGGCAGGCCGGGAGTCAATCATTGACCTGACTTTCGCCAGCCCGGAGCTCACCCGGAACAGCTGCTGGGAGGTCACAGACCTCTTCACGTACAGCGACCATGCTGCTATACTATTCCGCTCGAGCCAGAGTCAACCACGCCTACCAAATCGGGATACACCCTGAATGCCGAGACGCTCCTAAGCTGCATGGATGCCAGCCCCATCATAGGAGCGGCGGACATCTGCGCGGACACGATATCCGCCAGAATCAAGGTAGCCTGCGACGCGGCAATGGAAAGCTCCACCAAAGGAGACGGAAGGCGGCCAGTCCCCTGGTGGAACCAGGAGATAGCTACAGCCAGAAGCAACTGTCTCGCCGCTAGGAGGAGATGCCAGCGAAGCAGGGGACGCCCTACACAAGAGCTGCACGAGTCCCTCTACAGAGCGAGGAAGAAGGCTCTTAAGGGGGGTTTCTACCTTGTGTGGTCGAAAAAATGTGCTTTTTAAAGATTTTTTTTCGTGGAATGTATTGAAGATAAACACTTCTAATTTTTTTCAGGTGTATCTACAAGTTTATTGTTTAAGTAAAAAAAGTTTCAAATAGAAATATATATATATGCACAGGGGGGGGGGGGGGCATTGAGCAATGGAACGCCTTTTTACGCTCACGGAAGTCCTGCTGCTGCCCCAAAGGATCTGAAACACAAAAATTAATGCATGGCTGGTACCAGAATTGCAAAAAAAAAAATGAAAATTGAAAAACTTATGCGATTTTAAATGAAAAACTCGATTTTTACGCACTTTTTCGATATTAATCTATATATATAAAATGCTTTGTCCTGACTGACTGACTGACTGATAGATCACAGCCATGGCCAAACCACACGTCTTAGAGACTTGAAGTTTTTTTTTAAAAATCAGAAAAAAAAATTCCAGATTCGTATGGGTATTTTAATTTTCTAATTCCACCTGCAACATATTTTAAAAAATAAAAAACATAAATTAAAAAAATAATATTAATGGGATAGTATTGATATTTGTCTAGGGCTTAGAGTAGGCCTTGCCTCATTTTAAATTTGTCATTCGACTTCAAAGAATCTTTATTTCTCATTCAGTGCGCTGACTTCAAAGCGAAATTTAATACAAAATATTAAGTGTAGATCTGCATCCGATCAAAGCGAGGATGCAATAGCGGGCCCTCTAGTTGTTATATAAAATGAAAAGTATTCAAGATTTTGGTACCAACTATGGATAAGCCTCTAATACACGATACTTTAAAATTTCGTGGCGATTGCTCAACTCGTCTGGCTTGAATCACTTCCGCAAGGTCAAAAAATGTCGTTTCGAGTAAAACGCGTTTGAAGTTTTGCTTCAGTACCTGTTTTAAGGTGAAGGTGCTCCCTGTTTTAAGGTGTAGGTTCCGTAATTCTTAAGATAACCAATTGAAATTTTGGGAGCGGACTCTAGAAACATATATCAATCCAAAAATGCAAAAAAAAAAATCGATTTTTTCGACCACACAAGGTAGAAACCCCCCTTAAGGTGGCCATCAGGGCAAGCAAAAACAAGTGCTTCCAGGACCTCTGCGATGCGGCTGACCAAGAACCTTTTGGATCAGCAAATGAATGCGAAAAAAACCCTACGGGCGCTTCATGCCAGTGTCGACTCTCGACCCCCCCGAATATTTTCTACGTCTTCTTCTTCGCGGGATATATACACATTAGATTTTCTGGAATCCTTTAGCGGAGGATCCTCGCCACCCCCCTACATAAATATAAACAATATCGGACAACGAGTGTGCCCTATGCGGTATTTTCCCTGTTCGCCGAACAGTCTGCCGTTGTTTCGATATTCTTTCTGTTCTCATTGTGTCATTTTTTTGCGCCACATAATTTTACTGTCAAGCAGGGAGACCATTGCCGAACCAAGCCAAGGTTTTGTTAAGTCCACCTTTCCGGCTTCTCGATTATTATTACGTTTAAGAATAATTAATTACTTATAATGAAAAAAAAACAATTATTATTGCATATCCACACGGTCGGGACCGCGATTGCTTTTTTCCAAGTTTTTTGGTTTTTCCCCAGCAGCCGAGTTGTTGCTGTTGCTGGTTTTTTTGTTGATCCTTCTTTTGCACACGCACTGCGTTGCCGACGGCAAGTTACTAATTTGTACGGTTACTAATTTAAAAAAAAAAAAAGATTAATTAATTGATTTTGGGATTACGATACCCAATCTACCCTGTCGCGAGCCTAATTTTTTCTCCTGTGTCAACGACAAAAAAATAGTTGAGATCCACGTCTGGGCCAGTACATATTTATACCGAAATATTTATATTTAAATTGTTTCGTTCCCGACCGCAATTTTCTTGCCAATTTTGGCTATTTTCCTGCCAATCCGCATAGGGCAATATCCGCCCGCAGCAGCAGTCGGCCGTCAAGAGTTGTTTTCTGACCGAATTTTCGTCTGTGCCTCCTCGAGCCCTGCGCCACTTTTGCCAGTTACTCCGTTGGTGTTTCGATTTAAATTATTCCCTGGCAAGTGATTTCTGGATTGTTTGGTTTTTTGTTCGCTGTACTAAAAATACCGCATGGTTTTTGGGGTATATTGTCTTTTTTTTCGGCGAAGCCCGCTGATCAGCTGAGATAAACTCTGAGAATGCCCATGGGAGGCGACAAAAAGCCGCGTCTGATCCCATCCATCCGCCTAGACAGGTCAAAATCCGCATCCAAGCGGTCGTCCCAATTAAAGCCAAAGGCTGCCACTGCCATTCCAAGGGCAAAAAGCGACGAGTCAGTCGACACTGTCCACGATCCCGCGGCAAGGCTTACTCGGTCAGTCGCAAAGATGACACAGAGTGCGTTAGAAGTCGCCCTGAAAAAGTTCACGGCCACAACGGATGGAGTTAGCCAGTTCGAAGCTAACATCCATACTCCAGGCGCCCCTGGCACTGACAGTTTCTCCCCCTACATGTGCCGAGTCCATCTGGACGAAGTCCGGGCCTTATGGGAAGATGTAAAAAAGGACTACAGGAGCTGCTTGGACCTTCTATCCGTGTCCGCTGAGGATCCTGCCACTTCAACACTGCTGAGATGCAAATACAGCTACAGTTACACCGTTTTTTCGTGGTGTGTGGCCCATCTTCAGGAAGTCGTAGAAAAGGCCGCCGTCCAGTCCGCTCAGGCTTCCGCACCCAGCCAACTGCCCACTTCTACTGGTTGCCGGTTACCGTCAGTGGACACCGAAGTTTTCGCTGGTGATTATCTTCGTTGGCCCACCTTCAGAGACTTGTTCACCGCAATATATATCCACAACTCGCGGCTCACACCGGTGGAAAAGTTGTTCCACCTGTTGTCGAAAACAAGTGGCGACGCGCACGCCATTGTCTGTAAGGCCCCTCTAACCAATGAAGGTTTCGTCTCTGCGTGGCAAGGCCTGACCGATCGCCTCGAGAATCGGCGGTTTTTGGTCAACAGTCAGTTGAAAATCCTCTTCAACATCCAGATTGTTCCCCAAGAGTCTGGAGCCGCTCTAAAAGATCTACAAGGCACCATTCAGAGTTGCCTCACTGCCTTACTCATGTCGTCCATTAATGTCGAAGCTTGGGATTGTCTCCTGGTATACATGGTCTCCTTAAAGCTTCCCAATATCACGCTTTCCATGTGGGAGCAATCAGTTCACAACAAGGCCGAAATTCCAACCTGGAGTGAGTTGGACGCCTTTTTGACAGAGCGTTATCGGACTCTGGAGGCAATCGACGACATCACCCCTAGCGTTTCGGGGCAAATTCCGCCAAGATCGGCGAGCGCCCCACCGCGCAGACTCAACTCCAACGAAGCCAGGATGGCTCCGGCTCCCAAGGGTGTGACCTGTGTTCCGTGGGAAATCACCCCCTGCATACATGTCCCCGTTTCCTGAGAATGGATGTCAACGATCGGTCCGAGTATATGCGAAGACTGCAACTCTGCTTAAATTGTTTTGCTCGAGGCCACCGACACCGGGACTGCACTAGTGCAAACTCCTGCTTTACCTGCCGTGGCCGGCATCACAAACTTTTGCACCACGACAATACAACAGTTCCAAGATCCTTCGATCCATCTAGTCCACGACTCGAACCCATTGCGAGAAGCGCCACAACTTTCGATGATCAAGTGTGCAAGTGTGCTTTGCGTCAGGATCAAGAGCTGTCCTGCTCTGCACGGCTTTTATTAACATCTGCCATCTTGGTCGCACCTTCCAAGCACGAGCCATGATCGACTCTGGTTCCGAAGCAACGCCTATTACGGAGCGACACTTCGAAAGAATCAAGCTACCATTCAAGCCTGTTCAGACCCAGGCTTCCGGTCTTAATGACACAGTTGCCGCTCAATCCACGAAGCTCTGCAACTTTTCTATTCGAACCTTCAGAACCGGGCTGAAGTAAGTGACGACTAATCTAGCCGGAAAACTTCCATCATTCCATATTCCGAGAGATCTCGGAACCGCTCAGAAGTACGTTTTTCGAGCCCTCGGAAATCGACATCCTGTTAGGAGCAGACATTCTTCCGTCTGTACTTCTGAGCGGTTCCAAGCGCAACATTCTAGGCTCTCTTCTGGCACAAGAGACAATTTTCGGTTGGGTGCTCACAGGCCCATTACACTGTGTGTAAATTTCCAAGACATGGAAAAATAACTAATGTTCAAAAAAATAAAATATACGTGTCTTCCAGTTTTTCTCCAACACGTCAAACTTTTTTTTTAACGTATCCAAAGTTTTTGGCCAAAATACGAATTTTTTTGGAAAAATTCTCATTTTATCAAGCTCATATTTTGCAAACCGTTGGGAATTTTGAATTTCTCTCTGAAGCAAAGTTGTAGCTCTTGCCACGGCCAATAAAATATATATACACAAAATCGAAAAAAAAAATTATCTTCAAGGTCAAAATCACAAAAATACAAAAAAAAGTCACTTTCTTCCCCTGCTTAGGTCAATGGTAGCAAACGGTTCAAAACTGAAGCAAACAAACGTGCATAGAAGCTCTGGAACTCCTTCTAGAAGATTCTAGGCGCGTCTGGAAAGCAGATAGATGAATCTTCCCTAAGTGAAGATATGAAAATTAAACTCAAAAGAAAACGAGATGAAAATCAAAGTGCGCTCGACAAATATGAACGAGACTTAGTCTGGCATTATATTAAAATGGCTAAATTAGAGAATCCCGACTTTGTAATTTAAATTTAAAATAAAACAAATGTAAATAATAATAATAATAATTTATTAAAAAATGTTAAATTATAAGATTTACAAATAAATTAAATCTAATGTACATATGTATATATATATATATATATAAAAGTTAAAATTAAAATTTTCTTAAATATTTGAAATAAATAAAAGAAAAGAAAACATAAAATTGTTTGTGTACTTATTTCATTAGACAATTTCAGATGTATTTATCGAGCTGTCATCGGATTTCGGGAAACCGAGCCAGCGAACAAGGGATCTTTTCCCTTTTCTTCTAAGTACTTTCTCAACCAGATAACTATCTGGAAATCGAGTTGTCTTCAACTCTGGCTCATAAAAACCACCCTTAACTGGGTTCCCATTTAGATCACTCAATAAAAAGGTCACCGGGTTTGTATTCTGAATTTTATATATCCTAAAAATTTCAACATTCCAATTAGGTGTATTTGATTTCTCAAAAACCCCCTTATATTTCGAAATGCGAACATTATCCCCAATTTTCAGTTCGCTACCTGCAAACATTTTAATATTATTGTATACCGTATTCAAGATATGTTTTTCATTGCTAGTGTTCACTTCGATAGGAGCCATTTTTATAGTCCTATGTATTTTGTTATTGTAAAATTCAATTAACCTTCTGTACATATCAATCCATTTATAGGTCCCATTGTATAAAAACTCCTTCCACATGAGTTCTTTTAAAGTCCTGTTGAATCTTTCAACAATTGAAGCCTTTAAACTACTAAACGTTGAATAGTGATTTATTTCATACCGATTCATTAAAGACTTAAATTGAGCATTAAAAAACTCCTTCCCATCGTCTGTTTGAAGATTTCTCGGAAAACCGCGTCCAGATTTTAAAATTTTTTTCATTGCATCAGAAACATCTTTTGCAGTCTTAGATTTAAGTGCTTCACCCCACGCAAATTTGGAAAATGTATCAATAACTGTTAACAGATAACGATAATTATTATTCGATGTAGAGTATTTTCCCATTTCCACCAAGTAGGCCTGCCATAAGCAATTTATCCCCTTTGTTATAACCCGCCGACGTTGAAAATTTTTCCGCGCAGGAGCATGTAATTCATTAATAATACCCCGTCTACTCATTATCAGATGAATATGAATCAGATTTTACAATATTAAAAGCGAATTAATTTGAAAGAGTATCAACTTATTTGGAATATCCCATTTTTTCAATAATACTTGAGATAACTATCTCAAGTCTGTCTAATCGATCTTCAATATCAGCAGTTTTGATATCGGGTATACTAACAATTAATTCTTGTTTATGAGAAATAATTGACTCCCTCAACCCTTCAATGCTCTTGTTAACATAGGCCTTGGTAACTATATCTTTAGTTTCCCTTCCATCATTTTTTATAGTAAAATTCCCATCGGTATCGCTACCGATTGCACCGAGAAAACTTTCTCCAAATTCTGTTTGATATTTTACAATCAATGATGTGAGGGATTCTTTCAGCTGATTTATCGTACTGTCAACGTATGCTTTGATGACGAAATCTCCATTTTCAATCGGAAAACCTCCATTTTTTATACGCCTTTGTTGAATGCTGAAATTCCCGTCTGTGTCAAGATAGAGTCCTGTCACGGTTTTCTCATATCGCTTTAAATGATTGGTGTTCTGCTTTTCTCTTAAATAACGTCCAAACTTGTCAACGGACATGACGATTATAATCTCATTTGAATATTGAGTCATAAATATATACTAAATTAGAATATAATTTTAGCTTCTCTCAATTCTTCAATTATCGATGTAATTTCATTCCCGTGATTTGAATGCCCCACCCCCTGTGATGCTAACAGGAGTTGAAGGCGATCCACAAGTTGGTTTGGGTCGTCCCAATAAATAAAGGAGGGCTTTTTCCTCTCAAGTGTCATGAATCCAGACCCGGTTACAACATCAGTTTTGTGTTTGGGGGTAGACTCGGCAATGTCTAATTTAGCTAAAAGTGGTTTAATAATTCGAGAATATTTTAATGCTCTCGTCCCCTTCACTTGTCCATTTGCTTGAAAATTTCTTCGATATACATTCGTCTTTATTAAAATTTCTCTGTATATATTCAAATCATCTGTATTGTATTTCTTGGGGAGATGGTGGAATATTAAAGAATATAATCCACTTGTGAGCTGAAAGTTTTCTCCATCATCAAATTCAATTGTATTATTTGATACCTTTATTTGATTGTTTCCCAACATTAATTGACCAGATTCATTTTTGTATGGTCCATATGTCTTATCTAAAATGTGTTCTCGTGCTAGTTCGCTAACATTTAAATTTTTAGAACTCTCTTCAAGCGAGGGCGGCTGGGTTGGTTGCAATGGATATGTGGGTGGAGAGAGATGAGTTGATAATACACTCGATGTGTGAGCAGCGGGTTGGTTTGATACTACAGGTGATGATTGATGAGAGTGATGATGAGGCGGTGAGAATGAAGAATCATCCGATTGTGAATAAAATTCATCTTTTTCAATATCATTGATATCATCAAACGATTTATATTCATCATATTTAGGGGTGGAATTTTTGTTATTTGCAGTATAAAATGTAAGTTTCCTCTTCTTCATATACGGCGTTTTATCATCAGTTTTCATTATTTCTTCGGTTTTGTTTTGTTTCTCTTTCCCTTCAGCGTTATATAACTTTTTATTTGCATTGACGAGTTCGTTTAAGGGTTCAGTGATCGGTTTAAATTTTTCTTCCAAGTCCATAATATTCTGACTTTTAAAATGTTTTAACTCGGAAAATTTCTTTTTTAAAGCATTTCGAGTTTTGTTCAATTGATGCAACATTTGCTCATTCATTGTAATTAAATTTATTATAATTCAAAGTCGATTATGATTATTTCACTCTCGGGGTTGGAGGTGCACTGAAAAAGAATTCCTTTATCACGATCATATATACCTAATCTGATAATCTGACCTGGTATCAGGTCTTAACAGGTCTGATAATCAGACCTGATTTGAAATTTAAATCTAATATCAGCCCTTAACAGGTCTGATAATTAGACCTGATCTGATAACAGGTCAGAGAGATTTTCTGTTATTAATAAAAAGAATTTTCCCCAAGTCCCGTTTCCCCAATTTATGATATTTGTTTATGTAGGGGGGTGGCGAGGATCCTCCGCTAAAGAATTCCAGAAAATATAATGCGTATATATCCCGCGAAGAGGAAGACGTAGAAAATATTCGGGGGTCGAGAGTCGACAATGGCATGGAGCGCCCGTAGTGTTTTATTGAACATGCATTTGGTTACTAATCTAAGCTTAAACATAGAGCCGTGCTCCCGCCCGCTTTGCTCCGCTAAAGCGAGAGCGGGAGATCGACAGCGGCCGACTGCGTTCGGAATTATCCGGAGATCGTGGCGCGGGAGCATCAGAGGGGCGAGAGCGGATGCGCTTGGCCAGGGAGCGGCGGATGAGTGCAGTGGCCGAAGATGTAGAGAGGAGCATAAAGGGCGATCGCTTCCAAGAAAGGTGCCGAGGAGCGGCGGAATAGTGCAGCGAAGTGGCCGGAGATTGCAGCGGAGCGGAGAGCGGGCGAGCGTCGGCACGCTCGACGAACTATGCACGGAAGCCCGAAAGACGGGAGCGCAAGAGCGGCGGAGCTTTCGGAAGCTCGGTGGGCAGCGGGGGTACAATGGGCCCCTCACGTAAACATTTCGGCCCCCCCTTGCAATCACACGGATTGCAACAGTGTCGTCCTTCTTATTGCTGGTGGCAGGATCCGGAGCGGCTTCAGCTGCCGTGATCGATGCGCATCATAGGGCGTTGAGACGGCGAAGCTGATCGGCACGGAGCGTACTGATGCGTTGATCTCTCTGTAGCGGATGGATTCCGTGCAGACTCGGCTTCGGTAGGACTAAGTACCTCGAGAACGTCTGCTTTTCGGCGAAATGTTGATGATGAATTCCGTTCAGACTCGGCTACGGTAGTCCTAGGTACCTCGGATACGTCTGCTTGTAGAAGAAATTGCGTTGCGTGGAAGTGACGACGTCGGATCTGATCTGGATGAAAAAATTGAGCGTGAGTGATGGTCCGTAATTTGCGAATCAGAAATAAGGAGGTGCTCGATGCTGCGAGTGGGTCGCGAGCTCGGGCTGCACTGGATGCAGGAGCGTATGATGGTGCTGATCGCACGTCTTGCATCGGTCGCCCCTGCGGCAGGTTCTCTCGGAATGTTCGTGGGCCAAACAGTTGGAACAGTAGCGGTGGACGATAACCGCGCGGAGCCTCTTTTCAGCACTCAGCTTGAGGAACTGCTGGCATTTTCGAAGGGGGTGGATACCGTTGCAGACTCGACAACTGTAGGAGTTAGTGCTTCTGTAACGCCTGCCTCTTAAGGCGGCCGCACTGCGAGTAGGAAGGGGTGTGTTCAACGGACCTTTGGATGCACAGGAAACTCGCGTGGAAAATACTCGGACACTTGAGTGGTCGGCGGAAACTGGAGCGCTTCGCGCAAGGGGCACGGGTCGTGGACTAGACGGAGCAGCGGGTCTTAGAACGGTCGCAACCGGACTGTCGCGGTGTAGAAGAGTGTGATGCCGGACGTGGCACGAGATGCAGTTATGGGCACTGGTACAGTTCCGAAATTGGTGGCCTCGATCCAAACAATTTAAGCAGAGTTGCTTTCTGCGGACGAAATTTTAGCGATCATCAACACTCATCGTTAGGAAACGGGGACATGGACGCAGGGGGTGATTTCCAATGGCGCACAGGTCACACCCTCTGGGAGCCGGAGCCATCCTGGATTCGTTGGAGTTGAGTATGTGCGCGGGTGGGTTGACAATTGTCGGTTTTGGCTGAACATGCCCAGAGTCGCTAGGCCTGACGTCGTCGATGGCCTCCAGAGTACGATAGCGCTCTGTCAGAAACGCATCTAACTTATTTCAGGTTGGAATTTCAGACTTGTTCTGGATCGACTGTTCCCAGAGAGAAAGAGTGAGATTTGGCAGCTTGGAGGAAATCATATACACAAGGAGACAGTCCCATGCCTCGACTTGAATGGAGGACATCTTCAAGGATGTTAGGCAACTTTGGATGGTGCCTTGCAGCTCTTTTAAAGCTGCCCCGGATTCTTGGGGGATTGTCTGAATATTAAGAAGAGTCTTCAGCTGACTGTTTACTAAAATTCGCATACTTTCGAAGCGGTCCGTAAGGCTTTGCCATGCGGAGACGAACCCTTCATTAGTTAGCGGTGCCTTGGAAACAATGGCGTGCGCATCGCAACTCGTTTTCGAAAGAAGGTGGAACAACCTTTCAACCGGCGTGAGTCTCGAATTGTTAATGAAAATCGCCGTGAAAAGATCCCTAAACGTGGGCCACCGAAGGTAATCTCCTGTGAAGACCTCTGTGTCCACAGGTGGCAAGTGACATCCAGTATATGTGGACGGTTGGAGAGTTGCGGAAACCTGAGCGGACTGGATGGCGGCTTTTTCTATGACTTCCTGAAGATGGGCAACACACCTCGAAAAGACGGAGTAACAAGAACTGTATTTAGATCCCAGCACTGTTGAGGTGGCTGGATCCTCGGCGGACACGGAAAGAAGGTTCAAACAGCTCTCATAGCCCTTTTTCACATCTTCCCATTAGGCCCGCATTTCGTCCAGATGGACTCGGCAAATGTAGGGGGAGAAACTGTCAGTGCCAGGGGCGCCTGGAGAATGGATGTTAGCTTCGAACTGGCTAACTCCGTCCGTTGTGGCCGTTAACTTCTTCAGGGCGACTTCTAACGCACTCTGTGTCATCTTTGCGACTGACCGAGTAAGCCTTGGCGCGGGATCGTGGACAGTGTCGACTGACTCGTCGCTTTTTGCCCTTGTAATGGCAGTGGCAGCCTATGGCTTTAATTGGGACGACCGCGGGGATGCGGATTGTGAACTGTCTAAGCGGATGGATGGGATCAGACGCGGCTTTTTGTCGCCTTCCGTGGGCATTCTCAGAATTTATCTCAGCTGATTAGCGGGGGTCGCCGAAAAAAAGATATAATGCGCAAAAAATCAAAGTTGCATACGGCCGCTGACGCTGGTTGAAATATTGCGGTATTTTTAATACACCGAAAAAAAACCCAACAATCCAGAAATCCCTTGCCAGGGAATAATTTGAATCCAAACACCAACGGAGTAACTGGCAAAAGTGTCGCGGGGCTCGAGGAGTTACAGAAGAAAATTCGGTCAGAAAACAACTTTTGACTGCCGACTGCTGCTGCGGGCGGATAATGCCCTATGCGGATTGGCAGGAAAATAGCCAAAATTGGCAGAAAAATTGTGGTCGGGAACTAACAAATGTAAATATAAATATTTCGGTATAAATATGTACTGCGTGGCTCAGACGCGGATCTCAGCTCAGCGACAAGGTAGATTGGGTGCCATAATCCCAAAATCAATTAATTAATAACACAGGCCGACAAAATTTTGACCCATAAACCAGTATATACTTTTCCGAAGGTTTTCGGTGCGCTGAATCCGAATCCGAGGTCGAAATTTTCGAATTGGCTCTGGTTTCCGAGATATCCTAACCTAAAAGTTCAAAAACAGCGTTTTTTGCCCATATTTGAGGTTATGTAGCATCGAATTTGTTCTTTTAATGAAAATACTAAAAAAGCCATCTTAAAGTATAATCTTTGCCCTTTTAAATGCTGTTGAGTTTGATTAAATATCTCTTTTTTTCGCGGAGATATCGTATTTTGAAATTGATATAGAGTATTCTTTGTCGAGTGAGCTGTCTGACATTCCCCGCGATTTTGTTTATGGTCGTTTTATGGTCGCCATATTGAATTTTTTACCTACATCTAACATCTAACATCAACTTTCATCATCAAATTTCAGAAGTTTTATAACCTTTTATAAACAGTGACCCCGAAGACCCCCATATACACAGATTCAGCTTGATCCAGTAACTTTTTACGAATTTGGTCCGCCATATTGGATCCGCCATCTTGAATTTTAAAAATTTGAGTCCGGATTCGTGATCATCGACCCCAAAAACCCCCGAGTAAGAGATTTAAGCTGTTTTATGTGCAAAGAAATATGTTTGCTTCATAGGGCCTATCCATAATGTTTTTTTTTTAGGTAAATTCATTAACATGGAAATTTCAAAGTACGATATCTCAGCGAAAAAAGAGATATTAAATCAAACTCAACAGCATTTGAAAGGGCAAAGATTATACTTTAAGATGGCTTTTTTAGTATTTTCATTAAAAGAACAAATTCGATGCTACATAACCTCAAATATAGGCAAAAAACGCTGTTTTTGAACTTTTAGGTTAGGATATCTCGGAAACCAGAGCCAATTCGAAAATTTCGACCTCGGATTCGGATTCAGCGCACCGAAAACCTTCGGAAAAGTATATACTGGTTTATGGGTCAAAATTTTGTCGGCCTGTGTAATTTTTTTAAAAAAATTAGTAACCGTAAAAATTAGTCACTCTTGAGCCTGAGTGACTGGATGACGGTCTCCTCTTCCTCCTCATCCCTACAGCTACTACAGAAGTCATTATGGTGCACCGACAGCCTGGACGCATGTGTTCCAAGCAGCCAGTGACCAGTAAGAGCCCTAACGGCCAGGGCGCAGCTTTCCCTGCTTAGTGACAATAGCTCCTTTGAGCGTTTCGCTGAACGGCGTGGCCAGATCATTCTAGAGTGGCGGCAAGTGATGAGGTTTTCCCATTTCCTGTCCGCGAGGAGGTGGAAGTACTCCCTACAGAGTAGTCTGCGAGTGGCCAAGGGCATGTCAACTGACTCCCTCTCCGGCTGAAGAGGGGAGGTTGTACCCTGCCGGGCCAGCTCATCGGCAGCGCAGTTGCCCTCGATGTCCCTATGTCCTGGGACCCAAATGAGGTGGAGGTCGTACTGCTCCGCCATCTCGTGAAGAGATCTGCGGCAGTCGTTGATGGTCTTCGAGTTGGAAGAAATCGATTCGAGTGACTTCAGGGCGGCCTGACTTCAGAGAAAATGCATAAGGGAGCTCTGCCCCTAGTGGGGGTGAGCTGATCAAGGGCTTCTTTAATGGCGTAGACTTCCGCCTGAAAGACGCTGCAGTGGTCGGGTAGTCTAAACGAGACGTTTAATCCCAGGTGTTCAGAGTATATACCTCCTCCCACCCGGCCGTCCAGTTTTGAGCCATCCGTGTAGATGTGAAGGGACCCTAGGGGTCCAGGGGGTCCTAGGTTCCATTCCGTTCTGTCGGGGATGTGATGGGGTGTTCAGTGGGGACACAGTAGTCAGTGTTTCCCTCAGTAAGGTGTGGAGCAGAGCCGAGGTTCGTGTGTCCGAAACTAAGTCTTCTCCACAGACCCGCGCCCTTCAGCCTTAATGCCGAGAGTGACGCGGTCATCTCTCCCATTAGTTCAATTGGGAGGATGTCCAGGAGAACGTCCAAGGCGTCTCCCGGGGTTGTGCGCAGGCTGCCTGTCATACAGATCTCAGCCATGCGCTGAATTTTTCTTAACTTGCCCAGGCAGGTAGACCGCTTTATAGCTGGCCACCAGATTGCCACTCCGTAAAGGAGTATCGGGCGAATGATAGCCGTGTACAGCCAACGGACAATTTTTGGGGTCATTCCCCATTTTAGCCCGATAGCCTTGCGGCAGGTGTAGAGCGCGATTGTGGCCTTTTTGGCCCTCTCGTCCGTGTTAAGGGACCAATCGAGCTTCCTGTCCCCCGCAGAGTTTAGGGGGTATCATTTTGGGGATTTTGTATTTCCTGGTAAAAAGGACTAGTTCAGTCTTCGCTGGGTTTACCCCCAGACCAGACCTTGCAGTCCAGTCCGTCAGAAACCGAAGGCTTTCGCTCATCCTGTCACAGAGTGTTTGAGGGAATTTTCCCGTGAACGCCAAGGCGACATCATCCGCGTAGGCCACGACACGACAGCCACCCTCTTCTATGCCCTGGAGCAGTTCATTGACCGCCACATTCCATAGGAGAGGGGAGAGGACTCCGCCCTGAGGTGTGCCTCTGTTGACTTGTCTGAAGATGGTTCACCCCCCCAGTGTTGCCTCCACCGTTGTGCTGCGCAAGGTCCGGTCAATGAGACCCACCGAGTGTTGATCAATCCCCAGCTTAGTCAGTGCTGATGTGATTGAGCCTGGAAGGATGTTATTGAAAGCGCCCTCTATATCCAAGAAGGCGACGAGTGTGAACTCCTTTACGTGGAGCGATTTTTCTATGATGGTGGTAAGCGAATGGAGTGCTGTCTCTGTCGACCTGCCCCTCCTGTACGCGTGTTGAGATCCTGATAAGGATGATTGGGGAATATTAGTTCTAAGATGCAGGCTGATGAGTCTCTCCAGCGTCTTGAGTAGAAACGAGGATAGGCCTTATCGGCCTGTAACCCTTAGGTTAGGAGCGGAGCCATCCGTTCGGAATGACCCCTGTATCGAGGATGATCGAGAGGATCAGACGAAGCCAGGGAGGGGATAGCTCGGCTGCATAGCTGAGCTGTGCAGGTATGATGCCGTCCACCCCAGGGGATTTATATGGGCTGAAGCTGTTAATTGCCCATTTAATGTTCCTATCAGTAAGGAGGTATGCCATTTCGGACGGACCCCGCCGTGTCGGGAGGTTAGGTGGGCTGCTCTGGGAAGAGCTAGCGGGGAAGTGGGCATCCAGGAGAACCCCGAGGGTTTCTTCACTGGATGTCGTCCAGCTGTCGTCAGGGCACTTGACGAAGCCCGGGTTGGAGGGCGTCGACGAGAGGACCTTCCTCAGCCTAGACGCCTCAGAGTAGTCCTGGATTCCTGAACAAAATTCGGACCAGGCCCTTCTTTTGGCCTTTCTTAGTTCCCTGTTATACAGGGACAAGTTCGATTTATAGAGACACCAATATGCGTCCGTGTTGACGCTCTTGGCTGTATTGAAAGACTGCCTCGTGGTCTTCTTGAGGCAGCTTAATTCCTTACACCACCATGGTGGCTTCTTCCCAGTCTTCCCCCATTCTTGCTACGGGGGCTGGATCTATCTAGAGCCGTGCTACAAGCATCGGTGAAGGTTTCAACGAGACGCTCCAGCCCCTCTGGACAGAAGTACGAGAGGGTTGGGGCTTGAGGGGGCTTTAGGATCTTACTCAGCTGGGATCTGTATTTCCCCCAGTCAGTCCTCCGAGGGTTCCGGAAAGTGACTGGGTTGAACCTATCGAAACCTAGCGTGAATTGGATGTATCTATGGTCAGAGAATGAGTGCTTCTCCAGCACTCTCCAAGACTTAAGAAAGTCCTTTAGGGATTCAGAGAGAAGGGTGATATCAAGTACCTCCCTTCGGTTTTTGATGATAAAGGTGGGTTCATTACCTGAGTTTCCCATCAGCAAGTTGGATGCAAGGATAAAATCAAAAAGAGACTCACCCCTGTCATTGGTGTAAGTGCTGCCCCACTGATGGTGGTGAGCGTTCGCGTCGCACTCGATGATGAGACCCAGGCCCAGTCTTCTACTGTCCTCGGTTACATGCTTCAGGGTTGGGGGGATGGGGTCCTGATCGTGCCCCAGGTATGCAGAGCATATCCGGAGGGAACCGTTTGGTCCCTCTAGACATGCGGTTATTATGTCTTCATTGCTGAAATTGGGGAGCAAGAAAAGAGTTAAGTTTTTCTTTGCGAGTATGCAGGCTCGCGATTTACCTGTTGTGGGGGCTGCGTATAGCCTATAGCCGGCTGCCCTCAACCCTTGGATTCTGTCGCCACAGATCCAGGGCTCCTGGATGAGGACAACGTCGGTGCCACCTTCTGTCAGGTGGATGAGTAGAGCAGAGGAGGCTGCTTTACTGTGGTGGAGGTTTATCTGCAGGAACGTCAAAGACATTCTGCACTTTCACCTCCACCGCAGTAGTGTCGGCGTCCGAGAGTGGCTCATCCTCTTCCTCGGACATTCCGACCTTGCGAAGGCCCCTCGCCAGTTCGCTCTCTTCGGAGGCGTAGTCCTCCAGAATGTCCTCGTCGTCGGACAACCCTGGCGCCTCCTCGATCTGAGGCTCCTCTATATCGAGGTCCTCTTCCTTTTGGCCCGCCTTGGCGTCGGCCTTATAAACGCGCACGGCCACGCTGTCGAAGCCGTACCGGAGAAGCCCCCCGTTATTCCTCAGCACCTCGACTGTCCCCTCATTTAGAGTCAGGACAACCTGGCGCCTCGGACCAACGGCCTCCTCGACCTTGGCGACTCGCCAATCAGAGGAGGGGATGTCGGGGTTACTCAGCTGCAAGAGCTTGAGTATTTTCTCCGGCTCCGCCGGCTTGTGGGACAGCCATGCTCTGGCTCTCGGTTTGCTGGGGATCTTGTCCCAGTCTCAGACAACGAGCTTCGCACCGGGGTACACCTCACCCAGTCCTGCGATCGCCCGCTTATAGAAGGTGACGGAGGCCGTGTCCTCGCCCTCGATCACCTTCACGCCACCCTGGTGCCATTCGGCATCTTCGCAACGAGGCAGTGCACCTCCCGACTCCAACAGCTCCTCCACGAACCGGTTGTGCAGCTCGCCAACGATCCAACGCCATTGGTCCCTCGGGATCTGTCCGTCACTGGAGCCCTCATCCACCACTCCAATCAGGATCTTGCCCTTGGTCACCTCGGCGAAGGACTGCTGGGGCTGCACCTTGGTACGCTTCGGCTGCGGTGGTTGCACCTCCGATGAGCGCTGGCGTTTGGCAGCGCTTTTGCCCGCGTTAGCGCTAGTTGGGTGGGCACCGGGAGCTACTGCCCTTCCCGCCTTCTCAGGCTTGAAGTCTGGCAGGAC
Organism: Drosophila bocqueti; assembly: GCA_018151655.1. NCBI lineage: Eukaryota > Metazoa > Arthropoda > Insecta > Diptera > Drosophilidae > Drosophila > Drosophila bocqueti. The sequence goes on from JAECXF010000048.1 coordinate 543,366, forward strand.
ACCTCTCGCCCACTTTATGAGACCCGCCTGTTCCGGGTCCGCCTCCATGGCTGGATCTCGCGAGGATAAAGGCCGCCCTTCTCCGCTCGTGATAGAGCGGCCTTTTCTTCTGCTGCTGCTGGGCCGTGATTCCCGGATTGGGGTTGCCTCTGGAGCCGCCTGCGGTGACGTCGAGGGACTTGCCCCCGATCACGCCGCTCGGCGGGCCCATCGGTTCGCCCTTTCCGTTGGCTCCGGCCCCCGGATGAAGGCGCTCTGAAGAGCTCTCCTCCTCCTTTTTGATACACTCTCGACCGCAAGGCGTCGTCGAGGTGTTTTTAGCGGGGGGGTACCCCTTTTCGCCCTTAAGGTTTGGCGATCACCTATGTTTTGCTTGTTTAGTTGTTTATTGTTCATGTTTTGGTCCCACGAGTATGCTGGGTAGGGGATGGTCCGCCACGGTAGAGCCCGCATACCGTGGTAAGCCTAATTAAAACTGATGGGTCGGCCGGTCCCCCAGAGTCCGCATATTAATGTCCAAGCACCCCCCGGACACGCATCCCTCGGCATATGCTGTTCCACCTTGGATTGGGGTAATTTTTTGGGCAGGAGTTTTCTTCTCCCCGCCCGACTACCATTCGTCAGCATCCTCAGCAGAGACATGACCGTACTGGGACCTGCTTCCAGCCGCCCTCACGGGGAGAGTATAGTCGCACTTCCAACGGTGCGAACAGTTACGGCAGGTGATTTCTCACCCGTTACTCCCCCTGTCCGTCCGCTGGCTGACGGCCAATATATAACCACTATAACCAAGCAAAAAAAATTTTTTTCTTTGAATTTACCGCTATTGCTATGGATATTCTGTTAGAATATGTATATTCCATAGCATGGGGAATGGAATATACATATGGAATATATAGAAACACTAATGTCACACAAAGAAATGTTTCTTTGGTTTGACATTTCGCAACTCATTTACTTGTTCTTACTGTGTGTCGAATATGGATAAATCAACAGAGAATCAGGAAAAGGTAAGAATATATATTTTATTCAACTTTCTATGAAGCAATTTTGATTAAACTCAAAGAATTATATACAAATTTCCAACAAAAATTTTATCCGTTGTTGGGAGTAACGTTACCGACCAAAATTTCGAAAAAGTTTTTTTTACGCATATTTAAGCATCTCAACCAATTTATGATATACTTTTTTTTTGTGTATTTAGAGTGTATTTTAAGAAACCAAATTGAAATTAATCAAACATAGTACCATGGTGGAATAAATGACTGAAAACATGTATACGTTACCGACAATTTTTGATGAATTCAGCCCTCTGGGCTGGGTTTTATCAGATGCTGCCATATCGTCGCATTTTCTCAAACACAGTTTTGTCAAACGTGCACAAGCTGAAATATTCAACCTTCACGATCTTCTACGGGCCTCCAATATCTAATTTGTCGATGAGGCATTGCTACAAGTGGATTTCGCCGAAAACTTTGTTTGTGAGGCGTTTCACGAGCGCTTTGTACCATAACGAATTGTTTCAATCGAAATTATTTGTCTCCAACGAATTGAAGCACACGAAGTTACAGATGTAGAATTTTACCAAATCAACAATGAGTTAAACTCAGTTGCTGTGTTTGCCGGTGCGAAGGACATTCCTGGTATTTCATCTGCCCATCAAATTCAAGTATTGAACGGAAAATTAGTGACTTCTGAAACCTCAAAACACATTTAAGATATATATGACTATTAAGCCACTCACAGTGACTATTTAAGCAGCTGAAAACCAAAAAACTCAATAAAGTTTACTATATTTTTTCTTATTTAAACTTATTAATAAAATTGGAGTGTTTTTTTACCAACTTTTTGTGTAACGTTCCGACTTTGGTTTTAGGCTCGTCGAGGCACGAAAAAATACATTTTTCGGCTAATCAGATAGTTATATCTTTTCTTTCATTTCTTATTATTTGCAAAATTCCTAAAAACAAAAATATGTGCAGCTACATTCGCTAATAATAATGCATTTGTGCACTAACCTCCGAAATCACTTCCAAAAAAATGTAACGTTACCGACCACTTTGAAAGCTGAGTACTCCGAAGGCAAGAGAGATAAAGAACCCACGAAATGTAAGTCTCTAAGAGTACTTTAAGATGCATAATGCATTTTAATTATTTTTTTCTGAGATATAACTAAAAATGTGCGTACGACTGTAACTGGAAAATCGGGAGAGTTTTCCCGAAGAAAATATGTTAAAATTAAGACTGGCGGATAGCAGCCAAGCTGGGGAATTTCCACTGCGAGGGGCGAAGAAGAAGACGAGATCGACGTTCGTTTCCAAGTTTTATTGCGCGGGCGCAGCCAGCAGCTTCGACATCAGTTTTTCGACTCTTTTACAGGCGGCACCCAAAAATTTTAAGAAAAGAAGGGGGAAAAAATAAAAAAGGTTTATTAAAAAACGACTCTGCTTGAGCGCACTGATAAGCTTTTTACATTTCATTGTTTACATTTGGTTTGTGTTTATGTGAGGGCCACTGCCATGCCGCCTCTGCGCCTCTGCGCACAGAGCTTTCGCTCTCGTCCGCTCTCGCCTCTCTTTCTCCTTGCGACTCGGCTCGCCGCCGATCCCCCCCGCGCTCACGTCAGCGTTTTAGGTTTTAAGTTCAGTTCCATGTATGAATGCGAGAAATAAACATCGAATGCCCACGACGCCCCCGCCTCTTGTTCTTCTTCTCTGGTGCCGCCTTCTATTCGTCGGACTTATTTTCGTTGTGCGCCGTGGGAGTTTTCCTACATTTTCAACCATCTACTTTGGATTGCTTATCTTTGGAGGATCGGCCCCCCTACAAACATTGGTCCATCAGAGCCGGATTTTTTTCTTCATCCTCTCCACTTCTGCCAGCAGTTCCCGGCTTGTTCCGCCCAAAGATAAGTACGATATTACCTCTGCTTCTACTGCCTGCCGGTTAATAGTGCTCCTAGTCCGCATAAACAAAGTGCTCCTAGTCCGCACAAATTAATAGTGCTCCTAGTCCGCATAAATTAATAGTGCTCCTAGTCCGCACAAATAATTAGTGCTCCCAGTCCGCCGAAATTTTCAATTCGTCTCCACTTCGTTTCTTTTTCGCGCCGCCATATTCCTCGCCGTTCTCTTTGCGTACATCAAAGTGCAAACGGTCGCGGCATATGTACATATATGTATGTGCAGCCATCCAATTACATACTGGCATATATATATGTACATATATTATTATAATTATATGTCGGCGCAATTCTAACTCCGTGAATTCGCCAAGTGAAAAAGTGAAATTGTGTGGTGAGAAAAGAAAGGCATAACCAATATCGGCCACCGAGTGTGCACTGTGCGGGAGTTCCCTGTTCGCCGGACAGTCTGCCGTTGGTCTCGATATTCGTTCTGTTCTGATTCCGGTGTGTGCCATTTTTTTCGCCACATAATTTTACTGTCCTTTTCCAGACATTTGAATATACAGTCCACTCCGCGACGCTCCACTGTGCCTCCATAAATGCATGCCCATATATACATACCCATACCCATACATACATGCATATAATATATATGCCCATATTATCTGCACATTTTAATATACAGTCCACTCCGCGACGCTCCACTGTGCCTCCATAAATGCATGCCCATATTTATCCCATACATACATACATATATGCACATATTATCTGCACCCGATTCCAGCAACTAAACCTCCGCTACGAAATTAATATACATATATACGTACATAAACACAATTAAAAGCGAGACAAAAACAACAAACATTCAAATCAAAATTATTACAGATCCATTCGGGCGGGACCGCGATTGTTTTTTGTTCAATTTTCTTTGATTTTGTTGGAGTTTCTGCAAAGCCGCTGTGTTGTTATTGCTGTGGTTTTTTTCGCTCTCCTGCGTACCGTACACTAACACTGCTTTGCCGACGGCAACAGTGAGTTTTCGGCCGAACCAAAGCTGCGGTGTTGTTATTGCTGTGTGTCTTTTCGCTCTCCTGCGTACCGTACACGAACACTGCTTTGCCGACGGCAACAGTGAGTTTTCGCCCGAACCAACGCCAAGGTTTTTAATTCCACCTTTCCGGCTGCGCAAGTGTTTCATGGGCAAGCAATAAATAATTCTTTGTAATAATTATTTATTTATATTTATTTATTTATTGGATATAGTTTATTAATTTTCTGGGCCTCATTTTTTTGCCAACTAAAATATAAAGCAAGCTCCACGTCCGAGCCACGCAATATATAGTCTTTATATTTTTTTTATATATATTTTTCCTGCCTACCTACTGGTTACCGATTTTGCGGTCCACCTCGCATAAGGCAACATCCGCCTTTATTACCGAATTTCTGCTGCCGGCTTCATTGGGCCGAGTCGCCGCTTCTGATCGCGCCAAGAGCATCAGTGTGACCGCCCTGCTCCGTACGAGACGCTTGTGGCTCACGCGCGTCGACACACGCTAATCGGTAGAATTAAATTCGGAGAATGCCCACGGGAGGCGACAAAAAGCCACGTCTGATCCCATCCATCCGCCTAGACAGGTCCCAATCCGCATCTCCGCGGTCGTCCCAATTAAAGCCAAGGGCTGCCCCTGCCATTCCAAAGGCAAAGAGCGACGAGGCAGTCGATACGATCCACGAGCCCTCACCAAGACTTACTCGATCGGTCGCAAAAATGGCGCAAAGTACGGTAGACGTTGCTTTGAGGAAGTTCGCTGCCACAACAGACCGAGTTAGCAAATTCGAAGCTGACCTACACACTCCGGGCGCCCCAGAAACTGACAGATTTTCTCCACATATGTGCCGAGTCCATCTGGACGAAATCCGGGGCTTATGGGAAAGTGTGAAAAAGGGCTATGAGAGTTGCGCCGATCTTCTTTCCGGGTCCGCTGAGGACCCAGTCACCTCAACAGTGCTGGAATCCAAATACAGCTACTGTTACTCCGTATATTCGAGGTGCGTAGCCAAGCTTCAGGAGATAATAGAAGGTGCCGCCGTCCAGTCCGCTCAGGCTTCCGCTCCCAGCCAACTGCCCACTTCCACTAGTTGCCGGTTACCGCCAGTGGACACTGAAGTTTTCTGTGGTGATTATCTTCGGTGGCCCACCTTCAGAGATTTGTTCACCGCAATATATATCCGCAACTCAGGGCTCACACCGGTGGAAAAGTTGTTCCACCTGTTATCGAAAACAAGTGGCGACGCGCACGCCATTGTTTGTAAGGCCCCGCTAACAAATGAAGGTTTTGTCTCGGCGTGGCAAGGCCTGACCGATCGTTTCGAAAATCGGCGGTCTTTGGTCAACAGTCAGTTGAAAATCCTTTTCAACATCCAGACTGTTCCCCAAGAGTCCGGAGCAGCTCTGAAAGAGCTACAAGGCACCATTCAGAGTTGCCTCACTGCCTTACGGATGTCCTCCATTAATGTCGACGCTTGGGATTGTCTCCTGGTATACATGGTCTCCTTAAAGCTTCCCAAAATTACGCTTTCCATGTGGGAGCAATCAGTGCACAACAAGTCCGAAATTCCAACCTGGAGTGAGTTGGACGCCTTCTTGACAGAGCGCTATCGGACTCTGGAGGCAATCGACGACATCCGACCGAGCGTTTCGGGGCAAATTCCGCCAAGATCGGCAGCTGCGAGCGCCGCACCGCGCAGGCTCAACTCGTATGAGGCCAGGCTCGCTCCAGCGCCCAGGGGATGTGATCTCTGTTCCAGGGAGAACCATCCCATTCGCGTATGTCCACGGTTCCTCGAAATGGACGTGAATGGTCGCTCCGACTATATCAAGAGAAGGCAACTTTGCCTTAACTGTTTTGCCCGAGGGCACCAGCAACGGGATTGCACCAGTGCCCACAGCTGTTTTACATGCCACAGCCGGCATCACACCCTCCTGCACCGCGGTAATCCTTTTGCAACCGCTCCAAGTCCGTCTACGACAGCCACGCCTCGGCCCGCGCCTTCTTCAAGAGGCACGGGTGCCTCCGACGATCCCGCAGATGTGCAAGTATGCTTCGCTTCCGGGTCAAGAGCCGTCCTACTGGGCACTGCCCTCATTAACGTGTGCCATCTGGGGTGCAATTTTCAAGCACGTGCCTTGATTGACTCTGGGTCCGAAGCTACTTTTATTACAGAACGACTATTCAACTTAGTCAAACTTCCGTTCAAGACTGTCCAAGCCCAAGTGTCCGGCCTGAACCAAACCGTGGCCGCTCAGTCCACCAAGTTGTGTACGTTTTCGATTCGATCGCCCTCCAGGCCTGGGATACAGTTAGAGACTGCGGCCTATGTTCTTCCGCAGCTGGCCGGGAATTTACCCTCGTATCCAATTCCACGAGATATTCTTAAGGACCTTCCTAACATCCCCCTGGCGGACCCCAAGTTCTTTGAGAGCTCCCAGATCGACATTTTGATAGGAGCAGACATTCTTCCGTCTATTCTCCTCGGCAATTCCAAAGCTGACATCTGCGGTTCACTTCTCGGCCAGGAAACCATTTTTGGGTGGGTGTTGACAGGCCCAGTCCATTCGGCAGCCCCACGCAGGGTGTCCGCCTTCTCCACGCGAGTTACCTGCGCCCTCGAGGACTCTCTGGACCAGCTCCTCACCAAGTTCTGGGAGGTGGAGGAAGTGCCCACACAGATCGTCCCTGAGTCTGATGCGTTTTGCGAACAAAATTTCGTACAAACCACCAGAAGGGACCATCGGGGCAAGTATGTTGTGACGCTCCCCTTGCGCGACCCCGAGCACAAGGGCTCCGAGCTAGCATCTTCACGATCCTTCGCTCTAGCTCAGTTCCTCCGCAACGAGCAGCGCCTAAAAAGGGATCCCCTCCTCAAAGCCCGGTATGACGCGGTGATCCAGGAATACCTCGACTTAGGACACATGGCCGAGGTTTCTGCGACGAGCAGTTCCGCCACGTACTACCTTCCACACCATGCTGTTCTCAAGCCCGAAAGCACAACTACGAAGGTGCGCGTAGTTTTCAATGCGTCTAGCCCATCCGCAAACGGGACTAGTCTGAATGATATTCTGTACGCGGGCCCGGTCTTACAATCCGACCTGACTATACAAATCCTGAAGTGGCGATACTTTAGGTTTGTTTTCAATGCCGACATCGAGAAGATGTACCGGCAGATTTGGGTAGACTCCAAGCATACTCCACTCCAGCGCATTCTGTTTCGCAACTCCGATGGAGAAATCCGCGACTACGAATTGAAGACGGTAACTTTCGGGGTCAATTGCGCTCCATTCCTAGCGATTCGCGTCCTGCAACAGCTCGCCGAAGACGAAGAGTCGAGGTATCCGCAGGCGAGTCAGATTATCCGACAGTTCATGTACGTTGACGACGTTCTCGCTGGTGCGGACTCAAAGACTGAGGCGCAGGCAGCTATCCGAGAGCTCGAGGGGGCCCTGGGTTCGGCAGGGTTCCCACTTAGGAAGTGGACAGCCAACAGCAAGGCGATTTTGTCAAATATCCAGACTGATCATCTCCTTCGGGCTGACTTCCTCGAGATCGACGCAGAGAGCACGGCCAAAACTCTCGGCGTGCGGTGGAAGGCGACGTCGGATGATTTTTTCTTCATTCCGCCAGAATTGACCTTGGGATCTTCGTTCTCAAAGCGTCAGGTCCTGTCTCAAATTGCCAAATTGTTTGATCCAGCCGGCTGGCTAGCCCCCTTCATTGTCCGGGCAAAGATGTTTATGCAGGACATTTGGCTCCAGGATCTGGGCTGGGACGATGTCCTCCCTCAGGAATTCTGCAAAAGATGGGTTGACTTCCTGGAAGATTACTCGGCGCTCGACCAGATCCGAATCCCCCGCTGGGTCGCCTTCCGTCCTCACTTGAAGGTAGAACATCATGGGTTCTGTGACGCCTCGCAAAAGGCGTACGGCGCGGCCATCTACGTCCGAGTGGAGACCGGGTCCACGGTGGTGGTGAACTTGCTGACGGCAAAGACACGGGTGGCCCCAGTCAAGACGGTGTCTCTCCCGCGATTGGAGTTGTGCGGAGCCGTCCTATTGTCCGAGATGGCCAACGCAATTCTTCCCAAGATGCCCGGCCCTGCGTCCGCCCTCCACTGTTGGACGGACTCTACAATTGTTCTCGCCTGGTTGCGCAGACCGGCGTGCCATTGGACAACGTTCGTGGCAAATCGGGTGACCTCGATTACTCAGTTCACCGAGGTGGAGAAATGGGCACATGTCCGCTCCGAACATAATCCGGCAGATCTCGCTAGCCGGGGGGTAGCTCTTCAAGACCTCGCGGACAGTCAACTGTGGTGGCATGGCCCTTCCTGGCTGCAAGGGCCGCGCTCCGAGTGGCCCATTCCAGCCAATGACTTCCCCGAGACTGAACTGGAGAAGCGAGCAGTCAAGGTCCACGTTGCCAAGGCCCCCCCGGAGGATATTCTTGAGCGCTTTTCTACTTTCAATAAGGCGCTGCGAGTCCTCGCCTATGTTCGTCGCTTCATCCAGCGCTCGCGAAAGACCACGTCTTCGTTCGAGAACCACCTGACGGCGACTGAAGTTGCTTCGGCCGAAATTCTCCTAATTTCCGTCACTCAACGCAGGCACTTCAGCCTTGAGATCGACTGTGTAAGCCACAAGCGGCCAGTGCCAGCATCCAGTCCGATTCAAAACCTGAACCCGTTTCTGGATTCTCAAGGACTCATGAGAGCGTGTGGCCGCGTTACCGCCTCCGAACTCCTCCAGTATGACGAACGCCATCCGGTTATTCTTCCATATAACTGCCATCTGTCTCGACTCCTCGTTCATTTTACCCATCGCATAACGCTGCACGGCGGTAATCAGCTGATGATCCGTCTGATCCGTTCCAAATTCTGGATCCCGAAAGTGAGGAATTTGATCAAGTCCGTTATCCATTCCTGCAAGGTATGCGTCATCCACAAAAAGAAGTTGCAAACTCAGCTCATGGGAGAACTACCCAAAGAGCGGACGTCCTTCTCGCGCCCCTTCACACATACCGGTATGGACTATGCCGGCCCCTTCGACATCAAGAACTACACGGGACGAGCCTGCCTCATTACCAAAGGGTATGTGTTGGTATTCGTGTGCTTCTCCACCAAGGCCATCCATTTAGAGCCGACCTCCGACCTCACGACTGAAAAGTTTCTCGCCGCTTTCGCCCGTTTCGTGTCCCGAAGAGGATGCCCCCGTCAAGTTCAGTCGGACAACGGGAAGACTTTTGTGGGTGCGGCCAGCCTACTCTCCCGCGATTTCCTCCAGGCTCTCAAAGGGGCTGTGACGAGTGCCTATAGCCACCAGCAGCTTCTTTGGGATTTCATCCCGCCGGGAGCCCCCCACATGGGAGGCTTGTGGGAGGCAGGCGTTAAGAGCTTCAAAACCTTGTTTTACAAGTCTACGGCCACGCGGAAATACACGTTCGAAGAGCTGTCCACGCTGCTGGCTAGGATTGAGGCGTGCTTGAATTCTCGTCCGCTCGCGCCAATGTCCGAAGACCCCGGTGACCTATTAGCTCTTACTCCTGGGCACTTTCTGGTTGGAGGGCCACTCCTAGCAATAGTTGAACCTGAGATCAAGGGGGATACCACGACCATCATAAACCGCTGGCAGCATCTAAAGGCTCTACATCAGCAGTTTCGTCTGCGATGGAAGGAGGAGTACCTCAAGGAACTCCATAAGCGGAACAAGTGGCGAGCCCCCACTAGAGATCTCCGTGTCGGGGACATGGTGGTTGTTAAGGAAGACAACCTGCCGTCCAATGAGTGGCGGTTAGGGCGTATTGACGCAGTGTTTCCAGGATCCGATGGCCATGTCCGTGTGGTCGACATCCGCACTGCGCGGGGACTAATCAAACGTCCCATAGCAAAGGTCGTCCTCCTTCCGATGGACGCACCCGTCTGCCCTCAGTAACCAGTCTCCCGTCCACTCCAATGTTCCACGTCACTGTGCTGTTTCGTAGCTAATCCGTAGTTCCAATTCGTAGTAGTACCAGTACTGATGGCTATTTTTTTCCTCTCCGTCCTAGTCCGCCAGTCACGATACGATGTCGCCAAGTCCACGCAGCGCCAACACACTGGAGAGCAGATGTACTCGAGGTATCAATTCCTACCGTTGCCGAGTCTGCAGTGATGTCCATCCGTTACGGAAGTGCCGTCGTTTTCTTCGATTCAAGGCCGAGAAGCGTCTGCGGGCGGTTCTGGCCAACCGGTACTGCCCCCGGTGTTTAGCTCACGAGCATTCCGACGGAGCGTGTCGGCGAGGAGACCGCTGCAAAACGTGTGGCCAGGATCACCATACACTGCTGCACCTTTCCGAGCAGCCGATGGCTCAGCGTCGGCCGCGTCAGGAGGCGCGCCGGTCGCCGGGCGCCCACTCGCGGAATTCTTCAGGCGCTCCTCAGCCCTCGGGTGCCACGCCACGGCGTGCGTCTGCCGCTCCTCGGCCTTCGGCAGCCGCTCCACGGCATGCTTCTGCCGCTCCAAGGCCCGCGTCCGCCGCTCCAAGGCGTGCTTCAGCCGTTCCGAGGCCCTCGTCCGCCGCTCCAAGGCGTGCTTCAGCCGCTCCAAGGCCCTCGTCCGCCGCTCCAAGGCGTGCTTCAGCCGCGCCAAGGCCCTCGTCCGCCGCTCCAAGGCGTGCTTCAGCCGCTCCTCGGCCCTCGTCCGCCGCTTCAAGGCGTGCTTCAGCCGCTCCAAGGCCCTCGTCCGCCGCTCCAAGGCGTGCTTCAGCCGCGCCAAGGCCCTCGTCCGCCGCTCCAAGGCGTGCTTCAGCCGCTCCAAGGCCCTCGTCCGCCGCTCCAAGGCGTGCTTCAGCCGCGCCAAGGCCCTCGTCCGCCGCTCCAAGGCGTGCTTCAGCCGCTCCTCGGCCCTCGTCCGCCGCTTCAAGGCGTGCTTCAGCCGCTCCAAGTCCCTCGTCCGCCGCTCCAAGGCGTGCGTCAGCCGCTCCAAGGCCCTCGTCCGCCGCTCCAAGGCGTGCTTCAGTCAATCTTCTGCCAACGGCTCTGGTGCGGATCCATACTGGGGCTCGGGTCTTCGACACGGCGGCGCTTATCGACCCTTGCACGGCTACGAGCTGCATCGACGCGTCTCTAGCGACTGCTTTCCGTCTGCCAACTACCAGCGTTGGGGACGAACGGATGTGTTCGGCAATTGTGGGCGCCAAGAATGACCCCAGTGTCCAGTTGGATGTGGCCTTCAAGGTGGAGCATCAGGTGCGCGTTCGCACGCCAGTCCGGGAGCTGAGCGAGTCGGTGCGGGCCCATTTCCGGGACATTACTCTGGCCGATGAGCGTTTTTATCTACCCGCGACGATATCTGTGATCCTGGGCGCGGACATGTATCCGCAAGTGATGCGGCCAGGCTTGATGAGGATCCAGGACGGACTGCCGGTGGCCCAGAGCACCGTGTTTGGATGGGTCGTGTGCGGAGCCTGCCACCAGCCATAATAAGGACCATGTTGCAACCCGGGTGATTGCAAGGGGGGGCGGGATGTTTATGTGAGGGGCCACTGTGCCGCCTCTGCGCACAGAGCTTTCGCTCTCGTCCGCTCTCGCCTCTCTTTTGCGCTCGCTTCCGAGCTCGAGCTCGGGTTGCGGACTTCGCGATCGGCCGCCGCCGATCTCCCGCGCTCACGTCAGCGTTTTAGGTTTTAAGTTCAGTTCCATGTATGAATGCGAGAAATAAACATCGAATGCCCACGACGCCCCCGCCTCTTGTTCTTCTTCTCTGGTGCCGCCTTCTATTCGTCGGACTTATTTTCGTTGTGCGCCGTGGGAGTTTTCCTACATTTTCAACCATCTACTTTGGATTGCTTATCTTTGGATGATCGGCCCCCCTACAAACAGTTTGTTTACATTTCATTTCATACCGAATTCATATTTAACAATACTAAGCTTATATATAACTTATTTAACAATGAAAACTTAAATTACTGCTCCAACAGTAATATATGTTCATTAACGGAGAATTTTAAACGAAACTTTTACTATAACCCGAAACTTGAAACCTGAGCGCAGTAGGTAACTTACAACGGCGCTTAGGTCTCAAGTTAACTCTTACGGGCTCCACCTGCCTATAAGAATGATTATTAAAACGCAACTTTATAGTATTAAAACAGAGTATCTTTTATTAAAAATATAACTAAAATAATCAAACCTTATATAAAATATAATGTGAAGGATGAATCTGATGCTGTTTAATAAGTTTTTTGATATCAGGTTCCGCATATAGCATCTGTCCGGTTATTGCGACGAACTCAATACATATATGAAATAGTCTCCGCTTAGAACGTCTCGGCTTTTAGCGACCGCTTATACCGACAAGATTATTCACAATTTAACGGATATTGTGACGTGCCGGAAAAAAAAAATTCAAAGAAGTAATGCCAATGTATTTATAGTGAACAATTTAAAACAATCAGCAATATTAATGAAAACAAAGATGAAAATTATCCGAAAATTATGATTTATGATGCGATTTTAATGATTAGTTATGTATGGTGTATACTTTCGCCATTGACAATTGCGAATGGTTTTAGTTTAACGCACATCGTTTCATTGTTTCTTGTTTTTATACATTTGTCAAAAACTACTGCTAAACAATCCAAATTCACTGATTTTGAAATTAAGAATAAAAAGAAAAACCACATATAGAAATGAATCTTGTTATCTTGTATACGACAATTTCTGAAAAACACAAGTTAATGAAAAATTTTATTAAATTGTTTGTGTTGATTAAAAATTTAATTTGTTTTATTGTAAAGTCTATTCAAACATGGGAACCACGAAATAAAGAAATATACAATAATGTTGTTCCTTTCGGTTAGTGCGTCTGTCGGGTAATAATAATAATAATATTTAAAGAGGTTTGTGCACTGCGACCACTAGGGTTAACTGCGCCCACGTCCTAGTGTATAGCTCCTCGAGCAGTTCAATCAATCGCAAGAATGCGATGATGCCGCCTGGTCGAAGAGCCCTCATTTCCTTTGTGGTGAGTGTAAGGCCCCCAAAGTGGGCCAACCTCAACCGACTGATAGCCGGGCACTCCTCAAGTAGGTGCTCCGGAGTCTTCGGAGAGTGTTCCTATACATTGCCATACTAGTCTGGAAACAATCTTATATGCACTGAGTGCTTTGATTGCTGCCTGACTATCTGAGAAAATGGCTATGTCTCACCATTCGATTGTAACCCCGCTCAATATTGAACGAGACACATCTCTCTATCGAGTGTACCTCCGCTTGAAAGATACTGGCGAATTTCCCTAGAGGTTCGTGTTATTTGAGTCGGGGTCCACAGACACCCGCTCCCGCACCATCCTCTGTAAGTGAGCCGTCAGTGTACCACCTAATAGCATGTTTTTTTTTTTTTTTTATTTAAAAGATTATGAAGTGGATTTACAATAGAGAGAATAGTATAGGAAGGAGAAGTGTAGAATGAGTCCACCCCCACGGGACTGCCGCAAAGCTTTACTTCGCGAGGGTGGCAGGCGTTCAGTTGCCGCTCATCTGTCGCCAACCGTGTGTCGGATCTGCTCCCAGCGTCTCAGCTCCCTCAGAACGATTGCTGCCATTTCAGTAACCGCATCCCAGTTGGATGGGGTCTCCAGCATACACCTTGTTATGTTGTCGGGTGTGAGGCGACAGTTCGTTGCTGCCTCCAAGGCAGCTCTTTCAGTGCTGTAAAGTGGGCACACAAAAAAAGAGTGTTCTGCATCTTCTGTGGTTGCTAGTAGCAGAATGGATCTGCGTCGTGTTTGAAGCGGTGTAGGTATGCCTTGAAGCATCCATGGCCTTTGAGAAACTGCGACGTGTAGAAGTCCACCTGCCCGTGGGGTCGGTTTAACCAGGGATCCAGATCGGGGATTAATCTGTGCGTCCAGCTTCCAGTGCTCGCGTTGTCCCATCTCGCTTGCCTCCTCGAAACCGTGCTGCTCCGCTGGGTTCTGCTTCCAGACCTTCCAGTCCTGCGTTCTTCTGCCAGTAAATCGATGGGGATTGTTCCGGCTACTACCAGTGCCGCTTCTTCTGAGACTGTGCAGAAGCAACTGGAGATACGCAAAGCGCAGCGTCTATATACCGACTTGCAGTGTCGGCTGTAGCTCACCGTCAGCATTGCGTCTGCCCATATCGGCGCAGCATACAGTATGGTGGAGGTCACTACTGTCGCTATGAGCCGTCTGCTGTGCTGTCTGGGGCCGCGCGTGTTGGCCATCATCCTCGAGATGGCGGCAGTGGCCTTGGATGCCTTGCCCGCTGCGTACTCCAGTTGGCTTTTGTAGTTCAGCCGGTGGTCGATCAGAACTCCAAGGTACTTGACCGCAGGGCTAGACTCGATGGTGGTCGAGCCGACCCGGAAGCTCACCTTCTCTATGGCCTTTCTGCTGCTTATAAGCACTGCCTCCGTTTTGTGCTCGGCAAGCAAGAGCCCATTATCCGCCAGCCAGGACATCAGCAGGTCGATCGCCAGACAAATGCAGTTAGCAACGTCGGCCAGTTGCTTCTCCACAGTGACTAGTGCGATATCGTCTGCAAAGCCAATCAAGGAGCATCCTTCAGGCAGTGTCAGCCTCAGTATACCATCATACATTATGTTCCAGAGGATTGGCCCAAGGACTGAGCCCTGGGGAACACCCCCTGTAACTTGGTATTCCTGGTTACCGGCGTCAGATTTCACTGTGTGTAAATTTCGAAGACATGGAAAAATAACCAATGTTCACGATGTTCCCATGATAGTACACAAAAAAATAAAATATGCGTGTCTTCCAGTTTTTCTCCAACACGTCAAACTTTTTTTTTTAACGTATCCAAAGTTTTTGGCCAAAATTTTTCGGAAAAATTCTCATTTTATCAAGCTCATATTTTGCAAACCGTTGGGAATTTTGAATTTCTCTCTGAAGCAAAGTTGTAGCTCTTGCCACGGCCAACAAAATATATATACACACAATCAAAAAAAAATTATCTTCAAGGTCAAAATCACAAAAATGCAAAAAAAAGTCACTTTCTTCCCCTGTTTAGGTCAATAGGTAGCAAACGGTTCAAAACTGAAGCAAACAAACGTGCATAGAAGCTCTGGAACTCCTTCTAGAAGATTCTAGGCGCGTCTGGAAAGCTTTATTTAATATGTTGATGGCTCAGGAATTGAAACTCGTGCGATCTTTACTCGTGGCTCCAAATCGTCGTCCAAATCGTGCGAATTGCACTCTGATCCACAACTTACAGTGCCCATAGGCACGTTGCTTTCAGACTGCCCTACATCATCAGCTTCTCCTCCTTCAGTTGCTTCATTTATGTCACATACCTGACTCCACCAACATACCTGAATGAATTGAAAAACAAATTAAAAAAGGAGTACAAAGTAATGCATAAATAAAATTTATATTACCTCTGCAAGCAATGCGTCCAGTTTTTTCCCTCTGTAGCGTTTTTCCATTGGCATTGTCGTTTGGTGAAACCGTTCCCCTTGTTCATCGGATTCAGTTGGGATTTGTTTGATGAACTCATCAAAATGAAAATGAAGGAAATGTAGCTTCAATGTCATTGATGCGCCGATTTTCTCAAAATAGTACAGCATTTCCTTCACCCATTCTCTTGCTTCCGGTTCCGCGTCTCGATCCCCTCCCAAAACTTTCCTTTTCCTTGCGTTTTTTTTTTATTCTTGTTTTAATGATTTGATGACCGCAAACGTAGCAGAATAAATCAAGACGAACACACTGCATAATACCACTATTAGAACTGATAATGCACAAGAACTAAGACGCGTCGCGGGCGGCGATAAGCGAGAGCTTAGACGATGGCTATGGTTTAAGATCGATCTTGATTGTCCATAGCTTTCCAGACGTGCCTAGAATCTTCTACAAGGAGTTCCAGAGCTTCTATGCACGTTTGTTTGCTTCAGTTTTGAACCGTTTGCTACCTATTGACCTAAACAGGGGAAGAAAGTGACTTTTTTTTGTATTTTTGTGATTTTGACCTTGAAGATAATTTTTTTTTCGATTTTGTGTATATATATTTTATTCGCCGTGGCAAGAGCTACAACTTTGCTTCAGAGAGAAATTCAAAATTCCCAACGGTTTGCAAAATATGAGCTTGATAAAATGAGAATTTTTCCGAAAAATTTTGGCCAAAAACTTTGGATACGTTAAAAAAAAAAGTTTGACGTGTTGGAGAAAAACTGGAAGACACGTATATTTTATTTTTTTGTGTACTATCATTGGTTATTTTTTTTAGTGTTGCACTGTGTTATCCACAGCCGCTCGCACCGTGTCCGTATTTTCCACGCGAGTTTCCTGCGCATCCAGATGTCCGTTGGACCAACTCCTTGCCACTCGCAGTGCGGCCGCCTTAAAGGGCAGGTTTCCCAAACGCAGTCATTCCTACCGTTGTCGACTTTGCAAAGGAATCCACCCCCTTCGGAAGTGCCAACAGTTCCTCAAGTTTAGTGCTGAAAAGAGGCTCCACGCGGTTATCGTCCACCGCTACTGTGCCAACTGTTTGGCCCACGAACATTCCGACGGAACCTGCCGCAATGGGGACCGATCAAAACATGCAATCAGGACCACCACACGCTTCTGCATAGGCACGACCGGCCAGTGCATTATCCCTCTTCGCAACATCGGCCACCTCCCTACTTTTAATTCACACATTACGAACCATCTCTCACGCTTTACTTTTCATCCAGACCAGATCCAATGTCAGCACTTCCACGCAGCGCAATTTCTTCTACATGCAGACGTACCCGAGGTACCTAGTCCTACCGAAGCCGAGTCCGCACGGAATCTATCCGCTACAGAGAGCTCAACGCCCTAAGATGCACCCCGATCACGGCAGCTGAAGCCTCTCCTGCTCCTGCCACCAGCCATAAGAAGGACGACAATGTTGCAATCCGAGTGATTGCAAGGGGGGCCGGAATGTTTACGTGAGGGGCCCATTGTACCCCCTCTGGCCACCGCGCTTCCGAAAGCTCAGCAGCTCTTGTGCTCCCGTATTTCGGGCTTCCGCGCACTGTCCATCTAGCGTGCTAATGCTCGCCCGCTCCCCGCTCTTCAGGGGGACACACTCTCCGCTCCGCTGTAATCTGCGGCCGTAATCCGGTGCTCATCGGCCCTCTGCAGCTTCCGCGCTCCGGGCTAGGGCTCGGGTTGCGAACTTCGCGATCGGCCGCCGTCGATCTCCCGCACTCACGTCAGCAAAGGAGAGCAGCTCTAGTTTTTAAGTGCATTGTTTAGTTATATGAATGCAGCCGAATAAAGCTGACTATTGCCCACGACGCCCCCGCTTTCTTCTTCTTTCGGTCCGTTTGGGTTTTCCTACTCTTCGTTCTGCGCCGTGGGAATACGTTTCCATCAATCCGCTACTTATTTTGGAGGACCTTTTCATACAAAAGGTTGTGACCTTTCATTGCACATTCCTAGTCAAATGTGGCATCTTCACTATATGAAATTAAATCGGATTTTTAAATATTATTTATGTATACTATGAAGCTGAATGCAAATAACCAAATCGCCGCCGCCGTCGCGGCTAATATTATTTGTGTAATTTAACTGTTTCTTCTGAGTTAAACCTCATATTGTTGGCCTTGTTATTACAACGTTTATTAAATGAAATTCTTTCCGTATAGAATAGGCGTATTTAATTTTTTTAATTTCATTCCAACTTGCTTACAAAATTGCAGCTGCTTAGTTTTTTGATCCGGCAACGCTTCACATTTTTCGTTTGCACCAATTAGTTGATACCCGATCAAGCTCTAATTTTTGTTATATAAAGTTTAAACGCTTACAAAATTATTAGCTTATGTTATTAATAGGCTTAGAACTAAATACACTTTGTTAAAATAAGCTTGTTCTTTATTAAGCCAAGGAATTCTCTAATAGATCGATGAACTTACAGAGTAGCAAATAATTCATTTCAAATAACAGTCTGCTCTGGATATTAAAGCGACGATAGCTCAATTCAATTGTGGTTATTTGATAAACATTTCCTCCAAGATTGTTATCTCCCAATATTAAACGTGTGTCCCACACAAAAGATTCAATAAATTTCGATGATTTAATGTACTCCCATTGCCCCACATGCTTTGTTACTTCAGGCTGACGTGCTGTGAGAACCATCGTCACTAGTTGACTCATTTCAGGATTAATGCAAGAAAACTGTGCAAAATGTTCACTTGTAGTTTCTAAGGCGAAATTTTCATAATATTTCGATATCATTCGAATGGACAGCAGAAAATCATCTGCATTTGTAAATCCATACTTGTGGGACAACCGAATAGTTTGAGCTTCATTAATATTTCCAATCAGGTAATCTATGGCTAAATGGAGAACCTTTTAAGAAATATTTTTTATTTTGCAATTATATTTATAGTTATATTCACCTCAGTAAATATTTCTTTATTATCAACGTTTCGTAATAAGTCCATTCTGTTCGATAAATTTTACGAATTTATTTAACGTAAAAGAGTTAATGTGTTGCCAATTTAGCTTATTTCAAGCTATATCTAGCCTATTTTATGGGCTTTTCTATAAAGGCCCGTTTACATCCACTCCCGCGTTCGATTCTTTTCGACTATTCATCCTCACAAAAGGATCCGTTTGTTGGGCAAGGGGTTTAAAAAGCTGTGATGCCAATATTTTTCTGAAAAAAAGGATTAAAGAAAAAAAACAGGTAAAAAGGCTGAAAAATTATGAGGGGATTCCTTGTCTATAACTTTTGTATGAAAATAATATTCAATATCGGGCTCATAAAAGAATGCAAGACGCACGAATGAATCTCATGTAATTGCTCGATGTACCTGCAGGCGGTGTTGCATTTGTTCTGCATCTATCGACTGGCTTGGTGGAACGACCATAAAAATATGTTTCCAAACCTATACAAAACCAGTTGCAACATTTTTTGTATACCAGCAACTAGCGCTGCATTTTCAGACGCTCGAAACTTAATAACAGACAAACGTTCTGTCATCTCCCTAAATTCGAAAAATATTAATTAAATGATGTTTCTACATAATAACATTAAAAATTAAAAACAATTATATTTATAAAATAAGAATCATAATAAGAATAATATATAATCAGTTACTTAAGAATAAATAATAATAAAAAAAACAAATTCAGCATACAATAACAGTCTCTTATTGAAACTTACACACACACATACGCAGACAAGACATTCGAATCACCATTTATTTTACTCGGTCTTCACTTCATTCATTTCAGAATGTGCCGTTTGAATTGAATGAATTGAAGTCGGCAACGCGCGCTTGCAAATACACGATCATTTCCGAACTCGCCGAATTCACTTCGTTCATTTTAACGCGAGTGTCTCATTTGCCGGTTTGAATGGTGTTATGCAGCCCTCTACTGTAAACCTGCGTGATTGGCGATGTTCTAGTCTTCTTGCTTAATTACGTTCGGCTCGTGTATCTTCTGATTGTTCTTGACGCAATTGCCTCATTCTTACACGCACATCAGTATGAATTTGCTGTATCTGTTCCTCTGTTCTTTCGTCTGCACTGCTTCTGCTTCGTAATATTCTAGAATTACTTGAGCTTCGGCTCAAATTAGCCCCTTTGCGTTTTGTTAGCATTTATTTTCTTAAAAAAACACATACACTGGCTCACATATCTCTGGATACACCTAGGAAAAAAAACTTTTCTGGATTTGGCGTTGAATTTCTCAGAAAGTATTATACATACCATTATAATTTTTCCACCATATTATGAACTGGAAAAATGTCTTTCAAATGCATTTATTTTTTTCATTTTCCGGCAAATACTTTACTTGTTAAGCCATTTTTAGCAAAAATACTCAAAAATGTGCATCCAGAAAAGTCTGGACACACTGACATTTAAGGGGTTATATACCTTTTTTTTTTTATAATCGAAAATTTTTTTTTGCTGATTCTTAAAGTACAACTCTTGAAGAACATTTTCCCAAATTTTCATAGAGATCCGACCAATAGTTCCATAGGAAAACAGCTTTTTGTGCCGCGGTTTGTCACACTTAACACACTCAACCTCGAACTTTAAATGCGATTATCTCGAAATCGTTTTTTTACAAAAGTGCCTTTGCGGTGACTACGATTCCGCAAGAACCATTTGATCGATCTGCTAAAATTGTTCGTAATGAATGTGCGGAGTTCGTGAACGATTCAGTTTTCAAGAAAAAATTTTTGTTTTTCAGATCAGAATTTTTGAATAAAATTGTTTGAGCAAAAAAAGGCAACTTTTTAAAAAAATCGTTACTGTTTACAGAAAATACGAGATATTCCAAAAAGGAATCGTTCACGAACAAGATACAACTTTATACTAATGAATTTTTTTCTGTTTTTTGATATCAGGAGGTCAGACCTTCAATCGTAGTCACCGCGACCCTCTAAAAAAAAATGGTTTTGGTAGAATCGCCATAACTCCGTTATTTATTTATAATTTTTTAAGAACAATAGCTTCCTTTTTTCTTCAAAAGATGTACTATCTATATATATTAACATTTTTGTAATAAAATTACTGCTACATATTTAAAAAAAAATCCAAAGTTTGCTCAATTTTTCCGCTGAAAAAGGTATATAACCCCTTAACTGTCAATATCATTAGAAGCTTATCGTATACATTTTTT
The DNA here is from genome assembly GCA_018151655.1 of Drosophila bocqueti. Classification (NCBI taxonomy): domain Eukaryota; kingdom Metazoa; phylum Arthropoda; class Insecta; order Diptera; family Drosophilidae; genus Drosophila; species Drosophila bocqueti. The sequence continues at coordinate 563,947 of JAECXF010000048.1, forward strand.
ATTTTTGCAGTGCACTTGAGGGCGTAGACCTGCCATGCAATTTATGTCATTTCTGTCATGATGGAGTCTAAAGGAAAGGAAATTTGTGCAGCCGAAAGAAAAATAATTATTAAATTAATTCTTGAGGGTAAAAGTGACCGTGAAGTTGGAAAAGCAGTTGGCAGAGCCTTACTTCACCGAGCCTACCTTCACCGGATCAATCATTTCCAAACCTCGAGCTGGTCGTCTTCGCCTTTTAACGAAGAGAGAGGAAAAAAAATGTATACAACTTGTAAGACAAAATCCTCGAATAACTGCCCATGAGCTAACTTTAAAGGTTAAAGCTCAGTATTCAGCAAATAAAGTTGTCACGCAGCGCAAAAATGTTTATTCTTTTGAAGTGTGACCGCTCTTTCTACTCGTTGCTCGGGATTTTTTGAGGGCCAATGATGCAGTCATACTTTGTTGACAACCGGCAAAATTTGAAACATCACACATTCATCTTTATATGATTTGTTTTAGATTAATAATTGTCCCAAAGCTATTCACATGCGCTCCGGCGGCGGCGCCTGCCTTGAACAGCTTATAGTACATGTCCAAAGAACTCGGATGATTGTATATAGGCTGTTTTAGGCATGGTGGGTGTTCCGTTCAGGGAGAAACATGATGGAACCAGTGCCCGTACCTATGAAGGAGAAGCTGTCCTGTGCCAGTTGCATAACAAGATGCAAAAGTGGATAATTTTCCCTTCGATAGTCCTGCATCCTTATTTTTAATTTTACTTTTTCTTCCCAGGTCTTTTAATGCAAATTCGTATAATTTCCCGATTCCCAATATATTGTATTTGCCTTTAGCTCAGTATCCAGCAAATAAAGTTGTCACGCAGCGCAAAAATGTTTATTCTTTTGAAGTGTGACCGCGCTTTCTACTCGTTGCTCGGCATTTTTTGAGGGCCAATGATGCAGTCATACTTTGTTGACAACCGGCAAAATTGGAAACATCACACACATTCATCTTTATATGATTTGTTTTAGATTATTAATTGTCCCAAAGCTATTGACATGCGTTCCGGCGGCTGCGCATGCCTTGGACTGCCCATAGTACATGTCTAAGGAACTCGGATGATTGTATATGGGCTCTTTTAGGCATGGGTGGGTGTTCCGTTCAGGGAGAAACATGATGGAACCAGTGCCCATACCCATGGAGGAGAAGCTATCCTGTGCCAATTGCATAACGAGATGCAAAAGTGGCCCATTTTTCCTTTCGATAGTCCTGCATCCTTATTTTTAATTTTACTTTATCGTCCCAGGTTTTTTAATGCAAATTCATATAATTTCCCGATTCCCAAAATATTGTAATTGCCTTTATCAAGTCAATCAGGACTGTATTGGCTTTTTTAATTCGACTTTTCCACGTATTTTTGTTCATTCCGGGATCCAAAGTTTGAAATATGTGAAGGGCATAGCGAGAGGCAAACATTGGAGAGCGTTTTATTAAAATATTTATTCTTTTTCGCTACGCGTTATGGAAATACTAAAACGCGCGCATCCAATAATCTGGTAACCCCATGCCACTTTCTAGTATTTTCAAACCTGTACTGGATACCACCCCTTGAAACAGACCTAGGTGACAAGCTGTTTCAAACTATTTGCCTCTCGCTCTCTCTCACTGCTTTGCAACAGTTTTCTTCTCTCTGGATACCATTTTCATCAATATTTCGAATTATTTCTGTTGCTCCAAACTATGTCAGTTACAGTTCTAGCCGAATGCCTGTCAAATAGACTTGCGAACAGGGAGTCTGAGACGAACGGCTGAGCTGTGCAAACGTGCATATTCGCCATCTGCAATCATAGAGGTTTTTCAACGCTTCTAGTTAAGGGGTTACACCACTGTAGAATTTTTTCAAAATCGAACATTTTTTTTTTATTGCTAAAGGTCATTTAGGGTCTTAAGGCTAAAAGATGAAGTCCGGGATAAATTTTTACATGCCTGAATTTCGAGTTCTGCCGCAGGACCTTTCACGATTTTACATACGATTTTACATCCACTGAAAACTTTAAACGCGTTTATCTCAAAACCACTTTTTTTGAGCTGGCCGGAAACATAACTCAAACAAATCTTTAGCGATCGATTCCAAATTTTTACAGTACGTTTGAAATTGTTGTCCGCAGGGAACTATGTAGGTGTTTTTTGAAAAAGTGAATAGTTTTTTTTTAATAAAAATGTGATGAATTTCATGGCCAAAGTGTGCATTTTTTTTTAAACTGTCGCCATTTTACGAAAAAATTAATTTAAAAAAAAACCCTACGTAGTTCCCTGGGGACATCAATATGGATTCAGAAAGTGTTTGGTTTTTTATTCTAGATCAAAAATTGTATTAAGATACGTTTCCGGCCGTGGACCCATCTGAGAAAAAACATGCCACCACAGAACTGCTGCGGAGTCACCATTTTTTTTTTTAATTACTTAAAATTTAGGTTTTTTTGTAGTTTAATATTGATATTATAAAAAACTTTTTACAGAATTTCAATAACTCCATTGGGTTTACCTACACAAATTTCGAAAATAAGCTTTTTTTTGTGTTTTACAGTGGTGTAACCCCTTAAAATCGAAAAAATAATGAACAATAACGAAAACGACAACGTTAACCCGACATACTTATATAAATATTTATATATATATATATGTATATATAAAATATATGGGGCGTTCCACGCAAAATTAGCCACCAAATTTGTTTTTCTTATATTTTTTTTTTTGGTTTATTACTTGAAAATATTCGATACGTATTTTTTTATTTCAATCTACTACTTGGAATTTTCGAGAAATAATTTTCTAAAGTTTCCCGTTTTTAAAAAAGATACTTTTTTCAACCGCATATACTGAGAAAACAATGAAGATACAAAAATTTGTCCAAGACATGAAACGTGCGCACTTTTTTTTTTAATGAAAAAAATTAAAATTTAATAAAAAATTTAAAAAATTTCAAATTTGGACCTAATTTTTTTTTTTTTAATTTTAAAAGGTAGCCTTAATGCTTGTGTAAATCCTGATTAAATTTCAGAGTGGAGAAATTAATACTTTCGGAGCAGTGAATTTTTGAATCACCGCTCGCGTGGTCACCGCTTTGGCGTGAACATAAAATACCTCGGGAACGTCTGCATTTCATATCGGCGTATGGACTCCAGTAATTGGAAGAATCCGGAGCAGTAGTCACTCGTGTGGAGAACGAGGAAATCCTTTGATCGGAGCAGAAGCAGTATCAGGAGCAGTCGGTTCACTGGAGGAGCAGTTGCTTGGATGCAACAAAGTGTGATGCCGACCGTGACACTTGAAGCACTTGTGGGCGCTTGTGCAATTACACGGAGTTGATGACCGCTTGCAAAGCAATTTAAGCACAACCGCTTTTTCTGGATATAAGATGTACGATCCTCTGTCGTCATCTGAAGGAAGCGTGGACATAAACGCACTGGATGGTTCTCTTTGGAACATAAATCGCATCTGTTGGGTATCGGAACGATCCTTGTACTGAAGGATTTCAGTAGTCGTGGCGCCACGTCAGAGGGTTTCGGTTCGGACGGATGGAGGCGTAACGTAGTAGGATGTATAGAATCTATGGCCTCTAGAGTTCTATGGCGCTCAGTCAGGAACGAATCAAGTTCTAGCCACGTAGGAATGTCGGTTTTTTTCGATATAGATTGCTCCCATAATGAGAGCGTCAGTTTTGGAAGCTTCGTGGAACACACATTCTCCAGGAGACAATTCCAATTATCCGTAGGAAGGCCGGACCAAATTATGGATGTGAGGCAATTTTGAATTGTATTTTACAGCTCTTTCAATTCTGCCGAAGATTCCTGTGCATTGGACTGTATGTTTAGTAATTTCTTCAGTTGGCTGTTTACCAGCGCTCGCTTGTTTTCGAAACGCTCAGATAGGTTTTTCCAGGCTGAGCGGAAACCATCGTTGGTGAGTGGCGAATTGGAAACTACGGAATGAGCTTCACCACTAGTCTTGGCATATAGATAGAACAACTTTTCAACAGGGGTCAGCGCATGATTGTCTATATAGACCGCTGTGAAAAGGTCTCGAAAAGTCGGCCAGCGAATGTAATCGCCCGAGAAAACTTCTGTTTCGCACGGAGGAAGCTGACAGCCAGACGGATAGGAATTTTAGGGGGGAACGGGTTGGATTTGAGCTGTTTTAGAAGCGATCGTCTCGATCTGTTCCATGAGCTTTGCGGCACACCTTTCGTAAATAAAATAGGCATACTCGTATTTTGCCTTTAGAGTAGATAAGGTGTTCCCCGTGCCCTCTAAGCCAACTGAAATTTGGCTTCGTACTCTTTCTCGACCTTATCCCATAGCGCTCGGACTTGGTCGAGATGAATTTGGCACGTGTACTTGGATAGACTTGGTGCTGCTGGATTGCAGACTCTGGACTCGAAGTGACTCAGACGGTCACAGGTCATCGTAAATTTATTTAAAATGCAGGAAGTCATTCTGTAGATATTTTACGAAATTTTACTGTCTGTATATATATATATTTATATATTTAGAATTATTTATTTGTGGAAGCAGGATTGGAATTTAGGAACCAATCGGAATATATAAAATTAAATTTAATTTAATTTAATAACGAATTAATTGAATAATATTCCCTCTGCTGCAAGAGGATTTACACTCATAAAGTGTGCACAAAAAAATCAGAAAAGAGCGTTTTTTCCCTTGAAAATCCAGGATCATAAAGAGGGCACTTTTTAGAGTCCGATATGAGTCTTTTCTGACTGTAAAATATGTGCTTTCACCCTCCGAATGAAGCAGTGAAAACCCTCTGAAAACGCACATAAAAGTTGCCTTTTCTGACACTTAAAATGCTCCAAAAAGAGCCTTTTATGTGCCCTTTTCAGGCACTTAATTTGCTCCAAAAAGGTACTTTTTTTACTCATTTGGGTTTGTACAAATTATCGAAAAAAATGTTTATTTATATATTTATACATTTCTTTTATTTTATATTTGACCTTAATAGTAATAAATGTGAACATAACTCGATGAATTCATATAAAAACATCTAATATAAAAATTAAACATAATTCTTAATTTAATATATGTATAATCTATTTTCTTTAACACGTCCGACTTCCAACTTCATTACGCGTAAACTAAAAATGTTGCATCATTTTCGAGCCGCAAGAATCTGCATTCCGTTATTCTACTTACCACAGCTCCGAAAACGCTCAGAAAAATGAGCTTTCTATGAGCCTATGTTTTTAAAGCACTGAAAGGGCTCCGAAAACGCTCTTATTTATGTGTTTACTCAGAAAACGCTCAGAAAAAAGATATTTTTATGAGCCTATGTTTTTGACGCACAGATTGGGCTCCGAAAACGCTCCTATTTATGTGTTTACTCATAAAACGCTCTGAAACTGTGCTCTTTTCAGACACATAATTCGGAGCGCTCATAACTTTGCATGCTGGGTAGGCCCGCTCCGGATAGAGCGAAGGAATGACAATAAATATATGTTTATTTAAATGTAGCTGAGCTCAGGATAGAGCTAGGGAGAGACAATAAATAATTAAGTTCGGCGATTCTGTGCCGTGATTTTGGGGATATATTTATTTATTTATAGGAGCTGTGGAGTGTATTTGTAGAATTTTGTAGTTGAACGTTGAGGAATTATTATAAATATATTTATTTTATAATTTGTGGGGTAAATTATTTAAATTATTAAAATACCCGTGCCGGAATATTTGTAAGTTTATATATTTAATTTAATTTTGTGTAAATTGCTTTTGGCGCTCGTAGATCAGTGGAGTGGACTGTATTGTATATCGGAGAGTGTAAATATGTAAATGCAAGCGCAACACAGTGAACGGTTAGTGTTTCGGAACTAGAAGTTTCACTGTGGCTTATAGCATACGTACACGTCCACACTTGTGGAGTTTGGAATGTTTATTTACTATTATTATCCAGGATACGAATATTTATTGCGTAAATTGTTGGTGCCGATTGTAGATAAGTGAAGTGGACTGTATGTATTTGTTGCACTTCCAGTCGGAATGGGCTAAAGGGCCATCGATGTATCGATAGGATTAGGGAGCGATACGGTTAGGGATGAGGGAGTTCAAAGAGCGAACCGGGAAAAAGGGAACGGTGGCGCCCCCTAGATCTCGGCCAGCTCTGTTTAAGAGAAAGGGATATTGAACTCTATCTCGATCGTTGCCCTGAGCGCCGAAACCAACGGTTTCCTGAAGGCGGATCTCAGGCAACGTAACGAGCCCATATAGGGAGGCGTAGACAGCGAGGGAATGTGTAGTGGAAAGAAGGAAATGAACGCGGGCGGCCGCAGTGCACTTAATCACTGAAACGAAAAGATTAAAAAACCGTGGCAGTGGGAAGACACTGGCCACGGCCCTTTTATTTTTGTTCCTGTGCTTACTTGTGGAGAGACACCGAAACCGCCGAAAGCATCCAGACGTAGCCGAGTCGCCGCCTCCTGAGGCAGTTTCCAGCAGCTATTCGCCATCGCCAATAAGGCCGAGCTTTCCGAGACGGATCCGGTGAGTCCGTTCCGAGTGCGGCTGCAGCCGCCCGGAAAAGGGGAGATTTTTGCTGTGGGTGCCGTAGCGACGCTTGACGGCAGGGGCCCGATTTCCGGCTTGCCACTGCAACCGCCACAGACGGTCCAATCCAGGCCACGCGCAATTTGGCGCAGCCTTTCCCGCCTTCAATCCGCCGCCCCTTGATCACGAATTGTCTTTTCGCCGCTTCGCCAATACTAAGCCGTCGCGGCCATTGGAACCGGCCGGCAAATTTTCATTCAAGTCCTTCGCTGCAATTAGAATTAAGTTATTTATTTTTAGTATAAGGCTTTGTTAGGTGTAAAATTTGTGTGTATAACTTTCTGTGATTTCCCGGACTTGTCCTCCGCGTCCCAAAACCCCTACCAGGGATTTGTGCAACACAAGTACTGAAATATAGAGAAAGAATTTGGTTTTGTTTAGTGATAGCACAAAACAAAGCCCCCCATCTATTTCTTTTGGAGCTCCAGTAGGGATAGTAGGTAGGATCTTGGGTTTCAACTAGGCCAGCTTGTGGCCAAATCTTGGTGCGGAGCGCCGCTTCTCCTCCGCCAAACAATAAAGTCGCAGGCTTGGCGCGAGCGCATCCCGGGTTTGGGTGATGGTCTCGCCGAGATCAGGATAGGGGAAACACGTAGAATAAGAACGGCCATGTTTAGAGTAGATCTCACCTGAAATTTATAAAGTATTAAAATCACGAAATATGAACGTTGAGTAAGCCGTTTTACCTGGGGGAGATGGGCCGATCGCGAGATCGCCAGGAATAGGCTCAGGTCCGCCGGAGATGGGTGATGCCCCAAGATGACCAGGAGGCATCACTAGGTAGGGTGGGTGCGTCGTGGCGACACCATCAATGCCACCAATTCGGTTCCGCCAGTGTCCGTGTAGTTTGTTTGTTCTGTTTACATTTTTTTTGTAGAGGACTCAGAAATCCCTGGATTTCGAGGCCATAGGGGCTGCAGCGGACAATCTGCTGGGAGTAGATCCAGCTCAAAAGACGGTCCGCTTGCAGGACACTCCCTTGGATTCTACTGTCCAGTCGGCGGTGAATCTCGCCCTGGCTCAGGCAGGAGAGACGTACCGCAAGTCCCAGAGTGCCGGGATCGAGCAGAGCTTGCGGGACGAGATGCGGGCGGGCTTTCTGGAAATGATGCAGCTGATGAACCAGGTGCTAAGACCGGCCATCCAGCAGCAGCAAGGGCCAGCAGGACAACAGCAGGAGCCATTGCAAGCAGGACGTCCGCAGCAGCCAATTCCAGGGAGACCTCCGATGGAGACGGCCAGGTCATCTCACGGAGCAGTATCCCGACATCCCCGGACAGATCAAGCAGCAAGCGGACCACCACGGGTCCCGCCGAAAACGCCCAGGAGGGCACAGGATCTCGTGGGGAGCGATAGCAGCAGTCCAGGCTGGCTCACGGAGGCCGAGGAGCGGCGGCGAGACGACGGCGGAGGTCAGCACTGGCGCGTGGAGGACCGCAGAGCTGGCGAGTTCCGGGATGAGCGGCTGTACGCTAACTGGGATGCGGGAGGCAGTTCCCACAGCACGAGGGTGGACCGGTGGAACATCTCGTTCAACGGCGAGGACGAGAGGAACCACGTCGAGGGCTTCTTGTTCCGGTTGGAGTTCCTGCAGAGGCAAACGCGCTGCCCGTGGCAAGAAGTCCTGAGGAACTTCCACACCCTGCTGTCAGGAAGGGCTTTGGAGTGGTACTGGCTCCACGTGCAGCAGCACCGGCTGGACCATTGGAACCAACTACGCCGAGCTCTGTTGGATAGGTTCCAGAGCCATGAAACGGAACACCAGCGGATGCATTAGCTTCTGGAGCGGGAGCAGCAGACAGGGGAGAGCGTGGACGACTACCTGCACGCCATGCAGACCCTTGCTTCTCGCCTGAAAAAGCCAATGCCAGAGCGGCATTTGGTAAAGGTGATGAAGAAGGGTTTGAGAGAGGGGATCGCACGGTATGTGTACGCGATGGAACTGCTCACCGTGGACGAGTTGCGGCAGGAAAGCGTAGAGGTGGAGCGCAGCTTCGGACGCAGGAGCCGCACCGCATACTCGGCCCCGATGCGCTTCTAGACCGGAACAGGGGACCGGAACAGGGTCAGCGAGGTATTCGCACCAGAGCCAGGAGAAGACGAGGACCCACCTCGGGAAGTAGAGGAAGTGCGAGCAGGGCCGCGGAATCCATTCCGAGCAGGATGCTGGAATTGCGGAGCCATGGGGCACGGGATCCGGGACTGCGAGCAGGAGTTAAGGAAAATATTTTGCTTCCGATGCGGGAAAGCCGACATCGTCGCTCCGAAATGCCCGAACTGCTCGGGAAACGGATGGCTGGGCGATCCGAGAGCGGGAGGACCTCGCCCAGAGAGGAACCCCGCGATGTAAGAGAGCTAGAGATAGAACAAATAGGTAGTAACTTGAATAAGACAATTAGTTTAAGATATTTACCCTACGAAGAGCGCATGCGGAAATACTTAGAAGTACGAAGCCGGATTTTCGAGCAACACCAGCTGGGTGGGATGCGCAAAGTCTCCCGAACAGTGCGGAAAGCCCGAGATCGGTTCAGCCAGCGTCGGGAAAAACGCAGAGAAGTCGTCGCAGCGGTCAAGCGGGGCGGCAACCACGATCCCAGACCCTTTGCCGACATTAAGATCCTGAGCCAGCAACTGACGGGATTGTTGGACACGGGAGCGAGTGTCAGTTTGCTTGGCAAAGGTGGCAGGGAACTCCTGGATGCGTTGGGTGTGCCTGTCCAGAGGTACTTCTCGGTGGTGCGGACTGCCTCAGGCGACGATTGGTCGATCATCGCGAGAGTAAATTTACCTGTGGAGTACAAGGGGAAGGTAGAAAACATTCTTTTTTATCTTTGTCCATACCTGGAGCAGCCGGCGTATTTTGGCGTCGATTTCTGGCGGGCGTTTGGCCTGGCTCCAGCGGTGGTGGGCCACATCCCTGCTCGAGGCGTGAAGAAGGCCGAGGAAATCCATGCCAGGGAAATGGAGCACTATTCCGAGCAGGAAGACGATGACGAGGAGAAGGCGGATCCCGAAGGCTGGACGCTATCCGAAGCGGAATCACGGGAGCTGGACGAAATCAAGGAGAGGTTCCTTACTTTCGAGAGTGATGGCTTGGAAACCACTAGCCTGGAGAAGCACGTCATCGAGCTGGTAGAAGGCGCGAAGATATTTAAGGATCGGCCCTATCCGATGTCTCCAGCGAAGCAGAAGGTAGTAGAGGATGAGGTCGACAAGATGCTGGCGCTGAGGGTCATCGAGGAGAGCAAAAGCCCGTGGAGCAACAGGACGACGGTGGTGTCAAAGCATGGAAAGGACAGGTTCTGCTTGGATGCCAGGAAACTGAACGAAGTTACCATCAAAGACGCTTACCCCTTGCCTAGTATCGATGGGATCCTGTCCAGAATCGATCAGACGCACTACATCTCCAGCGTGGACTTGAAGTTCGCGTTCTGGCAGATTGAACTGGACGAGAAAAGCAAGGAGTTGACGGCGTTCACAGTTCCTGGCCGGCCGCTATACCAGTTCCGAGTGATGCCGTTCGGACTCTGCAATGCGGCGCAAAGGTTGGTGAGGCTTATGGATAGAGTAATCCCAGCCGAGATTCGATCCAACGTGTTCGTATATTTGGATGATCTCCTGATATTGGCACCGGACATCGAGACGCACTTCCGGTACCTGCGACGAGTGGCCGAATGCCTAAGGGAAGCAGGGTTAACGATCGGCTTGAACAAGTCGAAATTCTGTTTCAAGTCTTTGACTTACCTGGGGTTCATCGTAGGTGGAGGGCTTCTGCAAATGGATCCCGGTAGAGTGGCGGCAATCAGGAGGATGCCAGAGCCGAGGACGATGAAGGAGGTGCGGGCATTTCTAGGCACAGCTGGCTGGTATCGGCGATTCGTGAGGAACTTCGCGACGCTAGCGGCACCGCTCACGGAGGCACTCAAGAAAACTGGGAACGCAAAGTTTTCTTTGAGTCCGGAGGCGCAGCTGGCCGTTGAGGCATTGAAGATGGCACTCACCACCGCCCCAGTCCTAGTGCACGCCGACTTCAAGCGGCACTTCTACATCCAGTGCGACGCGTCACATATCGGAGTTGAAGCGGTTCTTTTCCAGAAGGACGAGGAAAACCAGGAGCAGCCGATAGCCTTTTTCTCGGCCAAGATGAACAAGCACCAGGTGAATTTCACCGTCACCGAGAAACAGTGCCTTGCAGCTCTCCTGGCGATCCGGAAGTTCCGTCCGTATGTGGACGGCATGCCATTTACGTGCATCACGGACCACGCAAGCCTGAAATGGCTGATGTCCATGAAGGACCTCTCGGGACGCCTGGCCAGATGGTCTTTGCAGCTGCAGGGCTTCAATTTCAGCATCGAGCACCGGAAAGGCAGCGAAAACGTGGTGGCAGACACGCTTTCACGATGCGTGGAGGAGATCTCCGTGGATCCGACGGCGTTGCTGGGTTTCGAGACCACCGAGTTTGCTGGAGATGAGTACCAGGAGTTAGTCCAAGAGGTGCAGGAGAACTTGGATAACTTACCAGATCTCAGGATAGAGGAAGGTCTCAGCTTCAAGCGAGTCTCCCCGGCGACTGTGGACGACGAAGTGGAAGGATCTGCGTGGAAGCTGTGGATACCGCAGAGTCTGACCCACAGCCTGGTTGAGCGAGCCCACACAGATCCAACGGCAGCTCATGGCGGAGTGGCGAAGACGCTGGAGATCTTGCGGCGGCAGTTCTATTGGCCTGGGATGGCGATTCAGGTGCGCGAGTTTGTCCGCGGATGCCAGGTGTGCAAGGAGTCGAAAGCCCCAAACCATAGGATGATGGTCGGGATCGGCGAGCGTGTACAGACGGAGCGACCCTTCCAGAAGCTGTACGTCGATTTCCTTGGCAAATATCCCAGTTCCAAGAAGGGGCATGCATGGATATTCATCGTGGTGGACCATTTCTCCAAGTATACGTTCTTGAAGGCCATGAGGGAAGCAACCGCCTCGAATGTAGTGGATTTCCTCATGAACGAGGTCTTCTACAAATTTGGAGTGCCCGAAGTCGTGCACTCGGACAATGGACGGCAGTTCACATCGAAGATCTTCGAAGAAGCGATGGAGAGCTTTGGAGTCCGGCATCTGAAGACGCCAATCTACTTCCCACAGAGCAACGCAGCGGAAAGGGTGAACCGCAGCGTTTTGGCAGCAATCCGTGGGTTCCTGGAGGGCGATCATCGGGAGTGGGATGCTTACCTTCCGGAAATCGAAGTGTCCATCCGAAACGCCATCCACTCGGCTACGGGCGAAGCACCGTTCTTCAAGGTATTCGGACATCACATGTTCCTGCACGGTTCCAGCTATCACCTGGCGAGGAAGCTGCAGTCGCTGTGCGATCACGAGCTGGCCGGGATGGCCACGGCAGACAAACTGCGAGTGGTGCAGGAGAAAGTGCGCAAGAGTCTGGAGACCTCGTATGAGCGTAGTCGCCAGAGATACGACCAGAGGGCCCGAGTGTTCGCCGCAAAGCCAGGCCAAGAGGTGTATCGCCGGAACTTCGTTCTCAGTGATTTCGGGAGGCAGTTCAACGCTAAGTTCGCCAAGAAGTTCCTGAAGGCCAGAGTGGTGAAGGCAGTGGGCGGCAACGCATACGAGCTGGAAGACCTGCAGGGCCGAAGGTTGGGCGTCTACCATGCCAAGGACATCCGCATCTGACCTGGAAGTAATTAGACACAAAGTATACAAGGACGCTACATGAGTATAAGCTGTAATACTTCCCGTAAGGCGTGGGCCCCGCGTTGGGCACCGTGCCAAAACTACTCCGTAGGTCAATGCCGACGAAGTCACCAAGCTATCCAAATGCTCCCAATGATTTCGTCGAGACGCACCTCTCTAAATCCTTGGGTGGTGTTGCATTTCCAGTCGGAATGGGCTAAAGGGCCATCGATGTATCGATAGGATTAGGGAGCGATACGGTTAGGGATGAGGGAGTTCAAAGAGCGAACCGGGAAAAAGGGAACGGTGGCGCCCCCTAGATCTCGGCCAGCTCTGTTTAAGAGAAAGGGATATTGAACTCTATCTCGATCGTTGCCCTGAGCGCCGAAACCAACGGTTTCCTGAAGGCGGAACTCAGGCAACGTAACGAGCCCATATAGGGAGGCGTAGACAGCGAGGGAATGTGTAGTGGAAAGAAGGAAATGAACGCGGGCGGCCGCAGTGCACTTAATCACTGAAACGAAAAGATTAAAAAACCGTGGCAGTGGGAAGACACTGGCCACGGCCCTTTTATTTTTGTTCCTGTGCTTACTTGTGGAGTGACACCGAAACCGCCGAAAGCATCCAGACGTAGCCGAGTCGCCGCCTCCTGAGGCAGTTTCCAGCAGCTATTCGCCATCGCCAATAAGGCCGAGCTTTCCGAGACGGATCCGGTGAGTCCGTTCCGAGTGCGGCTGCAGCCGCCCGGAAAAGAAGAGATTTTTGCTGTGGGTGCCGTAGCGACGCTTGACGGCAGGGGCCCGATTTCCGGCTTGCCACTGCAACCGCCACAGACGGTCCAATCCAGGCCACGCGCAATTTGGCGCAGCCTTTCCCGCCTTCAATCCGCCGCCCCTTGATCACGAATTGTCTTTTCGCCGCTTCGCCAATACTAAGCCGTCGCGGCCATTGGAACCGGCCGGCAAATTTTCATTCAAGTCCTTCGCTGCAATTAGAATTAAGTTATTTATTTTTAGTATAAGGCTTTGTTAGGTGTAAAATTTGTGTGTATAACTTTCTGTGATTTCCCGGACTTGTCCTCCGCGTCCCAAAACCCCTACCAGGGATTTGTGCAACACAAGTACTGAAATATAGAGAAAGAATTTGGTTTTGTTTAGTGATAGCACAAAACAAAGCCCCCCATCTATTTCTTTTGGAGCTCCAGTAGGGATAGTAGGTAGGATCTTGGGTTTCAACTAGGCCAGCTTGTGGCCAAATCTTGGTGCGGAGCGCCGCTTCTCCTCCGCCAAACAATAAAGTCGCAGGCTTGGCGCGAGCGCATCCCGGGTTTGGGTGATGGTCTCGCCGAGATCAGGATATGGGAAATACGTAGAATAAGAACGGCCATGTTTAGAGTTAGATCTCACCTGAAATTTATAAAGTATTAAAATCACGAAATATGAACGTTGAGTAAGCCGTTTTACCTGGGGGAGATCGCGAGATCGCCAGGAATAGGCTCCGGTCCGCCGGAGATGGGTGATGCCCCAAGATGACCAGGAGGCATCACTAGGTAGGGTGGGTGCGTCGTGGCGATACCATCAATGCCACCAATTCGGTTCCGCCAGTGTCCGTGTAGTTTGTTTGTTCTGTTTACATTTTTTTTGTAGTGATGGGAGTTGTTGTGTGTGAGACGTCCGATTAATATCGGTGTTTGTTTATAGTGCGGACTGCGGGCATCGGGTCAAAACCCGCCCTGAGACAACTGAGCTAGTCCGGCATTGCCCAATAAAAAAGCAGTTCCGTAACATATTGGACATATGTATGTGCGTAGGTGTAGGAAGTGGAAATAAATGCAAGCGGATCACAGCGAACGAAGAGAAATTCGAATTTGGAAGTTTCACTGTGGCTTAAGGCATATATTTAAACATACACTTTTTGAATGTTGAATTCGCGGAAAATTAATATAAATTAATTGCGATTCGGACTTGGAAGCTGCCGTAGTGTCGGATCAGTCGGACTCGGATTTAGACAAAAATCATAAAAATGACCGGCAGCAAAGTAAAATGTTTACTTATCTAGTGCGGTGTTAAAGCCACCGGAACTGCTGGAGATATAATTATCCGGCTCGAAGGACCAAATGTTCGGAGGGGGATGGCTTAAACCTGCACACTCGATAAATAAAACACGGAAGATAACTTTTTCGGGGTGTTACGCGACGTGCGTCTTTATTTGTGGAATCGGAAATTAGAACTAAATACAAGAAGAAACCTTAAAATTATCTTGGGGAGAGCGGACTAGGAGCTCGATGCACAAAAGTGCAGTGGGAGAGGGAGAGAGAGAGCGAGTGCACTGGATCACACTGCCTCCGGAAAATAAGCGCCCTTTTGGCGTGAACAAATATTTTCAAGTAATAAACCGAGAAAAAAATATAAGAAGGAAAAAAAAATTTGGTGGCTAATTTTTTCGTGGAACGCCCCATATAATTGATATATACATTGTACATATATATAAATATTTATATAAGTATGTCGGGTTAACGTTGTCGTTTTCGTTATTGTTCATTATTTTCTCGATTTTAGCTAGTAGCGTTGAAAATCCTCTATGATTGTTGGTGGCTAATTTTGCGTGAAACGTCCCATATATATAAAATTCTATGTCGTCGTGTTTGACATAAAACTCCTCCGAAACGGCTCGACCGATTCTCAGGTCTGAGAATGGGCTAACATCTATTTTTTGCGCCCCTACGTGATTAGGGTAGTCCGATCCTAGAGCTTTAGTCGCTGCCTGTCGACTGTCCGATTAGAAATTTCGAATCTATCGATGTGGTAGCCACGAAATTTCCATCAAGTTTAGTGTTGGTTTTGCAGAGGAAGTGGTTTCTGTGGCACGCCTGTACATTTTTTTTTGTGAGGTAGATTCAAGTTTCAAAGTGATTTAATTAGTTATATTCATATGTGCTTTTTAAAGCAAAAAATGCCAACAAAATGCGAAGGGGCTAATTTAAGCCGTAGCTCAAGTAATTCTAGAACATTACGAAGCAAAAGAGACGAAAGAACAGAGGAACAGATTCAGCAACTTAATACTGATGTTGATATTATGCTCATTCAAAAGTCTTAATTGGTGCTATGGACAAGGAATGCCCGCATTGTCATGCTCTCAAATTCACAAATGAACCAGCCGGGATGTGTTGCGCGTCTGGGAAGGTGCAACTACCTGATATTGAAACACCACCTGAACCATTGAATGGTTTACTTATCGGCACGGATTAAGATTTGTTTATAAATGAAACCGCCAGTATTACTGTTTAGTTAATTTATTGGTTAATTTCAGACACTCGATTTGATTATGTCGACACCGATGAGTACGATTTATTTGAGAAGCAAAACGTGACTAAACTAAGCTTTGGCGGTGAGCACGCCATACGATTAAGCTATCTTAAGAAGTAAACAAGTTACAGTTAGGAATTATGGAAAAGGACTGGGCAAGCTCGAACAGCGGTGGCATGCTTGCATTGATATCGCTGATAAGCTCCGCTGAAGCGGCGAACAATGCAGAATGTAAACAAAGATAAAGGGTGTCTTGTTCGCGCGCATACACAGGGTGTCTCGTTCCGGCCCCCCTGAACGGTTGTTTAGCACAGAGGCAGTACGGCGATCCTGGCAATGGGGCGTTTATATGAGCCGTGGGCAGCCTTCACTGTGACGACCCGGACGTGAAGAGATGTCAGGTATTCCATATGCCACCGTTTCCAGAAACCTTGGACCATGACTTGCAGCTGATTCCACCTCTCCAATCGATTTAATTGCATATCCAGACAACAGGGTTCAGGCAATGCAGTATACGGAGATCCAGTCAAGAAATGAGCAGGCGTCAGTGGATCCAAAGAATTATCCCCACTTGGACACAGAGGGCGTGAATTCAGGATAGCTTTAATTTGGGTCAGGACAGTCGAGAGCTCCGCAAATGTTATAGCCTTGGATCCAAGTATCCGAAGTACACGCGATAGAGAGATGTGCCTCGTTCAATATTGAGCGGGGTTACAATCGCCTGGCGAGACATAGCCATTTTCTCAAATAGTCAGGCAGCAATCAGGGCAAGGCAGAGTAAACGACTGTTAGGTAGCTACAATAGCAAGAGGACCAAGGACTGTTTGGAGTTGAGCAAAGGATCTCTCCGAATAGTCACGGATTTTCTGACTGGGCACTGCAGACTGCGCAAGCATATGTAAATTAATGTAGTTCGGGTGTTACAGGGGGGATCCCTCGCCGCGGTCACTACTATTGCCGGTTGGCCGATGATCTCCAGAAGCCCCTCGTACAAGGGCGGAGGGCGGTAAAATCACTTGAAGATTTACGACGATTACGTTGGGAAGATGACTGTCTTCCTTTGGGCTTCTGGCCTAGGGACTCAGATAGCTATTGTCAAATATAATAATAACGACAGATTGTCGGATTTGTTTTTATGAGCTTGTGCTCTTTATTCTTGGGTTGTCCAAAACGAACTGCTTAAAATCTAACAAAGGAAAAGCTTCATAGCGGCCTCTGCTAAAGTGCAGAGCTTTGCCGGCTATGCTCGAGCTTCCGGCCAAACGCTTGGTCAGCAATTTGACCGGAGCTGGTGAGCGGACGATCAGTCCGGTTAACTTAGTTAGCTACTCCCCCCTCTAGATTGAGGCCGCTCTCGGCCGACCCTATTTAGGAGAGAACTTCCTTAAGTTGAACTGTGGATTTTCTGACCCTCTTGGCTCGCTGGCAGGTTAGGCCGATGCAGATAAGAGCGCAGAAAATTGCTCCTGCAATTAGCGCTATCTGACTTAGTCGGTATCCGTCGACGTCTTTCTCGAATTTCCTGATCTGCTCCAAATTCTTTTCACTCAAGCGGTGAAGGTATGGGAGGCTCAGGATCTCGTGTTTCATCGAGATATTAAGGACAGGGGAGTTAGCTAGTCCCGGTGCCCTCTTCTGGGACCATGTCGTGAATTGTGAAGACGGTCTCATTGACCATAGCACTCTCAATGAATGTTATTAAGTGCGTGCCTCTAATGTGGATGTTTGTTCCATTATCCACGCGCACGAGTGCTGGTCTATCATTGATGATGATTATTCCTTCGGCGACATAATTGATCGGATGTAGGTCGCTCTGCTGTGTGTTGCAATGTGCCATGCCTCCAGCGTGGAGTTCTTGGGCACACGAGCTCACAGAAGATAACTGGCAAAACGTCGCCCCGGGTGATCTGGAGCAGTTCTCCAGTTCTCCACTTTATCCTCTAACCTTAACACCGTATCACTTCCACTTGGAAGACGGTGATCTTATTACAGGCCATAATAATCTTGGGGAATTTTATAATGAAATGCAAAATGTTAAGGGATTGTAAAACTTTCACGGACGCAACGGACAAAATTTCCCTTATGGGGGTGTTGGTGGGCTCCTCGCCCCAAACATTCTCCAAATCTGCATGGTCCAGGAAGACTGGACTAACTACGTTAATTTTTGCGAGTGTGATTGTATGCAAAAGGTTCTGAAGTTCCATAACAATGATTCTATTTCGTGTTAATAGCATTTCGTAAAGATGGCCTGTATCGATTTGCGCATTTTTGGAAACCTTTAAAAGTTGATTGACAGTGTCGGTAAGTTCGTTAATTCGAACTTGTGTTTTAGTATTGATTTCGATTTGGCTATTATCTGCATTAATTAGTATTGCTTCGGTGAACTTTATCTACTCAAAGTCTTTGGCGTCAGGTGTCCCTGCGACAACCTTTAACGCAGTTCCCAAGAAGTCTAGGCTCCTTACCACTCTGTGATGCACGCTCAACGAGTCAAGCATGTCACGAAGGTGAGCGATGTCAATGCTCAGGAGCTTCTTTATGTGGGACTGGGGGAACATATTGACCATACTGTCGGTTTCGTCAATTACTCGCCTATACTTATAGAGGTTAGCCGATTGTCTAACGTAGGCAAATTCCTCCCAGACTAAGACCTTACCGTCAATGACGGGAATATAATTTGCTTGGGTGTAATCTGTGATATGGGCCGATGTCACGGCCAGGAGACAAAGTAGAAGCGTTGGAAACGACCTGTAATTTGTGTGATTAATTAATACATGTTCGGAATGGAGTTGCCCACCACCAATAATAGTAAAAAGATGTACAAAATTATGCCGAGTGGCTACGAATAATAAAAACTATGCCAAGTGGATATGGGTAATGAAAATATAAGTAAAAAATTATTCCGAGTAGCAATGGATAATGGAACCTAAGCCAATTGGCCAAGTGGCTAAAAAATAAAAAAAACGTATGCCAAGTGGCTAAAAATAAAAAACATATGCCAAGTGGCTATAAATGAAAAGAATGAAAAAACTCCGGGGGAACCGCAACTGGGCTCTGTTCGGGTTACCTGAGGTTGTCTTTGTGGACCACCCTCCACAGAGCGAGTGCACTGGATCACACTGCCTCCGGAAAATAAGCGCCCTTTTGGCGTGAACAAATATTTTCAAGTAATAAACCGAGAAAAAAATATAAGAAAGAAAAAAAAAATTGGTGGCTAATTTTTCGTGGAACGCCCCATATAATTGATATATACATATGTACATATATATAAATATTTATATAAGTATGTCGGGTTAACGTTGTCGTTTTCGTTATTGTTCATTATTTTCTCGATTTTAGCTAGTAGCGTTGAAAATCCTCTATGATTGTTGGTGGCTAATTTTGCGTGAAACGTCCCATATATATAAAATTCTATGTCGTCGTGTTTGACATAAAACTCCTCCGAAACGGCTCGACCGATTCTCAGGTCTGAGAATGGGCTAACATCTATTTTTTGCGCCCCTACGTGATTAGGGTAGTCCGATCCTAGAGCTTTAGTCGCTGCCTGTCGACTGTCCGATTAGAAATTTCGAATCTATCGATGTGGTAGCCACGAAATTTCCATCAAGTTTAGTGTTTTTAAATAAAAAAAAATTTTGTGAAATTTTTTTTGTTGGTTTTGCAGAGGAAGTGGTTTCTGTGGCACGCCTGTACATTTTTTTTTTGTGAGGTAGATTCAAGTTTCAAAGTGATTTAATTAGTTATATTCATATGTGCTTTTTAAAGCAAAAAATGCCAACAAAATGCGAAGGGGCTAATTTAAGCCGTAGCTCAAGTAATTCTAGAACATTACGAAGCAAAAGAGACGAAACAACAGAGGAACAGATTCAGCAAATACTGATGTTGATATTATGCTCATTCAAAAGTCTTAATTGGTGCTATGGACAAGGAATGCCCGCATTGTCATGCTCTCAAATTCACAAATGAACCAGCCGGGATGTGTTGCGCGTCTGGGAAGGTGCAACTACCTGATATTGAAACACCACCTGAACCATTGAATGGTTTACTTATCGGCACGGATTAAGATTTGTTTATAAATGAAACCGCCAGTATTACTGTTTAGTTAATTTATTGGTTAATTTCAGACACTCGATTTGATTATGTCGACACCGATGAGTACGATTTATTTGAGAAGCAAAACGTGACTAAACTAAGCTTTGGCGGTGAACACGCCATACGATTAAGCTATCTTAAGAAGTAAACAAGTTACAGTTAGGAATTATGGAAAAGGACTGGGCAAGCTCGAACAGCGGTGGCATGCTTGCATTGATATCGCTGATAAGCTCCGCTGAAGCGGCGAACAATGCAGAATGTAAACAAAGATAAAGGGTGTCTTGTTCGCGCGCATACACAGGGTGTCTCGTTCCGGCCCCCCTGAACGGTTGTTTAGCACAGAGGCAGTACGGCGATCCTGGCAATGGGGCGTTTATATGAGCCGTGGGCAGCCTTCACTGTGACGACCCGGACGTGAAGAGATGTCAGGTATTCCATATGCCACCGTTTCCAGAAACCTTGGACCATGACTTGCAGCTGATTCCACCTCTCCAATCGATTTAATTGCATATCCAGACAACAGGGTTCAGGCAATGCAGTATACGGAGATCCAGTCAAGAAATGAGCAGGCGTCAGTGGATCCAAAGAATTATCCCCACTTGGACACAGAGGGCGTGAATTCAGGATAGCTTTAATTTGGGTCAGGACAGTCGAGAGCTCCGCAAATGTTATAGCCTTGGATCCAAGTATCCGAAGTACACGCGATAGAGAGATGTGCCTCGTTCAATATTGAGCGGGGTTACAATCGCCTGGCGAGACATAGCCATTTTCTCAAATAGTCAGGCAGCAATCAGGGCAAGGCAGAGTAAACGACTGTTAGGTAGCTACAATAGCAAGAGGACCAAGGACTGTTTGGAGTTGAGCAAAGGGTCTCTCCGAATAGTCACGGATTTTCTGACTGGGCACTGCAGACTGCGCAAGCATATGTAAATTAATGTAGTTCGGGTGTTACAGGGGGGATCCCTCGCCGCGGTCACTACTATTGCCGGTTGGCCGATGATCTCCAGAAGCCCCTCGTACAAGGGCGGAGGGCGGTAAAATCACTTGAAGATTTACGACGATTACGTTGGGAAGATGACTGTCTTCCTTTGGGCTTCTGGCCTAGGGACTCAGATAGCTATTGTCAAATATAATAATAACGACAGATTGTCGGATTTGTTTTTATGAGCTTGTGCTCTTTATTCTTGGGTTGTCCAAAACGAACTGCTTAAAATCTAACAAAGGAAAAGCTTCATAGCGGCCTCTGCTAAAGTGCAGAGCTTTGCCGGCTATGCTCGAGCTTCCGGCCAAACGCTTGGTCAGCAATTTGACCGGAGCTGGTGAGCGGACGATCAGTCCGGTTAACTTAGTTAGCTACTCCCCCCTCTAGATTGAGGCCGCTCTCGGCCGACCCTATTTAGGAGAGAACTTCCTTAAGTTGAACTGTGGATTTTCTGACCCTCTTGGCTCGCTGGCAGGTTAGGCCGATGCAGATAAGAGCGCAGAAAATTGCTCCTGCAATTAGCGCTATCTGACTTAGTCGGTATCCGTCGACGTCTTTCTCGAATTTCCTGATCTGCTCCAAATTCTTTTCACTCATGCGGTGAAGGTATGGGAGGCTCAGGATCTCGTGTTTCATCGAGATATTAAGGACAGGGGAGTTAGCTAGTCCCGGTGCCCTCTTCTGGGACCATGTCGTGAATTGTGAAGACGGTCTCATTGACCATAGCACTCTCAATGAATGTTATTAAGTGCGTGCCTCTAATGTGGATGTTTGTTCCATTATCCACGCGCACGAGTGCTGGTCTATCATTGATGATGATTATTCCTTCGGCGACATAATTGATCGGATGTAGGTCGCTCTGCTGTGTGTTGCAATGTGCCATGCCTCCAGCGTGGAGTTCTTGGGCACACGAGCTCACAGAAGATAACTGGCAAAACGTCGCCCCGGGTGATCTGGAGCAGTTCTCCAGTTCTCCACTTTATCCTCTAACCTTAACACCGTATCACTTCCACTT
The DNA here is from genome assembly GCA_018151655.1 of Drosophila bocqueti. Classification (NCBI taxonomy): domain Eukaryota; kingdom Metazoa; phylum Arthropoda; class Insecta; order Diptera; family Drosophilidae; genus Drosophila; species Drosophila bocqueti. Next base: position 585,619 of record JAECXF010000048.1, read on the forward strand.
GGAAGACGGTGATCTTATTACAGGCCATAATAATCTTGGGGAATTTTATAATGAAATGCAAAATGTTAAGGGATTGTAAAACTTTCACGGACGCAACGGACAAAATTTCCCTTATGGGGGTGTTGGTGGGCTCCTCGCCCCAAACATTCTCCAAATCTGCATGGTCCAGGAAGACTGGACTAACTACGTTAATTTTTGCGAGTGTGATTGTATGCAAAAGGTTCTGAAGTTCCATAACAATGATTCTATTTCGTGTTAATAGCATTTCGTAAAGATGGCCTGTATCGATTTGCGCATTTTTGGAAACCTTTAAAAGTTGATTGACAGTGTCGGTAAATTCGTTAATTCGAACTTGTGTTTTAGTATTGATTTCGATTTGGCTATTATCTGCATTAATTAGTATTGCTTCGGTGAACTTTATCTACTCAAAGTCTTTGGCGTCAGGTGTCCCTGCGACAACCTTTAACGCAGTTCCCAAGAAGTCTAGGCTCCTTACCACTCTGTGATGCACGCTCAACGAGTCAAGCATGTCACGAAGGTGAGCGATGTCAATGCTCAGGAGCTTCTTTATGTGGGACTGGGGGAACATATTGACCATACTGTCGGTTTCGTCAATTACTCGCCTATACTCATAGAGGTTAGCCGATTGTCTAACGTAGGCAAATTCCTCCCAGACTAAGACCTTACCGTCAATGACGGGAATATAATTTGCTTGGGTGTAATCTGTGATATGGGCCGATGTCACGGCCAGGAGACAAAGTAGAAGCGTTGAAAACGACCTGTAATTTGTGTGATTAATTAATACATGTTCGGAATGGAGTTGCCCACCACCAATAATAGTAAAAAGATGTACAAAATTATGCCGAGTGGCTACGAATAATAAAAACTATGCCAAGTGGATATGGGTAATAAAAATATAAGTAAAAAATTATTCCGAGTGGCAATGGATAATGGAACCTAAGCCAATTGGCTAAAGGTAATGAGTAATAATAAAAACTTATGCCAAGTGGCTAAAAATAAAAAACATATGCCAAGTGGCTATAAATGAAAAGAATGAAAAAACTCCGGGGGAACCGCAACTGGGCTCTGTTCGGGTTACCTGAGGTTGTCTTTGTGGACCACCCTCCCTTTAATTAGGACTGTGGTCCCCAAGTCTGCCTCGATGGTTCTCTCCTCGCATAAGGGAGTGAGTTTGTTGCCTAGTCGCCTGTTTAACTTTACTAGGACTTTATCGCCGACCTGGAAGACTCTGTTCCGCCGAGAGGCGTTTTCTCGGTTTCTTGTCAAATTTTGGGCGTTTTTTATATTTTCTTGTACATCACTTTGTGGATCGTCCGGATCTGCCTGCATGACCTCGGCCGGTTTCTTGTTAATGACAGAGTGGATAGACTTGTTATATCTGGCTGTGGCCAGCAAAATCAACTCCACCGTGTCATTTATGCCTTTATCGATTTTTAGGCATCTAGCGAGTTCGACCAACGTGCTGTGGAAGTGTTCCATCTGTCCTTTGGAGTCGCTATGGAGGGGCTGTGCATTCGAGATGCTGACGCCGAAATGGTTTTCCAGCATGGCCACTATTGTGTGCGATTTCAATGATGGTTCATTGTCGCAGTAGATGGCTTTGGCTTTGGGGAAAACATTCATAAGTTGTAGCAGGGGTGGTTTTAGATCCTCTATACTTCTAGACGGGATCGGCTGAACCATGGCGAATTTCGAAAACTTGTCCACGCAGGTGAGGAAGTATTTCCTATCCGTTGAGAAAATATCTCTCCTACATGGCCCTTGATTGATGTTTCACCGAGCTCCTGTTTCTTTGGATCTCTATCATATTTCGGCTTGGCGCAAGTTTTGCAATTGGGATCTTGGGGAAGTAGTACTCGGAGAGTACCTGCTTCACATTCTCTTGGGCCGACCTGTGAGCTCTGTTGTGCTCTGCGGTGAGGATTTCTTTCCTCTCTTCTACCGCGAAAATGTCGGTGACCCTTTTTTAGCAATACCAGAATTTTGTGGCCGGAAATTTTCGGACCACTTCGTCCTGGATGTGTGCCAACGTATGAAGATCACAGTGGAAGGCATTCACACCATTAGGGATAATGGTGTTGGCAAGTTCCTCTAGCAAAGTTTGTTTGCACGAGAAGTTAATCGAGTGACGCCTCTTATTTCCAAATAGTATAAAAGTGCGTTTCCAAGGGGAGCGCGCCTCTTCTTAAATTATTTGGTTCTGGAAGCAATTCACGGGTTTGTCCGTGAACTCGATATTGTGTGTAAGCGAAAGTTCGCTGTGAACCGTGGCCGCGCACGACTTTGGTTCCTGGTTTCCAACAACGTTGAGTTGTTGTCTCGAGAGGGCATCTACAACGAGGTTATTTTTTCCGGGCTTGTAAAAAATGCGTGCGCCTGACTCATCGATGCGTGCTTTCCATCTCTTAATCTTATCGTTCGGATTGGATTCCGATACCACAAACGTCAAGGGTTGGTGATCAGTAAAGATGTTAATTTCTTTAACCGCATATATGTAGGTAGTGCCGCAACTTGGCTAGTGCCCAGACTATGGCTAACAGCTCCCTTTCGTTGGTAATCGGACGCCCCTCGAAGGCACGTTGTTGCGCTTCGGAAAATTGTACCTAGATACTTCTGGACCTGTGCCGGCTAACACTACCGTTCTCGCCCTTCAGTATGTCTGAAATGGGCCTCGCTATTGATGCGAAGTCTTTGATGATGCACCGATAATAGCTGGCTAAGCCCAAGAATGACCTTACCTCAAATACGTTTTTGGGTTCTGGAAATTCTTTTATGGCCTTAACCTTTTCTGGGTCAGACGCCGCACCATTGTTGGTGACGAGGAACCCTGGAAAGCTCACGATTTTCTTAAAAAAACGTGACTTTTCTGCCGATATTCTCATGTTAGCATCGTATAGGCTTTTCAGAATCCAATCCACGTGCCTAACATGGGCATTTTCATCTTCTGAAAAGATGATGACGTCATCGACGTAAACGTAGAAGAACTTGCCGATCTGCTCTCGCAGAATATCGTCAATTGTCCTCTGGAAGATGCTTGCAGCATTTCTGAGTCCGAATGGCAATCTTCGGAACTCATACTTCCCTCCGTTTACTGAGAATGATGTTTGTGATGATGTGAATGATTTGGTGATAGCCAGACTTCAGATCGAGTGTCGTGAAGTACTTGGCCTTGCCGAGATTCCCCAATATCATTGAGATATTTGGCATGGGGCATCTGTCTGGTACAGTCCTCTCGTTCAGTTTGCGGAAGTCTAGTACCAAACGCATATTGGGTTATTGTAGGGGGACTTCGACTTTTGGATTATGCCATTCTTAAGCAGTTCCTGAATTTCGCCGTTGACGAAGTCAGCCGCTCCCATGGGGTATTGGTATAATTTGGCATAAATGGGCTCCTCGTCAATCGTCCGGAGGGTAGCTACCACCGACGTATTGTAGGGAAGAGCCTCATTAGGATCAGCAAAAGCTTTTTTCCTATGCCCGAGCATTTTTAAAAAAGCGCCCTTGATAAACGGCGGTGCGTCCGAGCAATCTACCTTGGTAAAATTGACATCGCGGCAAATGTGAAAGTCTATTTGCTCTGCTTCGGAGCCCCATTTGAGCGGGCCGGAAGCTAGGCAAAGTGACGCGCCGGCCTGTTTTAACAGGTCTACCCAATGATCGCGTCGAAGGATATCAATCGGGTAGTAAAAAAAATTTAACTTTAAGGTTAAAAATGGACACAAAACATTTATTAGTGATTGTAGTCACACCATGAATCGAATGGATTGCAAATGGGGACTCCACCGGGCGAACGCCTTTCATGGTCGGATGAAATTTTTTGACGCGCCCGTGTCAACCAGCAGTTTCATGTCAATCCCCGCTACTCTTCGTCTGATGACTGGTAGCAGGGATTTTCCCCTAAAAAATTATTGGTATCAGAGTCATACTCTTGTATGGCATCATCGTCGACTTTAACCGCTGCACTGGAGGCCGCGGTGGCATAAGCCGTGTCCAAATTATCTGATGCCTGGTCAACATGGTTGACCCTTTGCCTTTTAGGCGGGACCGAGCGGCCAGATGTGGCCGGCTTCGATTTCGGGTAAGCCGGGGCATGAGATGGTTGCATTCTGGACAATGATGGGTCAACGTGTATAGGTTCCGGTATGTTCCCTCGAGCCATCTGGTCGCTACGTGGTGCAGAGTGCACTTGTGCTCTGTGCTGCCTAGTAAAGTGCGGGTTCTTCCCGGCACTTCCCTGCGAGTTGGCTTGTGGAGGGGCCTGTTGGCGCTCCTGCACTTTGAGATATTGTTTACGGTCCCTATCTTTTTGGCTTATTGCAAACGAAGTTGCGAAGGTGTACCGCTCGTGATTGGACTCCACCTCCGCGAACAGCACGTCCGTGAGGTTGCGCCTGAGTCCCGAGACGAAAACTCGCAAAGCATCATCTCGGAACTTTTCGCACAGCACTGTTGCTGCCGACGCTTCATAGAACATGATTGCCTTGTTGGTGAGCAAGGTGAGTTTTTTCTCAACCTCGTCATAATACTGAAGGAGCGTCAGGCTTCCCTGTCTGAGGGTGCCTAACTCCTGCTCGATAACATGTATCGGGCGTTTGTCGCTGTACGTAAAATCGAGGCGATTTATAATCGCATCAAAATTTAGCACAGTTCCGAAGGATGGCAGAACTGCATCAGCAGGACCTTTAACTTTGCTCCTGATGATAACTACAGTCTGATAGTGTCGCGAACTATTTTCATAGTTTCTGAACATGTGGTAAGCGGCTTTCGCCACCTGCCGCCTGTGTGCCCATAAAGTCTGGCGTCCAATGTTCCCTTTCAGCGAACTTGTCCGGTGATATCTACCGGTTGGTAAACTTTAATTTGTGGAGTTTCCGCCTGCGCAGGGCGAACCTGTATAGCCGCAACTTGGTCGGCAAGGTCCTGAATTGTTTTACGTAATTCAGCCTCTCTGCGTTGGCTTTCTAAGGCTTGGTCCTGTAGTACCTTTATTACAGTCCTAAGCTGTTCTGCGTCGGAAGACATTTTATATGTAGCAAATGACTTGGTACGGGCACTTCTTAGTGCGGTGTTTTTTGCAGAATCGTCGCTTTCGGACTCTGAGTCGCTAGCGTATAGTATCGAACTCCTATATCGCTCAAATTAATTGCTCATGAGAATACTCAAGCCGTTGTGCCCAAGGGGCCAAACAGAACGGCTAGGGGGTCGCGGGGGCTGAGCTGCAGCTTTGAAGGCTTGGGCGAAGACTCGGTGAGCAGAGCCGCTGCCTAGCTAAGTAACAATAAGGTGAGGGGCCTGCGGGGGGCGGGTTTCCACTAAGGCGAACAAATATACAAAGACAAAAATTGCCACAGCAAAGACAAAGAGATATATGAAAGGCAATAAAGGTGCCACAGCAATGCATACGCCGGTATCGGGTAGCAAAGTAGGGTGGAGGGTAACAACAACAAAGCTCGAGACGGCTGAGAAGCTAACACAGCTAATTCAAGTTTAAATGAAACGACAGTGTCCCGATGATGCACAAAAGTGAAACGAAATTGCAAAGTCAACCAATCTTTGCGACAATGTCCAAGTAATATAAGGAAAAATATATCCCGCACGGTCATCAATATTTAAAGTTCAATAATTGAGTTTTGTAACAATAACACACAAATTTAATTCACAAAACGTATGGATGTTAGTTATGGAAATTCACATTTTATTGTATTTTTTTTAGATGTCAAAAATATTTAAATATTTTAAGGTTCTAAATGCAGTTAGGAGTAGTAAGGGGACAAAAGCTCACTTACATAATTCAGTGTAGTGGGTTCTTTCCTTAGTTGGGTGCCAATTATTGTAGTTCGGGTGTTACAGGGGGGATCCCTCGCCGCGGTCACTACTATATCGACGGTTGGCCGATGATCTCCAGATGCCCCTCGTACAAAGGCGGAGTGCGGTAAAATCACTTGAAGATTTACGACGATTACGTTGGGAAGATGACTGTCTTCCTTTGGGCTTCTGGCCTAGGGACTCAGATAGCTATTGTCAAATATAATAATAACGACAGATTGTCGGATTTGTTTTTATGAGCTTGTGCTCTTTATTCTTGGGTTGTCCAAAACGAACTGCTTAAAATCTAACAAAGGAAAAGCTTCATAGCGGCCTCTGCTAAAGTGCAGAGCTTTGCCGGCTATGCTCGAGCTTCCGGCCAAATGCTTGGTCAGCAATTTGACCGGAGCTGGTGAGCGGACGATCAGTCCGGTTAACTTAGTTAACTTGTACAATCTCAAGATAGGGGAGGACAGTCTTTGCAGACTTTGTCTGGAAGGAGACGAGACTCCGAAACACCTACTTGAGGAGTGCCCAGCTATCAGTCGGTTGAGGTTGGCTCACTTTGGGGGCCTTACACTCACCACGCAGGAAATGAGGGCTCTTCGACCAGGCGACATCATCGCATTCTTGCGTTCGATTGAACTGCTCGAGGAGCTTTAGCTCATAGACTAGGACGAGGGCACAATAGTCCCTAGTAGTCGGACGAAATATGATCGCAGACATAGCCCGAGAGTGATCAAGTGTTATAATAATGGCATAATAATGCATAAACAACTGTGCGCGTATGAATCTTCCGCTTGGCCGCTGCCCTCGGCAACCAAGTAAATAAGGATATACATAAGACAGCCGCTCCGCTGCCGGGCTCACTGGAGATTCATTCAATAAAAAACGCTCGGAGCGACCTAAGTTGCTCCGGGTAAAAAGAAACAATCATAAGTCTTTATGAGAAAAATTAAAAAAATAAAAACATTGCTCGCATGAAGCGTTTTTCTCTTAGTCAAGAAACGGGTAATTTAATAAAAGCCGTAATGATTAGGTTATTATATGGAATTTAATTCATGAAAGACATTTGGTGCCTCCTGTTATTTGCCTTGAGCTCCACAGTGGTGAATACATCAATAAATAGTATTCCAATGTCAAATCCGTTAATGTTCATTGTAATTTAACTTTAGAAAACACAGCATACGAATCAGTCTGACCCCATGTTACGCGTTTTATGTCTTTTTTATAAACTACGGTTCCCGAGCGAAGTGTAGAGCAATTTCGCTCGGACCTCTTCGAAATTCAATTTATCTTTCCAGTACTCAGGTTTAAATACTTTTGACTAACATATACCTGTTGTGAGGAGCCGATTGGCCCTCACAAATAAATAATATAAATAAACACCTATAAATAATAAATTAATATATAAATAATAATAATACAAATAAATAATAAATAAGAATGTAAATAAATAATATAATATAAATATATAATTAAATAATAATATCAAGAAAGGCCTAAATAATGTAAATAATATAATTAAATAATAATATTAGAAATAGTAGCAGATAAATATTCCCCCGGGTTCACGCCAGAAGGGCGTTTATTTTCCGGAGGCAGTGTGATCCCGTACACTCGCTCTCTCTCTCCCTCTTCCACTGCACTTTCGTGCATAGAGCTGCTAATCCGCTCTCCCCAAGCTAGATTTAAGCCTTCTTCTTTGTCAGTACTAATTTCCCATTACACAATAAAGAGGCACGTCGCGTAACACCCCGAAAGTTCTTTCGTGTTTTTCTTATCGAGTGCATTTCAGAATAAAGCCACCCCCCTCCGAACATTTGGTCCATCAGAGCCGGATAATTCCATTCCAGCAGCTCCGGTGGCTTTAACACCGCACAAGATAAGTGAACATTCTATTAATGCTGCCGGTCATTTCCATGATATTGTCTAAATCCGAGTCCGATTGATCCGACACCACGGCAGCTTCCGATTCCGATTATTATAATCAAATTGTGCAATTAATTTCTGCCAGTTCCTAAATTAAAAAAGTGTGTATTTAAATAAATGCCATAAGCCACAGTGAAACTTCCAATTCGAATTTTCTTCGTTCACTGTGTTCCGCTTGCATTTATTTACACTCTCCTACATATATACATACAATACAGTCCACTCCACTGCTCGACGATCGCTACTAGCAATTTACATAAAATTAAATAAAAATATACCTACACTTACAAATATTCCGGCACGGGAATTTTAATAATTTAAATAACATTTAAATAATACTCCACAACATAAAATAAATATATTTATTATAAATCCCCAACAATTAAGAAAAGGTATTTATTCCTATCCTGGATAATAATAATAAAATACAGTCCACTGCTTCTACAAATATATACTCGTATATAAAATATATCCAAGAACCCACGGCACAGCAACGCCGACTTTATTTGTGTATTTATTTATTTACTCTCCCGTGCTCTATCCTGAGCTGAGCTAAAGTCAAATAAACATATACACATTGCACTAACATACGTAATCGTCTGCAAGTCGACGCTCCGATTTTTGGCAATTTTTTCCGCCTCCGTTGTCTCCGCTATTATGCATGGGCAACGGCTAATGCACAAACAGATTCACACGCACGCATTATTTCCGAAAACAGTACCGCGACAAATAAAGCAGCGGTCAACTAAATAAGTCCATATACAAAAAAATAATTTTTAAATTATTTTTCAAAATAATTCCAACTAACTAATTCAGTTCGAAATTTATTTGCGCTTCCATATCCGCATTAGTGTGACCGTATCTGTTTTCTGCTGAGTGAATATTATTCTATTAAAGTCGAACCTTCCGCATTAAAAAAATAACATTCATAAATTAAATTCCAAATATTTTTCGATTGGTTCAAAAATTCCAATTCAGCTTCGACACATAAATATTTCGGAATATACACAGATATATATACAACAGTAAATTTTCCTAAAATATATCCAGAATGACTTCCTGCAGTTTAAATAAATTTACGATGACCTGTGACCGTCTGAGTCACTTCGAGTCCAGAGTCTGCAATCCAGCAGCACCAAGTCCATCCAAATATTCTTACCAAATTCATCTCGACTAAGTCCGAGCGCTATGGAATAAGGTCGAGAAAGAGTACGAAGCTTGTTCAGAGCAAATTTCAGTTGGCTTAGAGGGCACGGGGGACACCTTACCTACTCTAAAGGCAAAATACGAGTATGCCTATTTTATTTACGAAAGGTGTGCAGCAAAGCTCAATGGAACAGATCGAGACGATCGTTTCTAAAACAGCTCAAATCCAACCCGTTCCGCCCCAAACTTCCTATCCGTCTGGCTGTCAGCTTCCTCCGTGTGAAACAGAAGTTTTCTCGGGCGATTACATTCGCTGGCCGACTTTCCGAGACCTTTTCACAGCGGTCTATATAGACAATCCTGCGCTGACCCCTGTTGAAAAGTTGTTCTATCTATATGCCAAGACTAGTGGTGAAGCTCATTCCGTAGTTTCCAATTCGCCACTCACCAACGATGGTTTCCGCTCAGCCTGGAAAAACCTATCTGAGCGTTTCGAAAATAAACGAGCGCTGGTGAACAGCCAACTGAAAAAGTTATTAAACATGCAGTTCGCCGCGCAAGAATCTTCGCCAGCCTTGAAGGAGCTGCAAAATACAATCCAGAACTGTCTCACATCCCTAAATTTGTCCTTGTGTTCCACGAAGCTTCCAAAGCTGACGCTCTCACTATGGGAGCAGTCCTTAACAAATAAAACCGAAATTCCTACGTGGCAAGAACTTGATTCATTCCTGACTGAGCGCCTTAGAACTTTAGAAACTATAGATTCTATTCAACCTCCTAAGTTGCGCCTCCATCCGTCAGAAACGACACCCTCCGACGTGTCGCCACGAATACTGAAATCCTTCAGTACGAGGATCGTTCCGATACCCAAAGGATGCGATTTATGTTCCAAAGAGAACCATCCCGTACGTTTATGCCCGCGCTTTCTCCAAATGTCAGTTGACGCGCGTTCCGGCTACATCAAAAAGAAGCAGCTATGCCTAAATTGTTTCGCAAGAGGCCATCAACTGCGAGACTGCACAAGCACACACAAATGTTTCACGTGTCACGGTCGGCATCACACTTTGTTGCATCCAAGCAACTGTTCCTACAGTGTACCGATTCCTCCTGATACTGTATCCGATTCGATCCAAAGAGTTTCCTCGTTCTCCACACGAGTGACTACTGCTCCAGATTCTTCCAATTACTGGGTTCCATACGCCGATATGAAATGCAGACGTTCCCGAGGTATTTTATCCTACCCATGCCGAGTCTGCCAAGGGAACCATCCTCTTCGGAAATGCCACCGTTTCCTTCGGCTTAGCGCTGAGAAACGGCTCCACGCCGTCATACAAAAGAAGTACTGCGTCAATTGCCTGGCCCACCATCATTCCACGGGATCTTGCCGCAGTGACGACCGATGCCAGTCGTGTGGCCAGGATCACCACACACTTCTACATGTCCACGAGCGCTCAGCGTATCCAACGCTTTCCCGAGCAAAGGCCTCCTATATTCCTACAGTGTATCCTCGCTAGGGGGCCTCGAAGGCTTTCTTATATTTTTTGCTGCGTATCCTCGCAAGGGGGGGGGGAGAATTTTCACGCCAGAAGGGCGGAGGCAGTGTGATCCCGTACACTCGCTCTCTCTCTCCCTCTTCCACTGCACTTTCGTGCATAAGGCTGCTAATCCGCTCTCCCCAAGCTAGATTTAAGCCTTCTTCTTTGTCAGTACTAATTTCCCATTACACAAATAAAGACGCACGTCGCGTAACACCCCGAAAGTTCTTTCGTGTTTTTCTTATCGAGTGCATTTCAGAATAAAGCCACCCCCCTCCGAACACCCCGTATTAGATATATAATTATATTAATTAGATCAAGGCGACGGCAGCCACACGCGATAGTTTTAAGACTGTCACCAATAACACGAGCTCGCTCCGTTAGCCTGGAAGGCTAACGTACACACACACCAGCACGCACAGCGAAACTCACCATGATCACGTCACCGAAAATTGGCAAGCGCTAATGAGAGCGAAGGAGAGGGAAGGACCGATCGTACGGTAAAACTTCTAGAAGAAGTCGAAAAGAACTCCGCAAGAAGTTTCGCGAAGTTCGAGATAAGCAGTGAATTGAGACGGACGTGAAACGTGGATCGACGATCGAGTGAAAACCGCGTGTGCGGGTAAAAACCTGCAAAAACTCTGGATTTTCGGAAAGCAGGAGATACGGGCCGGCGACTGCCATCGTACATTGGATTTGGACAATAGGATTTTGTGGAAGCAGCAAGGAGATAAGGAGGACACGGCGATGTCTGGCCCAGGACCAGCGGCGGGACGGAGCCAGTCCACGTGTGTGTGCCGGAGCGAGACGGGTGAGTGTTAGTGAGACCGCAACGAGGTAGCTAGCGGGTGTGTGTAGAATAATCTTTGCGAGCCCTCGATGCGGTGGTCACCGGAGAGTGCGGTCAGACCGACTCTTAAAATATGCATGTCTTGATATAACCTTTGTAACACTGAGAAAAATAACCTGAAACACGAAAACTCGAAAATATATATGAAATTATGAAAAGTATGAAATTACGAAAGTACAAAACCACGAGGTGGGGAAGAATATGTAAAATACACTGAGAGAAAAATATGAAAATTTTGAAATTATAAAGAAAATAAAAGGAAAGCGAGTGCACCGAGGAAAATATTTTGAGAACAAAAAAAAATAAATTAAATAAAAATGATATTCAATTTAATAAATTGCGTTTACTAAATAAAGGGCCGGGAAGACGGGAAATCATGGAAATAAAATAGCTACAAATTTTACGGGAAATAAAATAGCAAAGAAAAATATGAAATTGTAAAATAACGAGAATATACTAGAAATAAAAAAAACGAGATTACCGACATGTGCAAATTTAAAATTTATGAAATTTTAAAACCACGAGGGGGGGAAACAGCTACACTGGAAGAAAAATATTTTGAGAAATCGAACAAATTATAATTTAATTAAATGAAATAAAATGTTTTGGATAAAAATAAAACAAACGGAAAATATTTGAAATAAATAGCGGACTACACCTGATAAAAATAAATGATGGAAAATAATAAGGGAAAAAATAGTGAAACATAGGCGAACTGAGAAAAATATCAAAACATAGAAATAACTCAAATTTAATTATTACAAAAGAGCTATAGTCGTGCCAGCCGGTGTGGCGGCCCTCAGGCCTTGGAAAAATTTCGGATTTTCGTTCTTATTCCTTTCCCTATTTCTTCTCTGCCCTCCCGATCTCCGGCCACAACATGCATGAAGGCTAACTCTGTGTCTTTCCTCTGTCGCACCCTATCAACATATTTTTTTGAGTGTAACCCGGTGGCTGACAAACTCCACCACACGTCAGCCCACCGTCATCATATCTCATGTCCCATATCTTTACAAATTTTTCTGTCGAGAGACCCTGGCGGGACTGAGTCTCTATCCCAGCCCAGAAAACTATCTCACACTGTATAGAACATTTGAGCTGAAAAACAATCGATGGTTTTCTAAAGCCGAAAACAATCGATGTATCGAAGTTCCCATCTGTTGTTTTCCATCTCTAATATTGCTGCTTACCTAGAATTTAACACATTTCCTTCTTTGTAATGTGTGGAATTTTGTGCGCCGTCTCTCATGATGCTGATGGAAATTTTACAAGTCTGACCGAGACTCTTAAGGGGAGTATGAAAAATCGTGGCCCTGACGTACAGGATGAAGTTATACTCAGTTATAAAACCGGAAAAATTTTGCTTGCTGGCAGCGTGTTATGGCAACAAGGTGCTGATATACAAAAGCAGCCTATAGATAAAGGCGACTTCATAATTTTATTTAATGGAGATTTTTACAATTTACAGAAACCAGATAACATCTGTGACACTCTGTTTGTAGCTAACAGATTAGCTCAGTGCATTAATGCTGAACAGATAATATCTGTTCTAAAGCCTTTGGAAGGACCACATAGTTTAATAATATATGACAAACGTGATCAAATACTTTACTTTTCCCGCGACACACTGGGAAGAAACTCATTAATTATTGAACGCACCAAAAATGGTATCAATTTATTGAGTACATCAGGCTACTTTAATTACAATCAATTATCACTAGAATTGCCTCCTTTAGGTATTTATCAAATTAATGTTAATAATTTAACGGCATGTATATTGCACCTATGGCAGCCACTGAATGAATACACAGAACAGCTTTTATACAGCCTTGATGTTTTAGTTGGCTTAAAAACTACAATAGAATGTATAATTTCACCAAGTTGGCTTTTTAAAAAGAAATCGCAATATGATTATGACTTCTATAAATTTCCTTATACTGATGGCCATGTGGAGCTTTATGAACGCCTTATAAGTCAAAAACAAATTAAAGCATCACTAAAAACTCTTGATAAATTGCTTTCTGACTCTGTAGCAAATCGTGTTAAATGCACGGCTCCATTATGCCGCATTTGTTTAAACGAACATGATAAAAAAAAAACTGTCTGTACGCATGCCAAAATATGCATTTTATTTTCTGGCGGCATCGATTGCACTATCTTAGCCTTACTTGCCAACAAATTTGTGCCCTATGATGAGCCGATAGAACTTATTAATGTAGCTTTCGAAAGCATTGGCGGTCAAAATAAATCAGAAAAGCTTTGGAATGTACCTGACCGACAAACTTCTTTAATGTCTGTCAACGAGTTAAAGCGTATCTGTCCTGAGCGGATCTGGAATTTTCTGGAAGTTAATGTAACCCGCGATGAGTTAAAAACTCAACTTTCAACGCATATAAAGAATCTCATATATCCACTTCAGACAATATTGGATGAGAGTTTGGGATGTGCCTACTGGTTTGCTTCAAATTGCTCGAGTTCAACTGCCCGAGTAGCCCTAATAGGTAGTGGCGCAGATGAATTGTTTGGTGGTTATTGCCGTCATCGAAATGCATATAAGCGTTGTTTAGGAAGCAATTCGGAGCGCCAACTTTCTGTGCAAATCGAGCTTGATGTGGACTGGCAACGATTACCGGCCCGGAATTTGGCCAGAGATGATCGAGTTATTGCAGACAATGGAAAAACGGCGCGTTCACCATTTATCGAGGAGAACATTGTTCAATTTATTAGGTCTTTAGAGCCGTATCAAAAATGTTGCTTTAATTTTCCCGAGGGTGTCGGTGATAAGTTGCTTCTACGACTGTATGGCTATGAAATCGGTCTACGAGAGGTGGCTGTGTTAAAAAAAAGAGCAATACAGTTTGGTTCCAGAATCGCTAACAAAAAGGAGAATGCCTCAGCTCAGTCTGAAAATCTAAAATTTAATATTTAAACTTCTGATGCTAGAAACTTTTTCAATAAATAATAATTCCCGAATCAAACGAAGTTCCATATGACTTTATATTATATTATATAAACGAAAAGAGAGATAATTTAAAACCAATGACGTTTAAAAGAGTTTAATAACATATTATTTATTGTTACATATGTATGTATATACATATTACGTACATTTTTATTACACCCTTGCGGAGTATTATAATTTTAGTCAGCAGTTTGCAAAACAGAGACATTTCCGACATTATGAAGTATATACATATATTCTTGAATAGTATTCTACTCAAAATAGTCTGTCTGTTTTGAAGCTACATATCTTAATGAAATTTTGCAGATCAGATTGTATGGAAAAAAATATTGCTTAGCCAATTTTCAACGTATGTTCATATAATTTGGGATATGGCCATTTTGTATTATTCTAAAATTTAGTTTTTATTTTTTTTTTTAAATCGGATGACTATCATATAGCTGCCATAGGAACGATCGGAAAATTTGTAAGAAAAAAATTATAACCTATTTTCAACATACATTTTTAAGAAAAAATGTGAGACATGACAATTTTGTATTATTCTAGAATTTCGTTTTTAATTTTATCAAAATCGGACTACTATATCATAATAGCTGTCATAGGAAGGATCTAGAATTTTATGGAAAAATATTTTTAATTTCGCTGTTTTTCAACATATAATTATGTATATATGTATGTATAAATATTTTATATAATTCCTGGTAGTTTGTCTTTTCATTATATAAAATTAGGGGAATTCATATTGTTCCAATTGTAAGCTGCAAGGGTACACAAACTTCGGAGTGCCAAACTGTGTAGAGTAGAGTGTGTTCACAACCCTGCAGGTTGCTTAACTAAAATAAGGGCTTGGGCTGTACTGCTGTACACCAAGAATGCGCCTACCTTATACCAAACGAAGCCGTGTGCCCCCGCTTGGCTTAGTTGGAAGTGTATAATTTAGTAATTTAAATCGTTGATTTATACGAACTCAGTAGCCCACTGGCTTTCCACACCGTTAGCCAAATTTTTCAGCAACTTCGTGGTCGCTGAAACACTGAAAATATCAAGCATTTTGTATGGTCACAGCTGTTTAGAGCTGCCGATATATATAATAATTTTTAATAATTTTTTGAAACGCTCTTTGAATTCAGTCTTCCTTTGATGAAACAAAAGACAAAAATGTTTTGAAGGGCACTTCCGAGGGCTTTACCGAAGCCGTCCAAGAGAGGAGCGGATCCATATTCGCTGCAACTCGCTCCCCGAGGCCGGAGATGTCGGGAATGGCATTGAAGTGGTATTGGCTCCAAGTAAACAACTGGATCTAGATACGACGTATCGCGCTGCTGCAGCGCTGCTGCATACGTTCCAAAGCCATGGGACGGAGCACCAATAAATGCATCAGCTTCTGCAGCGGGAAAAGCAGCTATGGGAGAGCGCGGATTACTGGCTGCACGCCATGCAGAACCTAGCTTCTCGTCTAAGGCAGTCAATGCCAGAACGGCAGCTAGTAAAAGTAAAAAAAACAAGAAAGAACGCAAACTTCGGCATGCCGAAGTTTAAATACTCTTGCAGTAAGTAAGTAAGATTTTTTCGTTTTCTCGGGTACTGACATAAATGTTGCGAGCGAAAAATGTTGCGAACGAAAATGTTGCGAACAAACTAAATGAATTTATATATATATTCCTATGGCAGCTATATGATATAGTGGTCCGATTTTGATCAAATTAAAACCGAAATTCTAAAATATTACAAAATGGCCATGTCTGAAATTTCATGAGAATTTACCGATCGTTCCTATGGCAGCTATATGATATAATCGTCCGATCCGGCCCGTTCCGGCATATATAGTAGTGAAAGCATATAGAAGCATATGTGCAAAGTTTCATTCAGATAGCTTTAAAACTGAGGGACTAGTTTGCGTAGAAACGGACGGACGTACAGACAGACGGACATGGCTAGATCGACTCGGCTGTCGATGCTGATCAAGAATATATATACTTTATAGAGTCGGAAATGTCTCCTTCACTGCGTTGCAAACTTCTGACTAAAATTATAATACCCTGCAAGGGTATAAAAAAGGTTAAGAGCGGCCCGCTGCATCTACGCAATGGAACTTCTCATTGTGGACGCGTTGCGGCAGCAAAAAAACGAAGTGAAGCACAACAGGAGTGGAACGGAACAGAGCCAGCGAGGCATGTGATCCGAAGCCAGACGAAGAGGACCTTTGGAAGACGGGGAATTCCATGAGAGGACAAGAAAACCGTTCCGAGCTGGTTACTGAAACTGCGGAACCTTGAATTACGGGTTCCGGGATTGCGGACAGAAGCTGATGAATGTTTTTTATTTTCGCTGTGGAAAAGCCGTGGCGCCAAAATGCCCAAACCGAGCGGAAGTTGGTCAGCTGGGCGAAGGGAGGGCGGGAAGAACTCGTCCTAAGAATAATCGCGGGGGTAGTAAGTAAGCCTGAAATAAAGTAAATAGTTAGTAAAGATAAAAATAAATAAATATTGTATTCTGATCTCTCGATTGCATCTCAGGTTTCAGCTTTTTTTTACGGCATATCGGCTGGATCGACCTATCAGACATGGGGGTGATGTCCTCATAGAGACATTTCCGACACTATGAAGTATATATATTCTTGAAAATGTTGAATGTTGAGAAAGCATTTTTTTCGCCGTATTTTTCAGCCAAATAAATCTGGTGGTACACCGATTTTAAATCTAGGGTAGTACAAAATTTTGTTTTTCCTAAGTTCGCTAGAATCACAGGAATACTTGGCATAGGGTACCGATCGGCAATAGTTCGTTCATTCAGTTTGCTGAAATCGATCACCCGCCCTTTTTTTTTAGTTGCCGTCGGCATCGGTCCCTTTTTTGTCAACAACCCATGTTGGGCTGTTGAATGGCGACCTAGAAGGCCGAATAATGCCATCCTTTAACAGCTGTTTGATTTCTGCGTTAACAAAATCCGCTGCTCCCATGGGATACGGGTTCGTTAGTCTCCGCACGAATTGGGGCAATGATCGAGGTGTTAAATAGAAGCGCCTCGTTAGAGTGCGAAAACACTTGTTTCCTCTTAAGGATCATTTTTGTAAATTCAGCTTTCACTGAACTTGGGACTTCCACGTCATCGATATATGTGAAGTTCACATTATCGCTTTAGTGGTATTTTAGTTTTTCAGACACGTTTCCATACCTTATTGCGCTGTTGCGTAGATCTAATGCAGCTCCAGCCTGCAATAGCAAGTCGAAACCTATTATGGCATCAAATGTACTAATGGTATCAAGTAAAAAGAATGGGGCCAAATATGTGCATTAGGCACTTTTTTTTTACTTTACTGGAGCCATGAATGGGGGCTTTACATAATTTTTTGCCGCTCCAGTATCTATGAGGATTCTTAAAACTCTCCCCGCCAGGCTTCGTTCAATGAAAGGCAAGCGGGACCTTCCGCTAAAAAATTAATGAGGTCGTTGGACTCCAATGAGTCACTGTCGTCCTCAATTGCATTAAGAGCGGCTGCTGCCGCGTTAGCGGCCTGTTCAAGCTTGAAAACTCTCTGCCGCCTTTGGCCATAATTTCTCTCTGAAGAGTTTGATCTTTTAAGGGCATGGTTTATTACTTCCCTGCCTAAAGTTTGTGGGTTGTCGAAGTTTTGAAGACGATGGATCTATGACCATTGCTTCTGGGGATTGGTTTTGTTTGGGTGGATCAGGGACCCAGTCGTCATGTTTGCGCCATGAAGCGGTATTTTGATTCTTGTTTGGCTTTTTGAAATAATGGGGGTTTCGTTCTGGGCCACGGTCGGCACCAATATTTTTGCCTGGTTTTTCAGGCGCGCGGTGTTGGCTCTTGTGGAAATCAGTATTCTGATTTCTTTGCTCCACCGCCTTGGCATATGTGGCTGCGAACATACTTCGTTCGATACTGGCCTCTGCCTCTCTTGCGAATGCCGGTGCTGCTGGGAGGTCTTTGGGCTGTGCTGGATACACAACGGCCCTTAGGGATTTTTTTAAACCCGAAATAAATACATGTAAGGCGTCAACTCTAACCTCTGTATTAAGCAATGTGGCTCTTTCATCATCATATGTCATGACGATTTTGTTAATAACGAGGGCCAATT
Source organism: Drosophila bocqueti (assembly GCA_018151655.1). Taxonomy (NCBI): domain Eukaryota; kingdom Metazoa; phylum Arthropoda; class Insecta; order Diptera; family Drosophilidae; genus Drosophila; species Drosophila bocqueti. The sequence goes on from JAECXF010000048.1 coordinate 603,969, forward strand.
TTCGTTCAACTTCATCGTAGTACTGCATTCGTAATAGGCGCAAGGATGTTTTATCTGCATTGGAGCAGTCTAGTCTAGCCAAAATGGCGTTAAAATTAAGCACTGTGTTATGTGAAACTACCAGAGCGCGCGCTGGCCTTTTAATTTTGTTTCTTATAATGGTAACAGCTTGGAAATGTTCGCTTCTGTTTAGATAATCTTTGAACAATTCAAAAGCATCGGTGGTCGATTGCCTCCATGCAACGTATTCATCCTGGATACCAGTAAAATCTGGAATTGACTTCACAATGTGTAAAGGTATATCACACGCTTTTGCTCCCGATTTTACAGCTATCCTCTGCCGCTTCTACACTCAAATTTTTTAACTGTTGATTAACGGCATTAATTTGGCTTTAAGCCTCGTTCTTGATTAGCCAATGCGGCCTGAATTAATAATTCATTTTGGGCTGCGTTCATGTGCTATTGGGTATCTGAGGGTCTCTCGGACGAACTCTTCTTCACTATGAATTGAAATATATTTTTAGAGATGGCTGATATTAATTTGCCTTTATTTGTGAGTCACCCTTACAGTCACACATTATTTAAATTTTATATTTTAAAATTTTGGATAAGTAATTTTAATTGAACATATTTATTTTGACACGTCTGATATTAGTTTGCCATTTATCAGCACTTTATTGAACATTTTATATATTAAAATTTTTGGGTAATAACTTGTAAGGATTTTTGTATTCTTTCCCTGTGTAATTGAAACTGTATTGAGTTTAATCAGCCCACTTACATTCTTGGGGGTCGTGAATTCTTATTTTATGTAGCGCCCTGGGTCGTCCCGCGCCGCAGTCCGACGGTCGGGGAGGGGAGCGGAGATCTAGAGGTGCGCAGGTGCAGCTCGGGTTCTGAATAAGTTTAGTATATGCTGGGAGAACTTTCTCCATTGCTGTCTGCCTTTAAGGCTAGACAACCAATATAAAAAATACAGCCTGCGCTGGAGTGTGTTTCTTGAGCAAGTGCTCTTTATTATAAATGAAATCAAACTGAAAACTTATTCCTTTACTCAAGCTATTCGTGGCCGGCAAGCCGACCGCTCGTCCAGCAAAGTGCTGACACTAGCAAAAATTGCATATCTCCCCGTACTGGGAAGCCAATGGGAACCAGAAAGACTTTATGCTGAATCTGCATTACAAATACTAGGGTAATAAACCCAGACTTATACCGACTTAAGTCCACTCATAAACGGTGTTAACTTGTATGTTTGGCTATGCTTGCATGTAGCTGAGCTCAGGATAGAGCAAAGGAGAGTCAATAAATATATTTTTATTTAAATGAAGCTCAGCTCAGGATAAAGCAGGGAAGAGTAAATAAATAAATGCATATATTTATTCGTAGGAGCAGTGGACTGTATTTGTAGTATATTATTTTGGTTTGGGAATGTTTATTTACTATTATTATACAGGATGGGAATATTTATTGCGTAAATTGTTGGTGCCGATTGTAGATAAGTGGAGTGGACTGAATTGGACATATGTATGTACGTAGGTGTAGGAAGTGGAAATAAATGCAAGCGGATCACAGTGAACGAAGAGAAATTCGAAATTTGATGTTTCACTGTGGCTTATGGCACACACTTTTGGAATGTTGAATTCGCGACAATAGGCTTCTAAAAAATCATAAAAATGACCGGCAGCAAAGTGAAATGTTTACATATCATGTGCGGTGTTAAAGCCATCGGATCTGCTGGGGATAGAATAATCCGGGTCGAAAGACCAAATGTTGGGAGGGAGATGGCTTTAATCTGGAATGCACTCGATAAGGAAAACACGGAGGAAAACTTTCGGGGTATTACGCGACGTGCGTCTTTATTGGTGGAATGGAAAATTAGTACTAGTACAAGAAGACTTAAAGCTAGTTTGGGGAGAGCGGATTAAAAGCTCTATGCACTAAAGTGCATTGGAAGAGGGAGAGAGAGAGCAAGTGTACGGGATCACACTGCCTACGGAAAATAAGCGCCCTTTTTGTGAGAACATTCTCCGACCCCCCCCCCCAAAAAAAAAAAAATATCAGGAGGCCTAAGCTCGGGAAAGCGTTGGATACGCTGAGCGCTCGTCGATATGTAGGAGAGTGTGGTGATCCTGGCCACACGACTGGCATCGGTCGTCACTGCGGCAAGATCCTGTAGAATGATGATGGGTCAGGCAATTGACGAAGTACTTCTTTTCGATGACTGCCTGGAGCCGTTTCTTAGCGCTAAGCCGAATGAAACGGTGTCACTTCCGAAGAAGTTGCTTGGATGCTTGGATGCAACAAAGTGTGTTGCCGACCGTGACACGTGAAACTTTTGTGGTCGGTTGTGCAATTGCGGAGTTGATGACCGCTTGCGAATTCAAGCACAACTGCTTTTTCTGGATATAAGATGTTCGATCTTCTGTCGTCATCTGCAGGAAGCGTGGACATATACGCACTGGGTGGTTTTCTTTGGAACATAAATCGCATCTGTTGGGTATCGGAACGATCCTTGTACTGAAGGATTTCAGTAGTCATGGCGCCACGTCGGAGGGTGTCGGTTCGGACGGATGGAGGCGTAACGTAGTAGGATGTATAGAATCTATGGCCTCTAGAGTTCTATGGCGCTCAGTCAGGAACGAATCAAGTTCTAGCCACGTAGGAATGTCGGTTTTTTTCGATATAGATTGCTCCCATTATGAGAGCGTCAGTTTTGGAAGCTTCGTGGAACACACATTCTCCAGGAGACAATTCCAAATATCCGTAGGAAGGCCGGACCAATTTAGGGATGTGAGGCAATTTTGAATTGTATTTTGCAGCTCTTTCAAGGCTGCCGAAGATTCCTGTGCAATGGACTGTATGTTTAGTAACTTCTTCAGTTGGCTGTTCACCAGCGCTCGCTTGTTTTCGAAACGCTCAGATAGGTTTTTCCAGGCTGAGCGGAAACGATCGTTGGTGAGTGGCGAATTGGAAACTACGGAATGAGCTTCACCACTAGTCTTGGCATATAGATAGAACAACTTTTCAACAGGGGTCAGCGCAGGATTGTCTATATAGACTGCTGTAAAGATGGTCTCGGAAAGTTGGCGAGCGAATATAATCGCCCGAGAAAACTTCTGTTTCGCACGGAGGAAGGCTACAGCCAGACGGATAGGAATTTTGGGGCGGAACTGGTTGGATTTGAGCTGCTTTAGACCCGATCGTATCGATCTGTTCTATAAGCTTTGCGGCACACCTTTTGTAAATAAAATAGGCATACTCGTATTTTGCCTTTAGAGTAGGTAAGGTGTCCCCCGTGCCCTCTAAGCCAACTAAAATTGGCTCTGAATTCTTTCTCGACCTTATTCCATAGCGCTCGGACTTAGTCGAGATGAATTTGGTAAGAATATTTGGATGGACTGGGTGCTGCTGGATTTCAGACTCTGGACTCAAAGTGACTCAGGCGGTCACAGGTCATCGCAAATTTATTTAAAATTGATTGAGTCATTCTGGATATGTTTTCGAAAATCTGGATTGTTCATATATGAATAAATTCTTTGTTCGGTTTATTTATTCGTGTCGATGCTGGATTTGGAATTTAGTAACCAATCGAAATATGTTTGCAATTTTAATTTACCGAATATATTGTTTAAATGCGGAAGGTTCGACTTTAAATAATATTCACTCAGCAGAAAACAGATACGGTCACACTAATGCGGATATGGAAGCGCAATTAAATTTATAATTGAATTAGTTAGTTGGAATTGTTTTGAAAAAATAATTTAAAAATTATTTTTATGTAGATGGACTTATTTAGTTGACCGCTGCTGTATTTGTCGCGGTACTGTTTTCGGAGATAATGCGTATGTGTGAATATGTTTGTGCCTTAGCCGTTTGCCAATGCAGAATAGCGGAGACAATGGAGAGGCGGAAAAAAATTGCCAAAAAATCGGAGCGTCGACTTGCAGTCGTATGTAACTGCAATGTGTACGTTTGGCTATGCTTGCATGTAGCTGAGCTCAGGATAGAGCAAAGGAGAGACAATAAATATATGTTTATTTAAATGAAGCTCAGCTCAGGATATATCAGGGAAGAGTAAATAAATGAATGCACAAATTATGTCGGCGTTTCTCTGCCGTGGTTTTTGGATATATTATATTCATTTGTAGGAGAAGTGGACCGTATTTGTAGTATATTATGTTGTTTTGGAATGTTTATTTATTATTATTATCCAGGATAAATAAATTAAAATGTTGGTGCCGATTGTAGATAAGTGGAGTGGACTGTATTGGTCATGTGTAGGTAATAATAATAATAATATTTTAAAAGAGGTATGTGCACTGCGATCACTAGGGTCTATTGTGCCCTCTTCCTAGTGTATGAGCTATAGCTCATCGAACAGTTCAATCGGTCGCAAAAATGCGATGATGTCTCCTGGTCGAAGAGCCCTCATTTCCTGCGTGGTGAGTGGAAGGCCTCCAAAGTGGGCCAGCCTCAACCGACTGAAAGCTGGGCTCTCCTCAAGTAGGTGTTCCGGAGTCTCGTCTCCTTCTAGACAAAGTTTGCAAAGACTTTCCTCCCCTATCTTGAGATTGTACAGATGCTTGCGCAGTCTGCAGTTCCCGGTCAATAAACCCGTGACTATACGGAGAAATATTTTGCTCAGCTCCAAACAGTCATTGGTCCTCTTGCTATTGTAGCTACCTAGCAGACGTTTACTCTTCCTTGCCCCCTTCGTCGACCGCCAGAAGTCATCGCAGGCATTTATGAGATCCACACGACAGCTCTGGCTGATACTGCTGGCCCTAGTCCACAGAAGGGCTCCGGACCATAAAAGGGCGTACTCGCCCCCTTTCTAGCCATTATATTGGACACTTCATTGCCGGGGATTCCCGCATGCCTTGGTCCCAGTATGTGGTTACTTTATTGTTCACACCTAACTCATTGAGTGTTCCTATACATTGCCATACTAGTCTGAAAACAAACTTATGTGCACTGATTGCTGCCTGACTATCTGAGAAAATGGCTATGTCTCTCCGATTGTAACCCCGCTTAATATTGAACGAGGCACATCTCTCTATCGCGTGTACTTCCGAGCAGTGGATGGGAAGGTGCGCATAGCGCCCGAGATGCACGGGCAGGCAAGTCTCTGGAGTTTGTCCAGTTGCCTTCTAGTGACATCAAGGTCAGCGCGATTCGCCCAAACCGCAGCCCCCCAGCTGACTATGGGCCTCACCATAGCTTTGCACATCCACAGTAGGATCTTTGGAAATACTCCCCAATATTTCCCAGCAAGAGACCTACAGCTCATTAGGGCCAAAGTGGCCTTGCGAACAGTGTGTTCCACATGTTGTCTCCACAGTAATCGTTTATCAAGGATGACTCCCAGGTATTTGACTTCAGTGGAGATCGGAATTTCTGTGCCCCCAATGGCTATGGGCCGAATGGATTTCAGCTTGGTAAAGCTATGTCTTAGGCCCAGTGTGATTGAAAGGATCCAAATAAGTTGAGTTGATATATCAAACTGAATTTATTTTCTGTAAGTTCTAGCTTAGGTAGCTAACATGAGATTTACATATTCTTATCTTATCTCTAACTAGACCAACGCAGTGGCCATCTGTTCCCCAGACGTGGGAAAGGGTCTTATTCCATCTCTTTTAGGGAAATGCGACGCGACCGCTACTATCTTTAAGGGATGAACCCACGCGGAGTACGTTGTATACTCCCAGCTATTTATATCTAACGCTCAAGCGTTGTTTATATAGGCAGACAAAATTACATTGCTGCAGCGGTTCAATAGTTTTACATAAATGTTATAAATTCTTATATATATATACATGTCCGTCTGAACAGTGATCCTATCGCACAATGTGCTATCAAAATTACCTTTACAGATTAGAGTGATGTCATCGGCATAGCCTTGACATTCAAACCCATTTGCTGTAAGTTTAACTAGAAGCTCGTTCACCACGAGACTCTAGAGTAGTGGTTATAAGACACCCCCTGCGGACAGCCTCTGGTGGTTTGAGCTCTAACAGTCACACTGTTGGCAGTGACTTCTGCTATTCTGCTATCAAGGAGTTTGCCCAGCCAGGTCGTGAGACCCGTCTCAGCTTCCCTTTTACAGAGTGCTCTTACCACAACATTATTAGCTGTGTTATCAAAAGTACCCTCTATGTCCATTAAGGCACAAAGAGCTACCCCTTTGGCCTTTACAGAGCGCTGTAGAGTGGCTCAAGAGAGCCGATTCAGTAGACTTTCCTTCTCTATAGGCATGCTGATTCGCATGCAGAGGCCTTCGCACCAAGTGCGAGTTTCTAATGTGGTTGTCCACAATCTTCTCAAGGGTTTTCAGCAGGAAGGAGGTTAGGCTGATCGGCCTGAAGGATTTAGGATGAAATGGCTCTTTCTTCCCAACCTTCGGGATAAAGTTCACCCTTGCCATTGTTCATGCCCGAGGAATGTAACCCATTGCTAGGCTCTTCCGAAAAATATTTATGAGACAAAGTTCAGAAAGTAATTTGCCTTTTGAGATTGCCTTAAACACTCTGGCCGCCGGAGCGGCTTGCTCTATGGTGGAACAAAATTTCCGAGAGTGAGCACGCGTACTATACTGGATTTCTTTGTTATATTCTGTCAGCTATATTCTGTCTGTTTTTGATAGTTCCCAATTAGCGCTGTTTTTTAAAGCTGTGTTAAACAGCTTTCTGACTTCTGCACGAAGTAGCCCTAGTTTCTTATTCCACCACGGATTGTACCTTCTGGACTCTATGGATTTTTCGGAACAGCTTGCATGATATGCATCCAAGATTGTCTCACCTACTTCTTTTGAAAGTTGCTTAAGATCTTCCGGAGAGGATATTCTCCTACTCTGTTTCAGCCAGCTCAGACTTAATCCCAGACAGGACTGATAGGCCTGGCCGGCTAGTCAGTACGTTGTGGATTCCTGATAACCCTGCTGAAGCTGAGGTTGCTATGAATGTCGAACAGGATGATCCAGTGATCCGACATTGACGATTCTGAGGAGACCTTCCAGTTGCGAATCAACCGGGGGCCCCCCCTCATTGTCGAAAGTGATTTCCAGTACTTTAGCCCTGGTTTTAGTAATGAATGTGGGTTCAGACCCCACATTGAACACAGTAAGATCCCTAGATAAAAAAAAATCTAGTAAGCACTCACCTCTACCGTTGTTGTCCGTGCTGCCCCAAGCAACATTGTGCGCATTGGCATCACACCCTAGCAGTAGGGGTAGCATTTTGCTGCTGCAATGCTGCACCAGATCCTGAACCTCTGGTGGGGGGCATCCGTCACGTCTCCTGGGAAGTATGCCGACGCCACCACAATACTCCCGTGCTCGCTAGTGATCGTCACCGCTACTAGATCTCTGTTGAGAAATTGAGAGAAACAAAGAAAGTTAATATCCTTTCGCACCAAGATACAAGCTCTCGGTGATGCCTCCCTTACATCTGCAATAGTTTGCATACTCACTTTACTTAGGCCGCAGATCCTGCCTCTGACGACCCAAGGCTCTTGGATGAGCACCAGCCCCAGGTCAGACCTGGAGACCAACCTGCCGATGACAGCCGAGGCTGCCCTGATGCAGGTTGATCTGTGCCACGCTGGTAACCACCATCCTTAGAGCTCTTCTTCACCCTCCGAGAGCGTCAGATAGGCCTCTGATTGCATCTCGGTGGGTGTCCGCTCATGATCGGATGGCTCCTTTTCGCTGGTTGGCTCCTCTACGCCTCCCATGTGCAGGCGCGTCAGGTCCAGCCCCTCTAAAGAGACTGATTCCAAATCGGCCTACACTGCAGCTAAGTCCTTGGCCTCCGCTGCCTCGTCCAAGGGGACGGAGGGAGCCACCTTGGCTGCAGCTGTTGATGTGCCACGCACATCGTCGGCGTTTGCTTCCGTGGACACCTCCGCCTCCCCAGACTCCTGCTTTTTATGCAGGCGGCATTTTAGTTGGCCGAAACGATACCTCACCAGCATATCTCACTACTTGAGGAGTGTAAGCGCCTCCTCATCCAGGCCGAGCATCAGCACCTTGCCGCCATTCGACTCCAGGTGTCGGATGACACGCCAGGTCCCGGTGAGCAGGCCCTTGTTCTGCTCGTTGAGCAATCCAAGAGACCTCTCCATCGTCTCCCCTGCGGTGCGTGGCAGGTATAATGTGACGACTTTAGTCACCGGTAGGTCCTCTTGCAGGGAGGTGCGGAGCTGCACACCCACCTTGGTGCTGATGCTGGGGACCGTCAGCTCCAACCACTTCTTGGCATCGCTGTCCATGCAGTCCACTAATAGCAGACCGTCACGGAACTGGATGCCGTTGAAGTTGAGGGCTGCGGTCCAGCCCTTCCTCATCTCCTCGACGAGGGCCTGCTCCACCGCTGACAACTCCTCCTCTGTCATGAGCCTCTTCGGGTAGTCCCGCGCCAGTATGGCCAAGTTCGTGCCCTTGGCGACACTGGCATACGAGGCTGCCCTCGGACGCTTGGCGCCTAGTGAGGTTTTCGAGCCCTCCAGCGCTGCGGTGTTCCTTGTTATGTTCTTCTTGGACATGTTCTTGGGGAGTTCGGGCGGCGACGAATGATGTAGCTGCCTCTTCCTCCCCGCAACGGCCTGGCCGCCAGCTCTCTCTATCGGGGACACGCTCGTCCCCGCAGCCACGTTCGGCGCACGGTGCTCCAGCGCTCTCTTATGGGCTTCCTCCGGTTTCAAGCCTCGCTCGAGGTACCGGAGTTACCACTTGCGGCTGGCTCCGCTGAGGCCTTGCCTCAGAGGATCTCTGGCTCCGCCAGGCTGACCTGCCGCTGGGACAGGCTGTTTTCTGGGTTGCTGTTTCGACCTTGCGGAAGAGGGTGAGCGGCGTCTCTCCTGCTGGCGTCGCTCGTCTGCGGGACAGCGGCCGGGGCAGTGCCGGGACTGCTTATTCATGACAAGTCGCTATTCGCAGCTAACCCGCACTAACCTTGCGCTATCCGCAACATGCGACCCGTCCGGTGGCTTCAGCTAGGCCACCTCAGAACCATCTCACTAGTTCTTTGGTACCAGACACATATGTAGGTATAAAAGTGGAAATAAATGCAAGCGGATCGCAGTGAACGAAGAGAAATTCGAAATTGGATGTTTCACTGTGGCTTATGGCATATATTTAAACACACACTTTTTGAATGTTGAACTCGCGGAAAATTAATATAAATTAATTGCGACAATAGGCTTCTACAAAATCGGATTCGGAATTGGAAGCTGCCTTAGTGTCAGATCAATCCGACTCAGATTTAGACAAAAATCATAAAAATGACCGGCAGCAAAGTGAAATGTTTACATATCATGTGCGGTGTTAAAGCCATCGGATCTGCTGGGGATAGAATAATCCGGGTCGAAAGACCAAATGTTGGGAGGGGGATGGCTTTAATCTGGAATGCACTCGTTAAGAAAAACACGGAGGAAAACTTTCGGGGTATTACGCGACGTGCGTCTTTATTAGTGGAATGGAAAATTAATACTAATTAGTACTAGGCCAAGGGGTGGGCTAAGACTAGGGTGTGTTGAAAGGTAGTCGTTTAGCCACGTTTGCTCGAGCTGTTAGAAAAACATAGTTTACTTCCATAGTTGCCCGGAAGCTTAGTAATAGGGAAGAAAATGACTCAGATTTGAAGCGTCTAGCTGACCGCAGACGACAATAGAGTAATAGGAAAGTGGACGTTGGTGCACTAAGTTCAATACAGTCAAGTGGCCCGTATGAAAATATAGGAAAGGAATTCGAGGACTACTGGCGTCCTGCCAGATTGTTTGCTTACATACGTACTAAGTGGCTTAGAATTAATGTACTCAGTTTAGAAAGGCTATCAACGTTTCAAGTTATTATGTACAAATCGTAATAATTTGCACAAAGGACTCTAAATGGTTCATGCAATTCAAAAGACGTTCTACAGTGGCGCAACACTAAGGGAATATAGGATCTAGTATTTCGGTACTTAAGCTGACCTAACAAGTCAGCACTTTCCACGTCACTGTAGATAAGGTTATAAATGTAAGGTAATGCCAAGCATGGTAAGTTAATTGGGAGGAGTCCACTAGAATACGAGGGTACCTCTGGTTTGCATCCAAGCTTAAGCCCCGTAAAGCGAAGGGTCTTAAAAAGTCAGGCAGTCATGAGATCCGCACGACTGCTCTGGCTGATGACTCCTGAGCCTAATCGACAGAAAGGTTCTGGCCCATAAAAAGGCATACTTGCCCTCTTTCAAGCCACGATGTCGGCCACTTGAATGCCGGGGATTGTTCATACCCAACTTATTGAGTGTTCCTATACATTGCCATACTAGTCTAGAAACAAATGTGTGTGCAGTGAGTGCTTTTATTGATGCCTGACTATCTGAGAAAATGGCTATGTCTCTCCGAACGTAGCCTCCTTTAATATTGAACGAGGCACATCTCTGAATCGCGTGTACTTCCAGTTAAAAGATACTGGCGAATTTTTCTAGAGGTTCGTGATATTTGAGTCGAGGTCCACAGACCTGCACCCGCACCGTCCTCTATTAGTGAGCCGATGTGGTTTCACATCGTAGGTGGTAGACATGTTGGTCCACTCCAACTTGTTGCTAAGTTCCGTTTTGAAAAGCTTTTTAAAATTAGCCATCTGAACATCCTGCAGATATTCCCGCAAGGGAGCCATTTAGGTCCCCAGTTGTTAATATTATTTATTAACTACTGTTTACGTGAGGGGCTTTCGCGCATAGTTCGTCGAGCGTGCCGACGCTCGCCCGCTCTACGCACCGCTGCAATCTCCGGCCGCTTCGCTACACCATTCCGCCGCTCCTCGGCACCTTTCTAGGCAGCGATCGCCCTCTATGCTCCTCTCTACATCTTCGGCCACTGCACTCACCCGCCGCTCCCTGGCCAAGCGCATCCGCTCTCGCCCCTCTGATGCTCCCCGATCTCGGGATAAATCCGAACGCAGTCGGCCGCTGTCGATCTCCCGCTCTCGCTTTAGCGGAGCAAAGCGGACGGGAGCACGGTTCTATGTTTAAGCATGTTCAATGTCGATGCCGACCCCCGAATATTTTTCACTGCCTTCTTCTTCGTGGGATATATATAATACTTTTCTGCTGAAATCCTTTAGCGGAGGATCCTCGCCACCCCCCAACATAAATAACTACCTCCAGAGTAGTTATCGTATGTATACGGACGACGTCAAACTTTCTGTGCAAACATGGTACCTCATAAACCTATTAAACTTAAACGGCTCTAAATGCAAGCTAATGATATTCTCTCGTGTCGCTCCCAAGATTGCGACTTACACGATGATTTGCTATAGTTGATGATTTGGGTGTCCGTCTGGATCCTAAAGTTTACTTTATGATCAAATTTCCTGCATGGTGAATAAAGGCAGAAGTGTGCTTAGATTAATTAATTAATTTGGATTAGGAATTTGTGACGTTCGGTCGAGCCTCGCGTAGTCAGGGCTGGCCAGGGTCATCCAGGACATTTATTTGGTTCAGGAAAGTGGTGCTAGAAAAAGGAATTCCCGACCCGAGTCCCAGTAATAACGCGCAGGGTTTAACCTTAACTAGGCTTAAAGATATACTAAGTTTATTGGTTTTCTTGACAGAGTAATGCAACTGGTTTCGCAGATGGCGGTGCCGATTGTCCCCGGCGGTTACCGACGAGCATCCGTGTCCTGCGGGAAAGTGCCTCGCGTCCTGGGTCCGTGTATGTCGATCCCTTTCGTCTGGCGGGGATAAATGGTGATACAACAGTGCGCCCCTTGTCCGCAGAAATACGTAGTGTTGATCAAGCAGGACGAGACCGTCAGCAAGGATACGTAGTATTAATGAAGCAGGACGGAACCGTCAGCAAGGATACGTAGTGTGGAAAATGGGACGACACCGTCAGCAGGCCGAAACCGTCAGCGAGATACGTAGTGTTGAGAAATAGGACGAAGCCGTCAGCAGGACGAAACCGTCAGCGAGAGTGAGAAATAGGACGAAACCGTCAGCGAGAGTGAGAAATAGGACGACACCGTCAGCAGGACGAAACCGTCAGCGAGAGTGAGAAATAGGACGAAGCCGTCAGCAGGACGAAACCGTCAGCGAGAGTGAGAAATAGGACGAAACCGTCAGCAGGACGAAACCGTCAGCGAGATACGTAGTGTTGAGAAATAGGACGAAACCGTCAGCAGGACGAAACCGTCAGCGAGAGTGAGAAATAGGACGAAGCCGTCAGCAGGACGAAACCGTCAGCGAGAGTGAGAAATAGGACGAAGCCGTCGGCAGGACGAAACCGTCAGCGAGAGTGAGAAATAGGACGAAGCCGTCAGCAGGACGAAACCGTCAGCGAGAGTGAGAAATAGGACGAAGCCGTCAGCAGGACGAAACCGTCAGCGAGAGTGAGAAATAGGACGAAACCGTCGGCAGGACGAAACCGTCAGCGAGAGTGAGAAATAGGACGAAGCCGTCAGCAGGACGAAGCCGTCAGCAGGACGAAACCGTCAGCGAGAGTGAGAAATAGGACGAAGCCGTCAGCAGGACGAAACCGTCAGCGAGAGTGAGAAATAGGACGAAACCGTCAGCAGGACGAAACCGTCAGCGAGAGTGAGAAATAGGACGAAGCCGTCAGCAGGACGAAACCGTCAGCGAGAGTGAGAAATAGGACGAAACCGTCGGCAGGACGAAACCGTCAGCGAGAGTGAGAAATAGGACGAAACCGTCAGCAGGACGAAACCGTCAGCGAGAGTGAGAAATAGGACGAAGCCGTCAGCAGGACGAAACCGTCAGCGAGAGTGAGAAATGGGACGAAACCGTCAGCAGAGTGAGAAATAGGACGAAACCGTCAGCAGGACGAAACCGTCAGCGAGATACGTAGTGTTGAGAAATAGGACGAAGCCGTCAGCAGGACGAAACCGTCAGCGAGATACGTAGTGTTGAGAAATAGGACGAAACCGTCAGCGAGATACGTAGTGTTGAAAATAGGACGAAACCGTCAGCGAGATACGTAGTGTTGAAAATAGGACGAAACCGTCAACCGATACTTAGTGTGGTTAAAGTCTTACTCCTTGGTGCCGCTGACTCCTAATCCTGAGTTGCTGCTTGATTGCTGCTCGCTGGGGACTTCCACCTATGTCGACGCCGACCACTGAATGAATAATCTGAGGCCAGCGGCCCGCTTTATATAGCGGTTGGCGGGTTTTGGTGTGCCCGCTTGGTTCGTGGGTTTTGCCCGAATTAGTGTGGCCGATGCTCGGGATTTGCCGGACTTAGTGTGGCCGGAGCTTGGGTTTAGAGTGCCCCTTTGCTTGTTTGGGTGCGCGCGCGCGCTTCGTTTGAATTTGAATATTCTTTACTTGTGCGCGGCACGCGTCACAAATTTAAAGATCCCTAAGTTACAAAATCCCTAAATATTTATTTAGTTTGTCCTATCTTAGAATATGGATCTTGCGGTTGGAGCCCTCAGTATGTGGTCCACAGTAAACGGATTTAAACTTAAACTGGGAAGCAAACCAGAGGTTACCATCGTATTTTAGTAGACTCCTCTTAATTAACTGATAATTTTTATATAACTGTAGAACCATGCATGGCATTACCTTCTGAAAGATCCAAAATAATAAGACGTTCATTCCTTGAGTTGAGTATTATTATTATAACAAGGGCCTTGTTGCACTGCGACCAGATGTTAGATCTTTTGTGCCGGCCTGTAGGATTAGGGTAAAGCCCCTATACCTAGGCTTCTAATAAAAGAGAGCACTTTGGTAGGGTCTATTTGTTCCCAAATCCTGTAGAGGGGAATAAGTTCACCTCCTAGATGTTGAAGTCGACGTCTGATTAGCGAGGGGCACTCACATAGAATGTGTTCTGATGTTTCTTGCTCCATCTCGCAGAATCTGCATGTGTCGATTTCTGAAAGTTTTAATTTCTTAAGGTCATACCTAAGGATGCAGTGACCCGTTAGGTAACCTGTTAAAGTGCGAATTTCGCTCTTTGGTAGGTTGATGATGCGTTTTGATCGCATCATCTGGGGGACGAGAAATTGTTTGGCTTGTTTCAGCCCTGCACTGTCGGTCCAGTGACGGTTTATCTCTGCTTCCTCCCATTTCCTGAGCAGTTCTCTTTTGTGTCCTTTCGGTAGCTAGGGAGTCTGCCACCTCGTTTCCTATATGGTCTTCATGCCTTGGCACCGTTAGGGTGTTTTTGGAGGCAAGGGCATTCAGCTGCTGGAAACAGGTCTCTACAAGTCCGGATAAGATCGTAAAGGAACTCAGCGGTATGAGCGCTGCCTGACTGTCAGAGAAGATGTAAATCCGTGCGCCTTGCATTTTCCTGCGAGACATTCACGAGAACACATTTCTATGGCGTGTATCTCTGCTTGGAAAATGGTTGGCGACTTTCCCATGGCTATGGATTTGTTGAACCTTGGTCCGAAAATACCGTTTTCCAGTTTCGACCCATCGGTGTACCATGTTTGTGATCCACTGGGTAGAGATATTGATTTTGTTTTCCATTCATTCCTAGTGTTCAGGACTACAGAGAAGTTTCTGTGGAAAACAAATTTTGGTTTCTGCTCGTCAGTCAGAATGGGCTCATTTATTAGGGGTTCAAGGACCCTAAGATGTCCGGGAAGATCACCGGTAAGATCACCACCAGGCCTCCTTTTTCAGTGTAATTGGTAAAGAGGGTATGCCAGTTTTGACTCCAAATGCTGCAGTGGGACATGTCCGGATGGCTCCAGTAATGCTTATGCAGACCAGTCGTTGTAATTTGTTAAGTGCAGCCGCAGCTGTCTTCTGGGTAGATTTCGTCCACCAAGCCAGAGATGCATAGGTTAAGATCGTTTTTACCACAGTGTTAAAAGACCAGTAGATCATTTTGGGACTTAGGCGCCATGTTCTACCGTAAAGCCTGTTGCAAGCAAAGTGTGCTAGAAAGGCTTTGTTTATGGTCTTTTCCAGGTGAGTCAAGTGTGACTCCTAAGTAGTTGGCCTCAACCGAAAGGTCAATGATAGACTCATTTAGGGATGGTCTTTTTAGGGAAAGAGACCTTTTCCTGGTAAATGGGACTAAAACTGTTTTTGACGGGTTGATGGACAGTCCTTTGTCTTGACACCATTTGTTGGCTATATAAAGGGCTTACTGCATGCGGTCCGAGATGGTTTGCTCATGCCAGCCCACTATATAGATGACTAGATCATCAGCGTAGCCTTGAGTGGGAAACCCCAAATTGTTGAGCTCATAAAGTAGCTCGTCGATGACCAGAGTCCACAAGAGAGGAGAGAATACTCCCCCTTGAGGGCACCCCCTTGTGGCTGTGATTGAGGTCATAGTTCCTCCAATGTCTACAGTTATGATTCTGGATTTAGCGTTTCCAGAATACACCTAGTAATGGGTGTGGAGGCATTTTTACGTACAATAGAGGCACGTATAGCCTCATATGATGTGTTGTCAAAAGCTCCTGAGATGTCTAAAAAGGCACCTGGTTCTATCTGTTGAGCGTGGCTCGTCCCATACGACAAGAATAAAAAAAACGAAATCAAAAATTTAAAGTTTGAAGTATACAGATCGTCCCATAAATAAATTATCTACTTAAAACCATCGCGTTTTTAGTGTGACCGTTCGCTCTTTACGAAAAATTTACCACAAAGTTAGACCACGTGCAAATCAATACTGTGCATTGTGTTGTGTAGCAAAGTGACGCCCATATTAAAAGCACAAAAATTAATATAATTCGAGTAACAATAACTTTTTAAAAATATGGATATTATTCGATCAGGTATTAACTATGATTTTCACTTTATAACAGTTTGTATTATATGGTATATCGTCCAGTAGTAAGAAAAATTAATATGTCATTTTGTGAGTGGGTTTTTTTTCGTTTTGTACTTTCCAATAAGCTTTTATTTTTGAAGTCGATCGATCCGATGGTCATATTTTTTTTCTAATAGCTTTATAATAATACATTTTATACAAAAAGAATCAGCTGCTAAGATCTGCCAAGCGCGCTGCAGCGTCATAATATTTCCTGGGGTATGCGTCAAGTACTTGTGTTTTGTTGTTTGTGATCTGTGATTTGTTATATGTGTAGTAAATGTCGCATGCGTAATTAATGTCCAATTGGTCTATGTTTCTATTTATTATTATTATTTTTAATTTTCGCACTTTTCAATTTGCCATAGGTGATTGTTTCCAATGCTCTGTATCATACAAAACAATTTTTCAAAAGTGGTGCACTATGGAAGACACCAATGCAGAAAGGGACCGTCTTATTGTGGATTCTATACAGCTGGAGCTGGGAAAAGACGGCTATTTTGCAAAACTAGAGGAGTTTTGTCTGCAAAAAAGTATACCTACGTTGGCAACGCTGTAATCGTTCCAAATTGGTGTTTATGAATAGGCATTCGGATTGGTTTGATATGAACCTCTCTTTCACAGTAACAAAAAAATATATACAGGGGTGCCATGCAAAACACTGTGGTTTTCATTTCCACAAAGAGGCATTTCCGCTAAACCGATTTCTCGGTGCCATACAACATCGAATAAGTTTTGTGTTTTTAGTTTTTTCACAAACCATTCAAAATGGCTGGCAGGGTTGCCATGATGAAATCACCCATGTGTTTTAGCAAACATTTTTTTTAAATGACTGTAAAATGGTAGGGTTTGGGTCATTTTATTCGTTAAATAATGTTATTTAACCTATTTTGTTAATTAATTTAGTTTTTTTTACTTTTATTTAAAAAAAAGTTTAAAATGTTGGCGCGAAAATAAATAAAACTAGCTCGACAGCTCTACTAAACCCGACTTCAAAATTTCGAATCTATTGATGTGGTAGGCATCGAAATTGACGTCAAATACCCGGAAAATATTTGAGTGGAAGTGCTATGGACCGAAAAATCATTTTTTAGGGTTTTTGCAGCGGAAGTGGTTTCTGTGGCACCCCTGATAATTTTTTCCCCAGTTACACCAATGTTCTGCAAGCTAAAGCACACAGTTATCCAAGTAACATTAATGTGAACGACTCACTCGCTGAAGTTGATCTGAAAAGCTTACTTGATCATACAGCATCCCGTATAGCGAATCTTCAGATGGTCGTTATCAGTCAAATTAAAGATGAATCTGTGAACCGACCTTAATTGGAAAGTGGGGTTTTGACGGTAGCACAGGACATTTGAAAGATAATTCTATATTTATCACGTCTTATGTACCCTTACAACTCATAACTAAGTCGCCAAGTCCGATAATTGTTTGGGAAAACCCTAGGCCGTCATCGACTTGCTTTTGTCGACCAATAAGGTTTCAATATGAAAAGGAAACTACCCAGTTGTCTGTTACAGAGGAGACTTACATAAAACAAAAAATACTCAATTTAAGAACGACAGAAATTATTAATCCAAATAAAATCAGCATAGAGCACAGTCTTCAACTCACAATGGTGGACGGTAAGTTTGCAACGCGTTGAGTGGAACATCTTCAATGATATGTTATATATGCGGAGCGAAGCCGACAGATATGAAAGATATAGATGCCTGCCTGAATAAAGAAGTTCATGAAAATCGGTATGAATTTGGCTTATCAACGTTACATGCTTGCATACGTTTTTTTGAGTATTTCCTCCATGTGTCCTATCGCTTGGAGTTAAAAATGTGCCAAATCAGGCATCCAACTCATAAAAAAGAGCTGTTAACAAGCAAAAGAATGCTTCAAATAGAGTTTAGGAGCATAATGGATCTTATCGTAGACAGACCAAAGATTTGCGGTTGTGGAACATCTAATGATGGAAACACAGCGCGCAAATTTTTTAAATATCCTGAACTAGTTGGAAAAATTACAGGACTCAATGTAAACCTCATCGACAGATGCTCCACCATTTTACAGGCATTAAATTCTGGCTATAGAATAAATATTAAAAAATGTAAGAAGTATACGCTGGAGACAGCTAGAGGTCTTGTGGAAATTTATCCATGGTATAAAATGCCAGCTTGAGTTCATAAATATTAATTCACGGTCCTGAAGTCATTAATAAAGCGTTAGTATCAATTGGAGAGCTTTCTGAGGAAGCTGGAGAGACTAAAAATAAAGACATTAAAAAATACAGATCTCAGCATAACAGAAAAATCTCGCGATCCGAAACTAATACAGACCTAATACATAGACTATTACTAAGCTCAGACCCTCTCATAAGTGGATGAGAAAATTGCCGTGCAAAAAAAAAACGGTATTAAAAGAATCTTTCTTGCAATTGATTGAGAAATAAGGTATTATTTTGGTATTATTAGGTATATACTGAAATCGATTAATTTTTGTTGTTAATGTTCTTTTTTGATATAAAATGTTTTATTTAAAATTTCATATACTCGTATTTTATTTAATACATTTATATTGCCTACATAATTGGGTGGTATAGACGAATAGGCGTATAACCACGCCCATTTTTGTAATAAACATTCTTGTATTATATGTATATATATTATTGTTTTAAGCTTTCATCTTAAATTACAGACTTGGAGGACACGTCTAACTATTTTTGTCGCTTACTTCCATACAAGCCGAACCACTGTGCAATGGCCTTTTCAATGGTTGTTGTAAGGCAATGTACGGCTGTCTCAGTTGATTTACCAGCTTGATTCGCATATTGGTTTTTGTTTAGGGGAAGATGCTTGAGATTTACCTCCCTGATGTGCTGGTCGATTATCTTCTCCATCGTTTTAAGGAAGAAGGAGCTAAGACTAATCGGTCTATATGACTTAGGCAATTGGGATTTTTTCTTCCCTGCCTAAAGCATAAACACAACTTTTACTTTAGCCCAGTTGCTTGGTATGTGTCCAAGCAGGAGACTAGCTCGAAATAGACGGACCAGGCGGAGTGCGATTTGGTGCAGTCCCCGCTGCAACAAGCATGGATAGATCCCACCGGTCCAGGTGACTTGTATGGGCTGAAACTTTGTAATGCCCATTGTAAGCTATTTTGATGAAAGAGTCTATAGGGCATGTTTCCAACACGTTCTGAGCGATAGGGGGGTTCCCCTCCCTCAGCCCCATTGGAGTCTGCCAATAGTCACTCCAATAGGCACTCTCCAGTCCCAGAGATTTTTTTTTTTTTTAACAATATTAGCTATAACTATTAGTAATTTATATATAGCGGAGTGGGAATAAATACATAAGGGATTATGATGCAGAACAGGCCAACAGCTGCCTGTGTTTTTTGCTATGTGTTAGTTATGTGATTTTGCGCATCGGGAGCTGAGCCACGGTGACCCTCTTGAGCCTTCGTGTTATCCTACGAGTTGCTGCAGCCCTTGCCAGCGGATTGAGGTGAGTTCGGAGCCTGATCCGGTGCTTTCTGGCAAGATCGTTGATAACATCCCCCATCAGCGGGATGCGGAGGTTGCGGTGGATGTCAGTGCTTCTGATGAACCATTCAGTCCCGGTAATGTGCCTTTAGTATTTGGCCTGGAACGCTCTAATTTTGGAGAGGCTGGACTTGGCTGCAATAAATGGGCAGTCCATATTTCCAGATTGGAGCGAGGATTGCGAGGTAGACCCTTCTCTTGTTGTCCAGGCTCAGCTTGGATTTTGCGTGCATAAGCCAGTCGCTGCGGCTTCCAGCTTCCCCCTCATCTGTTTAACGTGCTAGGCGAAGGTGAGCCTGCGGTCCAGGACGAAGCCTAGGTAGTGGTGTTCGTTGGATTGTGGGAGCAGCTGGCCGTACATAAAGACACCCGGACTGGAGTCTTTGCCCAGGGTGTAGGTGACCGTGACACATTTGTCTGGGTTAATGGCCACGTTCCACCTACAGCACCAGTTCTCAAACCTCTTTAGTATGGTCTGGAGCCTGTCGGTTGCCTCGTAGACGTACTCCGATCTTGAAAGAACGGCAGTGTCGTCTGCATAGGTGGCGATGCACAGGCTGTTGCTGTATTTGGCAGTGTGCAGCGGGGCGTCGTGTGAGACCAGGTTGTACAGAGAGGGACCCAGTACGCTACCTTGTGGCAGTCCGGCAAGGAGGGGTCTAGTTGAAGAGGACATTCCATCCTGAACCACCTGGAATGATCTCTCCTTCAGGAAGCTACTGACTAGCTCGAATAGCTGGTGGTCTAGCAGACCTCTGACCTTAGCCAGCAACCAGAATGCCAAACTCGGTCGAAGGCTTGCTGGATGTCCTCTTTTGGAATCCTTCCATGATGAATTTGCCGACTCGGTGGAGCTGTTCAGGCGTGCCATGCGCTCTTCTGAAGCCGAATTGGTGCTTGGGGATCGCTTGCTGGACCTCCTGGGTGTCGAGAAAGCGATCCAGAATGCACCGCTCCAGTATCTTGCCGAAGGCAGGAAAAAGACTTATCGGTCGATAGCTGTCGACTTCATTGTGTGGTTTCCCTTTCTTGTAGATCATTACCACGTTAGCTTTTTTCCAGGCTCTGGGAAAATGTCCTAGCCTAAGGGCGGCGTTACAGATCAGGACCAGGAAGAGTATAGCCCTTTCAGGAAGTAGCCTGCACACCTGTGACGTAATCCCATCCGGCATAGGAGACTTCCGGGTTTTCATTTTTTGGATCCTGCTCTTGACTTCCGGAAAAATAATGGGAGCAACAGGCAGACACATTTGGTGAGGGAGGCCCAGAGAGGTAACTTGGTGCCTCACTCTTTGAGATGGGTTGCTGCACAGCCACGCACCCAGGAAAGTGAGTACCCAGGAGTAGGCTGCTCGTCTCCATTGGGTTGTTTGTGTATGTTCCATCCGGCTTTTTCAGCGTGCAGATGCCGTTTGAGTGGTGTTTGGTGCTTTTTGCAGCCTAACAGCTTCCGGGAGAGATGAGATCTGCCCGCAGTGTTGACGCCACGTAGCCCGTTTTGACCTTCTCAGCTCTTTATTATAGAGCGTTAAAGCCGATTTGTAGGAGTCCCATGTGGCCCTCCAACTCTTTGCTTTATTGAAGAGCCTTCGTGCAGCCTTTTTGAGATCGGCAAGGCTTTTGTTCCAGTAGGGAACACCCCATCCGATCTTGCGGACGTTTTGTTCGCAGCTGGCGTGATATGCTGATTCAACGTTTGTATGAAGCACAGTAGTTTCACGCTCTAACTCGTCTATGGATGTTATCGGAGGGGTGGAGCGGTCTCTGGATTGCTCAAGTTAAAACAGAAGAGACCCCAGTTGATCTTTCTGGGATTTCTAGTAACTGGCTACATTGCAGGGCACCTCCTATATCAAATCTAATGTGTTGCTGATCTAACATAGTGATCTCACTTGCAACGTGCCAGTTTGAGACGACGGACAACATATTTATACTACAGAGAGTCAGGTCAAGGACTTCCTCTCTTATCGCATTAATTAATATAGGCTCGTTGCCCTGGTTTAATAATCCTACGTTATTACTAAAAATATATTCTTATTGGGCGTTGATGCACTACGACCATCTGACACCAAGCACGTGCCTGTTCGTGTTAGGAGTTAGTAGGCGCGACAAATGAAAGTATAGAAAAGGAATACGAGGAAGTGACTACTGGCGTGCTGCCAAATCGTTTGCCTGCATGCGTACTAAGTGGGTTAGTATTAAGGTTTTTAGTTGGAGAAGGCTATCTACGTTTGATGTTATCATTTACAAATTGTTATAATTTGCACATAAGACTCTAAAGGGTTCATGCAATTCAAAAGACGTTCTACAATGCACAGTGGTTTTTTCTTGCCTTTTTTTGGCAGAAATTCGAAATGATGACCTATCTTCACCAAATTTGGTTTGTGTTTGTGTTTCAAGTGATTTGGTCAACTTTCATATAGTTGCCTTACCTACCCCCTACCCCTACCTGCCTACCTTACCAAAGAAAAAAAAATTTTTTTTTATTTTTTTTTTTTTTATTTACCAATGAAATACAACATTAATTTAAATTATTCTGACAAATTTTTTTAAATATATGCGCCTAACTGCATCCTCAGAGCGACTATTGTTGCTCCAAATGTCTAGCAGCTCTGCATGTATTCATCTACAAAAAAGTAATTTTTTCAAAAAGGAACAAAAAGGAGCATATGAAACTACAAGTATAATATTATACACATGTTAGTTAATAACTTGCCGTTAAAATTCTTTTGAAGTGGTTTGCCATACAAAAGTTATATCCACGAAACACAGCTACATTTGTTAAGTTGACTGTAAAAAAGGCACATAAACAAAACACGTTACAACTACACAAAAACATATAACATACACAAAAATGTTAGTGAACTACAAATCTACATACCTATGCTACTGTTTTCCATGACAACACTTTAAACTTTTTTAATTCTCTGAGGAAATATAAACCACAAATGTTGCAAAATGATTTGTCGCCAATTTTGTCTCACGCATGTTATCGACAATCGGCTGTCTTTGAGAAGTGGGCGATAAGCCAGCGTTGCATAAAAGAGTAAAAATCGACTTCTTTTATCTATTTAGACTATCCTAAATATAAAGAAACCATAAATTTTTTTATTCCGTTAAAAATTTTTTTTGACTTTCTGCCAAAAAAAAACACATTAAAACCAGTGTGCAATGGCGCAAAACTAAAGGTTAGGAAAGTTAAGTTGACCCAGCAAGTCAGCACTTTCCACGTCACCGTGGATAAGGTTAAAAATGAACGTAATGCCAAGCATGTTTCTACGGTTAGCTAAAGAAGGTAAGTTAATTAGGTGAAGTCTACTAGAGTACGAGGGTAACCTCTGGTTTGGATCCCAGTTCAAACCGCGTAAAGCGAAAAGCAAAAAGTTCTTCTGAACTGACTCAATGCGTTTACTGTGAACCCCATACTGAGGGCTCCAGACGCAAGATCCATATTCTAAGATAGGACGAACTAAAGAAATATATAGGGATTTTGTAACATAGGGGTCATTGAATTCTTTCGACCACCGTTTAATGAAACCAAGCACACCTCTGGCTTTATTCACCATGCACGAAATATGATCGATAAAGTCAAGTTTAGGGTCCAGTCGGACACCCAAATCATCGACTATATTAATTCTTTCCAAAGAGCAGCAGTTTAGCGTGTAAGTCGCGAGCTTGAGAGCGACACGAGAGAAAATCATTAGCTTGCATTTATAGCCGTTTAGGTCCAATAAGTTTATGCGGCACCATGTTTGGAAGTTATTGAGATCTGTTTGTAAATCAGACTGGCAGGAAGCGTCCTTATATTGCACGCACAGTTTGACGTCGTCCGCGTACATAAGTACTCTGGAGTTAGTCAGAACTTTGGAAGGTCGTTGATAAATAATGTAAATAACAGGGGACCCAAATGGCTCCCTTGCGGGACGCCAGAAGTTACCCTGAGAACATTAGATAAAGAATTTTTAAAGAGCACCTTTTGCGTTCTGCCATTCAGATAACTTGAGATCCAACTAAGAAGATCAACCGGAAATCCCATTAGATCGAGTTTCCGAACAAGAAGAGAATGGTTGACAGAATCAAATGCTTTACTGAAATCAGTATAGATTACGTCTGTCTGAAAGCCCTTATGGAAGCCCTTAACTAAGAAGGAAGTGAACTCTAAAAGATTGGTTGTCGTTGATCTACGCTTTAAAAATGCATGCTGGCATGGAGAAATAATTGATCTGCACAGGTGCTGCAAATGTGGAGTAATGATTTTCTTGAAAAGTTTTGGAATGGCCGACAACTTAGAGATTCCTCTATAGTTGCTGGCAACCGATTTTCTACCTTTTTTGTGGAGAGGAATAACAAATGATTCCTTCCAAATAAGGGGAAAGTGGGAGGTTTCTAGGGACAAGGTAAACAATTTTAGAAGGGGATTGCACAGGGCGTCGGCACAATACCTAAGCCCACAGCCAGGTATACCGTCGGGACCTTGCGAATAAACGGGCTTAACGCGATGAAGATCTGAAAGAATAGTGCTTTCGTCTAAAGTAGGACTGAAAATAAAACTCGATTTGGGCATGATGTAGGAATAAGTCTGATTACAGTCAGTGGAAGTTGAGTAAGTGGTTTGAAAAAACTGCGCAAACAGATCGGCAATAGCCCGATCGTTTTTTACGGTTGTATTTTCAAACGAAAGCGAGGAAGGATGCGTAATTGGCTTACGTTTAGTGTTAACAAAATTATAAAACTTTTTTGGGTCCTGAGAGATCTGGACCCTACAACGAGTCAAATAATTCTTGTAACACTGCGCGTTTAACACGGTAAATCTTGACCGAGCCGATAAATAAAGGGATAGGGCAGAGTTAGAACCGGTATATTTATATTTAGTATACAGCCTAGATTTTTTTGTTTTTAAGATGACTCAACACTTTATTAACCAAGGAGGTTTATTCGATGTTGATGGATAGTAGAACGGAACACATTCAGTATGTAAGGAAGCGTCTCTGGCCGGGGTGATCCTCAGCGGCTCCAGAGGTTCCCACAGAATTTATTTCCGCGGCAGCCAGGACATAACGGTGGCCGTTTTCAACTATATGATTTTACACATGGGGTTCGAATTGGGCGGGAAAACGGGGAGAGAGAGAGAGAGAGAGAGAGAGAAAGCCTCGGAACCGCCTGGAAGGATTCCGAACGGCGGCCCCTGCGGACCCGGAAGGTTTTCCGGGCGGTCCGCCTGCGCCACGCCTGGAGGACTTTCCGAGCAGCGTGCGCCCCGGGACCCGGAGGATTTTCCGGACGGCCCCACCTGCGTCACGCCTGGAAGACTTTCCGAGCAGCGTGCGCCCCTGGACCCGGAGGATTTTCCGGACGGTCCACCTACGTCCAACGCCTGGAAGAATTTCCGAACGGCGTGGCCCCCAGCGACACGATGAGTTGGACAGGGGCGGGACAAGAGAGAAGCAAGAGTTTCCACTACATCGGGTTTATTTGTATGAGTTATGGTTATTCAGCCGGCGGTGGCCAGGCTGCTAGCGTGGATTTTGTAGTTACAAACGTATGTGAGTGTATTTGGCCCGACGGCAACGGGAGTTAATAGCTAACTTAGATATTTAAGCGGCCTGCGGCCGGCACGAAACTGGGTGGAGAAAAGGGGAAGAGAAGGGCCCTAGTATGGCGGGCACCTTCCCCGGCCCCTGACTAAGCTTGGCCATGCGACCATGTTTCGCTCACTCTCACCTCCTCTCCTTGAAGAATCCTGTGGCAGGATCCTCGTCCTGGGCGCGTAGGCGTGGCACTCGCGGCGGCAGTTATACGTCTTGAATTGTCAACCGCGTGGTGGCGGGATCGCGGACTGGGTTTTCGCACTTAGACTTTTCTTGCTGCTGGTCGCGTTCAGAGTCGGGAACTGAGTGATCAAGCTCAGCCTCGCGTGGCTTGGCTCTGACCTATTTTCCGCTGGAGTTTTGGCGGCGTCTCTTTCCTTCTCCCTCGCTCTTCCAGGCGATCGGGCCGGCGGCAATTACTCTTGCGCCCTCCCGGTTTTCTGCGCATGTGCCGTCGCTCTCGTTTCGGTCGGTGCTCATGGCGTGACTTTAGCTGGCCAATCCGGGCGGTTTTGGCACGCGCCCCTTATTTTCATGACATGCGCCGTGGTGATAGCGGCGCTGATGTCGCTCACTCGATCGGCTGCTACTCCCTCTCTCTTGAGTGGTTCTCTCCGGCGTGAGTGCCCTTCTGAGTGAGTGTGGGAGTGCGTTCGAGTGGGGTTTGTCCGGGCGCCTGAGTGAGGGCGGGCGTTCTGGCTATAATTATGCCTAACTTATATTTATTCTTATAGCTAAATATTTACAACTATTTACAAGATTGTGACTTCGTCACACTCCCCTCTTACTTCATGGGGGGGGTAAAATGTCCTGGTGTGTCGGGTCCGTGATGCTGGTCCTGCTGGTGGTGCCCTGATTCGGTGGCGCTTAGCCAGCGCCGACGGTGGTGGCGCAGATGCGCGGCTCCGAGCGGCTGGGCGCCTCGGAGGCATGGGTGCCGTGGTAGGTGCGCAGATCCGGGCGGTTGGGCACCTCGGATGCGATGGGCGCAGATCCGGGCGGCTGGGCGCCTCGGACGCGATGGCGCAAAGTCGGCGGCGACGTAGGAGGCGCGGGTGCGCAGCTCCGGGCGGCTAGGCGCGGATCCGGGCGGCGTAGCGCCCTGGATTCGACGGCGCAGGTCGGTGACGACGGTGGACGCCGCGGGGGCGCAGATCCGGGCGGCTGGGCGCCTCGGACGCGATGGCGCAAAGTCGGCGGCGACGTAGGAGGCGCGGGTGCGCAGCTCCGGGCGGCTAGGCGCGGATCCGGGCGGCGTGGCGCCCCGGATTCGATGGCGCTTAGTCGGTGACGACGGTGGACGCCGCGGGGGCGCAGATCCGGGCGGCTGGGCGCCTCGGACGCGATGGCGCAAAGTCGGCGGCGACGTAGGAGGCGCGGGTGCGCGGCTCCGGGCGGCTAGGCGCGGATCCGGGCGGCGTGGCGCCCCGGATTCGATGGCGCTTAGTCGGTGGCGACGTAGGACGCCGCGGGTGCGCAGCTCCGGGCGGTTGGGCGCCTCGGAGACCTGGGTGCCGTGGCAGGTGCGCGGATCCGGGCGTCGTGGGCGCCTCGGATGTGATGGGCGCAGGTCCTGTTGGCGTTGGGGCGCTAATGCGCGGCTCCGAGCGGCTGGGCGCCTCGGAGGCATGGGTGCCGTTGCAGGTGCGCAGATCCGGGCGTCGTGGGCGCCTCGGATGTGATGGGCGCAGGTCCTGTTGGCGTTGGGGCGCTAATGCGCGGCTCCGAGCGGCTGGGCGCCTCGGAGGCATGGGTGCCGTGGTAGGTGCGCAGATCCGGGCGGCTGGGCGCCTCGGATACGATGGCGCTATCCTCACGGCGGTGTTGGTGGTTACGGAGCGACGGCGGCGACGTAGGCGTGGTGGGGAGGGTCCCACATGCGCCGTAGAGCCTCGCTTAGATGGACCACGTAGGTGGTCAGGCCGCTTAGTGACCGGTCCATCGAGATGGCGTGCCAATTAGGTCGCCGCTGGGGGTCCGCCGGATACACCATCGGCAGTAGGTGGGCCCGGATGCGGCTGATTCGGCGCAGGAGTATGCCCAGTTGTCGGAGCACCTCGTACCGACAACTGGGGCTAGCACCTGAGGCGGGCATATGCTGGCGCACTATGTCGAGGGTGCGGTGTATCGCGCGCAGCCTAGGCATTAGGGGAAGTGCGACGCGTTCCACCTCCTGCAGTTCTTGGTCCACGGCGCGCTGTGCCGTGTTCGGCGGGATGGGTGCTGCGGGTCGCGGTCCGGGCGGTGATGCCTGTTGGCGGAGACGTGCTGCTGGCGGCGAAGCGGGACGCGGTCCCGGCGGTGGCGCCTGTTGGCGGCGTCGTGCTGCTGGCGGCGAAGCGGGGCGCAGTCCCGGCGGTGGCGCCTGTTGGCGGCGCCGTGCTGCTGGCGGCGAAGCGGGTCGCGGTCCCAGTGGTGGTGCCCGTGCGCGTAGCCGTGCGGCCGGCGGTGCTGCGGGACGCGGTCCCGGTGGCGGTGCCCGTGCGCGTAGCCGTGCGGCCGGCGGTGCTGCGGGACGCGGTCCCGGTGGCGGTGCCCGTGGGCGTAGCCGTGCGGCTGGCGGTGCGGCGGGACGCGGTCCCGGTGTTGGTGCTCGTGGGCGTAGCCGTGCGGCTGGCGGTGCGGCGGGACGCGGTCCCGGTGTTGGTGCTCGTGGGCGGTTGCGTGGCATGTTCGCTGCTAGTTTTCTCGAATTGTTTTGCCGAACCTCGTGTTGCTGGTGGTGGTAGTTCCGACGATCGATTTTTTTCTTGGTTATCGATAGCGATCGCCGGTCTTTTCGTTGGTCTGGCAACCTTACGTAGGTCTGGCAACTCTGGCGTGGCGGTTTGGTTTGAATTTTTACAGGCGTGCTAGTGCGGGCCGGCGGAGTCGAGTCTTGGGTGGTACGATGGCGTGGTGACGAGGCGAGGGTATGGCGGCCAGGACGGGCGAAGATGCGGTGGCGGGTCGGCTGCCTACCTCAGCGAGGGGAGCACGTAGACCCCCACCCGGTGATTGGTGCTGATGTGCACCCTGAAGCGTTGGCCTTGCTCCTCCTCCCGGTACCGGAGGGCTCGTCGTCGGGTGCCCGGGACACGCATCTGGATCCTCCGGATAAGTCGGGCCGGCAGGGTCCCATTCGGGGTGGTCCAGTCATCTGGCGCCGGTACCCAGGGCTGATGACCGGGGCGGCGGGGAGGTGACCAGGTTCCCTCCGAGTCCTCGCTCTCGGAATCGGCCCAGGGAACGGGGCGTCGGGGCCTCCGGTTGTCGCGGGGAGGTGGCGGTTCCTGCCGAGGAGCCGGTCGGTCGTCCTCGAGCTCTGCGTGCAGTAGCTCTGCGCGGTGGCGGGCAGCGCCGGCTTCGTACTCCTGGAAGGAGGGGAAGCGTGGTTGTGCCCGTATGGCCTGGCATCGTACCACAGGGAGATGGACCTCCGGGTCGGCGTGGTAGGGGCCTGTCCCGTATAGGCTCTCATAGGAGGGCGGTGGTCCAGGGGCTGTCCGCTCCTGCAGCTGTGCCCTTGGGGCCTGGTTTCGTCGGGGCTCGGGGTCCTCGGCGGTGGGGTTGTAGATCTCCCCCACGTCGTTGTCCTCCTCGGGAAATCCCGGGCTCTCGTATGGAGGTGGTGGTCCTCGAGCCGCCCAGTCTCGCGGCTGGGCCCTTGGGTCCCGGATGGGTCGCGGCTCGTAGTCCTCGGCGAGGGGGTCATAAATTTCGACCACGTCTTCGTCCTCCTCGGGGAATCCCGGGCTCTCATATGGAGGTGGTGCGTCCTCCTCGTCCGAGATTGCCTCGTAGGTGGCTCCGAGGGGCCCGGGTCCTTCCGTGCGGCGCATCTCGCCGAATAATTCGGGGGGCAGGTCCCCGAAGCATTCGCGGAGAGCGGTCTCCACGTTGTACTCCGCGCTGGCCGGGGGTGTCCCTTCGTCGAGGGCTCGAGGGGAATCCTCCTGCGGTGGCGGATTGGTGACTCTTTCGTCGCCGGGGTGAGGGCGCCGGTATCCGTCCTGTTGCAGGACTCCGAGGAGTTCGTCCACCGCGGCGGCCATCCATCCGAACTCGCCGTCCTCGTCTGGCCCTGGGTTTGGAACCAGGTCCGGCAGCTCGAGGAGCTCGGCTCGGATTTCTTCCCGGTTTAGGGGCCGATCCTCGGGCCACTGGTACCGAGCGGCTGGCGGCTCTCCGTCCATGGCGTCGGGCGGTGGCGCTGGCTTCGGCCGTGACGGGTCGCAGGACGTGGGTCCAGGCGGTAGGTGCCGGCTGCGTTGGCGTGGGCGCTACTTAGCGGCGCAAGTCCGGGCGGCTGGGCTGCCGGATGCGTTGGGCGTAGGTCGATGGCGCCGGTTGCTGCGACGTGGAGCGCTGCTTCGGGCGGCTGTGCGTCCCGGAGGCGTGGGCGCTGCTTCAGGCGGCGCAAGGCGGCGCAGGTCCGGGCGGCTGGGCGTCCCGGAGGCGTGGGCGCTGCTTCAGGCGGCGATAGGCGGCGCAGGTCCGGGCGGCTGGGCGTCCCGGAGGCGTGGGCGCTGCTTCAGGCGGCGATAGGCGGGGCAGGTCCGGGCGGCGGGGCGTCCCGGAGGCGTGGGCGCTGCTTCAGGCGGCGCAGGTCCGGGCGGCTGGGCGTCCCGGAGGCGTGGGCGCTGCTTCAGGCGGCGATAGGCGGCGCAGGTCCGGGCGGCTGGGCGTCCCGGAGGCGATGGCGCGGTCCTTCGTCGGTGGCGTAGGTCCGGGTAGAAGCGCCGGAAGGATTGACGTCGGAATCTGTGGAGGGAAAGAAGAGAGAAAGACCATGTTAGGGGGTTCGTTGTACTGGACCCTACCTAACAGAGTGGGACTCGATTGGTCTCGCTCATGTGTGTGCGTTGTCCAAGAGGACCAATGTTCCTCCCCTTTCGGGGTCGAGGCGTTGGACAGGCGCGCCTGTCAGCAAGTGGCCCCTGCGAAAACATGGCCTCCTTCCCCTTGGACGCGGCTATTTGGCTTTAGCGGCGACGTGGGGTCTCCGGGGCCCTAGCGGGCGGCGGTGGTTCCCCTCGGTTTTCTTCCTCCTCTGGCGGTTGGGTGTCCTTAGTTGCGGCGTTCGACGTGTTGTTGTCCTCCTCCTGCTGGTCGTTTTCCTCGTCAGCTTCCCCCTCGTGGTAGGGCTTCAGTTGGCCCAGGCTGGCCGTCTTCCGCCGGCGGCTGCCGGGGACGATGAGCTGCACGATGTTGGGCGACGGGAACTTTGCGACTCGGAAGGGTCCCTCGTACTTCGCGGCCAGCTTGGCGGCGAATCCTTCGGCCGCATTGGACAGGGAGTGACGTTTTACGAGCACTAACGATCCTACTGGTGGACGCCATGTCCTCCGGCGTAGGTTGTAGTGCCGCCCTTGGTCGGCTGCGGCGCGATCGGCGTTGTTCCTTGCGACGTCGAAGATGGTTCGGAGTTGCTTGCTCCGCTCGGTCGGGCCCACCTCCGTGGTGCCTCGACCAGGGGTGACCTCGTCGTACAGGCTCCTCGGTAGCC
The DNA here is from genome assembly GCA_018151655.1 of Drosophila bocqueti. Classification (NCBI taxonomy): domain Eukaryota; kingdom Metazoa; phylum Arthropoda; class Insecta; order Diptera; family Drosophilidae; genus Drosophila; species Drosophila bocqueti. The sequence continues at coordinate 634,362 of JAECXF010000048.1, forward strand.
GCGGTTCGCGTCCTTGCGTCAGGAACGCAGGGCTGAACCCCGTGGTGTCGGATATACTGCTGTTGATGGCTAACGATATTTCCGGCAATAGCTGATCCCACTCGTTCTGCTGGCCTCCGTCCAGATACTGGGCGATCATTGTCTTGATCGTCCGGTTGGCTCTCTCGGTTGGGTTTTGCCTCGGCGTGTATGGGGCCGTATGCTGCAGTTCCATGCCCAAGGTTTTGCAGAAGCTTCTGAACGAGCGACCCGTAAACTGGGTGCCATTGTCGCACACGAAGGTCCTGGGGACGCCGAATCTGCTCAGGATTCTCTCCCGAAAGGCGCGTTCGAGGTGGGTTCCGGTTGCCCTCCTCAGTGGGACTAGCTCCACCCACTTGCTGAAAGCGTCCAGGAACACCAATAGCATTGTGTTGCCCTGTTTGGAACGGGGAAGCGGGCCCACGAAATCCGCACAGAGTACGTGGAACGGCTCCTCGACTACTCGTGTGAACATCTTGCCTGCGGGCTTCTCCTGGCTCACCTTGTACTTCTGGCAGCTCTGGCAGCGGCGGACGTAGCGGGCGACTTCGCGAAATAGGCCCGGCCAATAGTAGCGCTGGGCCACGCGGTTGCTGGTCTTCCGGATTCCCAAGTGTCCGGCGGTAGGATGGTCGTGGCACTCCTCGAGGACTCGCTGCCGGTAGTCGCTTCCTACGCAGAGCTTCCATGGTGTGTACTCCTCCTCTTCTGGTCGTAACCCGATGCGGCGATACAATTGGCCATTCTCCTCTCTGAAGTCCGGGAAGTTTGCGGGTTCGGTCCGAACCTTCCGGAGCATCCTCGCGAGCCACTTACAGTTGGTCTCCTGTACTTGAGCTTGCAGTGCCGTGGGCAGCGGATGGCGGGAAAGGGCGTCAGCCACCATGTTCTGGGATCCTTTCCGGTAGTGGACATCATACTGGAATTGCTGCAGCTCAAGAGCCCAGCGCGCGATCCTGCCAGTCGGGTTGTCTATTGAGTTCAGCCACTTCAGAGACTGATGGTCGGTGAGAACGTCGAATCGGTAGCCTTCGAGGTAGCAACGCATCTTTCTGATGGCCCACACGATGGCGAGGCATTCCTTTTCGGTCACCGAGTAGTTCCTCTCCGCTGTGTTGAGTCGGCGGCTCGCGTAGGCGACGACTCTTTCCTGTCCGTCGAGGTTCTGTGTGAGCACGGCTCCGATGCCGTACTCGCTGGCGTCCGTTTGGAGGACGAACTTCTGGCCGAAGTCCGGGCACGCCAAGACTGGCGCCTCGGTTAACAAGTTCTTCAGCTCTTGGAAGGCGAGATCCTGCTTCGGCGCCCACTCCCACTTTTGGCCCTTCTTCAGCAGCGATGTCATGGGCTCCACAACATCGGCGAAGTTGGGAACAAAGCGGCGATACCAGGATGCGACTCCCAGGCATCTCCGGAGTTCCCTTAGGCAGGTCGGGGGCTTCAGCTCGCGGATCGCGGCCACTTTTTCCGGATCCGTGTGGATTCCGGCTTCGCTGATGACGTGCCCTAAGTATGCGATACGGCGTTGGAAGAAGTGGCACTTCCCTCGATTCAGCCGTAGGTTTGCGCGGCGCAGGCGCCGGAAAACCTCTTGGAGATTGCCGACATGCTCCTCCAGGGTAGCTCCGACGACGATGATGTCGTCCAGATATGCGAACGCGTGCGGTTCCATATCCGGTCCGATGACCGTATCCAAGGCGCGCTGAAAGGTGGCGGGGGCCGAATGGAGGCCAAATGGCATTACTCGCCAGTGGAAGAGGCCTCTGCCGGGAACGGTGAAGGCCGTGCACTCCCTACTCTCGGGGGCGACCGGGATTTGCCAATACCCGTTTTTGAGGTCCAGCGTCGATATGAACTTGGCGTTCCGCAGGCGCTCCAAGATTTGGTGGATCCTCGGGAGAGGGTAGGCATCCGGCACGGAGTTTTCGTTGAGCTGGCGATAATCCACGCACATGCGGACGTCGCCATTCTTCTTGGCGGCTATCACTATGGGTGCGCTGTGGGGGCTTTTTGAAGGTTCGATTCGCCCGTCCCGGAGGAGTTCGTCGATCTGCTTGTCGATGACTGCCCTCATGGCCGGGTTCCGGGGAAAATACCGCTGTTTTAGCGGCCGATCGTTGCGCATGGTGATATGGTGCTCCGCTATGTGGGACACTCCCGTGAGGGTGTCGAAGAGGGCCAGCTCCCGCTCCAGGAACTCCTCTACCCAGGGCTCTGGGTAGCTGTGGGTCAAGGGCTCCTCGGGTTCGGCTGAATCGCGACGCTCGGGGTCGTGATTCACTGAACATACTGCTCCGCACAGGGGAGGATTCTGCTCCGGCGTTTCCTCGACGCGTTCAACGAAGTGGACGCGTTTCTTGGAGGTACGGAAAGGATTCCGTTGCGCGGCTGTGGCGTCTGCCACGGGCAGAACATGGCTCCAGCTATGTGGCTGCTTCCCCGGCGGGACCGGGTCGGAGGCGGGATTGTGTGAGTGCACGTTGCTTCCCGAGGCGGTGTCCTCGTGGGTTCCGGGCACCGTGGTGCGAGGTAAGGCTCGCGGCGCCGGGCTTGGGCGGCATCTGGGGGCCGGTGTCGGCGTGATTACTCGGGGCTCGGGGCCGGGTTCTTCCCGGCGGACCGTGGATGGTGGCTTTAAGCGGGCGGAGGAGGGCTCCGTCGTTGCTTCTGGCGGCCTGCGGTCGTGCCGTTCCGGCGGTGGGTCGATGCTTGTGGGTCGTTGGTTCCCTGTCCAGGATGGGGCGTTCCGGGTCCTGGCCCAGGGAAAATCATGGCGGTTGTCTGGTAGCAGGCAGAGGCTCTGTCCTCCGCATTGTAGGGTAGCTCCAATCCCGCCGAGAAAATCCATTCCCAAGAGTACGTCGTCGAGGGCGTCGGTCATTACCATGAGGATGGTAGGCGTACGTCGGTTCCCTAGGTGGATATTGGCGGCCAAAGCTCGGGTCAGCTCCCGACTGGTCCCGTCCGCTAGGGTGACCTGGGTCCGGATGTCCCTCATGTTGCGACCCGGCGGGTCGTCCTGTCCGCGTCCATGGTGGTCCGGCCTAGGGCCGGTCGGGTCGATTGGGGCCGATAATCCGGGGCTCGTCCTCCTCGGCAGCGCTTGACTTCGTAGTCCACTACCAGGTGAGTCAGTTCCGCCAGGGTGCGGAAATCCTGCCTTCGGGTGAACAGCTGGTACTCCGGGAGCATGTTGTCGTAAATCCGCTCCAGCTCCCTCTCCGCAGAGAATCCTGCCTGGCGCATCTGCAAGCGGATGTCGATTAAATACTCCTTGAAGGGTTCGTTGGGCTTCTGGTAATGGTTCCGGATCTCGTCTTCCAGTCGCTGGTAATAGCGCGGCGGCAAGAAAAAATCCAAGAACTCGCGGCGGACCTCGGCCCAGCTGGCGCCTTGGAGGCCAGTGGTCCGAAACCATCCTTCCGCTCTGCCAGACAAGAGCACCACCAAAGCTTGGGCCAAACCTTGGTGTCCCCGCTGGGCATGTTCCCGAGGTGCCGCTCCAACTCGGCAAGGCGCAGCTGCACGGCCTCGGCATGGTCGGTTTGCCGAACGAAGGCCGTGAGGCGGGAGCGCAACTCGTCGACGGTTCCGGTGGCCTCGAGACCGAATTCATTGAGGATCGCCTCCAGCTCGTGCTTTTTACGGTAGCTAATCCAGGTGACCCCCATGGTTAGCCTGCTGTATGACGGGGCTCGGGAGGAATTGTTTAGAAAATTTTTATAAAATTAGGAACGTCCTTCCCGGTGTGCAAGGATCTTGTCGATGGACTATGGTTTACGATGAGAGCCGGTGCTTGAAATCCTTCCCGATGTGCAAGGATTTTTTTTTTTTTTTTTTTTCGACGACGAAGGATGTGGATCGCGGCGAAAAGGCGATGATTTGTGTTTGAGATATCCTTGTAAGGATCAAGGCGAGAGAAAATTTTCAAGTTGTCACGACCGAAGCTCTTGACTGAGTGTCCCCCCTGGTGAAGGGCAGTTCGTTATATTGGCCCTAGCCTAGAGGCAGCGCAGTCGGCCCGAAAAATGTGCGGCTCTGCCGACGGTGGCAGCAAAATTGGGAAGAATATCTACGCAAAATATTAAGTTCTGTCGGCAGCGGCAGCGCTGTCGGCGTGGTGGGCAAAATAGGCCGCTCTGCCAGCGGCAGCAGCGGGATCGCAGGCCGGGATTAAGTCGCTCTGCCAGCGGCAGCAGCGCCGTCGAGATCGTGGAGAAAAATAGCAAGTGCAAAATTAGGTCGCTCTGCCGGCGGCGGCAGCGCAGTTGGGACGCGGGTAAAAATTTGGTCGCTCTGCTAGCGGCAGCAGCGCAGTCGAGAACTTATGCCAAACTTCGCTCTGCCCGCGGCGGCAGCGCAGTCGAGAACTTATGCCAAACTTCGCTCTGCCAGCGGCGGCCCCTGGCCGGCGCCCGATGGCGAAAACGATGATGCGAACCGATGCGACAAAACTCCGCGTGGCCCGCGGAGAGTTTGTTGTTGTTGCCCTTTTTTTTTTTCTTTCCTCCACTCCATTCGCTGCGCCGATCGGCCGCTACACGTGCGAACAGATAAAAGAACCCCTTGCGAAAAATGGACCGTATGAATTCCCCTTGGGAAAAAATGTTAGTCTTTTAATTAGGTATCTCAATAATCAATTAATTAATAAAATCAACGCTAACTTTGGCCGGCGGGGTTTTAATTCGCCTGGGTGACAATATCCTTTATGTCCTGGCCAGTCCGCTGTTCGGGCGCCATGTAAGGAAGCGTCTCTGGCCGGGGTGATCCTCAGCGGCTCCAGAGGTTCCCACAGAATTTATTTCCGCGGCAGCCAGGACATAACGGTGGCCGTTTTCAACTATATGATTTTACACATGGGGTTCGAATTGGGCGGGAAAACGGGGGGAGAGAGAGAGAGAGAGAGAGAGAAAGCCTCGGAACCGCCTGGAAGGATTCCGAACGGCGGCCCCTGCGGACCCGGAAGGTTTTCCGGGCGGTCCGCCTGCGCCACGCCTGGAGGACTTTCCGAGCAGCGTGCGCCCCGGGGCCCGGAGGATTTTCCGGACGGCCCCACCTGCGTCACGCCTGGAAGACTTTCCGAGCAGCGTGCGCCCCTGGACCCGGAGGATTTTCCGGACGGTCCACCTACGTCCAACGCCTGGAAGAATTTCCGAACGGCGTGGCCCCCAGCGACACGATGAGTTGGACAGGGGCGGGACAAGAGAGAAGCAAGAGTTTCCACTACATCGGGTTTATTTGTATGAGTTATGGTTATTCAGCCGGCGGTGGCCAGGCTGCTAGCGTGGATTTTGTAGTTACAAACGTATGTGAGTGTATTTGGCCCGACGGCAACGGGAGTTAATAGCTAACTTAGATATTTAAGCGGCCTGCGGCCGGCACGAAACTGGGTGGAGAAAAGGGGAAGAGAAGGGCCCTAGTATGGCGGGCACCTTCCCCGGCCCCTGACTAAGCTTGGCCATGCGACCATGTTTCGCTCACTCTCACCTCCTCTCCTTGAAGAATCCTGTGGCAGGATCCTCGTCCTGGGCGCGTAGGCGTGGCACTCGCGGCGGCAGTTATACGTCTTGAATTGTCAACCGCGTGGTGGCGGGATCGCGGACTGGGTTTTCGCACTTAGACTTTTCTTGCTGCTGGTCGCGTTCAGAGTCGGGAACTGAGTGATCAAGCTCAGCCTCGCGTGGCTTGGCTCTGACCTATTTTCCGCTGGAGTTTTGGCGGCGTCTCTTTCCTTCTCCCTCGCTCTTCCAGGCGATCGGGCCGGCGGCAATTACCCTTGCGCCCTCCCGGTTTTCTGCGCATGTGCCGTCGCTCTCGTTTCGGTCGGTGCTCATGGCGTGACTTTAGCTGGCCAATCCGGGCGGTTTTGGCACGCGCCCCTTATTTTCATGACATGCGCCGTGGTGATAGCGGCGCTGATGTCGCTCACTCGATCGGCTGCTACTCCCTCTCTCTTGAGTGGTTCTCTCCGGCGTGAGTGCCCTTCTGAGTGAGTGTGGGAGTGCGTTCGAGTGGGGTTTGTCCGGGCGCCTGAGTGAGGGCGGGCGTTCTGGCTATAATTATGCCTAACTTATATTTATTCTTATAGCTAAATATTTACAACTATTTACAAGATTGTGACTTCGTCACAAGTAAAAAAGGAATTTATGGCACTGCAAAAAATATCAACGGCTACTGACATGTCAGTGCACATGTATAAATCGGACCAATCAAATTCTGATATAAAGTTATTCAGCCGATCGAAGTCCGTCTTGCGAAAACAAAGGACTTTCTTGGCTGGACAGTCAGATATGTTCTGTAAGTCAGTCCCAATGTCGAGAGTGACGTCGAAAGTCGGATGATAGGGATCTTCGGGAAGCGTCAACGGCGCCACCGTGGCTAAACTGACTCTTGCCGGATCTGAGACAAAACAGAGATCAAGCAAGCGCTCTAGGGAATTCCGTACATGGTTGACTTGAGACAGCGAAATGTCGAGCAAGCCAACAATAAAATCATGCTGCGTGGAGGTGAAAAGTATATTAGAGGAATTATTATTTTTTTTTTTTTTATGCTTTGCTTTTATTTATTGAATCTTCTCATTTACGAGACTAACAATAAGTGTATCAAATCTTATACTATAACCTAACTAGGAGTCATGTAGACTGAGACAGTGGCCCTGACAAGTTATGGCTGGGTTGGAAGGTCTGTACGTTGCAGGCGGGTTCGGCTGGAGACCCGAGTCAAGAACCTTGCTAGAGGATTTGGGTGGACAGAGAGTTTTTCATTGTAGGACGCTTTTTGCTTGTCTATTTCATCTTTTACTGCGAGAATGCCGAGGTCCCTGTGGATGTTTTGGTTACGAATATACCATGGTGTCCAGGTCGGACCTGGGGCTGGTGCTCATCCAGGAGCCTTGGGTCGTCAGAGGCAGGATCTGCGGCCTAAGTAAAGTGAGTATGCAGACTATTGCAGATGTAAGGGAGGCATCACCGAGAGCTTGTATCTTGGTGCGAAAGGATATTAACTTTCTTTGTCTCTCTTAATTTCTCAACAGAGATCTAGTAGCGGTGATGATCACTAGCGAGCACGGGAGTATTGTGGTGGCGTCGGCATACTTCCCGGGAGACGTGACGGATGCCCCCTCACCAGAGGTTCAGGATCTGGTGCAGCATTGCAGCAGCAAAAGGATACCCCTACTGCTAGGGTGTGATGCTAATGCGCACAATGTTGCATGGGGCAGCACGGACAACAAAGGTAGAGGTGAGTGTTTACTAGATTATCTTTTGTCTAGGGATCTCACTATTTTCAATGTGGGGGCCGAACCCACATTCATTACTAGGACCAGGGCAGAAGTACTGGACATCACTTTCGGGAATGAGGGGGGCTCCCGGTTGATTTGCAACTGGAAGGTCTCCTCAGAACCGTCAATGTCGGATCACAGGATCATCCTGTTCGACATTCATAGTAGTCTTAGATTCAGCAAGGTTATCAGGAATCCACGACGGACTGAGTGGCCAGCCTATCAGTCCTGCTTGGGATTAAATCTGAGCAGACTGAAACATAGTAGGAGAGTATCGTCTCCAGAGGATCTTGAGCAACTCTCAAGCGAAATAGGTGACACAATCTTGGATGCATATCATGCAAGCTGTCCCGAAAAGGCCATAGAGTCCCTGGTGGAATAGGAAACTAGGACTACTTCGTGCAGAAGTGAGGAAGCTGTTTAACACAGCTAAAAAGAACAGCGCAAGTTGGGAATCTTACACCAAAAAGCTGACAGAATATAACAAAGAAATCCGGTACAGTAAGCGTGCTCACTTTCGGAAATTTTGTTGCACCATAGAGCAAGCCGCACCTGCGGCCAGAGTGTTTAAGGCAATCTCGAAAGGCAAAGTACTTTCTGAACTTTGTCTGAAGAGGGCGGATGGATCATTCACCGAGGACGAGGAGGAGAAAGCGGAACTTCTCCTGCAAACTCACTTCCCCATGTGTAGAACCATCTCCGATATAGACAACAGTTACGAAAGGATCCCCAACGGGAGACACAACTGGAGCCTGGCTGCAGCGATCGTAACTGAACAAAAGATTAGGTGGGCGTTGAGTACACTCAGCCCCTACAAGGCTCCGGGGGTGGATGGAATTATACCCATCCATCTTGTGACGCGCAAACGCGCACAAATATAGTTGTAATAGAGAAATAAGGAATGGAATCAAGATAGATCTGAATTTAAATAGTTTGCGCGCGCGCGCCAACCACGGGCAAATGGGCACACTGGACCAAGGGAGCTGGTCACACCCGGATCAGGCAAATCCGGGAGGCGCCAACGGGCACACTAGCCTGGGCCACGGGCTATATAAAGCGGGCGGCTGGCCTCATATCGTCACTGAGCAGCCGCCAGCGATTGTAGGCAGAGCAGCAAAGTCACTTTTGGTAAGCCGGACCAGTAGGTTTGGTAATAAATCTGTAGTTTGCTAACCATAGTAGTTACTTATTTCCCGTTCCCCTCTCCCCCCTCAACGGCTCGGAACACCGATCCGCCTTCTCGCTCTCTCTGGTCGACCTAGCGGTCCCAAGATAGGGTTCTCTCGCTCTTGTGGCCGACCTAGCGGTCCCCAAGTATCCCTTCTCTCGCTTTCGCGGTCGACCTAGCGGTCCCCAAGGCATTCTCTCTCTTGCGGTCGACCTAGCGGTCCCCAAGTAACTCTCTCGCTCGTGGATGATCGAGCGGCCCCGAGCATAGTCATTCTCCCCGCGGACATCGACGACCCGGACGGGAAGGACATCCCGGTACCCAATCACGGCGTTCCAGAGCGGCGAGATCCGGCAGGACATGAAGTCATTATGAATTGTAAATTTTAAGATAATAAAGATTACGATAGTGTACGGCATAACATCCAGCTTTCTACTCTGGGAATGGTTCGGAATCTCTTTCAGAAACCACAACTGAACCAAATAAATGTCTGCGACGACCCTGGGCCACCCCTGAGCTGCCCGAAACATCGACTAACCGTCACAATCTTCAGAAGGGTGTCGAACAGCTAATGCTGTTCCTCATAAGTATTTTCCGGGGGAGCCTAGCAATGGGTTACATTCCTAGGGCATAAAGAACGGCTAGGGTGATCTTTATCCCGAAGGTTGGGAAGAAAGACCCCTTTCATCCCAAATCCTTCAGGCCGATCAGCCTAACCTCCTTCCTGCTGAAAACCCTTGAGAAGATTGTGGACAACCACATTAGAAAATCGCACTTGGTGCGAAGGCCTCTGCATGCGAATCAGCATGCCTATAGAGAAGGAAAGTCTACTGAATCGGCTCTCTTGAGCCTGGTTGACAGTTTACAGCGCTCCGTAAAAGCCAAAGGGGTAGCCCTTCCCATCACATCCCATGACGTTGTGGTAAGAGCACTATGTAGACGGGGAGTTGAGACGGGTCTCACGACCTGGCTGGGCAAACTCCTTGATAGCAGAATAGCAGAAGTCACTGTCAACAGTGTGACTGTTAGAGCTCAAACCACCAGAGGCTGTCCGCAGGGGGGTGTCCTATCACCACTACTCTGGAGCCTCGTGGTGGATGAGCTGCTAGTTAAACTTACAGCAAATGGGTTTGAATGTCAAGGCTATGCCGATGATATCACTCTAGTATGTAAAGGAAATTTTGAGAGCACATTGTGCGACAGGATCACACTGGGCCTAAGACTTAGCTTAGACTGGTCCAGAGACGTGGGGCTGAATATCAATCCAGCAAAAACCACAGTGGTCGCCTTCGCCAATCGCTACAAGCTGAAATCCATTCGGCCCATAGCCATTGGAGGCGCAGAGATTCCGATCTCCACTGAAGTCAAATATCTGGGAGTCATCCTAGACAAGAGACTAATGTGGAGACAACATGTGGAACACGCCGTTCGCAAGGCCACTATGGCCTTAATGAGCTGTAGATCTCTTGCAGGGAAAAATTGGGGAGTGTCTCCAAAGATCCTACTGTGGATGTATGTTGCTATGGTGAGGCCCATAGTCAGCTACGGGGCAGCGGTTTGGGCGAATCGCGCTGACCTTGATGTCACAAAAAGGCAACTGGGCAAACTCCAGAGACTTGCCTGCACGTGCATCTCGGGCGCTATGCGCACTTGCCCGTCCACTGCTCTGGATGTGCTGCTCGGGCTTCCACCACTGCACTTGCATATCAAGCACAGTCCGCGCAGATCTACCATGAGGATAACAGGGGCAAGACCAGCTGACTCGGCCGCGACTGCAACTGACCTGTTATTAGAATATCCGCAGGATGTTCAATTGGCCAAGTTTAGCTTTGATAAGCTCTTTAAAACAGAGCTTAGCAACAAGTCGGAGTGGACCAGCATGTCTACCACCTATGATGTGAAACCACATGCTATTAGGTGGTACACTGATGGCTCACTAACAGAGGAGGGTGCGGGTGCGGGGGTCTGTGGACCCCGACTCAAATATCACGAACCTCTAGGGCAATTCGCCAGTATCTTTCAAGCAGAGGTACACGCGATAGAGAGATGTGCCTCGTTCTATATTGAGCGGGGTTACAATCGAAGAGACATAGCCATTTTCTCAGATAGTCAGGCAGCAATCAAAGCACTCAGTGCACATAAGATTGTTTCCAGACTAGTTTGGCAATGTATAGGAACACTCAATGAGTTGGGTGTGAACAATAAAGTAACCATATACTGGGTACCAGGGCATGCGAGGATCCCCGGCAATGAAGTGGCCGACATAATGGCTAGAAAGGGGGCGAGCACCCCCTTCTATGGTCCGGAGCCCTTCTGTGGACTAGGGCCAGGAGTCATCAGCCAGAGCAGTCGTGCGGATCTCATGACTGCCTGCGATGACTTCTGGCGGTCGTCGAAAGGGGCAAGGCAGAGTAAACGTCTGCTAGGCAGCTACAACAGTAAGAGGACCCAGGAATGTTTGGAGTTGAGCAAAGGATCTCTCCGAATAGTCACGGGTTTCCTGACCGGGCACTGCAGACTGCGCAAGCATCTGCATAATCTCAAAATAGGGGAGGACAGTCTTTGCAGACTTTGTCTGGAAGGAGAAGAGACTCCGGAGCACCTACTTGAGGAGTGCCCGGCTATCAGTCGGTTGAGGTTGGCCCACTTGGGGGGCCTTACACTCACCACAAAGGAAATGAGGGCCCTTCGACCAGGCGACATCATCGCATTTTTGCGATCGATTGAACTGTTTGAGGAGCTATAGCTCATTCACTAGGACGAGGGCACAATAGACCCTAGTGGTCGCAGTGCATTAACCTCTAGAAATTATTATTATTATTATACCATGGTGTCCCAGTGATAGTTTGCAGGATCTTTGATTGGGCTCGCTGTATGATGTCTATGTTGGTTCTGCTCGCGTTCCCTCACAGCTGGGAGCCATACGTCCAGATTGGCTTAAGAGTGGAGTTGTAGAGCAGGACCTTGTAGTCCAGACACAAGGGCGATCGTGAGTTTATAATCCAGTGGAGGCTGCTGGCTTTCAGTTTTAGGTGCAGTTTCTTGGATTCGATATGTCGACGCCATGTTAGACGTCTGTCGAGGTGGATGCCGAGATACGTTACTTCATTAACTTGGGAGATCTGCGTGCTATTCATACAGAGCAGAGGGCAAGTTTGTCTGTTAAGGGTAAACGTTATGTGCTTACACTTCTGTTCGTTTATTCTAATACGCCAGTCAGATAGCCACTTCTCGACTACCACGAGGTGGTTGGCGAGTTGGGTTGTTGCACGGACTGGGCATCTGGAGCGGCTAAGGATCGCAGTTTTTTTTTTTTTTTTTTTTGTAATAACTAATAACTATAACTATTATTTTCAAAAACAATTTGTATATAGTGGTTCTTTACAATTAATTTAAAGTGTCAATTTGTATGCTTCAGAGCAAACAGCTGCCCGAATTGTTAGCAAGATGGTTTAAAGGATTTTACGGCTCGGCAGTTGACCTAGGGTGACCTTCTTGAGCCTGCGTCTGGTCCGCGCAGTTGCTGCAGCCCTTGCTAGCGGGTTGGGGTGGACTCGGAGTCTGGAACAGTGTCTCCTGGCGAAATCGTTGATTGTGTCTCCAACCAGCGGGACATGGAGATCTCGGTAGACAGCGGCAATACAGAGGTTGCCGTTTCCTGAATGCACTTTTATGGACGTGGCTTGCAGGTAATTTGTTGCAAACCGTTGATGAAAATGGTGTTTGATGCGTTCTCTGATTAAGATGCCCGTTCCGCCATGGGCCTTGCCATCCGGATGATCTGTGCGGTAAAAGGTATAACCTCTTATATGGAAGTTATATCTCCCTGTGAGGTGCGTTTCAACCAGCAGCATGGCGTCGATGTGATTTACGTTTAGGAATTGAGTTATTTCAAGTTTATGCCGTGAAATGCCGTTGGCATTCCACATGGATATACGTAGGTTAGTCATTTATTATTTGGACTGTTGTGCTACAAGCAACTGAATTACCATGTTCTGGTTCTGAACAAGGGTTTGCATGGTTGTTTTCATGAATGACATAAGTTCCATCATACTTTGTTGCATGGTGAACATCATAGATTCCAATTTGCTTTGCGGCTGCCCTGGAACCTGCTGAGCATTTTCTGAGTGAGGCTGGGGTGGATTTTCCAGGCCTGTTCTTAGTGCTTCGGCGTAGGAGATTCCCTTGGTTGTATTTAGCTGCCCAAATGATGATCTGGCTGCCTTGGTGAAAAATACGTCTGGCGTACTTTTTGAGTTGTAATACACATTTTGTGTATGTTGTTGGTGCGTAGCTGTCGCTCGTCGCATGCGACTCTTCAGCTTGTAGACCGCACAGCCTCTGTAGTTTGCCGTATGGTTTCCTCCACAGTTGCCACATTTTTTCATTTGGGGGTCTTCTTTGTTTGCGGGGCAGTTTACGGAGTTGTGGAAGTCTCCGCAGACTACGCAGACCGTCCGAAGTGTGCAGTATGCCTTGGTGTGTCCATACTCTTGGCAGTTTGTGCATTGAACAGGGCCGTTGCGTTTGTGGGGTTCTTCCACGGTGATTCTTCGATGCAGTAAGAGCTGCAGCTTGTAGATCGGGTGCACTTCGTTCTTTTTTGTGTCTTCCAGGTACTTAGACACAGCTCGGAAGTGTTCTTCGGACTTCGTTTGAACCTTTGTTTCGTGTATGTTTCCTTTAATAAGCGGAACAACATGGAAATTCTCGTCCCCGACCAGCACAACAATTTTGTTGACCAGGGCGCTTGAACTTTTTTCCCTTATGTAAATAGGTGGGGGCTTAGGTTTCCTTTGGGTCTCCTGCCCCAACTCTGGTTGGTTGTTGTCCGCCTCTGCTAAGACGGAGAAACGGTTTTCATTGGAGCTCCTCGTTTGGTCGGTGCTTTTGTTGGTTCGGTTGATCTTTGGTTTGTTACCAACCGTGTTGAGTGGACTAAGCTTGCTCTTAATCTGGATGTAGCGGTCCATACCGGTCTGTATAGCCGGGACCGCTTGTTGCTTATCGAAGCTAACTGTTTTTGTTGCCATTTTATTTTGTTGTGCATCCGTTGGGACCGAACTCCCAATATTGGTAGTTGGTTTAATTATTGGTGGTGATTTTGCTACGACTGCAGAAATTGTAGCACTGCTTGTTGTTGGAGCTTCATTCAGCGAAGCCGGCGGTGGTGGGGTTTTGCATTGGTAACTCCAAGATGCGGGAGTTGGGGTGAGCAGAGAGGGTAAGCAAGAACTGGCTCTCTTGCTGTCGACGGTCAGTAGAGGCGAGTTGCTCTTTGTCGACTTCTGATTTTGATCTATATCGCGAGTTGAGAAATAAGAGTAGCAAGCATTTCTTGGGTTGACGGAGCTTCTACGCTCATTCTTTTGATCGCTGCTCATTTTTCGAGCTTGTTATGCGTGGCACTTATTTGTTTAAATTAAATAAGCACTTGTATTAATCATAACAATAGTTATGATTATATTTTTCTTTGTTTTTTTAATTGTTAGCGTCTTTTCGCACTGTTTGGACTGCTCCAGTATAATATTCTTTAAGTTTTCACTATTTCATCCACTATTTTAAATTGTTTTCCCGGAGCTCGCGCGAGACCACGTCCGCTCTGTGCGGGAGTAGAACGATTATTGAAAACGAACGATTATTTAAAATGTTTTAACTCGGAAAATTTCTTTTTTAAAGCATTTCGAGTTTTGTTCAATTGATGCAACATTTGCTCATTCATTGTAATTAAATTTATTATAATTCAAAGTCGATTATGATTATTTCACTCTCGGGGTTGGAGGTGCACTGAAAAAGAATTCCTTTATCACGATCATATATACCTAATCTGATAATCTGATCCTTATTCGAAAGTCGGTTGGAAACCGTTTGGATAGCGGAAAGATGATTCCAATAAATAGGAAGTTCGGACAAAGGAGGAATATAGGAACAGGTAATGAAAATAGAGCTACCATTGACGGTTAGCTTCACACAGAGGAATTCAACATCGAACTCCTCGAAAGTTATTAATTCCGACGCGAGAGTGGAGTCAACCGCTATGAGGACACCACCCCCACGTCTGATAGGCCGATCCAGCCGATATATTGTGAACACAGCTGGGAAAACTTCGTAGCTCAGAATCTAGTTCTTCTTCTGGTACCGAAGAACTAGTGAGATGGTTCTGAGGTGGGCAAGCTGAAGCCACCGGACGGGTTGCAGGTTGCGGATAGCGCAAGGTCTCCTGTGGAGGTTAGCTGCGAATAGCGACTTGTCGTGAATAAGCAGTCCCGGACAACAGCGGGTAACACACCGTTGTAGTACCGACAAGGCGCTTGTCTGACCGTCTTTAATACATAGTCTTACATACTCCATACCTCCTACACGTGTTCCTACCCACATCCTATCCCCAAAATCTCACAAGGGCAGTGGTGACGTCCTGAGGCAATGGTGCCACTTCACCCCCCTAAGCCAGGGTGTCATGCGTTTCCGTGCCCATTGGCTGGTTTGCAGTCAGGGGTAACCGACTGTATTCGGACGGAGCCTCACCGATACCGTTAATGGGGGCTATGACACGCTGGTACTACCTTCCCCTACACTCGTGGGACCAATTCATGGACACAAAGAATAAAAAAATTTCAACACGCGGGACTTAACCGCAACACAGGTGGCAGAGCGGATAGAGGAGGCGGCTCTGGACGACGGTGGTAAACTGTCGCTGCGTAGGGGATTGGCCCCTCACCCTAGGAGTGCTGCAAAGCCGAAGGGCCTGACCCTGACGCAGAGCGCCTCAAAGAGTGCTGCAAAGCCGAAGGGCTCGACCCCGACGCAGAGCGCCTCGAAGGGTGTAGAGACCTTCAAGTCTCGAGTGGCCGGCAGTGAGGCCACCAAACGTACTGACAGCAGGGGGGGGGGTGGCAGTGCCCGGCACTGCCCCAGCGGCTGTCCCGCAGGCGGGCGACGCCAGCAGGAGAGACGCTGCAACACCCTCTTCCGGAAGGTCGAGGCAGCAACTGGCGAAGCAGCCTGTCCCAGCGGCAGGTCAGCCTGGAGGAGCCGGTGATCCCCTGATGCAAGGACTCAGCGGAGCAGGCCGTAAGTGGTACCTCCGGTACCTCGAGCGTGGCTTGAGGCCGGAGGAGGCCCGGAAAAGAGCACTGGAGCACCGTGCACCGAACGGCCAGGCCGTTGCGGGGAGGAAGAGGCTTCTGCATCACACGTCGCCGCTTGACCTCCCCAAGACCGAGTCCAAACGGACCAAGACAAGGAACGGCGCAGCGCTGGAGGGATCGAGGACCTCGCTAGTCGGGAAGCGTCCGAAGGTGGCCTCGTACGCCAGTGTAGCCAAGGGCACGAACCTTGCGATACTGGCGGAGGACTACCCGAGGAGGCTCCTGACGAAGGATGAGCTGTCGTCAGTGGAGCAGGCCCTCGTCGAAGAGATGAGGAAGGGCTGGACCGCGGCTCTAAACTTTAACGGCATCCAGTTCCGTAATGGTCTACTACTGGTGGACTGCATGGACTGCGATGCCAAGAAGTTGCTGGAGCTGACGGTCCCCAGCATCAGCACCAAGGTGGGTGTGCAGCTCCGCACCTGCCTGCAGGATGATTTGCCGGCGATGAACATCGTCACGGTCTACCTGCCACGTACGGCTGGGGAGACGATGGAGAGGTCCCTCGGGCTGCTCAATGAGCAGAACAGGGGCCTTCTCACCCAGACCTGGCGGGTCATCCGGCACCTGGAGTCCAAGGGCGGCAAGGTGCTGATGCTCGGCCTGGATGAGGAGGCGTTGACACTCCTTAGGTTAGGTTAGGTTAGGGCGGTGACTAGCCCGGCATATAGCCGGGCCGTCCACTTGAGCCTAAGGAGGCTCCTTGTGATGCCGCATAGGCTAGATCCCCCGTCCGCTGCAGGAGCACATGGGCCAATGACCTACGTGAGAGAGGACCAACCCGATCCTTGGATGAACCGGGTTATCTGCCTCGGTGATGTTCCGCTTAGATCGGCGAGATCTAAAAGGGTGAAGAAGCCCAGGTACTGCAGTCTTCGTCTGCTTAGTGCCGGGCAGTGACAGAGGAGGTGGAGAACGGTCTCCTCCTCCTCCTCATCTATACAGCTTCTGCAGAAGTCGTTGTGGTGCACCCGCAACCTGGACGCATGCGTTCCAAGCAGCCAGTGACCAGTAAGGGCCCTAATGGCAAGGGCGCAGCTTCCCCTGCTTAGTGACAGTAGCTCCTTGGAGCGTTTTGCTGATCGACGTGGCCAGATCATTCTAGCATGGCGGCAGGAGGTTAGGTTTTCCCATTTCCTGTCCGCGAGAAGGTGGAAGTGCTCCTTGCACAGTAGTCTGCGAGTGGCCAAGGGCATGTCAACCGACACCCTCTCCGGTTGGAGAGGGGAGGTTGTACCCTGCCGGGCCAGCTCATCGGCAGCGCAGTTGCCCTCGATGTCCCTATGTCCTGGGACCCAGATGAGGTGGAGGTCGTACTGCTCCGCCATCTCGTGAAGAGATTTGCGGCAGTCGTTGATAGTCTTCGAGTTTGAAGAGATAGCTTCAAGTGACTTCAGGGCAGCCTGACTGTCCGAGAATATGCAAATAGAGGCGCCAGCCCCGATTGAGGGGAGCTGATGAAGGGCCTTTTTGATGGCGTAAACTTCCGCCTGAAAGACGCTACAGTGGTCGGGTAGCCTAAAAGAGACGCTTAATCCCAGGTGTTCAGAGAATATACCTCCTCCCACCCGGCCGTCCAATTTAGAGCCATCCGTATAAATGTGAAGGGACCCTAGTGGTCCAGGTGGTCCTTGAATCCATTCCATTACACCCAGTCCGCATCTGGCCGTCCAGTCCGCCAGAAACCGAAGGCTGTTGCTCATCCTATCGCAAAGGGTTTGCGGGAATTTTCCCGTGAACGCCAAGGCAACATCGTCCACATAGGCCACAACTCGACAGCCACCCTCCTCTATGCCCTGTAGCAGCTCGTTGACCGCCACATTCCATAGGAGAGGGGAGAGGACTCCGCCTTGGGGTGTGCCTCTGTTGACTTGTCTGGAGATGGTTGACCCCCTCAGTGTTGCCTCAACCGTTCTGCTGCGCAGTATCCGGTCAATGAGACCCACTGTGTGTTGATCAATCCCCAGCTTAGTCAGTGCCGTCGTGATTGAGCCTGGAAGGATGTTGTTGAAAGCGCCCTCAATATCTAGGAAGGCGACAAGTGTGAACTCCTTTTCGTGGAGCGATTTTTCTATTAAAGTGGTAAGCGAATGGAGTGCTGTCTCTGTCGATCTGCCTCTCCTATACGCATGTTGGCATCCCGATAGGGATGATTGGGGAATGTTAGTTCTGAGATGCAGACCAATGAGTCTCTCCAACGTCTTGAGTAGAAACGAGGAGAGACTAATCGGTCTGTAGTCCTTCGGCGTGCAATGCGATGGCTTGCCTGCCTTGGGGATGAAGACGACTTTTGAGCGGAGCCATTCACTTGGAATAACCCCTGTGTCGAGAATGATCGAGAAGATCAGTCGAAGCCAGGAAGTGGACAGGTCGGCTGCGTAGCTGAGCTGTGCAGGAATGATGCCATCCACCCCTGGGGATTTATATGGGCTAAAACTGTTTATTGCCCATTTGATGTTCCTATCACTAGTCCATTTCGGACGGACCCCGCCGTGTCGGGGGGTTAGGCGGACTGCTCTGAGACGAGCTAGCAGGAAAGTGAGCATCCAGGAGAACTCCGAGAGTTTCCTCACTAGAGGTCGTCCAGCTGTCATCAGGACGCTTGACAAAGCCCGGGTTGGTGGGCGTCGTCGATAGGACCTTCCGCAGCCTAGACGCCTCTGAGTAGTCCTGGATTTCTGAGCAAAAGTCGGACCAGGCCCTTCTTTTGGCATTTCTTAATTCCCTGTTATATAGGGCCAAATTTGTTTTGTATAAGCGCCACGATGCGTCCGTATTGTCGCTCTTGGCTTGGTTGAAGGACTGCCTCGTGGTCTTCTTGAGGCTACCTAATTCTTTGCACCACCACGGTGGCTTCTTCCCAATCTTCCCCCCATTCCTACTACGGGGACAGGACCTATCCAGAGCCGTGCTACAAGCATCGGTAAAGGTTTTAACAAGGCACTCCAACCCCTCTGGACTGTAGTCCAGATTGGTTGGGGTTGGAGGGGGTTTTAGGATCTTATTCAACTGGGATCTATATTTCGCCCAGTCAGTCCTTCGGGGGTTCCGAAAAGTGACCGGGTTGAATCTATCGAAGCCCAGCGTGAATTGGATGTAACTGTGGTCGGAGAAGGAGTGTTTCTCCAGCACCCTCCACGACTTTAGAGTATCCCTAAGAGATTCAGAGAGAAGGGTGATATCTAGTACCTCCCTGCGGTTTTTGATGATGAAGGTGGGTTCGTTCCCCGAGTTTCCCACCAGTAAATTGGATGCAAGGATAAAATCAAAAAGAGACTCACCCCTGTCGTTGGTGTCAGTGCTGCCCCACTGATGGTGATGGGCATTGGCGTCGCACCCGATGATCAAGTCCACGCCCAGCTTTTTGCTGTCCTCGGTGACTTGCCTCAGGGTTGGGGGGATGGGGTCCTGATCGTGCCCCAGGTATGCGGAGCATATCCGGAGGGATCCATTTGGTCCCTCTAGACATGCTGTTAGGAAGTCTTCATTGCTGAAAATAGGAAGCATAAAAAGGGTTAAGTCCTTCTTAGCGAGTATGCAGGCTCGCGTTTTACCTGTTGTAGTGGCCGCGTACAGCCTATAGCCAGCTGCCCTCAGCCCCAGGATTCTGTCGCCACAGATCCAGGGCTCCTGTATGAGGACAGCGTCGGTGCCACCTTCCGCCAGGTGGTCGAGTAGAGCAGCGGAAGCTGCCTTACTGTGGTGGAGGTTGATCTGCAGGAACGTCAACGACATTCTGCTGCTTGACCTCCACCACAGTGACGTCGGCGTCCGAGGTCGGCTCGTCCAACCCGTCCTCCTCCTCGGACATCCCGACTCCGCTCAAGCCCCTCGCGAGCTCGCTCTCCTCGGAGACGTACCCCTCCAGGATGTCCTCCTCGTCGGACAATCCTTGGGGCGCCTCCTCTATGAGAGGTCCCTCTATATCGGGATCCTCCTCTTTAAGGCCCGGCTTTGCGTCTGCCTTGTAAATTCGGACGGCTACGCTCTCGAAGCCGTATCTGAGTGCTCCCCCGTTTCTCTTCAGCGCCTCGACTGTCCCCTCATTGAGAGTCAGGACAACCTGGCGCCTCGGACCAACGGCCTCCTCAACCTTGGCGACTCGCCAATCAGAGGAGGGGAGGTCGGGATTGCTCAGCTGCAGAAGCTTGAGAATCTTCTCAGGCTCTGCTGGCTTGTGCGTAAGCCACGCCCTGGCTCTAGGCTTGCTGGGGATCTTGTCCCAGTCGACAGTCGCGAGCTTCGTGCCTGGGAACACTTCTCCCAATCCCGCGATCGCTCTCTTATAGAAGGTGACCGACGCTGCGTCTTCGCACGCGATCACCTTCACGCCTCCTTGATGCCAGCCGGCATCCTCACAACGGGGCAGTGCCCCACCTGACGCCAACAGCTCCTCCACGAACCTATTGTGCAGTTCCCCAACGATCCACCGCCACTGGTCCCTCGGGATGTGTCCGTCACTGGAGCCCTCGTCCACCACTCCAATCAGGATCTTTCCCTTAGTAACCTCGGCGAAGGACCGCTGAGGCTGCACCTTGGAACGCTTCGGCTGCGGCGGTTGTACGTCCGCAGACCGCTGGCGTTTGGCGGTGCTCCTGCCCGCGTCGGTGCTGGCTTGCTGGGCTTTGGGGGCAACCGCCCTCCCCGCCTTCTCAGGCTGGAAGTCAGGCAGTATACCTTTCGCCCATCTAATGAGACCCGCTTGCTCCGGGTCTGCCTCCATGGCTGGGTTGGCTCGGGAGAGGATGAAGGCCGCTCTTCTCCGCTCATGGTAGAGCGGCTTCTTCCTCTGTTGCGTTTGGGCCGTGCTTCCTGGGAAGGGGTTGCCTTTGGAGCCGCCTGCAGTCACGTCGAGGGACTTGCCCCCTATCACGCTGCTCGGCGGGCCCATCGGTTCGCCCTCACCAGTAGCGCTGGTCCCCGGATGAAGGCGCTCTGAAGAGCTCTCCTCCTCCTTCTTGCACACTCGACCGCAAAGCGTCTTCGAGTTGGGGTTTGAGGGGGGTACACCCCCTGCCGACTTTAAGGTCTGACGGCCACCTACGGTTTTGTTTTTGTTGTTGCGATTCATAATTTTGGTCCCACGAGTATGCTGGGATGGGGATGGTCCGCCACGGTAGAGCCCGCATACCGTGGTAAGCCTAGTTAAAACTGATGGGTCGGCCGGTCCACCAGAGTCCGCATATTAATGTCCAAGCACCCCCCGGACACGCATCCCTCGGCATATGCTGTTCCACCTTGGATTGGGGTAATTTTTTGGGCAGGAGTTTTCTTCTCCCCGCCCGACTACCATTTGTCAGCATCCTCAGCAGAGACATGACCGTACTGGGACCTGCTTCCAGCCGCCCTCACGGGGAGAGTATAATCGCACTTCCAGTGGTGCAGACAGTTACGGCAGGTGATTGCTCACCCGTTGTTCCCCCTGTCTGCCCATTGGCTGACGGCCCACTCCTGACACTCCTTAAGAAGCGCGAAATGCTGGTGAGCTACAGGTTCGGCCAGCTTAAGTGCCGCCTGCACAAGAAGCAGGAACCTGAGGGGGCGGAGGTGCCCACTAAGGCGAATACCGACGATGTGCCTGGCACATCAACGGCGACAGCCAAGGAGGCACCCTCCTGCCCCTCGGGCGAAGCAGCTGAGGCCCTGGACTTAGCAGCAGTGGACGCCGAGTTGGACTCGGTTTCGCTACAGGGGCTGGACCTGGCGCGCCTGCACATGGGCGGCGAGGAGGAGCAAACCAGCATTGAGGAGCCATCCGATGATGAGCGGACACCCACCGGGATGCTGTCAGAGGCCTATCTGACGCTCTCGGAGGGTGAAGTAGAGCTCTAAGGATGGGGGTCACCAGCGTGGCACAGATCAACCTGCATCACGCGAAGGCTGCTTCGGCTGTCATCGGCAGGTTGGTCTCCAGGTCGGACCTGGGGCTGGTGCTCATCCATGAGCCTTGGGTCGTCAGAGGCAGGATCTGCGGCCTAAGTAAAGTGAGTATGCAGACTATTGCAGATGTAAGGGAGGCATCACCGAGAGCTTGTATCTTGGTGCGAAAGGACATTAACTTTCTTTGTCTCTCTCAATTTCTCAACAGAGATCTAGTAGCGGTGATGATCACTAGCGAGCACGGGAGTATTGTGGTGGCGTCGGCATACTTCCCGGGAGACGTGACGGATGCCCCCTCACCAGAGGTTCAGGATCTGGTGCAGCATTGCAGCAGCAAAAGGATACCCCTACTGCTAGGGTGTGATGCCAATGCGCACAATGTTGCATGGGGCAGCACGGACAACAACGGTAGAGGTGAGTGTTTACTAGATTATCTTTTGTCTAGGGATCTCACTATTTTCAATGTGGGGGCCGAACCCACATTCATTACTAGGACCAGGGCAGAAGTACTGGACATCACTTTCGGGAATGAGGGGGGCTCCCGGTTGATTTGCAACTGGAAGGCCTCCTCAGACCGTCAATGTAGGATCACAGGATCATCCTGTTCGACATTCATAGTAGTCTTAGATTCAGCAAGGTTATCAGGAATCCACGACGGACTGACTGGCCAGCATATCAGTCCTGCTTGGGATTAAATCTGAGCAGACTGAATCATAGTAGGAGAGTATCGTCTCCAGAGGATCTTGAGCAACTCTCAAGCGAAATAGGTGACACAATCTTGGATGCATATCATGCAAGCTGTCCCGAAAAGGCCATAGAGTCCAGTAGGGACAATCCCTGGTGGAATAGGAAACTAGGACTACTTCGTGCAGAAGTCAGGAAGCTGTTTAACACAGCTAAAAAGAACAGCGCAAGTTGGGAATCTTACACCAAAAAGCTGACAGAATATAACAAAGATATCCGGTACAGTAAGCGTGCTCACTTTCGGAAATTTTGTTCCACCATAGAGCAAGCCGCACCTGCGGCCAGAGTGTTTAAGGCAATCTCGAAAGGCAAAGTACTTTCTGAACTTTGTCTGAAGAGGGCGGATGGAACATTCACCGAGGACGAGGAGGAGAAAGCGGAACTTCTCCTGCAAACTCACTTCCCCATGTGTAGAACCATCTCCGATATAGACAACAGTTACGAAAGGATCGCCAACGGGAGACACAACTGGAGCCTGGCTGCAGCGATCGTAACTGAACAAAAGATTAGGTGGGCGTTGAGTACACTCAGCCCCTACAAGGCTCCGGGGGTGGATGGAATTATACCCATCCATCTTCAGAAGGGTGTCGAACAGCTAATGCTGTTCCTCATAAGTATTTTCCGGGGGAGCCTAGCAATGGGTTACATTCCTAGGGCATGGAGAACGGCTAGGGTGATCTTTATCCCGAAGGTTGGGAAGAAAGACCCTTTCATCCCAAATCCTTCAGGCCGATCAGGCTAACCTCCTTCCTGCTGAAAACCCTTGAGAAGATTGTGGACAACCACATTAGAAACTCGCACTTGGTGCGAAGGCCTCTGCATGCGAATCAGCATGCCTGTAGAGAAGGAAAGTCTACTGAATCGGCTCTCTTGAGCCTGGTTGACAGTTTACAGCGCTCCGTAAAAGCCAAAGGGGTAGCCCTTTGTGCCTTTATGGACATAGAGGGTGCTTTTGATAACACATCCCATGACGTGGTGGTATGAGCACTATGTAGACGGGGAGTTAAGACGGGTCTCATGACCTGGCTGGGCAAACTCCTTGATAGCAGAATAGCAGAAGTCACTGTCAACAGTGTGACTGTTAGAGCTCAAACCACCAGAGGCTGTCCGCAGAGGGGTGTCCTATCACCACTACTCTGGAGCCTCGTGGTGGATGAGCTGCTAGTTAAACTTACAGCAAATGGGTTTGAATGTCAAGGCTATGCCGATGATATCACTCTAGTATGTAAAGGAAATTTTGAGAGCACATTGTGCGACAGGATCACACTGGGCCTAAGACTTAGCTTAGACTGGTGCAGAGACGTGGGGCTGAATATCAATCCAGCAAAAACCACAGTGGTCGCCTTCACCAATCGCTACAAGCTGAAATCCATTCGGCCCATAGCCATTGGAGGCGCAGAGATTCCGATCTCCACTGAAGTCAAATATCTGGGAGTCATCCTAGACAAGAGACTAATGTGGAGACAACATGTGGAACACGCCGTTCGCAAGGCCACTATGGCCTTAATGAGCTGTAGATCTCTTGCAGGGAAAAATTGGGGAGTGTCTCCAAAGATCCTACTGTGGATGTATGTTGCTATGGTGAGGCCCATAGTCAGCTACGGGGCAGCGGTTTGGGCGAATCGCGCTGACCTTGATGTCACAAAAAGGCAACTGGGCAAACTTCAGAGACTTGCCTGCACGTGCATCTCGGGCGCTATGCGCACTTGCCCGTCCACTGCTCTGGATGTGCTGCTCGGGCTTCCACCACTGCACTTGCATATCAAGCACAGTGCGCGCAGATCTACCATGAGGATAACAGGGGCAAGACCAGCTGACTCGGCCGCGACTGCAACTGACTTGTTATTAGAATATCCGCAGGATGTTCAATTGGCCAAGTTTAGCTTTGATAAGCTCTTTAAAACAGAGCTTAGCAACAAGTCGGAGTGGACCAGCATGTCTACCACCTATGATGTGAAACCACATGCTATTAGGTGGTACACTGATGGCTCACTAACAGAGGAGGGTGCGGGTGCGGGGGTCTGTGGACCCCGACTCAAATATCACGAACCTCTAGGGCGATTCGCCAGTATCTTTCAAGCAGAGGTACACGCGATAGAGAGATGTGCCTCGTTCAATATTGAGCGGGGTTACAATCGAAGAGACATAGCCATTTTCTCAGATAGTCAGGCAGCAATCAAAGCACTCAGTGCACATAAGATTGTTTCCAGACTAGTTTGGCAATGTATAGGAACACTCAATGAGTTGGGTGTGAACAATAAAGTAACCATATACTGGGTACCAGGGCATGCGAGGATCCCCGGCAATGAAGTGGCCGACATAATGGCTAGAAAGGGGGCGAGCACCCCCTTCTATGGTCCGGAGCCCTTCTGTGGACTAGGGCCAGGAGTCATCAGCCAGAGCAGTCGTGCGGATCTCATGACTGCCTGCGATGACTTCTGGCGGTCGTCGAAAGGGGCAAGGCAGAGTAAACGTCTGCTAGGCAGCTACAACAGTAAGAGGACCAAGGAATGTTTGGAGTTGAGCAAAGGATCTCTCCGAATAGTCACGGGTTTCCTGACCGGGCACTGCAGACTGCGCAAGCATCTGCATAATCTCAAAATATGGGAGGACAGTCTTTGCAGACTTTGTCTGGAAGGAGAAGAGACTCCGGAGCACCTACTTGAGGAGTGCCCGGCGAAATGAGGGCCCTTCGACCAGGCGACATCATCGCATTTTTGCGATCGATTGAACTGTTCGAGGAGCTATAGCTCATTCACTAGGATGAGGGCACAATAGACCCTAGTGGTCGCAGTGCATTAACCTCTAGAAATTATTATTATTATTATTATTATCTCCGGCTTTAACCAAGTTTCTGTGAACACAATAACCTGGGATGCAAACGAGAGACTATCAGAACACAATTTGGGAAGCTTACTACGTAGGCCTCTTGCATTCTGATAGGAGATAGAGAGGGAGTTGATTAGTTTTTTGGAGCGGGAGTGGAAGTCGTAGTGGGCGCAGTGGTCTGATCCGGCCTGGGAAGAGTAATTCCTACGGGCCACTTTTCATTTTGATAAGCTTCAAACTCTTTGACTACAACCTATTCTGGCCAGAATTTGGTAGAACATATAGTGTCAAAAAGTTTGTTTGGAACATTTATTTTGAAAGATGAAATGTCCCTGGCATAGGTAAATTTGAATTTTTCCACCTTAATTTTTATTTTATCGGCTCTTGTTTTGCCTTGGATAAAGGCGATGACATCTTCCGATGTCTGAGTAGGGGAGAGCCGAGAAACAAATATGTGTTTCGTAGGTGGAATAACTACAAGGGCTTTCGGCGATGCAGACTGTTCATCTGCATTGCCCATATTGGCCGGTAGTCCGGGCCTGACACCCTGGGTGGATAAAATAGCGGGGCTCTGAGGGGTAGATATATGGGACCCCCCAGGGGACAAAACGGATATCACCGGGGGTACTAACACTCCCGCAACACATTCGGATGCCGAATCTTTCTTGCCACTCGATCTCAAAACTTTTTTAATTGATTCTGAGGTCGAAGGCAGTGTCGACTCGACACTGTCGAGAGAGGCTGCTGTTGGGAGTCCGCCGCTGGTTGATAAGATCCGCCTATATGCTGCAGACCAGCCAGGCCCGTAGCTACGTACGGGCAAGTACGGGCGTTGCCCGTACAGCCCGTCTAAGAAAAAACCGAAAAAAATTTATATCTAGAAAAATATCAAGCACTGAAGTTTTTTAAAATGTTTCGCGCCACATTGTCGGTGTTAGCGATATTGGTAACGTTGGCACTCGTGTTTATCGGTACTTTTCTGAGATCGAGTTATTTTAGTATTTGATTATTATCGATATGAAATTTCGATATCATAAACGTTAACACACCTAACCTTACAGTAAAGTTGTTTTAGATCCCATAAGCGGATAAGAAAATTAACAATTTATGTGATATAGTCTTTCTACATATCGAAAAAGAAAGGCCGTAGTTCCAGTTGATCGCTGATTCTTTTGCGTGTGATGTGGAAATGCAAAGTCACTTCTTTGAAAACGGTATATTTCAGTATTAAATCCAAAGCAGCGTTGCAAAAACTAAACGTATTATATCGATTTTCTGCCTAGATGTCTGAAATATTCATCCTTTCGATAAGGAATTATTTTGGTCAAAAACGGCCCCGTCTGGAAGAAACTTCCAACGTACCTTCGACTTCTTCATCCACATGTACTACCGATTCTCAAGTTTGTTCCGAATATGAATCAAAATCAGTGAACGATTTATCAACAACAAAACTTTCAATGAATGGACCAGAGGATTTACCCAAAACAGGAGAACCTATCAGACAAACATTTTTGAAGCAGTACACCAAAAGTAATGATCGTTCTTTCCGAGCATCAAGGTTCCTAGAACATAAGTGGTTTATGTATTCAGTGTCAAAAGATGCTGCTTATTGTTATGCGTGTATGCAATTTAAACCGGCATTTATTACGCATTTATAATGCTGTCCGTCCTTCATTACTTTGTGCCCGTACTACCAGTTAGGTCTAGCTACGGGCCTGAGACCAGCTGCGGTTTTTTTGCGCCTAGGGGACTCATTTAATAAGTTAAGGCTATTAAATTGAGTATCCAGCGCCAAGAGCATATCATGAGTTTTACGAAAACTCGATAATATGTCTTTAAAACCGCCCTTGGTCTGCCGCATAAAAGACTTATAAAGACTTACCACTGTAGCTATACGTAGGAAGAGATAAGAGTGCAGCTGCACCGAGAGAGCGGGAGAACAAGAGAGCGGGTAAATGGGTGAGCGTGGAAGCGAGCTTAACGTTTAGCTGTCGCGACGGCGCAAACTAAACGGAGAAGGCACAAAGAGGAATGCAAAAAATGCAAAGCAAACACCGGCAGCAAAACTAAATTGTGAAAATAATAACAATTAAATACACAAAACAGAATAGCTGCATGCACACGAAGTAAACGGGAACTTTATTTATCAGAAAGTAGAAGATATAAATAAAACCCTGGTTGTTTTAATGCAAAAATTAACACAAAACGAGAGCGCAAGAAAAAAACACGTCCGTTCACTTGGAACTAACTACATTGAAATGGTCATTCCAAGACAGTGTCTTATTAAAGAAAAAGCCTAGGTTACTAGTCCTATCAATTTATTCTAAATTCGTGTCTCCCAATCGAAGCTTCTAGTATGTGGTCCGTTTGGATGCTTTTCTTGTATATAACAAGACACTTAGATTTCAGAGGGTTAAGGATGAGACCATTCTTCTTAGCCCAATTGATAACATTTAACAGGTCAATATTACATACATTTATACATTCATTAACTTAACTTAGTGGACGACTGACATACATCTGAACATCATCCGCATACATATGGACATTACACATAGACAGAACATTTGGCAGGTCATTAACATAGATTGTAAACAATAAAGGCCCTATTACTGATCCTTGTGGTACACCACGAGTGGTGACCCGAAGTCCTGATATTTTGTTCCCAACAACAACAACTTGCCTTCTGTCAGTGATATATGCTTTTATAAGTTTAATAGCAGTTGGAAAAATTAAACAATCGTTGCAGTTTCGGTAATAATATGCCATGATTGACAGTATCAAATGCCTTGCTAAAATCTAGCAGGGTTAATAATGTAACCCTATTTTTATCCATTTCTTGGCGAATTTCCTCTACTATTTTGGCGGAAGCCAGATTGGTTATTGTTTAACAGATTGTTGTTGACTAAGAAACAATTTATTAGTCCAGCCAAAAAATTAAAAAAATTTTTGACAAATATGAAATATTATTTCTTTCCAGACCTGCCTAGAGCTGTTGGTACCGGTAAGCACTTTTAGTGTCCTGGATCAATTTATTTTCACGCGCCCTTTCAGTTTTGAACAGGCCAAACAAAGGAGCAGTCTTATATCGTCTCCAATGCGTATATGCGTATCTCTTTTGTTTATAGCCCTCTTAATTTTATTATTGAACCACGAATTTGTAGAGTTCTTAACCCGTTTTTCCCTAATAGGTACATGTCTGTTATATAGATAGTCAATGTTAGCGTTTAGATGGTTCAATTGAGTTTCCGTCGATGGTAGCATAAAGATGCTATTCCAATCACAGTGGCAGACTCATATTCCAACATATCATAGTCAATATTTCTAAAGTCTCTATATTTAAAGGTTTGCTCAGTGCGGTCTATTTGAACATTATAGGTCAAGAAAATAAGGTCTTGTTTTAAAAAATTCGGCACAACAACTTGGTCATAAAGGAGAATTTTGTCATTATCCTCAACAAAGAATATATCAAGCAAGGGATTCACCGTACTTGTGTAATGTGCTGGTATCACAGAACTTACAATTTGTACCCCTATGTTGCATATGTATGTCTATTCTCTTCATAATCATAGTGAACGGTCGTGTTTTTGTTTTGCGCTCCGAATATTGTGTTGTTTTGCTTTTCAAACCCTCGGGGTTTTATTAAAATCTTCACAAAACTTCCAACTTTACTTCAGCCGTTTGCTACCGCGTGTGCATGAGCTTTTTTGTGTTTAATTTGTATTAATAACACTTTTAGTTTTGTGTTTAGCTGCAGCTAAGCGGTTCTAAGTTCTCTCGCCCTCGCTATTTCCTTATCGCTCTCACTCTCCCGCTCGCCCGCGTTGACGGTTCTTCTCTTGTCACAGTGGTCAAAAGTTTGTGCAAATGTCGTTTAATATTGTCTGTGGAATTAAAAACTGCCAAAAAACCGTTTTGGCAGACCAACCAAGAATTTATTGCTAGCTTTGTGATACGGTTGTGCACGTTAAGTGTGTCGAATTGTCAGGCCGTATTGCGTATGTTATTTCCAGTAAAATGGGATTACATTATTGTTGCCAGTCCTGTCGAGAGGTTGAGAAGGAAATGAAATCCTTCATGCGGCAGACCAGAAACGGATTCAGTGTTTACTGCGTTAGACGCTCAGTTTAATAGTCGGAAGCTATTAAACGAGTCGCGAAAGCGCAAAAAGTCTGCTGCTGGTTGCCAGCAACTGTGCGAATCCTAGCAAGCTATCATCGGGATCACCCCTTCGGCACGATACCAAGCCCAATGGTCTTGAGATCGGGAGCGGTGTTAGATTCGGTAACCGAATGTACAGTTGTGTCCGCTGCGGTGTCCCAAACTCGGACTCCGCAAACTCCCCAGGGCGAAAAACATCCGGACTACCGGCTGTTGGTAACATAGCGTTACCAAAGACCCTTACAGCTGTTCCACCGTCGAAAACAAAACCCAAGTCGATAATGTAAAAGTGGAAAAGTTTAATTTTTCGTATGCCAGAGACATCTCGTCTTTCAAGATTAGCGTGTTTCCGAACTTCTTTGACACAATTTGCTCTGGTGACTTCTGGCCCGAGCACGTTGTAGTTAAGGAATTCGTGGCTAAAACGAAGAAAAAGCGTCCGGTGGGAGTACGCCTCCCTATACCGCCACAATCCGCAAGGACCACCGCAAAGACCACCTCAACACCTTCAGTCTTCATAAACTAACTACTTGCTTCCAACTTTCCTATCAGAATACTAGAGAATACTGACAGCTTTTCTTTTGCATCCCAGGAAATTGTGTTTACCGAGACTTGGTTAAGGGGGGTTATACATGTAGCACTTTCAAAAAATCGATTTCTTTAAAATATTGTTTTCTTAAAGTTTGATATCTTAAGAATGTCTGGTCCAAGTTTCAAGTCAAAATTCGAAAAAATAACTAAGTTCGGGCCGGAAATGTATACTTTCGTTACACGTGCGCTTACCCATTGAAAATTTTTCATGTTTTTTAAGCCGGCCGTCAATTTTACGAGAAAACTATTCAATCAATTCACTTACACAATTCCATAAAAAATTGCGCTTTGTTAGTTATTTTTTTATTATTATGTCAAAAAAATGTGTAAAAATCGCACTATTTCACGAAAGCATGGCTTGAAATTCCAATTTTTTAAAATTGTTCAAACTGCTCTGCTACGCAGGAGCCTATTTATTGGAAACACCTTTCGGCAATTCAGGCCGTTTCCAACAGGCTTTCAGATCGAGACCAACTCGTAACTCTATGGGACTTCAATATACCTGGAGCTCGTTGGTTATCTGATGGTGTGTCAAATGTCCTTCAGACTGTGGCACAGCATAACCTTATTGATGGCCTGCTTGACATATCTTTGTCTCAAGTTAACCATGTCCTAAATTCCCTATACAGCTTATTGGATCTTTGTTTCGTATCTGATCCTTTAGGTGTTGACTAAGTTAGAGTTCCTCCATTGACGCTACCTGATGATCCTTACCATCCAACTTTCGAAGTGACTATCGATACGGGGACGGTTGTAAAGAATGAATCTGATTGTTTAGTCAATAAGGTTCGCTGTTTTCGTAAAACTAACTTTCATGCGCTAAATAATCTAATATCTGAATTTTATTGGTCAAATCTGTACATGTGTACTGACATGGCATCCACCGTGGACATTATTTACAGTGCCATGAACTCGTTCTTTTTATCCTGTGTTCCGTTAACCTTTCCGTCTGTCTCTGGTAAACCACCTTGGTTTAATAAGGAGCTGACACGGCTAAAAAATGTTTAGTCTAGGCTTTACAATAAATATAAACTTACTCGTTCTAAAACTGTCCTTTCTAACTATCTCAGTGCAAGGGGGCAAGTCAGATGCTGGTGGAGGAATCTTTAAGTTGTCGGCAATTCCAAAACTCTTCGAGAATATTATTAGTCCTCACCTGCAGCACTTGTGCAGATCCGTAATTTCTCCATGTCAGCATGGATTTATGAGACGAAGATCGACCACTACAAATCTCTTGGAACTTACCTCATTTGTGATTAGGGGTTTCCAACATAAATTTCAGACCGATGTGATTTACATGGACTTTAGTAAAGCCTTTGACTCGGGTAATCATTTTCTTCTTTTAAGGAAGCTCGATTTAATAGGGTTTCCTACCGATCTCCTTAATTGGCTTCAGAGTTATTTGAGTCTTAGGACTCAAAAGGTTCTGTTTAAGAATGCTCTTTCCAACTTCCTCAATGTCACTTCTGGTGTCCCACAAGGCAGCCATCTTGGCCCGCTGCTATTTACCTTATTTATCAACGATATTCCGCTAGTTCTACCCAACTCTAGGGTACTTATGTACGCAGACGATGTCAAACTGTGCGTACAAGACAGCTCATGCCAGTCAGACGTACAATGCGATCTTGACAACTTCCAGGCATGGTGTAGTGTTAACTTATTAAATCTCAACAGCTCAAAATGCAAACTGATGACATTTTCACGTGTCACTCCCCAGTATTCAACATATGTAAATGCTTAATGAATGCGCTTTTGGAAAGAATAACTCTTGTTGAAGATCTAGGTGTCCGACTAGATCCTAAGCTTTCGTTTTCAGAACATATTTCTTGCATGGGTAACAAGGCCATAGGCATGCTTGGATTTACTAAAAAGGTGGTCGAAAGAATTCTATTCCCCTTACGTTACTAAGGGCCGTCAGCCAGCGGGCGGACAGGGGGAATAACGGGTGAGAAATCACCTGCCGTAACTGTTCGCACCGTTGGAAATGCGACTATACTCTCCCCGTGAGGGCGGTTGGAAGCAGGTCCCAGTCTGTCATGTCTCTGTTGAGGATGCTGACGAATGGTAGTCGGGCGGGGTGAAGAAAACTCCTGCACAAAAAATTTACCCCAATCCAAGGTGGAACAGCATATGCCAAGGGATGCCTGTCCGGGGGGCGCTTGGACATTAGTATGCGAACTCTGGTGGACCGGCCGACCCATCAGTTTAAACTAGGCTTACCACGGTATGCGGGCTCTACCGTGGCAGACCATCTCCTACCCAGCATACTCGTGGGACCAAGATATGAACTTAAGCACTTAAGCAAAACAAACAAGCAAAACATAGGTGATCGCCAAACCTTAAAGGCGGAAAAGCACCTCGAAGACGCCTTGCGGTCGAGCGTGCAAGAAAGAGGAAGAGGAGAGCTCTTCAGAGCGCCTTCATCCGGGGGCCGGAGCCAACTGAAAGGGCGAACCGATGGGCCCGCCGAGCGGCGTGATTGGGAGCAAGTCCCTCGACGTCGCCGCAGGCAGCTCCAGAGGCAACCCCAATCCAGCTAGCCCAGCCCAACAGCTGCAGAGGAAGAAGGGCGTCTTTTATCATCGCGCGAGCCAATCCAGCCATGGAGGCGGACTTGGAACAAGCGGGTCTCATTAAGTAGGCGAGAGGTGTCCTGCCGGACTTCAAGCCTGAGAAGGCGGGAAGGGCAGTAGCTCCCAGTGCTCACCCAACGCGGGCAGAAGCGCTGCCAAACGCCAGCACTCATCTAAAGTGCAACCACCGCAGCCGAAGCGTTCCAAGGTGCAGCCCCAGCGGTCCTCCGCCGAGGTGACCAAGGGCAAGATCCTGATTGGAGTGGTGGATCAGGGCTCCAGTGACGGACAGATCCCGAGGGACCAATAGCGCTGGATCGTTGGCGAGCTGCACAACAGGTTCGTGGATCAGCTGTTGGAGTCGGGGGTGCACTGCCTCGATGTGAGGATGCCGGATGGCACCAGGGTGGCGTAAAGGTGATCGCGGCCTCCGTCACCTTTTATAAGCGGGCGATCGCAGGACTGGGTGAGGTGTACCCTGGTGCGAAGCTCGCAGTTGTCGACTGGGACAAGATCCCCAGCAAACCGAGAGCCAGGGCGTGGCTGTCCCACAAGCCGGCGGAACCGGAGAAGATATATTCAAGCTCTTGCAGCTGAGTAACCCCGACATTCCCTCTTCTGATTGGCAAGTCGCCAAGGTCGAGGAGGCCGTTGGTCCGAGGCGCCAGGTTGTCCTGACTCTAAATGAGGGGACAGTCGAGGTACTGAGGAATAACGGGGGGCTTCTCCGGTACGGCTTCGATAGCGTGGCCGTGCGCGTATTTAAGGCCGACGCCAACCCGGTCCAAAAAGAGGAGGACCTCGACCTAGAGGGACCTCAGATCGAGGAGGCGCCAGGGCTGTCCGACGACGATGACATCCTGGAGGGCTACGTCTCCGAAGAGAGCGAACTGGCGAGGGGCCTTCGCGAGGTTGGAATGTCCGAGGAGAAGGACGGAGTGAACGAACCACTCTCGGACGCCGATACTACTGTGGTGGAGGCAAAAGTGCAGAATGTCTCTGACGTTCCTTCAGATAAACCTCCACCACAGTAAAGCAGCTTCCACTGCCCTACTAATCCACCTGGCAGAAGGCGGCACCGAAGCTGTCCTCATACAGGAGCCCTGGATCTGTGGCGACAGAATCCAAGGGTTGAGGGCAGCCGGCTATAGGCTGTACACAGCCCCTACAATAGGTAAATTGCGAGCCCGCATACTCGCAAAGAAAGACTTAACTCTTTTTATGCTACTCAATTTCAGCAATGAAGACCTAGTTACAGCATGTCTAGAGGGACCATATGGATCCCTCCGGATATGCTCCGCCTACCTGGTGCACTACGAAAACCCCATCCCCCCAACCCTGAAGCAAGTCACCAAGGACAGCAAAAGGCTGGGCCTGTACTCCATCATCGGGTGCGATGCAAATGCCCATCACCATCAGTGGGGCAGTACTTATACCAACGATAGGGTAAAGTCTCTTTTTGATTTTATCCTCTCATCTAACCTACTGGTGGGTAATTCGGGGAACGAATCCACCTTTATTACCAAAAACAGAAGGCAGGTACTTGACATCACCCTTCTCTCTGAATCCCTGAAGGACTCTCTTAAGTCGTGGAGAGTGCTGGAAGCACTCATTCTCTGACACCAGGTACATCCAATTCACGCTAGATTTCGATAGGTTCAACCCAGTCACTTTCCGGAACCCCCAGAGGACTGACTGGGAGAAATATAGATCCCAGCTGAGTAAAATCCTTAAGCCCCCTCCAGCCCACTCGGACTTCTGCCCGGAGGCGCTGGAGCGTCTCGTTGAGACTTTCCCCGATGCTTGTAGCACGGCTCTAGATAGGTACAGCCCCCGTAGCAAGAATGGGGGAATACTGGGAGGAAGCCACCATGGTGGTGTAAGGAATTAGGCTGCCTCAAGAAGACCACGAGGCAGTCCTTCAATCTAGCCAAGAGCGCCAACACGGACGCATCGTGGCGTCTCTATAAATCTAACTTGTCCCTGTACTGGAATTAAGAAAGGCCAAAAGAAGGGCCTGGTCCGACTTTTGCTCAGGAATCCAGGACTACTCTGAGGCTTCTAGGCTGCGGAAGGTCCTCTCGTCGACGCCCTCCAACCCGGGGGTCGTCAAGTGTCCTGACGACAGCTGGACGACTTCCAGCGAGGAAACCCTCGGGGTTCTCCTAGATGCCCACTTCCCCGCTAGCTCTTTCCTGAGCAGCCCACATAGCCCCCCGTCCGAAATGGCATACCTTCTTACTGATAGGAACATTAAATGGGCAATTAACAGCTTCAGCTCATATAAATCCCCAGGGGTGGACGGCATCATACCTGCACAGCTTATCAACGCAGCCGAGCTATCTACGCCCTGGCTTCGACTGATCTTCTCGATCATCCTCGACACAGGGGTAATTCCGCTCAAAAGTTGTATTCATCCCCAAGGCAGGCAAGCCATCGCATTGTACGCCTAAGGACTACAGGCCGATTAGTTTCCCTCGTTTCTTCTCAAGACGCTGGAGAGACTCATCAGTCTGCATCTCAGAACTAATATTCCCCAATCATCAGGATCTACACACGCGTATAGGAGGAGCAGATCGACAGAGACAGTACTCCATCATAGAAAAATCGCTCCACGAAAAGGAGTTCACACTCGACGCCTTCCTGGATATAGAGGACGCTTTCAACAACATCTTTCCAGGCTCAATCACGATGACATTGACTAAGATGTGGATTGATCAACACGCAGTATGTCTCATTGACCGGATCTTACGTACCAGAACGGTAGAGGCAACACTGGGAGGGTAAACCATCTCCAGACAAGTCAACAGAGGCACACCTCAGGGCGGAGTTCTCTCCCCTCTCATATGGAATGTGGCGGTCAACGAACTCCTCCAGGGCATAGAAGAGGGCGGCTGTCGTGTTGTGGCCTACGCGGACGATGTTGCCTTGTCGTTCACGGCAATTCCCGCAAACCCTTTGTGACATGATGAGCGAAAGCCTCCGGTTTCTGGTGGATGAGACTGCCAGGTCTGCTCTGGGAGTAAACCCATCGAAGACCGAACTGGTTCTTTTCATGAGGAAATACAAAATCCCCAAAATTATACCCCCTAAGCTCTGCGGGGTACCTCTCCCCCTTAAAAATCAGACCAAGTATCTAGATATTATCCTGGACAAGAAGCTCGATTGGTCCCTTAACACGGATGAAAGGGCCAAAAAGGCTACAATCGCGCTATATACCTGCCGAAAGGCTATCGGGTTAAAATGGGGTATGACCCCAAAAATTGTCCGTTGGCTGTATACGGCTATTATTCGCCAAATACTCCTCTACGGGGTGGCTATTTGGTGGCCAGCTCTAAAGCGGTCCACCTGCCTGGGCAAGTTAAGAAAAATTCAGCGCATGGCTGAGATCTGTATGATAGGCAGCCTGCGCACAACTCCGGGAGACGCCTTGGACGTTCTTCTGGACATCCTCCCAATTGAACTAATGGGAGAGATGACCGCGTCACTCTCGGCATTAAGGCTGAAGGGCGCGGGTCTGTGGAGAAGACTGAGTTTCGGACACACGAACCTCGGCTCTGCTCCACTCCTTACTGAGGGAAACACTGACTACTGTGTCCCCACTGAACACCCCATCACACCCTTCCAGATTTACATCCCCGACAGAGAGGAATGGAACCTTGGACCTCTTGGACCTCTAGGGTCCCTTCACATTTACACGGAAGGCTCAAAATTGGACGGCCGGGTGGGAGGAGGTATATACTCCGAGCACCTGGGAGTAAGCGTCTCTTTTAGGCTACCCGACCACTGCAGCGTCTTTCAGGCGAAAGTCTTCGCCATCAAAGAAGCCCTTGATCAGCTCCCCCCAACTAGGGGCAGAGCTCTCTTATGCATTTTCTCTGACAGTCAGGCCGCCCTGAAGTCACTCGAATCTATTTCTTCCAACTCGAAGACCATCAACGACTGCCGCAGATCTCTTCACGAGATGGCGGAGCAGTACGACCTCCACCTCATCTGGGTCCCAGGACATAGGGACATCGAGGGCAACTGCGCTGCCGATGAGCTGGCCCGGCACGGTACAACCTCCCCTCTTCAGCCGGAGAGGGTGTCGGTTGACATGCCCTTGGCCACTCGCAGACTACTCTGTAGAGAGTACTTTGTAACTGTAACGAACACACTCAATGAGCGTTGTCCACCTCAACACACTCTGTCTACTTTTTTGACCGGCATGCTCAGGGAAAATGGGCGTGGGTTTTGTGTTAAGATAAACAAGAGTGTCACAGGTACAATACTGTAGACAGAGATACGATAGCTGCAATACGATAACCAAACGGTTAAGAGTCAGACAAGGAAGTGTACCTATTGAAGACGAGGACCAGATCTTATTGGCCTCTTTCTATACCCACCCTACCTGTGAAATCCATTCGAACTCCACCCTTTTACAACCGCTGCTTTACATTCCCTTTGGTGCCCAAAAAGACATCAGATTAATTCATATTTGACACCATATAATCAAAGATAAAGATAATATTTCGATACATTTTCTAAACCTATCCTTAAAGCTAAAGATTTAGATCTTTACGTTAGAAAACTTCTTATTGAGTAATTTTGTCCTTTTTACCGCAAACGCAAATAAAGATAATTAAGATAGGAATGAACTTTACGTTTTACTTTATATTACGATTTACTTTATATTATGATTTACTTTATATTACGATTTACTTTACGTTACTATTTAACACACTATTAAGGGATCTCTGACTTTATATTTATATATATATATATATGTTCAGGTATTACTAGGTTTTTACGGCTATGCCGTACTTACGCACTTTCCAACGATGTCAGCAGGCCTGATGACTGTTGATGAGTAGCTGTGGGTATTAATTTAAGTTGGGAAAATCACATATATATATTTCTCAGATCTTCCACAAAGCACGCTAAATTAGGATCGTAAAGATTTATAAGTACATATTCTTAGGCAAAATTAACCATAAATGCAAAACTATTCTAAAGATACTCAAGTTTGGACACGATTATTCGTGTTGGACTGCTTCAAGTGCGCGGCGGATGCGGCGTCACAACCAGTAGCTTCTCAAATGGGTCGCACACACTTATTCTCGATATGCGCGCTTAAGAAGAAGAAGACGGCACACGGATCCTATCCGTGAGATGAAAAACACACACCACTCCGATGTTGTTGCAGAAACGCAAATCTATGTGTGTGCGTGTGGCGGCAGCGGCACATTAATACATGTGTGTGTGCGTCGAACTGAAGAAAAAGGGTGCACGACGATCCGCGTCGTCGCGAAGGGGTTGAGCAAGACAGCAAAGCGAGGTGACCCGAGGTCTGCACCTGTTATGCTGCAGGAAGGGGCAAGCGCAGCTTTCCGCTGCACGCGGTGGGTGCTCCAGTTGCACGCAGATATGGATCTTACTGCAGTCGAATAAGCACAGAAAAATTCCACTAGACGTGGTTCAAGCCGGGGGCGACAACAAGGCAAACCGCTTAAGTTATGCGGCCAATAGGAATTTTCTCCAGAAAACGTGGAACGGCCGCAGACGCTATATTGGGAATTAATATTTTAGCCACTGGCGATCGAACGCACTAGAAAGCTTACCACTTATATTTAAAGCACAGTTTAAGCTATGAATTGGCAATATTTGCCTTGAAAAACACTCTTCCGATCGACATGATGCACGTGGATTAATATTTGGGGACGATGCAAAAAGTTAAACTGCACTCGATCACGCCTTCCAGAAAAGAGAACGGAAGTATGAAGATCCAATGTGACCGTAGCTTGACCAAAATCGCAAACAGGAATTCTTTGCGATATTTTATCGAAAATACACAATTTGCCAGGATCTGGACTTCGCTATGATGGTTTGTTGCCCAATAATTGCGATAGCTCATATTGGGGTTGCCATCCTGACTCGACTCCCACAACTTCCACCTCCTCGCGGACACGAAATGGGAAAACCTAATCACCTGCCGCCACGCTAGAATGATCTGGCCACGCCGATCAGCGAAACGCTCAGTGGAGCTATTGTTAATAAGCAGGGAAAGCTGCGCCCTTGCCGTCAGGGCTCTTACTGGTCACTGGCTACTTGAAACACATGCGTCCAGGCTGTCGGTGCACCATAACGACTTCTGTAGAAGCTGTAGGGATGAGGAAGAGGAGGAGACCGTCCTTCACCTCCTCTGCCACTGCCCGACCCTAAGCAGACGAGCTCGGGGCGCGTGAGCATCAGAGGGGCGAGAGCGGATGCGCTTGGCCAGGGAGCGGCGGAAGAGTGCAGTGGCCGAAGATGTAGAGTAGAGCATAGAGGGCGATCGCTGCCAAGAAAGGTGCCGAGGAGCGACGGAATAGTGCAGCGAAGCGGCCGGTGATTGCAGCGGAGCGGAGAGCGGGCGAGCGAACTCGACTTCGACCAACTATGTGCGGAAGCCCGAAAGACGGGAGTGCAAGAGCGGCTGAGCTTTCGGAAGCTCGGCGGCCAGAGAGGGTACAATGGGCCCCTCACATAAACAGTAACGGTGCTGGGAAAGAAACGGGAAAACAAAAAAATGTAAATGATAAGAAAAACCAGACTACACTGAGAAAAATCATAAATAAAACGGAGTAAAGAAAATATATAAAGTAAATAAAAATATTTCGAGGATAAACTTTGATATTTTAATTGAACCAAAAAAAGTACACCTGGAGAAAAAATCATCGAAATAATTGGTTAAAGGAAAAAAGAAAGATTTAAATAAATAAATTATTGTAAAACTAAATACAATCTCAAATATTTGAGAGTACAAAGAAACTTAAAAAAAAAATTTTGCAATATGTTAGCGGAGGGGTTGGAGTAGTCAAAATCCGGCGGATTTCAACGTTATATCAGTCTATAACTTGGCTAGCTAATAAGCCCCGGGAGCAACTAATTCCGCAAAGGTCTTATTTTGTGCTCCTACTGGTCCAAAGTCTGCAAATACTGTCCTTCCCTATCTTGAGTTTGTACAGATGCTTGCGCAGTCTGCAGTGCCCGGTCAGGAAACCCGTGACTATTCGGAGAGATCCTTTGCTCAACTCCAAACAGTCCTTGGTCTTCTGGCTATTGTAGCTACCTAGCAGTCGTTTACTCTGCCTTGCCCCTTTCGACGACCGCTAAAAGTCATCGCAGGCAGTCATGAGATCCACACGACTGCTCTGGCTGATACTGCTGGCCTACTCCACAGAGAGTTCCGGACCATAGAAGGGCGCACTCACCCCCCTTTCTAGGCATGATGTCGGTCACTTCATTGCCGGGGATCCCCGCATGCCCTGGTACCCAGTATATGGTTACTTTATTGTTCACGACCAACTTATTGAGTGTTCCTATACATTGTCATACTAGTGTGTCTACTGAGTGCTATGCCTTATGAAAGTGTAGAGTTTGCACTTGTGCAAGAAATATATCTTTATCCAGAGTTGGTGCTGAAAATATAGTTATATTTCGAGCCGAATATACAGCTGAACATCGAGCTGAGTGGCAGACGGAGCAGCAAGCAGAAGGCGAGCTAATCGCGCCCGCTCTCACGTCGGGAAAAACGGATTATTCAACCCAGAGACGAATCGACGGCCAGCAAAACTCCCGCAGCGAGGGGCAACATTTATTTAATTAATCAGATCATAACCCTTAGCGATACTTAGTTAGGAAAATTCTGAAATATCGAAAAGGGCTGCGAACGAATATAGAAGCGTCCTAATTAGGAATTGTGTCGGTGCCAATTTTACTTCCAATTAGGAGGCCGTTTGCTTATACAGTTCTCCATGTTCCATTTGATCTACATGTTCCCTTTGCGCACTTGAAGAAGGGAACGAGAAGAGGAGGAAACGCAAAGAGAAGGGAGAAAACCCAAGTCCCAGCCCGCAGTTCCATTTACGGAGTATTGTTCGGCGGACGAACTGAATTTTGTGGCGCGGTTGGCGTGTATTGTACGGGAAAGTCCAAATCGAGTGAAAACCTCTGATCGACTGCGCGAGAAGAAAAGAGAGAGGAAGCAGTGAACGAGATGCGGAAGGCCGGGAAATAGTAAGCTAGTTTTTGTTTAGTGGAATAAGTTTAGATATAAGCAAGTGAGAAGTGGCAGTGCGAAGGAGAGATGGAAAAGATAACAGCAAAGTCAACCAAATATTTTCTGTCCCTTAAGAGCTCCCCCCTTCTGCTTCCTTTTTTTTTTTTTTGTTTCTCTTGTGCTGCCTGGCCTGAATATGCATATGCAAGAGGGAACAGTGGGTCAACGACCAATATAAAGAGAGAAAAAGAAGATTTTTTAGCTCCTAACAGGTGCGGCAGACTCCAACGGAAGCGCTTTCGTCGGTGGAGCTCCGGATTGCTGGTGAGTGGTTATCCACGTAATTTTAATGGTGCTGATTGAGGCATTAATTGTTGCGAATGAATAAATCGGTGATTTCAACTCTTTGTCCCACTGTCCGCCACTGTCCGAGTAAAACTAGGTCACAGTTTTAGAGCCTCTAGAGAAAGGAAGAGGAGGAATGCGATTTCAAGGCCAAGGCCAATAGCCAGAGCGGAATATTGGGATTAGAGCCTGATTCTCAACTGTTGGTCTGCCCCCTCACCCTTTCGCAGTTATTGTCTTTGCCAATAGAGCAGCTATCGCTTTATTAATGTAAATTATGAAATGTGCCAATATGGCGTTTTTAAATAGTTTTTTTGCTTGCCAGTATATGGAAGCTGATTATTGAAATTTTTTTTGGAATTCCATTCGTATTGAATTTTAGTAGCTGTGTAAGGCCTGCATTTTTATCGCATGCGATTTTAATACTCTTTTGGCGCAAGCTAGCTACTCTAGCCCATATGTTTTCTTACCATTTTGTTAGCTGTTAAGAATAAAATTTATAATGTATTAGTAAACCTCTTGTTTGCCTATGGCTAGGGCAACTCACCCGTAAAACATTCTTTAGCAACCAAAATGGGCCGTACCAATAGAATATGCTATGCATTATGTTTTTGGAGAAGGGCGGCCAAGGCAGGGCGGGCAATCTCGATCCTTAAGAACACCAGGGGATCGCAAGGAAGTTTTGGGGGAAAATTCTCTGCTATCAGTTTTCTGCGTTATAATAAACTTTCTGCCCTAAACCCATTCTTGTCGCTGCACGCGAATTCATTTTGGTTGAGGCATGGGGGCAAGATCACCACCCCACATAGCCGACAAGGAGCAGCTGGACAATTGCGCGTGCGCCCTTATTGCCTCCAACCACCACCCGAGCGAGTAACGGTTCGTAATATTTGAGTCGGGGTCCGCAGACACCCGCACCCGCACCATCCTCTGTTAGTGAGCAGTCAGTGTACCATCTAATAGCCTGTGGTTTCACATCGTAAGTGGTATACAATTGGTCCACTCCGACTTGTTGCTAAGCTAAACTTGGACAATTGAACTTCCTGCGGATATTCTAATAACGGGTCAGTTGCAGTCTCAGCCGAGTCAGTCTTGCCCATGTTATCCTCGTAGTAGATCTGCACGCACTGTCCTTGATATACAGTGGTGGATGCCCGAGCAGCACATCCAGAGCAGTGGACGGGCAACTGCACATAGCCCCCGAGATGCACGTGCAGGCAAGTCTCTGGAGTTTGCCCAGTTGACTTTTCGTGACATCAAGGTCAGCGCGGTTCGCCCAAACCACAGCCCCGTAGCTGACAATGGGCCTCACCATAGCAACGTACATCCACAGTAGGATCTTTGCAGATTCTCCCCAAATTTTCCCTGAAAGAGATCTACAGCTCATTAAGGCCATAGTGGCTTTGCGAACAGTATGTTCCACATGTTGTCTCCACATTAGTCGTGTATCTAGGATGACTCCCAGATACTTGACTTCAGTGGAGATCGGATTTCTGTACCCCAATGGCTATGGGCCAAATGGATATCAGCTTGTAGCGATTGGTAAAGGCGACAACTGTGGTTTTTGCTGAATTCATATTAATCGTTCTACTCCCGCATAGAGCGGACGTGGTCTCGCGCGAGCTCCGGGAAAACAATTTAAAATAGTGGATGAAATAGT
The DNA here is from genome assembly GCA_018151655.1 of Drosophila bocqueti. Classification (NCBI taxonomy): domain Eukaryota; kingdom Metazoa; phylum Arthropoda; class Insecta; order Diptera; family Drosophilidae; genus Drosophila; species Drosophila bocqueti. Next base: position 676,781 of record JAECXF010000048.1, read on the forward strand.
GAAAACTTAAAGAATATTATACTGGAGCAGTCCAAACAGTGCGAAAAGACGCTAACAATTAAAAAAACAAAGAAAAATATAATCATAACTATTGTTATGATTAATACAAGTGCTTATTTAATTTAAACAAATAAGTGCCACGCATAACAAGCGCGAAAAATGAGCAGCGATCAAAAGAATGAGCGTAGAAGCTCCGTCAACCCAAGAAATGCTTGCTACTCTTATTTCTCAACTCGCGATATAGATCAAAATCAGAAGTCGACAAAGAGCAACTCGACTCTACTGACCGTCGACAGCAAGAGAGCCAGCTCTTGCTCACCCTCCCTGCTCACCCCAACTCCCGCATCACGGAGTTACCAATGCCAAACCCCTCCACCGCCGGCTTCGCTGAATGAAGCTCCAACAACAAGCAGTGCGACAATTTCTGCAGTCGCTGCAAAATCACCACCAATAATTAAACCAACTACCAATATTGCGAGTTCGGTCCCAACGGCTGCACAAGAAAATAAAATGGCAACAAAAACAGCTAGCCTCGATAAGCAACAAGCGGTCCCGGCTATACAGACCGGTATAGACCGCTACATCCAGATTAAGCGCAAGCTTAGTCCACTCAACACGGTTGGTAATAAACCAAAGATCAACCGAACCAACAAAAGCACCGACCAAACGAGGAGCTCCAATGAAAACCGTTTCTCCATCCTAGGAGAGGCGGACAACAACCAACCAGAGTTGGGGCAGGAGACCCAAAGGAAACCTAAGCCCCCACCTATTTACATAAGGGAAAAGAGTTCAAGCGCCCTGGTCAACAAAATTGTTGCGCTGGTCGAAGACGAGAATTTACATGTTGTTCCGCTTATTAAAGGGAACATACACGAAACAAAGGTTCAAACGAAGTCCGAAGAACACTTCCGAGCTGTGTCTAAGTACCTGGAAGACACAAAAAAGAACTTTTACACCTATCAACTAAAAAGCAGCAAGGGACTGCAAGTTGTGCTAAAAGGTATAGAACCTGACGTCACCCCCTCTGAAATTCAAGAAGCCCTTAAGGCCAGGGGCTTCTGTGCCAAAAATGTTAGCAATATTGTTAACAGAAACAAAAAACCGCAACCACTTTTCAAGGTCGAGCTCGAACCAGATAGCAAAGCCTTAAAGAAAAACGAAGTGCACCCGATCTACAAGCTGCAGCTCTTACTGCATCGAAGAATCACCGTGGAAGAACCACACAAACTCAGCGGCCCTGTACAATGCACAAACTGCCAAGAGTATGGACACACCAAGACTTACTGCACACTTCGGACGGTCTGCGTAGTCTGCGGAGACTTCCACAACTCCGTAAACTGCCCCGCAAACAAAGAAGACCCCCAAATGAAAAAATGTGGCAACTGTGGAGGAAACCATACGGCAAACTATAGAGGCTGTGCGGTCTACAAGGAGCTGAAGAGTCGCATGCGACGAGCGACAGCTACGCACCAACAACATACGCAAAATGTGTATTACAACTCAAAAAGTACGCCAGACGTATTTTTCGCCAAGGCAGCCAGATCATCATTTGGGCAGCTAAATACAACCAAGGGAATCTCCTACGCCGAAGCACTAAGAACAGGCCTGGAAAATCCACCCCAGCCTCACTCAGAAAATGCTCAGCAGGTTCCAGGGCAGCCGCAAAGCAAATTGGAATCTATGATGTTCACCATGCAACAAAGTATGATGGAACTTATGTCATTCATGAAAACAACCATGCAAACCCTTGTTCAGAACCAGAACATGGTAATTCAGTTGCTTGTAGCACAACAGTCCAAATAATAAATGACTAACCTACGTATATCCATGTGGAATGCCAACGGCATTTCACGGCATAAACTTGAAATAACTCAATTCCTAAACGTAAATCACATCGACGCCATGCTGCTGGTTGAAACGCACCTCACAGGGAGATATAACTTCCATATAAGAGGTTATACCTTTTACCGCACAGATCATCCGGATGGCAAGGCCCATGGCGGAACGGGCATCTTAATCAGAGAACGCATCAAACACCATTTTCATCAACGGTTTGCAACAAATTACCTGCAAGCCACGTCCATAAAAGTGCATTCAGGAAACGGCAACCTTTGTATTGCCGCTGTCTACTGCCCACCTCGATTTACTATCTCTGAAGGTCAATTCATGGACTTCTACAACACTCTGGGGGATCGCTTCATAGCCGCAGGAGACTACAACGCCAAACACACGCACTGGGGATCACGCCTCGTGACTCCCAAGGGAAGGCAACTGTATAATGCACTTATAAAGGTGAGCAATAAACTGGACTACGTTTCTCCTGGTAGCCCCACATATTGGCCTGCAGACCCAAAAAAGATCCCAGATCTAATTGATTTCGCGGTGACAAAAAACATCCCACGCAATCTAATAAGCGCCATAGCACTACCGGATCTCTCATCTGACCACTCGCCTTTGTTGATAAGCCTTCTTCAAAGCCCAGAAATTACGGACCACCCCTACAGGCTGACGTCGCACAACACTAACTGGATGAAATACAGAAAGTATGTGAGTTCCCACATTGAGCTAACTCCCCAACTAAATATCGAAGCGGACATCGACTGCTCCACCTCCGCCCTGGAAGAGGTACTCGTCACAGCAGCCAGGATCTCAACCCCTATTCGGAAAGTTGGGGAATTTAAGAAGTTCAAAACCAACCGGCAAATCGAACAGCTGGTTCAGGAAAAGAGGCGTCTGCGACGAGCGTGGCAAACCAGCAGATCGCCATGCTCAAAGCAACGTCTTACTGAAGCCACCCGCAATCTAAACCGGGCCCTGAAGCAAGAAGCTGAAAACGAACAACTTAAATATATTGGAAAACTCTCGCCAACTAGTACAAAGCATCCCTTGTGGAGGGCTCACCCAAATCTAAGCTCTCCAATTCAAACCGTCACCCCTATAAGGAATTCTTCAGGGTGCTGGGCCCGCAGCGACAAAGATAGAGCCGAATCATTTGCCTTACATCTCAAAAGCGTCTTCCAGCCGAACCCCGCAGCTAATGATTATGTTCCTCCGCAAATCCACCTCGAAAGTGAATCCACGCCAACTACATTTCAGCCGAACGAGATCACAAAAGTCATCAGGGAGCTAAAACCAAAAAAGGCTCCAGGCGGTGACCTAATAACTACAAAAATGATAATGGAACTTCCGTACTGTGCTATTGAGGTCATCTGTAAACTCTTCAATGGAATCATAAATCTCGGCTACTATCCAAGGAAATGGAAAAAATCAATTATTATAATGATACCGAAGCCCGGAAAAGATCACACGATTCCGTCATCCTACAGACCAATAAGTTTATTATCATGCCTGTCCAAATTATTCGAAAAATGCCTTCTAACGCGTATAATACCATATATGGGAGCCCACAACATTATCCCAGATTGATGAATTTGGCTTCAGAGAAAAACACGGAACTATAGAGCAAGTAAACAGAATAACATTAGAAATTCGCACAGCCTTCGAACATAGGGAATATTGCAGCGCGATATTCCTCGACGTATCTCAAGCATTCGACCGCGTCTGGCTCAAAGGTCTCATGCATAAAATTAAAACACACTTGCCCGGGTACACTCATCAACTCCTTGAATCCTACCTCCACAATAGAGCCTTCGCAGTAAGATGTAACACAACAATTTCCGACAGCTACACCATCGAAGCTGGGGTCCCACAAGGTAGCGCACTTGGGCCAACTTTATTCGTCCTTTACACAGCAGATATTCCCACGAGTGATCGACTAACAACATCCACCTTCGCCGACGACACTGCGATCCTTAGCCGCTCCAGATGCCCAGTCCGTGCAACAACCCAACTCGCCAACCACCTCGTGGTAGTCGAGAAGTGGCTATCTGACTGGCGTATTAGAATAAACGAACAGAAGTGTAAGCACATAACGTTTACCCTTAACAGACAAACTTGCCCTCCGCTCTGTATGAATAGCACGCAGATCCCCCAAGTTAATGAAGTAACGTATCTCGGCATCCACCTCGACAGACGTCTAACATGGCGTCGACATATCGAATGCAAGAAACTGCACCTAAAACTGAAAGCCAGCAGCCTCCACTGGATTATAAACTCACGATCGCCCTTATGTCTGGACTACAAGGTCCTGCTGTACAACTCCACTCTTAAGCCAATCTGGACGTATGGCTCCCAGCTGTGGGGGAACGCGAGCAGAACCAACATAGACATCATACAGCGAGCCCAATCAAAAATCCTGCGAACTATAATTGGGGCACCATGGTATATTCGTAACCAAAACATCCACAGGGACCTCTGCATTCTCGCAGTAAAAGATGAAATAGACAAGCAAAAAGCGTCCTACAATGAAAAACTCTCTGTCCACCCAAATCCTCTAGCAAGGGTCTTGACTCGGGTCTCCACTCGAACCCGCCTGCAACGTACAGACCTTCCAACCCAGCCATAATTTGTCAGGGCCACTATCTCAGTCTACATGACTCCTAGTTAGGTTATAGTATAAGATTTGATACACTTATTGTTAGTCTCGTAAATGAAAAGATTCAATAAATAAAAGCAAAGCATAAAAAAAAAAAAATATATATTCAGCTCCACGTCTCTTCACCAGTCTAAGCTTAGTCTTAGGCCCAGTGTGATCCTGTCGCACAATGTGCTCTCAAAATTACCTTTACAGATTATAGTGATGTCATCGGCATAGCCTTGACATTCAAACCCATTTGCTGTAAGTTTAACTTGCAGCTCGTCCACCACGAGGCTCCAGAGTAGTGGTGATAAGACAACCCCCTGTTGACAGTGACTTCTGCTTCGTGAGACCCGTCTCAACTCCCCTTCTACAGAGTGCTCTTACCACAACAACATCATGAGCTGTGTTATCACAAGTACCCTCTATGTCCATAAAGGCACAAAGAGCTACCCCTTTGGCAGAGCGCTGTAGACTGTCAACTAGGCTCAAGAGAGCCGATTCAGTAGACTTTCCTTCTCTATAGGCATGCTGATGCGCATGCAGAGGCCTTCGCACCAAGTGCGAGTTTCTAATGTGGTTGTCCACAATCTTCTCAATGGTTTTCAGCAGGAAGGAGGTTAGGCTGATCGGCCTGAAGGATTTGGGATGAAAGGGGTCTTTCTTCCCAACCTTTCGGGATAAAGATCACCCTAGCCGTTCTCCATGCCCTATTGCTAGGTTGCCATGTAACCCATTGCTAGGCTTCCCCGGAAAATACTTATGAGGAACAACACAAGTTGTTCGACACCCTTCTGAAGATGGATGGGTATGATTCCATCCACCCCGGAGCCTTGTAGGGTTCTGAGTGTACTCAACGCCTACCTAAGTTAAGTTACGATCGCAGCAGCCAGGCTCCAGTTTTGTCACCCTTTGGGGATCCTTTCGTAACTGTTGTCTACATTGGAGAAGTTCCGCTTTCTCCTCCTCGTCCTCGGTGAATGACCCATCTGCCCTCTTCAGACAAAGTTCAGAAAGTACTTTGCCTTTTGCGATTGCCTTAAACACTCTGGCCGCAGGTGCGGCTTGCTCTATGGTGAAACTAAATTTCCGAAAGTGAGCAAGCTTTCTATACCGGATTTCTATGTTATATTCTGTATGTTTTGGAGACAAATTTTAATGGATACAATCCGTTTTCTTGAATATTTCTCCAACTACTAACACAAAGCGATTGGATATATCTGTTACTCGGATTTCAGAAGCTTTTGCCCTTACGTATCAAAACCCTTATAGTCATCACGGTGGTATTTTCTTTAAATATAGCTTATAAATCAGATTAATTAAGAAATTTATCAAGGCTATATTTAGGTTATAGGTGTTTCATATTTAGCTATAGTTTCCCCCTAGTGGATTGAGACCTTGTCGTGGTGTGGCGGCTTAGTACGTGAATTTCAAACAAAAAATATCACTGAAACTTACCGCAATCCTTAAATATACTACATTTTAAATACTTACTTTAGCACCGTATCCAGTTCTTAAATTTGTCACTCAGCGCAAAAATGTTTATTCTTTTGAAGTGTGGCCGCTCTTTCTTCTCGTTGTTCGGCGTTTTTTGAGAGCCAATGATGTGGTCATACTTTGTTGACAACTGGCAATATTTGAAACAACACACAGGTTCATCTTTTTATGATTTGCTTTAGATTAATAAGCTATTGACATGCGTTCTAGCGGCTGCGCCAACCTTGGACAGCTCTCAGTACATGTCCAAGGAACTCGGATGATTGTTGATGGGCTTTATTAGGCAAGGGTGGGATGTTCCGTTCAGGGAGAAACATGATTGCACCAGTGGCCACACCCATGGGGGTGGATGGATATCCTGTGCATGACGAGATGCATTTTGCCTTCGATGGTCAACTGCATCCATATTTTTAATTTTACTTTTTCGTCCCAGGTGTTTTAACGAATTAATATAATTTCCCAACTCCCAAAATATTGTATTTGTCTTTATCAAATGAATAAGGTTTGTCGCTCTTTTAACTCCTAGATTCGACTTTTCATTGCGGGATCCATAGTTTGAAATATGTGAAGGGCAGAGCGAGAGGCAATTTTTACTCGTTTTCGCTATGCGTTATGAAAATACTAAAACGCGCACCTTCAAATAATCTCCTAACGCCTGCACCGTTCTAGTATTTTTTGAATCTGAGCTGGATACACCCCTTCGAAACAGACCTAGATGACAAGCTGTTTCAAACTATTGGCCTCTCGCTCTCTCTCACTGCTTTGGCACAGTTTTGAGATACGGTGGATACGGTGCTTTTATATTTCATTGCCATATCTGCTTACATTTTGTAAGTAAAACAAACCTAGTACTATCATAAGATAAATTTTCTGACAGCAGCAAAACTCCATATTACAAAATTGTGAGAAATGGGAAAGAAGAATAACATCCCGATTTTTTGATTTCATTGGTACTAACAACGCTAAAAGAGTTGCCAGATCTAAATCAGATCAAAATAAATTAATTGATATCTTTCGAACAATTGTGGAAAATGTCTAGAGTATTTTCTCTTTACTAAGTGAAGTATTTTATATTTTTAAAAGTTTAACTATTCAAAAATGTGTCTTCAATAGAATTAGTTGAAATCTTTAATATTTACAGATATATATATCTATTATAGTGCCACGTCTTCAATACTGGCTTGGCCGGAACTTTAAAAATGTTCAAAAAGTTTGCCATGTATCTCAAGTTCTATTATGATCAGGGATACGTACGAAATCCATTATTGCTATTATTGCTTTTTGTGAGCATACATGTTATGTTTGACAATTTATTATTTAATTAATAAAAACAAGACCAAGAACATTTTTTGTTGTTAGTTTTTAATATATGTATATAAAATAATATACATAATTTTCTTTAATATAGTAGAATTTTTTGAAATCATGTAAATAGATTTCCGGATATATTTGTCGTAACTAATGTTGGACCCGCATGCTTATATAATTTTCGCCTAGAAAGCCATTAAAACAATTGTATTATTATGTTTTCTTTTTTTTTTTACTAAGGATTTTTTTGACGCAAAAGGTTTCTGGAAAATTGCTTCAGATGAAATTCGCTTTTAGCTAACAAACTGTTTTTGTGGTCTGTGTACTTACCGTAACAAAAAATTTTATAGCGTATTACGGTTACTAAAACACTGGGTATCCGGATCTGGTAGCTCTAAATAGGGAATCCATATTTTTTCTTTCAACACAAATCAAAACAGAATACAGAGATATTAGGCGTTTATTCTTAAAATATAAAATAACATAATTTTACATTTTGTTTGTAATTGTACTGCTATGAAATTGACTCCGACCTAATAACATACAGTAGCAAATGGAGCAGCAGCAGCAACAACAAAAAAGCGCTGCTCATGTCTCAAAATTGTTTGTCTGTACGGCCGTTGACTGTAAAGATGAAATTGAAGAGGTAAGAACCTCGGAGCGAACCGGATTAACAATATAAAAATGTATATCTAAGATGTACCTTTATTTCTCGTTTGGTTTTATTCAGAAATTTGAGCGGTCGTTTGTTAACCTGCAGCAACAAATTGCAGGACTTAATGATAAGGAAATGCACGATGTTTTGTCACAGTTGGTCTGCAAAGACAAGCATCACGAAGAGATTTCAATTGGCTTCCTCTACGTATTGCTAACCGATCCCGATTCGGCTCCCAAAACGTACCGCGACATAACTCTCGTGTCCAGGGACGGAATGAATGTGATAGTCGCAAACCTCACTGTGCTTGTCGCCGAGAAGTATGCAAAACTAACTGACATAGCACGAAGACAATTGATATGGGTGTTACGGGAATTCGTGAAGCACCAGGTTCTGAGTGTAGAAAATGTTATCTGGAACTGTCTCCGTCAAGCTGGCGGCGGGGATGCTTCTATTAGAAATGTTTTTCTCGTTGAAAGCCTTCTGGATATATTTATCGACTATAGAACATGGTTGGAAGGCAACCCATTTTTAGTGCAGTCAACCGTTTACAGCTACGTACGCCTTATAGAAGACCACGCCAATCCAGCTTTAATGCCTCTTCGCCAAAAGGAAGTGAAGTTTACAATATCGTTAATACGGGAACGTTTCCATGATATTATACCTTTAGGAAGAGATTTCGTTCGGTAAATATATTTTATTATATTATTTAAGCCAATTATAGGGTTTTCATATTACTTCACCAGAGTATAAAATACAATATTTGCTGACCTTTTACAAAATTATTAATAAAATCTAGCTATAATATATAACACTCTAGTCGGCATGTGTACCTATATCTGCGTTTCCTTATCTAGTCACCGTAGCTTACATAACGTACTCTTCTTTTAATTTTTACGTTATTATCAACGTTTTTAAATTCAGCAAGAAAATTATTTTTGGAGTGCAGCTTCGTAGTATCTATGTATATCTAGCTTTGTGAAAATGCTGAGCAGCCATGTGCGTTAATAAGGCCGTGCCGTGCATTTTTATACCCTTGAAGGGTATTATAATTGTTACAGCGCAGTGGAGGAGACATTTCCGACCCTATAAGGTATATATATTCTTGATCAGCATCAAAAGCATAGTCGATCTAGCTACATATGTCCGTCTGTCCGTTCGTCTGTTTCTACGCAAGCTATTCTCTCAGTTTTGTAGCTATCTGAATGAAGCTTTGCAGATAGTCTTTTATATGCTCTTACTACTATATAAATCGGAACGGGCCAGATCGGACGACTATATCACATAGCTGCCATAGGAACGATCAGAAAGTTTTGAGGGCTTGTCTATTGTATATTATTCTAGAATTTCGGTTATAATTTTATCAAAATCGGATCACTATATCATATAGCTGCTAAAACTTATTGAAAAACATTTCAATTTCTCTGTTTTTCAACACATTCTTATCTGCTCAGAGATGGAACCATTTTATATTTCAGAATTTCGATTTTAATTTTATGCAAATCGGATGATTATATAACATAGGTGCCATATAAACAATCGTTGAAGGTAGGGGAAGAGGCAAAAGTGTGAATGTAAAACTGTAAATATGTATGATAGATAAACGTTAAAACCGAAATCATGATACAATCATAGTAGGTAGTCTCGTCAGAAAAATTTGGTCCCTCTTCAATCATTACAATGAGTGCGAGTGAGAGGGGCTCAACCTAGTAAGTGCGAGCGAAACGACAATAGATGTGTTGATTAACCCTTATATGGTGTATGGGGCTTTGAGTTTCCTTTCATAATAAAACGAGCTGAATTTTTTTTTATAATTATATTTTTAACAATTTTAATTTGGACATGATGCGTTGTTTGTTTTTGTGATGCTAATCGTTTGTTTAAATTCTTAATTCTAAAATATAAATCGCCGAGTTTACAACCCAGCGATTCCTCCCATATCGCTCGTTTTTCTGCACATTTTGGCGCTTTTATAAAATTTACTCCATTTACGTGCTTTCGGCACACGTTGCAAAAAGTAATTTTACACACACAAGGGTTAATTTTGTAGAAAAATTTGTCCGTAACCTGACCGCTCACTACGAAAGGCAAACACGCACTGAATCAAAACCCGAGCTGTCACAGTTGACGTCTCGTCAACCTACTATGATTGTATCATGACCGAAATTGTTGGTGGTTATAAGAGTTTATATAACTCTTGTTCGTTTTTCAATATATTTGATCAAATTTGATTAATTCATAATGATTCAATTTAAAGCTGAAAGAGTATACAAACTTCGGCGTGCCTCCTAAAAATAAATAAAATTAGCAGATTTATAATCAATCTTCGTGTAACATTCAGCCCGTTATTTTTACCTGAAACAGAAAATCGAAAGACTTTCTTATTATGGGGTTACACCACAGTAACACCAAAAAAAGGGCATATTTTCAAAATTTGTGTAGGTGAACACAAGGGAGTTATTGAAATTCTGTAAAAAGTATTTTATAATACCAATATTAAACTACAAAAAAAAACATAAATTTCAAGTAATTAAAAAAAAATTGTGACTCCGCAGCAGTTCTTCGCTGGCATGATTTTTCTCAAATGGGTCCACGGCCGGAAACAAATCTTCTACAATTCTTGATCTAGAATAAAAAACCAAACATTTTTTGATTCCATATTGTTGTCTCCAGAGAGGTACGTAGGGAATTTTTTTAAAATTAATTTTTCGTAAAATGGCGACATTAAAAAAAAAAAAAAAAAAACAATTTGACCATAAAATTAAAAAAACTATTCACTTTTTCAAAAGTACTTCTCTGGAGACAACAATTTCAAACGTACTGTAAAAATTTGGAATCGATCAGAAAAGATTTGTTCGAGTTATGTTTCCGGCCAGCTCAAAAAAGTGGTAAAACGCGTTCAAAGTTTTTAGTGGCTGTAAAATTGTATGTAAAATCGTGAGAGGTCCTGCGGCAGAACTCGAAATGAAGGCATGTACAAATTTTTCCCGGACTTCATCTTTTAGTATAATATTCTTAAGACCCTAAATGACTTTTAGCAATAAAAAAATTGTTTCGGTTTTTTTTTAATTTTACAGTAGTGTAACCCCTTAAGCAATTTTCAGACATGGCCATTTTATATCATTTTAGAATTTCGGTTTTAATTTGATCAAAATCGCTGCCATAGGAATATATCTTATATATAAAATTCTGCTGTCACACTCTTTGTAACAAAACTCCTCCGAAACTACTTGACCGATTTGGATGAAATTTTGAGGGGATATTCTGTAGGCCTAAGAATCGGCTAACATCTATTTTTCGTACCCCTAACCGATAAGGGGAGTCCGCAATACAGCTTTAGTCGCTGCCTGCTTACTGTAAGATTAGAAATTTTGAATCTATGGATGTGGTAGCCATGAAATTTACGTCAAGTTTTGTATTTTGAAATACCCAAATAATATTTATGTGGCAGTGCTGTGGCAATTCGGATAGGTGGGACGAAGTTCACCGGGTCAGCTAGTATGTATATAAATTCATTTAGTTTTTTCGCAACGAAATAGTCTTACTTACTTCCTGCAAGGGTATTTAAACTTCGGCGTGCCGAAGTTAGCTTTCTTTCTTGTTTCGCTTTGATCGAAGAAAAATGTTCTCTTTTCTGGTGTCCATCTTTGATGAGCGCTCACAACGTACTTAGTCAATCAATCGAAAAACTGTCAACAACAAATTCTTAGCAAAAAAAAACACCTTTTCAATGCCATATAGTACGACATAATGCGATACGTAACACCAGAACAATGGACCAAAACGCCATCTCTTAGATAAAAAACGAACGAACCTTGATCTTATATAAAGATAACTTGAAGAAGATCACTACTGGATTGCTGTCAAATAGTTTGTTTGCCTGCATACTAAGTGGATTGGGATCAAAGTTATTAGTTCAAATAGGATATCTACATTTGAGGTTATTGTTACCAAATCGCCTTTATTGATACAAAGGACTGTCAAGGCTTCAAGCAATTCAAAAGGTATACTACACTTAAGGGGCTCTTCTACTTACGAGGCCGAAATTTTGGCCTATTTTGAAAAATTAATTGTGAGGAAACTGTACAATAGAAAATTTAAAATACGTATAGCCAATCATTCTTTGTTTATATGGGGTCAAAGTGGGGTCATCAGAATTTTAGGTGTCATTTTTCTGGTATCATAACTACCCTAAATCTTGCCCGAATTTAAAAAATTGTATTTTATTTATATTAAGTTTTACGTTGTCTATGCTTCTCCGAGTACGATTTTTTTTTAATTAAAAATTGTTTTTAATATAATTTTGTTTGTAAAAAGTTTCATTTTCAACCATGTTTTTTCACATGTTGGAGGGTGCAAAAATTTAAAAAAAAAAATTTTTTTAATGCGTACTCGGAGAAGCATAGAGAATTGTTTCATAAAGAAAAGTGGGGTTCAATTGGTTCAATTCGATGAAAATTACTGGTAGAAGTGATACCAGAAAGTTTAAAAAAGGTGATTGTTGGGAAAACGCGTTTAAAGATTGGAAAAAAGGTCGAAACGTATGGAGGTGCCTATCTTTCGGGCTTTGTTTACCCATGAAGGAACGCGAATTTTACAAAAACCCTTTATATAGCATATTCCTCAGATCCTCTATATTTTAATAATAATACAAAAAAAAAATCGAATTTTAAAAAATTCGTAAGTAGAAGTAGAAGACCCCCTTAAGGAATATATGATCTAGTGTTTCTACTCGGTACGTGGGTGTAAGGTTAATACCTAGCATAGATCCATGTTTGGCTAGGTACGGTAAGTTAATTACAAGGAGTCTAGTGGAATCGGCCGGTTCCCTTGGCTTGCATACCAGATTTAACCGCGTATAGCTAAATGTAATAAGTTCTTTGGAACCGATTCGTAGCGTTTTTTCTAAACACCGTACTAGAAACTTCAAACGCAAGATCCATATTCTAAGATAATATGATTTTCTAAGATTGGATGTATAATATTTTTGTTTCATAAGTGTCACCGAAAGTCTTCTACAAGTCTTCACCGAAAGTCTTAAATAAATGTCGTTAATAAATATCGTAAACAATAAGAGAAAATGTATTGCTGGACGCGTCCAGCAATCTGATAACTTTAAATACATCTAAGAGACCAAACGGAAATACCGTAGACTTAAACTGCTACATAAACATATACTCTAATATATGATTAATTTTATGATTTGTTAATTTTGGTATTTAGTTTATGAAAATCGAAAAACAGAATTGGAAGGCCAGGGAAATTTCGCTGTTTTCAACATAATAATGATTTATGTCTTTCCTGAAGGTTTTTATTTCATTGGACCGAGACGGTATGGCAAAGTTAGCTTCTTTCCTAGTTATAGATACATACATATATTATCTTGACTCTACTATCGGAAAATTTGATTGTGTGCGTGTAAATCATAAGCTGAATCAAATCTATAACTTGTGGGGATCTCTCTCCAGACTCTTCGTAAACCCCGCCGAGCAGCCCAATCGCTTTCTAATAAAGCTCTGCCGAGCGGGCATCTTTCTAGCCCACAACTTTAACGCTGCTCTGGTACCAGCGACCACATATTGACCATATATTATTGATCGGTATTCATGGTCTTGCTCACACAAAATAAGTCAAGAAACGCCGAAGTTTGTATACCCTTGCAGCTTACAATTGGATAATTATACTTTAATAAAACTAAAAGGAATTATATAAATCATTTATACATATCATACAAATAAACAGCGAAATTAAATTTTGTTCAAATAAATTTCATTAACGTTCCTATGGCAGCTATATGATATATTGTCTATCTCTCCGTCTAAGTCGCGGAAAGCGTTAAAATGTAATGTCAATTTTTACTACCAAGAGAAGCAAACGATCTGCGCTACTTTCTTTATACGTGTTGGTTACATCCAGTTGCATTTTGAGCAAAGCATTGCAAACATCGAGCGATCAATTCTATGGTCCGCAACGCATTCAATTCAGATTTTTGAGACGATCTACGCTTTTAGAAAGAAAGTTGAGGTCTGTTTCTTCTTATCATATTTTTGACTTAGGTTCGACAATCGGTTAAGTGCGCTGCGATTGTGGCGCATACGCTCTCTGATTTGCTAAGCGATCTGAATTTTCAGAAGATAATTAATACTATTGACTTGTTTTATAACTTTTTGCAATCTTCCCCTTAATAATAGTCTATTATTTTTATATAATAAACAATAAATACTTACATTTTATTTGTCGCATAATAACAGGCTTTTACAAAACGTAGCACGCATACCGGAATTTGAACAACTATGGCGTGATATTCTTTATAATCCGAAGAGCTTACATCCAACATTCAACGGAATTTGGCACTTACTACAAATTCGGACCAGTCGAAGATTTCTGCAATGTCGTCTTTTGCCCGAGATGGAACGAAAAATCAGTTTTTTAGCTTCATCTGTAAAGTTTGGCACACAGAAAAGATACCAGGACTGGTTTCAGGATAAATACTTTGCCACACCAGAGTCGCACAGCTTACGCTCTGATTTAATCCGATTCATCATTAATGTAATCCACCCGACTAATGATATGCTGTGTTCGGATATTATTCCACGTTGGGCGATCATTGGTTGGCTCATCTCTTCATGTACAAATCCAATTGCTTCGGCGAATGCCAAACTATCATTGTTTTATGATTGGCTTTTTTTCGATCCTGCCAAAGATAATATTATGAACATAGAGCCTGGAATTCTGGTTATGTACCATTCAATTAGAAATCATCCATTTGTTAGTAGCACACTGTTAGATTTTCTCTGTCGAATAACAAAGAATTTTTATGTGAAGCACGACGATAAAATTCGAATGGGAGTTTACAATTCGTTGAAACTCATTCTCGACAAGCAGGTATGGACTTCTATATATTTAATATGTAATGTAAAATTTAAATTATATATATTTTAGGTTATTCCAAATATACAGCCACTTTTTGAATCACCGAAACTTGACAGAGAACTTCGCAGTTTAATAAGGGAAAACTTCAGGGAATTCGTATCGTCACCAACTACAAACGTGGGCCAAACCGTCGTTTACCCTCTAACGCATTCAATTCAACCTCCTACTACTTTTAAAAAAGACACTGATCAGCAGCGAGCATTACTGGGTGATTAACTTCTCTACAGAGCTATAAATAACAGTTGGTTGCTTTTTCTTTGGGTTCAAGTTAATGATTGCATAGAGCATACGTAGTACCGGAACACCTCAAGTCAACCGCGTTTCTTGGTTATGGTCTTCGTTTGAATGTTCTTACCCGAATATTTTTTCTTTCGGACAGAAATTTGAAATAACTTTAAAGTAAGCTAACTAAAGTAACTAACTAATGCCGTTGTAACAATTGACCTACTTAAGGGGGTAAACCCACCGAGAAACGCAAAAAAAGCCAATTTTTGTAAAATTTTTTCCTGGCAACCTGGCAAGTAATTAAACCAATTTTTTTTTTAAATGATAAGCGCACATTTCAACTAATAACAACTAATATTTCATAACTTTTTTATTGAAAAATATTAAATATACTCCGAGTTATCCTTTGTCCCGTAACGTCCTGAAAATCAAAGGACCTCCGCGGTACGCTCTCCTGCTTCATATGTAATTATCCAAATCAAAAAAAAAAAACAAAAGATTATTAATCTGGAGAGCATAATCTAGTCTTTATCGTAGGATTTTTTGAAAATATTGATTTTTGGCGAAATGGCGGCCGTTTGAACTTAAAGTAGAGATTTTCAAGAAAAAAAAATTCTTTATTTTAAAAAAAAAAAAAAAACTACAAATCCTAAAAAAAAATCCTACGATAAAGACTAGATAATTATGTATAGCATAGCCACAGAAAATTGCAAGTCAATCGGTTTATTAGTTTTCGAGATATCGTGCGTACCGAAACATGATTCGAGAAAAACGCGTTTGAAAATTTGTCAATGGGTAAGCGTACGTGTAACGGAGGCACACATTTTCGGCCCTAACTCCGTTATTTTTTCGAATTTCGACTTGGAAACTTGGACCAGAAATTCTTAAGATATCAACCTTTAAGAAAATAAAATAACAAAAAAATTGAATATTTTGAAATTCCTCGGTGGGTTTGCCCCCTTAAACTAACAGACTAGTTACCAAAAGGATATATACACTTGACTGTTAAATAGGTTTAAGAATTTGCATATGTGCTAGAAATCTGCATTAGTCCACAGCAACTAAAAGTACCTTGCACACACAGTCACACTCACTGTATTTTGTGCACTCTTACTGCTTAATAGATTTTTACTCATGTAAGCAGCCACCGCATACACCATTGTGTATTCTGTGATATATACAAATATGAAACAACAAGTGTAAACTTCAAATTGTTGCCTTAAATATTGGCAGAACACGACTGTACAAAGAACTAAATTAAAATGTGCTAGAACTACGCGCATAAAAGAGACAGAGTACATTTTGAAGTGTGTCTCTTTCCACCGCATACTTTGCAGTGATAAAACACCGCAACCGCACATTATGCTGTGTTAGTAGCAGCAGCACAGCATTTTAAGCGAGTATACTTGTAGTTCTTAATGCGTTTTAAACGTCGGACAGAAATGATTATTTAATAATCTTAAACTTTAACTCTATTCTTGAAACTGAAAACACAAGGACTACTTACTTCAAAAAATATATAAATTAAACGTTGTTAAGTCTAGTAGGCAAGCCTGATTAGTCATGGTCAGGGTCAGAATTAACTTATTGCATACAAACGCAAACAAAAGTGCATTGTAAATACATTGACCAGGTTGATCTTACTCATAGCTCAAAGAATTAGTAATATTACTAGAATATCCAAATATGGGTCAACTGTTATTGGAAAGCTCAGCATATGATATAATAATAATCAGTATATATTTATCTTTTTGTATTTGATAACAGAACACGTTGATCTGCCTATAGTTGGTTTTAGTCATAATAGTTCAACAGCCTGTATATTGGTGGATGATGACATCAAAGCAACAACACAATCGACAACGGAGCGTGAAAATGCATTTAGCGACGAGGAAGTGGAAAATGGGAAAATTTTTAAAAATGAAGAAAATACGGATGATGATGATGACTTGCCGCTTTCGAAGGTAAACAATTCAAGTAATAATTAATTAATTAATTAATATCTTTGACAATCCTTTTTTCCCAGGTCAGACTAAAAGAAAAACCTAAAGTTGAACTGAATGAAGCAATAGCTGAATCATTTGACACGTTTCTTACAAAGCGAAACTCATTTACATGGGAGACATTTTTGAAAGATCTCCGACCTTTGCCAACGTCAGCTTTTGAAGAGTATCAGTTAAATTATGTGATCTCAAATACAGTTTTAATTCTGCGCGAGACTTTGCCACCGCATCAGAATATTTTCTCCGAGAGCAAGACTGATGAAAAGTGTTTGGCGAAAAGTATAAGCTACCCCCTTTACGGCTTGTTTCGTTTTCTATATGAAAATGACGAGAAAATAAAAAAGCCGTTTCAAACACTATTGTCGGAAATATGTCATCGCGTACCCGAAACGCGGTTTTTACTTCTATACTTTATGAAAATTCATTGTAAACTACAAACTCGCAAAAATTCTCAACAATCATACCAGTTTAAAACACATATTTACCGACAAATATGCGATGCGACAGATAAAAAAATAGGTGATTGCCTGGTGCGGGACCTTGATCTGCTTGAGCAAGAAAACACAGCTATCTTCTTGTGGCTTCTACCTGACATTTACAGAGAGTTCAAATCTATAGCTACGAATAACACTGACCTTCTGCGGATTACACTGCGCTGCATAGATGCTAAAAATGTACGCGACATTATATATTCAGTAGCACAAGGAAAGCTTACAATATTTAAACAAGAAGGTCTAATTGATTGTATTAGAGAAAGTCTGGATTTTGAAACTTACGAACAGTTTTGCCTATGGCAACTTGTTCAAGCTCACGATGTACCACTTAAAAGTATCCAGGTATGAACTAATAGCATGGAGATGCTGATACTGGGATGTAAAGAAAATTTCCAGAGATTTTTGGAACAGTTTTTTTTTTGATAGCAATAAAAGAAAACTTTTTTTTAGGGCTAACTATATATAGTAAAGAGTCTGTTTTGTTTCATATTTACTTGAATTCTCATTTTATAGTTTATTGCAAAATAACAAAATAATTGGATTAAAAAATTTTAAAGTTTAAATTAACCACCAAACTAGAAAACGGATATAATCCAAAATTTGTATATTATAGTTTAAAACAAAAAAAGCCGAAGCTTAAATACCCTTGCAGTAAGTAGAAGAAGAAGAAACATTTTCCGACTTTTTCGTTTTTTCGGGTTGCAGGCGAAAAATGTTGCGAACGAAAAATGTAGCGAGCGTAAATGTTGCGAACAAACTAAATGATTTTTTTTTAATATATATTCCTATGACAGCTATATGAATAAGTGGTCCGATTTTGATACAATTAAAACCGAAATTCTAAAATATTACAAAATGGCCATGTCTGAAATTTTATGAAAATATGTATGTTGAAAATTGGCTAAGTTAGATTTTTTTTTTCCTAAAAATTTATCGATCGGTCCTATGGCAGCTATATGATATAGTCCGATCCGGCCCGTTCCGACATATATAATAGTGAGAGCATATAAAAGACTATATGCAACGTTTCATTCAGATAGCTTAAAAACTGAGGGACTAAGCGTAGAAACGGATGGACAGACTGACAGATGGACATGGCTAGATCGACTCGGCTGTTGATGATGATCAAGAATATATATACTTTATATGGTCGGAAATGTCTCCTTCACTGCGTTGTAAACTTCTGACTAAAATTATAATATTCTGCAAGGGTATAAAAAGTCGGGATCTCTGTCGGTGGGTTGTAGCTTCAAAGTTTTAGTTTGTCAACAGATTTTGAAAGTTTGTGGGATCTGAGACTAACCCTGGGAATGGTGTCTTAAAAGATTTCTTTGATAACCTAGGTAAATACAGTGGCTCGCAGTTTATTTCGTTCAGTGAGGCAGCAAAAATTTAAAAGATACTCTGGCTAAACTATTAAAGAAAATCAAAAAATTTATACACAGTAGTTTACGTTTTTTATTAACATTTATACTGAACAAGAACAAACTTCATAATTTAAAAAACAATGGAGTAATTTAACAAAAACAAATTTAAAGGGATTTTTTCATGCTGCAGCTTTTTTCGTGCACTTACTTTAAATTAACGTATTATTATTAGTATTAATTAGTTTAAAAAAAAGTGTCTCATCTTCTCTTATTATGAATACCTTTCAGAATATTTTTATTCGTTGTAACTAATTTTTTTAAGGTTTCTAAATTCATTTTAATAAATTTTCCCGAAGTGCACTCATTATTTGTAAAATTCTTGTTAAAAACTTGATTTTTTGGATGGATAGACTAATATTTTCTATAAATTTTTAAGGGCTTACAGGGGTCTTTTGAGTAAAAAAATGCAACATTTTTGAGATTTTTTTTCTTTGTTCAGTTATGACATAAATTTTTCGGATAAAGAAGTGGAGTTTGAACTTTAATTTCTGAAAATTTCAACTAAAAATATTTTAAATTCAGCCGATGGCAGCCATTTTACGAAGACGTCGAGAAGAAGCGCCTTGCGGTGTCCCTCGTAACTCGATGTAGAATTATATGAAAGCACAAATCCAAAGTGATTTCATTTTTGGACATGTTTTTCGTGGCCCCAACGATGCCCGAATATTTTTTTTTATTTCTAATTTTTTTATAACGTTTTAATGCAAAAATTGGGATTTTCAGCAGTAAAAGTCGGCCATTTTGTAGCTGTAAAATCGAAAAAAAAAAATAAAAAATTGAAAATAAGATCGTTGGGGCCGGGATAAATATGTGTAGAAAGTGTGTGAAAAATTTCAAATTGATCGGTTGCATATTCGCTGAGTTATGATGGACACCGACTTTAAAAACAACATTTCGAGAAAAACGTTGTTATTGCAGCTTGTTGCTCGGCTCTTTGGACGCGAGACAGAAACTTTAAAAAATCATATCTCCGTCAATTCTTCACCAAATTGCTTGCAATTTTAACAGAATACTCCTGAGACTTTGTACTATCGAATAAAAAATTAAACATTTTTGACCATTTTTGACCCCTGTAAGCCCTTAATAATTGGTATGGCTGTGTGATGTGACTGTGATATTATTTTGTTACCGTTAGGACAATTGTATTTAAGCTAATGCTTTAGAATGTATGGACATGTTTTCCATGTATGTCCATGTTTTCGGTGTATGGCCATGTTTTTCACACTTTGCTTCAAGTTAGAATTTTATATTGGCCAAAAATATTTGGTTTTCCACTCCACAGGGCGCCATTTAGGCCCAAACCAAGACACGACCCCCGCCTTACAGTAGCTTGCAGGTGAATGTTTTCTAACTCAGTATTCATGTTCTTTGAAATATGTATTCGGTGCATTTTGACCCTTTGTTTTATCTCGATCTTCATGAACAATCTATTAAATTATGTTTTGTAGATATCTGCAATTTAAGGATACCATTTTCGAAGTTTTACGCTGATTTCTTCTGTCTATAATTATCGTATTTTTAGATATACGCTATGCCATATTACTTATTTCCCCGAAACTTCTTAATTAAATGTGATTAGGCAATTAAGCTTACAAATTATACAAAAGCTGGCAATACTAAAACCTAAATAGAAAAGAAAATTCAAAATGTAATCCCAAAAATCATAAAATTTTAAATGTAAACTTGCTGCACGAAATAAACTGCTGCTTGATTGCCACCTCCATACGTTTCGACCATTTTTCCTATCTTTAAACGCGTTTTCTCGAAAATCATACATTTTTTTTAATATGTTTTTTTTTCCTTTATAATAAGAATGATAATTTCAATTAATTTTAAGGGGGTCGTTTCATCAGTCAGTTTAAAAAAATCGATTCTTTTTTGTTTGCTTCAAAGTTTCAGAGTCCGATTCCAAGTAGTTTAGAAATTACAGCTCCGAGAAGATGCTCGCCTACAGCAATTTTAAACTTTACTTACGATTTTTTTTATTTTCGATTTTTTTTTAAATTGTTTTAAATACTAGAGGATCTGAGGAATACGCCATATAAAGGGTTTTGAAAAATTCCTTCATGGGTAAACGAAGCCCGAAAGATTGCCACCTCCATACGTTTCGACCATTTTTCCTATCTTTAAACGCGTTTTCTCGAAAATCACCTTTTTTAAACTTTCTGGTATCACTTCTACCAGTAATTTTCATCGAATTGAACCAAATTTTTTCCCACTTTATCAAACAATTCTCTATGCTTCTCCGAGTACGAATTTTTTTTTAAATTTTGTTTAATTTTTACACCCTCCAACATGTGAAAAAACATGGTTGAAAATGAAACTTTTTACAAACAAAATTATATTAAAAACAATTTTTAATTTAAAAAAAATCGTACTCGGAGAAGCATAGACAACGTAGAACTTAATATAAATAAAATACAATTTTTTAAATTCGGGCAAGATTTAGGGTAGTTATGATACCAGAAAAATGACACCTAAAATTCTGATGACCCCACTTTGACCCCATATAAACAAAGAATGATTCGCTATACACACTTTAAAGTTTAAAGATGTACACAAGTAATAGAAAAAAATTATGTCATTATCTTGTACAGTTTTCTCACAATTAATTTTTGAAAATAGCCCAAAATTTCGGCCTCGTAAGTAGACCCCCTTAAAGTCCATTTCCTCAAAAGCATGTTTTTCAAACTGGCGTACACGATTAAACATGTTCTATTAAAGCTATGTATGTATACAAATAATAATATATAAGTAGATAATTGAATTGCGCATCGATTGAATTAAAAAATGTATTAAAAGTTACCGTTGCATAATGTTTATTACGCAATTACTCCTGAAAAAGGCCCGAAAAATCGAGTACTTTTATAGAAAGTGACACCAAATTTTCAAATTTCAACTTTTAATCACCATACTTATTCATTCGATGCAGAAAAGCTTTTTGAATTAGGAAATAATTTTTTTTTTCACGTAAAAATTACGGGCTGAATCCTGTACGCTGATTGGACTTGTCCGCGTCGAGGTGCTGCGCAAGATAGTACAAAAATCTGCCATTTGTCATTAAAACAGTTTTTTCTTGTTCATTAAATATAAGTTCAAATATACTCAAAATTTCATTTGTGTATATTTTTGTTTGCATGAAAAAAAGACACCTTTTTCACACGCGACTGATGGAACGATCCCCTCAAATGTAGGATATCTGGTGAAAAACACTAAATTTAAATTTGTTCGATATCTTTTATAGTATAGCGGCAGTGAAGAGTTGAACTTTAAATTCTTTACTGTACGAAATAAGCCTCGAGCCACTGTATATTTCCTTTCTTTAGTCACTATCATATTTGACAAAGAGCCACATTTCAAATTGTATCTCTACATAATTTACACAACCACAACGATATGGTATGAATTAAATTTTGAATTTCAAATTGTATCTCTACATAATTTACACAACCACAACGATATGGTATGAATTAAATTTGAAATCTATTTGGTCCGTTTCACACCAAAAGAATTTGGTCGTTTCAAGTAGGATCTAATTCCGAGGCCCTTCTTTCCAGCTTACCGCACTTGGGACTGATTTTTTTTTTACATTTGACACATGCATATTTTCTGATATTTATTTAAGTATTATATTCCTATCTCATCAGGATCTATTGCCGGAATTGGAAGCCGGTAATCACCCCGAAGCATTAAGTCATTTTCTGTTACTGTTAAAAAACGAAGAGCCAACAAATGAAATAATTCGGTTAATTCTTAGCAGAGAAGCAAAGTCTCGGGGAGACCCATTTGTAACGTCTGCCTTAAGGTACACTAATAATCACATTCATCTGTTACTATCTTACACTATATTTAATTTATATCTCTAAATTAGGTTTTGGTATCAGCGGTATGAGGAAAAGCTGTCTGAGATCATAGCGTCTCTCCTTACATCCAAATATCCTAGTTCCTCTCCCAACAAAAGAAAACGACCGTCGAAAGGCGGTTCTATTGTGACTAGTTCACCTTCTGCTGATCAAGTGCGTTTGCTATCCTTATGTAATATTATAATATAAATTGTTTATTTAATGTCGTTTCTTTAAAATATAGGTTTTAAACCATCTAGAATATTATAGACGAAGTTGCAGACACGGAACTGGGACTGGACTTTATGTTCATGATATGATGCAGCGTGCACTGCAGGCGGCATACTCTCACAGTAATGAAAGCACAAAGGTAGCTAGCTTCCTAATGATCTAAAACATATATTGCTTATTATTAATTGTGCCTACAGAAACAATTTAGCGATCTTTTCGCTCTGGCAGCGGAAGACGAAACCACAGCGGTTGGCCGGCGAGGAGGAAGTGGCCGTGGACGTAAGCAACCAGTTAGTAAGAAAGATAGTAACAATCACAACACGTCAAATAAAAAGAACTCGGAACTGGTTAAAACAATATACTCATCAGATGGAAACTCGAGTGAGGTTGGTATTAACCCCATATAATTCATACAATTTTTCATATCAAGACTTTTTCAGGAGGATTGGTCCAAATACAAAATGACACAAGCGGCAAAGAAACGTAAAAAAGCAGTTAATGATTCGGATTGACTCACAAGTGTGAATATAAATCGCAGATTGCAAATAAATTTGAAAAGAATCGTTAGGAAATCAATCTTAATTTTTTTACCGCAATAGAATAGGTTATATACGGCTAAAAAAGTTTGTAAATTAATGAGTATTAGTAAAACAAATTTTAGTCTTTTGAATGTTGAAAATGTAAAGCTATATTTTTTATTTTAAATAAAATAAGACCAGCTTAAAGACTGTATTATTTGAAGTTTAGCATATGAGACTCTCGGTGCCTAAAACTTTCAGCGTTTATCTTCCAAAGCGTCTATCGCGAAGATTTACTTCTAAAAACATAAGGACCAAAAAAGAATGTAGGGGAGGGAAAGGGAAAACACTGAATAAAAAGAAAAACAATTTTGTCATTCCAATATATTTCCGCTGCTTATCGACAACCGTCTTCAGGTCAACTAAACCACAGGAAAAAATAATTATATATTTATTTTAATTTTCAACAAGTTTTTTACTGTTCGTTTGTTACCCTGCAGTACCTGTCATTAACGTTTCATCAACATTACATCGACACACATGGGGGTGTGTCGATGAAAAAGTGATTACAAGCCCTTAAAAAGGTTGATGAATTTTTGTATGGGATGACCGCTCTTGTCATCAACACAAATTCAACATTTTATACCAAAATTCATCAACATTTATACCTAAAATTAATCAGTTTTTCATCAACATTTAATCAACAATTCATCAACATTTAATCAACAATTTATCAACATTTCATCGCCTATTTATCAATAATTAAACAACGAATTTTAATAAAATTTTATCCATTTATTTCCTTATTTCATAACATTATATTATAACTAATAACTAAAAAAATAATATATAATTCTAAGTAAATCGAAATTAGCTTCCTTTTTTCCGTCCTTCCGCCTTTTTTGGACCGCAAGGTCAGCCTGACCAATGGCATCTACAAAAATAAACAGTAAATAAATATAAAAGAAAAGACAAAATTGAAAAAAGACAATATTACCCAAAAGAAAACAGTCCGCGTAAAACACTTAATTCCAATGTTTTTCATATAATTCACTGTTTTTAATATAATTGCACTTTTCTTTAACTTTTGTTAACCGCAAAATATTGCCTCTTTACTTCTTTAAAATTAAAACGCAATTGATAAACGCTCAACACGCTTCTTTGTTAGGAGAGGGAGAGTCGAGTTTGAGGGGAGAGGGAGCGAGTTTGAGAGAGCAAGACCCTACGTGCCGTTTTTTGTTGATTACAAAAGGGTCTAATTAATCAGTAAGTCATCAACTTTTCATCAACAATGTAATCAATCCGTCATCAACCTTTTTGCGTGAAGAGAGAAAAATGAGAGCGCCAGAGAGTCGGGTTTGACACGAAGCTCGAAAGAGAGCGTCGGCTCGGTGAAAGTCGCCGTCGGCTATTGATGAATCGTTGATTACAGAGGCCTATAGATGACAGTGGTACTGCAGGGTTCCGACTGAATTGTGTGGTGTGCCACTAATATGTCATCATCTGTCCGTGCAGTACAATTGTTCAAATTGTTAAATTGTTAAAGAATTGTTAAAATTCCTTGTTCAGGCAAATCGATTATCTCTAACTTGGAAATTCCGGTTTAAGAGGCGTTATCTCACAACTGTTATCGTTGGAACGTCTCCAAGGCAAACTTCCGTCACAAACTCTTTTGTTTGATTGCCACCTTTGGCATTTATTAAGTGTGGATTCTGCCATAAGATGATAAGCATCTATTTCAAAATTATAAACTAAATATTGGGACTCAAGATGAACCATAATCAAGCGCTCGTCCATTTTAATCGGTACTGAACCGATTCTGTAAAGTACTAACCGAACAAAGGTATTTTTGCATTGATAATTAATTTCCTACGAACAAAAAGTCCTTTAGCTGTTAATAATGTATAAACCTCTTTTAATTCAGTGCCTGTCCTTTTCCGTGGAAATACTACATTTTCGGACAATAAATCTTATATCTTGGAAATCTCAATTTTTAACTGGCTAGGATGTAACATGTTAGTATTAAGCCGCCCATGATTTATGTAAAATTAATAGGCTTATGATCCCTGACTGTATTTTTTCACAATCATCTATTATATTCATCCTCATCCATTATTCCGAACAATATATGATAAATAGATCCCAAAAAACCAAAAGGTGCTCTTCTATTTCTAATTTAACCTTGGGACATAAAGGCTTGTTGTGTTCCTCCAAGTTTCCGATCTGTCTATCTGGAATTAAAATACCCTGATCTTCAAAACTATAAAGTTTTTCGGAAACTACTTTTATTTCCCTTTTTTTAACATTTCAAAATAAACGTCCATATTACTAAGTACCAAGAGGAGGCCACAATCTCAACGTCGCCCCATTGGATCCAAGTATATTGCCTAGTTTTTACCTATCTTCTCTAATAATTATATTGGCTTCTCAGTATTAGGCAATGCGTTAGAAATTTGACAACTCAATATAAATAACAACATCGCTATGACAAATCCGACAAATCCAGCCTCCAGCAGATCTCCTCCGGGAACAAGGTGACTTTGTGTTGCGTTCCCGGTCATGCCGAAATTTCCGGATGTTTTCAATCATCGATGTTCGATGTTTCCTCTTTATTGAAGTCGAAGCTACGGTACTCGATGTTCTCTTTATACCCTTGCAGGGTATTAACATTTTAGTCAGAAATTTTCAACGCAGTGAAGGAGACATTTCCGACCCTATAAAGTATACATATTCTCGATCAGCGTCAACAGCCGAGTCGATCTAGCCATGTCCGTCTGTCTGTCTGTCCGTCCGTTTCTACGCAAACTAGTCCCTGAGAAGCTATCTGAATGAAACTTTGCAGATAGTCTTCTATATTCTCTCACTACTATATATGTCGGAACGGGCCGGATCGGACGACTATATCATATAGCTGCCATAGGAACGATCGGAAATTTTTGAGAAAACAAATTTTAACTATGCCAATATTCAATATATTTTCATATAATTTGAGACATGGCCATTTTGTATTATTCATTTAGTTTCATTTAGATAGCGTCACAACTGAGAGGCTAGTTTGCGTAAAAACGGACAGACGGACATAGGTCGGAAATGTCTCCCGCACTGCAAACTTCTGACTAAAATTATAATACCCTGCAAGGGTATAAACAAAGAATGATTAGCTATACACACTTCAAATTTTCCAAGTGTTAAGTATAAAGATGTACAGAAGTAATACAACAAAAATTATCTCATTATCTTGTACAGTTTTCTCACAATTAATTTCTGAAAATAGGGAAAAATTTCGGCCTCGAATTGGAGATATGAAATGAATTTTCTAATATTATTTCTCATTTGAAAATAGTTAGATAAATAACACAGTGATTCTAAACTTTTGAAGTGACCTAGAAGAGATTGTTAATCGAAAATATATGTTGGTCGATGTTTCTAACACCCTCAAAATCTTGATTTATTGTTAAAAAATGTTGTCTTTCTCATTCGAAACAAACAATCAGGGGTGCCATTCAAAACACAGTTGTTTTGATTTCCACAAAAAGACATTTCCGCTAAACCAATTTCTAGGTGCCATTTAACTGTGACGCGCAGACGCGCATATATATAATATATTAAGCATAAAATAAGGAAAAGGAACGATTGAAGACATAATAGAATTTGATTTGAGTTAAATCCGCGCGCGCGCCAATGATCGTGCGCGACGGGTCACACTGGCCCGAAACAGATCGGCCAATGCGGCCAAAATCGGTTGGGATATGCGGGCATACTATGTTATCTCCCTAGAAGGACCTGCGTGCTATTTGGGCTGGCTCCGGCTAGCTCTCTCCTTGGGTCGTGTCTTCCCTAACCCATGCCCATCACACCTAACATAACCTAAACATCGATAATCGACGTCTCACAACACTCTATACTGACAGACAAACTCACCAAATACCTCTTCTCACACCCTCACACAAAGACTAACACGGATCGGTGGCTCCTCCTGATGTCCTGGAGGCCACACGCTAATCCCTTCCCTACCATGCAGTCTGCTCGCATGTCCATTTCCCGCAGCTGCCCCTAATTCATTCACGCACACACTGATCTATCCACCCATCTTCCCAGTTCACCTCCTTCCTCCCAAATTAAAGGTTTACTCCATATTCATTTTTTGTTTGTTTTCAGATTAGACTTAAATTTATTTTTACACTCATTTTTTTAAGTCGCCAGGTATTGATTTGCGATTTGTTTGTGCGTTGTTTGCTGTATTTTAAAATTTAAATTTTAAATTAATTTCCTCCAAATTTTCTAACCTACCCGTAAGAGCTCTCAAGGGGGTCGCAGGGGAAATAGATATAGGTATTACACAAATAAACAACACCACAAATTCACAAGCGAAAAATAAATAAATAAATATGGGTAAAATTAAAAATACAGAAATAAATAAAATGGATAATAAAATAAATAATGTGAATAAATATTTGCTTAAAATCTGTACGAGTTAACGACAAACAAAAAAAAACAAAATTGAACCTAAAACTACAAAAAACATTCGGCTGAAGCCTAATGGCTCCCGGTGTCGCCACTCGGGAGGCGTGTCGGTCTTCCACGACGACAGATAACAAAAATCCTCCGGCCAATACCAAATTGGGCAATGCTATATGCCACCAGGCCGTCAGCCGACAGGCGTGCAAGGGGAATCACGTGTAACTTCTCTGGTAGTACGCGCCGTATCTGCACACACTGCCGGAAGTGCGACTATACTCTCCACGCGAGGGCGGCTGGAAGCAGACCTTTGTGTTGGTCATGTCTCGACCAAGGGTGCTGACCAATGGTAGTCGGGCTAAGAGAAGATAACTCTTTATAAAATTCCCCAATCCAAGGTGAAACAGCATATGCCGAGGGATTCATGGCCGAGGGGGCGCTCGGTCGCTAGTATGCGGACTCTGGATACCTGTCCTCCTCCAGTTTCAATAGTGGACTTCCCGCGGTAGACGGGCTATGCCGCGGGTGACCTCCCTTCCCGTTCACTCGTGGGAATCATTTATGGATGACTCAAATTTTCAAAATGAGCTTGATGTGACTCTGACCGCATCACCCCAGGCCTCAACCTCCACGGTCACGGCCATTCAGGGCACTGCAGCTGATTTGCTGCCGGCGCCCACCCCCATATGCGCGGATGTCGGTCCCGCCACGATTGGGGATCCGGAAGCGCCACCATCCGTCTCAGGACGGGTGGCTTCTGCCTCCTTCTCGTCGACGGAGGACGTGGGTACCCTAGGGGAACCTGAGGTATCGGCCTCAATCTCCAAGGAAGTCACTCCGCCATCGTCCGACGACGCATCCTGCCCAACCTCCTTGGGGTTGGATCTGGAGGATGCGGGCACTCGGCTTTAGCGGATGAGGCTGGTTTCCGAGGTCGCCTTTGTAAAGCTGACAAGCCGCGAAAAGAAGCTGTTTAAGGCAGCTATCGCAAAAGGGCTCCCGAGAGCAGAGGCTCTCCAGGCGGCAAAAGCTCCTCCTCCCGTCGCGGCCAAGGCCAAGCGGGATAGGTCTTTTGACACGACCCCGGAGTCCGGTTTGTCAAAGAAGCCGAGAATTGCTCATTCAGAGCCGACCGCGCCGTCTAACAGTCGGATGGCCAGTGGTGTCAAGCTCGGCTTCGCTTCGACTGGCGGATCACCGACCCTAACTGCGGAGCATATGGCTACGCTCAAGGCGGCGATCCTGAAAACCACTCTCTCCTCGGAGACTGCTGGTTTGATGCCACAGTTCGAGGGATGTGTTCCGAGAGCTGGGTGGCTGTTGCTCGTCTGCCACGACAACAACGCAGCCGAGTGGGTCAGGCGCAACTTTAGCCTTATCAAGGCTAACAGTTCGCTTGACGTGGAGCTGTTGGAGGAGGGCCAGTTCCCCCGGGCCAGCCTTGTGCGAGGCTACTTCGCCAACAGCTTAGAGTTGTCCAACGAGGAAGTTCTTGCCTATGTTGGTAAGCAGAATGGCCTCGATACCACCCAATGGAGAGTTGTGCAGCGGAACACACAAGGTGAGAAGCTGCACCTCGCCATGATGGTCGACCAGGCGTCGCTGCGGTCGCTTGCTAAGTGCGGCGGCAGAGTCTGGTACTGCTTTGGCAAGACCAGGCTCATTCTGAAGACCTCCGTGTCTGAAGAAGAAAGCAGCGTCGCCCAACGCGCAGATCCTCTCCCCGACGATGGCCCTTCCACCAGCGCCGCTGCTGGGCTCGCTAGGAAGGCCGCCCCCGCCCAACGTGCGGAACCTCTCCCCGAGGATGGCCCTTCCACTAGCGCCGCTGCTGGGCTTGCTAGGAAGACCACCCCTGTCCAGCCACCAGCCAAGGGAGCCCCAAGCGGTGCTACAAAGCGTAGCGCTCCCGCTAAGGGCGATGGCAAGGTCCAGCCACCCAAGGCAAAGGCACCGGCGGCCAAGATCCCGATGCCGGTCGCGGCATCAAGACCGCCGAAGGGACTGAGAGGGAATAACTCTCGACGAGGCAAATGCGGCAGCCTCGTCCAACGTTCGAAGGACGAGCAATGAGAACCACAAGGGTTCTCCAGGCGAACCTGCACCACGCCAAAGGGGCGTCGGCCACCCTGTGCAGGACTTTCGCCGAGAAGAGGATCGACCTGGCCCTAATCCAAGAGCCATGGTTGATCGGTGGCCAAATCCGAGGACTTAACTGCGGTTCGAGTAAGTTGTTATATGACCGCAGTGGAGGTGCTCCACGCGCAGCTATCCTTCTGGATGGAAACGTAAAGCACTTCCCACTAACTAACTTTATCCGCAGGGATCTGGTTGCAACAGCCATAGAGGTGGCTACAGCGGAAGGCGTCCGAGAAGTAGTGGTGGCGGCCGCCTACTTTCCCGGAGACACTGACGAAGCTCCGCCGATGGAGGTCCAGCAGCTTGTCAGCTTCTGCCGTACAGCCGGGAAACACTTGGTTATCGGCTGCGACGCCAACGCGCATCACACCATATGGGGTAGCAGTGATGTCAACAAAAGGGGTGAGTGCCTTCTTGAATATATATTGTGTAGTCAATTAGATATAGTCAATAGAGGGTGCAAACCCACTTTCATAAACGCTTTCCGAGAGGAGGTCTTAGACCTCACCTTGGCTAGTAATTTTCTATCCGATTGCATAGCGAACTGGAGGGTTACCTGGCCAAACGGAACTCAATACTTCGCTATACAATCGGAAGAAAACCAACTGGAACATGTTCACAGCCTCTGTGGCTATGAAAGCTGACCAACTCATCACCAACTTTGCGTCTGTGAGTGACATAGAGATGGCTGCTGACCAGCTTCATGATGTGCTAATCACTTCCTTCCAGGACAGCACAGTCCTAACCCGTCACCGGTCAAACCGCGAGGTCCCCTGGTGGAGTGATAGGCTTGCGAATCAGAGACAGGAAGTTCGCAGGCTCTTCAATAGAGCCAAAGCGAATCGGAACTCCTGGGACACTTATAGGAGTGCTCTCACGGAGTACAACAAAAATATTAGAAGAGCTAAGCGGGAAAACTGGCGCAACTATTGCGAAAGTGTACAGGCACTACCGGAAGCAGCTAGACTGCAAAAGGTCTTTGCTACGGGCTCAACTAATGGGGTGGGGCTTCTAAGGAGAACGGATGGTTCTTTTACCCAGGACCGCAAGGAAACCCTAGAGCTTTTGCTTCAGGTGCATTTCCCAGGGTCTGGGATATACACGCATGGCGAACCAAATGGGTTATCCACTCCACCGAATAGGCGCGACAACAAAGGTCTGTCCGGTATTATCTTTGATCCTGACAAGGTCAGGTGGGCAGTCAAATCTTTTAGCTTCTTCAAAGCCCCGGGGGGTGATCAGATTTTTCCAGCCTTGCTACAACATAGCATTGAGATAATTATCTCCCCACTTGTCGGTTTGGTTAGAGCCAGCTTTGCATGGGGATATATACCACAATCTTGGAGGAGAGTCAACGTGGTCTTTATTCCTAAACAAGGCAACCGGGCTCTTGACCAACCCAAGTCATACAGACCGATAAGCCTTTCGTCTTTCTTCCTCAAGACTGCGGAGCGGCTTGTGGATCTGCACGTAAGGTGTACTCTCCAGACCACCAAGCCGCTACACAAAACCCAATTCGCCTACATCAAAGGCGGATCGACAGAGGTCGCTCTTCACCACTTAGTCAGCAAGATCGAGAAATCCTTCAAATCCAAAGAAGTTGCTCTGTGCTCCTTCCTGGACGTGGAAGGTGCTTTTGACAACACTGGCTATCAGTCAATCTCCAGAGCTCTATCTCGTAGGAATATTGATGCGGCAACCGTAGCCTGGATAGAAGCCATGCTACGACAACGGGAAATATCTTCCACGCTAGATGCGACAACGGTCCGCATTAACGCGGCTAGAGGGTGTCCCCAAGGCGGAGTGCTGTCTCCTCTATTATGGTCACTTGTGGTGGACGAACTTCTAGAAATACTACACAACCAGGGAATCGATGCCATTGGGTATGCCGACGACCTGGCCATTGTAGTCACTGGGAAGTTCGGCAACACTGTCTCCGAATTGATGCAAAGGGCACTCAATTTGGTCCTCGACTGGTGCACAAACGTGGGTCTCAACATCAATCCGCATAAGGCGGTTGTCGTACCGTTTACCAAACGGTACACCAATGACATTGGCCTCCTTGTCATTGGGGGGACCCCCGTAGAGCTCTCCAGTGAGGTCAAATATCTGGGAGTTGTTCTAGATAAGCGACTTAACTGGAACTCGCACCTCAACAAGACGATTACCAAGGCCACTAATGCTTTATGGGCATGTCGTAGACTATATGGTAAGACGTGGGGCCTTGACTCCAAATCCATCATGTGGCTTTACTGCATGATGGTCAGGCCTGTTTTGACCTATGCTGCTCTTGTGTGGTGGCCCAAGGTACAGCAGGTCTCGGCCATTCAGAAGTGTAGCAAGTTGCAGCGGCTAGTGTGTACATCTCTATCAGGAGCTCTACGCACATGCCCAACTGTGGCGATGGAGAAAATCATTGGATTAACTCCGCTACACATTCACATACAAGAAGGAGCCGCTAGAAGCCTTCTTAGAATCAAGCTCACATCTGGGTTACTGACAGATGATGCTGGTCATGTTAGGATTTTGAAAAATGTTTCTGGCTTAGAGATCTGCAGCCAAACAGATCTCATGACCACGAAACTCTACTTCGGGGCGAAATTTAAGACTCTCATCCCAGACCGTAGGGCATGGGATAATGGCAACCCTTGCTGTGACCCCGGCAGCCTGCAGTGGTTCACTGATGGGTCCAAAACTGAGCAAGGGGCGGGTGCGGGGATCTTTGGACCTAACACCAGAGTCTCGATTCCACTAGGTAAATGGCCCAGTGTTTTTCAATCAGAGATTCATGCCATTGAGGCCTGCTCCAAACTCATCCTTGCCAAAAGAATGAGAGGAGCTACAATAAATATCTATTCGGATAGCCAAGCGGCGATCAAAGCGCTATCCTCTTGGAGGATAAGCTCCAAACTCGTCGCAGACTGCTGGACCAGCCTCCAGCAGCTCTCCACTGGGAACAGGGTAACTTTGTGTTGGGTTCCCGGTCATGCCGGAATTCCCGGCAAAGAAAACGCTGATGAGCTGGCATGAGCCGGCTCAGCGACTCCTTTACACGGTCCGGAGCCTTTCTGTGGCTTAGGGTGGACCGCAGCCAACGATATGGTTGGAAGATGGGTCAAAGGAGCTAAGTCCAGGCATTGGATATTCAGCTCAGGATGTCGTCAAGCTAAAGAGCTGATACATCCACTTTTGGGCAGGAACACTGATGGATGTTCCAGGATGGACCTAAGACTATTGGTAGCCTACCTCACCGGCCACCATGTCTTGAACTACCATCT
Source organism: Drosophila bocqueti (assembly GCA_018151655.1). NCBI lineage: Eukaryota > Metazoa > Arthropoda > Insecta > Diptera > Drosophilidae > Drosophila > Drosophila bocqueti. Next base: position 710,266 of record JAECXF010000048.1, read on the forward strand.
TCACAAGATGCGTCTGTCCTCGGATACGGAGTGCAGGCTCTGTAAAGAAGACGACGAGACGACCAAACACATTCTTTGTGAGTGTCCAGCCATTATTTGGTCTAGAAGGAGGCACCTGCATAGCGAGCTCTTGATAGCTTCGCAGATCAGGGAAGCCTCGACCAGAGACCTGCTAGCCTTCATAAGGGAGGCTGAGCAACTCTTGTCTCATTAGGGAGCAACATAGGCACAAAAGGCCACTCGGTCGCAGTGCCTTAAGTCTCTGTAGGGAGATCTCCCCCCAACATTTATTATTTATTATTATGCCACCAACAAAAATTATTTCGCCGAACTTTTTGGTTATGGCGAAGGTATATGGGGCCGGCTCAGAACGATTCGGGAAAAAATCACATCCGGGAGAAAACCACGTCCGGGAAAATATCCCATCCGGGAAAATATCTCATCCGGGAAAAATTCGGGCCAGGCCAATTCTGAGACCTGGCCAATATTTTATAAGGACTGGGTCTGGTCGAGCCTGGAAATGGAAGCCATTTAGTTCGGGCTTCACCTCCGGACCACGACCACTCACCTCTGCGTTATCCCGATCCGGCTTCCCGTCCTCAATAATATGCTCCTGGGCAATCCTCCGATTTGTCGTTGTTCTAAACTCCTTTCCAGCTTCCTTTGGGCACACGCGCAATTTGATAATTTGAAATATTTTTAACGCACTTAACTGTCGCCCGCGTAGCCCGTTCAATCTAATCGCTCTGTCACGCCACCCCTTTCCTGGTTCCTATTTTCCCTTCTCCTTCTCTATCGCTTGACCCGTTGTTCCAGTTTCGAACCATTCCGGGTCAAGAACCTTTATTCGCTCTCTTCGGAAAGGGTGCCATCCCTAAGCCGATATAAAACCTATCGATAGGGTCCAGAGTCGGGCCTGAATAAAGTGGCCATAACAACTAGCCTTCGACAAACCGCTATATAAGGCGCACCACAGCCCTCCAGTAGGGATTAGGGATGTCGTGATATTAAAAATGATTTATCAAAACAAAATGATGGTAATATTTAAAATATCATAAAAAAATATCTATATATTTGATATTTTTGATATTTTTTTTCAAACAATTTTTTCCATACAATAAAAATATAAAAGGTTCTTATTAACTTCATTTTTTTTATTTAAATTCATGGATTTCGAATACAGATAATAATAATAATAATACGGATAAAAATACAGATAATAATAATAAATTGCATATATTAATGCCAGAACTTGGAATTAAGAGATTTTAAAAACTCTCGTTGAGTAATATGTTTGTCTGTCATCCGGCTTCGTGCGTCGCACACTACACATTTAATAGCGGACGCCAACCGCTCTGAAGGCACTGAGCTACCCGGAGTTATCAAGTACCTCATGGCGAAGCGGTAAAGGGCCGGCATTGTTGACTTGTGGCCTTTCCATACCGCGATTGGATTACTTTCCCATGCAGCTTGGGGCAAGCTAAAATATAATGTAAGCTCCATGCTCTCCTTGTTCTCATCGTCCAAGTCTTTTGCAATGGAGGTGTTATGGGAAAATATCAAAAAAATAAAAAAAAAAAATATCGCAATACCGATATTTGGGCAAAAACAATATCACGATATAAATATATCATTTTCAGAAAAAATATCGATATATTGATATTTTGATATATTATCAACAACCCTAGTAGGGATGGGCGATACTTCGGAAAGTATCAAGTATGTACGAGTTAACGACAAACAAAAAAAAAAAAACAAAATTGAACCTAAAACTACAAAAAACATTCGGCTGAAGCCTAATGGCTCCCGGTGTCGCCACTCGGGAGGCGTGTCGGTCTTCCACGACGACAGATAACAAAAATCCTCCGGCCAATACCAAATTGGGCAATGCTATATGCCACCAGGCCGTCAGCCGACAGGTGTGCAAGGGGAATCACGTGTAACTTCTCTGGTAGTACGCGCCGTATCTGCACACACTGCCGGAAGTGCGACTATACTCTCCACGCGAGGGCGGCTGGAAGCAGACCTTTGTGTTGGTCATGTCTCGACCAAGGGTGCTGACCAATGGTAGTCGGGCTAAGAGAAGATAACTCTTTATAAAATTCCCCAATCCAAGGTGAAACAGCATATGCCGAGGGATTCATGGCCGAGGGGGCGCTCGGTCGCTAGTATGCGGACTCTGGATACCTGTCCTCCTCCAGTTTCAATAGTGGACTTCCCGCGGTAGACGGGCTATGCCGCGGGTGACCTCCCTTCCCGTTCACTCGTGGGAATCATTTATGGATGACTCAAATTTTCAAAATGAGCTTGATGTGACTCTGACCGCATCACCCCAGGCCTCAACCTTCACGGTCACGGCCATTCAGGGCACTGCAGCTGATTTGCTGCCGGCGCCCACCCCCATATGCGCGGATGTCGGTCCCGCCACGATTGGGGATCCGGAAGCGCCACCATCCGTCTCAGGACGGGTGGCTTCTGCCTCCTTCTCGTCGACGGAGGACGTGGGTACCCTAGGGGAACCTGAGGTATCGGCCTCAATCTCCAAGGAAGTCACTCCGCCATCGTCCGACGACGCATCCTGCCCAACCTCCTTGGGGTTGGATCTGGAGGATGCGGGCACTCGGCTTTAGCGGATGAGGCTGGTTTCCGAGGTCGCCTTTGTAAAGCTGACAAGCCGCGAAAAGAAGCTGTTTAAGGCAGCTATCGCAAAAGGGCTCCCGAGAGCAGAGGCTCTCCAGGCGGCAAAAGCTCCTCCTCCCGTCGCGGCCAAGGCCAAGCGGGATAGGTCTTTGACACGACCCCGGAGTCCGGTTTGTCAAAGAAGCCGAGAATTGCTCATTCAGAGCCGACCGCGCCGTCTAACAGTCGGATGGCCAGTGGTGTCAAGCTCGGCTTCGCTTCGACTGGCGGATCACCGACCCTAACTGCGGAGCATATGGCTACGCTCAAGGCGGCGATCCTGAAAACCACTCTCTCCTCGGAGACTGCTGGTTTGATGCCACAGTTCGAGGGATGTGTTCCGAGAGCTGGGTGGCTGTTGCTCGTCTGCCACGACAACAACGCAGCCGAGTGGGTCAGGCGCAACTTTAGCCTTATCAAGGCTAACAGTTCGCTTGACGTGGAGCTGTTGGAGGAGGGCCAGTTCCCCCGGGCCAGCCTTGTGCGAGGCTACTTCGCCAACAGCTTAGAGTTGTCCAACGAGGAAGTTCTTGCCTATGTTGGTAAGCAGAATGGCCTCGATACCACCCAATGGAGAGTTGTGCAGCGGAACACACAAGGTGAGAAGCTGCACCTCGCCATGATGGTCGACCAGGCGTCGCTGCGGTCGCTTGCTAAGTGCGGCGGCAGAGTCTGGTACTGCTTTGGCAAGACCAGGCTCATTCTGAAGACCTCCGTGTCTGAAGAAGAAAGCAGCGTCGCCCAACGCGCAGATCCTCTCCCCGACGATGGCCCTTCCACCAGCGCCGCTGCTGGGCTCGCTAGGAAGGCCGCCCCCGCCCAACGTGCGGAACCTCTCCCCGAGGATGGCCCTTCCACTAGCGCCGCTGCTGGGCTTGCTAGGAAGACCACCCCTGTCCAGCCACCAGCCAAGGGAGCCCCAAGCGGTGCTACAAAGCGTAGCGCTCCCGCTAAGGGCGATGGCAAGGTCCAGCCACCCAAGGCAAAGGCACCGGCGGCCAAGATCCCGATGCCGGTCGCGGCATCAAGACCGCCGAAGGGACTGAGAGGGAATAACTCTCGACGAGGCAATGCGGCAGCCTCGTCCAACGTTCGAAGGACGAGCAATGAGAACCACAAGGGTTCTCCAGGCGAACCTGCACCACGCCAAAGGGGCGTCGGCCACCCTGTGCAGGACTTTCGCCGAGAAGAGGATCGACCTGGCCCTAATCCAAGAGCCATGGTTGATCGGTGGCCAAATCCGAGGACTTAACTGCGGTTCGAGTAAGTTGTTATATGACCGCAGTGGAGGTGCTCCACGCGCAGCTATCCTTCTGGATGGAAACGTAAAGCACTTCCCACTAACTAACTTTATCCGCAGGGATCTGGTTGCAACAGCCATAGAGGTGGCTACAGCGGAAGGCGTCCGAGAAGTAGTGGTGGCGGCCGCCTACTTTCCCGGAGACACTGACGAAGCTCCGCCGATGGAGGTCCAGCAGCTTGTCAGCTTCTGCCGTACAGCCGGGAAACACTTGGTTATCGGCTGCGACGCCAACGCGCATCACACCATATGGGGTAGCAGTGATGTCAACAAAAGGGGTGAGTGCCTTCTTGAATATATATTGTGTAGTCAATTAGATATAGTCAATAGAGGGTGCAAACCCACTTTCATAAACGCTATCCGAGAGGAGGTCTTAGACCTCACCTTGGCTAGTAATTTTCTATCCGATTGCATAGCGAACTGGAGGGTTACCTGGCCAAACGGAACTCAATACTTCGCTATACAATCGGAAGAAAACCAACTGGAACATGTTCACAGCCTCTGTGGCTATGAAAGCTGACCAACTCATCACCAACTTTGCGTCTGTGAGTGACATAGAGATGGCTGCTGACCAGCTTCATGATGTGCTAATCACTTCCTTCCAGGACAGCACAGTCCTAACCCGTCACCGGTCAAACCGCGAGGTCCCCTGGTGGAGTGATAGGCTTGCGAATCAGAGACAGGAAGTTCGCAGGCTCTTCAATAGAGCCAAAGCGAATCGGAACTCCTGGGACACTTATAGGAGTGCTCTCACGGAGTACAACAAAAATATTAGAAGAGCTAAGCGGGAAAACTGGCGCAACTATTGCGAAAGTGTACAGGCACTACCGGAAGCAGCTAGACTGCAAAAGGTCTTTGCTAAGGGCTCAACTAATGGGGTGGGGCTTCTAAGGAGAACGGATGGTTCTTTCACCCAGGACCGCAAGGAAACCCTAGAGCTTTTGCTTCAGGTGCATTTCCCAGGGTCTCGGATATACACGCATGGCGAACCAAATGGGTTATCCACTCCACCGAATAGGCGCGACAACAGTCTGTCCGGTATTATCTTTGATCCTGACAAGGTCAGGTGGGCAGTCAAATCTTTTAGCTTCTTCAAAGCCCCGGGGGGTGATCAGATTTTTCCAGCCTTGCTACAACATAGCATTGAGATAATTATCTCCCCACTTGTCGGTTTGGTTAGAGCCAGCTTTGCATGGGGATATATACCACAATCTTGGAGGAGAGTCAACGTGGTTTTTATTCCTAAACAAGGCAACCGGGCTCTTGACCAACCCAAGTCATACAGACCGATAAGCCTTTCGTCTTTCTTTCTCAAGACTGCGGAGCGGCTTGTGGACCTGCACGTAAGGTGTACTCTCCAGACCACCAAGCCGCTACACAAAACCCAATTCGCCTACATCAAAGGCGGATCGACAGAGGTCGCTCTTCACCACTTAGTCAGCAAGATCGAGAAATCCTTCAAATCCAAAGAAGTTGCTCTGTGCTCCTTCCTGGACGTGGAAGGTGCTTTTGACAACACTGGCTATCAGTCAATCTCCAGAGCTCTATCTCGTAGGAATATTGATGCGGCAACCGTAGCCTGGATAGAAGCCATGCTACGACAACGGGAAATATCTTCCACGCTAGATGCGACAACGGTCCGCATTAACGCGGCTAGAGGGTGTCCCCAAGGCGGAGTGCTGTCTCCTCTATTATGGTCACTTGTGGTGGACGAACTTCTAGAAATACTACACAACCAGGGAATCGATGCCATTGGGTATGCCGACGACCTGGCCATTGTAGTCACAGGGAAGTTCGGCAACACTGTCTCCGAATTGATGCAAAGGGCACTCAATTTGGTCCTCGACTGGTGCACAAACGTGGGTCTCAACATCAATCCGCATAAGGCGGTTGTCGTACCGTTTACCAAACGGTACACCAATGACATTGGCCTCCTTGTCATTGGGGGGACCCCCGTAGAGCTCTCCAGTGAGGTCAAATATCTGGGAGTTGTTCTAGATAAGCGACTTAACTGGAACTCGCACCTCAACAAGACGATTACCAAGGCCACTAATGCTTTATGGGCATGTCGTAGACTATATGGTAAGACGTGGGGCCTTGACTCCAAATCCATCATGTGGCTTTACTGCATGATGGTCAGGCCTGTTTTGACCTATGCTGCTCTTGTGTGGTGGCCCAAGGTACAGCAGGTCTCGGCCATTCAGAAGTGTAGCAAGTTGCAACGGCTAGTGTGTGCATCTCTATCACGAGCTCTACGCACATGCCCAACTGTGGCGATGGAGAAAATCATTGGATTAACTCCGCTACACATTCACATACAAGAAGGAGCCGCTAGAAGCCTTCTTAGAATCAAGCTCACATCTGGGTTACTGACAGATGATGCTGGTCATGTTAGGATTTTGAAAAATGTTTCTGGCAGAGATCTGCAGCCAAACAGATCTCATGACCACGAAACTCTACTTCGGGGCGAAATTTAGGACTCTCATCCCAGACCGTAGGGCATGGGATAATGGCAACCCTTGCTGTGACCCCGGCAGCCTGCAGTGGTTCACTGATGGGTCCAAAACTGAGCAAGGGGCGGGTGCGGGGATCTTTGGACCTAACACCAGAGTCTCGATTCCACTAGGTAAATGGCCCAGTGTTTTTCAATCAGAGATTCATGCCATTGAGGCCTGCTCCAAACTCATCCTTGCCAAAAGAATGAGAGGAGCTACAATAAATATCTATTCGGATAGCCAAGCGGCGATCAAAGCGCTATCCTCTTGGAGGATAAGCTCCAAACTCGTCGCAGACTGCTGGACCAGCTTCCAGCAGCTCTCCACTGGGAACAGGGTAACTTTGTGTTGGGTTCCCGGTCATGCCGGAATTCCCGGCAAAGAAAACGCTGATGAGCTGGCATGAGCCGGCTCAGCGACTCCTTTACACGGTCCGGAGCCTTTCTGTGGCTTAGGGTGGACCGCAGCCAACGATATGGTTGGAAGATGGGTCAAAGGAGCTAAGTCCAGGCATTGGATATTCAGCTCAGGATGTCGTCAAGCTAAAGAGCTGATACATCCACTTTTGGGCAGGAACACTGATGGATGTTCCAGGATGGACCTAAGACTATTGGTAGCCTACCTCACCGGCCACCATGTCTTGAACTACCATCTTCACAAGATGCGTCTGTCCTCGGATACGGAGTGCAGGCTCTGTAAAGAAGACGACGAGACGACCAAACACATTCTTTGTGAGTGTCCAGCCATTATTTGGTCTAGAAGGAGGCACCTGCATAGCGAGCTCTTGATAGCTTCGCAGATCAGGGAAGCCTCGACCAGAGACCTGCTAGCCTTCATAAGGGAGGCTGAGCAACTCTTGTCTCATTAGGGAGCAACATAGGCACAAAAGGCCACTCGGTCGCAGTGCCTTAAGTCTCTGTAGGGAGATCTCCCCCCAACATTTATTATTTATTATTATGCCACCAACAAATATTATTTCGCCGAACTTTTTGGTTATGGCGAAGGTATATGGGGCCGGCTCAGAACGATTCGGGAAAAAATCACATCCGGGAGAAAACCACGTCCGGGAAAATATCCCATCCGGGAAAATATCTCATCCGGGAAAAATTCGGGCCAGGCCAATTCTGAGACCTGGCCAATATTTTATAAGGACTGGGTCTGGTCGAGCCTGGAAATGGAAGCCATTTAGTTCGGGCTTCACCTCCGGACCACGACCACTCACCTCTGCGTTATCCCGATCCGGCTTCCCGTCCTCAATAATATGCTCCTGGGCAATCCTCCGATTTGTCGTTGTTCTAAACTCCTTTCCAGCTTCCTTTGGGCACACGCGCAATTTGATAATTTGAAATATTTTTAACGCACTTAACTGTCGCCCGCGTAGCCCGTTCAATCTAATCGCTCTGTCACGCCACCCCTTTCCTGGTTCCTATTTTCCCTTCTCCTTCTCTATCGCTTGACCCGTTGTTCCAGTTTCGAACCATTCCGGGTCAAGAACCTTTATTCGCTCTCTTCGGAAAGGGTGCCATCCCTAAGCCGATATAAAACCTATCGATAGGGTCCAGAGTCGGGCCTGAATAAAGTGGCCATAACAACTAGCCTTCGACAAACCGCTATATAAGGCGCACCACAGCCCTCCAGTAGGTTTAAGGGATGTCGTTTTTTTTTTTTTTTTTTTTTATGCTTTGCTTTTATTTATTGAATCTTCTCATTTACGAGACTAACAATAAGTGTATCAAATCTTATACTATAACCTAACTAGGAGTCATGTTGGAAGGTCTGTACGTTGCAGGCCGGTTCGAGTGGAGACCCGAGTCAAGACCCTTGCTGGAGGATTTGGATGGACAGTGAGTTTTTCATTGTAGGACGCTTTTTGCTTGTCTATTTCATCTTTTACTGCGAGAATGCCGAGGTCCCTGTGGATGTTTTGGTTACGAATATACCATGGTGCCCCAGTGATAGTTCGCAGGATCTTTGATTGGGCTCGCTGTATGATGTCTATGTTGGTTCTGCTCGCGTTCCCCCACAGCTGGGAGCCATACGTCCAGATTGGCTTAAGAGTGGAGTTGTAGAGCAGGACCTTGTAGTCCAGACATAAGGGCGATCGTGAGTTTATAATCCAGTGGAGGCTGCTGGCTTTCAGTTTTAGGTGCAGTTTCTTGCATTCGATATGTCTACGCCATGTTAGACGTCTGTCGAGGTGGATGCCGAGATACGTTACTTCATTAACTTGGGGGATCTGCGTGCTATTCATACAGAGCGGAGGGCAAGTTTGTCTGTTAAGAGTAAACGTTATGTGTTTACACTTTTGTTCGTTTATTCTAATACGCCAGTCAGATAGCCACTTCTCGACTACCACGAGGTGGTTGGCGAGTTGGGTTGTTGCGCGGACTGGGCATCTGGAGCGGCTAAGGATCGCAGTGTCGTCGGCGAAGGTGGATGTTGTTAGTCGATCACTCGTGGGAATATCTGCTGTGTAAAGGACGAATAAAGTTGGCCCAAGTGCGCTACCTTGTGGGACCCCAGCTTCGATAGTGTAGCTGTCGGAAATTGTTGTGTTACATCTTACTGCGAAGGCTCTATTGTAGAGGTAGGATTCAAGGAGTTTATGAGTGTACCCGGGCAAGTGTGTTTTAATTTTATGCATGAGACCTTTGAGCCAGACGCGGTCGAATGCTTGAGATACGTCGAGGAATATCGCGCTGCAATATTCCCTATGTTCGAAGGCTGTGCGAATTTCTGATGTTATTCTGTTTACTTGCTCTATAGTTCCGTGTTTTTCTCTGAAGCCAAATTGATGGGCTGGGATAATGTTGTGGGCTCCCATATATGGTATTATACGCGTTAGAAGGCATTTTTCGAATAATTTGGACAGGCATGATAATAAACTTATTGGTCTGTAGGATGACGGAATCGTGTGATCTTTTCCGGGCTTCGGTATCATTATAATAATTGATTTTTTCCATTTCCTTGGATAGTAGCCGAGACTTATGATTCCATTGAAGAGTTTACAGATGACCTCAATAGCACAGTACGGAAGTTCCATTATCATTTTTGTAGTTATTAGGTCACCGCCTGGAGCCTTTTTTGGTTTTAGCTCCCTGATGACTTTTGTGATCTCGTTCGGCTGAAATGTAGTTGGCGTGGATTCACTTTCGAGGTGGATTTGCGGAGGAACATAATCATTAGCTGCAGGGTTCGGCTGGAAGACGCTTTTGAGATGTAAGGCAAATGATTCGGCTCTATCTTTGTCGCTGCGGGCCCAGCACCCTGAAGAATTCCTTATAGGGGTGACGGTTTGAATTGGAGAGCTTAGATTTGGGTGAGCCCTCCACAAGGGATGCTTTGTACTAGTTGGCGAGAGTTTTCCAATATATTTAAGTTGTTCATTTTCAGCTTCTTGCTTCAGGGCCCGGTTTAGATTGCGGGTGGCTTCAGTAAGACGTTGCTTTGAGCATGGCGATCTGCTGGTTTGCCACGCTCGTCGCAGACGCCTCTTTTCCTGAACCAGCTGTTCGATTTGCCGGTTGGTTTTGAACTTCTTAAATTCCCCAACTTTCCGAATAGGGGTTGAGATCCTGGCTGCTGTGACGAGTACCTCTTCCAGGGCGGAGGTGGAGCAGTCGATGTCCGCTTCGATATTTAGTTGGGGAGTTAGCTCAATGTGGGAACTCACATACTTTCTGTATTTCATCCAGTTAGTGTTGTGCGACGTCAGCCTGTAGGGGTGGTCCGTAATTTCTGGGCTTTGAAGAAGGCTTATCAACAAAGGCGAGTGGTCAGATGAGAGATCCGGTAGTGCTATGGCGCTTATTAGATTGCGTGGGATGTTTTTTGTCACCGCGAAATCAATTAGATCTGGGTACTTTTTTGGGTCTGCAGGCCAATATGTGGGGCTACCAGGAGAAACGTAGTCCAGTTTATTGCTCACCTTTATAAGTGCATTATACAGTTGCCTTCCCTTGGGAGTCACGAGGCGTGATCCCCAGTGCGTGTGTTTGGCGTTGTAGTCTCCTGCGGCTATGAAGCGATCCCCCAGAGTGTTGTAGAAGTCCATGAATTGACCTTCAGAGATAGTAAATCGAGGTGGGCAGTAGACAGCGGCAATACAAAGGTTGCCGTTTCCTGAATGCACTTTTATGGACGTGGCTTGCAGGTAATTTGTTGCAAACCGTTGATGAAAGTGGTGTTTGATGCGTTCTCTGATTAAGATGCCCGTTCCGCCGTGGGCCTTGCCATCCGGATGATCTGTGCGGTAAAAGGTATAACCTCTTATATGGAAGTTATATCTCCCTGTGAGGTGCGTTTCAACCAGCAGCATGGCGTCGATGTGATTTACGTTTAGGAATTGAGTTATTTCAAGTTTATGCCGTGAAATGCCGTTGGCATTCCACATGGATATACGTAGGTTAGTCATTTATTATTTGGACTGTTGTGCTACAAGCAACTGAATTACCATGTTCTGGTTCTGAACAAGGGTTTGCATGGTTGTTTTCATGAATGACATAAGTTCCATCATACTTTGTTGCATGGTGAACATCATAGATTCCAATTTGCTTTGCGGCTGCCCTGGAACCTGCTGAGCATTTTCTGAGTGAGGCTGGGGTGGATTTTCCATGCCTGTTCTTAGTGCTTCGGCGTAGGAGATTCCCTTGGTTGTATTTAGCTGCCCAAATGATGATCTGGCTGCCTTGGCGAAAATACGTCTGGCGTACTTTTTGAGTTGTAATACACATTTTGCGTATGTTGTTGGTGCGTAGCTGTCGCTCGTCGCATGCGACTCTTCAGCTCCTTGTAGACCGCACAGCCTCTATAGTTTGCCGTATGGTTTCCTCCACAGTTGCCACATTTTTTCATTTGGGGGTCTTCTTTGTTTGCGGGGCAGTTTGCGGAGTTGTGGAAGTCTCCGCAGACTACGCAGACCGTCCGAAGTGTGCAGTAAGTCTTGGTGTGTCCATACTCTTGGCAGTTTGTGCATTGAACAGGGCCGTTGCGTTTGTGGGGTTCTTCCACGGTGATTCTTCGATGCAGTAAGAGCTGCAGCTTGTAGATCGGGTGCACTTCGTTTTTCTTTAAGGCTTTGCTATCTGGTTCGAGCTCGACCTTGAAAAGTGGTTGCGGTTTTTTGTTTCTGTTAACAATATTGCTAACATTTTTGGCACAGAAGCCCCTGGCCTTAAGGGCTTCTTGAATTTCAGAGGGGGTGACGTCAGGTTCTATACCTTTTAGCACAACTTGCAGTCCCTTGCTGCTTTTTAGTTGATAGGTGTAAAAGTTCTTTTTGTGTCTTCCAGGTACTTAGACACAGCTCGGAAGTGTTCTTCGGACTTCGTTTGAACCTTTGTTTCGTGTATGTTCCCTTTAATAAGCGGAACAACATGGAAATTCTCGTCCCCGACCAGCGCAACAATTTTGTTGACCAGGGCGCTTGAACTCTTTTCCCTTATGTAAATAGGTGGGGGCTTAGGTTTCCTTTGGGTCTCCTGCCCCAACTCTGGTTGGTTGTTGTCCGCCTCTCCTAGGATGGAGAAACGGTTTTCATTGGAGCTCCTCGTTTGGTCGGTGCTTTTGTTGGTTCGGTTGATCTTTGGTTTATTACCAACCGTGTTGAGTGGACTAAGCTTGCGCTTAATCTGGATGTAGCGGTCCATACCGGTCTGTATAGCCGGGACCGCTTGTTGCTTATCGAGGCTAGCTGTTTTTGTTGCCATTTTATTTTGTTGTGCAGCCGTTGGGACCGAACTCGCAATATTGGTAGTTGATTTAATTATTGGTGGTGATTTTGCAGCGACTGCAGAAATTGTCGCACTGCTTGTTGTTGGAGCTTCATTCAGCGAAGCCGGCGGTGGAGGGGTTTGGCATTGGTAACTCCGTGATGCGGGAGTTGGGGTGAGCAGGGAGGGTGAGCAAGAGCTGGCTCTCTTGCTGTCGACGGTCAGTAGAGTCGAGTTGCTCTTTGTCGACTTCTGATTTTGATCTATATCGCGAGTTGAGAAATAAGAGTAGCAAGCATTTCTTGGGTTGACGGAGCTTCTACGCTCATTCTTTTGATCGCTGCTCATTTTTCGAGCTTGTTATGCGTGGCACTTATTTGTTTAAATTAAATAAGCACTTGTATTAATCATAACAATAGTTATGATTATATTTTTCTTTGTTTTTTTAATTGTTAGCGTCTTTTCGCACTGTTTGGACTGCTCCAGTATAATATTCTTTAAGTTTTCACTATTTCATCCACTATTTTAAATTGTTTTCCCGGAGCTCGCGCGAGACCACGTCCGCTCTATGCGGGAGTAGAACGATTATTGATGATGTCGTGATATTAAAAATGATTTATCAAAACAAAATGATGGTAATATTTAAAATATCATAAAAAAATATCTATATATTTGATATTTTTGATATTTTTTTTCAAACAATTTTTTCCATACAATAAAAATATAAAAGGTTCTTATTAACTTCATTTTTTTTATTTAAATTCATGGATTTCGAATACAGATAATAATAATAATAATACGGATAAAAATACAGATAATAATAATAAATTGCATATATTAATGCCAGAACTTGGAATTAAGAGATTTTAAAAACACTCGTTGAGTAATATGTTTGTCTGTCATCCGGCTTCGTGCGTCGCACACTACACATTTAATAGCGGACGCCAACCGCTCTGAAGGCACTGAGCTACCCGGAGTTATCAAGTACCTCATGGCGAAGCGGTAAAGGCCCGGCATTGTTGACTTGTGGCCTTTCCATACCGCGATTGGATTACTTTCCCATGCAGCTTGGGGCAAGCTAAAATATAATGTAAGCTCCATGCTCTCCTTGTTCTCATCGTCCAAGTCTTTTGCAATGGAGGTGTTATGGGAAAATATCAAAAAAATAAAAAAAAAATATCGCAATACCGATATTTGGGCAAAAACAATATCAGGATATAAATATATCATTTTCAGAAAAAATATCGATATATTGATATTTTGATATATTATCAACAACCCTAGTAGGGATGGGCGATACTTCGGAAAGTATCAATACTTGGTATCAGTATCGTATCAATGAATGTCCGATATTGGTATCTAAGTATCGGTGGTAAATAATTTTCACTTCATCTTCAAGTTTGTGCAAATACGGATACTGCGGGCCTATTTCTCGCCAAACTTCCAACGGGATTGAGGTTCTTGGCATCGGATTCCTGCTGAAAAATGAGTTCATTTCAGTCTTAGCAACACTCGGCATCTTTTCAGTGGTATATTGACTCTTGACAGTGTTGACAATCGCGTCGTGTGAGCTCCAGAGATCATCCGAGTTCTCAAGATCCTCGTTTACTTCGGAGAGTGGCGAAGTTGAAATTTCCATCGAAGCAGTTTCAGAACATGATGATTCCTTCTTTAACATCTTCACTATTTCCTCTTGAATAAGAATTTGCACATTTGAACAAGCTAATGCGCTTCGAAAGTGCATCTTCAAAAATCTCGGGGGTAGAACCGTTGCGAGAGCACAAGGCATTCTTGATTCGATTTCTCCGAATCGCCGCTCCATCTCAGACAACAAAAACTTTTTGAATTTCATTCGCGTCTTTTTGAATTCCTTGGTTTCTTCGTCTGCGTTGTTTGAAACATGAGGAAGAACGCTGTTCTGTATTTTCTGTAACATAAAAAAAAAATTAAATGTTTTTGAAACTGCAAAATTTCAGAATACAAATTTGCTTACTTTGTCAATCATATAAAGGATTGAAATGATTTTGCCCAGTGTCACATGTTTCTCTACAGACATTTCGGTTGTTGCCTGGTGGAAAGGACGAATAAGATCACGTATGCATTTCAGTGTCTGAATTTCTAGACCCGAAAGCATTTTAATTTCAGGAAAGTCATTTGCAGCAACTGAAACAATGTCATTCATCACTAGAAAGCGATCGCATATTTGAAAGGTTGAACCCCATATCGTAATCACATCTTGAATCAGGCGAAGTAGTGTTCCGGGCGTCTTTCCTTGGTCAATTTGTATTGATTTGATCTTGTTAGCGAAATTGTAGCTAGAATGGGAGTACGTTACAATTGTCGATGAGCTCGGGAATACGTTTGGCACATTGACGCCATCTTTCTTGTGTGTACCTGTTACGAGGCTGGCGAGGGATGCACAGCCGCGAGCTGGCTGCCCAATTTGAATTTGAATAAGTTTCAGTTATGGAAAGGATTTTTATTTGAATTTAGAACAAAGTTAGTCAATACTGATATTGTACTTTAAAAACACTGGTTTTGCGCGAGGGAGACAACTATAGGTTTAAGCGTCATTGCGAAATTGAAACCACAAGTGTAAGAGAAAAAGTGTGAAAAACTCTTTATAAGTAAATCTAACCGAATTAATAAAGATTTCAGCCTATTGTACCCGATATCCAGAGGCTTGTTATACGTGGGAGGCACTGAGACCCGTGGGCGTCCCAACAGTACCCAAAGCAGCAGATGGGACCAAATTAAGCGTGTGCGCGAAACAACCCATATGTTTTGACGCTCCAAATGCATTTTTTGCCGCTTTGACAATGTTTGCTGCATTGTCCGTCGTACATACCGACACTTGACTTGCTTTGATGCCCCATCTACTACAGAAGTCAGTTATTTTGCCAGATAAATATTCAGACGTGTGGGTACTGAGTAGTGGCTCCACGCCCAACATAACTGACTTGATTTCGACTCCATGCTGAAAATGTGCAGTTACTCCCATAAAGCTACTTGTCGAATGTGTTTCCGTCCAACAATCAGCAGTAAGGCAAAGTGCTGGCACAGTAGACAGAACTTTTTGGACCATGTCCGACATGGCAGCATACACAACTTCCAATCGCCTTGTCACGGTCGCCCGGGACGGGGGTTGCCACTGAGGGGCTGCCACCTTAGCGAAAAGTAAAAAACCCTTTTTTTCGGCAGTTGATAAGCTCAAATTGTCCATGACAATCATGTACAGAAGAGCATCTTCTAGATTTTTGGCACGATGACCACCTTCTGTAAATAAAATAATTCAAGGAATATTAGTTCGTGGTATTTAAATAATCTACGCACATAAAATATAAAGCGATTTTAAAACAAAAACAAAAATATTATAAAAAACTGGTATAATGATATAACCTTTGTATGATTCTGCTTTCTCAAAAATAGCTCCTATTGTAGGTTGTATGCGTGTGTTGCGAACGGGAACAATGGATTTGCTTTGGGAACTCTGAAAAATTAACCAATGAAAGTAAAAAATGTTTTTATTTTTTAGTAAATGGATCGATCACTAATACGAACTCAGGTGCAAGCACACGTACTGCAGTCACTCACTTTGGGTTCTTCTTCATCCAGATCAACTGATTCAGTCGAATCAGTCGCGTTTTTTGTGGACACGTTCAATCCTGATTTTTCCTTCGAAAAAAGTTTTGTATTTTCGTTTTGTATTTTGTGGTGCAGCCTTAGGTGTTTCCAGAAATTGGAAGTATTTCCAGAGTTAGTCACAACCATTGAGCACAAATTACATTGCGCTTTTTGGTCAGTAATCGTGAAGTACGACCTCGCTCCTTTCACTGGTGCCGTTTCAGAAATTAAACTTATTGGCGCACTACGACTGTGAACAACGCGCGTACGTTCACTAGAACGTTCACTAAACGATACCTAAGTATTAGGAGAGAAAATATCGATACCATAATGATACCACATATTATACTATCGATGCCAAAAGTCGATACTTCAGGCCCTAGTATCGCCCATCCCTACCCTCCAGAGCTCATTCAGTTCGGCCGGCGATCGGCAAAGGTTCACCAGGACTAGCGGAAAGGACCAGCAAATATGGACCAACGGTAAGGAGTTCAGCTGAGCCATAGGAGACGGGTAAACGGCGTGGTAACTAACTAATCACAGTAGCCTTTGCGTATTACGTCTAATTCTCCGGCTCGGTTTACCGATCAGCGTGTTTCACTTGTAGTAGACCTGATCGGTCTCTAAAACTCTTCTCATAGTTAGTAGACCTGACCGGCCTCTAAAACTGTTCTCATAATTAGTAGACCTGACCGGCCAATCAAATTATTCTCACTTGTAGTAGACCTGACCGGCCTCTCAAACTCTTCTCATTAATTAGTAGACCTGACCGGCCTCTACGAACTCTTCCCAGATCTTAGGACCCCAGGACCTCTGAATTTGTCCCTCTCAGGACCGTTAACGAGCCGATGGAAGGGGACGCCCCGGCTCTGGATGACTCCGTTACCGGGCGACGACAAATGAAACTACCATTAATCTGTACCTATTAAGTCATTAAACAGGAAGATAATTTGTACCGTATTAGTTAGCGTTCTACTCTGGGACCGGTCGGAATCTCTTCCAGCAACCACACCTGAACCAAATATAAATTCCTGAGACGAATCCTGGCCATCCCTGAGCCACCCGAGCAATGACAGATCGACACACAACATCGAATAAGTTTTGTGTTTTTAGTTTTTTCACAAACCATTCAAAATGGCTGGCAGGGTTGCCATGTTGCCAGATGAAATCACTCATGTGTGCTCGCAAATAACTGTTAACCGTTATGTTAATTAGCAAAATAAGACACTTCACTCGAACATTGAGTGAAAACTCCGAGTCGGAAGGATTGGATCAAACGAGATCACCTTGTAGTTATTACATCATGGATTGGATTGTTCGTATAAAAATTTTGCTCGCACTCAACAAACGAACAGTTTTTTCATTTTCCTTTGCTCGGCTTACTTTGGGAAGGTTTGTCTTTGAATGACGATTCAAAAAGTCTTTTCTATGTGTATGTGCTGTCAAGTGTGTTCTATTTGTCATTTGATTTCGAGAATTTTCCTTGTGCGCAGCTGCAGCTATCAACTATCCAAAATGGGACGCGAATGTAACAAAAAAGTTCAAAAATTGTTTAATTTTAATTCCATAGAAAAGAAATCAGTGTGCAATGTGTGTGGAGTGAAATTATCAGGCTTTCATTCAACAAATTTGAAACGCCACTTAACAACAAAACATGTCAAATTTGCGAAGAAAAAAAAATTACATATCAAACGAGTGAAGAAACTATTGCAAATTCGCTTATAAAAATTGCGATAACTGAGGGAAAACCATTTTTATTCTTGGACAGTGAGGGTTTTAAAGAAATTGTTGATCCAATTTATAATGCCCTTGGTATGAACCCAATCACATCGAGGAACATTATGAGTTTCGTGTCCCAAAGAGAAAAGACTATCAAAGACGGCATAAGGGCTTTAGTCAAGGGAAAGCTAATAGAGCTAAAAATCGAAGTGCCAACAAGATTGGAAAATGCTATTCTCGGTGTGAATCTAAAAATGATTCAAGCAAATATAAACAAGGCGGAGGTCGTTGTAAAGACGTTGGGCATGATCCAGCTGACCAGTTCACACACTGGATTATATATAAAAGAAAAAATTTTGTATATTCTGGACGATTATGGCATAAATCTTGGACAAATCTACAGGTATGAATTTAATGTAAGTTTATATTAAATGTGGTTTTTATTAAATAGAAAACAATTTACACACAGCGTTACCTTTGACAATGGGAGAAACATGGTCAAAGCCGTACAAATACTAAATGACGGAACAGAGGAGTCCCTTTTCAAAGATGACACAGAAGGGGAAAATTTGATGGTGCAGCTTGATGACCTGGATTTGGCGAATATTAATCTTGTACGGTGTGCTGCGCATACTCTTCAGCTTTGCGTCTATGATGTCAATAAGCTGAACGAGATTACTGTAAAGATTAGAATCTCCCGCAAATTATGCAAAACATTGCGCACTGAAACTTATTGGCAAGTATTTCTTAAAAATAAATATAATTTTTTATATACAATATTAAAATAAAAATGTAACCTGCGCAGACGTATCCTAATCGAGCACAACAAAAATGTATCATCGCTCGACATTGTCACTAGGTGGAATTCAACGTACTTAATGGTGAAAAATCTACTTGAGGTAAAAGAGTTTCTGCACACTCAGTCCATCATCATACCGACGTAGAATGGGACTGGATGGAGACGTATGTCGATGCGTTCAAAGACGCATATGATTCTACTTTAAAGCTGCAAGAAACAAATTTAGTTTATACTGAATTTTTCATTATATGGATGGAACTAAAATTACGGTGCGATAACAGCCAAAACTTAATTTAAAAAAAATTATTCGCCCAAATTAAACTTCGAGAAAGTAAGTTGCTCGAAAATGAAGCATTACTATCTGCTATATATATGGATCAGCGAGTGAATTACATCTTAACAGATCATCAAAAATTTTTGGCAAAGCAAAATTTGAAAAAAATAGCTTTCCGCCTGTTTGAGCTGAAACATGTAAGACAGAGTATGATTGAAGTTTTGGTCCTGCTTTCAGATGTTGTAGCTGCTTTTAGATACATGTTCATAGTTTTAATTAAGTAGAATTATCCTCGACAAACAGTAACACCTTTTTAAAGTTATAATTATATACAATTAATTACAACATAATTTTTCTTTACTGTTAAAGTTTGACTCCGCCGGTTCGGTTGCATCGCAGACAATTGATTAAGTTAAACTTCATATGGACTCCTCCTTCTCATCACCACCAGAAGAAAATTCGCTTTTCTCTGCAGTATTGGATGGCGTGCAAACTCTTACAGACGCAAAAGTGGAGCCCGTTTCTGACAAACTCCTTAAAATATATGCTGATGTGGAAAGCTTCGACACAATGTATTGTCGTTTGCCATTAAATGAAGACATATTAAGTTTTTTAAAAAATGTTAAGCTAAAATCGCCTCACTTGACTGCGCTGGCACAAGTTGTATTAGCCATACCGGCTACTCAAGTCTCCGTCGAAAGAGCATTCTCAGCTTTAAATTACACAGGCCGACAAAATCAGCTCGACCCTCTGACCCAGAAACCAGTATAAACTTTTCCGAAGGTTTTCGGTGCGCTGAATCCGAATCCGAGGTCGAAATTTTCGAATTGGCTCTGGTTTCCGAGATATCCTAACCTAAAAGTTCAAAAACAGCGTTTTTTGCCTATATTTGAGGTTATGTAGCATCGAATTTGTTCTTTTAATGAAAATACTAAAAAAGCCATCTTAAAGTATAATCTTTGCCCTTTCAAATGCTGTTAAGTTTGATTAAATATCTCTTGTTTTCGCTGAGATATCGTACTTGAAATTTCCATGTTAATGAATTTACCTACAAAAAAACATTATGGATAGGCCCTATGAAGCAAACATATTTCTTTGCACATAAAACAGCTTAAATCTCTTGTTCGGGGGTTTTTGGGGTCGATGATCACGAATCCGGACTCAAATTTTTAAAATTCAAGATGGCGGATCCAATATGGCGGACCAAATTCGTAAAAAGTTACTGGATCAAGCTGAAACTGTGTATATGGGGGTCTTCGGGGTCGCTGTTTACCAAACTGAGATAAAATTCTGAAATTTGATGATGAAATTTGATGTTAGATGTTAGATGTAAGTAAATAATTCAATATGGCGACCGTATAACGACCACAAAGAATACTCTATATCAATTTCAAAGTACGATATCTCAGCGAAAAAAAGAGATATTTAATCAAACCCAACAGCATTTGAAAGGGCAAAGATTATACTTTAAGATGGCTTTTTTAGTATTTTCATTAAAAGAACAAATTCGATGCTACATAACCTCAAATATAGGCAAAAAACGCTGTTTTTGAACTTTTAGGTTAGGATATCTCGGAAACCAGAGCCAATTCGAAAATTTCGACCTCGGATTCGGATTCAGCGCACCGAAAACCTTCGGAAAAGTATATACTGGTTTCTGGGTCAAAATTTTGTCGGCCTGTGTTATATTTTAAGCGAACGACGGAGTTTAATAAGTTCTGAAAACTTAAACTCTTTTTTAATGGTAAAATTAAATTCAAAATAAAAAAATTAAAACAAAAACTACTCATTTTTTATTCAAAAAAATAAGTTATTCAAAAGACCTTGTGCATTCATTTTTTCGGTCAATCCCTCTTTAAATAAGATTTGTGTGCGAAAGTGTCTTGAGTTTCTCGTCGAGCGCTGTCACACGAACAGCTCAACGAACAATATTCAACATTTCGAATATATCGATGTGGTAGGCATAGATTGACGTCAAGTTTAGTGTTTCCAAATACCAAAAAAAATATTTTTGTGGAAGTGCTATGGCACCTCGGAAATATTTTTCAGGGTTTATGCAGCCGAAGTGGTTTCTGTAAATATTTACTTCAAACAATATTTTATGGTTAAAGCCTGGTACTGACGTAGGTTAGGTTAGGTTAACTTGAGCCTGAGGTGGCTCTTTGTGATGCCGCGTAGGCTTAGATCCCCCGTCCAGTGCAGGTTCTCATGGGCCGATAACGAATCCTTACGTGAGAGAGGCCCAGCCCGATCCTTGGATGAATCGGGTTAACTGCCTCGGTGATGTCTCGCTTAGCTCTGCGAGATCCACAAGAGTGGGGAAGCCCAGATACTGCAGTCTACGTCTGCTTAGGGCCGGACAGTGGCAGAGGAGGTGATGAGCGGTCTCCTCCTCCTCCTCATCCCTACAGCTTCTACAGAAGTCGTTATGGTGCACTGACAGCCTGGACGCATGTGTTCCAAGTAGCCAGTGACCAGTAAGAGCCCTGACGGCAAGGGCGCAGCTTTCCCTGCTTAATGAAAATAGCTCCAATGAGCGTTTCGCTGATCGGCGTGGCCAGATCATTCTAGCGTGGCGGCAGGTGATTAGGTTTTCCCATTTCCTGTCCGCGAGGAGGTGGAAGTACTCCTTACAGAGAAGTCTGCGAGTGGCCAAGGGCATGTCAACTGACTCCCTCTCCGGGAGAAGAGGAGAGGTTGTACCCTGCCGGGCCAGCTCATCGGCAGCGCAGTTGCCCTCGATGTCCCTATGTCCTGGGACCCATATGAGGTGGAGGTCGTACTGCTCCGCCATCTCGTGAAGAGATCTGCGGCAGGCGTTAATGGTCTTCGAGTTTGAAGAGATGGCTTCAAGTGACTTCAGGGCGGCCTGACTGTCAGAGAATATACATATGGGAGCTCTGACCCTGGTGGGGGGAGCCGATCGATAGCTTCTTTGATGGCGTAAACCTCCGCCTGAAAGACGCTGCAGTGGTCGGGTAGCCTAAAAGAGACGCTAACTCCCAGGTGCTCGGAGTATATACCTCCTCCCACCCGGCCGTCCAATTTTGAGCCATCCGTGTAGATATGAAGGGACCGTTGAGGTCCAGGAGGTCCAAGGTTCCATTCCTGTCGGGGATGTAAACCTGGAAGGGTGTGGTAGGGTGTTCAGCGGGGACACAGTAGTCTGTGTTTCCCTCAGTAAGGTGTGGGGCAGTGTCGAGATTCGTGTGCCCGAAACTCGAACGCCTCCACAGACCCGCGCCCTTCAGCCTCAGTGCCGATAGTGACGCGGTCATCTCTCCCATTATTTCTATTGGGAGGATATCCAGGAGAACGTCCAGAGCGTCTCCCGGGGTCGTGCGCAGGCCGCCTGTCATGCAGATCTCGGCCGTGCGTTGGATTTTTCTAAACGTGCCCAGGCAGGTGGACCGCTTTAGAGCTGGCCACCAAATAGCCACCCCGTAGAGGAGTATTGGGCGAATAATAGCCGTGTACAGCCAACGGACAATTTTTGGGGTCATACCCCATTTTAACCCGATAGCCTTGAGGCAGGTGTATAGCGCGATTGTAGCCTTTTTGGCCCTTTCATCCGTGTTAAGGGACCAATTGAGCTTCCTATCCAGGATAAGACCTAGATACTTGGCCTCATTTTTGAGGATGAGGGGTACCCCGCAGAGTTTAGGGAGTATCATTTTGGGGATTTTGTATTTCCTGGTAAAGAGGACTAGTTCAGTCTTCGCTGGGTTTACTCCCAGACCAGACTTTGCAGTCCAGTCCGTCAGAAACCGAAGGCTTTCGCTCATCCTGTCACAGAGTGTCTGCGGGAATTTTCCCGTGAACGCCAAGGCGACATCATCCGCGTAGGCCACGACACGACAGCCGCCCTCTTCTATGCCCTGGAGCAGTTCATTGACCGCCACATTCCATAGGAGAGGGGAGAGGACTCCGCCCTGAGGTGTGCCTCTGTTAACTTGTCTGGAGATGGTTGACCCCCCCCAGTGTTGCCTCCACCGTTCTGCTGCGCAAGATCCGGTCAATGAGACCCACCGAGTGTTGATCAATCTCCAGCTTGGTCAGTGCTGATGTGATTGAACCTGGAAGAATGTTGTTGAAAGCGCCCTCTATATCCAAGAAGGCGACGAGGGTGAACTCCTTTTCGTGGAGCGATTTTTCTATGATGGTGGTAAGCGAATGGAGTGCTGTCTCTGTCGACCTGCCCCTCCCGTACGCGTGCTGAGATCCTGATAAGGATGATTGGGGAATATTAGTCCTAAGATGCAGACTGATGAGTCTCTCCAGCGTCTTGAGTAGAAACGAGGAGAGTCTTATCGGCCTATAATCCTTAGGCGTGCAATGCGATGGCTTGCCTGCCTTGGGGATGAAAACAACTTTTGAGCGGAGCCATCCGTTCGGAATGACCCCTGTATCGAGGATGATCGAGAAGATCAGACGAAGCCAGGGAGTGGATAGCTCGGCTGCGTAGCTGAGCTGTGCAGGTATGATGCCGTCCACCCCAGGGGATTTATATGGGCTGAAGCTGTTAGTTGCCCATTTAATGTTCCTATCAGTAAGGAGGTATGCCATTTCGGACGGACCCCGCCGTGTCGGGGGGTTGGGCTGCTCTGGGAAGAGCTAGCGGGGAAGTGAGCATCCAGGAGAACCCCGAGGGTTTCTTCACTGGATGTCGTCCAGCTGTCGTCAGGACACTTGACGAAGCCCGGGTTAGAGGGCGTCGACGAGAGGACCTTCCTCAGCCTAGACGCCTCAGAGTAGTCCTGGATTCCTGAGCAAAAGTCGGACCAGGCCCTTCTTTTGGCCTTTCTTAATTCCCTGTTGTACAGGGACAAGTTCGATTTATAGAGACACCAAGATGCGTCCGTGTTGGCGCTCTTGGCTGTATTAAAGGACTGCCTCGTGGTTTTCTTGAGGCAACTTAATTCCTTACACCACCATGGTGGCTTCTTCCCGGTCTTCCCCCCATTCTTGCTACGGGGGCATGACCTATCTAGAGCCGTGCTACAAGCATCGGTGAAAGTTTCAACGAGACGCTCCAGCCCCTCTGGACAGAAGTCCGAGCGGGTTGGGGCTGGAGGGGGCTTTAGGATCCTACTCAGCTGGGATCTGTATTTCCCCCAGTTAGTCCTCCGGGGGTTTCGGAAAGTGACTGGGTTGAACCTATCGAAACCTAGCGTGAATTGGATATATCTATGGTCAGAGAATGAGTGCTTCTCCAGCACTCTCCAAGACTTAAGGGAGTCCTTCAGGGACTCAGAGAGAACGGTGATATCAAGTACCTCCCTTCGATTTTTGATAATAAAGGTGGGTTCGTTACCAAAATTACCCACCAGTAGATTCGATGAAAGGATAAAATCAAAAAGAGACTCACCCCTATCGTTGGTGTCAGTGCTGCCCCACTGATGGTGATGGGCATTTGCGTCGCACCCGATGATGAGGTCCAGGCCCAGCTTTTTGCTGTCCTCGGTGACTCTTCTCAGGGTTGGGGGGATGGGGTCCTGGTCGTGCCCCAGGTATGCGGAGCATATCCGGAGGGATCCATTTGGTCCCTCTAGACATGCTGTTACTGTGTCTTCATTGCTGAAATTTGGAAGCATGAAAAGAGTTAAATCTTTCCTGGCGAGTATGCAGGCTCGCGTTTTACCTGTTGTTGGGGCTGCGTACAGCCTATAGTCGGCTGCCCTCAGCCCTAGGATTCTGTCGCCACAGACCCAGGGCTCCTGGATGAGGACAGCGTCGATACCACCTTCCGCCAGGTGGACAAGTAGGGCAGCGGAAGCTGCTTTACTGTGGTGAAGGTTTATTTGCAGGAACGTCAGAGACATTCTGCGTCTTTACCTCCACCACAGTGATGTCGGCGTCCGAGGTCGGCTCGTCCAGACCGTCCTCCTCCTCGGACATCCCGACGTCGCGCAAGCCCCTCGCGAGCTCGCTCTCCTCAGAGACGTACCCCTCCAGGATGTCCTCCTCGTCGGACAATCCTTCGGGCGCCTCCTCGATGCGAGGTCCCTCTACGTCAGAGTTCTCCTCCTTCAGGCCCGCCTTTGCGTCTGCCTTGTATAAACGGACGGCTACGCTCTCGAAGCCGTACCTGAGCGCCCCCCCGTTTTTCTTCAGCGCCTCGACTGTCCCCTCATTGAGAGTCAGGACAACCTGGCGCCTCGGACCAACGGCCTCCTCAACCTTGGCAACTCGCGAATCAGAGGAGGGGAGGTCAGGGTTGCTCAGCTGCAGAAGCTTGAGAATTTTCTCAGGCTCTGCCGGCTTGTACGTGAGCCACGCCCTGGCCCTTGGCTTGCTGGGGATCTTGTCCCAGTCTAGCGCCACGAGCTTCGCGCCTGGGAATATTTCTCCCAATCCCGCGATCGCTCTCTTGTAGAAGGTGACCGACGCTGCGTCTTCGCACGCGATCACCTTCACTCCTCCTTCGTGCCAACCGGCATCCTCACAGCGGGGCAGTGCCCCACCTGACGCCAACAGTTCCTCCACGAACCTGTTGTGCAGCTCACCAACGATCCAGCGCCATCGGTCCCTCGGGATCTGTCCGTCACTGGAGCCCTCGCCCTGGTACTGACGTAAGATACATTTTTTTTTTAAATGCTCCTAGCAAAATTGCTATATATTTTGCTCGGGAACCGGCCATCAGCCAATGGGCGGACAGGGGGAACAACGGGTAAGAAATCACCTGCCATTACTGTCTGCACCATTGGAAGTGCGACTATACTCTCCCCGTGAGGGCGGCTGGAAGCAGGTCCCAGTACGGTCATGTCTCTGCTGAGGATGCTGACGAATGGTAGTCGGGCGGGGAGAAGAAAACTCCTGCCCAAAAAATTACCCCAATCCAAGGTGGAACAGCATATGCCGAGGGATGCGTGTCCGGGGGGTGCTTGGACATTAGTATGCGGAGTCTGGTGGACCGGCCGACCCATCAGTTTTAACTAGGGTTACCACGGTATGCGAGCTCTACAGTGACGGACCAT
Source organism: Drosophila bocqueti (assembly GCA_018151655.1). Taxonomy (NCBI): domain Eukaryota; kingdom Metazoa; phylum Arthropoda; class Insecta; order Diptera; family Drosophilidae; genus Drosophila; species Drosophila bocqueti. The sequence goes on from JAECXF010000048.1 coordinate 735,844, forward strand.
CCCCATCCCAGGATACTCGTGGGAACAAAATATGAACAAATCCAATTATAACAACAACAAAAACGTAGGTGACCGTCAAACCTCAAAGGCGGCAGGGGAAACCCCCCTCACTAACAATAACTCGAAGACGCTAAGCGGTCGAGTGCTGAAAGAGGAAGAGGAGAGCTCCTCGGAGCGCCTTTATCCGGGGGCCGGTGTCACTGGGAAGGGCGAGCCAATGGGCCCACCGAGCGGCGTGATCGGGGGCAAGTCCCTCGACGTGACCGTAGGGGGCTCCAGAGGCAAACCTAACCCAGGAGGCACGGCCCAGCAGCAGCAGTTTAGGAAGAAGAAGACGCTGTACAATGAGCGGAGGAGAGCGGCCTTCATTCTTACACGTGCAAACCCAGCCAAGGAGGCGGACCCGGAACTAGCGGGTCTTATTAAATGGGCGAAAGGCGTACTGCCGGATTTCCAGCCTGTCAAGGCGGGAAAGGCGTACTGCCGGATTTCCAGCCTGTCAAGGCGGGAAAGGCGGTTGCCCCCAACGCCCAGCAAGCCAACGCAGTCGCGGGCAGGAGCACCACCAAATGCCAGCGGTCCACGGAGGTTCAACCCGAGGGACCAGTGGCGGTGGATCGTTGTTGAGCTGCACAACAGGTTCGTGGAGGAGCTGTTGGCGTCGGGGGGGGCACTGCCACGTTGTGAGGATGCCGGCTGGCATCAAGGAGGCGTGAATGTGATCGCGTGTGAAGTCGAGGCGTCGGTCACCTTCTACAAGAGAGCGATCGCGGGATTGGGAGAAGTATTCGCGAAGTTCGCGGCTGGCGACTGGGACAAGATCCCCAGCAAGCCAAGAGCCAGGGCGTGGCTTACGCACAAGCCGGCAGAGCCTGAGAAAATTTTTAAGCTTCTGCAGCTGAGCAACCCTGACCTCCCCTCTTCTGATTCGCGAGTTGCCAAGGTTGAGGAGGCCGTTGGTTCGAGGCGCCAGGTTGTCCCGACTCTCAATGAGGGGACAGTCGAGGCGCTGAAGAAAAACGGGGGGTACGGCTTCGAGTGCGTCCCCCCATCCCCCCAACCCTGAAGTATGCAACCGAGGACAGTAGAAGACTGGAATTGGGTCTCATCATCGGGTGCGACGCGAATGCCCACCACCATCAGTGGGGTAGCCCCAACACCAATGACAGGGGTGAGTCTCTTTTTTGATTTTATCCTTGCATCCACCTTGCTGGTGGGAAATTCAGGTAATGTTGATGTAAAAGTTAAAGTAGAGTCGGCAATCCGGCAGGGAACGTTGCAGCAGCTTACTTCTTCTTGGACACACCCACGGTGCGACCACGGCGACCGGAGGTCTTGGTGTGCTGGCCACGGACACGCAGGCCCCAGTAGTGACGCAGACCGCGGTGGAAGCGGATCTTCTTCAGTCGCTCAAGATCGTCACGCAGCTTCGAGTCCAAGTTGGAGGAGGTCAGCTGCCAGTACTTGCCGTCGATGATGTCCTTCTGCCTGTTGAGAAACCATTTGGGCACCTTGTACTGCAGGGGGTTCGAGAAGATGGTCACCACCTTGTCGACCTCTTCCTCGGTGCACTCACCGGCGCGCTTGGTCAGATCGACATCGGCCTTCTTCAGCACAATGTTGGAGTAGCGACGACCCACACCCTTGATGGCGGTCATGGCGATGCCGACCTTGCGCTTGCCATATATTGTTCGTATTCATGATACGCAGGATGTGCTGGGACTTCTCTGGGATGACGAGCGACATTTTGCCGTTTGTATGAGACAAAAACACAAAAAGGAGTATTATAATAAAAACCCATAGGGAGGTATTGGATATCACCCTTCTCTCTGAATCCCTTAGGGATAACCTAAAGTCATGGAGGGTGCTGGAGAAGCACTCTTTCTGTTATCATAGATACATTCTGTTCACGCTAGGTTCCGATAGATTCGACCCAGTCACCCTTTGGAACCCCCGAAGAGCCGACTGGGAGAAATACAGGTCCCAGCTGAATAGGATCCACAAACCCCCTCCAGCCCCAACCCATTCGGACTACTGTCCTGAGGGGCGCCTCGTAAAGACTTTTACCGATGCTTGTAGCAAGGTTCTGGATAGGTCCTGCCCCCAAAGTAGGAAGGGGGGGGGGACACTGGGAAAAAGCCACCGTGGTGGTGCAAAGAACTAGGCTGCCTCAAGAAGACCGCGAGGCAGAAAGGCCAAAAGAAGGTGTTCCGACTTCTGCTCGGGAATCCAGGACCACTCAGAGGCCTCTAGGCTGCGGAAGGTCCTCTCGACGACGCCCTCCAACCCGGGATTCGTCAAGCGTCCTGACGACAGCTGGACGACTTCCAGCGAGGAAACTCTCGAAGTTGTCCTGGATGCCCACTTCCCCGCTAGCTCGTCTCAGAGTAGCCCGCTTTACCCCCGACATGGCGGGGTCTGTCTGAAATGGCATACCTTCTCAGTGATAGGAATATTAAATGGGCAATCAACAGTTTAAGCCCACACAAATCCCCAGGGGTGGAAGGCATCATACCTGCACAGCTTAGCTACGCAGCTGAGCGCTCCATGTCCTGGCTTCGCTTGATCTTCTCGATCATTCTAGACACAGGGGTAATTCCAAGTGGATGGCTCCGCTCAAAAGTTGTCTTCATCCCTAAGGCATGCAAGCCATCGCATTGCACGCCTAAGGATTACAGGCCGATAAGCCTCTCCTCGTTTCTACTCAAAACGCTCAGAACCAACATTCCCCACTCATCCTTATCAGGAATTCAACATGCTTATAGGAGGGGCAGATCGACAGAGACAGCACTCCACTCGCTTACCACAATTATAGAAAAATTGCTCCACGAAAACGAGTTCACACTCGTCGCCTTCTTGGATATAGAGGGCGCTTTCAACAACATCCTTCCAGTTTCAATCACGACGGCATTGACTAAGCTGGGGATTGATCAACACTCGTTGGATCTCATTGACCGGATCTTGCGCAGCAGAACGGTGGAGGCAACACTGGGGGGGTGAACCATCTCCAGACAAGTCAACAGAGGCACACCTCAGGGCGGAGTCCTCTCCTCTCTCCTATGGTTTGTGGCGGTCAACGAACTGCTCCAGGGAATTGAAGAGGGCGGCTGTCGTGTTGTGGCCTACGCGAATGATGTCGCCTTGGCGTTCGCGGGAAAATTCCCTCAAACACTCTGTGACAGGATGAGCGAAAGCCTTCGGTTTCTGACGGACTGGACTGCAAGGTCTGGTCTGGGAGTAAACCCAGCGAAGACTGAACTAGTCCTTTTTACGAGAAAATACCAAATCTCCACAATTATACCCCCTTAACTCTGCGGGGTACCTCTCCCCCTTAAAAATCAGGCCAAGTATGTAGGTCTTATCCTGGACAGGAAGCTCGACTGGTCTTTTAACATGGATGAAAGGGCCGAAAAGGCTACAATCGCGCTATATACCTGCCGCAAGGCTATCGGGCTAAAATGGGGTATGACCCCAAATATTTTCCGTTGACTGTATACGGATATTATTCGCCCAATACTCCTCTACGGGGTGGCCATTTGGTGGCCAGCTCTAAAGCGGTCCACATGCCTGGGCAAGTTTAGGAAAATCCAACGCTTGGCTGAGATCTGCATGACAGGCGGCCTGCGAACGACCCCGGGAGACGCTTTGGACGTTCTCCTGGATATCCTCCCAATAGAAATAATGGGAAAAATGACCGCGTCATTCTCGACACTAAGGCTGAAGGGCGCGGGTCTGTGGAGGGTTTCGAGTTTCGGGCACACGAATCTCGGCTCTGCCCCACACCTTACTGAGGGAAACACAGACTATTGTGTCCCCGCTGAACACCCTACCACACCCTTCCAGGTTTACATCCCCGACAGAAAGGAATGGAACCTTGGACCTCCTGGCCCTCTAGGGTCCTTTCACATTTACACGGATGGCTCAAAATTGGACGGCCGGGTGGGAGGAGGTATATACTCCGAGCACCTGGGAGTAAACGTCTCTTTTAGGCTACTCGTCCACTGCAGCGTCTTTCAGGCGGAGGTTTACGCCATCAAAGAAGCTATCGATCGGCTCCCCCCCACCAGGGTCAGAGCTCCCATATGTATATTCTCTGACAGTCAGGCCGCCCTGAAGTCACTTGAAGCCATCTCTTCAAACTCGAAGACTATTAACGCCTGCCGCAGATCTCTTCACGAGATGGCGGAGCAGTACGACCTCCACCTCATATGGGTCCCAGGACATAGGGACATCGAGGGCAACTGCGCTGCCGATGAGCTGGCCCGGCAGGGTACAACCTCTCCTCTTCTCCCGGAGAGGGAGTCAGTTGACATGCCCTTGGCCACTCGCAGACTTCTCTGTAAGGAGTACTTCCACCTCCTCGCGGACAGGAAATGGGAAAACCTAATCACCTGCCGCCACGCTAGAATGATCTGGCCACGCCGATCAGCGAAACGCTCAGTGGAGCTATTGTCATTAAGCAGGGAAAGCTGCGCCCTTGCCGTCAGGGCTCTTACTGGTCACTGGCTAATTGGAACACATGCGTCCAGGCTGCCGGTGCACCATAACGACTTCTGTAGAAGCTGTAGGGATGAGGAGTCCGTCCTTCACCTCCCATGCCACTGCCCGGTCCTAAGCAGACGAAGACTGCAGTATCTGGGCTCCCCCACCCTTGTGGATCTCGCTGAGCTAAGAGAGACATCACCGAGGCAAATAACCCGATTCATCCGAGGATCGGCTTGATCCTCTCTCACGTAAGGATTCGTTATCGGCCCATGAGAACCTGCATTGGACGGGGGATCTGAGCCTACGCGGCATCACAAGGAGCCTCCTCCGGCTTAAGTGGATGGACCGGCTCTTTTGAGTCGGCCATCACCGCCTTAACCTAACCTAACCTTGCTCGGGAACCAGAGAAAACGCGGATAATGAGGTCACACTGACACGTTTATCCAGATGTGTTTTATAAACAAAATATGTAAACTGATATTAAATATTGCATTCAAATTCCCTTTGTCGGTTCAATCCCATATCAAGGGCTTCGCCTCAACTGCTTTTATGAAGGCAACTCTATCTTTGCAACATGAAAATCGTTCGACTCCAGAAAAAAATGTCCTTCAATTTGCATTCATAATTAGCTTTCGAAAAATATAAATTTATTTATTTCTCTTCGAATTCACAGATGTTCAGTTTCTTGATCTGGCAACGGTTTTACCTTCTTCGCTCCCAACATTTAAGTTAGGTCCTTTGGACCAAGGACTCCCAAGATTCCTGCGCGGGAAGGGCCTTTACCTAGCCATGAGAGCCTTATACGTTCCTCCTTCCTAGGTCAGGTTTCCTAGCTGAGAATGGTACCGGCAATTGGAATCGTTATAATAATATTTTAGTTAAATAATTTTAATCTTATTGGTATGGTTCTAGTCTCTGGTCCAATCTGTTCTGTTTAAGCGTTTTGTATTTCGTCGCCCCTAAGCCTCGGAAGCCGGTGGTATCTAGTTGGTGTCGACGTCGGCGTGAGCGCCCGTCGAGCGTATTGCAAACCTTGCAGTTCTCACCGTCCTCCAATATCGCCGTGATGAGTTGGCACGGGGTGCGAGGAAAGGTGTAGTCGGGCGGTCAGCGCTCCGTTGTTGACAGTCGCCGTGCTGAGTGAGCCTGCACGGGGTGTGGGGGGAAAGCTGGAGCTAAGCGGTTAGTGCTCCACTGTTCCACTCTTCCCCCTTTGAAAATCTGCGTCTCGCACATGTGACTCTTCGCAGTTCGACGACGTCCCGGTGCGATGGTGGAGGTTATTTTTCTTCATACGATGTATAGTAGAAAGGCGACAACAAGGGTCATTACTGCTTCTGTTAGAATTGAAAATAAGAATTTATTAGATATTGTTGATAGTGTAGCATGTTCACATAGCGAATGCACACTGTAATCAGTGTTATGCATAAATACAAATATATTAATGCATTTATTTTATAAGTCAAAGACCCTAAGTCTGCATTCCTTACATGCGCGACCACTCTGTCACTACGTGAACATAATACCTCCTCCTTACCTTAGCGACCCTTTGCCGTCACTTACTTACTTATATGCATATATAGTTACATAAGTACTGACCGCTCTACTGCCGGCTTCGCTGTCGGCGCAGCAGCGACTTATTTGGTAAGAACAAAATATGTAACCGATTTAATATTCAATTAATAAAGAACGTTCGGAGCGACTTGTGTTGCTCCGGGCTCAATCACCGATAATTATTAAACCAATTACACAGGCCGACAAAATTTTGACCCAGAAACCAGTATATACTTTTCCGAAGGTTTTCGGTGCGCTGAATCCGAATCCGAGGTCGAAATTTTCGAATTGGCTCTGGTTTCCGAGATATCCTAACCTAAAAGTTCAAAAACAGCGTTTTTTGCCTATATTTGAGGTTATGTAGCATCGAATTTGTTCTTTTAATGAAAATACTAAAAAAGCCATCTTAAAGTATAATCTTTGCCCTTTCAAATGCTGTTGGGTTTGATTAAATATCTCTTTTTTTCGCTGAGATATCGTACTTTGAAATTGATATAGAGTATTCTTTGTGGTCGTTATACGGTCGCCATATTGAATTATTTACTTACATCTAACATCTAACATCAAATTTCATCATCAAATTTCAGAATTTTATCTCAGTTTGGTAAACAGCGACCCCGAAGACCCCCATATACACAGTTTCAGCTTGATCCAGTAACTTTTTACGAATTTGGTCCGCCATATTGGATCCGCCATCTTGAATTTTAAAAATTTGAGTCCGGATTCGTGATCATCGACCCCAAAAACCCCCGAACAAGAGATTTAAGCTGTTTTATGTGCAAAGAAATATGTTTGCTTCATAGGGCCTATCCATAATGTTTTTTTGTAGGTAAATTCATTAACATGGAAATTTCAAGTACGATATCTCAGCGAAAACAAGAGATATTTAATCAAACTTAACAGCATTTGAAAGGGCAAAGATTATACTTTAAGATGGCTTTTTTAGTATTTTCATTAAAAGAACAAATTCGATGCTACATAACCTCAAATATAGGCAAAAAACGCTGTTTTTGAACTTTTAGGTTAGGATATCTCGGAAACCAGAGCCAATTCGAAAATTTCGACCTCGGATTCGGATTCAGCGCACCGAAAACCTTCGGAAAAGTTTATACTGGTTTCTGGGTCAGAGGGTCGAGCTGATTTTGTCGGCCTGTGTTATCTTTAGTTATGTATATGGCGACGGAAGGCTAAATGTTTTATATGGCGACCGTGACTCCAAACTCCTGAACCTGCAAACACAAAGTTATATTTATGTGAAAATGATTATGTTTTTTTTTTTTTTTATGCTTTGCTTTTATTTATTGAATCTTCTCATTTACAAGACTAACAATAAGTGTATCAAATCTTATACTATAACCTAACTAGGAGTCATGTAGACTGAGACAGTGGCCCTGACAAGTTATGGCTGGGTTGGAAGGTCTGTACGTTGCAGGCGGGTTCGGCTGGAGACCCGAGTCAAGACCCTTGCTAGAGGATTTGGGTGGAAAGAGAGTTTTTCATTGTAGGACGCTTTTTGCTTGTCTATTTCATCTTTTACTGCGAGAATGCAGAGGTCCCTGTGGATGTTTTGGTTACGAATATACCATGGTGCCCCAGTGATAGTTCACAGGATCTTTGATTGGGCTCGCTGTATGATGTCGATGTTGGTTCTGCTCGCGTTCCCCCACAGCTGGGAGCCATACGTCCAGATTGGCTTAAGAGTGGAGTTGTAGAGCAGGACCTTGTAGTCCAGACACAAGGGCGATCGTGAGTTTATAATCCAGTGGAGGCTGCTGGCTTTCGGTTTTAGGTGCAGTTTCTTACATTCGATATGTCTACGCCATGTTAGACGTCTGTCGAGGTGGATGCCGAGATACGTTACTTCATTAACTTGGGGGATCTGCGTGCTATTCATGCAGAGCGGAGGGCAAGTTTGTCTGTTAAGGGTAAACGTTATGTGTTTACACTTTTGTTCGTTTATTTTAATACGCCAGTTAGATAGCCACTTCTCGACTACCACGAGGTGGTTGGCCAGTTGGGTTGTTGCACGGACTGGGCATCTGGAGCGGCTAAGGATCGCAGTGTCGTCGGCGAAGGTGGATGTTGTTAGTCGGTCACTCGTGGGAATATCTGCTGTGTAAAGGACGAATAAAGTTGGCCCAAGTGCGCTACCTTGTGGGACCCCAGCTTCGATAGTGTAGCTGTCAGAAATTTTTGTGTTACATTTTTCTGCGAATGCTCTATTGTAGAGGTAGGATTCAAGGAGTTTATGAGTGTACCCGGGCAAGTGTGTTTTAATTTTATGCATGAGACCTTTGAGCCAGATGCGGTCGAATGCTTGAGATACATCGAGGAATATCGCGCTGCAATATTCCCTATGTTCGAAGGCTGTGCGAATTTCTGATGTTATTCTGTTTACTTGCTCTATAGTTCCGTGTTTTTCTCTGAAGCCAAATTGATGGGCTGGGATAATGTTGTGGGCTCCCATATATGGTATTATGCGCGTTAGAAGGCATTTTTCGAATAATTTGGACAGGCATGATAATAAACTTATTGGTCTGTAAGATGACGGAATCGTGTGATCTTTTCCGGGCTTCGGTATCATTATAATAATTGAGTTTTTCCATTTCCTTGGATAGTAGCTGAGACTTATGATTCCATTGAAGAGTTTACAGATGACCTCAATAGCACAGTTCGGAAGTTCCATTATCATTTTTGTAGTTATTAGGTCACCGCCTGGAGCCTTTTTATGGTTTTAGCTCCCTGATGACTTTTGTGATCTCGTTCGGCTGAAATGTATTTGGCGTGGATTCAGTTTCGAGGTGGATTTGCGGAGGAACATAATCATTAGCTGCGGGGTTCGGCTGGAAGACGCCTCTGAGATGTAATGCAATCTTTGTCGCTGCGGGCCCAGCACCCCGAAGAATTCCTTATAGGGGTGACGGTTTGAATTGGAGAGCTTAGATTTGGGTGAGCCCTCCACAAGGGATGCTTTGTACTAGTTGGCGAGAGTTTTCCAATATATTTAAGTTGTTCATTTTCAGCTTCTTGCTTCAGGGCCCGGTTTAGATTGCGGATGGCTTCAGTAAGACGTTGCTTTGAGCATGGCGATCTGCTGGTTTGCCACGCTCGTCGCAGACGCCTCTTTTCCTGAACCAGCTTTTCGATTTGCCGGTTGGTTTTGAACTTCTTAAATTCCCCATCTTTCCGTTTAGGGGTTGAGATCCTGGCTGCTGTGACGAGTACCTCTTCCAGGGCGGCGGTGGAGCAGTCGATGTCCGCTTCGATATTTAGTTGAGGAGTTAGCTCAATGTGGGAACTCACATACTTTCTGTATTTCATTCAGTTAGTGTTGTGCGACGTCAGCCTGTAGGGGTGGACCGTAATTTCTGGGCTTTGAAGAAGGCTTATCAACAAAGGCGAGTGGTCAGATGAGAGATCCGGTAGTGCTATGGCGCTTATTAGATTGCGTGGGATGTTTTTTGTCACCGCGAAATCAATTAGATCTGGGATCTTTTTTGGGTCTGCAGGCCAATATGTGGGGCTACCAGGAGAAACGTAGTCCAGTTTATTGCTCACCTTTATAAGTGCATTATACAGTTGCCTTCCCTTGGGAGTCACGAGGCGTGATCCCCAGTGCGTGTGTTTGGCGTTGTAGTCTCCTGCGGCTATGAAGCGATCCCCCAGAGTGTTGTAGAAATGCCGTTGGCATTCCACATGGATATACGTAGGTTAGTCATTTATTATTTGGACTGTTGTGCTACAAGCAACTGAATTACCATGTTCTGGTTCTGAACAAGGGTTTGCATGGTTGTTTTCATGAATGACATAAGTTCCATCATACTTTGTTGCATGGTGAACATCATAGATTCCAATTTGCTTGGCGGCTGCCCTGGAACCTGCTGAGCATTTTCTGAGTGAGGCTGGGGTGGATTTTCGATGCCTGTTCTTAGTGCTTCGGCGTAGGAGATTCCCTTGGTTGTATTTAGCTGCCCAAATGATGATCTGGCTGCCTTGGCGAAAAATACGTCTGGCTTACTTTTTGAGTTGTAATACACATTTCGCGTATGTTGTTGGTGCGTAGCTGTCGCTCGTCGCATGCGACTCTTCAGGGCTTTGCTATCTGCTTCGAGCTCGACCTTGAAAAGTGGTTGCGGTTTTTTGTTTCTGTTAACAATATTGCTAACATTTTTGGCACAGAAGCCCTTGGCCTTAAGGGCTTCTTGAATTTCAGAGGGGGTGACGTCAGGTTCTATTCCTTTTAGCACAACTTGCAGTCCCTTGCTGCTTTTTAGTTGATAGGTGTAGAAGTTCTTTTTTGTGTCTTTCAGATACTTAGACACAGCTCGGAAGTGTTCTTCGGACTTCGTTTGAACCTTTGTTTCGTGTATGTTCCCTTTAATAAGCGGAACAACATGAAAATTCTCGTCCCCGACCAGCGCAACAATTTTGTTGACCAGGGCGCTTGAACTTCTTTCCCTTATGTAAATAGGTGGGGGCTTTGGTTTCCTTTGGGTCTCCTGCCCGAACTCTGGTTGGTTGTTGTCCGCCTCTGCTAAGATGGAAAAACGGTTTTCATTGGAGCTCCTCGTTTGGTCGGTGCTTTTGTTGGTTCGGTTGATCTTTGGTTTATTACCAACCGTGTTGAGTGGACTAAGCTTGCGCTTAATCTGGATGTAGCGGTCCATACCGGTCTGTATAGCCGGGACCGCTTGTTGCTTATCGAAGCTAACTGTTTTTGTTGGCACTTTATTTTGTTGTGCATCCGTTAGGACCGAACTCGTAATATTGGTAGTTGGTTTGATTTTTGGTGGTGATTTTGCTGCGACTGCAGAAATTGTAGCACTGCTTATTGTTGGAGCTTCATTCAGCGAAGCCGGCGGTGGTGGGCTTTGGCATTGGTAACTCCATGATGCGGGAGTTGGGGTGAGCAAGAGCTGGCTCTCTTGCTGTCGACGGTCAGTAGAGTCGAGTTGCTCTTTGTCGACTTCTGATTTTGATCTATATCGCGAGTTGAGAAGTAAGAGTAGCAAGCATTTCTTGGGTTAACGGAGCTTCTACGCTCATTCTTTTGATCGCTGCTCATTTTTCGAACTTGTTATGCGTGGCACTTGTTTGTTTAAATTAAATAAGCACTTGTATCTGGTTGGTTATGATTATCTTTTTCTTTGTTTTTTTAATTGTTAGCGTCTTTTCGACTACTCCAGTATAATATTCGTTAAGTTTTCCAATTTTATCCACTATTTTAAATTGTTTTCCCGGAGCTCGCGCGAGACCACGTCCGCTCTATGCGGGAGTAGAACGATGATTATGTGAAAAAACAAATCGTTGGGCAGAGATGATCAAAGAATACGCTTATCAAAGTAAAAGTTTATCTGAGCCAGAATTGAGCGATAGCTAAAAAAAGTTGGAGCAACATCGAGTGAACAAGTTAACAAATATTAAGATAATGAAAAAAGAAAAACTGATCTACTCCAAAGTTCACAAAATCCAGTGCAAGCACTCAAACAGGGTGTAGTGTGTAGTGCTCGCTTGCAAGCAGTTCGCCTTCGTTCACCACATCAGCAGCAAGAACCATCCGCAATGGCATCCTTCATTGGTCAATTCCTCATCATCGCCGCTATCACCATCGAGACCATCCAGCAGTAACCCATTCAAGGCATCCTCATCCCGGCATCACTGGCCGAGAACATCCGTATGTGCAGCAGAAGATAAATAGTCTGTGCGAGGACCAGCACCGGCACCGCATGAGCTCATAGGCCCAAGACAGCAGCAGCCGAGTCAAGCTAACGCAAGGAGGAGCTGCAGCCTAATACATTTTTTTTTGTTGCCCTGCGTGGCACACTCCCCTCGATGCACTGTGCTGCATATTAATTTTAAACGAAATATTGTAACATTTTCTTGCTTTCTTTTTCTGTCCGATGAGAAGTATGGCCCGTAACGCCGTACGAAATAATAGGCAGGATTTTTTGTTAAAACAGAAAACACTGAAATTTAATTAAAATGTATTTTGTTTAAATTAAATATACAATGACATTGAATTAAAAATTTTGTTTAAAATTAAATATACACGATTAAATATACTTTTTCGAATTGATATATGTATATGATATCAAGGTCAATTGGTAAAAATAACAGTAAAAAGCTATTCATAAATGGGTCTTAAGACTTCTTGTACTAGTACTAATTTACCATCGAACCAATAAAGACTCTAACGCACGTCGCGTAATACCCCGAAAGTTTTTCCTCCGTGTTTTTCTTATCGAGTGCATTTCAGAGTAAAGCCATCCCCCTCCGAACATTTGGTGCTTCGAGCCGGATAATTCCATTCCAGTAGCTCCGGTGGCTTTAACACCGCGCAAGATAAGTGAACATTCTATTAATGCTGCCGGTCATTTCCATGACTTTGTCTAAATCCGAGTCCGATTGATCCGACACTACGGCAGCTTTCGATTCCAAGTCCGATTATTATAATCCAATTGTTCAATTAATTTCGGCGAGTTTCTAAATTAAACAAGAAAGGAAGCTAACTTCGGCATGCTGAAGTTTAAATACCCTGGCAGTAAGTAGACGAAGAAGAAGAAAAATGTTCTGACTTTCGGCTTTCTCAGAATGTTGCTAGCAAAAAAATGTTGCCAGGGAAAAAAATGTTGTTAACGAAATATGTTGCGAACAAATTAAATGAATTGATATGGCTTCTATATGATATAGTGGTCCGATTTGAATAAAATTAAAAGCGAAATTCTGGAATAATACAAAATGGCCATGTATCAAATTATATTAAAATATATTGAAAATTGGCATAGTAAAATTTTTTTTTCTCAAAAATTTCCGCTTGTTCCTATGGCAGCTATATGATATAGTCGTCCGATCCGGCCCGTTCCGACATATATAGTAGTGAGAGCATATAGAAGACTATCTGTAAAGTTTCAGTCAGATAGCTTCAAAACTGAGGGACTAGTTTGCGTAGAAACGGACAGACGGACAGACGGACATGGCTTGATCGACTCGGCTGTTGATGCTGATCAAGAATATATATACTTTATAGGGTCGGAAATGTCTCCTTCACTGCGTTGCAAACTTCTGACTAAAATTATAATACCCTGCCAGGGTATAAAAAGTGTGTATTTAAATAAATGCCATAAGCCACAGTGAAACTTCCAATTTCGATTTTCTCTTCGTTCACTGTGTTCCGCTTGCATTTATTTACACTCTCCTATTTACATACAATACAGTCCACTCCTCCAACAAATAAATATAATATATCCAAAAACCACGGCACCGAAACGCCGAATTAATTTTATTGTATTTATTTACTTTTCCATGCTCCATCCTGAGCGGAGCTTCATCCAAATAAACATACATATATTTATTGTCTCTCCTTTGCTCTATCCTGAGCTTAGCTGCATGCAAGCATAGGCAAACATTGCAATTACATACGTAATCGTCGGCAAGTCGACGCTCCGATTTTTGGCAATTTTTTCCGCCTCCGTTTTCTCCGCTATTCTGCATTGGCAACGGCTAATGCACAAACATATTCACACACACGCCTTATCTTCAAAAACAGTACCGCGGAAAATACAGCGGTCAACTGAATAAGTCCGGGCAAACAAAATAATTAAAAAATTTTTTTTTATAAAACTAAGTAAATCAGTTAGAAATTCAAGTGCGCTTCCATATCCGCATTAGTGTAACCGTACATCTACACAAGAAAATTCATAAATTAAATTCCTAATACATTCCGATTGGTTCCTAAATTCCAATTCCAGCTTCGACACGTATAACTAAATCGAAGATCAATTAATCCATAAACAAACAATCCAGTTTGTTTTTAAATATCAAGAATGACTTCTTCCAGTTTAAATAAGTTTATTTTGATCTGTGACCGTCTAAGTCACTTCGATTCCAAAGTCTGCAATCCAGCAGCACCCAGTCCATCCAAATATACGTGTCAAATTCATCTCGACCAAGTCCTAGCGTTATGGGATAAGGTCGAGAAAGAAGCTTGTTCAGAGCAAATTTCAGTTGGCTTAGAAGGCGCGACGGACACCTTGCCTACTTTTAAGGCAAAATACGAGTATGCCTATTTTATTTACGAAAGGTGTGCCGCAAAGCTCATGGAACAGATCGATACGATCGCTTCTAATGCAGCTCAAATCCAATCCGTTCAGCCCTAAAATTCCTTTCCATTTGGCTGTCGCCTTCCTCCGTGCGAAACAGATGTTTTCTCGGGCGATTATATTCGCTCGCCAACTTTCCGAGACCTTTTCACAGCGTTCTATATAGACGATCCCGCGCTGACCCCAGTTGAAAAGTTGTTATATCTAAATGCCAAGACTAGTGGTGAAGCCCATTCCATATTTTCCAATTCGCCACTCACCAACGATGGTTTCCGCTCAGCCTGGAAAAACCTATCTGAGCGTTTCGAAAATAAACGAGCGCTGGTGAACAGCCAACTGAAAAAGTTATTAAACATGCAGTCCGTCGCACAAGAATCTTCTGCAGCCTTGAAGAAGCTGCAAAATACAATCCAGAACTGCCTCACATCCCTAAATTTGCCCGGCCTTCCTACGGATAATTGGGATTGTCTCCTGGTTTATTTGTGTTCTACAAAGCTTCCAAAACTGACGCTCTCACTATGGGAGCAGTCCTTAACAAATAAAACCGAAATTCCTACGTGGTAAGAACTTGATTCATTCCTGACTGAGCGTCATAGAACTCTAGAAACTATAGATTCTATTCAACCTCCTGTTGCGCCTCCATCCGTCAGAAACGACACCTTCCGACGTGTCGCCACGAATACTGAAATCCTTCAGTACGAGGATCGTTCCGATATCCAAAATGTGCGATGTATGTTCCAAAGAGAACCATCCAGTGCGGTCATCAACGCCGTAATTGCACAAGCGCCCACAAGTGCTTCAAGTGTCACGGTCGGCATCACACTTTGTTGCATCCATGCAACTGCTCCTCCAGTGAACCGACTGCTCCTGATACTGCTTCTGATCCGATCCAAAGAATTTCCTCGTTCTCCACACGAGTGACAACTGCTCCAGATTCTTCAAATTACTGGGTTCCATACGACGATGGGAAATGGAGACGTTTCCTATTTTATCCTACCCATGCCGAGTCTGCCAAGGGAACCATCCTCTTCGAAAGTGCCACCGTTTTCTTCGGCTTAGCGCTGAGAAACGGCTCCAAGCAGTCATCAAGAAGAAATACTGCGTCAATTGCATGGCCCACCACCATTCCACTGGATCTTGCCGCAGTGACGACCGATGCCAGTCGTATGGCCAGGATCACCATACACTTCTCTATGTCCACGAGCGCTCAGCGTATCTAACGCTTTCCTGTGCAAAGGCCTCCAATATTCCTACAGCGTATCCTTGGTAGGGGCCTCGAAGGTCTTCTTATATTTTTGCTGCGTATCCTCGCAAGGGAGGTCCCTCTTCCACTGCACTTTCGTGCATAGAGCTCCTAATCCGCTCTCCCCAAGCTAGCTTTAAGACTTCTTGTATTTAGTACTAATTTACGATTCCACAAATAAAGACGCACGTCGCGTAATACCCCGAAAGTTCTTCCGTGTTTTTCTTATCGAGTGCATTTCTGATTAAAGCCATCCCACTCCGAACAATAATTAATAATTTTAATAAAATAAAAGGAGAAAATCTATTTTTAATTATAGAATATGGTACATTTGAAAATTTTTGAAACCAAACCCACAGAATTTGTATGCATTTGTATTAAAATGTTTGATTCATTATACGGCATTTCGCTTTACGGCCAATTTCGGTGGAACCAAACTAGGCCATTAAGCGAGGTATTGGTGTATTGCTTCCACAACACATATTTTATATATTTGCCTAGCGTTTGGCAAATTGCTAGCGAGTTTCAATGCTAATCCTTAAATTTATATTTTTGATTAATTCCCCTGTGTTATTACCGCCTACTTTTCGAATGCTTAACATAGGTCCATAGATTCGCGGGTTGAACCACAAGTTCACGACTGATTCCAGCTGCGGAACTCGCGCCTTGACAGATTTTTGAACGTTCTGCTGTAAAGCTATTTTCTCGAAATCTGTGCATACTATTTTAATGAAATTTTCACCAAACGTTCTCTATTCGATCCCCAATATGCCCATAAACCGTGCATCTTGGCACATCCTATGAAAGCGAAGCTCTATGACCTTTAATTTTTGCTGCCTGTTTTTCTATGGAGGATTTCCATAGGTTTGGCCACTATTGAGCATTTTTCTTAAAAACTGTGCCTACGATTTTAATGAAACTTTCAGGGATAATTCATGTATGATTGTTCTCCAAAACCTGGCTTACAGAACATAGTGGCACATTCTCTGTGGGGGGAGCAATCTTAAAAAAGGTTGAGTCAATTTTTTCAATTAATAATTAAGGAACTTACGTTGTTCAAATCAGCCCAAACTCAATATAATCTATTAGTAAATTTATTTCTTTAAACGTAGTCACTTTATTTTGTTCAATTTAGTTGTTATTTGCAAAATAAATAGAAAAAAAAACCCTTCTCCGTGTTTCTTATCCCACCGTTCCATCTCGACGATAACTCATCGACGCTAATTTGACGGACATTCAATATTTCGACACATTTAAAAAAATTGATTCTAAGGAAAACGTCACTCGTGAAATAAATGAAACAAAAAACATGTGAGTTATTGCAACTAAATTATAATGTTTTATTATTATTATTAAGAAATTAACACGTAATTAAAATTACGTGAAATTTGTATTAGCTATAGCAGCTGAAGGCCTTAAGCTAGTAAATTATAATGTGTATCTGAGTAGTATGTATATACAATCGTAGACAAAAATATTTTGACATAAATAAAAATTCACATTTTGTGTAATTAACTATATTATATTTATCCACATAATTCAACTACCGCATAGAGCGGACTTGGTCTCGCATGAGCTCCGGTAAAAAATTAAAAAAAAGTGGATGAAATAGAGAAAACTTAAAAAATATTATAGTGGAGTAGTCCAAACAGTGCGAAAAGACGCTAATTAATCAAAAACAAAGAAAAATATAAAATATAATATAGTTTTATGATTAATGCAAGTGCTTATTTAATTTAAACTAATAAGTGCCACGCATAATAAGCTCGAAAAATGAGCAGCGATCAAAATAATGAGCGTAGAAGCTCCGTAAACCCAAGAAACGCCTGTTACTTTTATTTCTCAACTTGCAATATCGACGAAGAAAAGAAGTCGACAAAGAGCAACTCGGCTCTACTGACAGTCGACAGCAAGAGAGCTAGCTCTTGCTCACCCCAACTCGTGCATCATGGAGCTACCAATGCCAAACCCCACCACCGCCGGCTTCGATGGAAGAAGCTCTAACAACTAGCAGTGCTAAAATTTCTGCAGTCGCAGCAAAAACACCACCATCTAGATCAACTACCAATATTGCGAATTCGGTGCCAACGGCAGCAGAGCAAAATACAATGGCAACAAAAACAGTAAGCTTCGATAAGCAACAAGCGGTCCCGGCTATACAGACCGGTATGGATCGATACATCCAGATTAAGCGTCAGCTTAGTCCACTGAACACGGTGGTAATAAACCAAAGATCAACCGTATCAATAATAGCAACGAACAAATTAGGAGTTGCAACGAAAACCGATTCTCCATCTTAGCAGAGGATGAGAACAACCAGGCTGAGCAGGGGCAGGAGACCAAAGGAAACCAAAGACCCCACCTATTTATATAAGGGAAAAAAGTTCAAGCGCCCTGGTCAACAAAATTGTTGCGCTGGTCGGGGACGATAATTTTCATGTTGTTCCGCTTATTAAACGAAGTCCGAAGAACACTTCCGAGCTGGAGGACACAAAAAATAACTTTTACGCCTACCAACTAAAAAGTAGCAAGGGACTGCAAGTTGTACTAAAGGGAATAGAAACTGACGTCGCCCCCTCTGAGATTCAATAAGCCTTAAGGCCAAGGGCTTCTGTGCCAAAAATGTTAGCAACATTGTTAACAGAAACAAAAAGCCGCAACCACTTTTCAAGGTCGAGCTCGAACCAGATAGCAAAGCCTTAAAGAAAAACAAAGTTCACCCGATCTACAAGCTGCAGCTCTTACTGCATCGAAGGATCACCGTGGAAGAACCACACAAACTCAGCGGCCCTGTACAATGCACAAACTGCCAAGAGTATAGACACACCAAGACATACTGCACACTTCGGACGGTCTGCGTAGTCTGCGGAGACTTCCATAACTCCGTAAACTGCCCCGCAAACAAAGAAGATCCCCAAATGAAAAAATGTGGCAACTGTGGAGGAAACCATACGGCAAACTACAGAGGCTGTGCGGTCTACAAGGAGCTGAAGAGTCGCATGCGACGAGCGACAGCTACGCACCATCAACATACGCGAAATGTGTATTACAACTCAAAAAGTACGCCAGACGTATTTTTCGCCAAGGCAGCCAGATCATCATTTGGGCAGCTAAATACAACCAAGGGAATCTCCTACGCCGAAGCACTAAGAACAGGCATCGAAAATCCACCCCAGCCTCACTCAGAAAATGCTCAGCAGGTTCCAGGGCAGCCGCCAAGCAAATTGGAATCTATGATGTTCACCATGCAACAAAGTATGATGGAACTTATGTCATTCATGAAAACAACCATGCAAACCCTTGTTCAGAACCAGAACATGGTAATTCAGTTGCTTGTAGCACAACAGTCCAAATAATAAATGACTAACCTACGTATATCCATGTGGAATGCCAACGGCATTTCACGGCATAAACTTGAAATAACTCAATTCCTAAACGTAAATCACATCGACGCCATGCTGCTGGTTGAAACGCACCTCACAGGGAGATATAACTTCCATATAAGAGGTTATACCTTTTACCGCACAGATCATCCGGATTGCAAGGCCCACGGCGGAACGGGCATCTTAATCAGAGAACCACTTTCATCAAAGGTTTGCAACAAATTACCTGCAAGCCACGTCCATAAAAGTGCACTCAGGAATCGGCAACCTTTGCATTGCCGCTGTCTACTGCCCACCTCTGTCTACAATACTCTGGGGGATCGCTTCATAGCCGCAGGAGACTACAACGCCAAACACACGCACTGGGGATCACGCCTCGTGACTCCCAAGGGAAGGCAACTGTATAATGCACTTATAAAGGTGAGCAATAAACTGGACTACGTTTCTCCTGGTAGCCCCACATATTGGCCTGCAGACCCAAAAAAGATCCCAGATCTAATTGATTTCGCGGTGACAAAAAACATCCCATGCAATCTAATAAGCGCCATAGCACTACCGGATCTCTCATCTGACCACTCGCCTTTGTTGATAAGCCTTCTTCAAAGCCCAGAAATTACGGTCCACCCCTACAGGCTGACGTCGCACAACACTAACTGAATGAAATACAGAAAGTATGTGAGTTCCCACATTGAGCTAACTCCTCAACTAAATATCGAAGCGGACATCGACTGCTCCACCGCCGCCCTGGAAGAGGTACTCGTCACAGCAGCCAGGATCTCAACCCCTAAACGGAAAGATGGGGAATTTAAGGAGTTCAAAACCAACCGGCAAATCGAAAAGCTGGTTCAGGAAAAAAAAGCGTCTGCGACGAGCGTGGCAAAGCAGCAGATCAAGGCAACCTCTTACTAAAGCCACTCAAAATCTAACGGGCTCTGAAGCAGGATGCTGAAAATGAACAACTAAATTACTCGAAAGATGCTTTCTAAAGCACGGTATCCAGAGAGAAGAAAACTGTTGCAAAGCAGTGAGAGATAGCAAGAGGCAAATAGTTTGAAACAGCTTGTCACCTAGGTCTGTTTCAAAGGGTGGTATCCAGTACAGGTTAGAAAATACTAGAAAGTGGCATGGCGTTACCAGATTATTTGATGCGCGCGTTTTAGTATTTTCATAACGCGTAGCGAAAAAGAATAAAAATTTTAATAAATCTGTCTGTCTCCAATGTTTGCCTCTCGCTCTGCCCTTCACATATTTCAAATTATGGATCCCGGCATGAACAAAAATGCGTGGAAAAGTCGAATTAAAAAAGCGGATACAGTCCTAATTGACTTGATAAAGCCAAATACAATATTTTAGGAATCGGAAAATTATATGAATTTTCATTAAAAGACCCGGGACGAAAAAGTAAAATTAAAAATAAGGTTGCAGGACTATCGAAGGGAATATGGCCCACTTTTGCATCTCGTTATGCAACTGGCACAGGACAGCTTCTCCTCCCATGGGTATGGGCACTGGTTCCATCATGTTTCTCCCTGAACGGAACACCCACCCATGCCTAAAAGAGCCCATATACAATCATCCGAGCTCCTTAGACATATACTATGGGCAGTCCAAGGCAAGCACAGCCGCCGGAACGCATGCTTTGGGACATTTAATAATCTAAAACAAATCATAAAAAGATGAATGTGTGTGATGTTTCAAATTTTGCCGGTTGTCAACAAAGTATGACCGCATCATTGGCCTTCAAAAAATGCCGAGCAACGAGTAGAAAGAGCGGTCGAACTTCAAAAGAAGTGACAATTTTATTTGCTGGATACTGAGCTTTAAGCACGGTATCCAGAGAGAAGAAAACTGTTGCAAAGCAGTGAGAGAGAGCGAGAGGCAAATAGTTTGAAACAGCTTGTCACCTAGGTCTGTTTCAAAGGGTAGTATCCAGTGCAGGTTAGAAAATACTAGAACGGTACAAGATTTAGGAGATTTTTACTTTTAGTATTTCCATAACGCGTAGCGAAAAAGAATAAATTTTTTAATAAATCTCCCTGTCACCAACGTTTGCCTCTCGCTCTGCCCTTCACATATTTCAAACTATGGATCCCGCCATGAACAAAAATGAGTGGAAAAGTCGAATTAAAAGAGCGAATACAGTCCTAATTGACTTGATAAAGCCAAATACAATATTTTGGGAATCGGGAAATTATTTTAATTTTCATTAAAAGACCTGGGACGAAAAAGTAAAATTAAAAATATGGATGCTGGACTGTCGAAGGGAAAATTGGCCACTTTTGCATCTCGTTATGCAATTGGCACAGTATAGCTCCTCCTCCATGGGTATGGGCACTGGTTCCATCATGTTTCTCCCTGAACGGAACACCCACCTATGCCTAAAAGAGCCCATATACAATCATCCGAGCTCCTTAGACATATACTATGGGCAGTCCAAGGCAAGCGCAGCCGCCGGAACGCATGTCAATAGCTTTGGGACATTTAATAATCTAAAACAAACCATAAAAAGATGAATGTGTGTGATGTTTCAAATTTTGACGGTTGTCAAGAAAGTATGACCGCATCATTGGCCCTCAAAAAATGCCGAGCAACGAGAAGAAAGAGCGGTCACACTTCAAAAGAACAAACATTTTTGCGCTGCGTGACAACTTTATTTGCTGGATACTGAGCTTTAATAAAAATTTTATTCTTTTTCGAAACGCGTTATGGAAATACTAATACTACAAATCTCCTAAATCTTGCACCGTTCTAGTATTTTTGAACCTGTACTGGATACCACCCTTTGAAACAGACCTAGGTGACAAACTATTTGCCTCTCGCTCTCTCTCACTGCTTTGCAACAGTTTTCTTCTCTCTGGATACCGTGCTTTAACCGATAAATTTCACGAGTAATTTAGTCAGTAGTCGAATATGTAAGAAAATTTGATATAATAAATGGTTCGAGTTGGTGGTGTCATTCCTACCATTTCGCTAAAAGGTGTTTTTGCTTCCATTATTTATGTGGAAAGTTTCCTATTTTAATCGTTTCTGACCCTTTCCAAAACTTAAGTACAGTATAAATATATTTTTTTTGTTCAACTTTTTTATACCCTTGCAGGGTATTATAATTTTAATCAGAAGTTTGCAACGCAGTGAAGGAGACATTTCCGACCCTATATATATATAGTATATATATTCTTGATCAGCATCAACAGCCGAGTAAATCTAGCCGTCCGCCTGTCCATCTGTCCGTCCCTCAGTTTAAAAGCTATCTGAATGAAACTTTGCACATATGCTTTTATATGCTCTCACTACTATATATGTCGGAACGGGCCGGATCGGACGACTATATCATATAGCTGCTATAGGAACGATTGATACATTTTATGAAAAAAAAAATCGAACAATACCAATTTTCAACATATTTGCATATAATTTGAGATATGGCCATTTTGTAATATTTTAGAATTTCGGTTTTAATTTTATCAAAATCGGAACATTTCATATAGCTGTCATAGGAATTTATCTATATATATAAAATGCTTTGTCCTCACTGACTCACTGACTCACTGACTGACTGATATATCACAGCCACATGTCTTCGAGACTTGAAGTTTTTTTTTTTTTAATCAGAAAACAAATTTCCAGATTCGTATGGGTATTTTAATTTTTTAATTCCACCTGCAACCTATTTTAAAAAATAAAAAACATAAATTTAAATTGCATTAAATGCAAGCTCGCTCAGCAAGAATTGAAAACGTTATCAAAATTTTCCAATATTTACTGCCTAAATAATTTATAAGAACAAAAAGCGAAGTCGATTTTCCCTTACTAGAAGAAAGAATCAACTGAAAGATGCACAAGATCTGCATCCGATCAAAGCGAGGATGCAATAGCGGGCCCTCTAGTATACATATAAATTCATTAAGTTCGTTCGCAACATTTTCGCTCGCAACATTTTTCACTCGCTACATTTTTCGCTCGCAAACCCGAAAAAACGAAAGTCAAAACCTTTTTCTTCATCTTCTTCTACTTACTGCAAGGGTATTCAAGCTTCGGCATACCGAAGTTAGTTTCTTTTCTTGTTTTTTATTTAAGTTAGTTAAAAGTTAGTTAGTTAAGCTAGTTTATTTGTGATAAGCTTAAGATAAGAGGATGAGCCGGTAGCCAGGAGAAAGCCGATGGAAGCATGCCAGGGAGATTCCAAAACGAATTTAATCCGGATTTTAGGCAGGGAGGGTGCGTCAAGGTGTTGTTTACATCCACAGCCAGAGTCAATGTCCGAGAGGTCGAGGTTCTTGTTAGTTTTAATGTTTGATGTATTTGGCTGCTGTTATGTCATGGCATCTGGGAAAAAATCCGCCCTGAGGTGACTGGCTAGTCGGCCCTGCCCCTATAAAAAGCAGGCCGTAACAATGTTTTTTTGTACCTAACTTCCAAATAGTTGTGTTTCATAAATTAAAATAATGAGGTTTTTTCTTTTTTGTATACATATATGTATTAGAGGGCTGCATAACACCATTCAAACCGGCAAATGAGACCCTCGTGTTAAAATGAACGAAGTGAATTCGGCGCGTTCGTACCGAGTAAAGTGAATGGGTGATTCGAATGTCTTGTCTGCGTATGTGTGTGTGTTAGTTTCATTAAAATACAGTTCATTTTAGACAAATGCTACAATATTAATAAATAAGGCGCACACGCACATAATAACACACAAACACGTAGACACCTTAGACTCGCTATTGGCGAGTGCAGCTAGAGCGACAATGTTGCTGCACCAGTATGGGGTAAACCATTGACGACGGACAGTCTCCGATCAGGCTGCGCTTGTATTAGCTGGAACCCCTCCCCTCGACCTGATGGCAAAGGAACAGGCAGTTATATTTGAGTCAATTCACGGAAGAAAAGCGAGGAGAAGAGCGAGGAGCGCTCCCTGGCGAAGAGCGCCACGTTAGCAGAGTGGCAAGCCCGTTGGGATGTGTCGAACAAGGGTCGTTGGACACACCGACTGATACCAAACCTGTTGGATTGGACGAGGAGACAGCACGGTCAGGTAAACTTTTACCTGACGCAAATATTAAGCGGGCATGGGTGCTTTAGGAGCTACCTGCACAAGTTTGGTCATGAAGAGAGCGCAAGCTGTACCTGGTGTTACAGGGAAGCCGACGATACTGCCGAGCACGTTATGTTCACATGTGGCAGATTCTCGATCGAACGTCGGGCGCTGGAAGCCGCCCTGGGGACCAGCATCTCGGCGGACAACCTCGTGCCGACTATGCTGGTAAGTGAGCACAACTGGCAGGCGGTGTCCAACTTCGCGGCCACGTTGATGACAAAGCTCAGAAGCGAGGAGCGAAGAAGACAGCAGGAGGAGACTTAGCTGGGAACATTGCCCGTGCGAAGCATTGGTTCGCGGCCGTACCGCACAAGCGTTGAACCCCAATTTTGTTATTATTTACCCTAGCCTTTCTATGTATATAACCTTGCCCCGCCCAGTGCGACGCTTTGTGCGACGACGAACGACACACGAAGGTGTACTTCGGATGCTGGTCTGCGGCCGTGATCTGTCCCGAGTTAGGGTAGTCTTAAGTTCTCTCTTCTTATGGAAAACACTTCTGAATTAGCAGTCAAAGAATAAAGGCTGATCATCAATATCGAGTCTTTCATTTATTCAACCACTGAATATCAAGACGGAGCTACGACCCTGCTACCGGCTTATTCCAGTAGGTCACATCAACTATAGTCACCGATCGCGGCCACCACCTGGTCCCGATCCACACTCTGCAGCACACCACAGCTCCAGAGGCGAACACAAGATGACTGTGCTGTGGGCAGCAACTTTCCACAGCACCCACGGTGACACCTCCTGCAGCAAACGGCGAAGGCGGAGGATGTAGCGCGCAACCCCTTGCCGTATTCATCCTAAGTCTAGACTCAGTTGTGGGCAGAAACTTGCCGCAACACCATCCCAACACCAACGACATCCCCCTGCAGCAACGGTGCAGCTCGACGACCCCGACAAAATCATATAATCTGGAAGACACGAGCTAAATAAAACTAATTTGAAATTAACTTGCTTGGACGGACTGTCCTGGCAGAAAAGAAGGCGACAACAAAATCCGGAAAGGAAAAACTATCATAGATTCATGTGAGTGAAACCCTTTTTATGAATTGCCAAAAGTAATAAAATAATACAATTAAATGTCGATTAAATCATAGTTAAAAGATTTATTCTGACACGTGTTGGCATTAATTTAAACTAATCGCAATTCAAATAATTTTTACTTTTCATAAAAAGTACAGTTCTCAGCGGATGACTCGCATGGTTATCTCTCGGTCCCGGTGTTTTTTTTTCTAAATAGTAAAATCTGATACACGTGCAAGAATACGGTAAATAGATAATCTTAGCGCCTAATTTGGCGACCGTTCGATTTTTCTTAATTATTTCGCGTATTGATTGCATCCGGACTTTGTTATCAGTGCGGGACTGCCCAATACCTTGACGGCGGTTGTATGAGCGAGACAGATTCTGAAGACTTGATTGATCAACTGAGTAAGCTCGCTTTAACAGACGAGGCTGAACGTATAAAACAGAAAACACAGAGTATGGATCCACAACAACTACAGGCTGTCATAAATGCAGCGTTAGTGGCTGCATTAAAAGTGCAGAGAGAAGATTTTGAGATGAAGTTGGACGAAGTCACAAAGAAATTTACTGTTTCGGCAATATCTGCTCCTGAGATTGCAGTGTACTTGCCTATTGCTGTAACCGGCAATGTAAATTGTGATGAGGGCCTTGATACGGTGATGGGTCTCAGGCAAAATATGTTTCTTGGCGACAGGCAGCAGCAGCAGCATATGAATTATTCAGTGAGTATAGCGGTAGTTCTAGACATTATCAGGCTGTTCTCATAATCCGCAACAAAGTTAGGGGATCTGCTGATTCTGTTCTTTCGTCATTTAATACAGTTCTTAATTTTGACACCATTATAAGCCGCCTTGGCTTTACCTATTCCGATAAGCGTCCATTACACTTGCTGGAACAAGAGCTTACAACACTCAGGCAAGGACAGATGTCTATTTCGCAGTTTTATGAGGAGGTTGAGAAGAAACTCACACTTCTTACAAACAAGACAACCATGACATATGAGACTGAACGTGCCCGATATATGAACGATAAGCATAGGGCTGATGCCCTTCCTGTCTTTATTTCTGGCTAAAGAGAAACTTAACTGATGTGCTTTTTGCTGCTCAACCTACAGACTTACCTTCAGCTCTAGCGATGGCTCAGGAAATAGAGGCAAACCACGAGAGGCATGCCTTTGCGACACAATATGCCAGGTCCATAGAAGAAAAATATCTCAGACAGGCCCAGAGTCGTCCATTACAAAGAACATTCGATTCCATCCAAAAGAGGTTAAAAAATCCGTATTTTACCAGGGATCAAGGTGAACGACCCGTTGTTGACTATAGACAGTTCGAGAAAATGGACGTAGACCCAACATCGTCGACGTTCCGTCAGCAGAGAAACTTCCAGCGACCTCAGGGTTCCTCCATGGCACAGGCGCTTGATGCACAGCAGCAGAGTACTCAAATTAGACCAACTAACTCTCAAAGAATGTCTGACTTCAAGCGTCAAAGAGTGAACCATCTGTTCGAAGATAATCGGAATGATCAAAATGAGGATCATTATAATCAGATTGCTAACGATGCGGTGGATGACATAGACGGTGAAGAGGAGACGGACTATGAAAGCGATTCCGTGCATTTATTAGGGGTTCATCCCTGCTTCCGTTCGTCCAAAGACCAGAAGCGGGGGAGCAACGTAAATTTTTAGTGGATACGGGGGCCTTTAAAATCTACAAAAAAGAGAGCGATAGGATTGCCGACTTCAGTTCCCGTCGACTCACCCTTTATTGTTAAGTCGCTTCATGGCTTTGAAAAAATAGAACGCAAATGCAAGCTTAATCTTTTTGGCGTAGAAAGCCATTTCTTCTTATTACACGGACTTAAAACATTTGACGGAATAATCGGCCTTGACCTCTTAGCGCAAGTAGGTGCTACAATTGATCTCAAGGGCAATTCTATTAGGTTTAATGGAGGACGTGAGGATCTACACTTTCAAAAATGCGCTCAAGTTAACTTCACGAAGATTGAGCATATTGTCGTGCCCCAAAAGTGCAAGAAGATTTTCAGCAGATGTTGTGTAAGAACTCGAAGGCATTTGATGACCCCAATGAGGAGTTACCATTCAACACAAATGTTGTTGCGACTATTCGGACAGACGATAATGAGCCAGTTTATTCAAAATTATACCCGTTTCCTATGGGTGCTTCCGATTTCGTGAATCGGGAGATCGAAGATCTGCTCAAAAAAGGCATTATTCGACCATCCAGGTCTCCTTACAATAACCCTATATGGGTTGTAGGTAAAAAAGGCACCGACGCTGCGGGATCGCCCAATAAACGCTTAGTAGTCGATTTTAGGAAGTTAAATTTGAAAACTATTGCCGATAGATACCCAATGCCGAGTATAAATATGATACTGTCGAATCTCGGGAGGGCCACATTTTTTACTACGCTCGACCTTAAGTCCGGATACCACCAGATTGAACTTGCAGAATTGGACCGAGAAAAGACATATTTTTCCGTCAACGGAGGCAAATATGAGTTCTGCCGCCTACCGTTCGAGCTGAAGAATGCCTCAAGCATATTTCAGAGGGCCATAGATAATGTACTACGGGATAAGATAGGAAGAATCTGTTACGTTTATGTAGACGATGTTATCGTTTTTTCCAAAACTGAAGAATCCCATATTGTTCATATCGGACAGGTTTTAAAGAGCCTGCTTAAGGCCAACATGCGAGTGTCTAGGCAAAAGTCAACATTTTTCAAAGAAAGTGTTGACTTCCTTGGGTTTGTCGTCACAAGGTCAAGGCCATTAAGGAGTTTAAACAGCCGAGCAATTTGTTCGAGCTGAGATCGTTCTTGGGTTTGGCAAGCTATTATAGATGCTTCATAAAGGATTTCGCATCAACAGCAAGACCTTTGACGAATATTCTGAAGGGTAAATGTGGCAGGGTCAGCAAATACCGTTCAAAAGGCATTCCGTTGAGTTTTGATAAGTTTCAGTTTAGCGCTTTTGACAAGATTAGAAGTATCCTTGCATCAGAGGACGTTATTCTTTATTATCCTGATTTTACGCGACCATTTGATTTGACGACCGATGCGTCATCCTTTGGCATAGGTGCAGTTTTGTCTCAGGGAAACAGGCCTATAACAATGATATCCCGAACGCTAAAGGAAAGGGAATTAAATTATGCTACGAATGAAAGGGAATTATTGGCAATCGTATGGGGGTTGGACTGTCTGCGTCACTACCCCTATGGCAAAAACGATATAAACATATTTACGGACCATCAGCCCCTTATATTTGCTGTCTCTGACAAGAATCCAAATTCGAAAATTAAGCGTTAGAAAGCCCGAATCGAAGAGAGTGGTGCAAAGGTTATGTATAAACCGGGGAAAGAAAACTGCGTTGCGGACGCTCTGTCGCGACAAGGTATTCACGCTTTGCAGAGCTCAGCAGAGTCAGATCTAGCTACTGTTCACAGTGAAAATTCCTCTACATTTGTCATTGAGGCCACGGAAAAGCCATTAAACTGTTTCCAAAATCAAATCGTATTGGAGGAGGCATCCACGCCGAATAAGCGACTATTTATAGTGTTTGGTAATAAGACACGTCATCAATATAGTGTCGATGCTGATATAGGGACAACGGTCCACAAGGTCCACAATATTCGGTTGGGCCATCTACAAATTGATTTATAGGCAATAAATTGTGGTAGATACTCTGGCGTGTTGACCCAAAAATTCAGGCTCGTATAAATGCTCACACAACCATAGTCAGTAGAACTTTGAGTCTCATTTTCTTTGTAAATTAAGCAAGTTTGGTAAATTTGTATATAAAATTGAAAGTAACTTAATTGCTCGAACACTTGCCAAAATAAATATTTTGCATTATTTGAAGTTGACACTGATTACCCAAAGGCGATTCTGAAAAAAGGTTTCACAATGGTTACCTTAATACTATGTTAGTTTTATTTTGTTAGGTAGATAAATTGAAAAGCGCACACCGGCCGGATTCACACCTTGCTGAAGACAAATTAATGCCAGATCAAACTTGAAGAGTCGCTGTCACCTCATGGAATGAGCTTCTATTAGCCGTTTACAGCCTGTTGGTCGGCCCATTTCAGCGACCTAGCACCCATATCGAGGATAGGCCAACTACTTTTCGTCAACCAGGCACCAGAAGCTTTTTATTTATTTATAAAAGAAAAAAGATATCTCTGAAACCAGAATTGTATTTAAAAATTTTCAAGAAAATGGATTTGGAATGTAATGTTTCTAGAGAATGGATTCGAGCGCAGTAAAATATATACATATGTTGGTCAAATTAAAAACAATAATGAAAAATAAAATTTCATTATGACATTTAAAAAATATATACATTTCAATTTTTTATTTTAAACTATAGTTTACTTAAAAAGTTGTGCTAAAGGAGTGCTAAAATTAAAAAAAAAAACAACTAAAACCGAATTCGACAAAAATGTGCAATCTTGACATTAAGACATCGATATATAAAACGGTTTCCAAAACAGATTATATCGATATATAGTAACATCGCCCTATTGGAGCTTATCTCAGACATGTCGGCAATAAAAGATTTACCAGTAAATATTCCAAAGCTGCTGTCATTGTTTAAAACTGTAGTTCCCAAATCTACAAGTAACAAATATAAAGGTCAATATGGGCGGATCGGAGTAATCGGAGGTTCGGAGGAATATACCGGTGCGCCTTATTTTGCGGCTATTACTTCAATAAAAGTTGGTGCTGATTTGGCACATGTGTTCTGTCATTCAAATGCGTCAACAGCTATTAAAGCTTACAGTCCAGATCTTATTGTTCATCCTGTACTAGATTGCGCAGATGCTGTTGATAAAGTTTTGCCATGGTTAGAACGACTACATATAATAGTGAGTACATATGTACATACATAAGTACACTTGCTCGCACATCTATGAATACACATGGAAAAAAGCATATTTCTGGATTTAACGGTACATTTTTCAAAAAGTCGTATACATACCAAGATAATTTTTTCACCAAAATGTCTTTTAAATGCATATTTTATACAAATGGATCGAACAGAATTTCCGCTAAAGATATTACCTTTTTGTTTTTTTTTGTTTTCAAAAAAACGAAAAAATTATTTTTGCTGAATCCTAAAGTACAACTCCTAAAGAACATTTTACCCAAATTTTCATAAAGATCCGAACAATAGTTCCATAGGAAAACAGCTTTTTGTGCCGCGGTTTGTCACACTCAACCTCGAACTTTAAATGCGATTATCTCGAAATCGTTTTTTTCTGTGACTACGATTTCACAAGAACTATTTGATCGATCTGCATTTTTGAATAAAATATAAATAAAATATAGTTTACAGAAAATACCATATACATATTCTTTGAAGTAATCGTTCACGAACTAGAAACAACTTTATACTAATGAAATTGTTTCTGTTTTTTGATCTCAGTTGACCAGTTGACCTTCAATCGTAGTCACCGAGAGTCGCTTTTAAAAAAAAATGGTTTTGGTAGAATCGCCATAACTCCCGTGAATTATTTATATTTTTTCAAGAACAATAGCTTGCTTTTTTCTTCAAAATGTGTACAATCAATAAATAATATCATGTGTGTAATAAAATGACTGCTACATATTTAAAAAAAAAATCCAAAGTTTCCTCAATTTTTCCGGTGAAAAAGGTACACATATGTATAACCACTTAAATACGGACAGAATCAGAGTGTCCGCATTACGTTCGGCGAAACCCTCAAAAACGAAAGCTAAAACGAACGAATAGCGAACGAGTATTATCGAAGTTTCAAGAATTCGACCCTCTAAAAAGTCCGTAAAAGGTGCGCAAACTCAATCGTTTTCAGGTTCCAAAAATGATAGCCACAAAACCCCTGAGAGATGATTAACTTACATATCGTTTTCGGATCTGAAATCGGACGTTTTGTGGACGCTTCTGTGAGAACCGCTCTCACACATCTTGTCATAGAATCCGCCATGCAGGCCCAAAGCACTACTTCGCCACCTCTATGGAGGACTACACCCTCCCTAAAGTCTCTTGTGATACGGACTTGGAGAACAGCTCTTTAACCCCTAAAGCAGTGGTTCCCAATCTTATTTTGTCTACTGCCCACTTTGAGAATAAATATTTTTTTAAGCACCCCCATTTGTTCACCTATTTAAAAACCACTATAACTTCAAATTAAATTAATTAATTATTGTGACTTATGTATATTATGTACATATATTAACGGAGAATTCTAAACGATACTTACTAAAACCCGCAACTTGAGACCTGCAGCGCCCACAAGGGGGCGTTATCGCCCACTTAAGGAAAGACTGCTCTAAAGTAAGCTTATGGGCAGTTACACAAGAAAGTAAAATATACAAGCGTGAACACACAAATTTTTTGTATGAAAATGATTTTCGTTTTTAATCGATTTGTTTCTTAAATCGATTTAAAGATTTACTGAAAATCAATTTATTTTCCGTTCTAATTTGTAATATACAATAATTTAAATTAAATAAAAATGTTAAAACCTTTATTTGCATTTTTTTTTTTTTTAATTTGCAACTTAAAACAAGAAAAGAAGCTAACTTCAGTATGCCGAAGCTTGAATACCCTTGCAGTAAGTAGAAGAAGAAGAAGAAAAATGTTCTGACTTTATCTTTTTATCGGGTTGCGACCGAAAATGTTGCAAACGAACTAAATGATTTTATATATGTATGTACCTATATATTCCTTTGACAGTTATATGATAAGTGGTCCGATTTTGATAAAATTTAAGCCGAAATTCTAAAATATTACAAAATGGCCATGTCTGAAATTTTATGAAAATATGTTGAAAATTGGCTAAGTAAGAATTTTTCCTAAAAATTTATCGATCGGACCTATGGCAGCTATACGATATAGTCGTCCGATCCGGCCCGTTCCGACATACATATATAGTAATGAGAGAATATAGAAGACTAGTTTGCGTAGAAACAGACGGACGGACGGACATGGCTAGATCGACTCGGCTGTTATAGGGTCGGAAATGTCTCCTTCACTGCGTTGCAAACTTCTGACTAAAATTATAATACCCTGCAAGGCTATAAATATAGATCTATGAATCGCATAAAACTCGATTAATCGAATTTAGAATAGATTTTATTTTTATAACGCAGTCGAAGAGTCATTTCCAACCCTATAAAGTATATTAATTCTTGATTAGCATTATCAGCCGAATCGATCTAGCTAGGTCTGTGTATCCGTTTATCTTTCTTTCCGTCAGTCCACTTCTACGCAAACTAGTCCCTCAGTTTTAAAGCTATCTGAATGAAACTGCAGATAGTCTTCTATATGCTCTCACTACTATATAAGTCGGAACGGGCAGGATCGGCCGACTATATCATATAGCTTCCATAGGAACGATCGGAAAATTTTTGGGAAAAAATTATAACTTAAGAAATTTTCAACATCATTTCATGAAATATTTTGTAATATTTTAGAATTTCGGTTTAATTTGATCAAAATCGGACCACTATATCATATAGCTGACATAGGGATATACATATATATAAATTCATTTAGTTTGTTCGCAACATTTTCGTTCGCATCATTTTTCGCTCGCAACATTTATGTCAGTACCCGAGAAAACGAAAAAGTCTTACTTACTTACTGCAAGGGTATTTAAACTTCGGCATGCCGAAGTAAGCTTTCTTTCTTGTTCTTAATTTAATTTATTAGAAGTAAATTCATAGATAGGTTTGGATTGGCAGTCCGATACTTTAACCACTAGGCAAAACGGCAAGCAGCCGACCGGGCGGCCAGATTCAAAGTAGAATCGAATACTGCGGGTCCCACGAGTAAAATGCGGATTCTACCGCTGGAACCCGCCATAAAACACATTTTTTTGTATGAGATGTCCCCTCTGTATATTCATACTCATTGATACGACGAACTAATAAATTATATTGGGATTTTGTGGCATAGGGGTCATTGACTTCATTCGACCGCCGCTTAATGAATCCAAGCACACCTTTGGCTTTATTTACAATGCATTCTTTTCAAAGACCAGCAGCTCAGCGTGTAACTCGCAAGCTTGGAAGCGACACGAGAGAATGTCATTAGCTGGCATTTAGAGCCGTTTAAGTTTAATAAGTTTAAGCGGCACCTTGTTTGGAAATTAAGATCTGTTTGTAAATCAGACTGGTAAAAAGCAGCCTAATATTGGACGCAAAGTTTGACGACGTCCGCATACATAGGTACTCTAAAGTTAGTCAGAGCATTGGGTAGGTCGTTAATAAATAACGAAGCAACAAAAACAATTAAAATAAAACCCCGGTGATTTTAATTCAATATTTACACAAAACATTACACATACATTTTTGATTACCTATGCTAAAACAATAAGACAACAATAAATATTTGACCGAAAAATAAGAAAAAGTTCATTTGAAAGGCATTTTTCGTGAAAAATTAGTTTGGTATGTTTTTCCAGGTGTATCCAGAGATATGAGTGAAAGTGTGCATAAAAACACGGGTTTGTATCAGGGACCGTAATCATT
The DNA here is from genome assembly GCA_018151655.1 of Drosophila bocqueti. NCBI lineage: Eukaryota > Metazoa > Arthropoda > Insecta > Diptera > Drosophilidae > Drosophila > Drosophila bocqueti. Next base: position 769,271 of record JAECXF010000048.1, read on the forward strand.
ATAAGTTATATTATAAAAAATCAAAGGACAATAATTATATTTCGATTATTTTCGTTTATCTTGAAACATAATCATTAGATTTGAAAAAAAAAACATTCAAGAATAGTGATTATTCCATTTCTACGCAAACTAGTCCCTCAGTTTTGAAGCTCTATGAAGGATCAAAACGGAGCTCAGCTCTAATTGGAGGCTTTAGATTAGAGCCTAACCCCTTAAACCATCTGGATTATACTTTGCAGATAGTCCCTCACTACTATATCAGTTAGATCTTATAGCTGTCGTAGGAACGATCGGAAAATTTTGAGGAAAAAATGATAACTTAGCCAATTTTCCTCATATTTTCATGAAACATGGCCATTTTATATTATTCCAGAATTTTGATTTTAATTTTATTCAAATCGGACCACTATATCATACACACAGGAATATAAATATATCAATTTATTTAGTTTGTTCGCAATATTTTTCGCTCGCAACATTTACCTTATGTCAGTACCCATGAGAGCGAAAAGTCATTTTTTTTCTTCTACTTACTGCAAGGGTATTTAAACTTCGGCATGCCGAAGTTAGCTTCCTTCCTTGCTTTTGAGTGCTTTTTTAACTTAAATCTAATGATTATCTTTGAAGTAATTTAAAAAAATTATAAATTTACTTGATTTTTATATTTGAAAAATCATTTTTTACGGTCCCTGGTTTGTATTGAACATTAACCATATACCATATACGTTTATATTGTCCTTTTTTTTAGGTTTTTGGACCTGGATTGGGCCGGGAACCGAAAATTATAGAAACCGCTACTAATTTACTAAAATTATGTCTATATGCGCAAAAACCACTTGTTATCGATGCCGACGGATTGTTTATTCTGAATAATAATATCGATTTAATTTACGGACACAGAAACGTCATACTGACTCCAAATGCCATTGAATTTAGAAGACTATTCGGAGAAGACATTAATGTTATACGACATAAAATATCACTACTCGGAGATGGAATAGTAATTCTTCAAAAAGGCTTAAATGATAAGATTTATATTCCTCAATGCAACGAAATTTACGTAATGCCTACTGGTGGTTCCGGGCGCAGGTGTGGTGGTCAAGGAGACATACTAAGTGGATCTCTCGCAACATTTTTCTATTGGTCATTAGAGTCAAATCAACCCAACCCAGCGTATCTTGCAGCATGCGCATCAAGCTATTTCGTTAAAAGATTAAACTACATTACATTTCAAAAATTAGGTCGTAGCACTGTTGCAAGTGATATGATCAATGAAATATATACAGTTTTTCGGAGTGATTTTGAGAGTTAAAGTTTTATAATAATATAATTATCTTCTCTCATATGTTTTATTTTATGTTTAAAAATTACCGGAGTAGGAAATTACATTTACAATAAAACAGTCAATAAAATATGTTAATGATTTTGTTGTTCATAAAGTGAAGTGCCATTCTTGAAATGTTTACTCAAGAGCTCATAAAACTGTTGTTTTGAACTCAGGGAGATTTAAGGACATTTCCCATCTTTATACGCATTAAGGGTATTATAATTTTAGTCCGAATTTTGCCACGCAGTAAAGGAGACGTTTTTGACCCTATAAAGTATATATATATTCTTGATCAGCATTGACAGCCAAATCGATCTAGCCAGGTCTGCCTATCCGTCTGTCTCTCTTTCCGTCTGTCAGGCCCACCAAAAGGGGGGGTCGGTGACGGGGGGATTACCCCCGGGTCCGTAGTTTCAAGGGGGGCCCGTAATTTTCAAAAGGGGCCCGAGATTTTCAGAAATGTCAAGCGGGGGGGAGGCCGGCACTTGGTTACCCCCGGGCCCCGATTTTCTCTCGGCGGCCCTGCCGTCTGTCCATTACTACGCAAACTAGTCTTCTATATGCTCTATAAGTCGGAACGGGCAGGATCGGAAGACTATATCTTATAGTTGTCGTAGCTGTCGAACGATCGGAAAATTTTGAGGAAAAAATGATAACTTAACCAAATTTCAACATATTTTCAAAATTTGAGACCTGGCTATTTTGTATAAATCTTGAATTTCGGTTTTAGTTTGATCAATATCGGGACTAATATTATATAGCTTCCATAAAACCGTTCAAGAAATTTATTTAAAAAAATTTTAATTTCTTTTTTTTTTTAATTTTTTTATCTGCTCAGAGATGGAGCTATTTTATATTATTTAAGAATTTCGGTTATAATTTAATGCAAATCGGATTATTATATCATATAGCTGCCATAGAAATGATCATTAAATGTAGAAAAAAGTTAAAAACTGTGAATGTTCGACTGTAACTTGTGACGCGTACCGCGCACAAAATAAGAATAAATAAATAAAATAAATTAATAGAGATAAGAATAGACATAAACAGAGAAAGAAACTGAAGTAAATACACAAAGATAAATTGGAGGAACCTGGAATAAATATAAATTTGAATTTGAATACGCGCGCGCGCCATCGACTGAGGAGGGTCACACTAGAAGGGAGAGTTGCACACACTATATATAAAGCGGGCGGCTGGCCTCATATCGACACTCAGTAGCCGGCAGCGATCGGAACAGGTAAGCCTATCAGCAGCAGTAGTCGGCAACTTTGGTAGATCTGGGTAAATAAATCATAGTTAGTTCCCCGTAATACCCCTCTTTCCCCTCTAATCGATAGATCTGAATGGTCACAAATTAGGGTTCTCGCTTACTCCTGTGGATGACCTGAATGGCCGCCTAAGGATTTCCCCTCTAATCGATAGATCTGAAAGGTCACAAATTAGGGTTCTCGCTTACTCCTGTGGATGACCTGAATGGCCTCCGAAGGATTCTCTCTCTCGATAGATCTGAATGGTCACCGTCTAGGGTTCTCGCTTCCCCCTGTGCATGACCTGAAAGCCTAAGGGATCTTCTATCTTTGCAGCGCCCAAGGCGATCCAGGACGACGGCCGACGGCCACGCACCCTCGCGCCACTAAACGATGACGCTTCGCTGTGGAACGACCCCTCATTGTTGAGAGACGCATCGCCCCCCGAACGACACCGAATCCGGCCGAGCTGCGCGGATCCCGCACACATAATTCAAGCTCTGTAATCTCCCGTGAATAAATCAGCCTCATTTTCAGTTACCGTGTAATTTACCCTGACTTCTACTCTGGGACGGGGTCGGCTTTCTGTTACAGCAACCAGATCTGATCCAAATAAATATCTGCGACAACCCTGGGCAGCCCTGAGCCGCCCAAACCTTTGACTAACCGTCACAAACTGCTAATATGGTATGATAAAGAAGTTAAAACCGAATTCTTTGGTGTGTACAAGGATTTATATAATTGTTGTTGGTTTTTATTTTAATATGATCAAAATTGAATAATTCATAATGATCCAATTGAAAACTGCAAGGGTATACGAAACTTCGGCGTGTCAAAGTTAGCCTCCTTTCTTCTTTCGACTAAAAAGTTCTTTTGAACCGATTTAATGAATTTACTGTGAACCCCATACTTAGGGCTCCAAGATCCATATTCTAAGATACGACCAAAGAGTATGAAGTTATTGTCGTCGCGCGTCACATGGAGTTGCCTTAAACGGCTTCCCCACGCATTGGACCCCAGCTGGCTGCTGGCTGCCTCAAAAATGCTGGTCCTCTTAGCCACCTTGATTCCTGGCTAAGGTTGACTCTTCGACACCCATCTCCATTGGGAAACCTTCGACGACTCCAGAATCTCCGCCACTCGGTTGGCAACAAACTGCTTATACCGGTGGTGGGTGCTGCCGATCCATCTCAGCACCGTCTTAGAGTCCGTCCATAGCACCAGGTCCGTGATGACCACACTGTGCTCCTCCTTGACAGTGTTAATCAGCCTGGTTCCAAGAACTGCTGCCTGCAGCTCCAGCCGTGGGATCGTCATCGTTCTCATTGGGGCACACTTCGTCTTGGCACTCACGAAGCTCACGAGCACGTCGTCCTCATATGTGACCCTCCAATAGGCCACCGCCGCGAATGCTGCCTGACTAGCATCCACGAAGACGTGCAACTCTACGGCCCGGACTGCTCCACGCCCAAAATAATGGCGCGGACATCGGAACTGTCCCACGGCGTCCATCTCTTTGCGCCAAGTCGCAAAGGCTTTGCTTAACTCCTCCGGTAGTGGTTCGTCCCACTGGATCTTCTGCCTCCAAATCTCTCGCAGCAACAGCTTCGCCGTAATCATGAGGCAACACAGGAATCCAAGGGGAACAAACGTCGACATCACCAGGCTCAAATATTCCCTCTTCGTAGGGACTCGATCTCCACTCAGGACGCTGCTTGGCACTCGATGATACTCCACGTTGAATCTGAAGTCATCTGTTGCTACTTGCCAACGCATTCCGAGGATCTTCTGCACACCTCACCCCATCCGACGCTCTTGACTCGACCAGGTCCTAAAGCCGTCTCCACGGTGGGTGAGCTGGATGAAAACTGGCATAACTCGAATCCAGCATCCTTGTGTATCTCCTTCACTCCGAAACTGTCCCCATAGTCATCGACATAATGGTAGTCGGTGATGGCCTTGACTGCTCTCGGATCCGAAACCCGAAACTTCAGGGCATTCATAGTCTTCACGTAATGCGCAGCGCTCGGCGAGCATGCTGCTCCAAACGGCTTAGGTTCATCTCATAGACATCCGGATTGAAGCAGAGCCGATGCCTCTTCACATTGCTCCACCTTTCCAGTGGCGAAGCTCCAAAAAATTCTCTGCAATTCAATATTCCATGTTGTCCTCCACAGATGGGATAACCTCCATGCCGATCATCCTGTTGATCGCATTCATTATGGTCGACTCTCGCATGCAGAAGTCGACTCCTCGGCTCCTTTCCCTCGACGTCCAAAACCGTGCACACCACGTTTGCGTACTCCTGTAGCCACGCGCTGAAGTGGACTACAGTGGGAAAGGGCACAATCGTTGCAGCATGCCTGGCCCAGTCCACTCGCTTGCTCGTCGGAAGCTTGGCCACAAGCTCCTCCATGAGGCTTGGGTTCCCCAAGTGTTGCTCCGCCTTCGCTGACTGCAAGAAGGCCGCGAAGTCGCGAATGGAATGATCTTCGCCAAATTGTGCTCCGAAATCGGCTGCACCTCTCGCACGTTGTTGAGCTGGCTGGGTATAAGCTGCTCCGGTCGGCCGAACCTAAAGCGCAGCTGCTCCATCACGGCGCTGACATTCCCCGGATGAATCAATAGCGCCTTCACTGCCTCGCGCGCTTCATCCTTCAGCGCCTTCAATAATCTCTGGTTGTTCCCTAGATCCGTGCAGTTGTACGCTCGGGTCGTCTCCACGAACGCACAGCTGAAGATCGGCCACTCCTCGGGCTGCCCTCCAAATACAGGCAAGTCCGGAGGCTTCCGTGGCCCATATGCTTCCTGGATTCCACTCGGCGTCATCGCGGCGTACGATCCGACAAGTGGCGATGCTGTTGCCGCATTGTGGATGCTCACGCCAGGTAGCACGACTCCATGCGCTGGCTGCGCAGTGCCTGTTGCACACAGTGGCTCCACAAAATAGTTGCTAGTCGTTAGCAATGGCGGTCCACTCAAAGATGGCGGCAGCGTGCAGGCCGCACCGCTCGCACCGTCACCGTTGTAGGGCACCGACCCGACCCCGTTATATAAGGCCTCTCCGTTAGATGTTGGTAATGGCGGGCCGCTCCGCAATTGGCGGTGCTCACACTTTCCAGGGATCTAACGTTATCCATCTCCTTCTCTAACGCTGTGATCCTCACCATGAGGTCCAACGTGAGGGGCTGGTTCATCTCCGGCACTGAACTCGCAGCTGTGACAGCAGTACTTCTAGGTTGGGAAGCTACTGTAGTCACCGTAGTGGCCGGGCAAGGAATCGACGCCGCCGTGATGTTCACTCGCGTCCGAGTTCCTGCTCCACTACTGGCTGGCTGCTGACCCACTGTTGTTTTAGGGGTGGCTTCCCCTCCGTTCAGCCGGGCACTCTTCCTGGGGGAATGCTTCATCTTCCCCAGCTCCAAAATGGCGGCGCCTCTGAGCGCTTCCAAAATGGCGTCTCCGACGCCTCGTGGCCGCTGGCTGCGGCCGCTGATGCTTGGCGCTTCTTGCGCCTTCTGACCGCTGACTGCGGTCTCCGTAAATGACGCTTCTTGCGTCTCCTCGTCGCTGGCTGCGACCCGTTTGTCCCGGCGTTCGACGCTGGCTGCGTCCCTCTATGTCGCTGACTGCGACTCCTCTGCCGGTACGTAGCGCTGGCTGCGCTCACACAAATCCTCCTCGCTGGCCGTCTAAACCGTCACTCAAGCGCAAGTTGCCCCTGCAGTCGCCCTAGGACTGCGAATAAAAGCTGTCGTCGCGCGTCACATAGAGTTGCCTTAAACGGCTTGTGACGCGCCGTACGCGCACATAGTAAATAAGAAACACTCAGATGTACACTAAGAGAAACAAAACATGAAGTCAAACAGTAAAGAGAAACACTCATAAGAAACTAAGAAAAACAAAACATGAAGTCGAGCATTAAAAATAAATAAAGAAGAACTGAAAGAAATGAAGTATAAAGTTCAAATTCAAATTCAAACCGATGCGCGCCCGCGCCACTGATCGCACGCGACTGGGCACACCGACCACGATCGGCAGGGCACACTAATGCGGCCAAATGCGGGCGGCGATGCGGGCACACTAGCCCCGCCGAACCGCTATATAAAGCGCACCCCAGCACTACGGAGCTCATTCAGTTTCGGCCGGCAAACGGCAAAGGTCTCCTGACTAACTATCAGCAGCCAAGGACCAGCGGACAAGGACGAGCAAGGAGCATCGGTAAGGACAACACCGGACCTCAGCGGAGAAGAGTAAGCGGCGTGGTAATTAACTCATCCTAGTAGCCTTTGCATAGTACGTCTCATTCTACGGCTCGGTCTACCGATCCGCAGTTATCAATATATAGTAGACCAGAACGGCCTCTAAACTCTTCTCACTATATAGTAGACCAGAACGGCCTCTAAACCCTTCTCACTCTATAGTAGACCAGAACGGCCTCTAAACTCTTCTCACTATATAGTAGACCAGAACAGCCTCTAAACCCTTCTCACTCTATAGTAGACCAGAACGGCCTCTAAACTCTTCTCACTATATAGTAGACCAGAACGGCCTCTAAACCCTTCTCATTAATTAGTAGACCAGAACGGCCTCTAAACCATTCTCACTATATAGCAGACCAGAACGGCCTCTAAACTCGTCTCGATATATAGTAGACCAGAACGGCCTCTAAACTCTTCTCGATATATAGTAGACCAGAACGGCCTCTAAACTCTTCTCACCATATAGCAGACCAGACCGGCCTCTAAACCATTCTCACTATATAGCAGACCAGAACGGCCTCTAAACTCTTCTCACTATATAGCAGACCAGACCGGCCTCTAAACCATTCTCACTGTATAGCAGACCAGAACGGCCTCTAAACTCTTCTCACTATATAGCAGACCAGACCGGCCTCTAAACCATTCTCACTATATAGCAGACCAGACCGGCCTCTAAACCATTCTCACTATATAGCAGACCAGAACGGCCTCTGAACTCCCCACCATCCCTACTAATTAGTAGACCCGACCGGTCTCTACCTAATCTCATCCATAGGGGACCCGACCAGCCATCCCAGGCGTGGGCGACGTTCGTGGGCGAGTACCCGAAGACCGGCGAGCCGCCCTGTCGGACCCTCGACGCGGCCCCGTGACCCAGAGAGCGGGCTCGGACGACGCTAAATCGGACGGTCATCCGTGAGCGCGACCAGGATCGCGACCCCTGACTTATCTGTAACCAACCACGTCGTACAATAAAGACCCATTTGCAATTACTGTGTAATTCCCTCGCCTTCTCCTCTGGGCCGGGTCGGATTCTCTTACAGCAACCCCACCCGAACCAAATAAAAATATCTGCGACGACCCCTGGCCATCCCTGAGCCATCCGGACACTGACGAATCGTCACAGTGGCGCCCGAGACAGGTGTAGGGGTTGCAAGAGATCTGATACCGAAAGAGGAATGTCGAGCTGGGTGTATCTGGCGACGAAAGACGAACTAACGGAATATGCAGCCGAGTTCGGGTTGGAAACTACAGGAAGGAACGACGAATTAAGGCGGTTACTAGCCGCATTCGCAAAAAGAACGGATCATAGCGGAACGGTCAAAGAGAGACTCGCAGAAATAACGCGGAAATACAAGAAAGACAGGAGTCCGACGCGCAGTCCAGTACCAGGGATATTGATAACAGAGGCGAAAGAACAAAAGGAGGAAATGGATACGGGAAACGACCTAAAGGTGGAAAGGAGAGTCGAGACGGAGATCGTGGACAGAGTACGAAACTGGGGCATCCGAGTCCAAGGATCGACGAACCCGTTAGAATTCCTCAGTAAGATGGAGCAGTGGGCAGCTGGGTACGGTATTCAAAAAGACCAGCTCGTCCAGACGATGCCTTTTGTTCTGGAAGGAGCCGCAAGCGATTGGTGGAATAACACACCAACCCGGATCAACAACTGGACGGAGCTGACGACGGAACTCCTGGAATCCTTTTTGCCTCCGAGATACGAGGAACAGGTGGAAACGCAAATCGCGCAACTACGGCAACGAGAGACGGAACCGGTGCGAGAATATGCAATGAGCTTACGGAAGCTGATGCGGTTCACCAAGCTATCAGAGGAGGAAAAGCTCGACCGGGTCTACCGGAATTGCAGGAGCAAGATAAAATTGTACACGCGGAGAACAGGATTCGAGACGCTAACACAATTCCTCAAGTTGGCAGAAGAAGTAGAGGAGATAGAAGCCTCCGAGAACCGGACAAGGGTCGAACAGCCAAGTCAACAGCAGCTGCGACCGGACGTCTGCATGCGGTGTGGTGGAACAGGTCACGCGGCACGGGCCTGTAGCAACCCACCAAGGCTATTCTGCTGGGTCTGCGGAAGGGACGGCGTGAGAACGACGGAATGCTGCAGACCGAGATCGGGAAACGACGGAGGCCTGAGCAGATAAAGCTGGCAACTCAGGCGGCGACCAAGGAGCCAGCGGTGGGGGACCAGTTGAGTTGCGACGGGTTCCAGATAGTAGCCAGGATAAGAATGGGAGGAAAGATGGCGAAGGGTGTGATAGACACGGGAGCATCTCGGAGTGCCATGAGCGTGGCCAAGTACAGAGACCTCCGGAACCAGGACAAATGGAATGGAGCCCGATCGGAGATAACGCTGGCCAACGGTGCGACACAAAAAACCGTAGGAACGTTTGCAGCGGAAATCCGATTCGGGGGAAGTTGCTTCCGCATATCATTTGTGATACTGGCACAAGTATCAGGAGGGATACTGTTAGGGATGGATTTCCTAGCCGGAGCCAACAGCACATTAAGATGTGGCGAGTTGGAGCTGGAGATCACGGCGGCGGAAGGCGAGGAGAACAATGAAAACCAGGGAATGGAAGCGATCGGCAGGGAAGAAGAAGAACCATCGGAGGAAACAGTGCAGGCGTTCCTGGAGTCACACAGGCAAGTATTGGAAGGAATGAGGGGGGTTAGCAATATCACGACCCATAAGATATACCTAAGGGACGACAAGCCAATAAAACAAAGATACTACCCAAGGAACCCGAAGCAGCAGGCGATAATAAACGACCAAGTGGACGAGCTACTAACGTTGGGGCTGATAGAACCGTCGCGGAGTCCATACAGCGCACCGGTGGTACTGGTAAAAAAGAAGAACAACGAATGGAGGATGTGTATTGACTACAGATTGTTGAACGATAAAACAGAGAAAGACGCGTATCCCGTGCCAAGAATGAACTTTATCTTGGACCAACTAAGGGAAGCAAAGTTCATCAGCACGATCGACCTGAAGTCGGGATACTGGCAGATTCCGATGGAGAACGACAGTCGACAATACACGGCGTTCACAGTACCAGGACGGGGCCTGTATCAGTGGAAAGTAATGCCATTTGGACTCACTACGGCACCGGCGACATTTCAGAGGGCACTGGACACTATTATAGGACCCGAGATGGAACCGTTCGCGTTCGCCTACCTAGATGACATCGTGGTCATCGGACGGACGAAGAAGGAGCACCTGGAAAAGCTACAGGAGGTATTCCGAAGGTTGCAACAGGCTAATCTGAGAATCAATCCGGATAAGTGCCACTTTTTCCGGAAAGAGCTCAAATATCTCGGGCACGTGGTGAGTGACCGGGGTATAAGGACAGATCCGGAGAAGGTATCAGCCATTCAGGATATACCCGAGCCAACTACTACAAAGGAGGTGCACAGTTTCCTCGGGATGGCATCATGGTACCGGAGGTTCATTCCCAATTTTACTGAGAAAGCCGTCGCATTACAAAATCTGACAAGGAAGGGTCAAAAATTCGAGTGGAATAAGGAACACCTGGAATCATTCACCAGCCTGAAAAGAAGCCTAACGAGTGCACCCATACTGTCATGCCCCGATTTCACACGCCAGTTTAAGCTACAGACGGATGCTAGCGATCTGGGAATAGGAGCGGTATTGACACAGGACGGGACAGACGGAGAACATGTAATATCCTATGCGAGCAGGAAACTGAGCCAGGTAGAAAGAAACTACAGCGCTACAGAAAAAGAATGCTTAGCAATATATTGGGGAATACATAAGTTTAAGATGTACCTGGAAGGTTACCGATTCGTGGTAGTAACGGACCACATGGCACTAAAATGGTTGAACTCGATCGAGAGCCCCTCCGGGAGGGTGGCAAGATGGGCATTAGGACTACAACCGTTCCAATTCGAAGTACAATACCGGAAAGGAAAGTTAAACGCGGTTGCCGATGCGCTATCCAGAACACCCAACGCCCAGTTGAAGACGCTCGGTACGGAAAAGTGGTGGGATAAGAAATACCGAGAGGTAGAAGGGGCGAAGGAAAATGAGGAGTTCCGGATAGAAGATGGAAGGCTCTACAGAATGGACGAAAGCCGAAAAGACCAACAGCCATGGAAGTTGTGCGTGAAGGAGGACGAGGTGCAGCGAGTGTTGACGGAGAACCACAGTACGGCGGAGGCGGGCCACCTAGGAATATTCAAGACACTGAAACGGGTGAGAGCCAGATACTTTTGGCCACAAATGGCGAGAGACGTAAAAAAATTCGTGAAGAAATGTGAAAGTTGTCAGAGATACAAAACGTCGCAACAGAAAGCCGCGGGGAAAATGCTGACTAGAATCACGGAAGCACCCTTTGAGACCCTATGCGTAGATTTCGTGGGACCGCTACCCAGGACCAAGCACGGAAACACTATGCTTGTGGTCATTGTGGACAAATTCTCGAAGTGGGTCGAGTTAGCAGCGATTCGACAGGCAACGGCAGAGACCTTTTTACGAGTTTTCCGGGAGCGGATTGTGTCAAGGATTGGAGCGCCAAAAATGTTGATATCGGATAACGGGGTACAATTCACGGGCCGTAAAACGAAAGCGGCCATGGAGCGGTGGGGCATTCAACAGCAATTCACTGCGCCATATACGATGATGATTGCGCAGCTGGCAGGAGAAGACCAGACCACATGGGATGAGCAAGTACCGGAGTTAATGCTGGCATATAACAGCAGTACGTCAGAATCGACAAAGTACAGTCCAGCGCAACTCGTGTTCGGCAGGGAACTCAGGCTACCGAGTGCGTTATTCGACACCTTAACGCAAGGGTCGGGACTAAAAGTGGAAACTGTGGAAACTCGGTGGAAAAGAATGAGGGACATACGCAAGGAGGCGACCGGGCACATGGAAAGCGCTGCAGAACAACAAAAGCACAACTACAACTTGCGAAGACGAGAATGGAAACCAGCAATCGGGGACCTAGTCTGGTGCAAGACGCATTTTTTGTCAAAAGCTGCGGACCGGTTCAACGCCAAGCTGGCACCAAAGTATGACGGCCCCTGGAAGGTGACTAAATTTATATCACCAGTAATCGTCCACTTGAACGGCCCAAAAACCCGGAAATCAAAAAGAGCTTATATCGGGGACATAAAAACATATAGCGGGGATTCAACATGAAACCATACACGATCTGACACTAACCCACACACATTAGTAACACTAGGATCTCAATAACCACACGATAAACTAATCGATAACAATTACGTATTATACAACACTAGAAACGGAATCATACGCAACACTGAACATCTAACACAATAAGAAAAGTAACAAAAACGTAATTTTATTGCAGGCACGAGATGCATCGGCTACCGGATAGCGTACGAAGATTCCGGGAGAGCCACCAGAAGCTGGCGGCCAACAGCAGCAGGGCCGTACTGGTGGAGGCAGCGGCAATGCCCGGCACGGCCAGAAAAAGAACAGCGCCGGCAAAAATGGGAAAAGCGGCCACGGAAGGAGACACGCGGGCACCACCAGCCAAGGTGACGATAGCAAAGACGGCGGGCGGCAAGAAGAGGGTCGCACACGGCACGCAGGATCAAAGATGCGAGGCGAACCCAAGACCTCTACAGCCCGCGGGCGTCAGATTAGCCAGGCTCCAGGCGGCGCAGCGAGCAGAGGCACAGGCTCCAGCACCAGCGCCACAGCGAACAGGGGAACAGGCCCCAGCGACGGCTCCACAGCAAGCGGAGGCACAGGCGCCGACACCCGCTTCACGACAAGCAGAGGCACTGGCTCGACCGCCAGCTCCAGAGACACGGGCTCCGCCACCGAACCCACCGACACCACGTCAGCGCCCAGAGGAGGCACCCAGAGCAAAGCCGGCCAGGCACTCGCAAGTATCGTGGGCCGAGCAGGTTGCGGAAGTCGAGCAACGGCAGCCACCACCCCACCAGCACACACAACGGATGGGAGGGCACCCGCAAACTCAGCAGACACCACGCCAACGCCCGGATGAGGCACCCAGAGCAAGGCCGCCGATGCACACACAAGGATCATGGGCCGAGCAAGTCGCGGAAGCCGAGCGGCGGCAGCCACTACCCCACCGACACACGCAACGGATGGAAGGACACCCGCAAGAGCCAGCTACTGGGGCAACGCCACGCGACCATGCAGCGCAACGCCAACACTTGGGGAGGCAACAGCGCAATGGGAACCCAAGCAGCTCAACATACAACCAAGGGACCTCACCCGATCGCGACATCCTAGAGTTACACGCAGATGACCACAAGGGCTGGGGGTGGCACGTCCCGGAGGGCGCGCGATTGTCTGCAGGAGCCGTAAGCGAGATCCGGAAGAGGATGGCACGTAAAAAGTTCGGGAAGCAGCTGTCGTGCCTCGTGGAGGACGGTGAAAGAACATGGAGCGTAACCATCTCGCGCTCGAATGTAGTGAAGGTGAAGGAGCACACCTTTTCCTAAAGGAGGGGGGGGTGTGACGCGCCGTACGCGCACATAGTAAATAAGAAACACTCATATGTAGACTAAGAGAAAGAAAACATGAAGTCAAACAGTAAAGAGAAACACTCATATAGAAACTAAGGAAAACAAAACATGAAGTCGAGCATTAAAAATAAATAAAGAAGAACTGAAAGAAATGAAGTATAAAGTTCAAATTCAAATTCAAACCGATGCGCGCCCGCGCCACTGATCGCACGCGACTGGGCACACCGACCACGATCGGCAGGGCACACTAATGCGGCCAAATGCGGGCGGCGATGCGGGCACACTAGCCCCGCCGAACCGCTATATAAAGCGCACCCCAGCACTACGGAGCTCATTCAGTTTCGGCCGGCAAACGGCAAAGGTCTCCTGACTAACTATCAGCAGCCAAGGACCAGCGGACAAGAACGAGCAAGGAGCATCGGTAAGGACAACACCGGACCTCAGCGGAGAAGAGTAAGCGGCGTGGTAATTAACTCATCCTAGTAGCCTTTGCATAGTACGTCTCATTCTACGGATCGGTCTACCGATCCGCAGTTATCAATATATAGTAGACCAGAACGGCCTCTAAACTCTTCTCACTATATAGTAGACCAGAACGGCCTCTAAACCCTTCTCACTCTATAGTAGACCAGAACGGCCTCTAAACTCTTCTCACTATATAGTAGACCAGAACAGCCTCTAAACCCTTCTCACTCTATAGTAGACCAGAACGGCCTCTAAACTCTTCTCACTATATAGTAGACCAGAACGGCCTCTAAACCCTTCTCATTAATTAGTAGACCAGAACGGCCTCTAAACCATTCTCACTATATAGCAGACCAGAACGGCCTCTAAACTCGTCTCGATATATAGTAGACCAGAACGGCCTCTAAACTCTTCTCACCATATAGCAGACCAGACCGGCCTCTAAACCATTCTCACTATATAGCAGACCAGAACGGCCTCTAAACTCTTCTCACTATATAGCAGACCAGACCGGCCTCTAAACCATTCTCACTATATAGCAGACCAGAACGGCCTCTAAACTCTTCTCACTATATAGCAGACCAGACCGGCCTCTAAACCATTCTCACTATATAGCAGACCAGACCGGCCTCTAAACCATTCTCACTATATAGCAGACCAGAACGGCCTCTACCCAATCTCATCCATAGGGGACCCGACCAGCCATCCCAGGCGTGGGCGACGCTCGTGGGCGAGTACCCGAAGACCGGCGAGCCGCCCTGTCGGACCCTCGACGCGGCCCCGTGACCCAGAGAGCGGGCTCGGACGACTCTAAATCGGACGGTCACCCGTGAGCGCGACCAGGATCGCGACCCCTGACTTATTTGTAACCAACCACGTCGTACAATAAAGACCCATTTGCAATTACTGTGTAATTCTCTCGCCTTCTCCTCTGGGCCGGGTCGGATTCTCTTACAGCAACCCCACCCGAACCAAATAAAAATATCTGCGACGACCCCTGGCCATCCCTGAGCCATCCGGACACTGACGAATCGTCACAGGCTAACCCACGCATTGGATCCCGAAAGAAAGGGCAGACTAATCCGTGGTAGTAGAACACGTTTTATTCTGGAAGAATTGAATGTTTCACAATTGTAACTAACTTAAATATTAGCTCACCGCAGTGTGTCCTCCAACTCTTTTGCACGACAATGAAAAGCTAAATTTTCCCGGCAATTTACAATGGCGAAAAACAATGTGCCCAGACACATTTGGGCTTACAAATCCTTCCATATTCGGACTAGCTATAAAAGACTAGTTCTCCTCAAAAATACTAACTACTATTCGATAGGTTACAATATTCGATCCGCGAAAGTTATATAGAGAGGGCGTCTACCAGAGATCTGCAAAGAGTAAAAAGTTATCGGATCGTATATGATCGTCTCGTTCAGGTCAGCTGATTGGAGTGATCGTTGGGCACATGCTTGTCGTTCACAAGCACTGAGTTGATCATTTGTGACCGTACGAAGCCATCTGCACGATTGCGTTTGATCGTGTACTTAGGTTCATTTCAGTTCATATCGTGCTCGTTGAACGGAACTTTTCGTTTGCGATTGGCTAAATTTGTAATGAGTTGCCCGGCACGCGTAGTGTTTAACCAATAAGATTAAAATTAAAATTTAATTTAGTTTATGAAAAACTGATAATTTTAAGGGAAGGTTTACCTCATTATGGACGAAAATAAAGCAAAGTTTGTATTTTTGTTGTAGGAAAATGAAAAAGCGTACGAACTTTTGTTTTGATGATTTTATTCGTTTATTATCAGATAATTTGAAAAAGTAAAAAAGTTAAAAAAATTCAAAATGGCGGCTACAAGATGCACATTCCCGTGGGCCCATGCTCTCGAAACATGGTGTCCTAATAAAAATTCTGCCGCTTCTTGTATTGGACTGAAATAAAAAATCGTTGTTATTACTTAAAGATAATGATATTCTGTAGGTCCGGTAGCAAAATTGTTGGAATTCGTGCAAAATTCATTGAATGATGAACATTGGAACTAAAAGTTCAAATTTTTCTTGTTTTTTTCCATTTCAACAACGTTAAAAAAATAGTAATAAACAATTTTGATCGTGATGTTGCTACGGGACCTACGAAAAAGCATGCACTTCCAAACAGTTTTTAGATGGAGAGAATCGGATCAATAGATCAGGTCTGAGAGTTTTTGATAGATCGGAAAACGTGGTTTCGAGATAAACGCGTTTGAAGTTTTGCTTCAGTACCTGTTTTAAGGTGTAGGTTCCGTAATTCTTAAGATAACCAATTGAAATTTTGGGAGCGGATTCTAGAAACATATATCAATCCAAAAATGCAAAAAAAAATCGATTTTTTGGTCCAAAATGAGGGAAACCTTCCCTTAAGTTTATCAAAAACTGATAATTTTAATTTTGTTAATTAGTTAATAAACATCCATACATCAAAATAATTTATTTATATATTACAATTGCATCATAAGAATTGTATTATTTCTTGAGATGCAATTGTAATAAATAAGAATTGCGTTATCATTCCGGCGTAACACACACACACAAAATTTATAAATTCATGCTCATTTCTGAACGATTAACTCGAGTACTGAGCGATCAATCCCTGCGCAACACACATAAAAATCAAAACGTTTATGCTCTGTTCGGGGCGACGCACTCTTAGCTACGATCATTCCCTTTACTCGTTCACGAAGCTCAAAATGAGCGTTTTGATCGTTCCGAAGCGATCCGATCTGATGCACGAACATGCACACAAAATGCGTACTCGTTCCTGATTATTCTTTCGGCTTTTGCTTCGGGTATGCATCATGAACGATCATATTTCGGCTGAGCGAAGTGAGTTGAATTGAGCGAAAATTTTTGTACGGTGATCGAGATGATTCGATCATACCCGTTGCAGATCTCTGGCGTCTACAATGCTTTTGCACCACTACGCTTGTAGGCAATGGGAAAAAGAGAAAGAACGAGACGGAATCACTTGTTCTATATTTAGATTTCGTTTATCGGGCACACAATGCACAAGTGTAAGTGCGTTTTGCTTGTATGTGTGCACGACTCGACAGCACATTTTGGAAGAAATTTCATATTTGAATCAAAATCAAATCGAAGGCCGAAATACTTCGAAACTCCTATAGGTTTTGCTGAACACGACATAGTAAAGTCTGTGGTGATGGATAAATCGTTGGTCATCGTCAATGTGAACAAAGGATCGGTCCCTCTCAAAAACGTCTTTTTGGAATATTCTTTTTATACCCTTGCAGGGTATTATAATTTTAGTCAGGAGTTTGCAACGCAGTGATCGAGATATTGCCGACCCTATAAAGTATATATATTCTTGATCAGCATCAACAACCGAGTCGATCTGGCCATGTCCGTCTGTCCTTCTGTCCGTCTGTCCCTTTCTACGGAAACTTACAGCTGACATTGGGATATATATATAAATTCATTTAGTTTGTTTGGAACATTTTCGTTCGGAACATTTTTCGCTCGCAACATTTATGTCAGTACCCGAGAAAACGATAAAGTCTTACTTACTTACTGCAAGGATATTTAAATTTCGGCATGCCGAAGTTTTTCTTCTTTCATGTTTTTTGTTGATGTTCTTCTTTTTTAACTTCTCTTCTATTGCGCTTGTTTAATCGTGTTAAAGCATTTGCTCTCTCTTGTTTTCGTTTTTCGTCGCTCGTGCTCATGTACCCGCTCTCTTCTGACGACGTTCTGACGCTTTGAATTTCACCACGGATCGTAATAGCTTATGATTCCAGCTAATTTAACTGGATCGAGCCTCAGATGTTAGGCTTTAGACCGGGACGAACCCGCAAATGTACCCGCATACAGTCAGATTATACTTATGCTGGATATGTAACAAAATAGTTGCGGGATGACAAATAAATTAATTGACGAGTTATCGACTTTACTGACGATGGTTCAAACTTGACGACTTGGTGACTCGACGATTTGACCGATGATTGACTCTCCGACTTACCGACTTATATGTTCGGACTAGATCCCTTGAAGACTACTCTACAACTGGACTCTATCGTCCTCTATCTTATTTTGCTGCTCTCGCTCGCTAGATCTCTCCATCGCTAGTGACTCCTCTTTTTTTGTTCTGGTAATGTTACTTCGTCAAATATCGTATAATTATCGATAACTATCAATATGAAAATTCCAATTAACATGTTTGTAATATTGACTGTTAAGTGTTAACAATTGGGCCAATAAAATGGTCTCAGCCTTAACCTTTGAAAACAACAACACTTTTACAAAAACAATTTTAACTTAAATGTAGACCCCAGAATATTATTATTATTGATTATTTCTTAAAAAAAAAATATAATAACTGTTCACGCCAAAAGGGCGCTTATTTTCCGGAGGCAGTGTGATCCCGTACACTCGCTCTCTCTCTCCCTCTCCCACTGCACTTTTGTGCATCGAGCTCCTAGTCCGCTCTCCCCAAGCTAGTTTTAAGCCTTCTTTTGCTAGTTCTAATTTACGATTCCACAAATAAAGACGCACGTCGCGTAACACCCCGAAAAAGTTCTTCCGTGTTTTTATTTATCGAGTGCCTTCTAGGTTAAAGCCACCCCCCTCCGAACAATAACAAAGCCGCCTGACTATTTATTTAGGGGAGGTAGGTTTAAGTAGTGAGGTGTTCCTGGTAACTTCCAAATAGAACTTAGCTCTGTTTTGCTTTAAACTCTCTGTTCGGAGCAGACCGCCAGCACCTAGGCATGCGCGCATGGGTGTTCCGCTGCACCTGCAGCTCTCTTATCTTTTTCCGCTTCTCTTCTTTCGTCAAATCTGTCGCGCTTTGTTTTCCTAAGCTACACATTGTCCACTGCTGATATATATTTGGAAGCCGAGCTTCACTACGCACCTCTCTATACTTCGCAAACACACATCGATCGATCGCAAATAAAGAGCTAACATTATTATTAATATAACCTATCGTGCGTTTTTATTAATATAAATAAAGGGTGGCATATTGGTTGTCTTCCCCATAAACATTTTGGTGACCCCGACGTGATTGTTTAATATCGTTTAAACAAAGCCAACTTTTGTCGCTGTCGTTTGCTGGCATTCGGTCACAAACACACGAACATACAAACATAAGTGCGCAGCCGCAGCCGCTTCATTTTTTGTACCTTTCGCGCTGTGAAAGCCAAAAACTGTGTTGTGCACAACAATATTAACTAAAGTTAATCGCACGTAATTCTTTGTTAATTAGCGCATATTGCATATAGATTTATATGTACATATACATAGCCAACGACTTACATACATATATACATTTCGGTTACTCTGTGGCTAGGCAAAATAATTTGCCGGCAAAAATAACAACAACAAATTTAAAGGTTTCGTTGCATTTCGGCGATGCTTACATTTCGCGGTAAAGTACAGGGTGTGTCGTACCTCTTACTCGGTCGGACATTGTATTTAATTAATTTTCTCTTGCTATCGGAAAATGTCTGACACTGAAAAGTCGGTTCGGGCTCAGAATGAGACCCCAAGTGAAGTTGACTTCTATAGAGCCAAGGCCCAATCGACCTTGCGGCAGCTGAAATTTTATTTAACCGCTGATGCGATAAATCAGTTTGACGAAGATGATTTGCTTGCGCGAGTGGATTGGATCAATTCCTTGAATCTGTCGTTTGATTCTGCCCAGACATCGTTGGAGAAAATGGATTTTGCTGAGATCGCTAGTGATAGTCGGATGGAATTTTCCGCAATTTTCATGGATGTGAAGGCGAGGATTAGCTGCTCTTCGCAAGTCGCAATTGCCGGCTTCGGCCGCTGCAAATTCAACATCCATTGACATTACTAACCATCCGGATCTTTCTTTTAGATCTAGGAGGCATCGATTGCCGAACTTGGAAATTGCTCGTTTTAATGGTTTGTACGCCGACTGGCCGGATTTTCTCGCTACATTCACTACGGTCATCGAAAATGATGAGGAGCTGAGCGACATTGAGAAGTTGCAATATCTGCGGTCAAGTTTAGGCGGCGTGGTTTTAGAGACCATACGCTCGCTAGAACCCTCAAATGCCAATTATCAAAAGGCTTTGAATTTGTTCAAAAATCGTTTTGATAATAAAGTTTTACACTTTCAGGCACACGTACAGGCAATTTTTGGGTTGAAAGGTGTCGAGAAGGGATGTTCGAAGGGTCTTCGCGAGCTAAGCGATTTCATGAATTCGCATCTGCGGGCCATTCGAACCCTGGCAACAACGCAACAACTTTTGGATGGACTGCTGATTCACATCGTCGTGCAAAAGCTGGACCAGCGGACGCGTGAAAAATGGGAAGAGGATTTATCAATCCATGAGCTGTCCACCTGGGATAGCATGGAGACGTTTTTGGAGAAGAGGTGCAGGATGATGGAGAACTTGGATCAAGCCTTGGTAACGCACACACCAGGCCAGCAGGTGGGAAGTAACTTTCCCAAGCTTAACCAAAATTCCCTGATTGCTTCTGCTCATAACCCAAATCAACCAATCTGTTTGTTGTGACGCGAGGGACCATTATCTGACAAAATGCTCGAGATTTTTGAACCTCAGTCAGTATAGCCTTCGCTATAGGGAAGCCAAGAAGTTGCATCTTTGCCTGAACTGCTTGCGCAAGGGGCATAGTTTGCAGCAATGTAAGTCGTCGCTCTGCAGGCATTGTCACATGAAGCATCATACATTACTGCACATGCCTTGTAAGCCAATTCTTGATTCAGCCTCGCAATTACATTTTATAACGTCTCGCTTAGCCAATCAACTGAATTTGCCGCATAGGAGATCACAAACCTCGATTTCTGGAATCGGAGAAATCTGATAAGGCAGTCGATATTCTTGCGCGGTCGCAGGATGCAAGCTATCGTGCTGCATTCGCAGCTGTAGTGACTCATAGTATCACTGATTATCAGCCCCATTTCAATATAAATGCAGCATCATGGAAGATACCTGCAAACATTTCGCTCGCGGATCCCTATTTCCATCAATCTCAACGAATTGACCTTTTAATTGGCGCTGGTCTGTTTTTCGAGATAATTTAGATGGGACAAATTCATTTGGACAGGACCTTGCCAACTCTGCAGAACACCAAACTTGGTTGGATTGTTTCTGGAGGGATGTCGAGTATGCCAAATCACAAATCGGTTTTAGCAGCCATCATCAAGGACCCGGCTGATTATTATGATGATGACTCAATTACCGCAATAGTAAAGGGATTTTGGGAAATTGAAGGCGTAACCTCGTCAAAGCAATCTTTGTTGCCGGAAGACTTGCGATGCGAACAACTTTTCAATGAAAATTGCACCAGACTATGGAATGGTCAATACTCGGTTCGCCTATTGTCTACTTCAGGATTCGAATCTCTAGGTGATTCCTATTGTTTGGCTCGTCGTCGTTTCAGGAGTTCGGAAGCTAAACTGGATAGAAACCCAGCCCTGAAAGCTCAGTATTCAGCATTTTTACGGGAGTATATCGATCTAGGTCACATGTCTCTTGTAACAACGGAACCATCTGTACCACAATTCTTTTTGCCCCACCACTGCGTACATAAGCAGGCACGAGCACGAGCACAAAACTTCGTGTCGTTTTTGATGGATCTGCGAAAACGACTTCTGGTAGCTCTCTGAACGACTTACTTCTTGCAGGGCCAACAATTCAGCAAAAAATCTTTAACATCCTGCTTCGCTTCAGATTTTTTAAAGTAGCCCTTTGTGGAGATATCTGCAAGATGTACCGATGCGTGCGTGTCTCGTCCCCGGATGACTTTTTGCAGTGTATCGTTTGGCGAGTGTTTTCAAATTAAACACTGTGACTTATGGAACCAAGCCAGCTGCCTTCTTGGCTATAAGAGCCATGCTCTCTTATGATGAGGAGGACTCATTTCCAGTTGGAGCGAAAATTGTTCGTAGAGATTTCTATGTGGATGATTTAATTCCTGGAGGGGACTCAGTTGAGGAGGTGATAGAAATTCGTCATCAGGTGAAGGAACTACTGTCGAGAGGCCACTTTCCGATCCGTAAATGGTGTTCCAATGAGCCAGCAGCCCTGGAAGGAGAGTCAGACTGCGACAAGGAGCAGTTAATCAAATTTCATGATGGATCGGATATCGCCAAGGCATTGGGATTAGCCTGGGATCCAGCTTCAGATCAACTTCTTTTTAATTTTTCGCAAATATCGACCAATCATCGACCCACCAAGCGGATTGCATTGTCAACAATAGGCAAATTCTATGATCCACTTGGTTTAATAACCCCAATTGTCACAAAATCCAAAATATTTCTGCAATCTCTATGGAGTGCTAACGTGGATTGGGATGACGCATTGCCAGAGCCAATTCTTTCGTCATGGGGGGAATTGACCTCACAATTATCGGTCGTACAGAACTTAAAATTTCCACGATTCGTAATGCAACCTAGGGCTTCCGTTCAGCTGCATGGATTTTGCGATGCTAGCATAGCAGCTTATGGAGCGTGCTTATACTTGCGATCGGAAATTAATGGAGAAGCGAAAGTCCATCTACTCTGTGCCAAATCAAGAGTAGCTCCACTAAACCCCTTAACAATTCCAAGGTTGTAACTTTTCGCAGCGCTTTTATTGTCGGAGCTGATCGTAAACGTCAAGGAATCCATAGACTTTGAGTGCGCCTTTCATTGCTGGTCAGACTCGTCTATTGTGTTGGCGTGGATTCGGCAACCGCCGAGGGAGTTTAGTGTATTCGTATCAAACAGAATCGCTAAAATTCAGGAGATGACGAAAGACATGACTTGGCATCACGTTCCGACAAACTTGAACCCGGCAGACGTCGTGTCACGAGGATGCACCCCCAGAGAATTGCTGGAGCATTCCCTATGGACTAATGGGCCTCCATTTCTTTTGCAAAGCTCGTCGAATTGGCCGTCCCTGCTAGATGCAGTAAAGGATCTGCCAGAACGCCGTTCTGCGACTCTAATTGGAACCGTTTGTATTGACATTTCATCGAACTGCAAATACCTAAACTCTTTCGACAAGTTGCAGCGCGTATTTGCATACATTCACCGATTTATTTCGAATTGCAGAGCCAAATCTGTGCCATTAAAAGGACGTCTTGCAGTGGAGGAGATCAATTCGGGAACTGTACTTCTTCTGAGGAGCATCCAGCAGGTTCACCTGGCGAAGGAGTATGGAGTTCTTAGCCAGGGCAAGCCGTATCCGCAGAAGAGCAAACTGGTTTCACTTCGGCCTATACTCGGTTCCGATGGATTACTTCGCGTTGGTGGAAGGCTTCAGAACGCCAACTTGGACTACGATATGAGGCATCCGATTCTTATGCCCAAGGATCATCCACTCACCAAGGCAATCATCGTTTATTATCACGAGAAATACATGCATGCAGGATCACAGGCATTGCTTGCCACATTGCGGCAAAGGTTCTGGCCGATTGGAGGCCGCAAGTTCGTTGCTAGCGTCATCAATAAATGCGTCCGATGCTTCCGAATGAAGCCTGCGACTTGGGAGCATGTCATGGGTAGCCTGCCAGCGAGTCGAGTGCAGCCTAATCCAGCATTTCATACCACAGGAGTGGACTATTGTGGACCATTCTATCACAAGGCAGAGACCAGAAACAAGGCACCCCATAAATGCTACATCGCCGTCTTTGTTTGCTTTTCGACGAAGGCAGCTCATTTGGAGGTCGTCCAGGATCTTACGCCGGATTCTTTCATCGCAGCGCTGAGAAGATTCATCAGCCTTCGAGGCAGTCCGCAAACCATTTGGAGTGACAATGCTACAAACTTTGTCGGTGCAAAGAGCGAGCTTGCCGAGCTGCGGGAACTATTCATCGATATCTTCCGCCTGCTTAGCTGATGGGATCGATTGGAAGTTCATCCCTCCGCGTGCCCCTCATTTTGGTGGTTTATGGGAGGCTGTTGTTAAGTCGGCAAAATTTCACTTCTACAGAGTCGTCGGTGCATCCATCTTAGCCATCGATGAATTAAGAACTCTTGCATATGAGATTTCTGCCATCCTTAACACCCGTCCGCTCTGTCCAATTTCAGAAAATACTGAAAGCCTTGAAGTGCTAACGCCGGCGCATTTCCTAAAGGGTTCCAGCTACACCAAGTTTCCTGAGCCTGACATCACCCATCTTCGCGAAGGTCGCCTCAGCAGATGGCAGAGAGTGACCCAGATGCAGCAACACTTCTGGAAGAGATGGAGCAGCGAGTATTTGTCCCTACTGCAAGAAAGGAGCAAGTGGAGCGTCGAATCGTCTAACATCAAGGTTGGAAGCCTGGTGTTGCTGAAGGAGGACAACATTCCACCGTTGAGATGGCAGCTTGGGTGCATGCAGGAAGTCATACCCGGCGGTGACGGCGTCATCAGAGTAGCCCGTACAGCTACGGGTATAAGCAAGAGAGCTGTCGCAAAATTAGCCGTTCTACCCATCGATTCGGAAATTGTTGGAACCGTGCCTCTTCCAACGGGGGGAGTATGTTCGGAGCATACCGCCAGCACCTAGGCATGCGCGCATGGGTGTTCCGCTGCACCTGCAGCTCTCTTATCTTTTTCCGCTTCTCTTCTTTCGTCAAATCTGTCGCGCTTTGTTTTCCTAAGCTACACATTGTCCACTGCTGATTTGGAAGCCGAGCTTCACTACGCACCTCTCTATACTTCGCAAACACACATCGATCGATCGCAAATAAAGAGCTAACATTATTATTAATATAACCTATCGTGCGTTTTAGCTGGCGAAAATCCTCCATCTGAACCCTCCAAGAGGGCGCCGGCTGGGAAATGGGCACTGTATTATCCCGGACAACGGGTAATGCACTGCTGCTTGCTCCGTCAACGGTAATACAGTGTCTAGCTAAGGCAACGGTTCAATTCCTTCCGCTGGAAAAGCCGGAGGAAATGAATCACTTTGCCATGGGTGGAGGTGCCTGGCGGTTAGGCGAGTGGGTAGTTCCCTGGAAAACTAACCAGTGTATTTCTGGAATGGACACACAAAACGGTTCAACTCGGGCTGGGATATCAGCCCAAACGTCGGTGGAAGGCGTGACTGCTACCACCGGCGGGCACGGGGGGGAGCAATCCCCTCTGCGTGTCGCCAGCGGTCACACCTCTAGCATGACGGGAGCAGGTCGTGCCAGTTGTACTGCTACTGCCAAAAAACAAACTCAGAGCAAACTATGCCGCTCAGGTGCCGCCGTCGATACAGACACGGGCCTGGAGAGCGCGCAGCTCACACTGGAGGAGGAGGAGATCCTACTCCGCTCGCCAGAACTAGGCACCAGCTCCCCGCGCAGGGACGGGCCGAAACGGTCTAGCGAGGGGAGGAAGGCGAAGGCGCAGTATAAGGCTGCCCTCGGAATTGGAAGCCGGCTCCGGGCCAAAGCTGACCTCTCCCAAGAGGAGAAGGCAAAGCTAGCCTGGGCCGAGCAGAAGATTGAAGAGGGCACGCCAACATCCCCCACATGTCCTCTACGGGCGGATTCGCCAACAAAGTGGAGGAGATGCTTGCCAGCAAAAGGCAAAGCTCTGCCGAGAGCCCGACTAAAGACGCTCCGGCGAGCAAGCGGCAACGCGGGCCCAAGCAGGTAGGCCCTCCACCTAAGGCGAAGAAGCCTCAGAGGGCACAGAGAGTCAGTGAGGTGACCAAACGACATCTGATCGTGGCACTCATCGACCGAAACGATAAAAACGGAATGATGTCCGAAGAACGGTGGAAGACGGTGGAAGACGGTGCACACGAGGCTCGTCGAAGCGCTGTTTGCACGGATGGAGGATGACTCCCTTGATCCCATGCCCATTTTCGATGGTGCAGGGTGGCTAAATGGGGTCAAAATCCTGAAGTGCATGGACGACCCGACTCGGAAGTGGCTGACGCAAACGGTTAGCCAGATGGAGGCGTTGTGGGAGGGGGCCAAACTGGAGGTGGTGGACAGGGAGCTAATCCCATCCATACCGAAGGCGAAGGTACTCTTCCCCATCGTCATCCAAGGTGACCGGGCGCTAAAGCTGCAACAGCTCCAAAAACCCGATATTCCCACCGCAGATTGGAAGGTGCTGCACATTGCGACCCCGACACCCAAAGAGGGGGGCCAGTGCGCAGTCCTTCAAATCAACAAAGCGGCGGAGGACATCCTGTACCCCAGATACGGGAAGATGGCGTGGGGCATGGATAGTGTCTACCTGCGCCTCAAAAAGTGCCAACCGGGGGACAAGGACGCGCATACCCTGCAGGCAGGCGAGGTGGAGAAGGACC
Organism: Drosophila bocqueti; assembly: GCA_018151655.1. Classification (NCBI taxonomy): domain Eukaryota; kingdom Metazoa; phylum Arthropoda; class Insecta; order Diptera; family Drosophilidae; genus Drosophila; species Drosophila bocqueti. The sequence goes on from JAECXF010000048.1 coordinate 795,348, forward strand.
TAGGTCTGGATTCCATTGTTGACGCCGCGGAGGAGGAGGAGGACGGTGACCTGACAGTAATAGTCAACCCGTCCCGAGCTGATCCAGGTACCCATGACACTAAGGGTACTGCAGCTCAACCTCCATAAGAGCAAAATCGCGTCGGCGGAACTCCTGATTGCCATGGAGCAAGGGTCCGTCGACATCGCTTTGGTCCAGGAGCCGTGGGTTGCCTCGGGCAATTCCATTGCCGGACTGAAGTCCTCAGCACACCATGTGTTCTACGCACCAACGGTAAGCAGGAACAGAACCGCCGTACTCGTACGGAAGGGTCTCCACGCTAACCTTATGTCTCGTTACAGCACGGATGACCTGACTGTGGTGATGCTTGAAAGCAAGAAGAAGCGCCTCCTGGCAGCTTCCTGCTACATGGCCCACGATAGATCAGCCCCACCCGAGGAACTCAGGAGCCTGGTGGAAGCCAGCCCGAACGACCAGCAACTACTCGTGGGTGCAGACGCCAACGCACACCACTGCGTGTGGGGAAGCCCCGACATAAACGACAGAGGTGAGTCACTCCTAGACTTTTTACTATCCACTAACATATGTATAGCGAACGTGGGGGAGGAGCATACCTTCGTAGGTCCCACCTCCTCGAACGTGCTAGACTTAACACTCACAAAGGGACAATGTACAATGGTATCAGAATGGAGAGTCCTTGAGAGACCATCCTTCTCAGATCATAAGTACATACAATTCCAATACGATTTTGACCATTCTCCCAAACCAACCGTCTTTAGGAACCCCCGGAACACTAACTGGGGAAAGTTTAGGAAGACAATCTCAACACGACTCGCGACTGGCCCGGGCATAGTAAGATCCGCTGAAGACATAGAAAAGTCCCTAGAGACCCTCTACAAGGAACTACTAGATGCGCAACGCGCAGCATGCCCAACTTCTAGAGCTAGAAAGAGGACCAAGCCACCCTGGTGGAATAGCAATCTTTCGCTCCTACGCAATAACCTCAGGGAATTCTTCAAAATCGCCAAAGAGGCGAAAGAGGATGTGATCGACGAGGAATACAAGACCCTACTCAGACCCTACTCAAGAAGGAAATACGCAGGGCACAACGAAGCTCGTGGAGAAACTTCTGCTCCAATATCGAGACGGCCCCAGAAACGGCTAGACTCCGGAAGTTGCTATCGAAGCAACCCACCATACAGAGTCAGCTCAAACGCGACGACGGACAGTGGACTGAGGGCAGCGAGGAGGCCCTAACAGCACAAATGCATGCTCACTTCCCAGGATGCACTGAGATATCCGATGCCAGCAAGCATTAGGACCTCGCACTTGGAGAAGAGAGTCTCCCAACAAACCTAATATCCTCTAGAAGAATCCAATGGGCTATAGATTCCTTCGCGGGAATTAAAGCACCAGGACTAGATGAAATATTCCCAGCCATGGTACAGGTGACCAAAGAAGTGATCACTCCATGGCTACACGCTATATTCACAGCTTGCTTAAGCACGGGCTATATCCCTATCCAATGGAGGACCTCTAGGATTGTCTTCCTGCCAAAAGCAGGCAAGTGCAGCCATGTGAGCCCCAAGGATTACAGGCCGATTAGCCTCACCTCATTCTTACTTAAGACGCTAGAAAAGCTGCTGGACATAAATCAGAAACGATGTGGGACGACTGCTGTCATCCAACCAGCACGCTTACACGAAAGGGAAATCAGTGGAGACGGCACTACACTCGTTAGTAGCCACCATTGAGAGAGCCCTGTGTTTATGCGAGGGGCCACTGTGCCGCCTCGGCGCACAGAGTGGGAAGGCAGTCGGTGAGTGCCATCCTGGCTTACCCGAATGACACGGGCTGGTACTAAAGGGAGGCGTACCAAAATGAGAGTGTTTATGGGGAAGACAACCAATATGCCACCCTTTATTTATATTAATAAAAACGCACGATAGGTTAGGTTAGGTTAGGTCGGAAGGCCCTCACGGAGCCACGCATAGGCCAGTATGGCAATTAGCTGTCCCAAAGATTTTTCTGATTGGACCTAGAGTGTGCTTACGCGGTTTTTGAAATCATTAAGGATCGAGGTATTTTTCGCGAAGGCAAGTAGTTCGCCTGGCTTCTTCCTGGAGGCATCTTCTAGCGATGCCAGAACCGGAGCGCCTAGGTATTTTATTCTTGCCCTTGCTAGGACCGGACATTTGCAAATGAGATGCTCCAAGGTTTCAGTTGCCTCGGATTCATCGCATTTCCGGCATTTGGCGTTTTCGGTGATGCCCAGCTTGACTGCATGTGCCGCAGCTAGGTAGTGACCTGTGAGAATTCCCACTAGCAGTCTGCAATCTTTCCTTGGAAGATGCAGCACGTAGTGACTAAATTTGCGTTGCGCTCTTTGCACATGATTTTTGATATTTTGCAGGTTGTGGAATTACTCCTCCACCCGCTATTGGCTCGTATGTCGGCCCGTCTCTCTAGCTCGCTTTGGAACGTTCTTAGGGAGACAGGAACGTTTTCTATTCTTTCATTCGGCAGTCCTACGCCTTCCTTTGCAAGTTCGTCGGCCGTCTCGTTACCATCGATGCCCTGGTGGCTGGGAACCCAGTAGATCCGCACTGACGTAGTCGTGCTGAGGATATCTAGCTTTCCCTATGGCGAATACTTCCGCCTGGAATATGCTGCATTGGCTTGGTAGCTTATACGACTGCCTCATTTCAGGGTCTGTGCAGAATATGCCCGCTCCAACTCCTCCTTCCATTTTGGAGCCGTCGGTGTATATATTGAGGTGTTGAGCATGGTCTGTATGACCTGTTTCCCAGTCATCTGGTCCAATGAATGTAGTTGTTTTTACATCCGGGTACGTTCTGGTGACCATGTAGTCAGATATACTGCTCATGTTTCGACCAATTGAACTATGCCCGAATCCCTGTAAGGACATATTCCCTGATGCAACTAGGCGTTGTCCCTAGGATCAACTCCTATTATAGTTTCGAGCGCTTTTGTGGGGGTTGACCTCAGCGCCCCTGTTATGCAGAGCAGTGCAGGCACTGAGTAGGCACCGCTGAGTTCTCTCCATGAGCTTGTTATAAGTCTTCTTTTCCATGGCCTGCCACCACACTAAGACTCCATACATCAGAGTTGGACGCACCACCGAGATGTAAATCCAGTGCATTAGAGCGGGTGAGAGACCCCATGTGCTGCTAAGCATCTTCTTGGATGCATATAGCGCTATGATGGCCTTTTTTACCCTCTCTAATACATTGGGCTTCCATGCCAGCTTGCTGTCTAATACAATTCCGAGGTACTTGACTTGTGTTTTCGGGGTTAGCCTGGTTGAGTTAATTTTCGGGGGACCCATAGCGGAACCTTGTATCTCTTGGTGAAGAGAATGAGGTCCGTCTTGTCCGCGTTGATACTGAGTCCTACCTTCTTCGCCCACTCACATATCTCCCTGAGTGTTGATTCCATAATCGAGCTGAGGGTCGATGGACAGACTCCCGTGATAATTATGCTTATGTCGTCAGCATAGGCTGTTATCTTTGGGGCCTTCCTCTCGAATCTCTTGATCAGGTCGTCTACCACCAGATTCCACAGGAGAGGCGACAGGACCCCGCCTTGCGGCGTGCCCCTGTGTGCTCCTTTCACCGTGGAGGCGGTGCCCCAATCGGATTGTACGCGCCTACAGCTTAGTAGATTTCTTATCCACAAACTGATGGCGGAGGGCGTGTTGGCCGCTTCTAGGCGGTCCATTATAGTGCCTGTGGTCACGTTGTTAAATGCTCCGGATATATCCACAAACACTCCTAGTGCAAATTCACTGTTATGCAGGGCTCTCTCAATGGTGGCTACTAACGAGTGTAGTGCCGTCTCCACTGATTTCCCTTTCGTGTAAGCGTGCTGGTTGGATGACAGCAGTCGTCCCACATCGTTTCTGATGTATATGTCCAGCAGCTTTTCTAGCGTCTTAAGTAAGAATGAGGTGAGGCTAATCGGCCTGTAATCCTTGGGGCTCACATGGCTGCACTTGCCTGCTTTTGGCAGGAAGACAATGCTAGAGGTCCTCCATTGGATAGGGATATAGCCCGTGCTTAAGCAAGCTGTGAATATAGCGTGCAGCCATGGAGTGATCACTTCGTTGGTCCAGGGAGTCTTCGATGCGACATGTAACTCGCGTGGAGAAGACAGACACACTTCGGGGGCCTGTCAAGTGGACTGGGCCTGTCAATTCGTTCTTCTTATCCTGTGTTCCGTTAACCTATCCGTCTGTCTCTAGTAAACCACCTTGGTTTAATAAGGAGCTGACACGCCTAAAAAATGTTAAGTCTAGGATTTATAATAAATATAAACTTACTCGTTCTAAAACTGTCTTTTCTAACTATCTCAGGGCTCGGTCGAAATTTACCTTGCATAACGCTCGGTCTTATAAAAATTATCTGAATCCTTGTACGGTTTAGTTCACACAGGACCCGAAACAGTTTTATAATTTTGTTAACACCAAGCGTAAACCAAACCTATACCCTTCCTCGCTTTCATTTAAAAATTCTTCAGCAAAATCGGATCAGGCAATCGCCGATCTCTTTGCTGAGTTTTTTAAAACTACTTATTCTTCCTCAAACCAGATAAACCAGACGTATTCTTTCCCTATGCCCAATTCGAACTTAATTTTCAGTCCTATCTTAGACGAAAGCTCTCTTCGGCAGGATCTTCAACGTGTAAAGCCAGTTTATGCACCGGGTCCCGATGGTATACCGGGCTGTGTTCTCAGGTATTGCGCCCCTTCTAAAACTATTTATCATATCTTTGGAAACATCAGAATTTTCCCTTATTTGGAAGGAATCTTTTATTATTCCTCTCCATAAAAAAGGTAGCAAGTCAGATGCTGGTAACTACAGAGGAATCTCTAAGTTGTCGGCAATTCCAAAACTCTTTGAAAATATAATTACTCCTCACCTGCAGCACTTGTGCAGATCCGTAATTTCTCCATGTCAGCATGGATTTATGAAACGAAGATCGACCACTACAAATCTTTTGGAACTTACCTCATTTGTGATTTGGGGCTTCCAACGTAAATCTCAGACCGACGTGATCTATACGGACTTTAGTAAAGCCTTTGACTCGGTTAATCATTTTCTTCTTATAAGGAAGCTCGATTTAATAGGGTTTCCTACCGATCTCCTTAATTGGCTTCAGAGTTATTTGAGTCACCGGACTCAAAAGGTTCTGTTCAAGAATTCTCTTTCCAGCTCCCTCAATGTCACTTCTGGCGTCCCACAAGGCAGCCATCTTGGCCCGCTGCTATTTACCTTATTCATCAATGACCTTCCTCTAGTCCTACCCAACTCTAGGGTACTTATGTACGCAGACGATGTCAAACTGTGCGTGCAGTATAACGACAGCTCATGCCAGTCAGACTTACAATCCGATCTTGACAACCAACAACAACCAGGCATGGTGTAGTGTTAACTTATTAAATCTCAACAGCTCAAAATGCAAACTGATGACATTTTCACGTGTCACTCCCCAGTATGCAACGTATACGCTTAATGAATGTGCATTGGAAAGAATAACTCTCGTTGACGATCTAGGTGTCCGTCTAGATCCTAAGCTTTCGTTCTCAGAACATATTTCTTGCATTGTTAACAAGGCCAAAGGCATGCTTGAATTTATTAAAAGGTGGTCGAAAGAATTCGATTCCCCTTACGTAACTAAGACTCTTTGGAATATGGTTCTTGCGTTTGGAGTCCTCAATTTGGAATTCATATTGCCCGCATTGAATCTGTTCAAAAATATTTCCTGCTTTTCGCCCTACGTGGCTTACCCTGGGATGCCGACCTAAGATTACCGTCTTATTCTAGTAGACTTCTATTAATTAACCTACCTTCCCGTAGAACTATGCTTGGTGTTGTCTTTCTACACAAGCTAATTCATGGTGCGTAGAGAGCCCCTACCTGCTAGGACAGCTTAACTTTCACGTTCCTCGACTAACATCTAGAACCTTTATCCCCTTAGCAATAAAGGACTGTAGGAGGGAGTTTGAGGCACATGAACCTTTTAGGGTCTTATGTGCCGATTACAACCGACTTTTTAAATTTATAGAGGGACATGAGAGCCTCCCTCGTCTTAAAACTGTATTGCTAGTAGAATTAGTTCGTAATGTTGCATGAACCTAAACCTAACTTTCCTCGTTCTTTCCTATATTTTCCTTCTCACGCGTCTATCTAGTACGCGATCGAGCCGTACGTCACACGGCTGCGCCCCTCGGTCGGTTGGGCGGGAGGTGGGCGTGGGACTCGCGCGCAAAAAAAAAAAAAAAAAAAATATATAAAAAAAACACCCACCCGAAAATGGTTTCCTGGCCGAGAAGCGAACCGCAAATGTTCGTTTTGGAGTTGCCGAGGAGGATCGAAGGAAGAATATCTGCTCCTATTAAGACATCGATTTGGGAGCTCTCGAAGAACTTGGGGTCCGCAAGGGGGACGTCGGGGAGGTCCTTAAGAAGATCCCGTGGGATCCAGGTCTGGAAGGCGATTGAATTGAGAAATTACACAGTTTATTAGACTGAGCGGTAACGGTTTGGTTCAGGCCGGACACTTGGGCCTGGATGGTCTTGAAAGGCAGTCTGACTAGGTTGAACAGCCGTTCCGTAATTAAGGTCGCTTCGGACCCAGAGTCAATCAACGCTCGCGCTTGGAAGTTGTATTCCAGATGGCACACGTTAATAAGGGCAGTGCCCAGTAGGACGGCTCGTGAACCGGAATCGAAGCATACTTGCACATCTCCGGGATCGTCTGAGGCACCCGTGCCTCTTGGAGTAGGCGCGGGCCGAGGCCTGGCTGTCGTCGACGGACTTGGAGAGGTTGCAAAAGGATTACCGCGGTGCAGGAGGGTGTGATGCCGGCTGTGGAATGTGAAACAGCTGTGGGCACTGGTGCAATCCCGTTGCTGGTGCCCTCGGGCAAAACAGTTAAGGCAAAGTTGCCTTCTCTTGATATAGTCGGAGCGACCATTCACGTCCATTTCGAGGAACCGTGGACATATGCGAATAGGATGGTTCTCCTTGGAACAGAGATCACATCCCCTGGGCGCTGGAGCAACCCTGGCCTCATACGAGTTGAGCCTGCGCGGTGGGGCGCTCGCAGTTGACGATCTTGGCGGAATTTGCTCCGAAACGTTCGATAGCGCTCTGTCAGGAATGCGTCCAACTCACTCCAGGTTGGAATTTCGGCCTTGTTGTGGACTGATTGCTCCCACATGGAAAGCGTGATCTTGGGAAGCTTTAACGAAACCATATATACCAGGAGACAATCCCAAGCTTCGACATTAATGGAGGACATGCGTAAGGCAGTGAGGCAACTCTGAATGGTTCCTTGTAGCTCTTTCAGAGCGGCTCCGACCTAAGATTACCGTCTTATTCTAGTAGACTTCTATTAATTAACCTACCTTCCCTATCTAACCGTAGAACTATGCTTGGTGTCGTCTTTCTACACAAGCTAATTCATGGTGCGTAGAGAGCCCCTACCTGCTAGGACAGCTTAACTTTCACGTTCCTCGACTAACATCTAGAACCTTTATCCCCTTAGCAATAAAGGACTGTAGGAGGGAGTTTGAGGCACATGAACCTTTTAGGGTCTTATGTGCCGATTACAACCGACTTTTTAAATTTATAGAGGGACATGAGAGCCTCCCTCGTCTTAAAACTGTATTGCTAGTAGAATTAGTTCGTAATGTTGCATGAACCTAAACCTAACTTTCCTCGTTCTTTCCTATATTTTCCTTCTCACGCGTCTATCTAGTACGCGATCGAGCCGTACGTCACACGGCTGCGCCCCTCGGTCGGTTGGGCGGGAGGTGGGCGTGGGACTCGCGCGCAAAAAAAAAAAAAAAAAAATATATAAAAAAAACACCCACCCGAAAATGGTTTCCTGGCCGAGAAGCGAACCGCAAATGTTCGTTTTGGAGTTGCCGAGGAGGATCGAAGGAAGAATATCTGCTCCTATTAAGACATCGATTTGGGAGCTCTTGAAGAACTTGGGGTCCGCAAGGGGGACGTCGGGGAGGTCCTTAAGAAGATCCCGTGGGATCCAGGTCTGGAAGGCGATTGAATTGAGAAATTACACAGTTTATTAGACTGAGCGGTAACGGTTTGGTTCAGGCCGGACACTTGGGCCTGGATGGTCTTGAAAGGCAGTCTGACTAGGTTGAACAGCCGTTCCGTAATTAAGGTCGCTTCGGACCCAGAGTCAATCAACGCTCGCGCTTGGAAGTTGTATTCCAGATGGCACACGTTAATAAGGGCAGTGCCCAGATGGCACACGTTAATAAGGGCAGTGCCCAGTAGGACGGCTCGTGAACCGGAATCGAAGCATACTTGCACATCTCCGGGATCGTCTGAGGCACCCGTGCCTCTTGGAGTAGGCGCGGGCCGAGGCCTGGCTGTCGTCGACGGACTTGGAGAGGTTGCAAAAGGATTACCGCGGTGCAGGAGGGTGTGATGCCGGCTGTGGAATGTGAAACAGCTGTGGGCACTGGTGCAATCCCGTTGCTGGTGCCCTCGGGCAAAACAGTTAAGGCAAAGTTGCCTTCTCTTGATATAGTCGGAGCGACCATTCACGTCCATTTCGAGGAACCGTGGACATATGCGAATAGGATGGTTCTCCTTGGAACAGAGATCACATCCCCTGGGCGCTGGAGCAACCCTGGCCTCATACGAGTTGAGCCTGCGCGGTGGGGCGCTCGCAGTTGACGATCTTGGCGGAATTTGCTCCGAAACGTTCGATAGCGCTCTGTCAGGAATGCGTCCAACTCACTCCAGGTTGGAATTTCGGCCTTGTTGTGGACTGATTGCTCCCACATGGAAAGCGTGATCTTGGGAAGCTTTAACGAAACCATATATACCAGGAGACAATCCCAAGCTTCGACATTAATGGAGGACATGCGTAAGGCAGTGAGGCAACTCTGAATGGTTCCTTGTAGCTCTTTCAGAGCGGCTCCAGACTCTTGGGGAACAGTCTAGATGTTGAAGAGGATCTTTAACTGACTGTTGACCAAAGACCGCCGATTCTGAAAGCGATTGGTCAGGCCTTGCCACGCTGAGACGAAACCTTCATTGGTTAGAGGGGCCTTACAGACAATGGCGTGCGCGTCGCCACTTGTTTTTGACAACAGGTGGAACAACTTTTCCACCGGTGTGAGCCGCGAGTTGTGGATATATATGGCGGTGAACAAGTCTCTGAAGGTGGGCCAACAAAAATAATCACCAGCGAAAACTTCGGTGTCCACTGGCGGTAACCGGCAACCAGTAGAAGTGGGCAGTTGGCTGGGTGCGGAAGCCTGAGCGGACTGGACGGCGGCCTTTTCTACGACTTCCTGAAGATGGGCCACACACCACGAAAAAACGATGTAACAGTAGCTGTATTTGCATCTCAGCACTGTTGAAGTGGCAGGATCCTCCGCGGACACGGATAGAAGGTCCAAGCAGCTCCTGTAGTCCTTTTTTACATCTTCCCATAAGGCCCGGACTTCGTCCAGATAGACTCGGCACATGTAGGGGGAGAACTGTCAGTGCCAGGGGCGCCTGGAGTATGGATGTTAGCTTCGAACTGGCTAACTCCGTCCGTTGTGGCCGTTAACTTCTTCAGGGCGACTTCTAACGCACTCTGTGTCATCTTTGCGACTGACCGAGTAAGCCTTGGCGCGGGATCGTGGACAGTGTCGACTGACTCGTCGCTTTTTGCCCTTGGAATGGCAGTGGCAGCCTTTGGCTTTAATTGGGACGACCGCGGGGATGCGGATTGTTACCTGTCTAAGCGGATGGATGGGATCAGACGCGGTTTTTTGTCGCCTCCCGCTGGCGTTCTCAGAATTTATCTCAGCTGATTAGCGGGCGTCGCCGAAAAAAAGACAAAATGCGCAAAAAATCAAAGTTGCATACGGCGGCTGACGCTGGTTGAAATATTGCGGTATTTTTAATACACCGAAAAAAAAAACCCAACAATCCAGAAATCCCTTGCCAGGGAATAATTTGAATCCAAAAAGCAACGGAGTAACTGGCAAAAGTCTCGCGGGGCTCGAGAAGGTACAGAAGAAAATTCGGTCAGAAAACAACTTTTGATGGCCGACTGCTGCTGCGGGCGGATATTGCCCTATGCGGATTGGCAGGAAAATAGCCAAAATTGGCCTGATTTTTAAGGGTGAGAGGTACCCCGCAGAGTTTAGGGGGTATCACTTTAGGGATTTTGTATTTCCTTGTAAAAAGGACTAGTTCAGTCTTCGCTGGGTTTACTCCCATACCAGACCTTGCGGTCCAGTCCGTCAGAAACCGAAGGCTTTCGCTCATCCTGTCACAGAGTGTCTGCGGGAATTTTCCCGTGAACGCCAAGGCGACATCATCCGCGTAGGCCACGACACGACAGCCGCCCTCCTCTATGCCCTGGAGCAGTTCATTGACCGCCACATTCCATAGGAGAGGGGAGAGGACTCCGTCCTGAGGTGTGCCTCTGTTGACTTGTCTGGAGATGGTTCACCCCCCCAGTGTTGCCTCCACCGTTCTGCTGCGCAAGATCCGGTCAATGAGACCCACCGAGTGTTGATCAATCCCCAGCTTAGTCAATGCCGTCGTGATTGAACCTGGAAGGACCTCTATATCCAAGAAGGCGACGAGTGTGAACTCGTTTTCGTGGAGCAATTTTTCTATAATTGTGGTAAGCGAGTGGAGTGCTGTCTCTGTCGATCTGCCCCTCCTATAAGCATGTTGAAATCCTGATAAGGATGAGTGGGGAATGTTGGTTCTGAGCGTTTTGAGTAGAAACGAGGAGAGGCTTATCGGCCTGTAATCCTTAGGCGTGCAATGCGATGGCTTGCATGTCTTAGGGATGAAGACAACTTTTGAGCGGAGCCATCCACTTGGAATTACCCCTGTGTCTAGAATGATCGAGAAGATCAAGCGAAGCCAGGACATGGAGCGCTCAGCTGCGTAGCTAAGCTGTGCAGGTATGATGCCTTCCACCCCTGGGGATTTGTGTGGGCTTAAACTGTTGATTGCCCATTTAATATTCCTATCACTGAGAAGGTATGCCATTTCAGACAGACCCCGCCATGTCGGGGGTAAAGCGGGCTACTCTGAGACGAGCTAGCGGGGAAGTGGGCATCCAGGAGAACTTCGGGAGATTCCTCGCTGGAAGTCGTCCAACTGTCGTCAGGACGCTTGACGAAGCCCGGGTTGAAGGGCGTCGTCGAGAGGACCTTCCGCAGCCTAGAGGCCTCTGAGTGGTCCTGGATTCCCGAGCAGAAGTCGGAACACCTTCTTTTGGCCTTTCTGCCTCGCGGTCTTTTTGAGGCAGCCTAGTTCTTTGCACCACCACGGTGGCTTTTTCCCAGTGTCCCCCCCCCCCTTCCTACTTTGGGGGCAGGACCTATCCAGAGCCTTGCTACAAGCATCGGTAAAAGTCTTTACGAGGCGCTCCAGCCCCTCTGGACAGTAGTACGAGTGGGTTGGGGCTGGAGGGGGTTTGAGGATCCTATTAAGTTGGGACCTGTATTTCTCCCAGTCGGTTCTCCGGGGGTTTCGAAATGTAACTGGGTTGAACCTGTCGAAGCCTAGCGTGAACCAAATGTATCTGTGGTCAGAGAAAGAGTGCTTCTCCAGCACCCTCCATGACTTTAGGTTATCCCTAAGGGATTCAGATAGAAGGGTGATATCCAAAACCTACCTACGATTTTTAATTATAAAGGTGGGTTCATTACTTGAGTTTCCCACCAGCAAGTTGGATGCAAGGATAAAATCAAAAAGAGACTCACCCCTGTCGTTGGTGTTAGTGCTGCCCCACTGATGGTGGTGGGCGTTCGCGTCGTACCCGATGATGAGACCCAGGCCCAGTCTTCTACTGTCCTCGGTTACATGCTTCAGGGTTGGGGGGATGGGGTCCTGGTCCGGGTCCAGGTATGCTGAGCATATCCGGAGGGACCCGTTTGGTCCCTCTAGACCTGCAGTTAAAAAGTCTTCATTGCTGAAATTGGGAAACATGCCTTTCCTAGCGAGTATGCAGGCTCGCGATTTACCTGTTGTTACGGCTGCGTATAGCCTATAGCCGGCTGCCCTCAGCCAAAGGATTCTGTCGCCACAGATCCAGGGCTCCTGGATGAGAACAGCGTCGGTACCACCTTCTGACAGGTGGACTAGAAGAGCAGCGGAAGCTGCTTTACTGTGGTGGAGGTTGATCTGCAGGAACGTCAACGACATTCTGCTGCTTGACCTCCACCACAGTGATCCCGGCGTCCGAGGTCGGATCGTCCAGCCCGTCCTCCTCCTCGGACATCCCGACGCCGCGCAAGCCCCTCGCGAGCTCGCTCTTCTCGGAGACGTACACCTTCAGGATGTCTTCCTCGTCGGACAATCCTTCGGGCGCCTTCTCGATATGAGGTCCCTCTATGTCAGGGTCTTCCTCTTTAAGGCCCGGCTTAGCGTCTGCCTTATATATACGGACGGCTACGCTCTCGAAGCCGTACCTGAGCGCCCCCCGTTTTTCTTCAGCGCCTCGACTGTCCCCTCATTGGGAGTCAGGTCAACCTGGCGCCTCGGACCAACGGCCTCCTCAACCTTGGCTACTCGCCAATCAGAGGAGCGGAGGTCGGGGTTGCTCAGCTGCAGAAGCTTGAGAATTTTCTCAGGCTCTGCCGGCTTGTGCGTAAGCCACGCCCTGGCCTTTGGCTGCTGGGGATCTTGTCCCAGTCGACAGCCACGAGCTTCGAGCCTGGGAACACTTCTCCCAATCCCGCGATCGCTCTCCTGTAGAAGGTGACCGACGCTGCGTCTTCGCACGCAATCACCTTCACTCCTCCTTGATGCCAACCGGCATCCTCACAACGGGGCAGTGCCCCACCTGACGCCAACAGCTCCTCCACGAACCCGTTGTGCAGCTCACCAACGATCCAGCGCCTTCGGTCCCTCGGGATCTGTCTGTCACTGGAGCCCTCTTTGGCTTTGGCTTGCTGGGCACTGGGGGCAACCGCCTTTCCCGCCTTGACAGGCTGGGTTAGCACGCGAAAGGATGAAGGCCGCTCTCCTCCGCTCAATGTATAGCGTCTTCTTCTTCCTTTGCTGCTGCTGCTGGGCCGAGCCTCCTGAGTTGGGTTTGCCTCTGGTTTGCCCCCTGCGGTCACGTCGAGGGACTTGCCCCCGATCACGCCGCTTGGTGGGCCCATTGGCTCGCCCTTCCCAGTGACACCGGTCCCCGGATTAAGGCGCTCCGAGGAGCTCTCCTCTTCCTTCTTCAGCACTCGACCGCTTAGCGTCTTCGAGTTATTATTGAGGGGGGTTTCCCCTGCCGCCTTTGTGGTTTGACGGTCACCTACGTTTTTGTTTGTTTGTTCGGATAAATTCATTTTTGTTCCCACGAGTATGCTGGGATGGGAATGGTCCGCCACGGTAGAGTCCGCATACCGTGGTAAGCCTAGTTAAAACTGATGAGTCGGCCGCTCCACCAAAGTCCGCATACTAATGTCCAAGCAGCCCCCGAACACGCATCCCTCGGCATATGCTGTTCCACCTTGGATTGGGGTAATTTTTTGGGCAGGAGTTTTCTTCTCCCCGCCCGACTACCATTCGTCAGCAGCCTCAGCAGAGACATGACCGTACTGGGACTTGCTTCCAGCTGCCCTCACGGGGAGAGTATAGTCGCACTTCCAGTGGTGCAGAAAGTTACGGCGGGTGATTTCTCACCCGTAGTTCCCCCCTGTCTGCCCATTGGCTGACGGCCATTAAACGGATAAGGCTTTATAAAATTTTGCCATTGCAAGAGAATGATAAACAACGTGCAGCATGAAGCAGTGGAGAGGCTGGGCACAGCCAATCTGAAACTAGACATACCTCAAATAGAAAAATTGAAGAGGAACAGAACAACCCAAGAATTGGGAATTCACGAGCTAGAAATGGAGGACCTGGAAACGAAAATTCAGGTCAGTTAAATACAGTGGGAAACCACGGTCCAAACGACGACGACATATACAATGCTCGGAGTATTATTGATGGTACTCGCCGTAGCCTGTTTCCCCAAGAAGACAACAATTTTCACACCAGAGGATACACCACGTGCTACCTTCACACCCACCATCGCTCCATCTGCTACATTGACAACAACGATACCCCCGCTATGGTCGGTGGTTCAGTCTGAGGGGGGTGGAGTTACCGCCTCAGCATTTACCCTCGGCGGTCCCCCGCCGAAACCCCCTCGACAGCCGGAGGTTTAGACGACACTTTATATCGGCCACCGAAACGCTGATCTACCCATGCTGCACTAACAGAATCACATCAGCTCCAATTTCCACTTACTGTCGCATCAGCAAAATCCAATAAACAATTGGAACAAACAAAGCTGTAAAAGAACTAAGAAAGAAATAAAATATCATTCTGTAATTAAAACACAAAGAACACAGACGTGTTATCATTCCAACCTCTACAACTTTAACGGACCTACACTTAACTCGCGCGCCAACTACCTCGGGCAGACGGTCACACTGGACCGAGCAAGCTGGCCGCACTGAACAAGGCAAATTCCTTACGCTCCCAAGACGACTCGGGATAACCCTAACCACTCATCCTCCCGCCGCTGAACGACTTATTTATTGGACGTCGGGGCCACCTGCCGGTTCAGATCCAGCAGCGCGAGCGATAAAATTCAAACCATACTGTAGCTTTTACTGAATTAACAAGTCTAATACTTAATTACTGTGTAACTCACCACGACTTTTACTCTTTGACCGGGTCGCCTTTCTCTTCCAGCAACCACATCCAAACCAAACAATTATCTGCGACGACCCTGGGCCACGCTGAACTGCCCCAAACCCCGACCAACGGTCACAAACTTCTTGGCTGCGAATGTCGCTTTTTGGTAGTTTTTTGTAGTTCCTTGTACGGTTTCCAGTCTTTGGCTCCGTAACTTGTACTAAAGGCTTTCCAATATGTTTTACTGAGCTCGCTTTGACGTGACGTCACGACATATAATATGTTGGAAAACAGACTCACCCCTCTCGTTTGTTTCCTTACTTCCCCACAAAAAGACAATCTAGGATACAGTAGAAGACAGTAGTAGGAGGTCAACAACTTGAAATGAGTATAAAAATAATACAGTTAAATTTTTTTAAAGCAAATAAAAATGACCTAGAGTCTTTTTTTAAACTCTGAATAATATTGACCATGCGATTCTATCCAATGTTTTTTTTTTTCAAAATGTGACTTTTATGTCAATATATTTTGAACCTCAAATAAATTTTACTGACTTCAATAGGGACTCCTCTGAAAAAGTAATTTTGTATGGTGACTTCAATGCCAAAAGCGAGTTTTTTCGTGACAGAACAAATAAGAGCAGAGAAAGTTTTTTGATGGAAAAATTGAAAGTTCGGGTTTTAGGTTACTGGAAACTGGATCTGTACTTGATTTGACTTTTTTAAGAGGCTGTTAATTAAAGACATGAAAGCTCAAAATAATGACAATAGGAAACCATCTTTGAGAACTACTGTAAATATTAGGAATTTGACCATTCTCTAAAAATTCTCTATGGTTATAGTTGAGAAGGAACAATTGAAATAGGTAAGTGCCAAAGTTCAAAGTATGCCCACGTAACTCGTCGGTGTTTTACGGTAAATTCTATATAAAAAACTTATTTAAACAGTATTTTTCATAAATTTGTGAGTATTTATCAGTATTTTAGGGAAAAATTATTTGCGAATTTTCAATTCACATTTATCAAATTAATTTTTATTTATTTCTTACTAAAATCTGCAATTTGTTGTTGAAAAGCCAGAATAGTTGGCAATCAATTAATTTCAGTTCCGCAGCAACCGCTTCATCCATGTGCCATATTATTGGTGAAACAAAGCAGCCAGGTAAAAATATGAAATATAAAAGAATTGTAACGGAACTGCTTGGTTGGGCAAAGCCGGGCTAGATCAGGTGGCCCAGGGCGAGGTTACAACCCGATGCCCGTAGTCCGCACAATATAAATTACTTATATACATATATCGAACGTCTTTAATAATAGAAATTCGAAGTCTAATAATTCATACATTTTTAGGATGCCTTATTACTAACATGGCCGTACATATCTTACTTGCCATCGGTCCTAATCCTAGCCCGAGATGCGTTCCCGCCAAGGCTGCGATTATGTTTCGTTCGAAACCGGCAGAAGCGGCGATCCGCAAAGAAAATTGGCCACAACTTAGCCCCGAAGCTACTCCCAAATTACTACCTTATATCCCTCCTGGAGCTCCAAGAGAAATAGAAGGGGCCGTTTTTTTTGTCTTAATATTTACTCAATTCTTCCTAAAGCTAGGTACTAACATAAGACACATTTTCTTAAAACGGCCAGACTTTATATAAAAAAAACCATCGCGAAAAAAAGAAGAAGAACTTTCTGATTTTTCGTTTTCTCGGGTACTAACATAAGATAAATGTAGCTAGCGAAACGTGTAAAAACAGCTGTGCATAAGTGTCAGTATGACCCCATTTCCGGCAAAATTTGAAACATCTCACACATTCATCTTTTTATAATTTGTTTTAGATTATTAATTGTCCCAAAGCTATTGACATGCGTTCCGGCTGCTGCGTCTGCCTTGGACTGCCCATAGTACATGTCTAAGAAACTCGGATGATTGTATATGGGGTCTTTTAGGTATGGGTGGGTGTTCCGTTCAGGGAGAAACATGATGGAACCAGTGCCATACCCATGGAGGAGAAGCTGTTCTGTGCCAGTTGCATAATAAGATGCAAAAGTGTCCCATTTTCCCCTCGACAGTCCTGCATCCTTATTTTTAATTTAACTTTTTCGTCCAGGTCTTTTAAAGCAAATTCATATAATTTCCCGATTCCCAATATATTGTATTTGCCTTTATCTAGTCAATTAGGACTGTATTCGCTCTTTTAATTCGACTTTTCCACGCATTTTTGTTCATGCCGGGATCCATAGATTGCAATATGTGAAGGGCAGAGCGAGAGGCAAACATTGGAGACAGACAGATTTATTAAATTTTTTATTCTTTTTCGCTACGCGTTATGGTATTACTAAAAAGCGCGCATCAAATAATCTGGTAACGCCATGCCACTTTCTAATATTTTCAAACCTGTACTGGATACCACCCTTTGAAACAGACCTAGGAGACAAGCTGTTTCAAACTAATTGCCTCTCGCTCTCTCTCACTGCTTTGCAACAGTTTTCTTCTCTCTGGATACCGTGCTTAAAAGTGCATAGAATTTACAATTCATTCTTAATTGTCAGAATTTGTTCTTTCAGTGGTAACATTTTGAAATATGGCCAGCAACTAATATTGAAAATCAATTTGTATTGATATAATATTCCAAATTTGTGGTTTTCGAAAGATATAAATTAATTTATTTCGCTGCGAAATCACTGCTATTCAATTTCTTGATCTGGCAACGCTTTTACCCGTTTAACACGCATCATTTATCTAATGTTAGTACCCTGGAAAGCAAAAAGTTAGAAAGTTGTTCTTTTTTTTCGCTCGTTTTTTTATATGGAGTTGAGCCGCTTTAAGAAAATGTATCTTAAGTCAGTATCTGGCTCTAAAATATACTATTTATTTGGTGTTTTTATTTATCGATATATCGATGCAGAAAATACATAGAAATAAAGATGGTATTGAAATATTTTCGTTTTTTGGCGAGATTTCATGATCGTTAAATTGTACACAAAACGTGGTGAAAGGGGCTTAAGCTAAATCCGTAGAAAGGTTTTTTATTAAACAATGAGCAATGCTGGTGCTAATATCGATCAGCCTCGCCTAAGTTTTGAATATGGTTTGTCACAAAAATTGTGCAAATAAATCTGTACATCTTATAACACTGTATACCTTTTAATTATACAGCGCCCGAAAGTGACAGTGAGCTGAGAAAACGTTTGGCGATAGAGGCAATTATTACACAAAATGTTGGCAAACACATAGATCTCGATGTTCTTAGAAAATTGGCGTTGTCACCCCACGGTTTGGTAAATGATAATATACGAAGAGTTTTATGGCCTCAGTTGGCAGGAGTGGATGTAAGCCGTTTAGAGCAAGCTCCATCTCTCGATGCTTTGCAAAATCACCCTGAATACAATCAGGTTGTGCTTGATGTAAATCGATCATTAAAACGATTTCCCCCTGGCATTCCTTATGAACAACGAATTGCGCTCCAAGATCAATTAACTGTACTTATACTACGTGTTATTAAAAAATATCCTAATTTGCGCTACTATCAAGGCTATCATGATGTTGCAGTTACATTTTTGTTAGTTGCAGGCGAAGAAGTTGCTTATGCCATAATGGAACAGCTGTCTACAACACATTTTTCCGAGTGCATGCAAGAGACAATGGAAGCCACGCAAAGACGCCTTATGTTTATCTGGCCTGTCATTAAGTTTGAAAACCCAGAACTTTATACGTTTATGCAAAAGTCTACGGTGGGCACTTTGTTTGCTTTGCCATGGTATTTGACCTGGTTTGGACATAGTTTAAATTTATACAAATCCGTTGTCCGTTTATATGACTACTTCCTAGCATCTCCCATTTACACTCCTATTTTCCTAACTGCCGCTATTTTGCTTTATCGGTCAACTGATATATTAAAGGAGGAGTGCGATATGGCATCCGTGCATTGCCTCATATCCAGGGTACGTGATTTTTGATAAGAATAAATATATTATTTTTATATTATCAACATTATTCTAGCTTCCAGAGGATTTACCATTTGAAGACCTGCTGAAAACTTCGAGTAAACTTTTTAATAAGTACAGTTTAAAAGTAATAGAAAAGGATGTTGATGAACTTATTCGGAATGAGTAAGTATAAAAAATCATTCCTCTTGTATGGCTTTTATAAATGCATTCTTATTTGTTTGAGCCCTTTTAGTTATTTATCTCTTTAGCAACGCCACAAATTTTCTACTGGGTTCAAGTAAAGGCAATGCCCAGGAGTGTCAATTACTTTTGTGCAATTATATAGCATAGAGATCTTGCACAGTAGCGATTTTTATTTCGGGTCTTTGTCCTGGTACACCTTGTATTGTAGTTTATACGAGTTTTCCGGGTAATAAAAAAAAAATTATTTTGTCACGCTTTTCAATTTATTCTGATTTTGACTTTCTTCTTACTTTGTTTGGTGCTCCCATACTCCACAGGCTTGTTAGCGTGGGTGGTGGAAAAGGCTAGCCATCTTCTTTTTTCTTTCTGAAAGCATAGGCTTTTTTTGGTTACGCGTGATGAGTACTTATGTAAATTAAGAACCTTCCTCATAGTCTCACTAGTTCACCGCAACGATTTTTTAGGTCCTATGCCAACTGTGTCTGCGGGTTATTGTCAATTGGTTTTAAAATTTTGGAATGATCGCGTCTATTAAGTTTTGGTGGTCTGCCTGCATCATTGTTCAGATGGAGATTTTTGTCCTCTTCAGAACGTTTTATTATATTAGGTGAAGTAAAAAGTTCGTTCGTTTTTTATCTAAGCGATGACTTTATTGTCCATAGTACTAGTGTTACGCGTCGGAGTTACGGCGTTAAAAATGTGTTCATTCGCGCTACAAGTTTGTCTTTGACAGTTTTTCGATTAATTGACTCAGTACGTTGTGAGAGCTCATCAAAGATGGACACCAAAAAGAGAAAATGTACTATATTTTACAATTTGTCCTCTATCAAAGCGAAAAAGCAGCCAAAGCGGCTGAAAAAATTAATTTAGTTTATGCTCCCGATACTGTAATGGAATGTGTAACACAAAAGTGGTTTGCTAGGTTCCTAGGTTCCGAGACCTGTCGTCTAAAATTGCGATAAAATCATGGAAATGGTGGAAACAGATCGGCACGTAAGCACCTATTCAATTGCCGAGGAACCACGGATAAGCCAGAAAGTCGTTTGGACTATTTGCATAACCTTGGATTTAAAAAAAGCTCGATGTTTGGGTGCCACACGAACTAACCCTAAAAACATGATAGGCCGAATTTCCATCTGATATTCGATGCTAAATCGTAACAAAATCAACCCGTTTCTGAAGCCGATTATGACTGGCGATGAAAAATCAACATCAGGCAACAACATGGAGTGCAAACGATCGTGGTCAAAACTCGGGGAAGCGCCCTGACGATGACCAAGCCAGGTAGGTTTTGTTGTGTGTTTGGTGTGATTGGCAAGGAATCATCTGCTCCCTTATGGCCAAACGCTCAATTCGGCCCTCTACCGCCAACAACTGGACCGCTTGAAAGTAGCACTCATCCAGAATTGGCCATATTTGATAAACAGAGGCCGAATTGTGTTCCATCAGGACAACGCCAGGCCACACACATCTTTGGTGACGCGCCAGGAGCTTCGGGAGCTCGGATGGGAGGTCCTAATGCACCCACCTTATAGTCCGAACCTGACACCAAATGATTACTAACTTTTTCTGTCCATGGCGAACGCGCTTAAGGGTGAAAAGTTGGACTCAAGAGAGGCCTGTGAAAATTGGATCTCCGAGTTTTTTGCCAATAGGGACGCAGGCTTTTACGAGACGGGTATAATGAAGTTGGCATCTCGTTGGCAACAAATTTACGAACAAAACGGCGCATATTTCACATAAACCGGACGAATGTACACAAAGTTATCATCTTTTGAAAAATCAATAAAAAAACGAACGATCTTTTTACTTCACCTGATATTATACACTGTTCTTAATTTAATATTGAACATTTCTAAGAGTTCCTTGTCGGATTTATCCTTATAATGGCTATAATTGAACCAATTGAATTGTATTTTTATCAACTCGTTTCCCATGCATGATTTAAATCTCGAAATATGGTCAAATGCAAACTATCAAACGAATTGTATACGAAAAAAACTAGAGCTCTCCAAAATGACACGCGTTCATATATCTCAGATTGAAGTTGGCGTTGCTGAATTCTCTGGTGTTTGCAT
This sequence comes from Drosophila bocqueti, assembly GCA_018151655.1. Lineage (NCBI taxonomy): Eukaryota > Metazoa > Arthropoda > Insecta > Diptera > Drosophilidae > Drosophila > Drosophila bocqueti. The sequence goes on from JAECXF010000048.1 coordinate 816,265, forward strand.
TTTGCAAAGCATTATTTGACAGCTGAGAACTTTTTTTTTGTTTTTGTTCGCTATGCTTCTTGTTTAAACGTCTTTTTATAGCCTTGCAGGGTATTATAGGAACAATCGAAAATTTTTGATACATGGCCATTTTGTATTATTCTGGAATTTCGATTTTAATTTAATCAAAATCGGACAACTATAGGCATAGGAACGATCGGAAAATGTTGAAGAAAAAAAATTATAACTTTGCCAATTCTGAGATATGGCCATCTTGTATTATTCTAGAATTTCGATTTTAATTTGATCATGTCCGATTTGATTATTATCATATAGCTGTCATACGATCGTTAAATGTTGAAGAAAATGCAAATCTGTAAATCTACTGTAAAACTGTAAATGTTGTTTAATAGGTAAACGTTAAAACCGAATTTTTTTGGTATACCTACACTGCTGCTCTTAGGTTAGACGCACGTTTAGTTGTATACAACTTTGCTTCATATTTATTTATTAAATGACGATAGAAAAAAAGTTGATATGCAGAAACATTACTTCTTTAATGACACTTTAAATATAATATTCAAATGTTTATAATTATTTAACAAAATTGTGTTTTTTAAACATTTTCTTAAAGCATCTTAAAATAAGGCTAATTTTTCTTGGTCAATAGAATAGACGCACTTTGGCTTTTGAATTTTTATAAAAAAAAGTATTTGGATTTTAACTTTTATTATTAGTTAGAGTTACTATTTGATTTATTTGAGATAAAAAAAAATAATATCAGTAATGAGTACTGCCTCCTTTGTTGGTAAAAACTTCATAAATGCGGTCCTTCATAGAATAATACAAGGATCTATGTAATTCAAGGAAATCTCGCTCCAAGCACGTGTAATAGCTTCAGTTAATGTTTCCTTATCTTCGTACTGCTCTTCTCCTTCGTATACCTTCCGTGTTAGCCAGCCCCAAACATTTTCAATTACTTTAAGATCTGGAGAATATGGAGGCCAGGTCATGATATTAACGTTTTGACTCGAAATAAAAGACTTTACTACTCGATAGTTATGAATAGGAGCATTGTCTTCATGAAAAATCCATGGAATTGGTCCAAAGAGATCTGTTAGTTTTGCAAACACGGACTATAACAATGTTTTGAAGCGATCGCCGTTCATCTTTTGATCGATAAAAATTAGGTCAATTGTTCCATAAATTGTTCCCCCTTCTCGGCTATGGTGGAGACTTAAATATAGCTCATCTTTACGCAAATCGTGATAATAATATTGAAATCCATCAGTGCCATCTAAATTAAATCGTTTTTTATCGGTAAAGGCAACTGAACGCCAATCGTTTAGTCGAGTGTCAGATTGGACAGTCCACGTCATCTATTCTTTCGCAAATTGAAGCCGCTTATCCTTGCGTATTGCATTCAAAAAGCTCTTTTTCTTGATTTTTATACGCTGTAGGTGTTCTGAATTTCTGATAGTATGCTGAACAGTAGAAAGGCTTGCTTTTACTGCGGTCAATTCCTTGATCTTCGTAGCAGATTTAGTCGAATTCGAAGCAATTCTAACAATTTTGCGTTCTGCTTGTTTTGATAGTGCCTTTTTTTCCCTTTGAAGTTATTTCCATATGTCTCTGGATCCTTTTAATATCTGTCAACAGTTCTGGAGCTTCGATTTAATTGTTTGACAATGTTTTGATTGGATAGTCCTTTCAAGTGAAGAAAGTCGACTTTTTTATGTTCCAATAAGCTCATAACAGCAGCTTTTCCAAATTTTTCCTTCAAATGTAGCTAAAAAACACTTTAATTGTTTATATTTCATATATTTTCAATACAAAAGATTACCCTTGTCCACGCAATATGAAGAAATTTAAGTTGCGTCTAATTCAATGACCAAGAAAAATTAGCCTTATTTTAAGATGCTTTAAGAAAATGTTTAAAAAACACAATTTTGTTAAATAATTATAAACATTTGAATATTATATTTAAAGTGTCATTAAAGAAGTAATGTTTCTGCATATCAACTTTTTTTCTATCGTCATTTAATAAATAAATATGAAGCAAAGTTGTATACAACTAAACGTGCGTCTAACCTAAGACCAGCAGTGTATATAAAAGCTTTATTTAATTCCTGTTAGTTTTTCTTTTCATTTGAAATTAGAAAAAAGAAAAGGCGCTTGAATACTCTGGGAATACTCTTATCGGTTAATTCTGAAGACATTTAGGATGCTCACCTCAAACCAACCATATATGTTTTTTTTTAAATCCTTTGTTTTTATTTATTGAATCTTCTCATTTTCGAGACTAATAATAAGTGTATAAAATCTTATACTTTAACCTAACTAGAAGTCATGTAGACTGAAGCAGTAAAAATGGCCCTGACAAATTATGGCTTGGTTGGAAGGTCGGCACGTTGCAGGGGGGTTCGGTTGGAAACTAGAGTCACGACTCTTGCAAGAGGATTTGGATTTTTGCTCTGCAGCCGTTGGCACCGAATTCGCTATATTGGTGGGGTTAAAATTTTAGCACTGCTAGTTGTTGGAGCTTCTTCCATCGAAACCGGCGGTGGTGGGGTTTGGCATTGGTAGCTCCATGATGTTGGAGTTGGGGTGAGCAAGAGCTCGCTCTCTTGCTGTCGACTTTCAGTAGAGCCGATGTGCTCTTTGTTGACTTGTTTTCTTCGTAGATATCGCGTGTTAAGAAGTAAGAGTAACAGGCGTTTCTTGGATTTACGGAGGTTCTACGCTCATTGTTTGGATCGCAGCTTATTTTTCGAGCTTATTATGCGTGGCACTTATTAACTTAAATTAAATAATCATAACACTAGTTATGAATATATTTTTCTTTGTTTTTGATTGGTTATCGTCTTTTCGCACTGTTTAGACTATTTCAGTATTCCATTCCATTCCATTTATGTTTTCTCTATTTCATCCACTTTTATAATTTTTTTTCCTGGAGCTCACGCGAAACTATGTCCGATGTTCGATTGGGAGTCGACCATATAGGTTGTTGTAAATGTCACATTTCCTCGGCGGCCTCCTTAGGTCTGAGTTCTTTTGCGCCGGCCATCTTCGCTGCCGTTGTGCATTTTCTCCCTGCTGCGCATATCAGGGTCGCCTCCACCAGTCTCGCCCTTGATTGCGTTGCTGCTGTTTTAGCGTGGTTTTCGCTGAATTTAGTATTTTTTATGGTGGTTGAGTTCGAGGTTAGTTGTTGGCTCGTGATCAATTTGTTCATTTTGTTGGTAATTGACCCTAGGTGAGGTTTTGTGTCCCCAAAGTACACGAGCTTCGTTTTCTTTGTTTTAGAGTCTTTAACTGTGACGTTTACTAATTATGTGGATTTCATTACCTTCCATGGTCTGTCATCTTTGGGTGCTAGTTTCGCGTTAAATTTATCTGCGGCATTTGACAAATGATGTGTCTTGCATCAAATTAGCTCACCCATTCCAGGCTTCCATTCTCGTTTCCGTAAATCGTAATGCGTTTTTTGTCGCCTTGCTGCCTCTCCAATATGGGTTATCGTTTCCATCTTGCCCCTACAGTCTCCTCTCTCAGTCCTGAGCCCTTTGTTACTTTATCGAATATCGTGCTCGGTTTCGTCAGTTCTTTTCCGAATATCAGCTGTGCTGGGATAAACTTTGTGGTTTCTGATGTACTGCTATTGTATGCCAGCATTAGCTCGTGTACGTGCTCGTCCCATCTCGTCTGTTCCTCCCCACTTAGCTGTGCCATCATCGTTTTCACAGTTCTGTTTCTTCGCTCCGTCAGATTCTTCTGTGGCGTATACGGCACGCCGTTGTCAGATATTAGGCTCTTTGGATATCCGACTTTCGAAATTATTCTTTCTCGGTATACTCGCAAAAACGTATCTCCCGTGTTTCGCCTTATTGCCGCCAGTTCCACCCATTTTCAGAACTTATTGAAGATCACTAATAGTGTTGTATTCCCGTGCTTCGCACTACGATCAGTACATTCAAGTGGCCCATCTGACACCACGCACGTGCCTATTCGTGTTAGGTGTTAGCAGGAGCGACAATTAAAAGGTATAGAAAAGGAATACGATGATGGAGTGCTGTCAGATTGTTTGCCTGCATGCGTACTAAGTGGGTTAGTATTCAAGTTTTTAGTTTGGGAAGGCTTATAAATAATGTAAATAAAATAAATGCCTTTTTGTGGAAATCAAAACCACTGTATTTTGCATGGCACCCCTGATTGGGATTTTGTAACATAGGGTTCATTGAATTCTTTCGACCACCGTTTAATGAATATGAATAATGAATAATGAATATTCACCATGCACGAAATATGATCGATAAAGTCACGTTTAGGGTCCAGTCGGACACCCAAATCATCGACTATATTAATTCTTTCCAAAGAGCAGCAGTTTAGCGTGTAAGTCGCGAGCTTGGGAGCGACATTTAGAGCCGTTTAGGTTCAATAAGTTTATGCAGCACCATGTTTGGAAGTGATTGAGATCTGTTTGTAAATCAGACTGGCAGGAAGCGTCCTTATATTGCAAGCAAGGTTTGACGTCGTCCGCGTACATAAGTACTCTGGAGTTAGTCAGAACTTTGGGCAGGTCGTTGATAAATAATGTAAACAACAGGGGACCCAAATGGCTCCCTTGTGGGACGCGAGAAGTAGCCTGAGAACATTAAATAAAGAATTTTTAAAGAGGACCTTTTGCGTTCTGCCATTCAGATAACTTGAGATCCAACTAAGAAGATCAAAAAAACAGTTTATGGCACTAAAAAATATCCACATGTCAGTGCACATGTATAAATCGGACCAATTAAAATCTGATATGAAGTTATTCAGCCGTTTGAAGTCCGTCTTGCCAAAACAAAGGATTTTCTTGGGTGGACAGTCAGATATATTCTGTAGGTCAATCCCAATGTCGAGAATCACGTCGAAAGTCGGATGATAGGGATCTTCGGGAAGCGTCAAAGGCGCCACCCTGGCTAAACTGACTCTTGCCGGATTTGAGACAAAACAGAGATCAAGCAAGCGCTCTAGGGAATTTCGTACATGGTTGACTTGAGAGAGAGAAATGTCGAACAACCCAGAAATAAAGTCATGATGTGAAGTGGTAAGAAGAGTGTTTGTGGAATTATTTGAGGACCAAATAGCCCCTGGAATATTAAAACCCCCAAGAACTACTAAATTATCCTTATCAGAAAGTCGGCTAGAAACTGTCTGGATACTGGAAAAATGTTTCCAATAAATAGGAAGTTCGGACAAAGGAGGAATGTATGAACAGGTAATGAAAATAGAGCTACCAATGATGGTTAGCTTCACACAGAGGAATTCAACATCAAACTCCTCGAAAGTTATTAATTCCGACGCGAGAGTGGAGTCAACCGCTATGAGGACACCACCCCCACGTCTGATAGGCGATCCAGCCGATATATTGTGCACACAGCTGGGAAAACTTCGGAGCCCAGAATCTCCGGCTTTAACCAGGTTTCTGTGAACACAATAACCTTGGATGCAAACGAGAGACTATCAGAATACAATTTGGGAAGCTTACTACGTAGGCCTTTTGCATTCTGATAAGAGATAGAGAGGGAATTGATTAGTTTTTTGGAGCGGATGTCGTAGAGGGCGCAGTGGTCTGGTTGGGCCTGGGAAGACTTATTCCTACCGGCCGCCGCACAACGGACGGAAAGATACAGATACGTTGCAAAAATCAACTTTTTGATGACAACGGATCGTAAAATTTGTTATTGCATTCGACAGATAATAGTTCAAAAGGGTTGACTCCAAAAAATTATTCAAATCGGTTCGGTATTAAAAAAGTTACACGTGTTCAAAGTTGAACCTCTTTTGGGTTGCAAAAAAAGCATGTCAATTTTTAGAAAAAATCTGAGTTTGAGGTCGATTTTTAGGTAAAATATGTAACCGACCGTCATGGTTATGGTCTCTATCGAAAGGGTCATCAAATCTCGGTAAAACCAAGGTAGATTAAAATTATAATATCTTTTGCACGTGCAGGCATACCTGTTTTACCGAAGTACTAATTTTCACCTATTTTTCAACTTTGATGGAATGTCAAAAATGATATTACGCGTTATTATTGGTTTGGCGTATGAGGTGTTGTTCTTGAATATGTTCTTTGTCATATTCAAAAGAGATCGGCTGCCCCAATCTGCCAACCCCGAATTTCCAAAGCAAAAGATACTTTAAACTCAGCGTAAAAAACGCGCGGTTTCATACAAATTCAGCTACAAGCACAGTCGCTGCGCAGTACGAAATTGTATGGCGGGCATAAATTGTTTCCTGTATTGGCGGCTTGTTTTTCAATTCCTGACTTTGTAAGGACACTTAATGATTTGAAATGAATGTATAATGATTAATTATTCTTCAACAATATTAAATAATGTAAAATTGAATGATTATTTTGAACATAAAGTGCATAAATGATTGAAAATGAGTCAAATATATGGTAGACAAAAAAATAAATTTTTTTTCTTTAAAATGTATTCTCTTTTTGTTTTTAAAACTTTAAATATGCATCATATTAGCATTTTCAGAGAAAACAAATGAAAAATATTTTTCGAAATTGGATAAAAACTGCCTCAAAAAACATTAATTTTCGAGTATAAAATCTACTATTAATCACACCATATAGTATGACCACTCAATCGAAAAGTACTAAAACAACCTTTCATTAAAAAAAAAAAATTATGAAAATATCTCAACTGGTTCAAGAGTTATGATTTTTGCAACCCAAAAATATCTTTCCGTCCATTGTGCGCCGTTTATTTTTCTTTGCTTCAAACTCTTTGACAACAACATATTCAGGCCAGAATTGGGTAGATCATATTGTTTCAAAGAGCTCATTAGGGACATTTATTTTAAAAGATGAAATGTTACTAGCTTAAGAAAATTGGAATTTTTCCATCTTTATTTTTATTTTTTCAGCTCTTGTTTTGCCTTGGATAAAGGCAATAACATCTTCCGATGTCTGAGCAGGGGAGAGCCGCGAAAGAAATATCTGTTTCGTAGGTGGTATTACTATTAGTGCTTTCGGCGATGCAGACTGATTGTCTGCATTGCCAATATCGGCCGGTAGTCCGGGCCTGATACCCTGAGCAGTGGTCAATATTTGAGACCCCACAGGGGACAAAACGGATATCACCGGGGGAACGGTCACTCCCTCAACACGTTCGGATACCGAATCTTTTCTACCACTCGATCTCAGAGGCTGCTGTTGGTAGTCCGCCGCTTGTTGAGATCCGACAAGAAAATATCCTGAGTTTTACGAAAACTCAATAATATTTCTTTAAACCCGCCCTTGGTTTGCCGCATAAAAGACGTCATCTCTCTTTCAACCTCGCAGCAGTAACGTAGACCGATGTTTCTTCTTACATTGACCACCGTCCGAGCGACAACACCAATGCACTTGGCATGTACAATGTTGTCGCACAGCCAGTAGCCGACTGTAAGATCGTATGCAGTAATTGCCTTTTTACAGGTCTTAGCGAAACAGACAATAGCTGACATTATAGGGATTTACCACTGTACCTTTACGAAGGAAGAGATAAGAAAAATGCAGCTGCACCGAGAGAGCGGGTAAACGGGTGAGCGTGGGAGCGAGCTTAACGTTTAGCTGTCGCGACGGCGCAAACTAAACGGAGAAGGCACAAAAAGGAATGAAAAAATGCAAGGCAACACCGGCATCACAACTAAATTGTGAAAATAATAACAATTAAATACACAAAACAGAATAGCTGCATGCTAAGTGAACGGGAACTTTATTAATCACAAAGTAGAAGATTTAAATAAAACCCCGGTTGTTTTAATGCAAAAATTAACACAAAACGAGAGCGCATGAAAAAAACACGTCCGTTCACTTGGAAGAGAGAAATCGATGACACCCGGTCGAACAAAGTGCTGGTCTCACTCCGGCCCCCGAAGAAGGAGGGGGATGTGAAGGGCGGGCCCATCACAAATACAATAATAAATAACAAAATAATAATAAATAAATAACATAATAATAATAATAAATAATAATCCAAATAATAAATAAATAACATAATAATAAAACCCCGGTTGTTTTAATGCGCAAGAAAAAACACGTCCGTTCACTTGGAAGAGAGAAAGCACTAAGTAGAGGTTCCACAAAATCTATACATAAAGTTTCCCAGGGCGCAGGGCCCCATTGGGGCAAAAGATCCTCGGTAAAACCAAGGTAGAATAAAGCTATAATATTTTTTGCACGTGCAGGCATATCTGTTTTACCGAAGTACTAATTTTTTTACCTATTTTTCAACTTTTTTGGAAAATAAAAAATATAACTTACACCTACTTATGGGTTTGGCGTATGGGTGTTGTTTCTGAATATGTTCTTTATCATTGTCAAAAAAGATCGGCTGCCCCCAACTGCCACCCCCAATTTCAAGGCAAAAGATACTTTCAACTCAGCGTAAAAAACGCGCGGCTTCGTGCAAATCCTGCTACAAACACAGTCGCTGCGCAGTACGAAATCGTATGGCGGGCATACCTTCTTCCTGTATTGGCGACTTGTTTTTCAATTCCTGACTTTGTATGGACACTTAATGGTTTGAAATAAATGTATTATGAATAATTATTTTTAAAAAATATTAAATGATGTAAAATTGAATAATTATTCTTCTAAAATATTAAATGATGTATAATTGAATGATTATTTTAAACAAAAAGTGCATAAATAATTGAAAATTGGTCTAAAAGAAATACAGTAGAATCCGGTTATAGCGACTTTCAAGGGACCGACGATTTTACGTCGTTATAGCCGGTAGACGCACAAACCGGTAGAACTTTGCACACAATACCTTTGTATGGGAACCATTTAAGCCATCGAGTTTCGTCGCAATAACCGGACAAACGCTATAACCGAAGTCGTTATAATCGGATTCTACTGTATTAAAAAATACAAAATTTGTTTTTCTTTAAAATGTTCTTTTTATTTTGTTTTTAAAACATTTAATATGTACCTTATTAGCATTTTCAGAGAAAATAAACGAAAAGTATTTTTCGAAATTGGATAAAAATTGAGGAAACTGATTTAAAAAAAAGTGCATAAATGATTGAAAATTAGTCAAAAAGAAAGATTTGATTTATATAAAAAAATGTATTTTATTTTTTCTTTAAAATTAATGTTTCTTTATTTTTAAAAATTTAAATATGCACCATATTAGTATTTTCAGAGAAAACAAAGGAAAAATATATTTCGAAATTGGATAAAAATTGAGAAAGCTGCATCGAAAAACATTCATTTTCTAGTATAAAATCTACTATTTATCACACCATATAGTTTGACCCCTTAATCGAAAGGTAATAAAATTACCTTTCATATAAAAAAAAACTATTAAAAGTTATGAAAATATCTCAACCCAGCCGTTTTTTGTTAGGACACCTTGTATTGTTGGCAGCAGTCGCACTCTATCCGCGGCTAAAAGTATTGATGCATCGTCGTTCATCGTTTTAAACGTACGCAAGTGACCCGTTTCTGCTGTGCAGTAGTTTATGAGTATCTGTTCGATTTCCTCCTTTGTTACGCACTGTTTCCAAGGTTCTGGACCCTTCTTGTCTCCGCTCAGTTTACACAGCCTTGTATCCGATACATCTGCCCGCCTTTATTTTTCTCTATTTCTCTTCGTTTTCTCTCTATCCAGTCCATCGTTTCGCTCACGACTTTTAGTTCCGCTTGTGTTGCTCTCGATAAGGCCATGGCGTTCAGTTTGCCTTTTTGATATTGAACCCTCAAACTGGTCAGTTAACACAACGAATCTCAAAAAATACTTTTCTAGCTTTTAGAAAGTATTTTTCCATCATAATGCGTATTGTGACATATTTGGCAACTTCCTCTTGCCTCACGCCTCAATTAGCGAGATAATGTGGGTGGACAGTGGGGAAACAACAACAGCAAGTAGCAATCTAGTCCTACATAGTGGCAACAGTGACGGCAGCAGATACGGAGTCGGAATTTACGTGTCCATTTCTGATAGATTTATGACCGCCAAATTCAGATGTAGATGTAAACATCATACATGCCCCGACGGAAGACACCAACGACGACACCAAGGACGACTTCTACCCCTCAACAAGCTACGGCAAGTTGACATTAACATCCTCATGGGTGACTTCAATGCAAAAACAGGCCCCAACCAGACTGAGATCGTCATGGGCCAACTTGGAATTGGGACTCGCAATGATAACGGAGAGAGATTAGTGGAGCTCTGCCAGCTTTCCAACTGGTCATCGGCGGCACAATATTCCCACACAAAGATGTCCACAACTACTCCTGGACATCACATATATGTATCACCACATATGCATTAGCAGGAAATGGACACGCTCACTACCGCTCACTACACTCACTACAAAAGGGGAGCAGCTATAGACAGTGATCATGAGTTGGTCATTGGAGGATTTGCAATAAAGTTGAACCGCAACTACTCTAGGAACACTGACAACAGCCAACACCGACGAGCGCCCCCCTGAACCTGCACCTCCTTAGCGACTCTACTCTGAAGGCGAGAATGACGTCCATATATTGCGGAAACAGCTGATCCCCCTAGAAGATCGCCCATAGGAGCACAGCTGCAGACGTCTAAGGACCACAGCTGAGCAAGTACTTGAGCTTGGGTATTTGGGACGCGAAAAAACAGATTGTATATCTGAAAGGACTTGGGGCGTGATTAGAAGCAGGCACAATCTGAAGCCTCTGGCGGACTAGCTCAGACAGAACCGTGTGAAAATCGATTACTGTTGAGAGCTGTGAAAAGAGCGGCCAGAAAGAACAAAAGAGCACTACTTAGTAGTCTTGCGTAGTAGACAGAACGAGCAGCCGGCGAGAACAACATGCGCCCGCTATACCAGCAGATTGCACGGATTGCCGGAACCCACCACAGACAGAACCAGCCATTCAGAGATCTGGAAGGCAACCTCCTATCCAATGATGATGCACAAATCCGAAGATGGCACTTCATGGGAATAAGTCACACGACATCAGCAAATTAGTCACCCGACTAATAGACTATAGATGCATTGTGTCGCCAAGTGGAAGTACCAGGATACCCTCTGCACCCCCGAATGTAAGGGAAATTGCTAATGCAATAAAGAAGCTGAAGCACAACAGGGCAGCCGGCGAGGACAACATACCAACCGAACTGCTTCAAATTGACACCCAGCTAATGGCTTTAACACTGCACCCACATCCAGACTCCTGGAAAAGCGGAATCATTGTGGATCTCCCCAAAAAAGGCGACCTAAGCGACTGCAGCAACTGGAGATGGATAAAACTTCTCAACACTTAGATAGTGTCTTAAAGTCTTGAGATAAACGTAGCGATAATAAAAGCTATGCGATTCAGCTACTGCAGCCAAGGAAGCATCAACATACATCGGAACCAAATCGAGTTCGTCGCCATTTTCCCATTCCTTGGCACCATCATATCCAATAGTGGTGGAGTGGATGATATTATCTCGAGTCAGCCTTTGGGAGACTATACCGCATATGGAGAAACAGAAAAATCAGCCGACGAACAAAGCTGCTATATGGAAGTGAGACAGGGCTCACCAGGTTGCAGGTTTTCAGCAACAAATGCCTGAGAATGTAGGGTATTCTGGCTAAAAAGAATAGCCAACGCAGAACTGTGGCGCTTTACAAACGAGTCCCCAATACACATCCAAATAAGAAAGAAAAAATGGATGTTGCCTGATATACTCTGCTCGACTTTACTCTTCCGGTGTCGGTCTATTCCTTGCAACCACTTCAATCCGCTCAGGCGCCACTGTGACGGTTAGTCGGGATTTGGGCGGCTCACGGTCGTCGCTGATATTTCTTTGTCGGTGGGAATTCAAGTAAAATAACAGTAGAGTTGGAATTAGGTTCGCCAGGATCCTCCCAGCTGGTCTGGACAGGACTCCTGCAGGTGGCCTTGACGTTCGGCGAGGGCGTCGTTCAGCGGCGTAGCGTGGCGTCGTTTGGTGGCGTGAGGGTGAGTGGCCGCCGTCCGTCGTCTCGAGTCGTACTGAGCGCTGGAAAGAGAAGGTAGAACGCTCTCGGGCCTGGCGCCGTATGGGCGGTTAACCGTAGCCTAGGGACCGCTAGGTCAGCCGCAAGCGTTGGAGAACCCTAATTCGGGGACCGCTAGGTCTGCCGCAACAGCTTGGTTAGTCGCAAGAGCGAGAGAACGGATCGGTGGTCCGAGCCGGTGGGGAGAGGGGAAAGGAGGATTACTACGGGAACTAACTACGATTTATAAACGGAGCCAGATCTACCTATCCGAGTCCACCAAAAAAGACTTGGCTGCTGACTACTGGATATGTGCTAATAGGTGGGCATACCGTAACCGATCGCTGTAGGCTGCTGAGTGGCGATATACGGCCAGCCGCCCGCTTTATATAGGCCCTGGCTAGGCCTAGTGTGCCGGCCGCTTGTGTAGAATTTGCTTGGTTTAGTGTGGCCAACTTGCTCCGTCCAGTATGACCATCAGCGAGTGCTTGTTGGCACGCGGGCGCAATTTTGAATTTGTATTTAATTCTTTTTGTCCGTAATTATACTTTCGATATTTCAGGGTTTTGCCCTCTTATCTTTATTATCACAACTTTGCCGCGTAACTATTATAATTATAAGTATTTATAATATACAAAAATTTTGGATATTATTGTTTTTTTACATTACGTACGTACATATCTATATCGAAGTTAACTTAATAATGCAATTTTGTCATGGCTCTTAATGTAAAAGTTCAGCACACGTTCTATGTATATTTCGCAATAATAAAAGCTTTATTTTAATAGGAACGAACAGCGGCAAGAAGAAGAAAAAATTATCTCGGAACGGCGAAGGAAGATTTCCCGGCCCGTCCCAGCAGACAGAAGTTTGGGTTTCAACCAATGGCTCTCAATTGTGTTAACCTCAAAGTCGGTGCTAGTTACAACTGCCGTTTCCATTGTAGTAGGGGTTTGTGCATATTATTACAAAAATCAGTATCTGGCTGCAGGTATTAGCTGAAACTCTGCTGCTTATCTTACTTGGAACTTTGGTTTTATATCACGATTTCAACCAATTCACCCCAAAGTGAGTTTTATGGTTGAGGTTTCATATATAATTAAAACAAATTATTTAAGCGCCTTTCATAGCATTATAAGCAGATAAATGTGTTTTATTAAATAAATGTAATCTATTTGAAAAATATTTAATAATATATAATATTTATAAATATGTAATATATATAATATAATAAGTAATAATTACGATTAATGTTACATCTATGTATGTATATGTCTTACAACGTTTTTTTATTAAAAATATTTTAATAAATTTAGTATACTGTGTTACTATCGTTGTGTATTCAAAATGTATGGATATTAAAAAAATGAAACATTTTATGGTGTAATTATTATTTTTTTTTGTATGCAAATTGTAGAATAAACACCGAACCTACTTTATGTACAATTTTTACATTAATAATGCTTGTAGGGGGCGTCCTTCCTTCCTTGTTGGAGAAATACCCACGGTGCAGGCGAAAATTGTAGATGTTGAAGAATGAAGAAGACGGGGGGTGTCGTGGGGTTGTTTGAGGGCGCAGTACGCCTCACCTTTATTTGGCTGCATACATATGTATGACGACTAATCTAAGATTTAACATAGAGCTTCGCTTTACTCCGCGGGAGATCGACGGCAGCCGACTGCAGAGTTCGGATTTAACCCGAAAATTGCAGAAGAGAGGGAGCGGCCGAGCTTTCGGAAGCTCTGTGGGCCGAGGGGGTACAGTTATTTATTATTTATAATTATTATCCACTACAATTATTTACAACAATTTGTCTGTAGTGGTGCTGGTGTTAAACATGAATAAGTTTTGAGTATTTTCAAGCTAACAGCTGCCCAGAGAATGGAATAAAGGTGAGGTTACGGGATAAAAGGTGTTGAGTGAAAAGCGTACAGGAATAGAAATTGGTAAGTGCTTAAGGTATCCTCCGACGAGCCAGCTGAGCTAGAGTGGTCCTCTTGAGTCTTCTTCTTGGAAGTGGTGATATAGTAGTGTCCCTTGCCAGAGGATTCGGGTGAGTCAGAAGCCTTTCCCAGTGTCTTCTTGCCGCCTCGTTTATGTAATCCCCAATTAAAGGAACTTTAAGATCGCGATGAATGTCTCGGTTCCGGATGTACCAGTCTGCTCCAGAAATGCATCTTAGGAATTTAGATTGGAAGACCGAAATTTTTTTAAGATTTGATTTTGACGCCGCACCATAAATGGGAAGACCATATTTCCAAATAGGAGCAAGAATACTAAGATAAATTCGCCTCTTGTTGGACAAACTTAACTTGCTGGCAGCGCGAGTAATCCAATGCAGCCGCCGAGCAGCAGTCTCCAGTTTACCCTTTGTCTTTTTAATATGAGACAAAAAATGTAGCCTTCTGTCAAGGACCAGACCCAGATAGGGGTACTCCTTAAGCTGAGGGAGAAGATGACCGTGGATGAAAACGCCTGGGCTGGAGTCCCTGCGCAAGGTGTAGGTCACGACTGCACACTTATCAGGGCTTATGGAAATATTCCACCTACAACACCAATTTTCAAATCTTTTAAGCATAAGTTGCAGTCGATCAGTCGCCTCATAGACGCAATCCGCTCTGGCTAGCACTGCTGTGTCATCAGCATAGGTAGCAATGCACATGCCATTGCTTCGCCTTTGAGCTCGCAGAGGAGCATCATGTGTAAACAGGCTATAGAGCGTAGGCGCCAAAACACTCCCTTGAGGAACTCCTGCTAAAATAGTTCTAGCCGAAGACGAAACACCATCCTGGACTACCTGAAAGCTTCTGTCAAATAGGAAGCTTTTAAGCAGGTCGTAAAGTTGATGATGTAGCACTCCTTTTAGCTTAGAGAGAAGTCCAAGATGCCATACTCTGTCAAAAGCCTGTTGCACATCAACGCCGCAACAGTATAGCGCTTTCTCTGAAATCCTTCCATAATGAAGCTGGCGACTCGGTGAAGCTGTTCTGGAGTACCGTGTCTTCTCCTAAAACCAAACTGGTGATTAGGAATCGCTCTTGAGACGCCGGGAGATCTCATTAACCTGTCAAGGATCTTGCCAAAAGCAAAAAGTAAGCTAATTGGCCTATAGCTATCTAGGCTACTGCTCGGCTTCCCTTTTTTATGGATCATCACCACATTGGCCACCTTCCACATTTTAGGGAAGTAACTCAGCCTCAAAGAGGCATTGAAGATCAAGACTAGGAATAGGATGACTCGGTCTGGGAGCAATTTGGCTACTCTGTTAGTAAGGCCGTCAGGACCTGGTGACTTCCGGTTATTCAGCTTGCTGATAATTTTTTTAACCTCAGGAACCCGAATAGGAGGGATTGGCAAGTCCATTTGGTGTGGAATGTCGAGCGAAGACAAAACTTTGCCGACTCTTCCATCAGAAGCAGTGTTGAAAGGAGTAAACCTCAAGGCTATCCGCAAAAGCTTCAGCACGGTCCAGTGGTGTGCGAGCCCAGTTAGCGTCTGCTTTAATAACCGGAAACTTCGGAGTTGCTTGCTTCTTGTATGTATCTCCAACTAGCCTCAAGAGAGCAAAGTTCGTGTCCTGATACGGGGTTGCTTCCTCGAGTTCCTTGTCCAGTGTCGATTGACGGTGTAGCTGTAGGAGTTTCCTGATCCTTTTCCCAACCTGCGGAGGATCCTGTTTACTGCCTGGCTATGTAACCTGATGTATTCCCTCCTGAGGCGATGCTTTAACTGAATGAGCGTCAGAATCTCACCAGGAACCGAGAGATCATGATTGCCACCAATTGGGCGCACATCTCGGGAGGCCAAATCTGTAAATGTTACGAGTACTCGGATAAAATTTTGGCATTCTCGTCGTTCATGGCTTGCAGAGAAGAAGTAGCAGAAGCATAAGAATGCAGAGCTTTGACGAAAGCGTAGGTATTTTAGTAAACTGCTTATGTACAATATAATTTATGTGTAAATAGATTAACAAATTAATAATTAGCTCAATTTAAGTGTTTGTCTCCTTTAACAAAACGTTTAGTCTACCACGTGCTGTCTTTTCCATGTGTTTGTAATCACGTAAGTCTATGATACTTCTATGTTGCTATATTTTGAATGTATAATTGGTGGCTGTGTGTTTCGTTTATAGCTTTCGGATGCAGCAGTTTCTACGCATAGGGATATTAAATCCAAACTTTTAAATGGCGAATATATTTTCAACCCTAAAAAGGGAAGAAGTAAAGTTTTTACGGCTATTATACACTTAACCTTTTCCTGGGGACAATAAAAGCGCTCCATGCGAGCAATGTTTTTATTTTTTCGAAATAAATATATTTATTTATTTCGCTGCGGAATCACATCTGTTTTGTTTCCTGATCTGGCAACGCTTTTTCCCGTTTCGCTAGCTACATTTATCTTATGTTAGTACCCGAGAAAGCGAAATGTCAAAAAGATGTTGTTCTTCTTTGTTTAGCTCGGTTTTTTTTATATGGAGTTTGGCCGCTTTCAGAAAATTTATCTTATGTTAGTACCTAGCTTAAACTGCTGTTTTTTTTGCCTTCATAAAATTATTCAAAATACATTCTAACAAAAAAAAATTTTAAATTTTTTAAAATTTTAAAATTTAAACAAAATATTACAACAAATTTACAATTAAATTCATCCGCAGAAACTACTACAGAATACCTACTTAAAAAAAATGAATACATACACATCCCAATTTATACGAACAAATAAATATCCACAACACACAATTATATTAAATATATATTAACCGGGTGGTAAGGCTGCATCAGACCAAGGCAAGATCAGCAGAGTATTTGTTGATGGATATTCCTTGGCTCTACTGGTGTATGAAGTCGACTCGCAGGTGAATATCAATTTGATAGACACCACCTCTTCGGAGAGGGTCCTCCGCGTGGTACCCTCTGGAAACGTACTACGGTACGGCTAATGCGAGCGGCAATTCCCTGTGAATCCTCCATCCTGGGTAAGTCTTAAAACGGCCTCCCCTCAAGCCAGGCGTGTTACGCGACCCGTGCCCGCTGGCTTACAGGTTCGCAGCTGAGGGGTTAATCCAGCTGTATCTGAACGGAGCCTTCTCAGGGCCGGGCAACCCTGGGTCGTAAGATGCCTTGCCGCGGCTTTGGGGCAAAGCCGCGGTCGACCTCCTTCAATGCCCCAAACCCCCTCTGGCCCGCCGCGCTTGCCTGGTCGAGCAAAGCGGGCGATAACCATGAATTCCCAAAGCCATGCTTCGGACCTCGTGGGGGAGGCTAAACCCCGCACAATGTCAAAATTGGACGAGGAGGAGTTGCTAATGCCTAGGTAGGGCTTAGCATCTCAAGAAACGTCGGATATTGACGAAGACGAGCTGTTGAGGCCAAGCCCGGTCGCCAACGCTCCGTTGATATCCGAGGGGGGCGCTAGTACTAGCACTCCCCAAGCCAATACACACACAGGTGTGGCTCAGTTGAGCACCACCGTAGTCAACCCACAGCTCACACATCAGAAGAGGCGTGCTAGGGCACACAGGGCCCGTTTTATTCTTAGCAAGATTGCGAAGAACGACGCTGAGGGCAAGGTGGACCCGAGGGACGCCGCTGATAAAGCGAAATTCCTGGCAGAAATTGCGGAATTCGAAGCCTACCAAAAGGCTAACCCCGAGGCGTTCCAGCCCCCGAAGGCGAAGCGTGAGCGATCACAGGATGAGCAACAGGAGGATTAAAGTACAATCCTCAGCAAAGGCCCTCGATAAAGAAGTAGAGGACCTTACGAACATATTACACAACGCATACAATGAGACATGCAAGGTGTCATTTTCAAAGAAACTGTATCCACCATGGTGGACCAAGGAACTGAGTGACCTCAGAAGAGAGCACGAAAGTCCTTTAATACATGTTTTGTGTCCAAAGAATGGGCACCTTACAAAGAATTACAAAAACAATACAAAAAAGCAGATACAATGGGCGATAAACTCCTTCGACAAATATAAAAGCCCGGGCCCCGACGGTATCATTCCGGCGATGCTACAGGCAGCAACAGAAAGCATCAGTAGGTGGCTTAAAGCCATCTATGAAGCAAGCATGATCCTGGATCACATACCGCTCCTATGGAGGAAAGCAAAACTGATATTCATACCAAAGCCGGGCAGGAGGGATCACATCCTAGCTAAGGATTATAGAGCAATCAGCCTAACATCCTTCATCTTGAAGACGATGGAAAGGCTAATTGACATACACATAAGAGACAAGGCGGAGGGAGATCACCTATCGGATGCGCAACACGCATACCGTAAAAGTCGATCGACAGAGACAGCACTGCATGAAGTGGTGAGTCACGTCGAGAAAGCGCTGAACTACAAAGAATACACGATGGCCGCCTTCTTAGATATAGAAGGTGCGTTCAATAACGTGAACGCCGAACCCATCCTGGGCTCCCTCAGCTCGATAGGTGTTGAGAGATGCACCAGAGAATGGATAGGTGCTATGCTCACGAGTAGGACGATAATGGCCGAACTGGGTGGCACTCACCTCACGCGAGTAGTGAAGAGAGGCACACCCCAGGGCGGAGTATTATCGCCGCTTCTCTGGCTAACCAACATGAACCACATATTGAAAGAACTCAATTGTGGTGGAGTACGAGCAGTAGCATACGCCGATGACGTAGTGCTACTAGTATCAGGTCCATTCCCCGACGTCATAAGCGACATTATGTCGGGTGCTCTGGACAGGCTAAATAAATGGGCGAAATCCTGCGGACTTGGGATTAACCCTAATAAGACAGAACTAATGTTATTTACAAGGAGATCAAAGATCCCAAGCTATAAAATGCCCAAAATAGATGGCATAGAGCTAAAACTTTCTCAGCAGGCGAAGTATTTGGGAGTTATACTGGACCCTAAGCTATCATGGAAACAAAACATCGAAGAGAGAGTCAGGAAGGCAAGCATTGCCTTCTACTCCTGTAGAAAGATGTTTGGGAAAAACTGGGGACTACACCCGAAGACCATAATATGCCTCTACACAGCAGTAGTTAGACCCATATTAACATACGGGGCTCTAGTATGGTGGCCGGCACTCACCAGAGCCTATAACATCACCAAACTGATGAGGATACAACGTTCGGCATGCGCAGGAGCTACGGGGGCTACGCGCTCGTGCCCGGCGGTCGCCCTGAACGTAATCCTAGACATCATGTCGAT
The DNA here is from genome assembly GCA_018151655.1 of Drosophila bocqueti. Taxonomy (NCBI): domain Eukaryota; kingdom Metazoa; phylum Arthropoda; class Insecta; order Diptera; family Drosophilidae; genus Drosophila; species Drosophila bocqueti. Next base: position 835,434 of record JAECXF010000048.1, read on the forward strand.
TGACCTATTTATCAGGGATGCGGCGGCGCAGAGTGCGGTGAGACTAAAAGCAAGTAATTGCTGGAGGGATCGCAGCATAGGACACCGCACTATTCTTGACGGGGTCACGTCGCTAACAGACAAAAACGCGGACTACATGACGACCGAAATTAGATTCGGCAACGGCTATACGACCTCCTACCCGAGGGAGGAATGGACTAGAGGCAGAGTAACCGAACAAGATGAGGTATCGCTCTACACCGATGGCTCCAAGATGAGCTGTGTTTCCTGATCCCGGCGAACGACAGTAGCAAAAAAGTACCTGCGGGTTGGAACACTCTCAATAAAAATGTCCAGTTTCACACAGGCATTGTGCAGGCATTCCCAACGGAAATGTCCACAGGCTTTATCCTATAATTGAAAGGTGCTGTACCAATTCTCGGCTTTACCCGTCAGCAACCCGGATACAACCCGAGGCAGCCTTGCCGGTTCCACTCGGTAGGCTTCCGCTTGCGTTTCTAAACGCTCTATAAAGCTCAACGGATAGGAATAACCATCGAAAAGGACGCCCAAGTTCCTCAGCTTTTCGGGCAGTGCACACAAGTTTATGAGATTTAGAGAATACTTGGATTACCCGGCAATGCCGGATGATACATTTGCAGGATACGCGTTGATAAGTTTAACGGATACTCGAATGTCCTTGAAGAGGCGCTAAAAAAATCACAGGATACCCAGATGTCTTTGAAAACACCTTGATAAAATTAAAAGATGCTCGTATGTCCATGAAAACACGTTAAGAAATTCACAGGATACCCGGTTGATCTCGGAGGATATGAACACTTCGATGGCCAGGGCGCGATTGATTTCCTAACGATCGGGTGGGTTCTTATATAGTCATCTGCCCGCCGGCTTACGCGGACGACGAACCCGAGAGAATCCGAGAAAAAGAAGTACGAGCATAGTTTGGGCAAAGATTTTGGGTCTCGCGTCGGGAAAATTACGCTAGGTTGGCTGTCGCTCAAATGGTGATTTAAGCCATTTAGATGGAAATAAAAAAACCCTACTCTACATTTTCTAGGAGGAACAATTAAACTTCCTTGCGGTCCCTGTTTGGGTGCCATCTGTAAGGAAGTCCTGGGCCAGGATATGTCTCAGTCCTGGCAGGGTCACACACAAAAATTTAGTAAGTACAATGACGGAATTTGAGAATGCCGAAATAGATAAATTCCCCTTTCTGGGGTCGATCTGCTTGCCGCCGTCAGTCTCTAAAATTTCCCCAGCACCCGGCAAAGAACAAGGCAGATCCGCCACCAGGGCGAGAGAAGAAAAGGAGGGAGAATGGGAGGGAAGAAGAAGAAGAGAAGGCCGTCATCGCGGAAACCTTCCCCCAAAACACGGCCAAAATAAGCCTGAACTACGGCCAGTGTAAGAGCGAAATAAAGTAAGAGGGTGGGGGGGGGGACGACTGCAGTGGCTGCAATAGCTGGCGCTCGGGACGGCTCTCCCCGACTTTCCGCAGCATCAATAGCTGCAATAGCTGGCGCTCAGGGCTTCTGGGCGCAATGGACGGCTCTCTTAAATGCCGATGACGGTGGGTGGCCGCTCTCTTAAATAACGACGACAGTGGACCCCCGGTTTGGCTTACTTTATATCAAATGTCTACAGTTTAGATTTTAAATACCTCCTTGCTTCAAATGCGACTTTTTGCTTTCGTGGCTGGCTTCAAATACCTCTTTCTGCCAAGTCTGAACCTAGCCTGTAGATTGCGAGTGCGATTTATAGGTCCTCACAAGTTCGCGATATAAGGCTCCTTTGAAGCGGATTCGTTTTTAAGATGAAGACGGAATGGGAAAATTTTAGATTTTCTTTTCGAATTACTAAACGCGTAAAATTGCTTAGGATTAGCCTGAAATTCATTTCTACTTCGATCCAATGAAAGGACGATAATACCGGTGAATAAGAACATAAGGTGCAATGAGAACAGAACATACGAATTAGGTGAAGGAATCCATGAAATGGAAATCGTGTTGAAATCACCCACAACAATGAGGTGATCAATTACACTTGGTGTAGTCCTTTGGGACGAGTGAATATTTTAAATTAACATTAAATGCTGTAATTATATATAATATTAAGGTCAGACCGTGGTGAGATGTACTAGCATGAGTCATAAGCAAAATAATTATAAACATAAATACGATCTGCAACAAATTTTTAATTACAATCTGTGTCAGTTATCGGAACCAATATTGAAACTAGATCCGACTAAACTGCAATAAAAACACCGCCGCCGATACGATCACGTCTATGAACGACATAGTTGGCTGCAATAATTCGCTATAAGAGACAGAAGAGTTGAGCCACATTTCAGTAAAGGCATCAAAGTAAGTTTGCCTAGTTTTTTTTGTGTAGTTTACTTTGCTTTTATTTATTGAATCTTCTCATTTTCGAGACTAACAATAAGGGTATCAAATCTTGTACTATAACCTAACTAACAGTCATGTAGAATGGAACAGTAAAAATGGGCCTGAAAAATTATGGCTGGGTTGGGAAGTCAGTACGGTGCAGGCGGGTTCGGTTGAAAACCCGAGAGAGTTTTTCTTATACTATAAACTAACTAGCAATCGTGTAGACTGGATAAGAGTAAAAATGTCACTGACAAATAATGGCTTGGGTGGGTGGATAGTTTTTCCTTTTAGGACGATTTTTGTTTGCCTAGTTTGTTGTATCCGTCCTATCGAGCTAAAATATAATCGATAGCTGGTTGGCAACCAGGCGAAAGTAAGGATGACAGCGCAGCACTGTGCGCACAAGGTGCGTTAACCCGATAAAAGGGAAGAGGTCTATGATTCCTCCGATGGTTTGAAGAATATGATGAAGTTCGAACACGAAACAGTGCGGATTAAAAATGAAAAAATTAAATATTTCGTGAGGGCCGCCCGCCAGTGAAAGTGGCCAGCAAAAGGCAATATTTCAATAATCGAGTATATACTTAAAACCCGGAAGAGAACCTGGGGAGGCAGGATCGGCAAACCATCGAGGTGTCCTGGGAAAGAAAGTGGGAAGTGGAAAGCGCGGTTGAAATGTGCAATTATTTCTATGGGCCGACCACACACCCAGGTTCCCAAAAGGAGGATGGAACGCCAGGCCATTATCTAGGCCAGGCGCTATTTTTCTTGGACAGCAATTTTTTCTTGGAGAAATAAATTTTTATGCTGACGCACATTTTTTTCCTCGCTCAAAATTTTTTTATCGAATTTATCTTCTGGCAGGATTTTTATGGAGCAGCTAAAAAAGCAAAAATCCCGACGAATATGATCCTACCTCATACAAATAATTATATGTGCATAATATTTTTTGAAATAACAGGAATAAGAAATTTTTTAAAATTTTTTTCGGTATGAACGTTAGAGGAGAGAACGTTAGAAGATATAAAAAACAAAAAATTAACGAATTTAAAATTTACTTATAACTAAAAAACAACATTTAATATTATCTGCATAGTAAATAATTATATGTTCATTATTGTTTTTCTATTAATTTAAATTAATAGAATAATTGAAAAAAAGTTATTATTATTTATTAATAGTTAATACTTTTATCGTTATTTTCTAAAACTAAATTAAGCCGTGTTGGTATAGAAATAACTGAAGATTGTAGTGTTGCATGTCAATATTCGGTCTATGGCTGATTTGAGGTCACGAACTGTCTCAAACTGTCTGCCGTTTTAAAAAACACGACTAGAGAGGATCCCCCATAGATTCTCGATAGGATTAAGGTCGGGGCTCAAAGCTGGCCATTCTAAAACTGGAATTTTTTATCTTTATAAAAGTTGTTGGTGAACTGTACCGTGTGAATTAAAGCGTTATCCTGTTGATAGCTCCAGTCATCATCATCAAATTCAATCAGTTCGTAGTCAAAATGATCTACATACATGCTGGTATTCATTCTAGTGGATATTTAACATATTGGGTCTTTCCATGGTACATAAACCAAAGCTATTGAAGCGGCACATTACGGCTCGTTTGAAATTTGCAAACCAATATAGATTTTGGAGCTTAGATTTTACCCGCTTATATCTATTTCTTTTGCGATTACATTTATACATATACATGTGTATGCGGAAGGCATGCATATGTTATGTATATCTCAGTATCCAGCAAATAAAGTTGTCACGCAGCGCAAAAATGTTTATTCTTTTGAAGTGTGACCGCTATTTCTACTTGTAGTTCGGCATTTTTTGAGGGCCAATGATGCGGTCATACTTTGTTGACAACCGGCAAAATTTTAAACATCACACACATTCATCTTTTTATGATTTGTTTTAGATTATTAAATGTCCCAAAGCTATTGACATGCGTTCCGGTGGCTGCGCCTGCCTTGGACTGCTCATAGTACATGTCTAAGGAGCTCGGATGATTGTATATAGGTTCTTTTAAGCAAGTGCGGGATCCGTGTTCTGTTCAGAAACATGATTGCACCACTGGTGGCCATACCCATGTCCTATGCCAGTTGCATAACGAGGAGCAAAAGTGACCAATTTTCCTTTCGACAGTCCTGCATCCATATTTTTAATTTTACTTTTTCGTCCCAGGTCTTTTAATGCAAATTCATATAATTTTCAGATTCCCAATATATTGTATTTGGCTTTATCAAGTCAATTAGGACCGCCACTATCGGCTTATGTATAAGCGTTGGATCGTATTGCTTGGGTGCTAGAATGCTTATGTTGTTGTTGGTGGTCTTTTTGGTATTTGTATATTTATATTTATTATACATGTAGTCATTTAGTTTTAGTGTGAATATATTGTGTTGCTAAAATATATATTTTTGAAATGATTTTGATTTGTTTCTTATTATATACTTAATTATTAGCAATGCAGTGTCTCAAAACATTTGTGTGTAATGACAAAAATTTTTTTTTTTTATTGAATTATGTTATGTTTTTGTTTTATGTTTAATTTTCTTAGAAGAATATATATTTTTTATTTTATTTTATTTTATTTATTTATTCTTTTTTTTGGGTTGATCAGACCTTTTCTTAAATGAAACGTTTCATTGATTATATATTTTTAACCTATCCTTATGTACTTTTTGTTTCTATTGCTTTTTATCTCTAATTATAATGTTATCTCTATCTTCTATGTTTTCTACCGTATAAGGACCTAAATATACTGGATCTAACTTATCAGAAATATATTACTCCCGCATAGAGCGGACGTGGTCTCTCGCGAGCTCCGGGAAAACAATTTAAAATAGTGGATGAAATAGTGAAAACTTGAAGAATATTATACTGGAGTAGTCCAAACAGTGCGAAAAGACGCTAACAATTAAAAAAACAATGAAAAATATAATCATAACTAGTGTTATGATTAATACAAGCGCTTATTTAATTTAAACAAATAAGTTGTGACGCGTACCGCGCACAATTAAAGAATATTCAAATTCAAACGAAGAGCGCGCGTGCGCCCAACAAAGCAAAGGGGCACTCTAAACCCGAGCTCCGGCCACACTAAGTCGGGCAAATCCCGAGCATCGGCCACACTAATTCGGGCAAACCCACAGCCCGAGCGGGCACAGACAGCGGTAACAAGGAGTAAGACTTTAACCACACTAAGTATCTTGCTGACGGCTTCGTCCTATTTAACCATATTACGTATCCTTGCTGACGGTGTCGTCCTGCTTTATAAACACTACGTATCTTTGCTGACGGCTTCGTCCTATTTTCTCAACACTACGTATTTTGCTGACGGTGTCGTCCTGCTTTATTAATACTACGAATCTTTGCTGACGGCTTCGTCCTGCTTTATAAACACTACGTATCTTTGCTGACGGCTTCGTCCTATTTTCTCAACACTACGTATTTTTGCTGACGGTGTCGTCCTGCTTTATCAATACTACGTATCTTTGATGACGGCTTCGTCCTACTTTATCAATACTACGTATCTTTGCTTTATACCCACTACGTATCTTTGCTGACGGTTTCGTCCTATATTTTTGCAACACTACGTATTTTTGCTGACGGTTTCGTCCTGCTATATCAACCTTACGTATTCTGCTGACGGTTTCGTCCTGCTATATCTATATCCTGTTGACGGCTTCGTCCCACGCTAACCATATTACGTCTTCTGCTGACGGTTTCGTCCTGCTATATCAACCTTACGTATCCTGCTGACGGCTTCGTCCTGCGGTATATATATTTCTCCCCGCCAGAAGCAAGGGACCCCCCAGACACGGATACCGGACACGCGGAGCTTCCCCAGGACGCGGACGCTCGCCGGCAACTGCTGTGGATAATCGACAACGCCATCATCGCAGCCAATCGTATTACTCTGTTAAGAAAACTAATAAACATCGTATATCTATAAGCCTAGTTAAGGTTAAACTCTGCGCGTTATCACTGGGACTCGGGTCGGGGATTCCTTTCTAGCACCACTACCCTGAACCAAATAAATGTCCTGGATGACTCTGGCCCACACTGACTATCCGAGGCAAGGCTGAACGTCACAAAGTGCCACGCATAACATGCTCGAAAAATGAGCAGCGACCAAAAGAATGAGCGTAGAAGCTCCGTTAACCCAAGAAATGCTTGCTACTCTTACTTCTCAACTCGCGATATAAATCAGAAGTCGACAAAGAGCAACTCGACTCTACTGACCGTCGACAGCAAGAGAGCCAGCTCTCGCTCACCCTCTCTGCTCACCCCAACTCCCGCATCTTGGAGTTACCAATGCCAAACCCCACCACCGCCGGCTTCGCTGAATGAAGCTCCAACAACAAGCAGTGCTACAATTTCTGCAGTCGCAGCAAAATCACCACCATTAAACCAACTACAAGTATTGCGAGTTCGGTCCCAACGGCTCCAAAACAAAATATAATGGCAACAAAAACAGTTAGCTTCGATAAGCAACAAGCGGTCCCGGCTATACAGACCGGTATGGACCGCTACATCCAGATTAAGCGCAAGCTTAATCCACTCAACACGGTTGGTAACAAACCAAAGATCAACCGAACCAACAAAAGCACCGACCAAACGAGGAGCTCCAATGAAAACCGATTCTCCATCTTAGCAGAGGCGGACAACAACCAACCAGAGTTGGGGCAGGAGACCCAAAGGAAACCTAAGCCCCCACCTATTTACATAAGGGAAAAAAGTTCAAGCGCCCTGGTCAACAAAATTGTTGCGCTGGTCGAAGACGAGAATTTACATGTTGTTCCGCTTATTAAAGGGAACATACACGAAACAAAGGTTCAAACGAAGTCCGAAGAACACTTCCGAGCGGTGTCTAAGTACCTGGAAGACACAAAAAATAACTTTTACACCTATCAACTAAAAAGCAGCAAGGGACTGCAAGTTGTGCTAAAAGGTATAGAACCTGACGTCACCCCCTCTGAAATTCAAGAAGCCCTTAAGGCCAAGGGCTTCTGTGCCAAAAATGTTAGCAACATTGTTAACAGAAACAAAAAACCGCAACCACTTTTCAAGGTCGAGCTCGAACCAGATAGCAAAGCCTTAAAGAAAAACGAAGTGCACCCGATCTACAAGCTGCAGCTCTTACTGCATCGAAGAATCACCGTGGAAGAACCCCACAAACGCAACGGCCCTGTTCAATGCACAAACTGCCAAGAGTATGGACACACCAAGACAAACTGCACACTTCGGACGGTCTGCGTAGTCTGCGGAGACTTCCACAACTCCGTAAACTGCCCCGCAAACAAAGAAGACCCCCAAATGAAAAAATGTGGCAACTGTGGAGGAAACCATACGGCAAACTACAGAGGCTGTACGGTCTACAAGCTGAAGAGTCGCATGCGACGAGCGACAGCTACGCACCAACAACATACACAAAATGTGTATTACAACTCAAAAAGTACGCCAGACGTATTTTTCACCAAGGCGGCCAGATCATCATTTGGGCAGCTAAATACAACCAAGGGAATCTCCTACGCCGAAGCACTAAGAACAGGCATGGAAAATCCACCCCAGCCTCACTCAGAAAATGCTCAGCAGGTTCCAGGGCAGCCGCAAAGCAAATTGGAATCTATGATGTTCACCATGCAACAAAGTATGATGGAACTTATGTCATTCATGAAAACAACCATGCAAACCCTTGTTCAGAACCAGAACATGGTAATTCAGTTGCTTGTAGCACAACAGTCCAAATAATAAATGACTAACCTACGTATATCCATGTGGAATGCCAACGGCATTTCACGGCATAAACTTGAAATAACTCAATTCCTAAACGTAAATCACATCGACGCCATGCTGCTGGTTGAAACGCACCTCACAGGGAGATATAACTTCCATATAAGAGGTTATACCTTTTACCGCACAGATCATCCGGATGGCAAGGCCCACGGCGGAACGGGCATCTTAATCAGAGAACGCATCAAACACCACTTTCATCAACGGTTTGCAACAAATTACCTGCAAGCCACGTCCATAAAAGTGCACTCAGGAAACGGCAACCTTTGTATTGCCGCTGTCTACTGCCCACCTCGATTTACTATCTCTGAAGGTCAATTCATGGACTTCTACAACACTCTGGGGGATCGCTTCATAGCCGCAGGAGACTACAACGCCAAACACACGCACTGGGGATCACGCCTTGTGACTCCCAAGGGAAGGCAACTGTATAATGCACTTATAAAGGTGAGCAATAAACTGGACTACGTTTCTCCTGGTAGCCCCACATATTGGCCTGCAGACCCAAAAAAGATCCCAGATCTAATTGATTTCGCGGTGACAAAAAACATCCCACGCAATCTAATAAGCGCCATAGCACTACCGGATCTCTCATCTGACCACTCGCCTTTGTTGATAAGCCTTCTTCAAAGCCCAGAAATTGCGGACCACCCCTACAGGCTGACGTCGCACAACACTAACTGGATGAAATACAGAAAGTATGTGAGTTCCCACATTGAGCTAACTCCCCAACTAAATATCGAAGCGGACATCGACTGCTCCTCCTCCGCCCTGGAAGAGGTAGTCGTCACAGCAGCCAGGATCTCAACCCCTATACGAAAAGATGGGGAATTTAAGAAGTTCAAAGCCAACCGGCAAATCGAACAGCTGGTTCAGGAAAAGAGGCGTCTGAGACGAGCGTGGCAAACCAGCAGATCGCCATGCTCAAAGCAACGTCTTACTGAAGCCACCCGCAATCTAAACCGGGCCCTGAAGCAAGAAGCTGAAAACGAACAACTTAAATATATTGGAAAACTCTCGCCAACTAGTACAAAGCATCCCTTGTGGAGGGCTCACCCAAATCTAAGCTCTCCAATTCAAACCGTCACCCCTATAAGGAATTCTTCAGGGTGTTGGGCCCGCAGCGACAAACATAGAGCCGAATCATTTGCCTTACATCTCAGAGGCGTTTTCCAGCCGAACCCCGCAGCTAATGATTATGTTCCTCCGCAAATCCACCTCGAAACTGAATCCATGCCAACTACATTTCAGCCGAACGAGATCACAAAAGTCATCAGGGAGCTAAAACCAAAAAAGGCTCCAGGCGGTGACCTAATAACTACAAAAATGATAATGGAAGTTCCGTACTGTGCTATTGAGGTCATCTGTAAACTCTTCAATGGAATCATATGTCTCGGCTACTATCCAAGGAAATGGAAAAAATCAATTATTATAATGATACCGAAGCCCGGAAAAGATCACACGATTCCGTCATCTTACAGACCAATAAGTTTATTATCATGCCTGTCCAAATTATTCGAAAAATGCCTTCTAACGCGCATAATACCATATATGGGAGCCCACAACATTATCCCAGCCCATCAATTTGGCTTCAGAGAAAAACACGGAACTATAGAGCAAGTAAACAGAATAACATCAGAAATTCGCACAGCCTTCGAACATAGGGAATATTGCAGCGCGATATTTCTCGACGTATCTCAAGCATTCGACCGCGTCTGGCTCAAAGGTCTCATGCATAAAATTAAAACACACTTGCCCGGGTACACTCATAAACTCCTTGAATCCTACCTCTACAATAGAGCCTTCGCAGTAAGATGTAACACAACAATTTCCGACAGCTACACTATCGAAGCTGGGGTCCCACAAGGTAGCGCACTTGGGCCAACTTTATTCGTCCTTTACACAGCAGATATTCCCACGAGCGACCGACTAACAACATCCACCTTCGCCGACGACACTGCTATTCTTAGCCGCTCCAGATGCTCAGTCCGTGCAACAACCCAACTCGCCAACCACCTCGTGGTAGTCGAGAAGTGGCTATCTGACTGGCGTATTAAAATAAACGAACAAAAGTGTAAACACATAACGTTTACCCTTAACAGACAAACTTGCCCTCCGCTCTGTATGAATAGCACGCAGATCTCCCAAGTTAATGAAGTAACGTATCTCGGCATCCACCTCGACAGACGTCTAACATGGCGTAGACATATCGAATGCAAGAAACTGCACCTAAAACTGAAAGCCAGCAGCCTCCACTGGATTATAAACTCACGATCGCCCTTGTGTCTGGACTACAAGGTCCTGCTCTACAACTCCACTCTTAAGCCAATCTGGACGTATGGCTCCCAGCTGTGGGGGAACGCGAGCAGAACCAACATAGACATCATACAGCGAGCCCAATCAAAGATCCTGCAAACTATCACTGGGGCACCATGGTATATTCGTAACCAAAACATCCACCGGGACCTCGGCATTCTCGCAGTAAAAGATGAAATAGACAAGCAAAAAGCGTCCTACAATGAAAAACTCTCTATCCACCCAAATCCTCTAGCAAGGGTCTTGACTCGGGTCTCCAGCCGAACCCGCCTGCAACGTACAGACCTTCCAACCCAGCCATAACTTGTCAGGGCCACTGTCTCAGTCTACATGACTCCTAGTTAGGTTATAGTATAAGATTTGATACACTTATTGTTAGTCTCGTAAATGAGAAGATTCAATAAATAAAAGCAAAGCATAAAAAAAAAAAAAAAAAAAATTGTTTAGGTTATTATTAATTATTTACATATTTAGTTTAGGTTATGATTATTTATTTATTTACATATTTAGTTTAGGTTATGATTATTTTTATATCATTAATTTGGGAGAGCCAGACGGCTCCTCACACTTTCTTACTTTTCAATATTATTTTCAATATTTCCGTAATCGTGGAGTGCAGTCTTTCGACTGTGGAGTTACTCGACGACTGCTGAAAGGACGTTGTATGCAGTTCGAATTCGGACTGCCTACATGAAAATCCTTAAAGAGGTTCAACTCCCTGATCGCAAATGACCTTTTTGGGTATTCCGAATAGAGCCATAAAGTTCTTCATTGCTTTAACAATGTTGATACTTTCTTTGGCTGGAATAGTTATTCCCCATGCTTATCTTGAGAATTTGTCGATAATTGTGAAACGTTTTTCTTGTTGACAAAGTATAAATCAGTGGGCACTATTTCCATGGGACTTTCTGGAGTTTCGGTTACGCTATATTTGATCTGGGGCCTCGTGGTGTAGTGGATAGCGCAATTACCTGCTAAACACGAGGTCGTGGGTTCAAACCCTACCCATGACGAAGAGCATGGCCACACAAACTTCCTCTCTGAAATACTTTTCAAACTTTAAAAAAGTATTCTTCCACATCAAAATGCCTATTACAACAATTTTCGGCAACTTCTATTTGCCCCACCGCCTTACCCCTCCTCCTCGCTATATGGGAGAAAAAACGGGGGGCACCCACATAGTACCAAGCGCACCCTGTGTTTTTCTGCGAACAGCAACAACACCCAGCAGGTCGAGCACGTTACCAGAGACTGTTCGCTTTTCTACGAATAACAACACAACTCCCCGATGGCGAAAGGTGGCAGCCCCACCACTGGGATAAGCCGCATTTGGCCGGCCAATCACCAGATCGGTCGAAAAACTTAAAACTGATTACTGAAACTAATACGAGAGAATTAAACATAAACGGCCCCCCAAATTCGATGACGACCATAGGCATTTCAAAACGGACACGAATTGGACAATGGAACGTTAGAACTCTAAGAGAACCATCTAGGTTAGCACAGTTCGAGGCGGAGATGGAGAAACTCCACATTGCTGGAATCAGTGGGGAAACAACGAGTCCTAGTCCTACACAGTGGCAACAGTGACGGCAGCAGATATGGAGTGGGAATTTACGTGTCCAAGCGCATAAAGAAGACACTGGTCTCCTGGGAACCCATTTCTGATAGAATCATGACCGTCAGGTTCAGATGTAGAGCTAGATACGTAAACATCACTCAATGCTATGCCCCGACGGAAGACGCCAATGACGACACCAAGGACGACTTCTATACTGCCCTTACAGCAACCCTCAACAAGTTACGGCAATGTGACATTAACATCCTCATGGGTGACTTCAATGCAAAAATAGGTCCCAACAACACCGGACTAAGATCTGTTATGGGCCAGCATGGAACTGGGACTCGCAACGATAACGGAAAGAGATTAGTGGAACTCTGCCAGCTATTCCAACTGGTCATCGGCGGCACAATATTCCCACACAAAGATGTCCACAAATACTCCTGGACATCTCCAAGTGGTAACACGCGGAACCAGATCGAACACATATGCAGGAAATGGAGACACTCGCTACTGGACGTACGGAACAAAAGGGGAGCAGCCATAGACAGTGATCATGAGATGGTATTTGGAGAACTTTCAATAAAGCTCAACCGCAACCACTCAAGGAACACTGGCACACAAATTTGGAATATTATATCAATACAAATTGATTTTCAATATAAGTTGCTGCCCATATTTCAAAATGTTACCACTGAAAGAACAAATTCTGACAATTAAGAATGAATTGTAAATTCTTTGCACTTTTATATAAGAAGTGCTGTATTGTTTATAAAAATGTGTGTGGAAAAATTCTTCGCACGGGCCTGAATACATCAATAGTATTTCAATATCGAATCCGTTAAAGTTCATCGTAATTTAACTTTATAAAGTTTGTTTACATAAAACAGCTGTACACACGAGTCTGTTTTTAACTATTTAGACACACTGGTTCTCAAGCGAAATACGGTGCAATTTCGCTCTGAAGTTAGGTACTAACATAAGATAAATTGGCTTAAAAAAGACTCTAGCTAAATTGCTATATATTTCGCTCGGGAACCAGTGTGACCAAATATTTCAAGGAAAAGGCGGAAATGGGGTCATACTGACACTTATGCACAGCTGTTTTTACTCGTTTCGCTAGCTACATTTATCTTATGTTAGTACCCGAGAAAACGAAAAGTCAGAAAGTTTTTCTTCTTCTTTTTTTCGCGATGGTTTTTATACCATGTACCGTAGGTACAAAGGTATATTAATTTCGTGCAAATGTATGTAACAGGCAGAAGGAAGCATTTCCGACCCCATAAAGTATATATATTCTTGATCAGCATCAACAGCCGAGTCGATCTAGCCATGTCTGTCTGTCCGTCTGTCCGTCTGTATGAACGCCTTGATCTCAGCAACTATAAGAGCTAGAGCCACCAAATTCGGTATGTAGGTCGGAATGTTTTGCACGCAGATCAAGTTTGTTTCAGATTTAAAAATTTTCCCCCCACTCCCCCGCAAATCAATAAAAACGTTTTGCAGCCACAAATATTACCATAGATCTTTCGTTTTTTGCATAGGCATGCATATGCAGAACATGTATCAATACCGAAAATCTGGTAAAGATCGGGTGAAAAACACAAAAGTTATTTACTTATCAGTGTGCTATCTGTTTTGCAGCTAGCAACAGGTGAGCGCAAGAAACTAACTCCCGTGCGCAAAAAAGAGAGAGGGGTTATCTCTTTCTCTGTCTTGCACACGCAAGTGCATGGGATGGTGGTGGTTTTGCAAAGAGCGAGTTTGTTTACATTTCTCTAATAGGCAAAAGTCGCGATCAGCTGACTTTTGTTTATCGTTGTCAAAGAGCTAATTCGAGCGGCGATATATTTTGGTACATGGTATATAACAGTCGTTCACGAACGACTGTAGCTTTCTTACTTGTTTTATATAAAGTTTGGCCGCTTTAAGAAAATGTGTCTTATGTTAGTACCTAGCTTGGCCGTCAGCCGACAGGTGTGCAAGGGGAATCACGTGTAACTACTCTGGTAGTACGCGCCGTATCTGCACACACTGCCGGAAGTGCGACTATACTCTCCACGCGAGGGCGGCTGGAAGCAGACCCTTGTGTTGGTCATGTCTCGACCAAGGGTGCTGACCAATGGTAGTCGGGCTAAGAGAAGATAACTCTTTATAAAATTCCCCAATCCAAGGTGAAACAGCATATGCCGAGGGATTCATGGCCGAGGGGGCGCTCGGTCGCTAGTATGCGGACTCTGGATACCTGTCCACCTCCAATTTCAATAGTGGACTTCCCGCGGTAGACGGGCTATGCCGCGGGGGACCTCCCTTCCCGTTCACTCGTGGGAATCTTATGGACGATACAATTTCACAAAATGAGCTTGATGTGACTCTGACCGCATCACCCCAGGCCTCAACCTCCACGGTCACGGCCATTCAGGGCACTGCAGCTGATGTGCTGCCGGCGCCCACCCCCATATGCGCGGATGTCGGTCCCGCCACGATTGGGGATCCGGAAGCGCCACCATCCGTCTCAGGACGGGTGGCTTCTGCCTCTTTCTCGTCGACGGAGGACGTGGTGACCCTAGGGGAACCTGAGGTATCGGCCTCAATCTCCAAGGAAGTCACTCCGCCATCGTCCGACGACGCATCCTGCCCAACCTCTGTGGGGTTGGATTTGGAGGATGCGGGCACTCGGCTCCAGCGGATGAGACTGGTTTCCGAGGTCGCCTTCGTTAATTTGACAAGCCGCGAAAAGAAGCTGTTTAAGGCAGCCATCGCAAAAGGGCTCCCGAGAGCAGAGGCTCTCCAGGCGGCAAAAGCTCCTCCTCCCGTCGCGGCCAAGGCCAAGCGGGAGAGATCTTTTGACACGACCCCGGAGTCCGGCTTGTCAAAGAAGCCGAAATTTGCTCATTCAGAGCCGACCGCGCCGTCTTACAGTCGGATGGCCAGTGGTGTCAAGCTCGGCTTCGCTTCGACTGGCGGATCACCGACCTTAACCGCGGAGCATATGGCTACGCTCAAGGCGGCGATCCTAAAAACACTCTCTCCTCGGAGACTGCTGGTTTGATGCCACAGTTCGAGGGATGTGTTCCGAGAGCTGGGTGGCTGTTGCTCGTCTGCCACGACAACAACGCAGCCGAGTGGGTCAGGCGCAACTTTAGCCTTATCAAGGCTAACAGTGAGCTTGACGTGGAGCTGTTGGAGGAGGGCCAGTTCCCCCGGGCCAGCCTTGTGCGAGGCTACTTCGCCAACAGCTTAGAGTTGTCTAACGAGGAAGTTCTTGCCTATGTTGGTAGGCAGAATGGCCTCGATACAACCCAATGGAGGGTTGTGCAGCGGAACACACAAGGTGAGATGCTGCACCTTGCCATGATGGTGGACCAGGCGTCGCTGCGGGCGCTTGCTAAGTGCGGCGGCAGAGTCTGGTACTGCTTTGGCAGGACCAGGCTCATTCTGAAGACCTCCGCGTCTGAAGAAGGAAGCAGCGTCGCACAACGTGGAGACTCACTCCCCGACGATGGCCCTTCCACTAGCGCCGCTGCTGGGCTCGCTAGGAAGGCCGCCCCCGCCCAACGTGCGGAACCTCTCCCCGAGGATGGCCCCTCAACTAGCGCCGCTGCTGGGCTTGCTAGAAAGGCCACCCCTGTCCAGCCACCAGCCAAGGGAGCCCCAAGCGGTGCTACAAAGCGTAGCGCTCCCGCTAAGGGCGGTGGCAAGGTCCAGCCACCCAAGGCAATGGCACCGGCGGCCAAGATCCCGATGCCGGTCGCGGCATCAAGACCGCCGAAGGGACTGAGAGGGAACAACTCTCGACGAGGCAAATGCGGCAGCCTCGTCCAACGCTCGAAGGACGAGCAATGAGAACCACGAGGGTTCTCCAGGCGAACCTGCACCACGCCAAAGGGGCGTCGGCCACCCTGTGCAGGACTTTCGCCGAGAAGAGGATCGACCTGGCCCTAATCCAAGAGCCATGGTTGATCGGTGGCCAAGTCCGAGGACTTAACTGCGGTTCAAGTAAGTTGTTATATGACCGCAGTGGAGGTGCTCCACGCGCAGCTATCCTTCTGGATGGCAACGTAAAGCACTTCCCACTAACTAACTTTATCCGCAGGGATCTGGTTGCAACAGCCATAGAGGTGGCTACAGCGGAAGGCGTCCGAGAAGTAGTGGTGGCGGCTGCCTACTTTCCCGGATACACTGACGAAGCTCCGCCGATGGAGGTCCAGCAGCTCGTCAGCTTCTGCCGTACAGCCGGGAAACACTTGGTTATCGGCTGCGACGCCAACGCGCATCACACCATATGGGGTAGCAGTGATGTCAACAAAAGGGGTGAGTGCCTTCTTGAATATATATTGTGTAGTCAATTAGATATAATCAATAGAGGGTGCAAACCCACTTTCATAAACGCTATCCGAGAGGAGGTCTTAGACCTCACCTTGGCTAGTAATTTTCTATCCGATTGCATAACGAACTGGAGGGTTACCGACGAAGCCACGCTATCGACCACCAGCACATCCGGTTTGATTTACCTGGTCAAACGGAACTCAATACTTCGCTATACAATCGGAAGAAAACCAACTGGAACATGTTCACAGCCTCTGTGGCTATGAAAGCTGACCAACTCATCACCAACTTTGCGTCTGTGAGTGACATAGAGATGGCTGCTGACCAGCTTCATGATGTGCTAATCACTTCCTTCCAGGACAGCACAGTCCTAACCCGTCACCGGTCAAACCGCGAGGTCCCCTGGTGGAGCGATAGGCTTGCGAATCAGAGACAGGAAGTTCGCAGGCTCTTCAATAGAGCCAAAGCGAATCGGAACTCCTGGGACACTTATAGGAGTGCTCTCACGGAGTATTACAAAAATATTAGAAGAGCTAAGCGGGAAAACTGGCGCAACTACTGCGAAAGTTTGCAGGCACTACCGGAAGCAGCTAGACTGCAAAAGGTCTTTGCTAAGGGCTCAACTAATGGGGTGGGGCTTCTAAAGAGAACGGACGTTCTATCACCCAGGACCGCAAGGAAACGCTAGAGCTTTTGCTTCAGGTGCATTTCCCAGGGTCTCAGTTATACACGCATGGCGAACCAAATGGGTTATCCACTCCACCAAATAGGCGCGACAACAGTCTGTCCGGTATTATCTTCGATCCTGACAAGGTCAGGTGGGCAGTCAAATCCTTTAGCCCCTTTAAAGCCCCGGGGGGTGATCAGATTTTTCCAGCCTTGCTACAACATAGCATTGAGATAATCATCTCCCCACTTGTCGGTCTGCTTAGAGCCAGCTGTGCATGGGGATATATTCCACAATCTTGGAGGAGAGTCAACGTGGTTTTTATTCCTAAACAAGGCAACCGGGCTCTTGACCAACCCAAGTCATACAGACCGATAAGTCTTTCGTCTTTCTTTCTCAAGACTGCGGAGCGGCTTGTGGACTTGCACGTAAGGTGCACTCTCCTGACCACCAAGCCGTTACACAAAACCCAATTCGCCTACATCAAAGGCGGATCGACAGAGGTCGCTCTTCACCACTTAGTCAGCAAGATCGAGAAATCCTTCAAATCCAAAGAAATTGCTCTGTGCTCCTTCCTGGACGTGGAAGGTGCTTTTGACAACACTGGCTATCAGTCAATCTCCAGAGCTCTATCTTGTAGGAATATTGACGCGGCAACCGTAGCCTGGATAGAAGCCATGCTACGACAACGGGAAATATCTTCCACGCTAGATGCGACAACGGTCCGTATTAACGCGGCTAGAGGGTGTCCACAAGGCGGAGTGCTGTCTCCCCTATTATGGTCACTTGTGGTGGACGAACTTCTAGAAATACTACACAACCAGGGAATCGATGCCATTGGGTATGCCGACGACCTGGCCATTGTAGTCACAGGGAAGTTCGGCAACACTGTCTCCGAATTGATGCAAAGGGCACTCAATTTGGTCCTCGACTGGTGCACAAACGTGGGTCTCAACATCAATCCGCATAAGGCGGTTGTCGTACCGTTTACCAAACGGTACACCAATGACATTGGCCTCCTTGTCATTGGAGGGACCCCCGTAGAGCTCTCCAGTGAGGTCAAATATCTGGTAAGACGTGGGGCCTCGACTCCAAATCCATCATGTGGCTTTACTGCATGATGGTCAGGCCTGTTTTGACCTATGCTGCTCTTGTGTGGTGGCCCAAGGTACAGCAGGTCTCGGCCATTCAGAAATGTAGCAAGTTGCAGCGGCTAGTGTGTGCATCTCTATCGGGAGCTCTACGCACATGCCCAACTGTGGCGATGGAGAAAATCATTGGATTAACTCCGCTACACATTCACATACAAGAAGGAGCCGCTAGAAGCCTTCTTAGAATCAAGCTCACATCTGGGTTACTGACAGATGATGCTGGTCATGTTAGGATTTTGAAAAATGTTTCTGGCCTAGAGATCTGTAGCCAAACAGACCTCATGACCACGAAACTCTACTTCGGGGCGAAATTTAGGACTCTCATCCCAGACCGTAGGGCTTGGGATAATGGCAACCCTTGCTGTGACCCCGGCAGCCTGCAGTGGTTCACTGATGGGTCCAAAACTGAGCAAGGGGCGGGTGCGGGGATCTTTGGACCTAACACCAGAGTCTCGATTCCACTAGGTAAATGGCCCAGTGTTTTTCAATCAGAGATTCATGCCATTGAGGCCTGCTCCAAACTCATCCTTGCTAAAAGAATGAGAGGAGCTACAATAAATATCTTTTCGGATAGCCAAGCGGCGATCAAAGCGCTATCCTCTTGGAGGATAAGCTCCAAACTCGTCGCAGACTGCTGGACCAGCCTCCAGCAACTCTCCACTGGGAACAGGGTAACCCTGTGCTGGGTTCCCGGTCATGCCGGAATTCCCGGCAACGAAAACGCTGATGAGCTGGCAAGAGTCGGCTCAGCGACTCCTTTACATGGTCCAGAGCCTTTCTGTGGCTTAGGGTGGGCCGCAGCCAACGATATGGTTGGAAGATGGGCTAAAGGAGCTAAGTCCAGGTATTGGATTTCCAGCTCAGGATGTCGTCAAGCTAAAGAGCTGATACATCCACTTTTGGGCAGGAACACTGATGGATGTTCCAGGATGGACCTAAGACTATTGGTAGCCTACCTCACCGGCCACCATGTCTTAAACTACCTTCTTCACAAGATGCGTCTGTCCTCGGACACGGAGTGCAGGCTCTGTAAAGAAGACGACGAGACGACCAAACACATTCTTTGTGAGTGTCCAGCCATTATTTGGTCCAGAAGGAGGCACCTGCATAGCGAGCTCTTGACAGCTTCGCAGATCAGGCAAGCCTCGACCAGAGACCTGCTAGCCTTCATAAGGGAGGCTGAGCAACTCTTGTCTCATTAGGGAGCAACATAGGCACAAAAGATCGCTCGGTCGCAGTGCCTTAAGTCTCATTCATTCATAGTACCTAGCTTTAGGAAGAAGTGAGTAAATATTAAGACAAAAAAAACGGCCCCTTCAATTTCTCTTGGAGCTCCAGCAGGGATATTAGGTAGTAATTTGGGAGTAGCTCCGGGGCTAAGTTGTGGCCAATTTTCTTTGCGGATCGCCGCTTCTCCTCTGCCGGTTTCGAACGAAACATAATCGCAGCCTTGGCGGGAACGCATCTCGGGCTAGGATTAGGACCGATGGCAAGTAAGATATGTACGGCCATGTTAGTAATAAGGCATCCTAAAAATGTATGAATTATTAGACTTAGAATTTCTATTATTAAAGACGTTCGATATATGTATATAAGTAATTTATATTGTGCGGACTACGGGCATCGGGTTGAAACCTCGCCCTGGGCCACCTGATCTAGCCCCGCTTTGCCCAACCAAGCAGTTCCGTTACAATTCTTTTATATTTCATATTTTTACCTGGCTGCTTTGTTTCACCAATAATATGGCACATGGATGAAGCGGTTGCTGCGGAACTGAAATTAATAGATTGCCAACTATTTTGGCTTTTCAACAACAAATTGCAGATTTTAGTAAGAAATAAATAAAAATTAATTTGATAAATGGGAATTGAAAATTCGCAAATAATTTTTCCCTAAAATACTGATAAATACTCACAAATTTATGCAAAATACTGTTTAAATAAGTTTTGTATATAAAATTTACCGTAAAACACCGACGAGTTACGTGCACTTACCTATTTCAATTGTTCCTTCTCAACTATAACCATAGAGAATTTGTAGAGAATGGTCAAATTCCTAATATTTACAGTAGTTCTCAAAGATGGTTTCCTATTGTCATTATTTTGAGCTTTCATGTCTTTAATTAACAGCCTTTTAAAAAAGTCAAATCAAGTACAGATCCAGTTTCTTCCAGCATTTGATAACCTAAAACCCGAACTTTCAATTTTTCCATCAAAAAATTTTCTCTGCTCTATTTGTTCTGTCACGAAAAAACTCGCTTTTAGCATTGAAGTCACCATACAAAATTACTTTTTCAGAGGAGTCTCTATAGAAGTCAGTAAAATTTATTTGAGGTTCAAAATATATTGACATAAAAGTCACATTTTGAAAAAAAAAAAAAAAAACATTGGATAATCGCATGGTCAATATTATTCAGAGTTTACTCTAGGTCATTTTTATTTGCTTTAAAAATATTTAACTGTATTATTTTTATACTCATTATTTTTATACTCATTTCAAGTTGTTGACCTCCATACTACTGTCTTCTGAGGGCTCTTTGTATCCTAGATTGTCTTTTTGTGGGGAAGTAAGGAAACAAACGAGAGGGGTGAGTGTGTTTTCCAACATATTATTTGTCGTGACGTCACGTTAAAGCGAGTTCAGTAAAAAATATTGGAAAGCCTTTAGTACAAGTTACGGAGCCAAAGACTGGAAACCGTACAAGGAACTACAAAAAACTACCAAAAAGCGACATTCGCAGCCAAGAAGTTTGTGACCGTTGGTCGGGGTTTGGGGCAGTTCAGGGTGGCCCAGGGTCGTCGCAGATAATTGTTTGGTTTGGATGTGGTTGCTGGAAGAGAAAGGAGACCCGGTCAAAGAGTAAAAGTCGTGGTGAGTTACACAGTAATTAAGTATTAGACTTGTTAATTCAGTAAAAGCTACAGTATGGTTTGAATTTTATCGCTCGCGCAGCTGAATCTGAACCGGTCTCCTGCAGGTGGCCCCGACGTCCGATAAATAAGTCGTTCAGCGGCGGGAGGATGAGTGGCCGCCGTAGGTTATCCCGGGTCGTCTTGGGAGCGTAAGGAATTTGCCTTGTTCAGTGCGGCCAGCTTGCTCGGTCCAGTGTGACCGTCTGCCCGAGGTAGTTGGCGCGCGAGTTAAGTGTAGGCCCGTTAAAGTTGCAGAGGTTGGAATGATAAAACGTCTTTGTTCTTTGAGTTTTAATTACAGAATGATATTTTATTTCTTTCTTAGTTCTTTTACAGCTTTGTTTGTTCCAATTGTTTATTGGATTTTGCTGATGCGACAGTAAGTGGAAATTGGAGCTGATGCGATTCTGTTAGTGCAGCATGGGTAGATCAGCGTTTCGGTGGCCGATATAAAGTGTCGTCTAAACCTCCGGCTGTCGAGGGGGTTTCGGCGGGGGACCGCCGAGGGTAAATGCTGAGGCGGTAACTCCACCCCCCTCAGACTGAACCACCGACCATAGCGGGAGTATCGTTGTTGTCAATGTAGCAGATGGAGCGATGGTGGGTGTGAAGGTAGCACGTGGTGTATCCTCTGGTGTGAAAATTGTTGTCTTCTTGGGGAAACAGGATACGGCGAGTACCATCAATAATACTCCGAGCATTGTATATGTCGTCGTCGTTTGGACCGTGGTTTCCCACAGTATTTTACTGATCTGAATTTTCGTTTCCAGGTCCTCCATTTTTAGCTCGTGAATTCCCAATTCTTGGGTTGTTCTGTTCCTCTTCAATTTTTCTATTTGAGGTATGTCTAGTTTCAGATTGGCTGTGCCCAGCCTCTCCACTGCTTCATGCTGCACGTTGTTTATCATTCTCTTGCAATGGCTGAATTTTATAAAGACTTATCCGTTTAATGGCCGTCAGCCAATGGGCAGACAGGGGGAACTACGGGTGAGAAATCACCCGCCGTAACTTTCTGCACCACTGGAAGTGCGACTATACTCTCCCCGTGAGGGCAGCTGGAAGCAAGTCCCAGTACGGTCATGTCTCTGCTGAGGATGCGGACGAATGTTAGTCGGGCGGGGAGAACAAAACTCCTGCCCAAAAAATTACCCCAATCCAAGGTGGAACAGCATATGCCGAGGGATGCGTGTCCGGGGGGTGCTTGGACATTAGTATGCGGACTTTGGTGAACCGGCCGACTCATCAGTTTTAACTAGGCTTACCACGGTATGCGGACTCTACCGTGGCGGACCATTCCCATCCCAGCATACTCGTGGGAACAAAAATGAATTTATCCGAACAAACAAACAAAAACGTAGGTGACCGTCAAACCACAAAGGCGGCAGGGGAAACCCCCCTCACTAACAATAACTCGAAGACGCTAAGCGGTCGAGTGCTGAAAGAGGAAGAGGAGAGCTCCTCGGAGCGCCTTAATCCGGGGGCCGGTGTCACTGGGAAGGGCGAGCCAATGGGCCCACCGAGCGGCGTGATCGGGGGCAAGTCCCTCGACGTGACCGCAGGGGGCTCCAGAGGCAAACCCAGGAGGCACGGCCCAGCAGCAGCAGTTAAGGAAGAAGAAGACGCTGTACAATGAGCGGAGGAGAGCGGCCTTCATTCTTACACGTGCAAACCCAGCCAAGGAGGCGGACCCGGAACTAGCGGTTCTTATTAAATGGGCGAAAGGCGTACTGCCGGATTTCCAGCCTGTACCCCCGACATGGCGGGGTCTGTCTGAAATGGCATACCTTCTCAGTGATAGGAATATTAAATGGGCAATCAACAGTTTTAGCCCACACAAATCCCCAGGGGTGGACGGCATCATACCTGCACAGCTTAGCTACGCAGCTGAGCGCTCCACGTCCTGGCTTCGCCTGATCTTGTCGATCATTCTAGACACAGGGGTCATTCCAAGTGAATGGCTCCGCTCAAAAGTTGTCTTCATCCCTAAGGCAGGCAAGCCATCGCATTGCACGCCTAAGGATTAGAGGCCGATAAGCCTCTCCTCGTTTCTACTCAAGACGCTGGAGAGACTTATTAGTTTGCATCTCAGAACCAACATTTCCCACTCATCCTTATCAGGCTTCTGACTCACCCGAATCCTCTGGCAAGAGACACTACTATACCACTTCCAAGAAGAAGACTCAAGAGGACCACTCTAGCTCAGCTGGCTCGTCGGAGGATACCTTAAGCACTTATCAATTTCTATACCTGTACGCTTTTCACTCTAACACCTTTTATCCCATAACCTCACCGTTATTCCATTCTCTGGGCAGCTGTTAGCCTGAAAATACTTAAAACTTATTCATGTTTAACACCAGCACCACTGCAGACAAATTGTTTTTTAATAATAGTTGTAGTGAATTAGCGTTAACAGCAGCTTTAATAAACCAATCATAAATCGTGAAAAAAAAAATCCTTATCAACATGCGTATAGGAGGGGCAGATCGACAGAGACAGCACTCCACTCGCTTACCACGATTATAGAAAAAGCGCTCCACGAAAAGGAGTTCACACTCGTCGCCTTCTTGGATATAGAGGGCGCTTTCAAAAACATCCTTCCAGGTTAAATCACGACGGCATTGACTAAGCTGGGGATTGATCAACACTCGGTGGGTCTCATTGACCGGATCTTGCGCAGCAGAACGGTGGAGGCAACACTGGGGGGGTGAACCATCTCCAGACAAGTCAACAGAGGCACACCTCAGGACGGAGTCCTCTCCCCTCCCCTATGGAATGTTGCGGCCAACGAACTGCTCCAGGGCATAGAAGAGGGCGGCTGCCGTGTCGTGGCCTACGCGGATGATGTCGCCTTGGCACGGGAAAATTCCCGCAGACACTCAATAACAGGATGAGCGAAAGCCTTCGGTTTCTGACGGACTGGACTGCAAGGTCTGGTCTGGGAGTAAACCCAGCGAAGACTGAACTAGTCCTTTTTACCAAGAAACACAAAATCCCCAAAATGATACCCCCTAAACTCTGCGGGGTACCTCTCACCCTTAAAAATCAGGCCAAGTATCTAGGTCTTATCCTGGACAGGAAGCTCGATTGGTCCCTTAATACGGACGAAAGGGCCAAAAAGGCTACAATCGCGCTATATACTTGCCGCAAGGCTATCGGGCTAAAACGGGATATGACCCCAAAAATTTTCCGTTGGCTGTATACGGATATTATTCGCCCAATACTCCTCTACGGGGTGGCTATTTGGTGTCCAGCTCTAAAGCGGTCCACATGCCTGGGCAAGTTTAGGAAAATCCAACACATGGCTGAGCTCTGCATGACAGGCGGCCTGCGAACGACCCCGAGAGACGCTTTGGACGTTCTCCTGGATATCCTCCCAATAGAAATAATGGGAGAAATGACCGCGTCATTCTCGGCACTAAGGCTGAAGGGCGCGGGTCTGTGGAGGAGTTCGAGTTTCGGGCACACGAACCTCGGCTCTGCCCCACACCTTACTGAGGGAAACACAGACTATTGTGTCCCCGCTGAACACCCTACCACACCCTTCCAGGTTTACATCCCCGACAGAAAGGAATGGAACCTTAAACCTCCTGGACCCCTAGGGTCCCTTCACATCTACACGGATGGCTCAAAACTGGACGGCCGTGTGGGAGGAGGTATATACTCCGAGCACCTGGGAGTAAACGTCTCTTTTAGGCTACCCGACCACTGCAGCGTCTTTCAGGCGGAAGTTTACGCCATCAAAGAAGCCCTTGATCAGCTCCCCTCAACTAGGGGCAGAGCTCCCTTATGCATTTTCTCTGACAGTCAGGCCGCCCTGAAGTCACTCGAATCTATTTCTTCCAACTCGAAGACCATCAACGACTGCCGCAGATCTCTTCACGAGATGGTGGAGCAGTACGACCTCCACCTCATATGGGTCCCAGGTCATAGGGACATCGAGGGCAACTGCGCTGCCGATGAGCTGGCCCGGCAGGGTACAACCTCCCCTCTTCACCCGGAGAGGGAGTCAGTTGACATGCCCTTGGCCACTCGCAGACTTCTCTGTAAGGAGTACTTCCACCTCCTCGCGGACAGGAAATGGGAAAACCTAATCACCTGCCGCAACGCTAAAATGATCAGGCCACGCCGTACAGCGAAACTCTCAGTGGAGCTATTGTCATTAAGCAGGGAAAGCTGCGCTATTGCCGTCAGGGCTCTTACTGGTCACTGGCTACTTGGAACACATGCGTCCAGGCTGTCAATGCACCATAATGACTTCTGTAGAAGCTGTAGGGATGAGGAGGAGGAGGAGACCGTCCTTCACCTCCTCTGCCACTGTCCGGCCCTAAGCAGACGAAGACTGCAGTATCTGGGCTTCCCCACCCTTGTGGATCTCGCAGAGCTAAGCGAGACATCACCGAGGCAGTTAACCCGATTCATCCAAGGATCGGGTTGGTCCTCTCTCACGTAAGGATTCCTTATCGGCCCATGAGAACCTGCATTGGACGGGGGATCTAAGCCCACGCGGCATCACAAGGAGCCTCCTCAGGCTCAAGTGGATGGACCGGCTCTCTTGAGTCGGCCATCACCGCCTTAACCTAACCTAACCTATAAAAGAAAGGCAAAAAACTATGCTATAGAGCGCATTAGGCCCTAATATGCAAAAGAATACTAGCATCCAATCAACTTCAAGTTATTTTCTTGCATATTGTTCCCGCTCGTGAAAGAGATGGAGTTCATTCTTGAGTGTGTCTTTTTCCACCGTACACTTGTGTGTATTGTCTGTGTCCTTCACACAGGCATTGCTGTAGAAAAACACCACAACCGCATATTATGGGGTGTGTGTAACACCGCCACCGCATTCTTTTTAATTGGACGTTGATGCACTACGATCAGTACATTCAAGTGGCCCATCTGACACCAAGCACGTGCCTGTTCGTGTTAGGTGTTAGTAGGCGCGACAAATGAAAGTATAGAACAGGAATACGAGGAAGTGACTACTGGCGTGCTGCCAGATTGTTTGCCTGCATGCGTACTAAGTGGGTTAGTATTAAGGTTTTTAGTTTGGGAAGGCTTTCTACGTTTGATGTTATCATGTACAAATCGTTATAATTTGGACATAAGACTGTAAAGGGTTCATGCCATTCAAAAGACGTTCTACAGTGGCGCAAAACTAAGGGAATATAGGATCTAGTATTTCTACTCGGTACGTGAAAGTTAAGCTGACCCAACAAGTCAGTTTTTTCCACGTCACCGTGGATAAGGTTAAAAATTAACGTAATGCCAAGCATGGTTCTACGATTAGCTTAAGAAGGTAAGTCAATTAGGAGAAGTCTACTAGAGTACGGTGAACCCCATACTGAGGGCTCCAGACGCAAGATCCATATTCTAAGATAGGACGAACTAAAGAAATATATAGGGATTTTGTGACACAGGGTTCATTGTTCATTTAAGGAGTTCATTTAAGGGGTTACACCACTGTAGAATTTTTTAAAAATTACAGAATTTTTTTTATTGCTAAAGGTCATTTAGGGTCTTAAGAATGATATACTAAAAGATGAAGTCCGGGAAAAATTTTTACATGCCTGAATTTCAAGCTCTGCCGCTGGACCTCTCACGATTTTACATACGATTTTACAGCCACTGAAAATTTAAAACGCGTTCATCTCAAAACCACTTTTTTGATCTGGCCGGAAACATAACTCGAACAAATCTTTACCGAATTGACTATCGCCATTTTACGAAAAATTAATTTAAAAAAAAAACCTTACATAGTTCCCTGGGGACATCAATATGGATTCAGAAAATGTTTGGTTTTTTGTTCTAGATCAAAAATTGTAGAAGATACGTTTCCGGCCGTGGACCCAACTGAGAAAAAACATGCCACCGCAGAATTGCTGCGGAGTCACCATTTTTTTTTAAATTACTTGAAATGTATGTTTTTTTGTAGTTTAATATTAATATTATAAAATACTTTTTACAGAATTTCAATAACTCCATTGTGTTTACCTACACAAATTCCAAAAAATATGCCTTTTTTGGTGTTTTACAGTGGTGTAACCCCTTAATGAAACCTAGCACACCTCGGACTTTATTCACCATGCACGAAAGATGATCGATAAAGTCAAGTCTAGGGTCCTGTCGGACACCTAAATCATCGACTATAGTAATTCTTTCCAAAGAGCAGCAGCTTACCGTGTAAATCGCGAGCTTGGGAGCGACACTAGAGAAAATCATTAGCTTGCAGTTAGAGCCGTTTAGGTTTAATAAGTTTATGCGGCACCATGTTTGGAAGTTATTGAGATCTGTTTGTAAATCAGACTGGCAGGAAGCGTCCTTATCCTTGCACGCAAAGTTTGACGTCGTCCGCGTACATAAGTACTCTGGAGTTAGTCAGAACTTTGGGCAGGTCGTTGACGCCAGAAGTAACCCTGAGAACATTAGATAAAGAAGTTTAGATATAGAATTTTAAGAAAGTATACTTGCATTGTCCACGCTTCCTCCAGAAGATAGGTCCTTGTTCGTCTCGTTATTCTCAAATTTCGTTTTATCCAGTGTTCCGTTTCCCCCTGATTCTGCAAGGCTAACATCTTCACCGTTCCAAAGTATTTCCACGGTCTCTCCCTCCTTCTCCGGAATTTTAGTTTAAAAACCTTTCATTCCGCTCTCCAAAGACGGATGTTCATTATACTGAATAACATTATAAAATAAATAACATAACATAAAAATACCTGTAACAAAATTGTACATATAAAATAAGGCATTCCGTCGACATCCAGGATAAAGTTCGTTCATAGTTATGCCGATCTCCCTGAATTTCTCATTTATCTGACACAGCTTCTCTTTCACTTTGGGGTCATTTTAAGGATCGCTTTCGAGGACAATATTGTATGTCTATATGTATTATAGTGGCCAGCTTTATCAGAGAATGACCCCATGGGTTCGTCAAAGGAGTTCATAGGTAAAGTCACTGGTGTCACCATGTATATTTCTGGAAAAGATATCAATCCACACTTGCCTATTATAACCAATTTTAAAAGGTACTCCAGATTGCGTCATATTAACACGTCTAACCGCATCACTTGTAGCTGTAGTTATTTCTGACTGCTGTTGTTCCCCAGTTTGAACATAATATTAACAATTGCGGAAATATAAAAAAATATATCGATGGTCGATATATGAGAAAATATTTCCATTTTTAAAATATCGATATATTATTATAGTATATTTTAGTATGTATTATTGGTTCTCTACTATTTAATCAACCTAATAATGTTCTTAACAGTGGGAAAAGTTTTGCGTATAGCAAATTTACCGATAGGTATGTCTATTTGTAAATACTACGGGAAGTATGTATATTTTGAACTATAGGTTACATAGTTCGCTCGCACAAGCTACACGACCTGTAGTCAATCACAAAGAAAGTTTGATTTCATTATAATTCTTACGAATTTTATAAGCCCTGCAGTAACAGTCATCAACAATTCATAAACCCATATGTGGGTTTGTTGATGACAAGCCCATACAATTACTGATACAGTTTTGTATGAGATTTCCGCTCCTGTCATCACAATACAAATTCATCAAAAATTAATCACCATTTCATCAACACTAGTCCAAAAATTCATCAATATTTATACCAAAATTCATCAACATTTCATCAACAATTCTTATCGTATCGTTTATTTTTATTTGTTTCCTTATAATAGTAATAATAATAATTTAAATTCATATAAAATTAGAATGAAAATATATTCAAATAAAAAATAAACAGTAAATTAATATAAAATTAATATAATAATAAAATATTACAAACAAAAATAAAAAAGCGTAAAACACCTAATTTCACTGTTTTTTAATATACATAAGCCCACTCCTAAACTTTTGTTAACTGCAATATATTGCCTCATGACTTCTTTAAAATTAAAACGCAAATGAAAAACACTCAACAGTAATGCCAATTTGGCCTTTTTCCGGACAGATCTGTCCTGTTTTTAACTGCTTCATCCAGAAGAAATTTCAAACATCCCCTATCTGGAAATCAATCCTCTTTTACATTTTTTGTCCGGACACATTTCAGACTAAATTTATATAATTTTAAATTGATTTTTATACAATTTTATATAATTTTAAATCGATATCGTTTGAAAATTCAAAATTCAAAAATTCCGCGAGTGCTGGCTGCAGCAGCCAGATTTTAAAAACTGGCTCTGCAAGGACAAATCGGACAGTACCAAAGGAAAATTGTGCAAGTGCAGTATTAATTCCAATATACCTCGAGAACTAAGCAGGAAACGAAATATGTTTTAAACCTGTGAAGCCGAGAGAAGTTTGTAGCCAGGAATCGATTGTAGCCCAACACTGTGCGATTGAGCCGGTTAACCATTTAAGGGGGGTTTCTATCTTGTGTGGTCGAAAAAACGTTCTTTTTATAAAATTTTTTTTTCGTGGAATGTATTGAAGATAAACACTAATAATTTTTTTCAGGTGTATCTACAAGTTTATTGTTCAAGTAAAAAAAGTTTCAAATAGAAATATGCACAAGGGGGGAAAGGGGGCATTGAGCAATGGAACGCCTATTTAGCACTCACGGAAGTCCTGCTGCTGCCCCAAATTAATTTGAAACACAAAAATTTAATATATTCTTACTTTGTATACTTTTGTGCATGGCACCAACCAGAATTGCGAAAAAAAAAATGAAAATTGAAAAACTTATGCGATTTTAAATGAAAAACTTGATTTTTACGCACTTTTTCGATATTAATTTTTATATAAAATAAAAAATTTTCAGTATTTTTTAAAGATTTTGGTACCAGCCATGGATAAGCCTCTAATACACGATACTTTAAAATTTCGTGGCGATTGCCTAACTCGTCTGGCTTGAATCACTTCCGCAAGGTCAAAAAATGTCGTTTGGAGTAAAACGCGTTTGAAGTTTTGCTTCAGTACCTGTTTTAAGGTGTAGGTGCTCCCTGTTTTAAGGTGTAGGTTCCGTAATTCTTAAGATAACCAATTGAAATTTTGGGAGCGTACTCTAGAAACATATATCAATCCAAAAATGCAAAATCGATTTTTTCGACCAAACAAGGTAGAAACCCCCCTTAACTGAACTTAGCAAAACCCATAATACATAATACAAACTGTCAGATAAATATTTATTCATGTTCGGCTCTATGGAAACAAAGAAAACCAAATTGCTGAATTTGAAGTTGTTGATACGACATTAAAGCAACTTTAGACTGACTAAAAATGAATAAAAAAAAATCCTTCTTTTTTTGCCCTTTTTTTCAGCCTTTTCTCCCTGTTTTTTTCAAATTTGTCCTGTTTTTGTTGGCATCACTGCTCAACACGCTTGTTTGTTAATAGAGGGACAGTATGAGAAAGCAAAAGCCTACGTGTCGTTTTTTGTTGATGACTTACTGATTAATTTATACCTTTTTGTCTTCATCTTTTCATCAACCATCGAGTGTCAGGTTTGACACTCGACGTCGACGTCAGCTGTTGACAAATCGTTGATTACAGGGGCCTATTGATGACAAGTAGTTCTGCAGGGTATTCATAAATGTCATACTAATTAAGAGTAAACTCGAAAATAAAATATCCAACATGACGTTAGATATAAAAACAGTGGACTGTATTGTTATCAATAATCGTTGCAATTACGTGTGCATATATTTTGTACATACATATGTATTAGAGGGCTGCATAACATTCAAACCGGCAAATGAAACAATCATGTTGAAATGAACGAAATGAACTCGGCGCGTTTTCAATGCTCGTGCATTTGTAAGCGCGCGTTGACGACTTCAATGCATTCAATTCACACGGCACATTCTGGAAGTGAAGTCCGAGTAAAGTGAATGGGTGATTCGAATGTCTTGTCTGCGTATGTGTTCTGGTATGCTGATTTATACATATATTAAATTTAGACAAATGCCACATATTCAGGCCCGCTCCGGTAATCGAATTCGGTCAATTTTTACGATTTCGATTCGAAATCGGAAAATCGGTGCTCCGGTTTTCGAAATCGTAAAATTTTTACCGATTTGGAAAACGGACACCTTTGTCTGGCCGAAATGAAAAGTAAATGCCTTTTTATACCCTGGCAGGGTATTATAATTTTAGTCAGAAGTTTGCAACGCAGTGAAGGAGACATTTCCGACCCTATAAAGTATATATATTCTTGATCAGCATCAACAGCCGAGTCGATCTAGCCATGTCCGTCTGTCCGTCTGTCTGTCTGTCCGTTTCTACGCAAACTAGTCCCTCAGTTTTGAAGCTATCTGAATGAAACTTTGCAGATAGTCTTCTATATGCTCTCACTACTATATATGTCGGAACGGGCCGGATCGTACGACTATATCATATAGCTGCCATAGGAACAATCGAAAATTTTTGAGAAAAAAAATTTTTACTATGCCAATTTTCAATATATTTTCATATAATTTGATACATGGCCATTTTGTATTATTCCAGAATTTCGGTTTTAATTTTATTCAGATCGGACCACTATATCATATAGAAGCCATATCAATTTATTTCATTTGTTCGCAACATATTTCGTTAGCAACATTTTTTTCGCTAGCAACATTTTTTGCTAGCAACATTCTGAGAAAGCGGAAAGTCAGAACATTTTTCTTCTTCTTCGTCTACTTACTTCCAGGGTATTTAAACTTCGGCATGCCGAAGTTAGCTTCCTTTCTTGTTTTATATCAAATCATATCTAATCTAAAATTGGTGATCTGGTTTTCGAAATCGTAAAATTGTTACCGAATTGGAAAACGGGCACCTTTGTCTTGCCGAAATGAAAAGTAAATGCCTTTTTTTATATCAAATCTTATCTATTTTACTAAGGGGAAAAAATAGTTTACTCAGTGGTCTATTGATGTTTATTCCACACCACCACAAGATCATTCTGGCACGTAGTTATTTTATAAAAAATGTATTTCTGAACCGCCTTCAAATTTGACAAACCAAATTTTGACGTCGGCAACAAGCAATTTCGATTTAGCCAAATGCCGATAATTAACTCGCCGAAAGTTATCGCGAAGGTTGCCATACAGTGGTAAAACGAAACAGGCAGGTAAGAATCCTTATAAAATTTAAATGAATTCATTAATAAATTTAAAGCAGGGCCATAAATGTTCTTTATAAATAATGCTATTTAATTTTATTACTTTAATGCTCAAAATTGAACAAAAAAGTAATTGAGACCACCGGAATTAGGACTGTGAAAAATGTGGCAGCCCTCTTGTGTGGTAATCAGCTCACAAGACCTCAAACAGCTGTTTACCGACGATAGAAAAAATTTTACGAAAGGAAACAAAATCGAAATCATAAGATTTTGGCCAAATCGAAATCGGGAAAATATTACGATTACCGGAGCATGCCTGATTGTAGTATTAATAAGACGGACACGCACATAATAATAGACACACATAGAAGACTTAGACTTACCTCCGCGCTGTCCGAACTCATTTTACTTAATGACAACATAAAGAATTCTCAGTACTCTGAATTGCCATTGAAAATTTATCGGCTTCATTCAGGCTTTGAACGCATTCATTGAGTTCATTTCGATCGGGCGCCTAAATCTTCGAACACATACGAAGTGAACGCAAAGAGAACGCGACCAATTGAATGGCATGTATGTAAGATGAGATATACTCAGCTTAGTTTTATTTATTATATTAGAATATGTTTGTTATAGTTAGCAATGAATATTACAAGTTTAAT
Source organism: Drosophila bocqueti (assembly GCA_018151655.1). Lineage (NCBI taxonomy): Eukaryota > Metazoa > Arthropoda > Insecta > Diptera > Drosophilidae > Drosophila > Drosophila bocqueti. The sequence goes on from JAECXF010000048.1 coordinate 868,273, forward strand.
TTAAGTTTTCTGCTTTTGTTTTTTCTGCTTTTCTTCACTCTTCCTCTGGCGTCCGTATCTGCTGACTTCTACTCTTCGAATCCCCTTCTCTCGCTTCTCCTGCTGCTCTCCGCTGTCGCTTCTCTCTTCTGTCGCTCTGCTGCTGCTCCGCTGTCGCTTCTCTCTTCTGTCGCTCTGCCGTTTCTACTGCTCTCTTCTGTCGCTCTGCTGCTGCTCCGCTGTCGCTTCTCCTGTCTTACTACATTTTCTGCATCTCTTCTTTATTCTACTCGAGTACTGCTTTTCTTGAGAAGTACCAATACACCGTCTTACATTCGGCCATTCCTGACTATTCATCTGTCCCAGATGACCAATCATCCTCATTGTCCTGGACATACCTCCACAACTTCATGTAATCACAACTTGTGGAAGTCTTACATGGGCTTTCAAAATCTGCTGCCTTTCGAACTTCGTATCTGCCGTTCCTCTTGACAGTTGAAACTTCGTACGGTCCCATATATTCTCCAGCCAACTTCTTTCCCGCAACAAATTGTGTCCGGCGTATAGCGACTAGGTCTCCTACTTTATATGCGACTTCCGGTTTCCGCTTAAGGTCAAAATTCTTTTTATAAGATTCCTGTGCGCGTTGAATCTCGATCTTTGCATCCTTTCTCAGTTGCTGCCGTTGCTCGTCAAAATTCAAATACATCTCCTCCTCCAAAAGCTGTAGAATACGATCTCTTGGCTTACTGTTCATCTGCACTCCGAATAGCAGCTCAAATGGTGACTTCTTGGTTGATGCATGTACGTCTGGCACTGCCTTAAACCACTTGGCTGGTTCATCCGCCGACATCTTTGAAATAATCGACAAAATTGTGCGATTCACCCTTTCAACTTGTCCATTTCCACGTGGGACTCCTGTTGTACTCCAAACGTGCTCGATTCCGTTTTCCTTCATATGTTCTGCAAACAAGTTGGCTGTGAAAGCGGAGCCTCTGTCCGAAACCATCCTCACGGGGTTGCCAAAAACTTCTGACCAAATCTTCAACTTCTTCAGCGTCTCCTCACAGCTTGTAGTTTTCGTTGGGAACAGCCATATAAACTTTGTAAATGAATCCACCATCGCAAATATATACTTGTACTGTTTTCCCGTAGCATCCATGGGGCCCAAGTGATCAACGTGCAGCGTGTGAAGGGGTTGATCACCTTTATCAATACAGCTTAAGAATCCTTCCTTCTTGCCAAGTTTCTTGTTGAAAATGATGCATCTCACACAGTTGTTTACTACCTGCTGAACCTTCTGTTCTAAGTGAGGAATCCAATACAATTGTTGAACAGCATGAACAGTTTTCTGTAGTGCAAAATGACCTGCACTATGGGCTTCAACAATTATTTCTTTTTCCATCGTTTTCGTGATCACAAGGAGGTCATTGCCGTTCACCTCCTTGAAGACAAGTCCAGCTTTCATCTTGTAGCCCTCATATGGACGACTCTCCAGAATTTTCATAATTGCCTTTAGCATCTCATCTTTTCCTTGTGCGACTTTGATTCGAGCTGTGATCTCAGAGGACACGAGCATCACACGATCGGTATAGCGACTAAGGCAGTCCACATGCTTCAACCGTTCCCCAGGGCGATGTTCCACTGCAAACTCGAAATCCTGCAGGTAAACAATCCACTGCGTGACTGCCCTCGGCACATCCGCTTTCTGTAGGGTTTGCTTAAAAGCAGAGCAATCCGTAACCAGCTTAAACGGCGATCCCAGCAGATAATGTCTAAATTTCTTCACCGCTAGATAAACGGCCTTTGCTTCTAGGATATAACTGTGCTGTCGGGACTCAGCTTTTGACGTCTTCTTACTCCAATATTGTATTGGGTGGAGTCTGCCATCGAACCACTGCGTTAAAACCGCTGCAAATCCATCTTTTGATGCATCCGTGTGTAATTCAGATTTGGCCGCTCTGATATACAACTTTAAAACGGGTTCCTTCGTCAACGCATCCTTCAAATTATGGAATGCATTTATCTGCGGATGGGCCATTTGAAAGCAAACATCTTTTCGCAGCAGGTCAGTTAATGGGCGTGCAATCTGCGAATAATTCAATACAAATTTTCTGAAAAATCCAGTCAGCCCCAAAAAAGCTTGGACTTCTCTGACGTTTTTTGGCACCGGAAATTTGCTGACCGCAGCTGTCTTTTCCTGTCCAGGCCATATGTTTCCGTCCTCAATGTTGTGGCCCAAAAAATAAATCTTCTTTTGCAAGAAGTGACATTTTCGCCACTTTATCTTCAGGCCAAACGCCCCAGCTCTGTTAAACACGAGTTTCATCTTTTCCAAACATTGCTCTGCAGTCTCGGCGTGGATAATTATATCATCCATGTACAAGTCGAGTACATCTCTGCTCATCAGCTCTTAGAACACGTGGTTAACGTAACGAATAAAAACAGCTGGCGAGTTCCGAAATCCAAACGGGGTTCTATTGAATTCGTACAATCCGGGTTTGGTGATGAAGGCTGTGAATTTTTTGCTATCCTCCTCAATAGCCACATGGAAGAAACCATTCTCCAAGTCCATTACAGTAAAAAGCGTGCTTCTTGCAGCTTTTGCAGAACGTCGTCGATTATAGGAACGGGAAAACAGTCTCTCAAAGCCATCGAGTTCAGCTTTCGAAAATCGACGCAGATACGCCGTGTGCCATTTTTTTGCTCACCAGTACAAGACGGCTAGCAAAGTTAGATGTAGATGGGCGAATGATTCCAGCATCTAACCATTCGTTGATCTGCTTTTCCACGTCATTCGCAATCTACTTGGGGATTGACGAAATGGGATGATTTCACCATCCGGAACGATTCTTAGCCTGACTGGAACTTCGGCTGCCGAATCCACCGCCTTGTAGTTGTTGATCAGCAGCGACACCTCTTTAGCGAACTGCGGAGGAACATCTATTTCATCATCTGAATTTATTATGTTGTAAATACTCATCTGATTTGGTTCCTCACAAGCTTTCTCCCCCAGCGGGGAAGAAAACTTGTATCCGTCGGCCGACAGCGAAAAGTCAAACTTCGATACAAAAACAAAACCGAGCAGCGCATCATACTCGATGTCTTCATCCTCCACTACGACGAACTTGTGTCTAGTCATCTCCTTGTCCACCGCAACCTCAGCCAAAAAGTAGCCAACTGTGCACGTAATCTTCCTTCCCAGCCCACGAAGCTTCGACGCACACCTCTCCAGGGTAACATTTGGTATCTTGTTGAAGATATACTTGCGCAGTATAGATACATCGGCTCCCGTATCTACCAGACACTCCACTGCCACGTTGTTGATAGTGACATTTTTCATGCGACTTGAGTTGCGTACGACTTGGTTGCAGCAGCTGACCCAGGGCAATCTCTTGACATGTGACCCTCTTTTTTGCAACTGAAACATTTTACAGCAGACTTGCAGTCCTTACGATGATGATCTAATGATCCGCAGTTAAAGCAGTGACTCTTCCTGTCGTGCTGTCCCTCGTGCTGCTTCCTCTGGCTCGACGTCCACTTTCCATCGTTAGGATTAAATGGCTTCTCGACCACACGGTCGAACACCTCATACTGCTCCTGTAGTTCTTTGTAAGACTTGCAACTGTAGAGAGAGTATCTGAAATCACTCCTCATGTTCAAGCCGTCAACAACATAGCGGATAACTGAACGTGCATCAATGTTGCCAAGTGAAGCTATCTTTTTCATCTGTAGTAGGTATTCGTGAAAAGATTCCTGCTTGCGTTTCTTGCGGTCGCGGAGCTGCTCGTGTACATCCGCGCTGCACACATATTGTCGACTGAACTCTGTCTCCATCAGCATACGCATCTCTGAGTATTGGTGTACATACGTAGAGTCCAAAAACAACTTCGCTGTGTTCGTCATTTTGGCGCGAGCCTGAACATACATCTGCTTAATGTTCAGATCGTAGGCTGCCGCATTCATCTCAAAATTTTCAAACCAATTTTTAACCGGCATGGACTCTCCGTCAAACTCTGGAATGATCTTCGCAAAGCTTTCTGCCGTAATCGAGCAACCGTTGTTTCGCTCCTCCGCTCCAATCTTAATAGCAAGAAGCTGCACTAAATCTTTCAGCGTTCTTGTATTTTCGTCGATCGAGCTGCTTTAAATTAAATCAGCTGCGCCACGTTGCTCTCCACTTGTCCCGACATGATTCTGCATGTTGCTTCTTGCATTCCCACCTTGCTCTCCGCTTGTTGCGACAAGATTCTCCATGTTGTTTCTTGCATTCCCACCTTGCTCTCCGCTTGTTGCGACAAAATTCTGCATGTTGCTTCTTGCATTCCCACATTGCTCTCCGCTTGTTGCGACAAGTTCTTGCACGATTTTCATTTCTTTCGTATTTTCATTTCTACTTATTTCGCAATCGCTTTCCAACGGCGTACTCATTTTAATCTTTTTGTCTGCTGCAGCCACTGACCTTGTGTAATACGGCTGTTTTCCTTTTGAAATTGGAATCCGCGACGGCTCTTGCTTAATTTCCTTCTCACTCACACTCATTCCCCGTTGCTATATGGCGTCTGTCCAACTCTGCTTCTTCGTCTTTTGAGACTTTTCGGGACGGCGCACAGTGGCCGATTTAGGGAATCTAGCGGAAGATCATAAATAACTCGAAAAATAAAAGACTTAAAAAAATTTTTTTTTTTCAATACTTGCCTCAATGCGCATTAAAAAAAGTATTTTTTTTTAAATTTTTTTTATTTTTAAAAATAAAATTTTTTTTTTTAATTTGAATAAAAAAATTTTTTTTTTAATTTTTTTAAAATCTTTATTAGGTAAATTAAAAAAAAAAGATTATTCGGAGTCGGTGCTCCAATCCGATTCCGATTTTTCGTCATCCTCAACATAACCCAGAAGGAGATTTTTGACGTCAGTGTCAAAAAATGTTTTTTTGGCAGGTTTTTTGGAAAAGTTTTTGCATAAGTTTGTTATCAGTGGATCCGAGGAAACTAATAACGAGTTCATGAGATCCTCCATTGTGTGTAACCGTGAGGTTTTTCGAGTGTGATTCAGCCGATATCTGCGCAAGTCTTTATTTTTGCATTCTAAAGCTTCCTCCGACATCATACCAATGGGAAGTGGTACAACTTCAATAATATCAGCTCCGTGCAGTAATATTTTGTGCATTGAGCAAGGCATATTATACCATGGATATGTTTTTATAAAAAACTGAGCTGTTTGTAGAGTATATTCTCGAAATGCTCCAGTATTAATTGCATATCCGGAGGCCATAGAGCGAAGGATGACACCAAGTCTTTTTATGAGTTCTTCGCTGACTTCGGTAATTTTGGCAGACAATTTAAAATTTTCAAAAAATCTTCTAGCGGTATTGCCACAATTTGTGTTGCCGGAACCTTGCATAGGAATATCCACCAACAACGCCATTTCACTCCAGAACTTATCTTGAATTAATGTTTTCCTTTGACTAACTATAGGTTTGTCCAAGTCTCTGACTTGCCATTTTTTAATTGGAAGCCGATAGCTTATGTGCAAAACAACGGATCCAAGCATGCAAAGTGGATAAACCGTATTGCAATAAGTCCCCCTTGATAGGCAAGCTAGCAATGACAGCCAAGTCGTTCATTATTTTGGGCGTGGCCTTACAAATGCCGCATGTTTGTGATGAAGTATTAGCAATGACGTTAAAAACTTTTCCATCTATCATCGTCAGTTGCACTTCGTGCTTTACCTGAAAGGCACTTAATTGTGTTGGTACAAGCTGATTTTTTTGAGCTTCCATTTTTTCAATTTCGGTCTCAACCAAATCTTTTGTCTCCTTTGCAAACATTAATTTGAGCGGCCTGCAATACCGAGTTGATGATGGTCGTGGGTTTTTCCACACTATGCAGCTTCCCAATTGCAATTGTAGTGGCACAATGCAGATAGCAAATATAGATTCATCTACCATTTTCTGGTTTAAATCCCCAAAACTTTGTCGATACGTTGAATGCCCAGAGCTTCCATCGCAGCCCCATTTAGAATAAAGGGTCAAAGTCTTGTATTCTCCGTCTTCAAACAAGCATTTATCAAATAAATCGGTGTGTGCCTCAACAATTCTCGCTAAAGTGTGATCCAACATTGCCTGTAGCGGAACTTCTGCACAAAGTTCTTGTGTTTGAATTGAACTTGGATAGCACATTCTTTTGGCAGAACCCAACGCATCATAGGTGGGATAAATGTTGGCTTTGCGAATTTTAGCTCCACTTTGCATTAACTTGTATAATCTTTTGGTAAGATTACCATCTATATACAAAGCTAACGCTTCCTCTGGAGAATATTTTATAGGTAGCTGCTGTTGATCTACCTCCAGGCTCTTTTTTAATTTTTTGGATACATCAGGATCCGCGCTCACAATACCCACTATGTCGGAAGCACTTCGCTTTCCAGCTTTGTATAGACTTGCGCTTGATGCTCGCATAAGTTCAGCGCAAGAGTTATTTTTGACAAGTTCTGTCACTTTCACGAGTTGATGTTTTGGGTGCAATATAGGAAAATCTTTCACCTGTTGATCTAAACCCTCCGGGTCGTATTCGTCAACAAGAAGAATATCTTTCTGTAACCAATCGTGTTTCTCCTTAAATCGGTGAATATTCCTGCTGGTCTCTGCCCATCGTACAGCAAACTTATTGCACAATACTTTTACCGCAGCATCCATTTTACTTATTTATAGCTTACTACATTTAGACTTTTTGATAATATTGGCAAATACGAAGTCGACCACTGCCGAATGTTTTTGCGAAGAATCATTTTCTGCGTGCCATGCTGGGAAAAGGGCGTTTCTGCATACCGACATGATTGCTGCAACAACAAATATTATTCTTCGACGCAGCTAAATTTGGTCAATTTACACAGTAGACGATCCATATTTTTAAATAAATGTTAAATTATCACGGACTACCACGGATAACATAAACAATTCTTCCACAGAAGCTAAAAATAACTCACAAAAAGGGTTTTTTTACGGTTACTACTTTCAAACGCGATTTACAAATACAACACTTATACACAGATCACAAAACAGTTGTTTTTCTTAAAATACATACCTGATTTATTATGAAAACCAAAAAAAATATTGACAAAAGTATAAACTTGTGTTTTTTCGCAGCAATGTAAATAACATCAAAAAACGCGGGAAAAGCTTTTTGTTATTGCAGCGAAAACATATATAAATATACCGATTAAAATACTAAAAATAGTATTTTTGTGTAGACAAAATATTTAGTTATCGGCGGGAAATCAAATTTTGGCGGTTTTCCAAAATTCGTATTTTGCCAAATCTTCCGCTAGATTCCCCGAATCGGCCACTGTGCGGCGTTAAGACTTCTCGGGACAGCGTTGAGACTTCTCGGAACGGCGTTGAGACTTTTCGGGACAGCGTTGCGACTTCTCAGAACGGCGTTGAGACTTTTCGGGACAGCGTTGAGACTTCTCGGAACGGCGTTGAGACTTTTCGGGACGGCGTTGAGACTTTTCGGGACAGCGTTGAAACTTCTCGAAACGGCGTTGAGACTTTTCGGGACGGCGTTAAGACTTCTCGGAACGGCGTTGAGACTTTTCGGGACTGCGTCACTTGCAATTTTCAGGTTAGGACGAGCCCCCAAATGTAAGATGAGATATACTCAGCTTAGTTTTATCTATTATATTAGAATATGTTTGTTATAGTTATCGATGAATATTACAAGTTTAATTTAAGTTTTCTACTTTTGTTTTTTCTGCTTTTCTTCACTCTTCCTCTGGCGTCCGTATCTGCTGACTTCTACTCTTCGAATCCCCTTCTTTCGCTTTTCCTGCTGCTCTCCGCTGTCGCTTCTCTCTTCTGTCGCTCTGCTGCTGCTCCGCTGTCGCTTCTCCTGTCTTACTATAATACATTTTCTGCTTTTCTTGAGAAGTACCAATACACCGTCTTACATGTATTCTGAATACATACTAAAATGAAAATGAGTACTCTAAATCCAAACAAAGGTAATAGTGTTATGCAGCCCTCTAATATGTATGCATATTGATATTTGTACTTATTTAATATTTGTTTTTTTTTTAAGTAGCAATACATTTTAATTACTATACCCTGTGGTTCTAAAAACAAGGCCAAATACGAGAATCGTAAAGTTATGTGTAGTATAACGCAGGTTGTATTATTGCAGGGTATTATAATTTTAGTCAGAAGCTTGCAACGCAGTGAAGGAGACATTTCCGACCCTATAAAGTATGTATATATATTCTTGGTCAGCATCAATAGCCGAGTCGATCTAGCCATGTCCGTCCGTTTCTACGCAAACTATTCCTACAGTTTTGAAGCTATCTGAATGAAACTTTGCAAATAGCCTTATATATGCTCTATCGGATTACTTTATCATATAGCTGCCATTAGAACGATCGGAAAACTTTGAGGAAAATATAACTTTGCCATTTTTCAACATATTGTCATATAATTTGAGACATGGCCATTTTGTATTCATCTTGAATTTCGGTTTAAATTTAATCAAAATCGGCCTACTATATCATAAAGCTGCAATAGGAACGATCGGAAAGTTTAGAAGAAAGCAATTATTATACCATGTACCGTAGGTACAAAGGTATATTAATTTCGTGCAAATGTATGTAACAGGCAGAAGGAAGCATTTCCGACCCCATAAAGTATATATATTCTTGATCAGCATCAACAGCCAAGTCGATATAGCCATGTCTGTCTGTCCGTCTGTCCGTCTGTATGAACGCCTAGATCTCAGCAACTATAAGAGCTAGAGCCACCAAATTCGGTATGTAGGTCGGAATGTTTTGCACGCAGATCAAGTTTGTTTCAGATTTAAAAATTTCCCCCCCACTCCCCCGCAAATCAATAAAAACGTTTTGCAGCCACAAATATTACCATAGATCTTTTTTTTTTGCATAGGCATGCATACGTAGAACATGTATCAATACCGAAAATCTGGTAAAGATCGGGTGAAAAACACAAAAGTTATTTACTTATCAGTGTGTTATCTATTTGGCAGCTAGCAACAGGTGCATCCCAAAAAGCAACAACAAAACTGATGAGCGCCAGAAACTAACTCGTGCGCAAAAAAGAGAGAGGGGGTATCTCTTTCTCTGTCTTGCACACGCAAGTGCATGAGATGGTGGTGGTTTTGCAAAGAGCGAGTTTGTTTACATTTCTCTAATAGGCAAAAGTCGCGATCAGCTGACTTTTGTTTATCGTTGTCAAAGAGCTAATTCGAGCGGCGATATATTTTGGTACATGGTATATAACAGTCGTTCACGAACGACTGTAGCTTTCTTACTTGTAATTACTATAAGTATGTGAATTCCAAACAAAAGATATCATTGAACACTAACAATCTATTGATCACAACAGTGCTGTCACTTTTTGAGTAAAAAAAAAATGTTTTTGATTAGAAATAATAAAAAAAAAGCTAAAAATATTCAAATAAAAAAGCGGAAAACGGGTTTAATATTACCTTCTATTTTGAACTTTTCAAAGGAATATTTAAATATTTCGAAGGAGGTAACCAAGTCTCGTCGCGTCCGCTGGCGTCGGGCTGGGCGCTTACTTCGTTCGGGGCCCGTACGGGTCAAAGGCATTTGATTGTACCTTCTTGGGTTAGTCCCTGGTTTGGAGCGCTGAGTACCGGCTACCAGCCGTTCCTAGCAACCGGCTACACCCGTCACCGCTGCGTAGCTCGGCTTCCTGCGTTTTGCACGGGGCATGGGCATGGGACACGTTTGGCTGCTCATCTCCGTCGAGGAACGTGGAAGTTTTCCTAGCAAGTAGGGGCTCTCGACGGTACCGTGAATTAGCTTGTATAGAAAGACGACACCAAGTATCGTTTCACGGTTAGCTAGGGAAGGTAGGTTAATTATTAGTATTCTACTAGAGTAATACGGTAATCTCATGTCGGCATCCCAGGGTAAGCCGCGTAGGGCGAAAAGCAGAACGATTTTTTTAAAAGATTCTGTGCGGTTAATATGAACTACAAATTAAGGACTCCAAACGCAAGAAGCATACTCCAAATTAGGACGAAGTAAAGAGAGTCATTGTTACATAAGGGGAATCGAATTCCTTCGACTACCTTTTAATAAATCCAAGCATGCCTTTGGCCTTGTTAACTGAGCATGAAATATATTCTGACTACGAAAGCTTAGGATCTAGACGGACACTTAGATCGTCAACAAGAGTCGCATTTATTAAGCATATATTTTGCATACTGGGGAGTGACTCGTGAAAAGGTCATCAGTATGCATTTTGAGCTGTTAAGATGTAATAAGTTAGCACGACACCATGCTTGAAAGTTGTTAAGATCCGATTGTAAGTCTGACTGGCATGAGCTGTCCTGCAGGCATAGTTTAACATCCTAACTTTAACATAAGTACCCTAGAGTTGGTTAGAACTAGACGAAGGTCATTGATAAACAATTTAAATAGCAGTGGGCCAAGATGGCTGCCTTGTGGGACGCCAGATGCGTCACATAAAGCATTCTTAAAGCGGACCTTTTGAGTCCTGTGACTCAAATAACTATGAAGCCAATTAAGAAAGATCAACAGGAAATCCTATTAAAACGAGCTTCCTTACAAGAAGAAAGTGAATAACCGAGTCAAAAGCTTTACTACAGTTCGAGTAAATCACATCGGTTTCAAGGTTTCGTTGGAAACCTTTAATAACAAATGAGGTAAGTCCCAAAAGATTTGTCGATCTTCGCCTCATAAATCCATGCAGACATGGAGAAATTACGGACAACTTAGAGATACCTCTATAGTTACCAACGTTTACATTTGCTAAATTTTTTGTGGAGAGATTTCTTCCAAATAAGGGGAAATTCTGATGTTTCTAAAGATAAGGTAAAAAATTTAAGAAGGGGGTTGCACAGAGCCTTGGCACAATGCCTGAGTACACAGCCCGGTAGGTTCGATCTGGGCATAGGGGAAAAATACGTCTGGTTTATCTGGTTTGAGGAAGGATAAGTGGTTTTAAAAAACTCTGCAAAAAGATCGGCGATTGCCTGATCCGAGTTTGCTGAACAATTTTTAAATGAATGCGAGGAAGGGTATAGGTTTCGTTTACGCTTTGTGTTAACAAAATTATAAAACTGTTTTGGGTTCTGTGAGAACTGAACCCTACAACGAGTCAAATAATTTTCCTTAATTAACCAGCTTGGTTTACTGGAGACTGACGGATACGTTAACGGATAACGCAGGATAAAAATAACGAGGTCATGGCACTATAAAAAATGTCCACGGCGGCTGCCATGTCAGTACACATGTACAGGGTCTTCTAGTTACGAGCCCGAAATTTTAGCCTATATTCAGAAATTAATTGAGAGAAAACTGTACAAGATAATCACATACTTTTTTATACCCTGGCAGGGTATTATGATTTTAGTCAGAAGTTTGCAACGCAGTGAAGGAGACATTTCCGACTCTATAAAGTATATATATTCTTGATCAGCATCAACAGCCGAGTCGATCTAGCCATGTCCGTCTGTTCGTCCGTTTCTACGCAAACTAGTCCCTCAGTTTTGAAGCTATCTGAATGAAACTTTGCAGATAGTCTTCTATATGCTCTCACTACTATATATGTCGGAACGGGCCGGATCGGAACGATCGGAAATTTTTGAGAAAAAAAATGTTTACTTTGCCAATTTTCAATATATTTTCATATAATTTGATACATTTGTATTATTCCAGAATTTCGGTTTTAATTTTATTTAAATCTGACCACTATATCATATAGCTGCCATAGGAATATACAGTGCCGCTCAATAGGTTTGACTATTTGTTTAGGTTTGAAACGTTGTATCTCAGTTATATGCAATCCGATTTAAGTGAAATAAATTTTTATGTATGAATAAATCTGTCCTTTATTAAATAGAAAAGTTTTTGATCTTTTAGTTTTGTTTTTATATCATATTTATTTATTTTTTCGAAAACATAACAAAAAATCGCTTTTTTTTTGGCTCAACTGAATAGGTTTGACCACTTAAACTATTAAATAAAGTATACATTAATTAATATTTATTAGTATTTTAAAGCACTGGGTATTTTTAATAATAAAGGGCATTTTTAACAATTAATTAGTATTTTGTATGACCACCCTTGCTTTTAATTATTTCAAACAGACGGTTTGGTAAGGAATCATAATATTTTTTAATTTCATTTAGTGAAATAGTTGACCAGGCTTTTTTAATTGCTTCAACTAGGGTCCCAGTGTAATTAAATTGTCGTCCTCCTTCGTACACTCTCCTGGACAAAAGTCCCCAAACGTTTTCAATAATGTTGATGTCGGGGGAGTAAGGCGGCCACTCCATCAATTTAACGTTTTGGTCTGTAATCCACTGTTTTATGATACGAGCCGTATGGATGGGAGCGTTGTCATGTTGGTACGTCCATTGAATGTTACCATAAATCTCAGAAAACTGAGGAAAAGCCTTTTGAAGCACTGTCTTATAGACGTTTGCGTTCATTTTCGAGGTGACAAACTGAAGTTCGCAGGTTCCATAGAAAGATATGGCTCCCCACACCATTACACCACCTGCACAAGTGTGATGACGTCTTAAAAAGCATTCTTCCTTTCTAATATCGTGGAAATAGTAATTATAGCCATCCGGTCCATCGAGGTTGAATTTCTTTTCATCGGAGAAAACCACTGTCTTCCACTCCTTGTTCCAGGTCATGTGTTCTCGGGCAAATCTAAGCCGTGCTTCCTTACGAGCATCATTGAGAGGTGGTTTTTTTTTAATTTTTAATCTCTTCAAGTGTTTGGCGCTTTGAATAATACGTTTTACCGTGGCCACACTAGCATTTACACCGCATTTTTCTTTAATTTTTCCAGCAGTAAGGTGTGAATTTGAGGCAGTACGCAGAATAAGTCGCCTCTCTGACGGTGTTGTTGCATATTTTTTTCCTCCTTTCATTTTTTTCCCATAATCGGCTTCATTACGAAGAAAATTACTTATAACGTTTTGACTTCGACCGATTTTCTTGGCTATTACATTGTGTTTTAGGCCAGATTCAATATAGCCTTTTATTTGACCTTTTTCAAAATCGGTTAAAGGTTTTCCGCGGCCCATTTTAGAAAAAACTTATCAAAAATGAATTGAATTTTATATTATAAAAGAATTCAACTCTTTTCAATTACGCGGTCAAACAATAAGTGAAGACAGACATGTAAAACCTATTCAGATGAGCCGAAACTAGAGCACACATTGAGCGAATTTCACGTTGAAAGCAAAATTCCGAATTACCGTTGCATTTGTCCCGTTACTTCTTTCTTGCACATAATAGCTAAGCAATTGAAGGTTCAAAACAAAAAAAAGCATTAGAAAAAAAAGCAACTGGACCAAAGAAAGAGAGCAAAATGTGTGACAGATTTTTCAAACCTATTCAGTTGAGCGGCACTGTATATATCAATTCATTTAATTTTTTCGCAACATATTTCATTAGCAACATTTTTCGCTAGCAACATTTTTTGCTAGCAACATTCCGAGAAAGCGGAAAGTCTGAACATTTTTCTTCTTCTTCTTCTACTTCTTACTGCAAGGGTATTTAAACTTCGGCATGCCGAAGTTAGCTTCCTTTCTTGTTTTTTTTTCTTATTTATGTTTATATTTAAACTTAACAAAATGTGAAATGTTTAATGTGTGTAGCGAATCATTCGTATTAAAATTAAATTAAAATTAAACAGAATAAACAAAGATCTTACTCGGAAATAAATTGGTTAAATTCGATGAAAATTACTGGTAAATGTATTAACCAGAAAGTTGAAAAATGGCGATTTTCGGGAAAACGCGTTTAAAGACAGGGGATATGCCCGAAACGTATGGAGGCGGCTATATTTCCGGCTTCGTTTATTTAAAAAGGAATGCGTTTTTACAAAACCCTTTACGTGGCATGTTCCTCATATCCTCTGTATTTTAAAAATAAATTTGAAAAAATCGATTTTTTCAAACTAAAACTAGAAGACCCTCTTAAAGAATGATGGACATGGTTAACTTAAGACAAAGATAGGTCAAGCAGGCTGTCAATAAGGTCATGCTGTGCCACAGTCTGAAGGACATTTGGCACACCATCAGATGACCAAAGATCCAGGTATATCGAAGTCTCCTAGAGTTATGAGCTGGTTTTGATCTGTTTCCAATAAATAGGCTCTTCAGCCGATGGAACATAGGAACATAGGAACATGTTTTGTAAATAAAACTATCTGAAAAGGATTGACACAAATAAATTCGATATCGGTGACATCGACGAGGGCAGCGAGTTCAGAGATAATGGATGAGTTAACGGCAATTAAAACATCACCTCCTCGCTGGACAAGACGGTCCACTCTGTAAATTGTGTACTTACCCAGGAAAATCTCAGAGCTAAAGATCTCTGGCTTTAACCAGGTCTCGGTAAACACAATTATCTGGGATGCAAAGGAAAAGCTATCAGAATACAATTTCGAGAGCTTGCTGCGTAAGCCTCTAGTATTCCGATACGAAAGTTGGAAGGAAGTGGTTAGTTTTTTGGGACTGAAGGTGTTGAGGTGGCCTTTCTGGTTTGTGCCGGTATAGGGATTCGTACTCCCACTTGCCGCTTATTCTTCGTTTTAGCCTCAAATTCCTTACCTACAACGTGCTCGGGCCAGAAGTCACCAAAGCAAATTGTGTCGATGAAGTTCGGGTAGACGCTAATCTTAAGGGGTTACACCACTGTAAAATACCAAAAAAAAATAGGCATGTTTTCGAAATTTCTGTAGGTAAACAGAATGGAGTTAGTTAAATTCTGTAAAAAGTATTTTATAATATCAATATTAAACTACAAAACAAGTAAGAAAGCTACAGTCGTTCGTGAACGACTGTTATATACCCTGTACCTAAAAATATATCGCCGCTCGAATTAGCTCCCGATTATAAATAAAATCGGTAACCAGGGAACACCACGTGGAGGCAAATGCAATTGCAAAGGGGTCAAAAAGAGACTTACGAGTCGACTTGAGTTGATTAAATATTTCTAAAATAAGAGTTATCTAAACATCTCCTTGTTACGCTTCTCCTTTGTCATGTCTTTGACAACGATAAACAAAAGTGAGCTGATCGCGACTTTTGCCTTTTTTTTTTTTTTTTTTTTTTTTTTGTAATAGGTTTATTGCAGTGGCTGTTTTTACACCAGTAACTATAACTATTATTATCAAAAACAATTTGTATATAGTGGTTCTTTACAATTAATTTAAAGTGTCAATTTGTATGCTTCAGAGCAAACAGCTGCCCGAATTGTTAGCAAGATGGTTTAAAGGATTTTACGGCTCGGCAGTTGACCTAGGGTGACCTTCTTGAGCCTGCGTCTGGTCCGCGCAGTTGCTGCAGCCCTTGCTAGCGGGTTGGGGTGGACTCGGAGTCTGGAACAGTGTCTCCTGGCGAAATCGTTGATTGTGTCACCAACCAGCGGGACATGGAGATCTCGGTGAATGTCAGCGTTGCGGATATACCACTCTGCCCCACTAATGCGCCTAAGAAATTTAGCTTGGAATGAACTTATCTTCTTTAGATTGGACTTGAAAGCGATGCCGTAAATGGGAAGTCCATACTTCCAAATTGGTGCTAATGTAGTATGCGCCTATGTAACATTAAGAACATTTAAGTACAATAGTACTTAAAACATACAAACGCATAGCAGCACGTTGTTACTGCGTTTATGCAATCAATAAGGCCCAAACGGATGTAACATGATCATCCACTTTAAGGGGCCAATATATATTTGCACGGTCAGCGTTCCCACGCTTACCAAGTGCCAAATACATAAGTGCATAACTCTCTCTCCCGATCAGCATATATAGATATATGATATACATAAGTGAGCCGCTCCGCTGCTGGCGTAGCCGCAGCTACGCGGTTTAGCCTTAGGCGAAATGTATTTAAGGAACATATGAAATAATTAAATAAACAATTAAGAAAACACTTTAATTGGAGCGGGACCTTACCTGCTCCAATCAATAAAAACCTAATCAAACCAAAACCAAAGTATCTTCTTATTACACTAAGATAGATAGGTAAACCCTCTTCTTGTTGGCTAAACTTGTGACGCGCCGTACGCGCACATAGGAAATAAGAGAAACACATGAGAACAAATAAAGGTTAAGCAAATAGTATAAGGAAAGAAACACTCATATAGAAAATAAGAAGAAGTAACATGAAGTCAAACATAATAATAAGTTAAAAAGCCATACAAAAAATTATTTTTTTTTTAAATTTAATTTTTTATTTTTTAAAATAAAAAAAAAATTTTATTTCTTAATTTAACAATATTTTTGTTTTCTTTTTTTTGTTTCTTATTTATTTTTAAGTTTAAAAAAAATTATTCGGAGTCGCTGCTCCAATCAGATCCTGATATTTCGCCCTCCTTTACAAAGCCCAAAAGCAGCATGCCATACTGAAACAAGTAAGAAAGCTACAGTCGTTCGTGAACGACTGTTATATACCATGTACCAAAATATATCGCCGCTCGATTTAGCTCTTTGACAACGATAAACAAAAGTCAGCTGATCGCGACTTTTGCCTATTAGAGAAATATAAACAAACTCGCTCTTTGCAAAACCACCACCATCTCATGCACTTGCGTGTGCAAGACAGAGAAAGAGATAACCCCTCTCTCTTTTTTGCGCACAGGAGTTAGTTTCTTGCGCTCATCAGTTTTGTTGTTGTTTTTTGGGATGCTCCTGTTGCTAGCTGCCAAATAGATAGCACACTGATAAGTAAATAACTTTTGTGTTTTTCACCCGATCTTTACCAGATTTTCGGTATTGATACATGTTCTACATATGCATGCTTATGTACAAAAAGAAAGATCTATGGTAATATTTGTGGCTGCAAAACGTTTTTATTGATTTGCGGGGGAGTGGGAGGGAAATTTTTAAATCTGAAACAAACTTGATCTGTGTGCAAAACATTCCTACATACCGAATTTGGTGGCTCTAGCTCTTATAGTTGCTGATATCTAGGCGTTCATACAGACTGACAGACAGACATGGCTATATCGTCTTGGCTGTTGATGCTGATCAAGAATATATATACTTTATGGGGTCGGAAATGCTTCCTTCTGCCTGTTACATACATTTGCACAAAATTAATATTCCTTTGTACCTACGGTACAGGGTATAAAAACATACATTCAAGTAATAAAAAAAAAAAAATTGTGACTTCGCAGTAGTACTTCGCTAGCATGGTTTTTCTCAAATGAGTCCACGGCATGAAACGTATCTTCTACAATTTTTGATGTAGAACAAAAACCAAATATTTTCTGATTCCATTTTGTTGTCTCCAGAGAAGTACGTAGGGTTTTTTTAAAATTAATTTTTCGTAAAATGGCGACATTAACAAAAAAAATTACAATTTGACTATAAAATACACAATTAATTAGGAAGAGACATAGTTGGATACAGCATCCGGCTACGTAGTTGCATTAAACTTGCCCACATGCATATATTTATTTCTCTGCTTGGAAGTCATCCGACAAAGGCGTAACTCCAACGATGTTTTTTTTTGTTATTGTTCTTTTTTTTTCTTCTATATTGACCGTTGATAAAATCATTGGCGGCTTGCATTTGACGAGGCCTAACGATGACGTTTTTAGTTTGTTATTTTGCTGCACCTTTGCACAGTGGTTCCCCCAGAGGCCAAAATTCCAAAAAAGTGAATCAGAATAGATTTGCGCAAAAAGTAACGAAATCATCTTTAAAATGTCCAAACAATTCAACACAAACCCGTTTTTTCTATAAAGCTAACGGTACTCTCTAAAAATAGAATTGAACGTCGGTGATAGTTATCTGATTGACATAATTTAAAAAGAAGTTTAAATTTGAAGGTATTTACTTTTAAAAATTCTTTATTTTAAGTTAATTTCATTAATTTAAATTTTTTTTTGTAATTATATTTGATTTAACCTTTTTGTGTATTTTGTGAATGTTTTTTTTATGTTTACGTAAAGTTTTAGTTGTGTTCCGTCGAAACTCCGAAATAAATGTTTATGTCTTGTATTAAAGAGTTTTTTGATGTGCTTTTTATCGTTAATATACTAACTCAATCTCTTATTTTTAAACCCTTGCAGGGTCTTATAATTTTAGTCAGAAGTTTGCAACGCAGTGAAGGAGACATTTCCGACCCCATAAAGTATATATATTCTTGATCAGCATCAACAGCCAAGTCGATCTAGCCATGTCCGTCTGTCTGTCTGTCTGTCCGTTTCTACGCAAACTAGTCCCTCAGTTTTGAAGCTATCTGAATAAAACTTTGCAGATAGTCTTCTATATGCTCTCACTACTATATATGTCGGAACGAGCTGCCATAGGAACGATCGGAAAATTTTTAGGAAAAATATTGTAACTTAGGCAATTTTTAACATATTTTCATATAATTGGAGATATGGCATTGTATTATTATTATTGTATTATTCTAGAATTTCGGTTTTAATTTTATCAAGATCGTATTACTATATGATATAGCTGACATAAGAATATGTATATCAATTAAGTTATTTTGTTGTTGCGCAACATTTTTCACTGTCAACATGTTTCGCTCAACATTTATATTATTCAAAAACACGCGAAAGCGAAAAGAACCGCAATCCTTAAATATACAAAATTTTAAATACTTACTGCAAGGGTAATTAAACTTCGGCTTGCCGAAGTTAGCTTCCTTCCTTGTTTGCTCCTTTGTTTGCCCGTGTATTGGAAGTGCTGTTGCAAACCCACTCAGGTAAATATGTTATTATTTTTATCCAGAGAAGTACCTAGGGTTATTTTTAAATAAATTTTTCGTAAAATGGCGACATTAACAAAAAAAAAATACAATTTGACTATAAAATGCCCTTCGATACACCAAAGTCATTTTGGATGAAAAGTCTTTCAGTCGTTTGCACACCGCTATATTGCATAAAATAGCTCGTGGGAAATTATGGAACACTTTTATTGGGGAATTATGGAACACTTTTATAGGGGAATTGTGGAACACTCAATATCAGGGTTTCGCGGTAAAATTGTATTTTATTTGGTGTTTTTGACTTCTCATCGTTCTCAGGTATCGTTATTACGCCAAAAAAGTTGACAAAGTCAGTTATGCCACCGTTTTGGAGGGAATCAAGCTGATTTTGCTACATACCAACTTTATCTAAATTGACTAAAAACAAAACAACAAAATGCATTGAAAGTGACTAAATACTCTGTTTATTACTTTTCAACATTTATTTTAGAACTATTTTGTAGCCGTAATAAAGTTTTTGGCTAAATGGTGTTGAGTTTTCATTTGATGGTTCGTTTTTATATATAGTTAACGTTACAGTTTTTGGAATTAAAAAATTTTTTTTTTTCGATTGAGATACTATATTGTGCAAAAAAGAAGTGTGTTCCACAATTCCCCACTTTCCCCTAAGGTTTAGTAGTAGTTAAATCGCCGAGGCTAATAAAAGGGAGCACTTTGGAAGGGTCTATTTGTTCCCCAATCCTGTAGGAGAAGATAAGTTCGTCTGCTTAGCGAAGGGCATTTTCATATAATATATTCTGATGTCTTTCACAGAATCTGCAAGTGTCGATTTTTGAAAGTTTTCAATTTTTTAGGGTGATACCTTAGTTTGCAGTGACCCGTTAGGTAGTATGTTACAGTGGGAATTTCGCTCTTTATTAAATGGATGATTCGTTTTGATCGCGTCATCTGGGGGACGAGAAATTGATTGGATTATCTCAGCCCTGCACTGTCGGTCCAGTGCCGACTTATCTCCGCTTCCTCCCATTTCCTGGGCAGTTCTCTTTTGTGTCCTTTTGATAGTCCACAGAACGGTTCAGAGCCGATTAGTGGTGTCATCGCCCCGCGTTTAGCTAGGGAGTCTGCCACCTCGTTTCCCATGTGGCCTTCATGTCCAGGCACCCAGCCCACCATTTAGATCTTTTTGGAGGCAAGGGCGTTAAGCTGCTGGGAACAGTTTTCTACAAGTCTGGATGAGATCGTAAAGGTTTTCAGCGCTTTGAGGGCGGCCTGCCTGTCAGAGAAGATGTAAATCCGTGCGCCTTGCATTATTCTTCGAAGGCATTCACGAACACAAATTTTTATGGCGTATATCTCTGCTTGGAAAATGTTTGATGACTTTCCCATGGCTATGGATTTGTTGAACCTTGGTTCGAAAATACCACTTTTTTTTTTTTTTTTTTTTTTTTTTTTTGTAATAGGTTTATTGCAGTGGCTGTTTTTACACTAATAACTATAACTATTATTTTCAAAAACAATTTGTATATAGTGGTTCTTTACAATTAATTTAAAGTGTCAATTTGTATGCTTCAGAGCAAACAGATGCCCGAATTGTTAGCAAGATGGTTTAAAGGATTTTACGGCTCGGCAGTTGACCTAGGGTGACCTTCTTGAGCCTGCGTCTGGTCCGCGCAGTTGCTGCAGCCCTTGCTAGCGGGTTGGGGTGGACTCGGAGTCTGGAACAGTGTCTCCTGGCGAAATCGTTGATTGTGTCACCAACCAGCGGGACATGGAGATCTCGGTGAATCAGCGTTGCGGATATACCACTCTGCCCCACTAATGTGCCTAAGAAATTTAGCTTGGAATGAACTTATCTTCTTTAGATTGGACTTAAAAGCGATGCCGTAAATGGGAAGTCCATACTTCCAAATTGGTGCTAAGATAGATAGGTAACCCTCTTCTTGTTGGCTAAACTTGTGACGCGCCGTACGCGCACATAGGAAATAAGAGAAACACATGAAGAGAACAAATAAAGGTTAAGCAAATCGTATAAGGAAAGAAACACTCATATAGAAAATAAGAAGAAGTAACATGAAGTCAAACATAATAATAAGTTAAAAAGCCATACAAAAAATTATTTTTTTTTAAATTTAATTTTTTATTTTTTAAAAAAAAAAAAAAATTTTATTTCTTAATTTAACAAAATTTTTGTTTTCTTTTTTTTGTTTCTTATTTATTTTTAAGTTTAAAAAAAATTATTCGGAGTCGCTGCTCCAATCAGATCCTGATATTTCGCCCTCCTTTACAAAGCCCAAAAGCAGCATGCCATACTGAAACAAGTAAGAAAGCTACAGTCGTTCGTGAACGACTGTTATATACCATGTACCAAAATATATCGCCGCTCGAATTAGCTCTTTGACAACGATAAACAAAAGTCAGCTGATCGCGACTTTTGCCTATTAGAGAAATATAAACAAACTCGCTCTTTGCAAAACCACCACCATCTCATGCACTTGCGTGTGCAAGACAGAGAAAGAGATAACCCCTCTCTCTTTTTTGCGCACAGGAGTTAGTTTCTTGCGCTCACTGGGTAGAGATATTGATTTTTTTGTACCCTTGCGGGTATTATAACTTTAGTCAGAAGTTTGGAACGAGACATTTCCGACCCCATAAAGTATATATATTCTTGATCAGCATCAACAGCCGAGTCGATCTAGCCATGTCCGTTTTCTGTCCGTCTGTTCGTTCGTTTCTACGCAAACTAGTCCCTCAGTTTTAATGCTATCTGAATGAAAATCTGTGGCAGATAGTCTCTCTATACGCTCTCGGTACTTTATATGTCGGAACGAGCCGGATCGGACGACTATATCTTATAGTAGCCATAGGAACTAACGAAAATTTTGGAGGAAAAATTTATAACTTTGCCAATTTTCATCATATTTTAATATCATTTGAGACATGGCCATTTTGTATTATTCTAGAATTTCGGTTTTAATTTTATCAAGATCGTACTACTATATCATAAGCTGCCATAGGAATATGTATATCAATTAATTTATTTTGAAAGCTTTGTTGCTAGCAACATTTAGTTGTTGCGCAACATTTTTCACTGTCAACATGTTTCGCTCAACATTTATAGAAAATAAGAACACGCGAAAACGAAAAGAACTCGCAATCTGTAAATAAACAAAGTTTTAAATACTCTACTGCAAGGGGTATCTTCTACAAGTTTGGCTTAGACCAAAACCAAATATTTTCTTGTTTTCAATTTATGCCCAGTGTGCAAGACTACAGAGAAGTTGCTGTGGAAAACAAGTATTGGTTTCGTGTTCGTCAGTTACGCCCAGAATGGGAATCGTTTACTAGGGGTTCGAGAACCCTAAGATTGATTTGATTTTATTTTATTTGACTTCCTAACGCTACAAGTTTAGAACTTATAAATTAGAGCGCTAGCCACAATAAATTACAATATTATAATATACAACATACGACAACAAATTTGGCGTATACCCAAATATAAGATTCCCGATATAGATAACTCCCTTTTAATGTTGGTGATGTTTTGAAGGCGAAGTGCCTCCAGGCACCCCCTTTTTCAGGGTTATAGGTAATTATGGGGGTTTGCCAGTTATGACTCCCAGTGCTGCAGTGGGACCTGTCCGGATGACTCCAGTAATGCATATACAGACCAGTCGTTGTAATTTGGTAAGTGCAGCCGCAGCTGTCTTCTGAGTAGATTTTGTCCCCTAAGCAAGCGATGCTTAGGTTAAGATCGGTTTTACCACAGTGTTAAAAGGACAGTAAGTCATTTTGGGACCTAGGCCCCGCGTATAAGAGGGCCCGTATAATGTTAGAAAATAATAAAATAAGACAAAAATTAGCATATGACAATAGGGTATCAGATTTTAAAATAGACGTAGGCGATAAAGTTTTATTGAAAAATGAAACAGCACATAAGTTAGAACCAGTCTATATAGGACCATTTGAGGTCATTAGAATAGAAGAAAGGAATAATATAATAATAAAAAATAAGAAAAATAAGGAACAAAAAGTTCATAAGGATAGGTTAAAACCAATATGAAAAGTATAATAATATTAATAAAAAAAAAAAATAGTGAAGAAAGTAATTTTACACACATAAAAAAAAAAAAATAAATAAAAATAAAAAAAAAATATAATAAAAAAAAAATAAAAATAAAAAATAAATAAATAAATAAATATATAGATATAAATATAAATAAAAATAAATACATAAATCGCTTAAGAAAATCGTATAAAATAACTTCATAGAATTACGTTATTTTTCAAAAGGAGGGAGATGTAGTATGCGCCTATGTAACATTAAGAACATTTAAGTACAATAGTACTTAAAACATACAAACGCATAGCAGCACGTTGTTACTGCGTTT
The DNA here is from genome assembly GCA_018151655.1 of Drosophila bocqueti. NCBI lineage: Eukaryota > Metazoa > Arthropoda > Insecta > Diptera > Drosophilidae > Drosophila > Drosophila bocqueti. The sequence continues at coordinate 891,401 of JAECXF010000048.1, forward strand.
ATGCAATCAATAAGGCCCAAACGGATGTAACATGATCATCCACTTTAAGGGGCCAATATATATTTGCACGGTCAGCGTTCCCACGCTTACCAAGTGCCAAATACATAAGTGCATAACTCTCTCTCCCGATCAGCATATATAGATATATGATATACATAAGTGAGCCGCTCCGCTGCTGGCGTAGCCGCAGCTACGCGGTTTAGCCTTAGGCGAAATGTATTTAAGGAACATATGAAATAATTAAATAAACAATTAAGAAAACACTTTAATTGGAGCGGGACCTTACCTTACCTTACACCACCATCTCATGCACTTGCGTGTGCAAGACAGAGAAAGAGATAACCCCTCTCTCTTTTTTGCGCACAGGAGTTAGTTTCTTGCGCTCATCAGTTTTGTTGTTGTTTTTTGGGATGCTCCTGTTGCTAGCTGCCAAATAGATAGCACACTGATAAGTAAATAACTTTTGTGTTTCTCACCCGATCTTTACCAGATTTTCGGTATTGATACATGTTCTACATATGCATGCTTATGTACAAAAAGAAAGATCTATGGTAATATTTGTGGCTGCAAAACGTTTTTATTGATTTGCGGGGGAGTGGGAGGGAAATTTTTAAATCTGAAACAAACTTGATCTGTGTGCAAAACATTCCTACATACCGAATTTGGTGGCTCTAGCTCTTATAGTTGCTGATATCTAGGCGTTCATACAGACTGACAGACAGACATGGCTATATCGTCTTGGCTGTTGATGATGATTTCCGACCCCATAAAGTATATATATTCTTGATCAGCATCAACAGCCAAGTCGATCTAGCCATGTCCGTCTGTCTGTCTGTCTGTCCGTTTCTACGCAAACTAGTCCCTCAGTTTTGAAGCTATCTGAATAAAACTTTGCAGATAGTCTTCTATATGCTCTCACTACTATATATGTCGGAACGAGCTGCCATAGGAACGATCGGAAAATTTTTAGGAAAAATATTGTAACTTAGGCAATTTTTAACATATTTTCATATAATTGGAGATATGGCATTGTATTATTATTATTGTATTATTCTAGAATTTCGGTTTTAATTTTATCAAGATCGTATTACTATATGATATAGCTGACATAAGAATATGTATATCAATTAAGTTATTTTGTTGTTGCGCAACATTTTTCACTGTCAACATGTTTCATTTTCATATAATATATTCTGATGTCTTTCACAGAATCTGCAAGTGTCGATTTTTGAAAGTTTTCAATTTTTTAGGGTGATACCTTAGTTTGCAGTGACCCGTTAGGTAGTATGTTACAGTGGGAATTTCGCTCTTTATTAAATGGATGATTCGTTTTGATCGCGTCATCTGGGGGACGAGAAATTGATTGGATTATCTCAGCCCTGCACTGTCGGTCCAGTGCCGACTTATCTCCGCTTCCTCCCATTTCCTGGGCAGTTCTCTTTTGTGTCCTTTTGATAGTCCACAGAACGGTTCAGAGCCGATTAGTGGTGTCATCGCCCCGCGTTTAGCTAGGAGTCTGCCACCTCGTTTCCCATGTGGCCTTCATGTCCAGGCACCCAGCCCACCATTTAGATCTTTTTGGAGGCAAGGGCGTTAAGCTGCTGGGAACAGTTTTCTACAAGTCTGGATGAGATCGTAAAGGTTTTCAGCGCTTTGAGGGCGGCCTGCCTGTCAGAGAAGATGTAAATCCGTGCGCCTTGCATTATTCTTCGAAGGCATTCACGAACACAAATTTTTATGGCGTATATCTCTGCTTGGAAAATGTTTGATGACTTTCCCATGGCTATGGATTTGTTGAACCTTGGTTCGAAAATACCACTTTTTTTTTTTTTTTTTTTTTTTTTTTTTTGTAATAGGTTTATTGCAGTGGCTGTTTTTACACTAATAACTATAACTATTATTTTCAAAAACAATTTGTATATAGTGGTTCTTTACAATTAATTTAAAGTGTCAATTTGTATGCTTCAGAGCAAACAGATGCCCGAATTGTTAGCAAGATGGTTTAAAGGATTTTACGGCTCGGCAGTTGACCTAGGGTGACCTTCTTGAGCCTGCGTCTGGTCCGCGCAGTTGCTGCAGCCCTTGCTAGCGGGTTGGGGTGGACTCGGAGTCTGGAACAGTGTCTCCTGGCGAAATCGTTGATTGTGTCACCAACCAGCGGGACATGGAGATCTCGGTGAATCAGCGTTGCGGATATACCACTCTGCCCCACTAATGTGCCTAAGAAATTTAGCTTGGAATGAACTTATCTTCTTTAGATTGGACTTAAAAGCGATGCCGTAAATGGGAAGTCCATACTTCCAAATTGGTGCTAAGATAGATAGGTAACCCTCTTCTTGTTGGCTAAACTTGTGACGCGCCGTACGCGCACATAGGAAATAAGAGAAACACATGAAGAGAACAAATAAAGGTTAAGCAAATCGTATAAGGAAAGAAACACTCATATAGAAAATAAGAAGAAGTAACATGAAGTCAAACATAATAATAAGTTAAAAAGCCATACAAAAAATTATTTTTTTTTAAATTTAATTTTTATTTTTTTAAAAAAAAAAAAAAAATTTTATTTCTTAATTTAACAAAATTTTTGTTTTCTTTTTTTTGTTTCTTATTTATTTTTAAGTTTAAAAAAATTATTCGGAGTCGCTGCTCCAATCAGATCCTGATATTTCGCCCTCCTTTACAAAGCCCAAAAGCAGCATGCCATACTGAAACAAGTAAGAAAGCTACAGTCGTTCGTGAACGACTGTTATATACCATGTACCAAAATATATCGCCGCTCGAATTAGCTCTTTGACAACGATAAACAAAAGTCAGCTGATCGCGACTTTTGCCTATTAGAGAAATATAAACAAACTCGCTCTTTGCAAAACCACCACCATCTCATGCACTTGCGTGTGCAAGACAGAGAAAGAGATAACCCCTCTCTCTTTTTTGCGCACAGGAGTTAGTTTCTTGCTCTCACTGGGTAGAGATATTGATTTTATTATACCCTTGCAGGGTATTATAATTTTAGTCAGAAGTTTGGAACGAGACATTTCCGACCCCATAAAGTATATATATTCTTGATCAGCATCAACAGCCGAGTCGATCTAGCCATGTCCGTCTGTCTGTCCGTCTGTTCGTTCGTTTCTACGCAAACTAGTCCCTCAGTTTTAATGCTATCTGAATGAAACTGTGCAGATAGTCTTCTATACGCTCTCGGTACTATATATGTCGGAACGAGCCGGATCGGACGACTATATCATATAGTAGCCATAGGAACTAACGAAAATTTTGGAGGAAAAAATTTATAACTTTGCCAATTTTCATCATATTTTAATATCATTTGAGACATGGCCATTTTGTATTATTCTAGAATTTCGGTTTTAATTTTATCAAGATCGTACTACTATATCATAAGCTGCCATAGGAATATGTATATCAATTAATTTATTTTGAAAGCTTTGTTGCTAGCAACATTTAGTTGTTGCGCAACATTTTTCACTGTCAACATGTTTCGCTCAACATTTATAGAAAATAAGAACACGCGAAAACGAAAAGAACCGCAATCTGTAAATAAACAAAGTTTTAAATACTTACTGCAAGGGTATTTAAAGTTCGGCTTGCCAAACTTAGCTTTCTTTCTTGTTTTCAATTTATGCCCAGTGTGCAAGACTACAGAGAAGTTGCTGTGGAAAACAAGTATTGGTTTCTGTTCGTCAGTTACGCCCAGAATGGGATCGTTTATCAGGGGTTCGAGAACCCTAAGATTGATTTGATTTTATTTTATTTGACTTCCTAACGCTACAAGTTTAGAACTTATAAATTAGAGCGCTAGCCACAATAAATTACAATATTATAATATACAACATACGACAACAAATTTGGTGCATAAAATATAAGATTCCCGATAAGATAACCACTTTTAATGTTGGTGATGTTTTGAAGGCGAAGTGCCCCCAGGCACCCCTCTTTTTTCAGGGTAATAGGTAAAAGGGGGTTTGCCAGTTATGACTCCCAGTGCTGCAGTGGGACCTGTCCGGATGACTCCAGTAATGCATATACAGACCAGTCGTTGTAATTTGGTAAGTGCAGCCGCAGCTGTCTTCTGAGTAGATTTTGTCCCCTAAGCAAGCGATGCTTAGGTTAAGATCGGTTTTACCACAGTGTTAAAAGGACAGTAAGTCATTTTGGGACCTAGGCCCCGTGTTCTACCGAAAATCCTGTTGCTAGCAAAGTGTGCTCGAGTGGATTTAAATATGGTCTTGTCAAGGTGTACATTCCAGTTGAGCTTGAAGTCGAGTTTGACTCCTAAGTAGTTGGCATCAGCCGAAAAGTCAATGGTGGACCCATTTAGGGATGGTCTTGTTAGAGAAAGAGAAATTTTCCTGGTAAATGGGACTAAAACAGTTTTAGACGGGTTTATGGACAATCCTTTGTCCTGACACCATCTGCTGGCTGTATTAAGAGCTTGCTGCATGCGGTCCGAGATGGTTTGCTTATGCCAGTTCACTATATAGATGACTAGATCATCAGCGTAGCTTTGAGTGGGGAACCCAGAGTCGTTGAACTTATAGAGTAGCTCATCGATGACCAGAGTCCACAAGAGAGGAGAGAGTACTCTCCTTTGATGGCACTCCGTTGTGGCTGTTATTGAGGTCATGATTCCTTTAAGGTCTACAGTTATGATTCTGGATTTAAGCATTTCCAGAATCCACCCAATAACGGGTGTGAATACATTTTTTCGCACAAGAGCTCCTGAGATGTCTAAAAAGGAGCATAGTTCCAATGCCAAGACAAGTGGTGAAGCTCATTCCATAGTTTCCAATTCGCCACTCACCAACGATGGTTTTCGCTCAGCCTGGAAAAACCTGTCTGAGCGTTTCGAAAACAAACGAGCGCTGGTGAACAGCCAACTGAAGAAATTACTGAACATGCATTGCACATAAATCTTCGGCAGCCTTGAAAGAGCTGAAAAATACAATTCAAAACTGCCTCACATCATTAAATTTGTCCGGCTTTTCTACGGATAATTTGGATTGTCTCCTGGTGTATTGTGTTCCACGAAGCTTCAAAGCTGACGCTCTCATTATGGGAGCAGCCCTAACAAGCAAATCCGAAATTCCTACGTGGCAGGAACTTGATACTTTCCTGACTGAGCGCCATAGAACTCTAGAGGTCCAAATCGACACCCCCCGACTTGTCGCCACGAATACTGAAATTCTTCAGTACGAGGATCGTTCAAAAATTCAAACGATGCGACTTATGTTCTATAGAGAACCATCCAGTGCGTTAATGTCCACTCTTCCTCCAGATGACGACAGAGGGTCGCACCGCTTACATCCGAAAAAAGCAGTTGTGCTTAAATTGCTTTGCAAGCGGTCACCAACTGCGTAATTTCACAAGCGCCCACAAGTGTTTTACGTGTCACGTTCGGCATCACACTTTGTTGCATCTCAGCAACTGATCCACCAGTGTTCCGATTCCGGCAAGGCACTTATCTGTACCGATCCAAAGGATTTCCTTGAGAGAGAATGCTGACGACAAAAGGGCGTTTATTTTCCGGAGGCAGTGTGATAGAGCTTCCAATCCGCTCTTCCAAGCTAGTTTTAAGACTTCTATTTACATAGTACTAATTTACCATTCAAATAATAAACACTGACGCACCAAGCGCAAAACCCCGACAAGTTTCTTCGTGTTTTTACTTATCGAGTGTTTCCGAATAACGCCACCCCACTTCGAACAATTGTGTTTACAGTTACAATCTTACATTACAATTTTGCTTTTTCCTTGACATTTACATATAGTTCCGATTTCCGAAACTCTGAAATAATAAATTTTAACAATAAACAAGAAAGAAAGCTAACTTCGGCATAATAAACACTGACGCACCAAGCGCAAAACCCCGACAAGTTTCTTCGTGTTTTTACTTATCGAGTGTTTCCGAATAACGCCACCCCACTTCGAACAATTGTGTTTAAAGTTACAATCTTACATTAAAATTTTGCTTTTTCCTTGACATTTACATATAGTTCCGATTTCCGAAACTCTGAAATAATAAATTTTAACAATAAACAAGAAAGAAAGCTAACTTCGGCATGCCGAAGTTTAAATTCCCTTGCAGTAAGTAAGTAAGACTTTTTCGTTTTCTTGGAACTGACATAAATGTTGCGAACGAAAATGTTGCGAATAAACTAAATGAATTTATATATATATTTCTATGGCAGCTATATGATATACATAGTTGTCCGATTTTGATCAAATTAAAACCAAAATTCTCTGAAGTCTGAAATTTCATGAAAATATGTTGAAAATTGCCTAAGTTCTAATTTTTTTCCTAAAAATTTTCCGATCGTTCCTATGGCAGCTATATGATATAGTCGTCCGATCCGGCCCGTTCCGACATATATAGTAGTGAGAGCATATAGAAGCATATGTGCAAAGTTTCATTCAGATAGCTTCAAAACTGAGGGACAAGTTTACGTAGAAACGGACGAATAGACGGACAGACGGGCATGGCTAGATCGACTCGGCTGTTGATGGTGATCAAGAATATATATACTTTATAGGGTCGGAAATGTCTCCTTCACTGCGTTGCAAACTTCTGACTAAAATTATAATACCCTGCAAGGGTATAATAAAAGTTTTATTTGGGGAAAAATAAGAACCAAAAAAACCTATCTTTGCGAGGTTTAAATTTTAGATATTAAGAATTATTTTTGTTCGGTTTGGTAGTCCGACTGAGATAGGCTGTTTTCAAGGAAAATGTGTTTTAAGCAGAGGTTCCCGGCGTTGCTCTGGCATTGATTGGAGCACAAATAGTTCACGTGGACTGAAACATAGGGCGGCATGAGTGCACAACCCAATTAATGTATTTGCATTAGCCCCAAACTAGTCTATTCTATTCTTCTCCAACACAGAACCACAGGGTACATACGTAGGCTAATATTATTAAAGTCGTATGTTTGTATGTTTATATATAGCAATTCAACCTTTTCACAAGGCTGCATCTCAGCAAAAATACATCGCTGCAGTCCAAATACCTATTCCAATTAATATCGATGCTGCTGAGGCTAGCCGTTTCTCACCACAGCGTGCACGGGACCAAATGGCCACAGTGATCCTGGCACAAGCGTCTATCTCAACCATTGACATCACCGTTGACAACAGCTGGAAAAGCTCTGTTAGCGGCACAATTGTTGAACAGGATCCCCATGTGCAGTCTTATGATTGTTTTGGGTCAATCAGTCTTAACTCGGTGATGCAAAGCAATGTACCGTCCCCATTTGGTGGGTTGAACAAATTTTCGCATCTGAACATGCCCGGAGGACAGTGGTCACAGCAATATAAGTTCACATCTCAAAATATGCAGAGTTCCCACTACCGAACCCTACGCAACAGAACGCGAGCCGATTGGGTTACCTACGATCCGTACTTTACTATCGAAAAATAAGGTAAGCATTTTCCGAAACTAATTAAAAAATTACAAAAGTATATGTGCAATCATTAAATAATTAAATATTTTGTACTTTATTAGTTGCTTTTTTTGAGGCACAGTTTCATTAAACATCAAACTTACCCCTTGTCAGTGACGATTAAGTCTAGTCTTAGTGACGATTAGGGCTATAACTTACATCGTAAAAAGTTCGTTTTGTTTAATAACAGAAGTGTGTATATCAAAGGTTGAAAAAGGTCGATGTTGGTTAACTGGACGTTGATGCACTACGATCAGTACATTCAAGTGGCCCATCTGACACCAAGCACGTTCCTGTTCGTGTAAGGTGTTACTAGGCGCGACAAATGAAAGTATAGAAAAGGAATACGAGGAAGTGACTACTGGCGTGCTGCCTGATTGTTTGCCTGCATGCGTACTAAGTGGGTTAGTATTAAAGTTTTTAGTTTGGGAAGGGATGTTATCATGTACAAATCGTTATAATTTGGACATAAGACTGTAAAGGGTTCATGCCATTCAAAAGACGTTCTACAGTGGCGCAAAACTAAGGGAATATAGGATCTAGTACTTCTACTCGGTACGTGAAAATTAAGCTGACCCAAGAAGTCAGCACTTTTCACGTCACCGTAAATAAGGTTAACAAGAAAGGAAGGTAACTTCGGCATGCCGAAATTTAAATATCTTTGCAGTAAGTAGAAGAAGAAGAAGGAAAATGTTCTGATTTCCGCTTTTTCTCGGGTACTGACATAAGGTAAATGTAGCGAGCGAAAAATGTTGCGAACAAACTAAATGAATTTATATATATACTAGAGGGCCCGCTATTGCATCCTCGCTTTGATCGGATGCATTAACCTGTATTTGGCTTGTGCATCTTTCAGTTGATTCTTTCTTCTAGTAAGGGAAAATCGACTTCGCTTTTTGTTCTTACAAATTATTTAAGCAGTAAATATCGGAAAATTTTGAGAACGTTTTCAATGCTTGCTTAGCGAGCTTGCATTTAATGCAATTTAAATTTATGTTTTTTATTTTTTAAAATAGGTTGCAGGTGGAATTAGAAAATTAAAATACCCATACGAATCTGGAAATTTTTTTTCTGATTAAAAAAAAAAACTTCAAGTCTCTAAGACATGTGGTTTGGCCATGGCTGTGATATATCAGTCAGTCAGTGAGTCAGTGAGTCAGTGAGGACAAAGCATTTTATATATATAGATTCCTATGGAAGCTAACTTATATAGTGGTCCGATTTGAATAAAATTAAAACCGAAATTCTGGAATAATACAAAATTACTATGTCTCAAATTATATGAAAATATATTGAAAATTGGCATAGTTAAAATTCGTTTTTTCAAAAATTTCCGATCGCTCCTATGGCTGCTATATGATATAGTCGTACGATCCGGCTCGTTCCGACATATATAGTAGTGAAAGCATATATAAGACTATCTGCAAAGTTTCATACAGATAGCTTCAAAACTGAGGGACTAGTTAGCGTAGAAACGGACGGACAGACGGACATGGCTAGATCGACTCGGCTGTTGATGCTGATCAAGAATATATATACTTTATGGGGTCGGAAATGTCTCCTTCACTGCGTTGCAAACTTCTGACTAAAATTATAATACCCTGCAAGGGTATAATAAAAGTTTTATTTGGGGAAAAATAAGAACCAAAAAAACCTATCTTTGCGAGGTTTAAATTTTAGATATTAAGAATTATTTTTGTTCGGTTTGGTAGTCCGACGGAGATAGGCTGTTTTCAAGGAAAATGTGTTTTAAGCAGAGGTTCCGGGCGTTGCTCTGGCATTGATTGGAGCACAAATAGTTAACGTGGACTGAAACAATTAATGTATTTGTATTAGCCCCAAACTAGTCTATTCTATTCTTCTCCAACCCAGAACCACATGGTACATACATAGGCTAATATTATTAAAGTCGTATGTTTGTATGTTTATATATATAAAGTATATGTCGGGTTGTTGATGCCAGGGGCCTCGTCGTCCGTTCGTCCGTGTCATTTCGGTGTCGCTCATAATGTCTTTCTGGTAAGCTGCGCGCGTTCAACGAGTCCACCTGCGTCTGCTTCGGCTTCTCAATGCGTAATGTGTCGTTTCGTACAGCCTGCTTTCTTTTCTTCCTTGACATTTCTATTTTGACATTCCCTTTTCATTATGTCTCTTTCTCACTCTAACCAAGCAGCGCAAGTGGCCTCGTTCAGCAACAGCTATATTGGTCTCATTCTAGCAGAGTCTCGTTTCTAGAAAATTCATCTATTCATACTCATACATTGACAGTGAATAGGAACACGCATGACAGCAGAAGGAACATGGAGAAGAAGTAAATAGCAATTAAGTGCATACACATTATTTTCGCCCCGACACGGCCATTCTGACATTTACACGTCCTCGTGTAAGCTTTTGATACCGAAATACCAGGGTACCAAGATCACAAACTTTCATCACTTCTCAATACTATTTCATTACATTACATTACATGACTTTATTAGGTGTATTTCTTAATTTCTTAATTCTGTGAAGGAGCAAACAACTTACATTTCATTGTTGCTGAGATTACTTATTCTATTTTCAAATTCAGTTTCATCAATCAGTAATACATCAGTTTACAACTTATCTAAACATTATCATTTACCGATTACTAGTATCGATCTTCCGCCAGTTCACACACTTGACTATTGATTCAATGCAAACTCATCGTCTCTCCTGGACGGATCTCTCTTATTACTTATTCATCGTCTCACCTCGACGGATCTCTCTTATTACTTATTCATCGTCTCACCTCGACGGATAACTCACAATTCATCGCCTCACATAGACGGATAACTCGCAATTCATCGTCTCACCTAGACGGATATCTCTCGTTCACAAAAGAACTCATTGGCGGGATTTTCTCTTAATTCAACTATTTCTATATTTCAGCTATTTCTCTATATTCTCATTCAACTCATTAGGCATTTCCGCATCCGGCATTTTTCGCAAATCTTCATGGCAATACTTGAACGACCGGTTACTCGTCAACGACTTTAGCGCATACCTGTCACCCTCTAATACTTCAGTTACCAAAAACGGTCCTTTGAATTTCGGATCTAACTTGGTTTGGTGTCTTTCTTCATTTTTCAGTAGCACATAGTCACCTACGTGGTATTTGTCAACGGCTGCCTTACTGCTATCAAATCTTTGGATTTGTCGTAAGACGCTAAGGAATTCATATTTTCTGTCGCCTGCGCTCTAACAGTTGCCAAATCTATTTCACATTCGGTCTCACATGGGGAACTAATCCAAGGGGTCGAGCCTGCTTACCAATCAACATCTCCAACGGACTTGCCTTAGTGGCACGAGAAATTGTACAATTCAGTGCAAGTTGGACTTCGCCAAGTGCATCCTGCCACGATCGTTGACTCGATTCTACCACTGACAACAAATTTTTCAGTATGCTCAGTACGACCCGTTCCACCTGCCCATTCGCGCGGCTCATTCCCGTAGCAATCAAGTGAAGTTGAACTTTCTGTGATGCGCAAAACTCTGAAAACTTGGAGCTAGTGAAACATCTGCCCTGGTCGGCGATAACGCGATCTGGTACTCCGAATAAGGATATGGAAGACTTCATAGCGTTGACACAGCTTTCGGCATCTATCTTTAAGGTGTGATATAGATAAACAAACTTTGTATAGGCATCGATCTGCACAATAAGATATTCCTTCATATCGCTCTTGCCACTTAATTTTCCCGTTATATCTATATGAATGGTGTGCCACGGTATACTTGTCTTCGTTATAGAATGAAGTTCCGCCTGAACCTTCCCAGACGATGATTTCACGGACCGACAAGTAATACAGTTCGAAACAAATTTCCGGACATACTTGTTCATTTTAGCGAACCAATAATACTGGTACACTTTATCAAGTGTCTTTTGCCATCCTAAATGCATTATTGACTCGTGCACCTGGTTAATTACTGACCATTTAAAAGCTCTGGGTACAACTGGTAAATAACTTGTTCTACCTAATCTTTGGACCTTGCGATATAATACGCCTTTTCGCAGATCATACGTTTTGGCCAGGTTTTCGGCCAATTCATCTGACTCCAATTTGTTAACTATTTCTGTTATCTCGGGGTCTAATCGTTGCTCAGCAAGAAGCCAAATACTTGAAATTTCGGACAGATTTACTCGTTTTTCGGGAATCTTGTTCATTGACAGAATGTGTTCGGATGGTAAAGGATTTCTTGATAGGAAATCGACATGAGCCATACGCTTACCCTCTCTATACTGAATTTCAAAATTAAACGATTGTAAGTAGGCCCACCAGCGGTGAACTCTGGGGGTTAAATCTATTTTTGTGCGAGAAGCTTTTAATGAATTGCAGTCGGTATAGACAACGAACTCACGGCCAATTAGGTAATGGCGAAAATGTTTAACGGCGTTTACCACTGCCAAGGTTTCAAGCTCGTAAGAGTGATATCTAGATTCAACAGAGGAGTTGTCTTGCTGAAGTACTCGATTACATGGGGTTTACTTTCTATACGGTGTAAAAGTATCGCTCCGTATCCACAGGCACTTGCGTCAGTGTGCAACTCTATAGGATATTGCGGGTCAAAAATGACCAGAACAGGCTCATTTGTGAGGATCGTCACAACTTTGAGTCTGATCTCTTCTAGCTCAGCGGTCCATGTAATCTTGCCGTTACCAGACGAAAGTGAATACAAGGGTTTCATAAGTTGGGAGAATCCAGGAACGAATTTGCGAAAGTTCGAGGCCAGGCCAATGAATTGTCTAACGCCGGAGACAGTTTGGGGAGGAGCTTAATGAAGCTATCTTTCGCACATTCAGGCGAATCTCCCCAGCTCGCACTTCATAGCCCAAATACTGGACCGTTGTTTTGAGAAAACTACATTTAGTAAGATTAAAGGTAAACCCAGCCTTTGTAAGAACATCCAAAACAGTTGCAAGCCTTTCCAAAGCCAATTCCTTGGTTGGCGATATTATCATTATATCATCCATGTAAACTATTACAAAAGAATTAGCAAGGTCACCAAGTACATTCATGACTGCGCGCTGGAAAACAGATGGCGCATTTTTGAGGCCAAAAGGCATTGTAAGATATTCAAATTGACCATCTGGGGTCACAAATGCAGTATATTCCACGGATTCAGGGTGAATCGGGATTTGGTGGAAGCCACTCGCCATATCCAGGCATGTGAAATAATTTGCTCCGCGAAGTCTAGCAATTTGATCGCTAATAAGCGGCAAGGGATATTTATCCGAAATCGTGTTTGAATTTAACTCTCTAAAATCGACACACAGACGGTCGGTGCCATTTTTCTTTTTAACGAGCAACATGGGGCTAGCAAATGGAGAACAACTTGGGCGAACAATATTACACTTTATCAATTCGCTCACTTGCATACGCACTACTTCTCTTTCTTCGGGGCTAAGTCTGTAAGGTCGACGCTGGACAGTTTTAGTTGGATCAATTAAACGGATTTTCATTTCACCCGTATTTACTCGGGTATGAGGTATCCCATTGGTAAATGAAGTCGAGTGCTTTTCAAGTAGTTCGATTAATTTAGATTTCTCATTGTCGACTAATTCGGTGTCGATATCGGACAAGGTAAGCGATCGCTCAGCAACGGAACAATTATTAACAGTTTTTGATTTTACTACTTTAAAATTATCGGATGTCAGAATTACATAAAAGCCTTGTTTGAGTATCTCTCGCCCTATCAGAATATCACTCCTCAATTGCTCATTCGGGACTACATGAAATAATATTTCTATAATGTTTTCGTTTATAGTAACCTCACTTAAGATTTGCAATGTACTACATACACTGCCACCACCAATACCCTTTATCATTACAATATTGTTTATGCGTTTACCCGATAACTTATTACTAATGTCGTCTTTAATAAGGGAGCACTCTGCACCGGAATCGAAGCAAATTGGATAGATCTCACCCCGTTGATGCAAATTTCCCTTTGGCTCAGTCAGACAACATTGGTTAACAGTCTTCTGTTGAGTCACATCTTGCTTGGCTGCACCTCCGTTCCTCGGGCACTGGTTGGAGAAATGTCCCAATTGGCCGCACCGATAGCACGTGACATTTGACTTCTCACGCTGCGGTTTCGCCTCTCTATCTTGTCGCATTTTAATTCGGCATTCAGCAATTCGATGTCCCGGCTTTGAACAGAAGTGACATACAACTGGCGATGCCTTATGGTTCTTCTGGTTAGGTCCAACGTTGTCATCTCGAGCAGGTCGCTTCTTGTCGAACGTAAACGCTTTTAACTCCGCCTGTAGCTTACTTCTGGTGCGCACATTGGATGTGAAGAGAACGCGCTGCAAACGACTGTCGATGTTTGCCATATGCGGCACGAGAAATTGTACAATTCAGTGCAAGTTGGACTTCGCCAAGTGCATCCTGCCACGATCGTTGACTCGATTCTACCACTGACAATAAATTTTTCAGTATGCTCAGTACGACCCGTTCCACCTGCCCATTCGCGCGGCTCATTCCCGTAGCAATCAAGTGAAGTTGAACTTTCTGTGATGCGCAAAACTCTGAAAACTTGGAGCTAGTGAAACATCTGCCCTGGTCGGCGATAACGCGATCTGGTACTCCGAATAAGGATATGGAAGACTTCATAGCGTTGACACAGCTTTCGGCATCTATCTTTAAGGTGTGATATAGATAAACAAACTTTGTATAGGCATCGATCTGCACAATAAGATATTCCTTCATATCGCTCTTGCCACTTAATTTTCCCGTTATATCTATATGAATGGTGTGCCACGGTATACTTGTCTTCGTTATAGAATGAAGTTCCGCCTGAACCTTCCCAGACGATGATTTCACGGACCGACAAGTAATACAGTTCGAAACAAATTTCCGGACATACTTGTTCATTTTAGCGAACCAATAATACTGGTACACTTTATCAAGTGTCTTTTGCCATCCTAAATGCATTATTGACTCGTGCACCTGGTTAATTACTGACCATTTAAAAGCTCTGGGTACAACTGGTAAATAACTTGTTCTACCTAATCTTTGGACCTTGCGATATAATACGCCTTTTCGCAGATCATACGTTTTGGCCAGGTTTTCGGCCAATTCATCTGACTCCAATTTGTTAACTATTTCTGTTATCTCGGGGTCTAATCGTTGCTCAGCAAGAAGCCAAATACTTGAAATTTCGGACAGATTTACTCGTTTTTCGGGAATCTTGTTCATTGACAGAATGTGTTCGGATGGTAAAGGATTTCTTGATAGGAAATCGACATGAGCCATACGCTTACCCTCTCTATACTGAATTTCAAAATTAAACGATTGTAAGTAGGCCCACCAGCGGTGAACTCTGGGGGTTAAATCTATTTTTGTGCGAGAAGCTTTTAATGAATTGCAGTCGGTATAGACAACGAACTCACGGCCAATTAGGTAATGGCGAAAATGTTTAACGGCGTTTACCACTGCCAAGGTTTCAAGCTCGTAAGAGTGATATCTAGATTCAACAGAGGAGTTGTCTTGCTGAAGTACTCGATTACATGGGGTTTACTTTCTATACGGTGTAAAAGTATCGCTCCGTATCCACAGGCACTTGCGTCAGTGTGCAACTCTATAGGATATTGCGGGTCAAAAATGACCAGAACAGGCTCATTTGTGAGGATCGTCACAACTTTGAGTCTGATCTCTTCTAGCTCAGCGGTCCATGTAATCTTGCCGTTACCAGACGAAAGTGAATACAAGGGTTTCATAAGTTGGGAGAATCCAGGAACGAATTTGCGAAAGTTCGAGGCCAGGCCAATGAATTGTCTAACGCCGGAGACAGTTTGGGGAGGAGCTTAATGAAGCTATCTTTCGCACATTCAGGCGAATCTCCCCAGCTCGCACTTCATAGCCCAAATACTGGACCGTTGTTTTGAGAAAACTACATTTAGTAAGATTAAAGGTAAACCCAGCCTTTGTAAGAACATCCAAAACAGTTGCAAGCCTTTCCAAAGCCAATTCCTTGGTTGGCGATATTATCATTATATCATCCATGTAAACTATTACAAAAGAATTAGCAAGGTCACCAAGTACATTCATGACTGCGCGCTGGAAAACAGATGGCGCATTTTTGAGGCCAAAAGGCATTGTAAGATATTCAAATTGACCATCTGGGGTCACAAATGCAGTATATTCCACGGATTCAGGGTGAATCGGGATTTGGTGGAAGCCACTCGCCATATCCAGGCATGTGAAATAATTTGCTCCGCGAAGTCTAGCAATTTGATCGCTAATAAGCGGCAAGGGATATTTATCCGAAATCGTGTTTGAATTTAACTCTCTAAAATCGACACACAGACGGTCGGTGCCATTTTTCTTTTTAACGAGCAACATGGGGCTAGCAAATGGAGAACAACTTGGGCGAACAATATTACACTTTATCAATTCGCTCACTTGCATACGCACTACTTCTCTTTCTTCGGGGCTAAGTCTGTAAGGTCGACGCTGGACAGTTTTAGTTGGATCAATTAAACGGATTTTCATTTCACCCGTATTTACTCGGGTATGAGGTATCCCATTGGTAAATGAAGTCGAGTGCTTTTCAAGTAGTTCGATTAATTTAGATTTCTCATTGTCGACTAATTCGGTGTCGATATCGGACAAGGTAAGCGATCGCTCAGCAACGGAACAATTATTAACAGTTTTTGATTTTACTACTTTAAAATTATCGGATGTCAGAATTACATAAAAGCCTTGTTTGAGTATCTCTCGCCCTATCAGAATATCACTCCTCAATTGCTCATTCGGGACTACATGAAATAATATTTCTATAATGTTTTCGTTTATAGTAACCTCACTTAAGATTTGCAATGTACTACATACACTGCCACCACCAATACCCTTTATCATTACAATATTGTTTATGCGTTTACCCGATAACTTATTACTAATGTCGTCTTTAATAAGGGAGCACTCTGCACCGGAATCGAAGCAAATTGGATAGATCTCACCCCGTTGATGCAAATTTCCCTTTGGCTCAGTCAGACAACATTGGTTAACAGTCTTCTGTTGAGTCACATCTTGCTTGGCTGCACCTCCGTTCCTCGGGCACTGGTTGGAGAAATGTCCCAATTGGCCGCACCGATAGCACGTGACATTTGACTTCTCACGCTGCGGTTTCGCCTCTCTATCTTGTCGCATTTTAATTCGGCATTCAGCAATTCGATGTCCCGGCTTTGAACAGAAGTGACATACAACTGGCGATGCCTTATGGTTCTTCTGGTTAGGTCCAACGTTGTCATCTCGAGCAGGTCGCTTCTTGTCGAACGTAAACGCTTTTAACTCCGCCTGTAGCTTACTTCTGGTGCGCACATTGGATGTGAAGAGAACGCGCTGCAAACGACTGTCGATGTTTGCCATATGCGCAAGAACAGTTGTAACGGCAATTCCTTCAATTCCCATATTTCGCCACTTCGTTGTCAGCGTCGTCACCAAACGACTCGCATATACCGCGTAACATTCGGCGGCACTCGGGCGGCTGTTGAGTAAATTCAAAAACGTAGCGGCCGGCGTCTCTTCGGTTTCAAAGCGCTGCAGAAATAGGTCCTGGAACTCTCGCCAAGTCATACCATGGTACGAAATTTGTTTGAGCCACTGAGATGCAGTTCCCTCCATACAGTTGCTAAGTGCCATGACCAATTTACTTCCTTGGAGGGGGTGCTCAGACAAAATTATATCGGTTGTAGAACACCACTTTGCTGCCTCCACGCATGCAGCTTCAGGGTTAAATTTGGGTAGCTTAACCTCAAAGCTAGGTTGTTGCTCGCGTGCCGGCGTGACTTGCATGATTTTTACAAGTTCAGCGAAATTCCGATTTTGCATTTCGACCACTGCACGCCACTGCTCCTCAGAAAATGCAGGGTGTGGCACAGATCCCACTTCTGATGTCGGGTTGTTGATGCCAGGGGCCTCGTCGTCCGTTCGTCCGTTCATTTCGGTGTCGCTCATAATGTCTTTCTGGTAAGCTGCGCGCGTTCAACGAGTCCACTTGCGTCTGCTTCGGCTTCTCAATGCGTAATGTGTCGTTTCGTACAGCCTGCTTTCTTTTCTTCCTTGACATTTCTATTTTAACATTCCCTTTTCATTATGTCTCTTTCTCACTCTAACCAAGCAGCGCAAGTGGCCTCGTTCAGCAACAGCTATATTGGTCTCATTCTAGCAGAGTCTCGTTTCTAGAAAATTCATCTACTCATACTCATACATTGACAGTGAATAGGAACACGCATGACAGCAGAAGGAACATGGAGAAGAAGTAAATAGCAATTAAGTGCATACACATTATTTTCGCCCCGACATATATATATGGGGTCGGAAATGTCTCCTTCACTGCGTTGCAAACTTCTGACTAAAATTATAATACCCTGCAAGGGTATAAAAATGAAGGTAATGCCAAGGTTCTACGGTTAGCTAAAGGAGGTAAGTTAATTAGGAGGAGTCTACCAGAGTACAAGGGTAACCTCTGGTTTGGATCTCAGTTCAAACCGCGTAAGGCGGAAAGTAAAAAGTTTTTCTGAACTGACTCAATGCGTTTACTGTGAACCCCATACTTAGGGCTCCAAACGCAAGATACATATTCTAGGATAGGACGAACTAAAGAAATATATAGGAATTTTGTAACATAGGGGTCATTGAATTCTTTCGACCACCGTTAACCGGCCGTCTAATTTTGAGACATCCGTGTAGATGTGAAGGGACCTCAGAGGTCCAGGTGGTCCTAGATTCCATTCCGTTCTGTCTCGAATGGAAACCTGGAAGGGTGTGTTAGGGTGTTCCGAAGGGACACAGTAGTCAGTGTTTCCATCAATAATGTGTGGAGCACAGACAAGATTCGTGTGCCCGAAACTCGACCTTCTCCTCAGATCCGCACCTTTCAGCCTTACAGCCTAGAGTGACGCGGTCATCGCTCCCATTATTTCAATTGGGAGGATGTCCAGAAGAACGTCTAAGGCGTCTCCCGGAGTCATGCGCAGTCCGCTTGTTATGCATATCCCAGCCATGGATTGAATTTTTTTTAGTTTGCACAGGCAGGTGGACCGCTTGAGAGCTGGCCACCAGATTGCCACTCCGAAGAGTAGTATGGGGCGGATGATTCGTGTACAGCCAACAGACAATTTTTGGGGTCATTCCCCATTTTATCCGATAGCCTTGCGCCAAGTATAGAGAGCGATTGTTGATTTTTTGGCCCTTTCTTCCGTGTTAAGGGACTAATCGAGTTTCCTGTCCAGGATACTTGGCCTGATTTTTAAAAGGGAGACGTACCCCGCAGAGCTTAGGGAGTACGATTTTGGGGATTTTGTATTTCCTCGTAAAAAGGACCATTTCGGTCTACGCTGGTTTTACTCCCAGTCCGCACCTGGCGGTTCAATCCGCCAGAAGCCGAAGGCTGCCGCTCATCCTGTCACAGAGTGTTTGTGAAAATTTTCCCGTAACCGCCAAGGCAACATCGTCCGCGTAGGCCACAAGAAGACATCCGCCTTCCTATATGCCCAGGAGCAGTTCGTTGACCGCCACATTCTATAGGAGAAGGGAGAGGATTCCGTCCTGGGGTGTGCCTCGTTTGACTTGTCTTGAGATGGTTGACCCCCCCAGTATTGCATCCACCGTTCTGCTGCGCAAGATCCGGTCAATGAGACCCACTGTGTGTTGATCAATCTCCAGCTTAGTCAACGCCGTCGTAATTGAGCCTGGAAGGATGTTGTTGAAAGCGCCCTCTATATCCAGGAAGGCGACGAGTGTGAACTCCTTTTCGTGGAGCGATTTTTCTATTAGTGTGGATAGTTCAGCTGAGTAGCTAAGCTGGGCAGGTATGATGCCGTCCACCCCTGGGGATTTTAATCGGCTGAAGCTGTTAATTGCCCATATAAAGTTTCTATAACTTAGAAGGTATTTCATGTCAGACAAACCCAGAGGGTAAGGCGGGCTGCTCTGAATTGAGCAAGCAGGGATGTAAGCATCGAAGAGAACCCCAAGAGTTTCCTCACTGTAGGTCGTCCAGCTGTTGTCAGGACGCTTGACGAAGCCCGGGTTGTAGGACCAGGCCCGTTTTTTGGCCTTTCTTAATTCCCTGTTGTATAGGGACAAGTTAGTCCTATAGAGACGCCACAATGCGTCCGTGTTGGCGCTCTTGGCTAGATTGAAGGACTGGCTTGCGCTCTTCTTGAGGCACCCTAATTCTTTACACCACACGGTGGCTTATTCCCAGTATCCCCCTCTTTCCTACTTTGGGACAGGACCTTTCCAGAGCCGTGCCACAAGCATCGGTAACCGTTTTAACGAGGCGCTCCAGCCCCTCTGAGCAGTAGTCCGAGCGGGTTGGGGCTGGAGGGGTTTTGAGAATCTTGTTCAGCTGGGATCTGTATTTCCCTCAGTCAGTCCCCCGGGGGTTCCGAAAAGTAATTGGGTTGAATCTGTCTATGGACAGAGAAGGAGTGCTTCTCCAGAACCCTTCATGAATTCAAGGTATCCCTAAGGGATTCAGAGAGAAGGGTGATATTCAGGGCCTCAGAGAGAAAATCGGGGCCCGGGGGTAACCAAGTGCCGGCCTCCCCCCCCGCTTGACATTTCTGAAAATCTCTGGTTCCTTTTGAAAACTACGGGCCCCCTTTAAAAACTACGGACCCGGGGGTAATCCCCCCGTCACCACCCCCTCTCGGTGGGCCTGGTGATATCTAATACCTCCCTGCAATTCCTGGTTAGGAAGGTGGGTTCATAACCCGAGTTTTCCACCAGCAAGATAAAATCAAAAAGAGATAAATCCTTGTAGTTGGTGTCAGTGCTGCCCCATTGATTGTGATGTGCGTTAGCATCGCACCCGATGATGATACCCATAAGCAGTTTTCTGCTTTCCTCGGTGGCATGACTTAGGGTTTGGGGGATGGGGTCCTGGTCGTGCCCCAGGCATACGGAGCAGATCCGGAGGGATCCGTCTGGTCCCTCCATACATGCGGTTACGAAGTCTTCGTTGCTGCAATTGGGTAGCATGAAAAGAGTTAAGTCTTTCCTAGGGAGTATGCAGGCTCGCGATTTACCTGTTGAAGGGGCTGCGTACAGCCTGTAGCCGGCTGCCCTCAGCCCTGGGTTCTGTTGGCACATATTCCAGGGCTCCTGGATGAGGACAGCGTCGGTACCACCTTCCACCAGGTGAACAAGTAGGGCAGCGGAAGCTGCTTTAATGTGGTGGAGGTTTATCTGAAGGAACGTCAACAACATTCGGTACCTTTACTTCCACCACCTTAATGACAGCGTCCGAGGTCGGCTCGTCCAACCCGTCCTCCTCCTCGGACATCCCGACTTCGCGCAAGCCTCTCTCAAGATCACTCTCTTCCGAGACATAGCCCTTCAGGATGTTCTCCTCATCGGACAACCCTTCAGCCTTCTCAATCTGAGGTTCCTCCAAGTCCAGGTCCTCTATTGCCCCGCTTGGCGTCGGAGTTGTAGACGCGCCTGGACCCACGGCCTCCTCGGCCTTGGCAACTCGCCAGTTAGAGGTGGGAAAGTCGGGGTTGCTCAGCTGAGCAGCTTTAGGATTTTCTCCGGTTCCTTCGGCTTGTGCGAAAGCCACGCCCTGGCTCTCGGCTTTCCGGGGATCTTGTCCCAGTCCACCGCGTCGAGCTTCGCACCTGGGTATATATATATTATAAACAAACCTATTAAAGTTGTGTAATAATAATTTGCTAGAGGTTAGTGCACTGCGACCACTATGGTCTATTGTGCCCTCGTCCTAGTGTATGAGCTATAGCTCCTCGAACAGTTCAATCGATCGCAAGAATGCGATGATGTCGCCTGGTCGAAGAGCCCTCATTTCCTTTGTGGTGAGTGTAAGGCCCCCAAAGTGGGCCAACCTCAACCGACTGATAGCCGGACACTCCTCAAGTAGGTGCTCCGGAGTCTCTTCTCCTTCCAGACAAAGTCTGCAAAGACTGTCCTCCACTATTTTGAGATTGTGCGCAGTCTGCAGTGCCCGGTCAGGAAACCCATGACTATTCGGAGAGATCCTTTGCTGAACTCCAAGCAGTCCTTGGTCCTCTTACTGTTGTAGCTACCTAGCAGACGTTTACTCTGCCTTGCCCCTTTCGACGACTGCCAGAAGTCATCGCAGGCAGTGTGAGATCCACACGACTGCTCTGGCTAATGACTCCTGGCCCTAGTCCACAGAAGGGCTCCGGACCATAGAAGGGCGTACTCGCCCCCTTTCTAGCCATTATGTCGGCCACTTTATTGCCGGGGATCCCCGCATGCCCTGCCACCCAGTATATGGTTACTTTATTGTTCACACCCAACTCATTGAGTGTTCCTTAACATTGCCATACTAGTCTGGAAACAATCTTATGTGCACTGAGTGCTCTGATTGCTGCCTGACTATCTGAGAAAATGGCTATGTCTCTCCGATTGTAACCCCGCTCAATATTGAACGAGGCACATCTCTCTATCGCGTGTACCTCCGCTTGAAAGATACTGGCGAATTTCCCTAGAAGTTCGTGATATTTGAGTCGGGGTCCACAGACACCCGCACCCGCACCATCCTCTGTTAGTGAGCCGTCAGTGTACCACCTAATAGCATGTGGTTTCACATCATAGGTGGTAGACATGCTGGTCCACTCCGACTTGTTGCTAAGCTCTGTTTTGAAGAGCTTATCAAAGCTAAGTTTGGCAATTGAACATCCTGCGGATATTCTAATAACAGGTCAGTTGCAGTCGCGGCCGAGTCAACTGGTCTTGCCCCTGTTATCCTCATGGTAGATCTGCGCGCACTGTGCTTGATATGCAAGTGCAGTGGTCTCCACCAGTCTCAGCTAAGTCTTAGGCCCAGTGTGATCCTGTCCCACAATGTGCTCTCAAAATTACCTTTACAGATTAGAGTGATATCATCGGCATAGTCATGACATTCAAACCCATTTGCTGTAAGTTTTACTAACAGCTCGTCCACCACGAGGCTTCAGAGTAGTGGTGATAGGACACCCCCCTGCGGACAGTCTCTGGTAGTTTGAGCTCTAACAGTTACACTGTTCACAGTGACTTCTGCTATTCTGCTATCAAGGAGTTTGCCCAGCTAGGTCGTGAGACCCGTTTCAACTCCCCTTCTACAGAGTGCTCTTACCACAACATCATGAGCTGTGTTATCAAAAGCAGCCTCTATGTCCATAAAGGCACAAAGAGCTAACCCTTTGGCCTTTATAGAGTGCTGTAGACTGTCAACCAGGCTCAAGAGAGCCGATTCAGTAGACTTTCCGTCTCTATAGGCTTGCTGATGCGCATGCAGAGGACTTCGCACCAAGTGCGAGTTTCTAATGTGGTTGTCCACAATCTTTTCAAGGGCTTTCGGCAGGAAGGAGGTTAGGCTGATCGGCCTGAAGGATTTGGGATAAAAAGTGTCTTTCTTACCAACCTTCGGGTTAAAGATCACCCTAGCCGTTCTCCATGCCCTAGGAATGTAACCCATTGCTAGGCTCTCCCGGAAAATACTTATAAGGAACAATATTAGTTTTTCGACACCCCTTTGAAGACGGATGGGTATGATTCTATCCACCCCCGGAGCTTTGTTGGGGCTGAGTGTACTCAACGCCCACCTAATTTTCTTTTCAGTTACGATCGCTAAGGCCAGGCTACAGTTGGGTCTCCCGTTGGGGATCCTTTCGTAACTGTTGTCTACATCGGAGATGGTTCTGCACAGAGGGAAGTGAGTTTGCATGAGAAGTTCCGCTTTCACCTCCTCGTCCTCGGTGAATGACCCATCCGCCCTCTTCAGACAAAGTTCAGAAAATACCTTTCGAGATTGCCTTAAACACTCTGGCCGCAGGTGCGGCTTGCTCAATGGTGGAACAAAATTTCCGAAAGTGAGCACGCTTACTGTACCGGATTTCTTTGTTATATTCTGTCAGCTTTTTGGTGTAAGATTCCCAATTGGCGCTGTTCTTTTTAGCTGTGTTAAACAGCTTCCTGACTTCTGCACGAAGTAGTCCTAGTTTCCTATTCCACCAGGGATTGTCCCTACTGGACTCTATAGCTTTTTCGGGACAGTTTGCATGATATGCACCCAAGATAGTGTCTCCTACTTCTCTTGAGCGTTTCTCAAGATCCTCTAAAGACGATACTCTCCTACTATGATTCAGTCTGCTCAGATTTAATCCCAAACAGGAATTATTGGCTGGCCAGTCAGTCCGTCGTGGATTCCTGATAACCCTGCTGAATGTAAGGTTACTATGAATGTCAAACAGGATGATCCTGTGATCCGACATAGACGGTTCTGAGGAGACCTTCCAGTTGCGAAACAACCGGGAGCCCCCTCATTCCCGAAAGTGATGTCCAGTACTTCAGCCCTGGTTTTAGTAATGAATGTGGGTTCGGCCCCCACATTGAAAACAGTAAGATCCCTAGATAAAAGATAATCTAGTAAGCACTCACCTCTACCGTTGTTGTCCGTGTTGCCCCATGCAACATTGTGCGCATTGGCATCACACCCTAGCAGTAGGGGTAGCCTTTTGCTGCTGCAATGCTGCACCAGATCCTAAACCTCTGGTGGGGGGGCATCTGTCACGTCTCCTGGGAAGTATGCCGACGCCACCACAAGACTCCCGTGCTCGCTAGTGATCATCACCGCTACTACATCTCTGTTGAGAAATTGAGAGAGACAAAGAAAGTTAATATCCCTTCGCACCAAGATACAAGCTCTCGTCTGCAATAGTTTGCATACTCACTTTACTTAGGCCGCAGATCCTGCCTCTGGCGACCCAAGGCTCCTGGATGAGCACCAGCCCCAGGTCAGACCTGGAGACCAACCTGCCGATGACAGCCGAGGTTGCCCTGGCGTGATGCAGGTTGATCTGTGCCACGCCCCATCCTTAGAGCTCTTCTTCACCCTCCGAGAGCGTCAGATAGGCCTCTGATTGCATCTCGGTGGGTGTCCGCTCATCATCGGGTGGCTCCTTTTCGCTGGTTGGCCCCTCTGCGCCGCTCATATGCAGACGCGTCAGATCCAGCCCCTATAGAGAGACCGAGTCCAACTCGGCCTCCACTGCAGCGAGTTCCTTGGCCTCCGCCGCCTCGTCCGAAGGGACGGAGGGAGCCACCTTGGCTGCAGCCGTTGAAGTGCCAGGCACATCGTCGGCGTTTGCCTCGGTGCACACCTCCGCCTCCGCAGACTCCTGCTTTTTATGCAGGCGGCATTTCAGCTGGCCGAACCGATAGCTCACCAGCATGTCTCGCTTCTTAAGGAGTGTAAGGCCGAGCATCAGCACCTTGCCGCCCTTGGACTACAGGTGACCCGCCAGGTCTCGGTGAGACGGCCCTTGTTCTGCTCATCTCCATCGTCTCACCAGCCGTACTGGGCAGTTAGACTGTGACGATGTTCGTCGCCGGCAAGTCATCCTGCAGGCAGGTGCGGAGCCGCACACCCACCTTGGTGCTGATGCTGGGGACCGTCAGCTCCAACCACTTCTTGGCATCGCAGTCTATGCAG
Organism: Drosophila bocqueti; assembly: GCA_018151655.1. Taxonomy (NCBI): domain Eukaryota; kingdom Metazoa; phylum Arthropoda; class Insecta; order Diptera; family Drosophilidae; genus Drosophila; species Drosophila bocqueti. Next base: position 916,342 of record JAECXF010000048.1, read on the forward strand.
TCCACTAATAGCAGACCATCACGGAACTGGATGCCGTTGAAGTTGAGAGTTGCGGTCCAGCCCTTCCTCATCTCCCCGACGAGGGCCTACTCCACCGCCGACAGCTCATCCTTCGTCAGGAGCCTCCTCGGGTAGTCCCCCGCTAGTATAGCAAGGTTCGTGCCATTGGCTACACTGGCTACACTCTTCCTCCTCGCAACGGCCTGGCCGCCGACTCTCTCCACTGGAGACACGTCCAGCACCGCAACGGCCTGGCCCACAGCCAGTGGGGCAGTGCAACCCCCCTCCTGCTGTCAGTTCGTTTGGTGGCCTCACTGCCGGCCACTTGAGACGTGAAAGTCTCTGCACCTTTCGAGGCGCTCTGCGTCGGGGACGAGCCCTTCGGCTTCTGCGTCAGGGGCGAGCCCTTCAGCTTCGCGGCACTTTTAGGGTGAGGGGCCAGGCCCCTACGCGGCGACAGCTTGCCACCATTGTCCAGAGCCTCCTCCTCTATCCGCTCTGTTAATTCTGTTGCGGTTAAGCTCCGCGTGTTGAAATTTTTAATCTGTCTGTTGTCCATAAATTGGTTCCACGAGTGTAGGGGAAGGTAGTACCAGCGTGTCATTGCCCCCATTAACACGCTGGGGCCAGGTGTACCCACCGAGGCGGCCAGGTATCGGTGAGACTCCGTCCGAATACAGTCGGTTACCCCTGACTGCAAACCAGCCAACGGGCACGGATCGCATGACACCCTGGCTTAGGGGGGTGAAGTGGCACCCTTGCCTCAGGACGTCACCACTGCCCTTGTGAGATGTTGGGGATAGTATGTGGGTAGGAATACGTGTAGGAAGTATGGAGTGTGTAAGACTATGTGTTAAAGACGGTCAGACAAGCGCCTTGTCGGTACTACAACGGTGTGGTACCCGCTGTTATCCGGGACTGCTTATTCACGACAAGTCGCTCTTCGCAGCTAACCTCCACAGGAGGCCTTTAACCACATGTATGTGGGATCCGGTAACGTTGGTGGAGTGGGCACAACTACTAGCTACTCACATATTAGTCTCTGTCTCCTCTCTATAAAATATACTATATAATCGGGTTATCGATTGCAGCCAAATTATAAACCAACTCCGCGCTAAAAGGTCGCCGCCAGAATCTCGACTCGAGCAGACGTGTATTTCCGCCAAATAAAAAACTTACCTATCTTTTTTAAATTAAGTGACAACTGAACCAAATGGAACGAGTAATAAACAATAAATAAATATCATAAAGTCGGTATTTAAACTTTCATTGAATGCAAACGGAAAACACGTGTGGCGGTGACCAAAGAAAATAAAAGCATCGGACTTGGCTGGTAAAGAGCAAGAATTAAGGAGCAGCGGAGCTGGCTGGGAAAAATCGGAAGTAAAGAAGCAGCGGCGCAGGCTGGAGCAAGCAGAGAGAAGACGAGATCAAGCAAGATATTGGAGCTGGTGTCGTTAACGGAGCGTGCGGGCAAAAACGTGTTGAAAAGAATTGGAAGAATTGGATTTAGAGGCAGAAATAGACGGCCAGTTGATTCTAATTGAGTTTAACCTCGAAGAAGCAGTGGTATAGCCTGGATATGTGTGGACAGGGCCGAGGACTAAGAGGAGCAGTAGCAGATCGAGCTAGAAAAGATAAGGATGTGGACAAGCAGAGGAGCAGACGAGAGAAGTGCAGAGCGGGAGCATAGTACGAGCATAGCCTTGTTGGCCAGAACTGGGGCACGTGGTTTTGAAAGCAGGCAAATCGGATTCCAATTAGAGTCATAGCAGGTAGCTGTGTGCAGGAGAAGAAGAAGAGAACGAGCAGAAACGCTACAGAAGCCAAGGAACACAAGAGAGAGCGAGACGGCCAGAGACGCCGACAAAATAGGGTTGTTTGCAATACAGTTTGTATGTAAAAGAATAATTGCAAACGAAGGGCAAAGAAATTAGAGTTAAAGCACAAGTTTGTCATCATATTAATTGTAATACATTTGTAAAAAAAAGAGAGAGATACGAGATTTTGGCATTGCCAGTGGAAGTTTCAACCTCCTAGCGGCTGCATTGGCTAATCCGACGACCAGGGGAAGACTGAGGAGGCGTCATCCAGGAGACCTATGGACAAGGGGAAGGCAGAAAACGCGTGTACTCCCACAGTAGCCAAAATTCCATTGTTAATTAAATTGTAATTTTATCCTTTCTGTTATATATCTATGTTATGTTTGTTACTATTGTTAGTTCCTACGTTTTAAAATCATTTAATTGGTTGCTCAGCGTAAATTAAAATTAATTATCTCAAAAAAGACCTATGGACAAGAGGGAGGCAGAAAACGCGTGTACTCCCACAGTAGCCAAAATTCCATTGTTAATTAAATTGTAATTTTATCCTTTCTTTAATATTTCCATGTTATGTTTGTTACTATTTTTAGTTCCTACGTTTTAAAATCATTTAATTGGTTGCTCAGCGTAAAATAAAATTAATTATCTCAAAAAAAAAAAAAAAAAAAACGAGTGGAAGAATTGCGACGAAAGTTGTCAGAGCTGAACTTGAGTACGACCGGGTTGAAAACTGAATTACAACAACGATTGCTAACTCATTATGGGTTAATGGATGAGGGTGAGTCACTGATGGTGAGCCTGCAGATCTTAGGTCAACATCTTCTACGTCAACCACCCACAATATCATAGCACGTAGGCAACATGACCAAGTTGCACGGGGACAGACTAGATCGTGGTTTACTTTAAAATATGTGGAAGGCATCGTTTCTCAGTTTTTAGGCTCAGGTTCCCCAAATATTGATCTTTGGATAAAGGAATTGGAAGAGTGTAGGGCTACTGTAGATTGGAGCCCACTGCAGCAATTTGTTTATGCAAAACAGTTACTTTGCGGAGCAGCAAATAAATTTTGGCGTAGTCAGAGGGATTTTAAGGACTGGGAGAGTTTGAAGTCAATTTTGTTACTGGAGTTTGGAGTGCAGGTATCTACAGCCGAGATCCATCTCAGATTGGGAAAACGTTGTCAACATAAGGGTGAATCTTTACAGGAGTTTCTATATGATTGAATGGAGATAGCTAAGCCAATACGTTTGAAGGATTAAAGTCTAATTGAGTACTTTTTAGAAGGAATCCCAGATGCAAGATAAAATAAATCCATGAAATCTGAAGGAGTTAAAGTGGCAGATCGAAGCATATCAAAAGGCACTTAGCGCGTCTTAGCTAGAAAACAAGGAAATTCAGGGTGATAAGATACCTAAAAAGTTAGCCAAAGAAAAGCCAAAAAATTTGGTTAGAAAATGTGTCAGGTGTGGAGATCCGTCCCATATGAAGAGAGATTGTCCAGTACAGGAGAAATGTTTTAAGTGTGATCAGCCAGGACACCGAGCAGCTCAGTGTTGATCGGAGGCTCATGTCAAAACAGAGGAAATAACAATCGTGATTCAAACCGGGACGATAATTCCACAGCAAGTTTCCGATCGGCGGTCCCTGCGGACCTGGAGGAATTTCCGGTCGGTCCGCCTATGCGCCACGTCTGGAAGGATTTTCGAGCGTCGTGCGCCCCTTCTGGACCCGGAGGAATTTCCGGACGGTCCACCTGTGCCCCGCCTGGAAAGATTTCCGAGCGGCGGGACACCCCGTGGTCCCGGAGGAATTTCCGGACGGCCCGCTCCTACGCCCCGCCTGAAGGACTTTCCGAGCGGCGGGGGGCCCAGCGACGAGAACACGGGGGCAACCCGGAGCGGAAGGGGGCAAGAGGCGAAGGATCTCCACTTTGAATATTTATTGAACTATCTAATTATGTAGCCCGCGGCCCGAGGGAAATGGCACGGGAGAAGGGCCCTAATCCGGCGGGCGCCTTCACCCGGCAGTAACAACGGCTAATTATTTTTTATATATACATATATGGCCAGCGGCCCAAAAGAAAGGGGTGAAAGGGGGGGAGAGCAGGGCCTTAATTCGACGGGCACCTTCCCCCGGCCCCTAACAAATGCTGGCCCGCGGCCATCGCTCACCCGCACACACACAGATTCTCCTTGGGGGGGGAACAGCAGCATCCTGTCGAGGTCCTGGGCGACGGTGGTAGCGCAACACTCGCGACGGCGGACATGTGTTACTCAACCGCGTGGTGGCGGGACCGCGGGACTTAGAACTTCGGGACTTGGTATTTTGCACGTCCGGTCGGTTTCGCAGCTCATGACTAATTGTCAAGCTCTTCTTTTCGCAGCTTGGCCGTGACCTGATTCTGTCGGGAGTTCTGTCGGCAGCGTCGCAGAGCGTTGGTGGCGTCTCTTTGCCTCCCTCTCACTCCTGCAGGCGATCGCGCCGGCAGCATCGTTCTCCCGCTCTCGGTATTTCAGCGCATGTGTCGTCGCTCAGGTCTCGGCTTTTCGCAATTCTGGCGCGTGCAGATCTGACCAATAGGGAAAGCCGCTTGGCTCGTGCGCTTCTCCGACTCATGAGCTGTTGCTCCGCTATACGTTGGTGGTGGCGGCGATGTCGCTGTTCTCCCGGCGCTCGGCAGTGGCGTGGTAATTTTCCACTCCCAAGGGTACAGCGTTCGCCTGCTTGGTTCTCCTCTGGCGGGTGCCGAAGCCTTTGCCGGCGATCGGCGGTTGCTCTCTCTCGCTCTTCTTCCCCTCCGTAGCTCGTCGGCGTTTGAGTGTGTTTTTGTGTTTGAGTGAGTTGTTGCGCGCGCTTTTGAGTGAGTGGCTAGTGTGCGCGGGGGGAATGAGTGAATGTGTAGGTGTTTGAGTATACTTAGGCTAGCTTATATTTATGTATGAATAGTTATGTATGTACGTATATTTACAAACGTTAGGTTTGTGACTTCGTCAGAACGGAACAGAGCTCTGTAGGAGTTGGTAGTTTGACTGGCAGGCAAAGAGTTGTGACAGGAATTGGAGAAAGCAAAGTGCTGACTTTCGGTAGCTTCAAAGCGCCAGTTAATATCGATGGCATAGCAATGTGCATTGAATTCCACGTGATTCCAGACGAGGACATGATGCTTAATGCAATTTTAGGCACTACAATTTTGGGACTTGATGGTCCCGAAGGCAGGAACTGTATTTTCGAAAGGGTTCAGTGTATGCAATCAGATGATTCACAGAAAACTGAAAGTACATGTTTACAATTAATGAACGAATTTGACAGCCTGTGTATGTTAAGCACAGAAAATTGTAAGTCAAGCTTGGATTTGGATCATTTAGGCAAGAATGTTGCTTCAGAAATAGAGTTAATGGTCGAGAATTATATACCGAGGAGAACACTGATTTTGCCAGTTGAGATGAAGATCTTACTGACAGATGATGTGCCGGTTTATCAACATAAAATGCGGAAGCTGGTCGACAAGAGTTGAATAAAAAGAAGAATAAGAAGGTGAATGAAAAGGAAAAGAAGGAGAAGGAGAATCAGAGGAAGAAAGAAGAGCAGAAGGTGGGGAAGAAGGAAGAGAGAAAAAGGTCGCCGCCAGAATCTCGACTCGATCAGATAAAAAACGAAACTATACTTTGTTAAATTAAGTGACAACTGAAACCAAATGAAACGAGTTAGAAACAATAAACAAATATCATAAAGCCGGTTTTACAACTTTCATTGAAAAGAGGACACTGCATGTAGTACATAAGTTATAAAAGCGAATTATGGAAAACAGTTCTTAGTATATACATAAAAAGAATGATGCGACAGGGTATTTGAATTAAAAAAATTTTTTATTCTCAATATAAACCAAATTTATTTTTAAAAATTAAATTAATCAATGTTCGAAGTGGTCTTTGAAAAAGGGACTGTCTGCGTCGCTTGCGAATGCATTAATTTTTGTGATTAAACTGAAACGAGGGACTATTGAGACGATTTACTAAACAGTCCACCATCTAACGAATTCACCGACATGCTGATATAAACACGTGCTCGTGTCTCCGATAAATTGATCAGTTTCATTACATTGCTTTTGGCTGGGGTCGGCGTCTCAGTCCGCCCAGGATCCTATTCAGATGAATTTATTATCTTCGAGACAGTTGAGGGGGGGTATTTGGTAATATCTTGTTCGGGTCACCGAGCCGTAGTACTTGGTTGTAAATCATTGTATATTTACGGTATATTACGGTTAGGAAAAGAAAGCAAACCTCCACTGCTGTCGAGAAAGCTTTACGAAAATGCCCGGTTACGCGCAGGCGACATGATTGTAACTGACACTACTGACTAAAATAATGCGAACGGGCCCGGCTACAGCGCTGAGAAAACTTTGCGAAAATGCCCGGAATACTCTCTGACAGCATGATCACTGCTAACGTTGAGGAAAACTCTACCAAAATGCCCGGAATACTCGCAGGCAGTAAAATCGTACCTAACACTGCCGAGAAAACTACGAAAATGTCCGGAATACTCGCAGATAGCATGATCGCAGCTAACGTTGAGAAAATTCTACGAAAATGACCGGAATACTCGCAGGCGGCAAAATCGTAGCTAACACTGCCCAGTAACAAAAGAGGGGTTGGTATTTCGCTTTCTGTTTTCAGTTATCCAGTTTATTACATTAATCTTTCCTTGTTAAGCCCTGTCTGCCCGTGTCGCACTCATGATGCTCACCCTGTTTGGCGTCGACAGTGTATCGCTTGTTCTTCTTCTCTTTTCGACCACTTGATTCCAGCCTCGTGTTCTTGGATCTCGCCTTCGGGTTTTTTTGTACTTCTCAGGTTTTCTAGCAAAATTCCTATCCGCCACTTCTGGTCACCGCGTGCTCTCCTGGCTTAGTGTGGCTGTTGATCGCGTTGCCGAAAATTCTCCGTGGTCGGTTTCGCTGTGGTGAATTATAATTTAGTATTCTCCAGCGAGGTGATCGTGGTTTGTGTACCGACTTCGCCGGGAAACTACCTATTCTCCTTGGGCTAACTTAAATCTAATAACAATGCCGCTTAACTTAAATCTATTAAAATATGTACCGTGAAAAATTAAATAAAATGGTTGTATGAATAAACAAGAAAGGAAGCTAACTTCGGCAAGCCGAAGTTAAAATACCCTTGCAGTAAGTATTTAAAATTTGGTATTGTTCACGCCAGAAGGGCGTTTTTTTTCCGGAAGCAGTGTGATCCCGTACACTTGCTCTCTCTCTCCCTCTTCCACTGCACTTTCGTGCATAGAGCTGCTAATCCGCTCTCCCCAAGCTAGCTTTAAGACTTCTTGCATTTAGTACTAATTTACGATTACCCAAATAAAAACGCACGTCGCGTAATACCCCGAAAGTTGTTCTACCGTGTTTTTCTTACCGAGTGCATTTCAGCTTAAAGCCATCCCCCTCCGAACATTTGGTCCTTCGAGCCGGATAATTCCATTCCAGCAGCTCCAGTGGCTTTAACACCGTACAAGATAAGTAAACATTTTCACTTTGCTGCCGGTCATTTTTATGATTTGTGTCTAAATCCGAGTCCGATTGATCCGACACTACGGCAGTTTCCAATTCCGAATCCGATTTGTAGAATCCTATTGTCGCAATTAATTTATATTTATTTTCCGCGAATTTAACATTCAAAAAGTGTATGTTTAAATATAATATATGCCATAAGCCACAGTAAAACTTCCAATTTCAAATTTCTCTTCGTTCGCTGTGATCCGCTTGCATTTATTTCCACTTCTACACCTACGTACATACATATGTCTAATATATACAATACAATCGGCACCAACAATTTACGCAATAAATATTCCTATTCTGGAAATAATAGTAAATAAATATTCCAAAATCCACAAGTGTAAATTTTAATATATGTACGTATGCTATAAGCGACAGTGAAACATCTAGTTCCGAAATTCTCTTCGTTCACTGTGTTCCGCTTGCATTTACATATTTACACTCTCACATATACAATACAGTCCACTCCACTACTCTACGATCGCCACCAGCAATTTACATAAAAGTAAATATACTTACAAATATTTCGGCACGGGTATTTAAATAATTTAAACAATTTTCCCCACAACTTAAAATAAACATATGTATAATAATTCCTAAACTTTAAACTACAAAACACTACAAATACAGTCCACTGCTTCTACAAATGTATACTCGTATACAAAATATATATACAAAATATATCCAAGAACCCACGGCACAGCAACGCCGACTTAATTTGTGCATTTATTTATTTACTCTCCCGAGCTCTATCCTGAGCTGAGCTACATTTAAATAAACATATATTTATTGTCATTCCTTCGCTCTATCCTGAGCGGCGTACATGCAAGCATAGGCAACCAAAAACAAATTCTAATTACATACATATTCGATTGCAAGTCTAAGCTCCGTTTTTTTGCAATTTTTTCCGCCTCTCGTTGTCTCCGCTATTCTGCAGTGCGAAAGGGCGAATGCACAAACATATTCAGACGCACGCCTTATCTTCAAGAACAGTACCGCGGCAAATACAGCAGCGGTCAACTGAATAAGTCCAGGCACACAAAATAATTTTTAAATTATTATTTTTATAAAATTCCAACTAACTATATCAGTTAGAAATTCAAGTGCGCTTCCATATCCGCATTAGTGTGAACGTATATGACACAATAAATTTCATAAATTAAATTCCTAATACATTCCGATTGGTTCCTAAATTCCAATTCCAGCTTCGACACATATAACTAAATCGTCCCAAAAATATAAGTTGATTTTCGATTTTTCAACTGGTTGTACGCTTTATCCAGCGTCCCAAATAGAAGTTGTTTTCGGTCTTTCAACTGGTTGAACGCTTTATCCAGCGTCCCAAATAGAAGTTGTTTTTCGATCTTTCAACTGGTTGTACGCTTTATCCAGCGTCCCGAAAATAATATTTTCGATCAAAAATAAAACCATAAACAAACAATCCAGTTTGTTCCTAAAATATATCCAGAATGACTTCCTGCATTTTAAATAAATTTACGATGACCTGTGACCGTCTGAGTCACTTCGTGTCCAGAGTCTGCAATCCAGCAGCACCAAGTCCATCCAAGTACACGTGCCAAATTCATCTCGACCAAGTCCGAGAGCTATGGGATAAGGTCGAGAAAGAGTACGAAGCTTGTTCAGAGCTAATTTCAGTTGGCTTAGAGGGCGTGGCGGACACCTTGCCTACTGTTAAGGCAAAGTACGATTATTCCTATTTTACTACGAACGGTGTGCCGCCCAGCTCATGAAACAGATCGATACGATCTCTTCTACCGCAGCTCCAGTCCAATCTTCTGCACCCCAAAATTCCTATCCGTCTGGCTGTCAGCTTCCTCCGTGCGATACGGAAGTTTTCTCGGGCGATTATATTCGCTGGCCGACTTTCCGAGACCTTTTCACAGCGGTCTATATAGACAATCCTGTGTTGACCCCTGTTGAAAAGTTGTTCTATCTAAATGCCAAGACTAGTGGTGAAGCTCATTCCGTAGTTTCCAATTCGCCACTCCTCCACTCCTCCAGTCCTTAACAAATAAAACCGAAATTTCTACGTGGCAAGAACTTGATTCATTCCTGACTGAGCGCCATAGAACTCTAGAAACTATAGATTCTATTCAACCTCCTAAGTTGCGCCTCCATCAGTCCGAAACGACACCCTCCGACGCACAGTGGCAGTTTAGATATTAGATACTTTGGGGTTACAAAAATCATAACTCTTGAACCAGTTGAGATATTTTCATAATTTTTTTTTTTTTAAATGAAAGGTAGTTTTAGTACCTTTCGAATGTGTGGTCTTACTATATGGTGTGATTAATAGTAGATTTTATACTCGAAATTTAATGTTTTTTGAGGCAGTTTTCTCAATTTTGATCCAATTTTGAAAAATACTTTTCGTTTGTTTTCTCTGAAAATGCTAATATGGTGCATATTAAATTGTTTAAAAACAAAAAAAAAAGAAATTTTAAAGAAAAAAAATTGTTTTTGAACATTTTTTCTTTTTGACCAATTTTGAATAATGTGTGCACTTTTTTTGTTCAAAATAATCATTCAATTTTACATAATTAAATATTTTTGAAGAATAATTAATCATTATACATTCATTTCAAATCATTAAGTGTCCTTACAAAGGCAGGAATTGAAAAAGACACCCCCCTCCGAACAGGTATATTTAGGGATTGCGGATGAAATAATCCAAATAAAAATACCTTTATTTTATTTAATATTTCAAACTGAATTTATTTTCTTTAAGTTCAAGCTTAGGTATTTATTTATTTTCTTATCTTTGTGTTTGCTATTTGACCGCTTGCATCTTTAAGGGATGAACCCACGCGGAGTTCGTTGTATACTCCCAGATATCTATATCTAACGCTCAAGCGGTGTTTATTTTTAGATATAGGTAGACAAAATTACATTGCTGCAGCGGTTCAATAGTTGTACATAAATGTTGTAAATTCTTATATATTCATGTTGTTCGGTTCTTTTCGCTTTCGCGTGTTTTTGAATAATATAAATGTTGAGCGAAACATGTTGACAGTGAAAAATGTTGCGCAAAATAAATTAATTGATATACAAATTCCTATGGCAGCTATTTGATATAGTAGTCCGATAAAATTTGATAAAATTAAAACCGAAATTCTAAAATAATACAAAATGGCCATATCTCAAATTATATTAAGATATGATAAAAATTGGCAAAGTTATAATTTTTTTTCTCAAAAATTTCCGACCGTTTCTATGGCAGCTATTTGATATAGTTGTCCGATCTGGCCAGTTCCGACTTATATAGTAGTGAGAGCATATATAAAACTATCTGCAAAGTTTCATTCAGATAGCTTCAAAACTGAGGGACTAGCTTGCGTAGAAACGGACGGGCAGAGGGACAGACAGACGGACATGGCTAGATCGACTCGGCTTTTGATGCTGTTCAAGAATATATACACTTTATAGGGGTCGGATATGTCTCCTTCACTGCGTTGCAAACTTCTGACTAAAATTATAATACCCTGCAAGGGTATAAAAATGTGATTCTTCACAAGATACATAATGAAATAGTCTATTGGGTCTGTTCCAGATTCCGTTCGGAAGTGAATTTGATAACATTTTCATATTTCCCTTTAACATTTTTGAATTTCCTTTTAACATTTTTGAGTTTCCCGTTAACATAAGCGAATTTCCCTTATGTATTGAATTATTTTGTATTAAATTTCCCCTTTGGCCGCTGCGTTTGTTTTGACTGAGTTTTGTGAATTAGGGGCTGATCAAATTTTGGCCCGCTCTAGTTTCCAACCTAAAGACGTCACTGCATAAAATCAATGGTACACGCGTTTTTGGCCGTAAAAATGTCATTTTTAATATGCGAAATATCTCACTGATTATTTATTTCTCTGATTATTTGCCCAACAAGGCACTCTACGATCCAAAGTTTGTTTCCGCTCGGAAACTAAAACAGGCGGATTTGGAATTTGTGAAAGCTTAGAAACGAACCGAATTATTTAAAAATTGAGTATGGTATGGCTAATTCAGTTATGCAGTAATGTCCCCAAACCATTAGAAAATGAAATAATTAATTTCTGTTCATTCGGATCTGAATCCCCCGGCCCAATGACAGTCGGAAAGTTTCCCAGTGGTTTCGCTCGGAAGTTAACAGAGGAAAATCCGAATCCGAGTAAACTTGACAGAAGTGGAAACTATAACTGGTCTGGGAAATCCGAATCCGAGTAAATTTTGCGGAAGTGGAAACTGAAACAGACCCGATAGTGTACAAATTTTAAATTGATCTGAAAAATGGCCAAGTTATGACAGTTTGAACTGAGTTCGTTCAACGATCGATGCATGCGCATTTATATAATTTTTTTTTTAACTTACAATTATCGTAGACTTGTGGTATTACCATTTCAATATAGGAGAAAATAAAGTAGAGGATATGGTTTCAGTACCCTATGGAATTTCTATTGATTAAAACGACGCATTTTGATCAACTGAATTGAGACGGATTGTTTTCAGACTTACCACTTGAAAAGTGATTACTTCTTAAAAAAAATAGGGATGATAGCAAAGAGTTAAATTAAAAAGCGCTTGACCTGATAAATTATATTTTATTGATACTACATATATTATTATTATAATATTATTATATTATAGTATAGTATATATAATCAAAAAATCTATCGAGACAGAGTGAAGAAAATTATACTTTAGGTGTATGAACGGCAGCGATGAGATACCCTGAAAGCCTGGAAAATCACTCGGGCACTAAAGTATACGAGCGAAACACTGTACTAAACGACACCAATGCCAAAACACCCAAGAGGAGGAGAAGTAAAAACTTTCGTTCCCCCTTGTCCACTCAACATTTGCACAACCAATAATAGTTTTGTTTAAGTGCATCTGAAATTCTCAAGTCCATATTCTGAGACACGGAAGTTTAAATTGGGATGTTGACCACTGACGAAGATCGGATTGGTTACTGATCCAACGACTCTTATAAATTTTTTTTTGTGAATTTTGTGGAGCAATTTTATGGCTTCGTTATTAATTTAATTATGTTCACCTATAGTAACAAATTCGAAACTCAAAAATTTATTTAACTAAATCTATTATATTTGTTATCTTTGCAGAGAAATAAACTTTGTACTTGGTCCGAACTTGCCCTGTGAGCGGAGAAACTACTTGTGGCACCAATCATAGTGCTCAGTTATCTAATTGCGATCTAAAGGATTCCTAACGCCAAAACTTTGTGTTTGAAACATTTTCTGTTATGATACATTCAATGTGCACAGAAACTATACAAGTTTCAATAATTTAAATTAAAATCTGTTGAATCTGAATCTGTTTTATTTGACTCTAACAAATGTATATTAAACTTTGTTCCGCCTAAATATATATGTGCTGTGATGTGCTGTGTGGTGTCCATCATTTGATGTTTATCTGGGAAGCAGCAATTGTATAATTTCTATCTGATTTGTATTAAATATTAAGTAATAAATAGATCTGGCCGACTGGTCGTCCGACTGGCTGTTTCTATTTTTACATTCATGTCGACACAATACTGCAGAGACAATCAACGAAACCAAAGCAAATAGTTGTTCACCAACAATCAGGATGGCAACTTCATCTATTGTTGGACCGTTTTATGTGTGTTCATGTGTTCCAGATAGTCGTTTATCTTCTTTGATGACAACTTTATAGTCATAATTTGGAATGCGCTCTAAAGCATTAAAGCAGTGGCGTGATTCTGGTGTTTCGCCAACGGAGGAGTCAACAATGGTAACTTCACTTTACCACTAAGACAGCATAATCCTGGCGTTTCTCAAGAAAATTTTAATGCACCACAATATTTGCGTACAACGTCCATTTCCCCAATGCAAACGCTAGGATTCAAGCTGTAATCATTGCTGCAATCGTATCGATTTAAATAAGCAGTTGATAAATCTCTTTTTATTTGTCGCAAATTATCTATTGGTTGACCCCTGTTGATCGCTCGACGATTTTGCATTGTCAACCGAGCCGTTTCACGAAGTGGCGCTGTTCACGTGCAATTTCTTATTCTTCTGCAGTCCTCTCATTTGCAGTGTTTCGTATCCTTCTTGCATTACTACTTTGCCGGGAAAGATTCGATCGTCTTGGTCCCGGAATTGTTAATAAAGACTGTGTTACACTAACAAGACTTTCTTTTATAGATGTATATTGATTACTTATTTTAATCTATTGAAGAGAAATGGTTTTCCATATTTGCTAAGTATGCTTTTTATACGCTTCCAGGGTATTATAGTTGTCCATTTGTACGCAAAGTAGACTTTCAGTTTTTTTAACTATCTGTCTGAAACAAAGCACTATAGTTATTTATATTTTCGCCTAAGCTTTCTCTCTTCCAAGTAAACGGACGTGTTTTCTTCTTGCGCTCTCCTTTTGTGTTAATTTTGCATTTTAATAAAGTTCCCGTTCACTTCGCGTGCATGCAGCTATTCTGTTTTGTGTATTTAATTGTAATTATTTTCACAATTTTGTTGTGCTGCCAGTGTTTGCTGTTGCATTTTTTTGAATTCCTCTATGTGCCTTCTCCGTTTAGCAGTTGTATGCACCGTCGCGACAGCCTCATCAGTAAGCTTGCTTCCACGCACTTACCCGCTGTCTCGTTGCAGCTGCATTTTTCTTATCTTTTCCTACGTAAAGCTACAGTGGTAAGCCCCTATAAGGTCCACTATTTTCTGCTTCGGCAGGTTGATGGAAAATATATGTGTTCCCACGGCGCAGAGTCCAAAAAAACACCACCCAGGGTCGAAGAAGAAGAACGAAGAAGCGGGGGCGTCGTGGGTAACAATATCAGCTTTATTCGGTTGTATACATATAACTATACCTCAAGCTTAAGCATAAAGCCGTGCTCCCGACAGCGGATGCGTTTGGCCAGGGAGCAGCGGAAGAGTGCAGTGTCCGAAGATGTAGAGGAGAGCATAGAGGGCGATCACAGTCAAGAAAGGTGCCGAGGAGCGGGGAATAGTGCCGCGAAGCGGCCGGAGATTGGGCGGGCGAGCGTTTGCACGCCCGACGAACCATGCACAGAGGTCCGAAATACGCGAGCGCAAGAGCGGCCGAGCTTTCGGAAGCTCGGTTGGCAGAGGGCGTACAGTGGGCCCCTCGCGTACAGATTCCGCCCACCTCTTGCAATCACTCGGATTGGAACATTGTGTTCCTTCTTATTCCTGGTGGCAGACTCCGGAGAGGAAGCATATGTCGTGATCGGGGCGCATCCCACGGCGTTCAGATAACGAAGCTGATCGGAGCGTAAGCATGTGTTGATCTCTTCGGTACGGACGGATTCCGTGCAGACTCGGCTACGGTAGGACTAGTACCTCGGGTACGTCTGCTTCTCAGAGAAATTGCGCTCGAAGTCGAAGTGACGATGTCGGATCTGATCTGAATGAAAATATCGCGTGAGTGATGGTGATGAAGTAAGGAGGTGCCCGATGCTGCAAATGGGGCGCGTGCTCTGGATGCACTGGATGCAGGAGCATATGATGGTGCTGATTGCATGTCTTGCAACGGTCCCCCCTGTGGCAGGTTCCCTCGGAATGTTCGTGGGCCAAACAGTTGGAACAGTAGCGGTTGTCGAGAGAGGTGGACGATAACCGCGCGGAGCCTCTTTTCAGCACTACGCTTGAGGAACTGTTGGCATTTCCGAAGGGGATGGATTCCGTTGCAGAGTCGACAACGGTAGGACTGAGTGCATTTGTTAAACCTGCCCCTTAAGGCGGCCACAATGCGAGTGGCAAGGATTTGGTCCAACGGACCTTGTAACTGTAACGTACACACTCAATGAGCGTTGTCCACCTCAACACACTCTGTCTACTTTTTTGACCGGCATGCTTAGGGAAAATGGGCGTGGGTTTTGTGTTAAGATGAACAAGAGTGTCACAGATACAATACTGTAGATGAGATACGATAGCTACAATACGATAACCAAACGGTTAAGAATCAGACAAGGAAGTGTACCTATTGAAGACGAGGACCAGATGTTATTGGCCTCTTTCTATACCCACCCTACCTGTGAAATCCATTCGGACTCCACCCTTTTACAACCGCTGCTTTACATTCCCTTTGGTGCCCAAAAAGACATCAGATTAATTCATATTTGACACCATATAATCAAAGATAAAGATAATATTTCGATACATTTTCTAATCTATCCTTAAACCTAAAGATTTAGACCTTTACGTTAGAAAACTTCTTATTGAGTAATTTTGTCCTTTTTACCGCAAACGAAAATAAAGATAATTAAGATAGGAATAAAGATATTGAAAGTTTGTTTTACATTACTAATCGTTTTACTTTACGTTTTACTTTACGTTACGAAACTATTCTAAAGATACTCAAGTTTGGACACGATTATTCGTGTTGGACTGCTTCAAGTGCGCAGCGGATGCGGCGTCACAACCAGTAGCTTCTCAAATGGGTCGTGCACACTTATTCTCGATATGCGCACTTAAGAAGAAGAAGAAGGCACACGGATCCTATCCGTGAGATGAAAAACGCACACCAATCCAATGTTGTCGCAGAAACGCCACATAAATCTATGTGTGTGTGTGTGGCAGAAACGGCATATACATATATGTATGTGTGCGCCGAACTGAAGAAAAGGGTGCACGGCGATCCGCTCCTCGCTTGTAGCGGCGAAGGAGTTGAAAAAGACGGCAAAGCGAGGTGACCCGAGGTCGGCACCTGTTAAGCAGCAGGAAGGGGCAAGCGCCGCTTTCCGCTTCACGCGGTGGGTGCTCCAGTTGCACGGAGATGTGGATCTTACTGCAGTCGAAGAAGCACGGAAAAATTCCACTACACGTGATCAAAGGCGGGGCAAACCGCTTAAGCGATGCGGCCAATAGGAATTTTCTCCAAAAAACGTGGGACGGCCGCAGACGCTATACTGGGAATCAATTTTTTTAGCCACTGGCGATCGAACGCACTAGAAAGCTTACCACTTATATTTAAAGCACAGTTTAATTTATGAATTGGCAATATTTGAGTTGAAAAACACTCTTCCGATCGACACGATGCACGTGGATTAATATTTGGGGACGATGCAAAAAGTTGAAGTGCACTCGATCACGCCTTCCAGAAAAGAGAACGGAAGTAAGAAGATCCAATGTGACCGTAGCTTGCCCAAAATCCTAAACAGGGATTCTTTGCGATATTTTATCGAAAATACACAATTTGCCAGGATCTGGACTTCGCTATGATGGTTCGTTGCCAAATAATTGCGATAGCACATATTGGGGTTGCCATCCTGACTCGACTCCCACAACCTCTGGATGCGCAGGAAACTCGCGTGGAAAATACAGACACCCAGCCAAACATTTTCTCTTGTGCCAGAAGAGAGCCTAGAATGTTGCGTTTGGAGCGGCCCAGACGTAGAGACGGAAGAATGTCTGCTCCTAACAGGATGTCTACTTCGGAGGGCTCAAAAAACGTCGGATCCGTCATGGGGAGATCAGGAAGCTCGTTCAGGAGATCTTTCGGAATATGGAATGATGGAAGTTATCCGGCTAGTTGAGAAGGACATAAGCAGTCGTCTCTAACTGCAGCCCGGGTCTGGAGGTTCGAATAGAAACGTTGCAGAGCTTCGTGGATTGAGCGGAAACTGTGTCATTAAGACCGGAAACTTGGGTCTGGACGGGCTTGATTTTGTTGAAGAGCCGCTCCGTAATAAGCGTTGCTTCGGAACCAGAGTCGATCAGGGCTCGTGCTTGGAAGGTGCGACCATGATGGCAGATATTAATAATAGCCGTTCCGCTCACCTCTTGATCCTGACGCTTGCACATTTGGATGACCGTCAGACGTTGTTCTCGCAATGGGCTCGAGTCGTGGACTAGATGGAGCGAAGGATCTTGGAACGGTTGCAACCGGATAGTCGTGGTGCAAAAGGGTGTGATGCCAGCCGCTGCAGGTAAAGCAGGAATTGGCACTAGTGCAGTCCCGGTGTCGGTGGCCTCGAGCAAAACAATTTCAGCAGAGTTGCTGTCTTCGGATGTACTCGGAGCGATCGTTGACATTCATTGTCAGGAAATGGGCACATGTACGCAGAGGGTGATTTCCCATGGAACATGGGAGCCGGACCCATCCTGGCTTCGTTGGAGTTGAGTCTGTCCGCGGGTGAGTTGACAATAGTTGTTTTTGCGGAAATTGCCCAGAGGCGCTACGCCTGACGTCGCTCTCGGTGCAGCTGCATTTTTCTTATCTTTTCCTACGTAAAGCTACAGTGGTAAGCCCCTATAAGGTCCACTATTTTCTGCTTCGGCAGGTTGATGGAAAATATATGTGTTCCCACGGCGCAGAGTCCAAAAAAACACCACCCAGGGTCGAAGAAGAAGAAAGAAGAAGCGGGGGCGTCGTGGGTAACAATATCAGCTTTATTCGGTTGTATACATATAACTATACCTCAAGCTTAAGCATAAAGCCGTGCTCCCGACAGCGGATGCGTTTGGCCAGGGAGCAGCGGAAGAGTGCAGTGTCCGAAGATGTAGAGGAGAGCATAGAGGGCGATCACAGTCAAGAAAGGTGCCGAGGAGCGGGGGAATAGTGCCGCGAAGCGGCCGGAGATTGGGCGGGCGAGCGTTTGCACGCCCGACGAACCATGCACAGAGGTCCGAAATACGCGAGCGCAAGAGCGGCCGAGCTTTCGGAAGCTCGGTTGGCAGAGGGCGTACAGTGGGCCCCTCGCGTACAGATTCCGCCCACCTCTTGCAATCACTCGGATTGGAACATTGTGTTCCTTCTTATTCCTGGTGGCAGACTCCGGAGAGGAAGCATATGTCGTGATCGGGGCGCATCCCACGGCGTTCAGATAACGAAGCTGATCGGAGCGTAAGCATGTGTTGATCTCTCCGGTACGGACGGATTCCGTGCAGACTCGGCTACGGTAGGACTAGTACCTCGGGTACGTCTGCTTCTCAGAGAAATTGCGCTCGAAGTCGAAGTGACGATGTCGGATCTGATCTGAATGAAAATATCGCGTGAGTGATGGTGATGAAGTAAGGAGGTGCCCGATGCTGCAAATGGGGCGCGTGCTCTGGATGCTGTAATGTTAGGTTTATCAGGTCATTATAAAACACCATTTAGAGTTATATTTCTTCAGGAATTAAAAGACTTTTCATTTTTAGTTTTTGTTCTTCTGTTTATTTTGCGGAGCAGGTAATGTCCCGCTCCGCTTTATGCTTCAGTTGTTAATGCCCTTTTGCTTTTTCCATATAATATTTGCTTAGCTTAATTTGGAAGCAGCGCTGCCGGCGTAGGCTGCAGCGCTGCGCCGCTTATATGCGTAACTTATGTATATGTCGCTGTGCTAGGGAGGAGGTATTATGTTCACGTAGTGACAGAGTGGTCGCGCATGTAAGATATGCGGACTCAGCACTTAGGTGGCCCGTTGCAAGGGTCTTTGACTTATAAACTAAGTGCATTTAATATATCTGTAATTATGCATAACACTGAGTACAGTGTGCATTCGCTATGTGAACATACTACATCTCCCTCCTTTTAAAAAATAACGTAATAAAATGGAGTTATTTTCTAATTTATATATATATGTATATATTTATTAATTTTTTTTTTTTTGTATAGTATATTTTTAAATTCAAAATTAGCTAAATTAGATAAATGTTTTATATTGAACTATAGAAAAGATATATTTATTTATGTTGTGCAAAAATTTGTTTTTGCTTTTAGTTGGTTGATATAAAATATATAAAATCAATTACATTGTTTAAAGACATTCTAATTTATTTGTTTTGTTTATTTATATATATGGTTGTTTTATATATGTGGTTGGCCAACCCTACAAAATATATTAGGAATTAAAAATTTTTAATCTATCCTTATGTACCTTTTGTTTTTTATTTTTATTAGTTGAAATTATTATATTCTCGTTCTCCTCTATACTTTCTACCTTATTATTATTATTATTATTACAAAGGCCTTGTTGCACTGCGACCAGATGTTAGGTCTTTTGTGCCGGCCTGTAGGATTAGGGTAAAGCCCCTATACCTAGGCTTCTAATAAAAGAAAGCACTTTGGTAGGGTCTATTTGTTCCCAAATCCTGTAGGGGGGAATAAGTTCACCTCCTAGATGTTGAAGTCGACGTCTGATTAGCGAGGGGCACTCACATAGGATGTGTTCCGATGTTTCTTGCTCCATCTCGCAGAATCTGCATGTGTCGATTTCTGAAAGTTTTAATTTCTTAAGGTGATACCTAAGGTTGCAGTGTCCCGTTAGGTAACCTGTTAGAGTTCGAATTTCGCTCTTTGGTAGGTTGATGATGCGTTTTGATCGCGTCATCTGGGGGACGAGAAATTGTTTGGCTTGTCTCAGCCCTGCACTGTCGGTCCAGTGACGGTTTATCTCCGATTCCTCCCATTTCCTGAGCAGTTCTCTTTTGTGTCCTCTCGATAGTCCACAGAACGGCTCAGGGCCGATAAAAGGTGTCATCGCCCCGCGTTTGGCTAGGGTGTCTGCCACCTCGTTTCCCGTATGGCCTTCATGCCCTGGTACCCAGCCCACCGTTAGGGTGTTTTTGGAGGCAAGGGCATTCAGCTGTTGGAAGCAGGTTTCTACAAGTCCGGACGAGATCGTGAAGGAACTCAGCGCTATAAGCGCTGCCTGACTGTCTGAGAAGATGTAAATCCGTGCGCCTTGCATTTTCCTGCGAAGGCATTCTCGTGCACAGATTTCTATGGCGTGTATCTCTGCTTGGAAAATGGTGGGCGATTTTCCCATGGCTATGGATTTATTGAACCTTGGTCCGAAAATACCAGCCCCGGTATCACCGTTTTCCAGTTTCGACCCATCAGTGTACCATGTTTGTGATCCACTGGGTAGAGATATTGATTTTGTTTTCCATTCATTCCTAGTGTATAGGACTACAGAGAAGTTTCTGTGGAGAACAAGTCTTGGTTTCTGATCGTCAGTTACGCGCAGAATGGGATCATTTATTAGGGGTTCAAGGACCCTAAGATGCCCGGTAAGATCACCACTTTTGATATTGGTGATGTTTTGAAGGCGAAGTGCCCCCAGGCAGGCCTCCTTTTTCAATGTAATTGGTAAAGGGGGTATGCCAGTTATGACTCCTAGTGCTGCAGTGGGGCACGTCCGGATGGCTCCAGTGATGCCAATGCAGACCAGTCGTTGTAATTTGGTAAGTGCAGCCGCGGCTGTCCTCTGGGTAGATTTCGTCCACCAAGCAAGAGATGCATAGGTTAAGATCGGTTTTACCACAGTGTTAAAAGACCAGTAGATCATTTTGGGACTTAGGCCCCATGTTCTGCCGTAGAGCCTGTTACACGCAAAGTGTGCTCGAATGGCTTTGTTTATGGTCTTTTCCAGGTGTGCATTCCAGTTGAGCTTGGAGTCAAGCGTGACTCCTAAGTAGTTTGCCTCAACCGAAAAGTCAATGATAGACCCATTTAGGGATGGTCTTCTTAAGGAGAGAGACCTTTTCCTAGTAAATGGGACTATAACTGTTTTTGATGGGTTTATGGACAGTCCTTTGTCCTGGCACCATCTGTTGGCTATATCTAGGGCTTGCTGCATGCGGTCCGAGATGGTTTGCTCATGCCAGCCCACAATATAGATGACTAGATCATCAGCGTAGCCTTGAGTGGGGAAACCCTAAATTGTTGAGCTCATAAAGTAGCTCGTCAATGACCAGAGTCCACAGAAGGGGAGAGAGTACTCCCCCTTGAGGGCACCCCTTGTGGCTGTGATTGAGGTCATAGTTCCTCCAAGGTCTACAGTTATGATTCTGGATTTAAGCATTTCCAGAATCCACCTAGTGATAGGTGTGGAGACATTCTTGCGTACAAGAGAGGCACGTATAGCCTCATATGACGTGTTGTCGAAAGCTCCTGAGATGTCTAAGAAGGCACCTAGTGCTATCTGTTGAGCGCCAATGGCCTTTTCAATGGTTGTTGTAAGGCAATGTATGGCGGTCTCAGTTGATTTACCAGCTTGATACGCATATTGGTACTTGTTTAGGGGATGTTGCTTGAGATTTACCTCCCTGATGTGCTGGTCGATTATCTTTTCCATAGTTTTGAGGAAGAAGGAGCTAAGGCTAATCGGTCTATATGATTTAGGCAATTGGGAGTCTTTCTTCCCTGCCTTTGGGATAAACACAACTTTTACTTTAGCCCAGTTGCTTGGTATGTGTCCAAGCATGAGACTGGCTCGAAATAGACGGACCAGGGGGAGTGCGATTAGATGCAGTCCCCGCTGCAACAAGCATGGATAGATCCCATCTGGTCCGGGTGATTTGTATGGGCTGAAATTTTGTAGTGCCCATTTTACGCTATTTTGATGAAACAGTCTATAGGGCATGTTTCCAATGTGTTCTGAGCGATAGGGGGTTCCCCTCTCTCAGCCCCATTAGAGTCTGCCACCATAGTCACGTGCAGGTGCGGGCATTCTCCAGTCTCCGAGAGGTAGGTTGGTGCCTCACGCTCTGAGATGGGTTGCTCCACAGCCACACACCCAGGGAAGTGAGTAGCCAGGAGTAGACAGCTCGTCTCCTCTGGGTTGTTTGTGTGTGTTCCATCCGGCTTTTTCAGCGTGCAGGTGCCGTTTGAGTGGTCCTTGGAGAGGGCTTTTTGTAGCCTAACAGCTTCCGGGAGAGACGAGATCTGCCCGCAGTGTTGACGCCACGTAGCCCGTTTTGACCTTCTCAGCTCTTTGTTGTAGAGCGTTAAAGCAGTAGTGTAGGAGTCCCATGAGGCTCTCCCGCTCCTCGCTTTATTGAAGAGCCTGCGCGCAGCCTTTTTGAGATCGCCAAGGCTTTTGTTCCACCAGGGAACAGTCCTTTCGGTCTTGCGTACCTTTTGGTCGCAGCTGGCGTGATATGCTAGTTCAACATTACTGTGAAGCACAGTAGCTTCACGCTCTAACTCGTCTATGGATGTTATTGGACGGGTTGAGCAGTCTCTGGTTTGCTCAAGTTCAAAGCAGAAGAGATCCCAGTTGGTTTTCCTGGGATTTCTGGTGACTAGGTCACATTGCAAGGCACATCCTATGTCAAATCTAATGTGTTGGTGATCTGACATAGTGATCTCATTTGCAACGTGCCAGTTGGAGACAACGGACAACATATTAGTACTACAGAGAGTCAGGTCAAGGACTTCCTCTCTAATGGCATTAATAAATGTGGGTTCGCTACCCTGGTTTAGTAAACCTATGTTATTACTAATAATGTATTCAAGAAGGTACTCACCCCTCTTGTTGATGTCACTGCTCCCCCAGACCGTATGGTGTGCATTGGCATCACAGGCGATAATCCATCTGAGCCGGTTTCTCTGGCAGTGCTCAATCAGGGCACAAGTAGCCGCCGTAGGCACCTCCTCCGAGTCGCCGGGTAGATAGGCAGAGGCCAACACTGCCTCCTGCTCGCCGTGGGCGGTGGGTATTTTGACCCAAACCGCCACCAGGTCCTCAGTTATGAACTGTGAGAGGGGAACAAATGTTAGGTTTTTGTTTATTAACAACGCCGATCTAGGGCGAGGTTGGTTATTTGCATACAGCAACTTACCGGATGGGGTGCTAAGCCCCAGGACACGTCCTGCATTTATCCAGGGCTCCTGGATGAATGCAATGTCCATGGTAGCGAACCTCTCGCAAAGTACGTCTGATGCGGCCTTTGCGTGGTGGAGATTCGCTTGGAGACATCGGAGGTGTCTCCTGGTGTTGGGGGGAAGGGGGAGAGGCGGGGAGGACATTAGTCCGCCCTCTTGCGGCCCCTGGCCGCTATCTTCCGGCCGCGGTTGGTGCCTAGAAGTGCCTCCTCCTCCTGGGTGCGCCTCGCACTCTTGGGAACGCGCCCGGTGCCTCGTGTGGTGCGCCCGGTTCCGCGCGTGATACGCCCATGGAGTGGGGGCGCATGAACTTCCGCAGTACTGCGGGCTCCTGGGCCATCGCGGTGCCCTGTGGTGTCGCAGCAGCCATAGCAGGGGCATTGGCAGTAGAGCAGGTGGGCTTCTCCGCTGCGGGAACGGGAGCCACTGCCTGTCTTTTTTGCCTGCGTGTCGGCCTTAGGCTTAAGGGTAGCCTTGCCGAACGCAAAGTTCAGGCTATGCCCTAGCTCTTTCAGCCGGTTGGCCGAGGCTGGGTCCAGCGCGATCGTTATGACCGCCGTGTTCTGCCTAGATTCTCGGTGGAAGACGCGCCAGTCTCCCACGCTTAGGCCACTGTTTTGGCCTTCAATCAGGTCCAGAACCTCTGAAGTTTTCATTTCCGCATTAGGGAGCGGAAAGTAGCCGATGTAGACAGCGGCACGTGGAGCCTCTGTCTCGGGGACTACTTTTATGTGGGCGTCCTTCCACAACCGGAGCTTGGGCACCTCGGTGCTCAGCCACTCGGCTGTCTTTGCGTCACCACATGTTATGGCCATCCAGCCTGGTCGGAAGGTGCAGCCCGAAAACAGCGGCTTCGTGGAGCCGTGTTTCAGGGCCATCACCCTCGACAGAATGGCGGATTGCACCGTCTTCAGCTGCTCCGTCGTGAGCAGATTTTTAGGGTAGTCCTCAGGGAGTATTGCCATCTTCACAGAGCTGGCTACGTCCCTGTAAGAGGCCATGACACCGACTTGGGTCGACTGCTCCAGTGCTGCCTGCCTAGCCGCAGCAGCGGATGTGGAGGCTACTGGAGCCTCCGTGGCAAGCTGCACTGTTGCAGGATCCTTCGTCAAGGCACTAGGTGCCGCGGTTTTCGTCATGGGCCTCTTATTCGACACTCCTTCTGGGGTCGTGTTGGCCGATCTACCTCTTTTATTGGTCCCGCCACTCTTGCTAGGCACTGCCCTAGGAGGGTCCATAGGCTTCTGGGCGAGCCTTTGGCCTCCTCTAAGGGTATGCCGTTCGCAAGGTGTCTGCGCAACCTTTTTCGTGCGGCGCCCGATAGAGCGATCCGCTTTATTTTATCAACCTTGGGAGAGGCGAGAAGGGCTTCTTCCTCTTCCTTGGTGATGTTGTCGGTGCCAGAGCCTTGTGAACAGACGTCCATGGCTTCTTCGGGCTCCCGAGTGGGTTCGATATTGATCGATTTGGGGCTGCTAGAGCACCCTGTTTCAGTTTTACTTTTATTGGTCTCCATATATTGGTCCCACGAGTAGTGAGGAAGGAAGTATCCCCCGGGGCAGAGCCTCATACCCCGGATCGGGCGCTTGTACGACCGGAGGTGCCAGGTATCCGGAAGCCACCGTTAAAAGACACACTAACGTAGTGCCATTCATCACAGGGGCACGGTACGGTTACACCGGTGATTACGGGGTTTTCTTCGATATTTAGTCTAGAGCAGGGGCACCTCGAGCAGGATGTGGTTCTTCACCACGTATGGTCGGTCTTTAGTAGTCGGCATGTGACTGCCAACTACCACTAGCTGAGTCGGATCAACGCGGCGGCAGGCGCACACGCTTCACTGACACAGCCTTAGCCCCCTACTTTCTACCTTATATGGACCAGTATATTTAAAATCTAACTTATGTCCAGTTTCGTTTTTTAACAAAACATGGTCTCCTATTTTAAGTTGAAGATCCACTACTTTTTTATCATAGTGTTTTTTACTTCTAGCTTTATTCTTTTCTAACATTATCCTAGCTCTTTTATAAGCTACCTCTAGCCTATATTTAGATTCCTTAGCGTAGTCATCCACGTTATATAGTGGGGAAATCGTATCTATTGTATTAAAGTGTTTTGGCAGATTGTTTTGTTTACCAAAAACTAGCTCATATGGACAATAATCATGTGCCATAGAGGGTGTCGTATTGAAGCAAAAAACGAAATATTGAAGCCATACATCCCAATCAGTTTTGTCAACCGATATATATGAACGTATATATTCATTGAATGTTCTATGACTTCTCTCGATTACACCTACTGTCTGATGGTGGTGTGCAGTAGATGTTATGTTTTCAATTCTCAGGTATTTGCATAGTTCGGTAATTATTGAATTCTTATACTCTGTTCCCATGTCCGAAATGAACGTCTTCATTGGACCGTACTTTAGAATAAAAGATTCGAATATTGCTTTAGCGACAGTGTTTGCGCTTTTATCTGGTATTGGTATTGCAACCAAATATTTTGTCAAGTCACAAATGAGAGTGACTGCATATTCATTGCCATTTTCTGATTTGGGTAGAGGACCGATCGTGTCCACTATCACTCTATCAAAGGCATTTTCAGGGGTTTCTGTAATGGTCATTGGAGTCTTTGTGTGTTTTGTTGTTTTAGACTTCTGACATTTAGGACATCTACGAATATATTCTTTTATTTCACGGGTCATATTTTTCCAGTAGTAGTGTCTCTTTACTTTGGCCAAAGTTTTAGTTATGCCAGTATGACCTCCTTGAATGGGATTATCATGAAATGTAGACAGTATAGCTTCTTTTTCTTCTTTATTTTTTATTAGGGTCACCGGGTTGAGTAGCGCTACTCTTAATGATTTTAGTATGTTATTGCCCATTTTTTTAAAATTATCAATTGAAACATGTTCAAAGATATTTTCCCACGGTGCCATTTTGAGTTGGCTGATTTTATATATACCGGCTTGCATGTCAAGCCTTTGGAAGAACTGACCTAAGTCCAGTGTTCCATTAGTACACAGATCGCTAACATCATATCTTGCAATAATTTTTTTTCCATGTCTGAAAAGACATAAATTATTTTTTACTTGCAAGGTCACTACTTTTCGTACTTCATCATTTTTAATGACTTCATATACGTTGGGCTGAGAAGCTTTTAGTGGAGATTGCCTAGGCAATTCTACTTTTCTGTTCCTGCGCAGGATTTCTGTCTACTTTGTTGCCTGGTAGTGACTTTCAGGACTTGATTTTGTAATTCTTTAAGTTCTTTTATTGTAATTCGTGACAGAGCATCTGCCACGAAGTTGTCTTTGCCCTTAAGATATTCGACTGTAAAGTCGTATTCTTCTAATTCTAGTCGCATTCTAGTCAGCTTTGAGCTTGGGTTGACCATTGAAAATAAATAAGTCAAGGGCCTGTGGTCTGTTTTCACTGTAAAGTGCTTGCCATAGATATATGGTCGAAAATGTACTATTGCCCAATGGATTGCTGTTAATTCCTGTTCCGTAGTGCTTTTATTACTTTCTCCCTTGGTAAAAGACCTTGATGCATAGGCTATAGGAAGTTGTATTCCATTGTGGTTTTGTGTTAAAACCGCGCCACAAGCTTGTTTGCTTGCATCCGTTATTATGCAAAATTCTTTGCTGAAATCCGGATATTGCAATAAGGTGGGTTGCATGAGCTTTTCTTTTAGGTACAGGAATGCGTTTTGGCATTCGCTTGTCCATTCAAAAGGAACATTCTTTTTACATAATCTAGTTATGTGCCGTGAATAGTCGGCGAAGTTTTCAATGAAACGTCTATAATAATTGCAAAATGCAACAAATCTTCTAGCGCTGTCCGCGTCATGCGGGACTGGATAATCTTTAATGACATCATATTTTTTGTCATCCGGCAGAATTCCTTTATCTGTACATCTATGACCGAGAAAGGTCACTTCGTGCATGAAAAATGAGCACTTTTGT
Source organism: Drosophila bocqueti (assembly GCA_018151655.1). NCBI lineage: Eukaryota > Metazoa > Arthropoda > Insecta > Diptera > Drosophilidae > Drosophila > Drosophila bocqueti. Next base: position 943,298 of record JAECXF010000048.1, read on the forward strand.
GGATGTAGCTTCAGATTATGGGTTCTGCATAGATTAAAAACATCAATCAAATTCTTGAACATATGCTTTTCAGAACAACCAATTACTATTAGGTCATCCATGTACAAGAATGCTTGAGATGGCTGAAGGCCTGAGAATGCTAAAGTCATCATTCTCTGAAAAGAATTCGGCGCTATTTTTAAACCAAAAGGTAGTCGCGTGAAGCGATACGAACCATTGTCCGTTGAAAAAGACGTTATATTTCTTGAGTCCTCATCAAGTTCAATTTGATGAAATCCGGACATTAAATCAAGACATGAAAAATATTTTGCTCTACCCAGTTGATCTAGAATATCGTCAATTCTAGGAAGTGGGAATTTATCAGAAAGTAATTTTTTATTTATCTGGCGATAGTCAATTACTAATCGCCATTTTTTACTTTCGGAGCCTGGTAAGGTTTTCTTTGGAACAAGAAGTAGTGGGCTGTTATATTCAGACACTGAAGGCTCTACTATTTGGTCACTAATAAGTTTCTCAACATGTTTTTGAATTTCGTTTTTCTGACTATGCGGACTACGATAATTTTTAATATAAACCGGTTCATCGTCCTTCAGTCTCAGCTTCTGTTTGTAAAAGTTATTGGTTGTAATAGGTTCTGTATCTAGGCCGAAAACGTCACTGTACTCTTTACACAGTTCTGATAATTCTGTTTTAAATTGAGGTGGAAAATTCTTTGACAATTGTTCCAATACGATTTTTCTCTATTTTCTGGAGTTGTTTGGACCACGTCATAATTTGATAGTGATTCAAATTCCAGATTTTCTACATTTACTATTTTATCGGTATTTGTAGTATTTAATACTCGGACGAACAAACTTGTGGATGCTGCTACTGTATTCGCAACGAAGATACCAGGTTGAATTTCCTGATTTGGTATTAGGATATTGCTTTCATTTGTAACAATTCCAATCTTTCGGACAACTTGGGATCTAGCTGGTAGGAATATGGAATTACCACCCGAATAATTGGTAATGGACATTATAATCGGAAAGTTCAAATTGTTTGGTCTGATTATGAACTTGTCCTCTTCCTGCTTGTAGTCAAGCTTACAATTGTATTTTGTTATAAAGTCCAATCCAACAATTCCATCGCATTGTATTGCAAAACTCGGGTCAACCAAGTGGAAGTTGTGTGGTATTATATATCCTCCAGTTTGTAATTCTAGGCTTGCTAAGCCTTTGGAGTTGATTACTCCTTTCCCTATTCCTTCTATATTAATAATATTTTCTTCTTGAATATTATTAAAAATGTCAGAATTTTCCTTTATAAGCGAAATGTCCGCTCCAGTATCTAGTAAAAATGTTAAAATTTTTGTTGAATTTACATTGGAAAATGAGATATATTTGTTGAGACCGAAGTTTATGACATGAACGCGTGCGCTCAGTTCTGAGTACCTAAGGGCAGGTTTGAGTTTTCCGAATTGCCTTGAATGGCTCGGACATAGTTATTATTGTTGTTATTAAAACGATTTCCGTTTTGATTGTAGTTTCCTCTGTTATAACTTCTATTACGACCGCTATTATTGGTCTGGTTATTATAACTTTGGTTGTTTCGGTAGTAGCCATTGTTTTGGTAGTGATAGTTACCACGGTAGTTACCACGGCCCCCTCTACCACGAAAATTAGATCGGTAATTATTACCACGATAGGCCTGTCCACCGCGTGCATATAATACAGAATTTCCATTGCCCGTCATTTCAGTACTGCATTGCATGTACTTCGTAACGGCTTCATTCATTGTATTATAGTTACCGGCTTCAAGTATGGTTTTTAGCCTGCCATGTTCACAATTTTTAGTCATTGTGGTTATGGCCTCCTTGGTGCTGAACTTTTCGGCATGTTCGGCCGATAAACCTTCATCAATATATGATGCTTCAAGGAGTTTCCTAAGGTGGTTAATGTCATTGGTAAATTTTTCTGCAGTTTTACCTTTCTGCATTGTCCTAGCCATTTTAGCCTTTACTACATCGGACGATTCGCCGACAATATTGGCTTGGAGTATGGCGATTATCGAAGAGATAGTAGTCTCATTTTTCACCTTGTACAGGGTGGATCCTACTATCTTCGACTTAATGACCTCGACAGCTAATTCTTCGAATGGTCCTTTTGTTAAATTGACCAATCTCACGGCTGTTAAAAATCTGGCGAGATTTAATTTTTCGCCGTTGAATTCTGGTATAGAACTCGATATATCTTTGATATATGCCCGTTGGGCTTGCGAGTCGGTCATTATTGTTTCGATGTTCTCTAGCAAATCTAATAAAGTTTCAGAGTCGTCTGACTCTAATTCTAATTCCTCTTCCCGTGTTGGTGGTATTGTTAATACCGCGGGAATGGTTAGATCGTGCAGATCTTGTTCTCCGAAATTAGCTTCTTCCTCAGTTTCAGGCTCTTGAGTTTCTAGCTCAACTGGCTCAGAAACTTCGCTTGCTCCAAGTGTCAACTGGGTGTTTAAAATGTTAGGGATTACAATTTGCAAGTTGAACTTTTCTTTTATAGACAGTAAATGTTTCCGGAACCTATTCAGGAATCCTGACACTTCTGTCCAATGTTTCTTGCTTAGTCTCTCCCTGTTGTCGTATATTATCGCGCGTGCTTGGTTGAAACACTCTACCAAAACAGTTGCGTGTCTGTTCACAGTTGCCTTTTGTACAGGCCTATTCTGTGATAACGACTTGTATGATTTGTCGAATTGGTGCTTTATTTCGTTTAGTACTTTGCACAACTCTTTCCATTCCATGATAGGATTTTTATAATATGACAATAATAATAATAATAGATTTTATTTATTTTTTTTTTTTTTATTTATTTATTAATTAAAAATTTTTTTTTTTAATTATGCAAAGTAAACCACTCTAAAGTGTCGGCCTTGACTCTTCTGATAGGCAGTGACTGCACGTATAATTGCAGTGAACACTGTCCAGAGGTCCTGGGCAGTCAGCTGGACATTTTTTCTTTCGCTGCGGTAGGCCCTTTGGAGTGGGTGGATTAATTATTTTCTTTTCATTTATTGACCTGATTGCCGAATGCGTAGCGCCTTGGGGGCTTTCTTTTTTCAGTTTTGAGGTGAGAAAGTCAAGATCACTTTGCAGTGTCTGCGCGGTTTCCCACGTGGGAGGTGGAGTTTTTGTATAAAGGAGCCACTTTAAGTGCGCTACCCTTTTTTTTATTTTACTTTGCACACCTCCGCGTTTACCCATTGCATTACGCACTCGGATTTACTACTCAAACAATAATATTTTTATTTATTTTTATTTCCTTTTTCTTGTTTTTTTTTTTCTTTAACAAAAGTTTGTTTATTATATATTTTACATATACATATATATATAAAAGAATTTTCTCATATATTAAAACATATTGTTATCATAATCATTTTTTTTAATTTAGACCTTATCTAGGTCGTTTGCATGGCTTAAGGCCCTCTTTGTAATGCATTTATTATGCTTTATATAAGCCTTGTAAATAATATATGCACACATTATAGCAACGATTATGGACAACAGTACGTTAGTAAGATGCGAATCCATGTTTTTTAATTCGATCTTATTTTCGATATTAGCAGTGGAGTCCACCGCTTTAACGTCTAACGCCATGTCTGGTTTTCTATGAATTCTGTTTGTGTTATTAATTAATATGCCATTTATGAATGGCTTGTCTACAGAGTTTGATATTCTATACATGCAAGCATTGTCAATTTTCTAACCAAAGACATAATATTTAAATTATTTTATTTTATTTTTTATTTAAATTGCCTCCTTTTTTTTTGTTTTATTGTAATTATATTAATTTCATTACTTTTCCATTTTATTATTATTATATTTTTTTTTCATAAATATATCAATTCGAATTTCTGATTCTTTTTGAAATGAGATAATAATAATGTACAATAGTCCTACCTAATATTTTGTGAGGCTTTACGGGCCACACATCTCATCGGGCAGAAAAAGTTCCGCTCAATGTTACAAAATTGTTTTTTAAAGATATTTTGCGTGCCTCGCAGGGCAACAAAAAAATTCCTTGGTGTGCCACGCAGGGCAACAAAAAAAATATTTTTTTCGGCTGGGGCTGTGTCCTTCTCACATTGGACCTTCTCGCATTGGACTGTCCCTCGTAGGCGCAGGGGGGCGGTCTGCCTCCCACACTTGTTTTCTTCTCCTGGCGCCGGTGCTGCCGGGATAAGTAGGCTCCCACGAAGGCGTAGGGGGCGGTCTGCCTCCCACACTCGTCTTCTGCCGGCCAGTTATGCCGGGATAAGTAGGCTCCCTCGAAGGCGTAGGGGGCGGTCTGCCTCCCACGCTCGTCTGCTGTTGTTCTTACAGATTTTCTCGGCCAGTGATGCCGGGTTGAGGGGGTTCCCGCGAAGGCGCAGGGGGCGGTCTGCCTCCCACGCTCGTCTGCTGCTGTTGTCCTGGCCTATGGGCTCAGGCGGCGCCGGTGCTGGTCCTCGCACAGGCTGTCTTCAAAATGTCGGGCTTTTTTTCCATAGTTCAGTGATGGAATTATATTGGCTCATCGGGCAGATTGATATTGATATTGATTGCTGCTGCCTGGCCACTTTTTTCACATAATCATTTTCAACTTTGAGTTTTGGGTTGCTGCCGAAGTGGCGGACGAAGGCTGTTGATCACTTGCACTAGATGGCCTCGGCGAAGACACGGATTGAATTTTTGTATCACTTGTCACGGTCGCCATGTAATGTTAGGTTTATCAGGTCATTATAAAACACCATTTAGAGTTATATTTCTTCAGGAATTAAAAGACTTTTCATTTTTAGTTTTTGTTCTTCTGTTTATTTTGCGGAGCAGGTAATGTCCCGCTCCGCTTTATGCTTCAGTTGTTAATGCCCTTTTGCTTTTTCCATATAATATTTGCTTAGCTTAATTTGGAAGCAGCGCTGCCGGCGTAGGCTGCAGCGCTGCGCCGCTTATATGCGTAACTTATGTATATGTAAGATATGCGGACTCAGCACTTAGGTGGCCCGTTGCAAGGGTCTTTGACTTATAAACTAAGTGCATTTAATATATCTGTAATTATGCATAACACTGAGTACAGTGTGCATTCGCTATGTGAACATACTACAATGCACTGGATGCAGGAGCATATGATGGTGCTGATTGCATGTCTTGCAACGGTCCCCCCTGTGGCAGGTTCCCTCGGAATGTTCGTGGGTCAAACAGTTGGAACAGTAGCGGTTGTCGAGAGAGGTGGACGGTAACCGCGCGGAGCCTCTTTTCAGCACTACGCTTGAGGAACTGTTGGCATTTCCGAAGGGGATGGATTCCGTTGCAGAGTCGACAACGGTAGGACTGAGTGCATTTGTTAAACCTGCCCCTTAAGGCGGCCACAATGCGAGTGGCAAGGATTTGGTCCAACGGACCTTGTAACTGTAACGTACACACTCAATGAGCGTTGTCCACCTCAACACACTCTGTCTACTTTTTTGACCGGCATGCTTAGGGAAAATGGGCGTGGGTTTTGTGTTAAGATGAACAAGAGTGTCACAGATACAATACTGTAGATGAGATACGATAGCTACAATACGATAACCAAACGGTTAAGAATCAGACAAGGAAGTGTACCTATTGAAGACGAGGACCAGATGTTATTGGCCTCTTTCTATACCCACCCTACCTGTGAAATCCATTCGGACTCCACCCCTTTAAAAACCGCTGCTTTACATTCCCTTTGGTGCCCAAAAAGACATCAGATTAATTCATATTTGACACCATATAATCAAAGATAAAGATAATATTTCGATACATTTTCTAATCTATCCTTAAACCTAAAGATTTAGACCTTTACGTTAGAAAACTTCTTATTGAGTAATTTTGTCCTTTTTACCGCAAACGAAAATAAAGATAATTAAGATAGGAATAAAGATATTGAAAGTTTGTTTTACATTACTAATCGTTTTACTTTACGTTTTACTTTACGTTACGAAACTATTCTAAAGATACTCAAGTTTGGACACGATTATTCGTGTTGGACTGCTTCAAGTGCGCAGCGGATGCGGCGTCACAACCAGTAGCTTCTCAAATGGGTCGTGCACACTTATTCTCGATATGCGCACTTAAGAAGAAGAAGAAGGCACACGGATCCTATCCGTGAGATGAAAAACGCACACCAATCCAATGTTGTCGCAGAAACGCCACATAAATCTATGTGTGTGTGTGTGGCAGAAACGGCATATAAATATATGTATGTGTGCGCCGAACTGAAGAAAAGGGTGCACGGCGATCCGCTCCTCGCTTGTAGCGGCGAAGGAGTTGAAAAAGACGGCAAAGCGAGGTGACCCGAGGTCGGCACCTGTTAAGCAGCAGGAAGGGGCAAGCGCCGCTTTCCGCTTCTCGCGGTGGGTGCTCCAGTTGCACGGAGATGTGGATCTTACTGCAGTCGAAGAAGCACGGAAAAATTCCACTACACGTGATCAAAGCCGGGGCAAACCGCTTAAGCGATGCGGCCAATAGGAATTTTCTCCAAAAAACGTGGGACGGCCGCAGACGCTATACTGGGAATCAATTTTTTTAGCCACTGGCGATCGAACGCACTAGAAAGCTTACCACTTATATTTAAAGCACAGTTTAATTTATGAATTGGCAATATTTGAGTTGAAAAATACTCTTCCGATCGACACGATGCACGTGGATTAATATTTGGGGACGATGCAAAAAGTTGAAGTGCACTCGATCACGCCTTCCAGAAAAGAGAACGGAAGTAAGAAGATCCAATGTGACCGTAGCTTGCCCAAAATCCTAAACAGGGATTCTTTGCGATATTTTATCGAAAATACACAATTTGCCAGGATCTGGACTTCGCTATGATGGTTCGTTGCCAAATAATTGCGATAGCACATATTGGGGTTGCCATCCTGACTCGACTCCCACAACCTCTGGATGCGCAGGAAACTCGCGTGGAAAATACAGACACCCAGCCAAACATTTTCTCTTGTGCCAGAAGAGAGCCTAGAATGTTGCGTTTGGAGCGGCCCAGACGTAGAGACGGAAGAATGTCTGCTCCTAACAGGATGTCTACTTCGGAGGGCTCAAAAAACGTCGGATCCGTCATGGGGAGATCAGGAAGCTCGTTCAGGAGATCTTTCGGAATATGGAATGATGGAAGTTATCCGGCTAGTTGAGAAGGACATAAGCAGTCGTCTCTAACTGCAGCCCGGGTCTGGAGGTTCGAATAGAAACGTTGCAGAGCTTCGTGGATTGAGCGGAAACTGTGTCATTAAGACCGGAAACTTGGGTCTGGACGGGCTTGATTTTGTTGAAGAGCCGCTCCGTAATAAGCGTTGCTTCGGAACCAGAGTCGATCAGGGCTCGTGCTTGGAAGGTGCGACCATGATGGCAGATATTAATAATAGCCGTTCCGCTCACCTCTTGATCCTGACGCTTGCACATTTGGATGACCATCAGACGTTGTTCTCGCAATGGGCTCGAGTCGTGGACTAGATGGAGCGAAGGATCTTGGAACGGTTGCAACCGGATAGTCGTGGTGCAAAAGGGTGTGATGCCAGCCGCTGCAGGTAAAGCAGGAATTGGCACTAGTGCAGTCCCGGTGTCGGTGGCCTCGAGCAAAACAATTTCAGCAGAGTTGCTGTCTTCGGATGTACTCGGAGCGATCGTTGACATTCATTGTCAGGAAATGGGCACATGTACGCAGAGGGTGATTTCCCATGGAACATGGGAGCCGGACCCATCCTGGCTTCGTTGGAGTTGAGTCTGTCCGCGGGTGGGTTGACAATAGTTGTTTTTGCGGAAATTGCCCAGAGGCGCTACGCCTGACGTCGTCGATGGCCTCCAGAGTACAATAGCTCTCTGTCAGGAACGCGTCTAACTCCTTCAGGTTGGAATTTCGGCCTTGTTGTGAACAGATTGCTCCTGAATGTTGAAGAGGATTTTCAGATGACTGTTGACCAAGGACCGCCGATTCTCGAAGCGGGCTGTCAGGCCTTGCCACGCTGAGACAAGCCATTCATTAGTTAGCGGGGCCGTGTAAACTATGGCGTGCGCATCGCCACTTGTTTTGGATAACAATTGGAACAACTTCTCCAAGAGGGTGGTTGGATAGTTGTGGGAGCCTGAGTGGAGCTGGGCAACATATCTCGAGTAGAATAGCAATAATTGTACTTAACCTTAAGCACTGTTGAGGTGGCCGGGGTCTCGGCGGACACGGAAAGAAGGTCTACGCAGCTCCTATAGCCCGAAGAGGAATACATTGATTTGCCTTGTATATTTTACGTAGTTGAGTTGGTTAAAAAATCGCGCAGTCGAAAATATAGGAAACGGGTAAAAAATAAACCAAGAGTGATAGCTACTACAGGCGGATGCTGCCTTATGCGGATTGGTATGCAGAATTTGGAACCAAAATGTGGGCAGGAAAGTCCGTGATTTTGATGATTTGTCGCAAACAAATTTTTAAATATAAACATATCTCTATACTTGCGGTCCAGGCGAACTTTGTCTCGCCTCTAATTGTTGTTTTATATTCTAGCTTCAATCAATTAAATTTTAGTGGGGCGGCTAGTTCGCTGACGATGCGTCTTTCAAAATCTCAATCAAGGTCACAACGTGCATTCACGCGATTGGCAAGTCCGCTTCCACAATCGTCGCCGCCCATAAATTAAATATTTAAATTTGTGTGGTTCGTTTGTCATTGGCAGCAATGAGCCCATTTTATGATAAACTTGGCCCCTGATTTTGAATGTAGAATTGTATTGTTAACCATTTGCATTAATATTTCTAACTATTTCTGTTGCTCCAAACGATGTCATTTGAAAGCATGATGTGACGATCTGCCATTGTTTGGGTGGCCAGGATTCGTCTCAGGAATTTATATTTGGTTCAGGTGGGGTTGCTGGAAGAGAATCCGACCCAGGTCCCAGAGGAGAAGACGGGAGAATTACACACTAATTGTATATCTGGTTTTTATTCGGGGTGGCTGCTGTCCTCGTAGCGTGTCCGGCGGTCGTTCGGTTTGGGGTCGTCCTGTCTCGATCCTAGGGCAATACCGCTCCACGACGAATACGGATTGACGCCGGGATCCCGAGATGGTAGCTCAGCAGTCCTCGGGTCACACGACCGCGAGTTTCTCCAACGCCTGTGAACGGGAATAACGGGGAAGAGGCCGTCAAGGTCTACCAATTAGTGGGAAGGAGAAGGAGGCCGTTTGGGTCTACCAAGGTAGGAATGGTTTGAGAGGCCTACTACAAAAGGGAAAGGCCGGTCAGGTCTACTAATTATGAGAACAGTTTTAGAGACCGATCAGGTCTACTACAAGCGAAACACGCGGATCGGTAAACCGAGCCGGAGAATAAGACGTAATACGCAAAGGCTACTGTGATTTGTTAGTTACCACGCCGTTTTCCCGTCTCCTATGGCTCTGCTGAACTCCTTACCGCTGGTCCTTTCCGTGAGTCCTTGTTAAGTGAACCTTTGCCGATCGCCGGCCGAACTGAATGAGCTCCGGAGGGCTGAGGTGCGCCTTATATAGCGGTTTGCGAAGGCTAGTGTGCCCGCCTATCCCAACCGAATTTGGCCGCATTAGTGTGGCCGATCTATTTCGGGCCAGTGTGACCCGTCGCGCACGATCATTGGCGCGCGCGCGCATTTAATTCAAATCAAATTTTTATGATGGGTTCAATCGTTCCTATTCCTTATTTTATCCTTAATATATTATATACCTCGTGGTGCAGTGCAACTACCTGCTAAACACGAGGTCGTGGGTTCAAACCCCACCCATGACGAGAGCATGGCCATACAAACTTCCTCTCTGAAATACTTTTCTAACGCTTAGAAAGTATTCTCCCACATAAAAAAATGCCTATTACAACAATTTTTCGGTAACTTCCACTTGCCCCACCGTCTCACGCCCCCTTCCTCGCTATATGGGGGAAAAACGGGGGCAACCCACATAGTACCAAGCGCACCCTGTGTTTTCTGCGAACAGCAACAACACCTAGCAGGTTGAGCGCGTTACCAGACTGTTCGCTTTTCTACGAATAACAACACAACACCGTAGTCGCCACTCCCCGATGGCGACAGGTGGCAGCCCCACCACTGGGATAAGCCGCATTTGGCCAATCACCAGATCGGTCGAAAAACTTAAAACTGATTACTGAAACTAATACGAGAGAATTAAACATAAACGGCCCCCCAAATTCGATGACGACCATAGGCATTTCAAAACGGACACGAATTGGACAATGGAACGTTAGAACTCTAACTCTAACATCTAGGTTAGCACTGTTCGAGGCGGAGATGGAGAAACTCCACATTGCTGGAATCAGTGGGGAAACAACGAGTCCTAGTCCTACACAGTGGCAACAGTGACGGCAGCAGATATGGAGTGGGAATTTACGTGTCCAAGCGCATAAAGAAGACACTGGTCTCCTGGGAACCCATTTCTGATAGAATCATGACCGCCAGGTTCAGATGTAGAGCTAGATACGTAAACATCACTCAATGCTATGCCCCGACAGAAGACGCCAATGACGACACCAAGGACGACTTCTATACTGCCCTTACAGCAACCCTCAATAAGTTACGGCAATGTGACATTAACATCCTCATGGGTGACTTCAATGCAAAAATAGGTCCCAACAACACCGGACTAAGATCTGTCATGGGCCAGCATGGAACTGGGACTCGCAACGATAACGGAGAGAGATTAGTGGAACTCTGCCAGTTATTCCAACTGGTCATCGGGGGCACAATATTCCCACACAAAGATGTCCACAAATACTCCTGGACATCTCCAAGTGAGTAACACGCGGAACCAGATCGATCACATATGCAGGAAATGGAGACACTCGCTACTGGACGTACGGAACAAAAGGGGAGCAGCCATAGACAGTGATCATGAGTTGGTATTTGGAGAACTTTCAATAAAGCTGAACTGCAACCACTCAAGGAACACTGGCAACAGCCAACACCGGCGTGCGCCCACCCTGAACCTGCACCTCCTTAGCGACTCTACTCTGAAGACGAGAATGACATCCATACTGCGAGAACAGCTGATCCCCCTTAGAAGACCACCCATGGGAGCAGACCTGCAGGCAACTAAGGACCACGGCAACAACGCGGAAGATCGGACTGGATACCTGAAGGGACCTGGGACCTGATTAGAAGGAGGAACAACCTGAAACCTCTGGCGGACCAGCTCACACAGTATCGTGAGTAGTATCGCGGACTATGCAGAGCGGTGAAAAGGTCGGCCAGAAAGGACAAAAGAGCACAGCTGGATAGACTTGCGACAGACGCAGAACGAGCAGCCGCCGAGAACAACATGCGCCCGCTATACCAGCAGATGCACGCTATGCACGGATTGCAGGAACCCATTACAGACAGAACAAACCAGTCAGAGATCTAGAAGGTAACCTCTTATCCAATGACGACGCACAAATACGAAGATGGCGCCAACACTTTATGGGAATTAGCCAGACCACATCACCAAACGTGGCTATAGACTATAGGAGTATTGTGCCGCCAAGTAAGAGAAATTGTAAATGCAATAAAGAAGCTGAAGCACAACAGGGCAGCGGAACTGCTCCAAGTTGACACCCAACTGATGGCTGAAACATTGCATTCACACTTTTCACGCAAATGGGAAGGCGAGACGGTGCCAGACTCCTGGAAAAGCGGAATCATTGTGAAGCTTCCCAAGAAAGGCGACCTTAGTGACTGCAATAACTGGAGAGGGATAACACTGCTTAACACCAGCTACAAGATCTTAGCTACACTTCTGATCGAACGCCTCCAGGAAAAAATTGAGCCAACAATCCGAGCCGAACAGGCAGGCTGAAACCCTGGAAAAGAACCGCTCACCAAGAACTGGCCCAAAAAAACATGCGAAGCAGACAGCTCAAAATAGAGTTAGATGGAAGGCTCTCGTAGAAGCCCTAAGTTCCCGAGAGGAAAAGAAGGAATTAAAAAAAAAATATTTGATCTTTTCGTGTTTTTGAGTTCGACAGGTATCGCAATTGTTAATTGTTTGTGTTATCAACTGCTTCATGTAAGGGAAAAAGACCTCTGTGGTTACTTTTCAGGTGGTATACCTTGACGACTTCCTCTTGCTGGCTTTTCTCTATTATATCCGGTAATAAGATTGTACATCTTATTGCCCTATACAACCTACTGTACGCAGAATAATTGCAATATGCCTCCTGGATAGTTAAGACCAACTTCTCCAATATTAGTAATGCCACGGGTTAGGTTTACGGCCAATTGTTTCCTCATCATAGTTATTTTCCGTCCAAATTATCCCCCTTTCTCTATAACCACCTGAATGTTATACTCGTTCAGTGGTTTTTCCGAAATTGGCAAACCTAACTGTAGATCTTCGCCCGCGTATTGTCTATTGTGTATTGTCTAACCGTTAGTTGCCATTTCTGAGACGTTTTTTAAGACGTTAAGCTCTGGTTGAACTTTCTTGTATGCTATTTCATAGTCGTACTCCAACATCTAAGGTCTCCATCTCACAAGTTTAGAGTCTGGTTCTTTAATGCTCATTAACCAGGTTAATGGCCTATGATCCGTCCCTATTTTGAACTTGGTACCAAACAAATAATGCCTGAAATGCTTTATTGACCAAATTATGGCAAGCATTTCCTTTTCTATGGTAGCATAATTTGAATCAGATGTTGATAGGGTTCTACTTGCGTATGCTATTGGCCTATCTGTTCCCAGGTTTCCCTGCGATAAAACAGCTCCAATAGCATAATTGCTGGCATCCGTAGTCAGGATGAATGGCTTTTCAAAATCAGGAAATTGTAAGATCGGGTCATTGCATAGGAGGGTTTTACACACTTCGAATGCTACAATATACCCTTCGTCTATTTGCACTGACTTTTTCACATCTCTGGTTACACCTAAGGAAAAAAACTTTTCTGGATTTGACGTTGAATTTAGGCACCTGTGACGTAGTTCTCTGGCCGGGGTGAGTTCTCAGTCGGGGCCGGTTCCTTGGCCCCGAGAAATTTTTATAGAAGGGGGTGAAACCTGTAGTTAGGAATTCATATACTTCAGCGGAGAGACCGAGAGCGGTACTAATGAATAACCCTATACCGCTGGCCGTTGTTCGTTGTGCCTATTCTCGAATAATTATTAACTCCGATGTCTAGCGGCCGCACTGCTGAGCTTTCGACAGTCGGTAGTGGAGGTAAATGCGCCCCTGGCGGCGATACTCGACGATCACACTGCTTGGCGGTCGACGACTGGTAGTAAATGCGCCCCTGGTGGCGATACTCGACGGCTGCACTGCTTGGTAGCAGGTTGTCGGTAATAAATAACGAATGCACCCCTTGTGGCGACCGATCGTACTGCTTTACGATCGGTACTAGCGTGCCTCGACTAAGCGCACTGCTTGACTGCTTGGTCGCGAAGGCTACAGGGCTCTCAACTACTCCGGCTGGTGTCGGAGGCTACGGTGTTTTACTGCTCCGGCTTGGTCGCGGAGGCTACCGGGATTTATAGTAGGCATGCAGGGGGGAAGGTGAAGCAGCGGCGTGAGCTCGGGAGTTCTTGCGCGGATGAGAAACGAAACGAACAAGTTCTGGCGAGATACGCGGCGTTTGCATGCAGAGGAGGGGAGCGGGGAAACAGAGGCGGCCGGGGCGAAAGAAATACTAGGTAGTAGTCGTGGTTTGATTCTTTATTTTGTTATACTTGGATTCCCCTGGCTGCTGCCGAAGAGGAGGGGGTGACGGGCATATGTACTCTTGTTTCCTATAGAGGCGGGGATGCTGCGTCCGCTTTCGCCCACTCGCGATCGTACGCGGGACACGTGTGTCTCTTGGTTGGTCGGATGATTGTTCGCTGAAACAAGACTCTCGCACACGTTTAAACTCTGCCACGGCCGGAAACGAAAAGCCACGATCTTGAAAAATCGGGATCGCACTTTTGCGATGCTTGCGCCATCGATATAGCGATAGGGTTAGGGCTGAGGGGGTTCAAAGAGCAAACCGGGAAAAAGGGAACGGTGGCGCCCCCTAGATCTCGCCCAGCTCTGTTTAAGAGAAAGGGATGTTGAACTCTAACTCGATCGTTGCCCTGAGCGCCGAAACCAACGGTTTCCTGAAGGCGGAACTCAGGCAACGAAACGAGCCCATATAGGGAGACGTAGACAGCGAGGGAATAGGTAGTGGAAAGAAGGAAATGAACGCGGGCGGCCGCAGTGATTAAGTGCTGAAACGAAAAGATTGGAAAACGTGAGTGAAAGTGGCCGCAAAGGTTAGGGCAAAAATTAAGATAGTGATTAATTTTTCAGCGTGGCAGTGGGAAGAACACTGGCCACGGCCCTTTTATTTCGGTTTTGCAACTACCTGTGGAGTGATTCCGGACCGGCCGCAGTCAGACAGCCGAGCGCCGACTCGCCGCCTACTGAGCTATTCCAGCAGCTATTCGCCATCGCCAACAGGCCGAGCTTTCCTAGACGGATCCGGTGAGTCCGTTCCGAGCGCGGCTACAGCCGCCCTGAAAAGGGGAAGATTTTCGTTGTGGGTGCCTGAGCGACGCTAGACGGCAGGGGATTGCAACCGCCACAGACGGTCCAATCCAGGCCACGCGCAATCTGGCGCAGCCTTTCCCGCCTTCCATCCACCGCACCTTGGTCACCTTGATTTGTTCTTCCGCCGCTAAGTCCGTCGCAGCCATTGCGAACCGGCCGGCAAATTTGCATTTTAAGTCCTTCGCTGCAATTAGAATTAAATTATTAATTTTTTAGTATAAGGCTTTATTTGGTATATAAGTTGTGTGTCCAACTTACTGCGATTTTTCCGTCCCTTGTCCTCCACGTTTCCTAAACGCACGTCAGGGATTTGTGCAACACAAGCGCTGCAAAAGAAAGTCGGTCAGAAGAAGCAGTGTGTAAATATAAGATCAAAAACAACCCACCCTTAATTTCTCTTGGAGCTCCAGCAGGGATTGTAGGTCGAAGTTTGGGGAGTAAATCCGAGGCCCACTTGTGGCCAAATTTCTTTGTGGAGTGCAGCTTCTCCTCCGTCGAATCGCAATATATAGCAGTATGTTTAGCAGTAAGGAAATATCTAAAATTATAACGTATTAAAAGGGATAATCATGAACGCCGAATAGAAGTCGTTTACCTGGGGGAGATGAGCCGGTCGTGAGACCGCCTGGAATAGGCTCCGGTCCGCCCGAGATGGGTGATGCCCCAAGATGACCAGGAGGCATCACTAGGTAGGGTGGGTGCGTCGTGGCGACTTCATCCAAGCCACCAATTCGGTTCCGCCAGTGTCTTTGTGTAGTTTGTTTGTTCTGTTTACATTTTTCTGTAGTGATGGGAGTTCTTGTGTGTGAGACGTCCGATTAATATCGGTATTTGTTTATTGTGCGGACTGCGGGCATCGGGACGAAACCCGCCCTGGGACAGATGAGCTAGTCCGGCATTGCCCAATAAAAAAACAGTTCCGTAACAATATGGCGCCGAAATAAAAACAAATAAAAAGGAATATCGAGATGACGACGTCTCCATACCCACGTCCTGGACCCACCAGCCCCCACGAAACGGTGGCTTGCGAGGCCTATTGTACGGCCTGCAATTGCACCGAGGAGCAGGGGACTGGTGGTCAAGGCGTAGGTTATTCGGGTCCCTTTTTCTATTTGTTTCCCGTTAGGAGCTAGGAGGCTTGATCCGCAGAAGGACGGACAATTGCTCCTGGGCACAGTTCGCTTTGTTTATCTGTGGCCAGGTGGTGGCATTCGTCCGTAAGGACGGATCTGCACCCCTCGTCCTTCAGATCCGTGCGAGAGGCACGAGTATACATTGTGATAAAAACTGTGATATAGTAGATAGGGATACATGCTATTTATTAAATTTAACGTAACGTGTTTTGTTTATCAGGTGCAATGTATGTTGTGGGTAGATCCTTGGGTTTTCCTGGTGGATGTGGCCTTCGGGATCATCTTAGAGGTGTGAACGTGACCCGCAGTACTAACTGCGCGCTGCACGACCACCACAATTTGAACCGTAGGTTTCGTTCATCAAGGAAAATCTTACAGGATCTTCGGAAGGCCGATGTCTTTAACTGGCGACTTTCATATACAACGTTTGTTTATCTATATCACACCTTAAAGATAGATGCCGAAAGCTGTGTCAACGCTATGAAATCTTCCATATTTATTCGGAGTACCAGATCGCGTTATCGCCGACCAGGGCAGATGTTTCACTAGCTCCAAGTTTTCAGGGTTTTGCATCACAGAAAGTTCAACTTCACTTGATTGCTACGGGAATGAGCCGCGCGAATGGGCAGGTGGAACGGGTCATGAGCATACTGAAAAATTTGTTGTCAGTGGTAGAATCGAGTCAACGATCGTGGCAGGATGCACTTGGCGAAGTCCAACTTGCACTGAATTGTACAATTTCTCGTGCCACTAAGGCAAGTCCGTTGGAGATGTTGATTGGTAAGCAGGCTCGACCCCTTGGATTAGTTCCCCCATGTGAGACCGAATGTGAAATAGATTTGGCAACTGTTAGAGCGCAGGCGACAGAAAATATGAATTCCTTAGCGTCTTACGACAAATCCAGATTTGATAGCAGTAACGCAGCCGTTGACAAACACCACGTAGGTGACTATGTGCTACTGAAAAATGAAGAAAGACACCAAACCAAGTTAGATCCGATATTCAAAGGACCGTTTTTGGTAACTGAAGTATTAGAGGGTGACAGGTATGCGCTAAAGTCGTTGACGAGTAACCGGTCGTTCAAGTATTGCCATGAAGATTTACGAAAAATGCCGGATGCGGAAATGCCTAATGAGTTAAGGGGTTATATATCTTTTTCAGCGGAAAAATTGATCAAACTTTGGATTTTTTTTTAAATATGTAGCAGTAATTTTATTACAAAAATGTTAATATATATTGATAGTACATCTTTTGAAGAAAAAAGAAAGCTATTGTTCTTGAAAAATTATAAATAAATAACGGAGTTATGGCGATTCTACCAAAACCATTTTTTTTTTAGAGGGTCGCGGTGACTACGATTGAAGGTCAGAAGGTCAACTGATATCGAAAAACAGAAAAAAATTTATTAGTATAAAGTTGTATCTTGTTCGTGAACGATTCCTTTTTGGAATATCTCGTTTTTTCTGTAAACAGTAACGATTTTTTTAAAAAGTTGCCTTTTTTTGCTCTAAAAATTTTATTCAAAAATTCTGATCTGAAAAACAAAAATTTTTTCTTGAAAACTGAATCGTTCACGAACTCCGCACATTTATTACGAACAATGAGTTCTTTTGTGAACGAGAGATATCCGTCTAGGTGAGACGATGAATTGCGAGTTATCCGTCTATGTGAGGCGATGAATTGTGAGTTATCCGTCTAGGTGAGACGATGAATTGCGAGTTATCCATCTATGTGAGGCGATGAATTGTGAGTTATCCGTCGAGGTGAGACGATGAATAAGTAATAAGAGAGATCCGTCGAGGTGAGACGATGAATAAGTAATAAGAGAGATCCGTCCAGGAGAGACGATGAGTTTGCATTGAATCAATAGTCAAGTGTGTGTGAACTGGCGGAAGATCGATACTAGTAATCGGTAAATGATAATGTTAAGATAAGTTGTAAACTAATGTATTACTGATTGATGAAACTGAATTTGAAAATAGAATAAGTAATCTCAGCAACAATGAAATGTAAGTTGTTTGCTCCTTCACAGAATTAAGAAATTAAGAAATACACCTAATAAAGTCATGTAATGTAATGTAATGAAATAGTATTGAGAAGAGATGAAAGTTTGTGATCTTGGTACCCTGGTATTTCGGTATCAAAAGCTTACACGAGGACGTGTAAATGTCAGAATGGCCGTGTCGGAGCGAAAATAATGTGTATACACTTAATTGCTATTTACTTCTTCTCCATGTTCCTTCTGCTGTCATGCGTGTTCCTTTTCACTGGCAATGTCTGAGTATGAGTAGATGAATTTTCTAGAAACGAGACTCTGCTAGAATGAGACCAATATAGCTGTTGCTGAACGAGGCCACTTGCGTTGCTTGGTTAGAGTGAGAAAGAGACATAATGAAAAGGGAATGTCAAAATAGAAATGTCAAGGAAGAAAAGAAAGCAGGCTGTATGAAACGACACATTACGCATTGAGAAGCTGAAGCAGACGCAAGTGGACTCGTTGAACGCGCGCAGCTTACAAGAAAGACATTATGAGCGACGCCGAAATGAACGGACGGACGGACGACGAGGCTCCTGGCATCAATAACCCGACATATATAAATAAATACGATAAATAAATAAGAAATAAAGAAATATAATGTGATAAATAAATAAATAAATAATAAATAAACAAGCACCAAATAATTAAATAATTCCCTATATATAAATAAATATTCAGACAGTTAATTGATTTCCTTTCTAACTTTCAGGGGAGATGGAGCCGACCAACCGCCGGTGGACTCCGTGCCAGATTCCTGCGTCTGCAATTCGCCCAGTGTCGTCCCTATTCCAGCCGCTCGTCAACTTGACTAACTTTCAGCTCAGCTTTAGAAAATTCATCTACTCATACTCAGACATTGCCAGTGAAAAGGAACACGCATGACAGCAGAAGGAACATGGAGAAGAAGTAAATAGCAATTAAGTGCATACACATTATTTTCGCTCCGACACGGCCATTCTGACATTTACACGTCCTCGTGTAAGCTTTTGATACCGAAATACCAGGGTACCAAGATCACAAACTTTCATCTCTTCTCAATACTATTTCATTACATTACATTACATGACTTTATTAGGTGTATTTCTTAATTTCTTAATTCTGTGAAGGAGCAAACAACTTACATTTCATTGTTGCTGAGATTACTTATTCTATTTTCAAATTCAGTTTCATCAATCAGTAATACATTAGTTTACAACTTATGTTAACATTATCATTTACCGATTACTAGTATCGATCTTCCGCCAGTTCACACACACTTGACTATTGATTCAATGCAAACTCATCGTCTCTCCTGGACGGATCTCTCTTATTACTTATTCATCGTCTCACCTTGACGGATCTCTCTTATTACTTATTCATCGTCTCACCTCGACGGATAACTCACAATTCATCGCCTCACCTAGACGGATATCTCTCGTTCACAAAAGAACTTACTGTTCGTAATAAATGTGCGGAGTTCGTGAACGATTCAGTTTTCAAGAAAAAATTTTTGTTTTTCAGATCAGAATTTTTGAATAAAATTTTTAGAGCAAAAAAAGGCAACTTTTTAAAAAAATCGTTAGTGTTTACAGAAAAAACGAGATATTCCAAAAAGGAATCGTTCACGAACAAGATACAACTTTATACTAATAAATTTTTTTCTGTTTTTTGATATCAGTTGACCTTCTGACCTTCAATCGTAGTCACCGCGACCTTCTAAAAAAAAAATGGTTTTGGTAGAATCGCCATAACTCCGTTATTTATTTATAATTTTTCAAGAACAATAGCTTTCTTTTTTCTTCAAAAGATGTACTATCAATATATATTAACATTTTTGTAATAAAATTACTGCTACATATTTAAAAAAAAATCCAAAGTTTGATCAATTTTTCCGCTGAAAAAGGTATATAACCCCTTAACTCATTAGGCATTTCCGCATCCGGCATTTTTCGTAAATCTTCATGGCAATACTTGAACGACCGGTTACTCGTCAACGACTTTAGCGCATACCTGTCACCCTCTAATACTTCAGTTACCAAAAACGGTCCTTTGAATATCGGATCTAACTTGGTTTGGTGTCTTTCTTCATTTTTCAGTAGCACATAGTCACCTACGTGGTGTTTGTCAACGGCTGCCTTACTGCTATCAAATCTGGATTTGTCGTAAGACGCTAAGGAATTCATATTTTCTGTCGCCTGCGCTCTAACAGTTGCCAAATCTATTTCACATTCGGTCTCACATGGGGGAACTAATCCAAGGGGTCGAGCCTGCTTACCAATCAACATCTCCAACGGACTTGCCTTAGTGGCACGAGAAATTGTACAATTCAGTGCAAGTTGGACTTCGCCAAGTGCATCCTGCCACGATCGTTGACTCGATTCTACCACTGACAACAAATTTTTCAGTATGCTCATGACCCGTTCCACCTGCCCATTCGCGCGGCTCATTCCCGTAGCAATCAAGTGAAGTTGAACTTTCTGTGATGCAAAACTCTGAAAACTTGGAGCTAGTGAAACATCTGCCCTGGTCGGCGATAACGCGATCTGGTACTCCGAATAAGGATATGGAAGATTTCATAGCGTTGACACAGCTTTCGGCATCTATCTTTAAGGTGTGATATAGATAAACAAACTTTGTATAGGCATCGATCTGCACAATAAGATATTCCTTCATATCGCTCTTGCCACTTAATTTTCCCGTTATATCTATATGAATGGTGTGCCACGGTATACTTGTCTTCGTAAGAATGAAGTTCCGCCTGAACCCGCCAGACGATGATTTTACGGACCGACAAGTAATACAGTTTGAAACAAATTTCCGGACATACTTGTTCATTTTAGCGAACCAATAATACTGGTACACTTTATCAAGTGTCTTTTGCCATCCTAAATGCATTATTGACTCGTGCACCTGGTTAATTACTGACCATTTAAAAGCTCTGGGTACAACTGGTAAATAACTTGTTCTACCTAGTCTTTGGACCTTGCGATATAATTCGCCTTTTCGCAGATCATACGTTTTGGCCAGGTTTTCGGCCAATTCATCTGACTCCAATTTGTTAACTATTTCTGTTATCTCGGGGTCTAATCGTTGCTCAGCAAGAAGCCAAATACTTGAAATTTCGGACAGATTTACTCGTTTTTCGGGAATCTTGTTCATTGACAGAATGTGTTCGGATGGTAAAGGATTTCTTGATAGGAAATCGACATGAGCCATACGCTTACCCTCTCTATACTGAATTTCAAAATTAAACGATTGTAAGTAGGCCCACCAGCGGTGAACTCTGGCGGTTAAATCTATTTTTGTGCGAGAAGCTTTTAATGAATTGCAGTCGGTATAGACAACGAACTCACGGCCAATTAGGTAATGGCGAAAATGTTTAACGGCTTTTACCACTGCCAAGGTTTCAAGCTCGTAAGAGTGATATCTAGATTCAACAGAGGTAGTTGTCTTGCTAAAGTACGTGATTACATGGGGTTTACATTTTATAAGGTGTAAAAGTATCGCTCCGTATCTACAGGCACTTGCGTCAGTGTGCAACTCTATAGGATATTGCGGGTCGAAAATGACCAGGACAGGCTCATTTGTGAAGATCGTCACAACTTTGAGTCTGATCTCTTCTAGCTCAGCGGTCCATGTAATCTTGCCGTTACCAGACGAAAGTGAATACAAGGGTTTCATAAGTTGAGAGAATCCAGGAACGAATTTGCGAAAGTTCGAGGCCAGGCCAATGAATTGTCTAACGCCGGAGACAGTTTGGGGAGGAGCTTAATGAAGCTATCTTTCGCACATTCAGGCGAATCTCCCCAGCTCGCACTTCATAGCCCAAATACTGGACCGTTGTTTTGAGAAAACTACATTTGTGACGCGTACCGCGCACAATTAAAGTATATTCAAATTCGAACGAGGTGCGCGCGCCCGCCCCAACAAACAAGGGCTCTGGCCACACTAAGTCGGGCAAAATCCCAGGCAGCTGCCACACTATTCGGGCAAATCCACAGCCCGTGCAGGCACACTAAAACCCGCCAAGCGCTATATAAAGCCGGCCGCTAGCCTCAGAGCTATCATTCGGTGGTCGGAGTCGACCAAGGTGGAAGTCACCTAGCGCGCAGCAGCAAGCAGCAAGCAGCAACCAAGGAACTGGAACAGCGGTAACAAAGGAGTAAGACTTAACTAACCTAGGTATTGGTTGACGGCTTCGTCCTATTCCTCCATACTAAGTCTATATATTTGCCATACTAAGTCTTGTGCTGACGGTCCCGTCCTATTGCCATACTAAGTCTTTCGCTGACGGCTTCGTCCTGCAGACGGCTTCGTCCTATTTCTCGCATACCTCGCTGACGGCTTCGTCCTGCAGACGGCTTCGTCCTATTTCTCATACATCGCTGACGGCTTCGTCCTGCAGACGGCTCCGTCCTATTTCTCATATATCGCTGACGGCTTCGTCCTGCAGACGGCTTCGGCCTACTTCTCGTATACCTTGCTGACGGCTTCGTCCTGCAGTCGGCTCCGTCCTATTTCTCGTATATCGCTGACGGCTTCGTCCTAATTCTCGCATATCGTGCTGACGGCTTCGTCCCGCAGACGGCTTCGTCCTATTTCTCATACATCGCTGACGGCTTCGTCCTGTAGACGGCTTCGTCCTACTTCTCGTATATCGTTGACGGCGTCGTCCTAATTCTCGCATATCTTGCTGACGGCTTCGTCCCGCAGACGGCTTCGTCCTATTTCTCATACATCGCTGACGGCTTCGTCCTGCAGACGGCTTCGTCCTATTTCTCGTATATCGCTGACGGCTTCGTCCTAATTCTCGCATATCTTGCTGACGGCTTCGTCCCGCAGACGGCTTCGTCCTATTTCTCCTACATCGCTGACGGCTTCGTCCTGTAGACGGCTTCGTCCTACTTCTCGTATATCGTTGACGGCTTCGTCCTAATTCTCGCATACCTTGCTGACGGCTTCGTCCTGCAGACGGCTTCGTCCTATTTCTCACACATCGTCGACGGCTTCGTCCCAATTCTCGCAAACCCGCTGACGGCTTCGTCCTGCTGACGGTTCCGTCCCTCTCTATTAACACTACGTATCCTTATTGACGGTCTCGTCTCAATTGATCCATCCCACGTCTTCCCGAAGGCCAGGGACGCATCACGGAATCCCCGATCATCTCACCCGAACGGCAGGAAGCCACCTACACGGACCCCGGACACGCGACCCCTCCCGCAGGACACGGACGCTTGTTGGTCGGAACCCCGGCTCCGGAAATATTTACTCTGTCACTAATATCAATAAACCATATATATATATACTTTGTAAGCCTAATTAAGGTTAAAACCAGCGTTATTACTGGGGCTCGGGTCGGAATTTCCCTTTCTAGCACCACTTTCCTGAATCAAATAAATGTCCTGGATGATCCTGGCCAGCCCTGACCTACCCGAGGCTTAACTGAACGTCACAGGTGGCGCCCGAACAGGTTTAAGTGGTGACTAATGGGAAACCGACGCCGAGAAGTGATGACGAATAGGGTACATGTAACGACAAAGAGGATGAAGGAAGACAGGAAGTAGGAAAACGTCGACTGAAGGAAACGGTCAGAGGAAAATCGTTTGGAGAGAGACTGGATACGAAACGAAGATGGAGCGGAAGATAAACATCCAAGATCTCGATCGGATACGAAGCTGGGGAATGCGGTATGATGGGACAACCAATCCTCTGGAGTTCATACAGAATATGGAGAATTGGGCGACCGGATTCGGCATTCAGCACGACGAATTGGTACGAACAATGCCATTCGTGTTAGTAGACGCCGCGATGGATTGGTGGACCTGCACACCAAGCCAAATAAACAATTGGGCGATGCTGACAGAAGAGATGATGGAGTACTTCTGGCCAAGAAAGTTCCAGAAGCAACTCAAGGAGCAAGTTGTGCAGCGTAGACAGGGAGAAGCGGAATCTACGAGAGCATACGCAATGAATCTCATGAACTTGATGAGGTTTGCAGGGTATACGGACAAGGAAAAACTGGACCGGATATACTATAACTGCAAGAGCGAAATAAAGCTATTTACACGAAGAACAGGGTTTAAAACACTGCCGGAGTTCTTAAAGATAGCAGAAGTGGTCGAGATGATTGAATCAGGGAGTCTCGAACATACACAGCACACACTCAACCCAGAGGTCTGCGTGGGAGCCGATGGTACGGGGCAGAATACAGCCACCAAAACCGTCGGGCGCTGTGAAACGGCGGCGAACCAACCGGAGCAGTCATGCCAGGTTGGGCCAGATCCATGGAGCACTCTAGACGGTAAAGAGACCAAGGAGTACATGAGGTCAGCCGTAGGGAAAGAGGCTTTGCAGGAGGCCGACGTAGAGGAAAAGGAAGAGGTTGCCGCAGAACCGGCGGACGAGGTGGAGAAAAGCGCAGAGCAACGTGGAGAAGTTGCCGCAGAACAGGCGTACGAGGCGGAGAGGAGCGCAGAGGAAAGTGGAGAAGACGAGGAGCCTGGAATCGAATATGGGGAGCACAGGAGTGAGGAGCGGAAGACGACAGGAAGAAAGAAGAAGAACAAAGAGCGAGCAGGAGAAGGCAAGATGCCGAAGTTCACGGCGAGGGCCAAAAAGTCCCGAGCAAGGCTGATCGAGCCAGGGGCACCGGGGACGGTCCGGAAAGGACAGCGCCACCGAAGATGGCAAGTCGACGAGAGGGAGATAGGCACGACGCGATGGCCTCGACGATGACGGATATCGTCCAACAGGGCCGGAGCGGGGCGGCCAAAACCCCAACGAAAGTCACTGGCGGAGCAAGCCCGATGGGGGGAAAGCCGCGACGGGAAGGCCCAACCGCAGACGGAACCGTCCGAATGGGCCGGACCAGAAGGGCTCACCTCCCTAGGACTGGCGGAGGACAGCAGCGACGGAACCGGGAGCCGGGAAAACAACGAGTAAGGACACAGTGGCGGCCACCATATGGCGCCACTATCGAAAGGAGGGGGGAGTGTGACGCGTACCGCGCACAATTAAAGTATATTCAAATTCGAACGAGGTGCGCGCGCCCGCCCCAACAAACAAGGGCTCTGGCCACACTAAGTCGGGCAAAATCCCAGGCAGCTGCCACACTATTCGGGCAAATCCACAGCCCGTGCAGGCACACTAAAACCCGCCAAGCGCTATATAAAGCCGGCCGCTAGCCTCAGAGCTATCATTCGGTGGTCGGAGTCGACCAAGGTGGAAGTCACCTAGCGCGCAGCAGCAAGCAGCAAGCAGCAACCAAGGAACTGGAACAGCGGTAACAAAGGAGTAAGACTTAACTAACCTAGGTATTGGTTGACGGCTTCGTCCTATTCCTCCATACTAAGTCTATATATTTGCCATACTAAGTCTTGTGCTGACGGTCCCGTCCTATTGCCATACTAAGTCTTTCGCTGACGGCTTCGTCCTGCAGACGGCTTCGTCCTATTTCTCGCATACCTCGCTGACGGCTTCGTCCCGCAGACGGCTTCGTCCTATTTCTCATACATCGCTGACGGCTTCGTCCTGCAGACGGCTCCGTCCTATTTCTCATATATCGCTGACGGCTTCGTCCTGCAGACGGCTTCGGCCTACTTCTCGTATACCTTGCTGACGGCTTCGTCCTGCAGTCGGCTCCGTCCTATTTCTCGTATATCGCTGACGGCTTCGTCCTAATTCTCGCATATCGTGCTGACGGCTTCGTCCCGCAGACGGCTTCGTCCTATTTCTCATACATCGCTGACGGCTTCGTCCTGTAGACGGCTTCGTCCTACTTCTCGTATATCGTTGACGGCGTCGTCCTAATTCTCGCATATCTTGCTGACGGCTTCGTCCCGCAGACGGCTTCGTCCTATTTCTCGTATATCGCTGACGGCTTCGTCCTAATTCTCGCATATCTTGCTGACGCCTTCGTCCCGCAGACGGCTTCGTCCTATTTCTCCTACATCGCTGACGGCTTCGTCCTGTAGACGGCTTCGTCCTACTTCTCGTATATCGTTGACGGCTTCGTCCTAATTCTCGCATACCTTGCTGACGGCTTCGTCCTGCAGACGGCTTCGTCCTATTTCTCACACATCGTCGACGGCTTCGTCCCAATTCTCGCAAACCCGCTGACGGCTTCGTCCTGCTGACGGTTCCGTCCCTCTCTATTAACACTACGTATCCTTATTGACGGTCTCGTCTCAATTGATCCATCCCACGTCTTCCCGAAGGCCAGGGACGCATCACGGAATCCCCGATCATCTCACCCGAACGGCAGGAAGCCACCTACACGGACCCCGGACACGCGACCCCTCCCGCAGGACACGGACGCTTGTTGGTCGGAACCCCGGCTCCGGAAATATTTACTCTGTCACTAATATCAATAAACCATATATATATATACTTTGTAAGCCTAATTAAGGTTAAAACCAGCGTTATTACTGGGGCTCGGGTCGGAATTTCCCTTTCTAGCACCACTTTCCTGAATCAAATAAATGTCCTGGATGATCCTGGCCAGCCCTGACCTACCCGAGGCTTAACTGAACGTCACACATTTAGTAAGATTAAAGGTAAACCCAGCCTTTGTAAGAACATCCAAAACAGTTGCAAGCCTTTCCGAAGCCAATTCCTTGGTTGGCGATACTATCATTATATGATCCATGTAAACTATTACAAAAGAATTAGCAAGGTCACCAAGTGCATTCATGACTGCGCGCTGGAAAACAGATGGCGCATTTTTGAGGCCAAAAGGCATTGTAAGATATTCAAATTGACCATCTGGGGTCACAAATGCAGTGTATTCCACGGATTCAGGGTGAATCGGGATTTGGTGGAAGCCACTCGCCATATCAAGGCATGTGAAATAATTTGCTCCGCGAAGTCTAGCAATTTGATCGCTAATAAGCGGCAAGGGATATTTCTCCGAAATCGTGTTTGAATTTAACTCTCTAAAATCGACACACAGACGGTCGGTGCCATTTTTCTTTTTAACGAGCAACATGGGGCTAGCAAATGGAGAACAACTTGGGCGAACAATATTACACCTTATCAATTCGCTCACTTGCATACGCACTACTTCTCTTTCTTCGGGGCTAAGTCTGTAAGGTCGACGCTGGACAGTTTTAGTTGGATCAATTAAACGGATTTTCATTTCACCTGTATTTACTCGGGTATGAGGTATCCCATTGGTAAATGAAGTCGAGTGCTTTTCAAGTAGTTCGATTAATTTAGCTTTCTCATTGTCGACTAATTCGGTGTCGATATCGGACAAGGTAAGCGATCGCTCAGCAACGGAACAATTATTAACGGTTTTGATTTTCGATCTCTCTTCCAAGTGAACGGTTGTATTTCTTTCTTGCGCTCTCGTTTTGTGTTAATTTTTGCATTAAAACAACCGGGGTTTTATTTAAATCTTCTACTTTGTGATTAATAAAGTTCCCGTTCACTTCGTGTGCATGCAGCTATTCTGTTTTGTGTATTTAATTGTTATTATTTTCACAATTTAGTTTGTGCTGTCGGTGTTTGCTTTGCATTTTTTGCATTCCTCTTTGTGCCTTCTCCGTTTAGTTTGCGCCGTCGCGACAGCTAAACGTTAAGCTCGCTCCCACGCTCACCCGTTTACCCGCTCTCTCATTCTCCCGCTCTCTCGGTGCAGCTGCACTCTTATCTCTTCTACGTAAAGGTACAGTGGTAAGTCTTTATAATGTCCGCAATTGTCTGCTTCGCCAAGACCTGTAAAAAGGCAATTACTACTAATGATCTTACAGTCGGCTGCTGGCTGTGTGACAACATTGTGCATGCCAAGTGCATTGGTGTTGTTGCTCGGACGGTGGACGATGTAAGAAGAAAGATCGGTCTGCGTTACTGCTGCGAGGCCTGTCGCGAGGTTGAAAGAGAAATGATGTCTTTTATGCGGCAGACCAAGGGCGGTTTTAAAGACATATTAACGAGTTTTCGTAAAACTCATGATATGCTCTTGGCGCTGGACACTCAATTTAATAGCCTTAAACTATTAAATGAGTCTCCTAGGCGCAAAAGAACCGCAACTGGTCTGCAGCATATAGGCGGATCTCAACAACCAGCGGCGGACTCCCAACAGCGGCCTCTCTCAACACAGCCCTCCACCTCTGAATTCAGTCAAAGAGTTCTGAGATCGAGTGGCAAAAAAGATTCGGCATCCGAATGTGTTGCGGGAGGGACCGCTCCCCCGATAATTTCCGTTTTGTCCCCTGGGGGGTCTCAAATACTGACCCCTCAAAGCCCCGTAAATTTACCTGCTCAGGGTATCAGGCCCGGACTACCGGCCGATATCGGCAATGCAGACAATCAGTCTGCAGCGCCGAAAGCCCTTGTAGTAGTACCACCTACGAAACAGATATTTGTTTCGCGGCTCTCCCCTGGTCAGACATCGGAAGATGTCATCGCCTTTATCCAAGGCAAAACTAGAGCCGAAAAAATACAAATAAAGGTGGAAAAATTCAAATTTTCTTATGCTAGGAATATTTAATCTTTTAAAATAAATGTCCCGAATGAACTCTTTGAAACAATATGCTCTACCAACTTCTGGCCAGAGTATATTGTCGTCAAAGAGTTTGAAGCTAAGAAAAAGAAACGGCGGCCCGTAGGAATAAGTCTTCCCAGGCCCGACCAGACCACTGCGCCCTCTACGACATCCGCTCCAAAAAACTAATCAATTCCCTCTCTATCTCCTATCAGAATGCAAGAGGCCTACGTAGTAAGCTTCCCAAATTGTATTCTGATAGTCTCTCGTTTGCATCCCAGGTTATTGTGTTCACAGAAACCTGGTTAAAGCCGGAGATTCTGAGCTCCGAAGTTTTCCCAGCTGTGTTCACAATATATCGGCTGGATCGGCCTATCAGACGTGGGGGTGGTGTCCTCATAGCGGTTGACTCCACTCTCGCGTCGGAATTAATAACTTTCGAGGAGTTTGATGTTGAATTCCTCTGTGTGAAGCTAACCATCAATGGTAGCTCTATTTTCATTACCTGTTCTTACATTCCTCTTTTGTCCGAACTTCCTATTTATTGGAACCACCTTTCCGCTATCCAAACGGTTTTCAACCGACTTTCTAATAAGGATCATTTAATAGTTCTTGGTGATTTTAATATCCCAGGGGCTATTTGGTCCTCAAATACTTCCTCTAATGTACTTTTCACCTCCACACAGCATGATTTTATTGCTGGCTTGCTCGACATTTCGCTGTCTCAAGTCAACCATGTACGAAATTCCCTAGAGCGCTTGCTTGATCTCTGTTTTGTCTCAGACCCGGCAAGAGTCAGTTTAGCCAGGGTGGCGCCGTTGACGCTTCCCGAAGATCCCTATCATCCGACTTTCGACGTGACTCTCGACATTGGGACTGACTTACAGAACATATCTGACTGTCCAGCCAGGAAAGTCCTTTGTTTTCGCAAAACGGACTTCGAACGGCTGAATAACTTTATTTTAGATTTTAATTGGTCCGATTTATACATGTGCACTGACATGTCAGCAGCCGTGGATATTTTTTACAGTGCCATAAATTCCTTTTTTACTGAATGTGTTCCGTTATACTATCCATCAACATCGAATAAGCCTCCTTGGTTTACTAAAGAGTTGAGTCATCTTAAAAACAAAAAATCTAGGCTGTATACTAAATATAAATGTACCGGTTCTAACTCTGCCCTATCTCTTTATTTATCTGCTCGGTCAAGATTTACCGTGTTGAACGCGCAGTGTTACAACAATTATTTGACTCGTTGTAGGGTCCAGATCTCTCAGGACCCAAAACAGTTTTATAATTTTGTTAACACTAAACGTAAGCCAATTACGCATCCTTCCTCGCTTTCGTTTGAAAATACAACCGTAAAAAATGATCGGGCTATTGCCGATCTGTTTGCGCAGTTTTTTCAAACCACTTACTCAACTTCAACTGACTGTAATCAGACTTATTCCTACATCATGCCCAAATCGAACCTTATTTTCAGTCCTACTTTAGACGAAAGCACTATTCTTTCTGATCTTCATCGCGTTAAGCCCATTTATTCGCCAGGTCCCGACGGTATACCTGGCTGTGGGCTTAGGTATTGTGCCGACGCCCTGTGCAATCCCCTTCTAAAATTGTTTACCTTGTCCCTAGAAACCTCCCACTTTCCCCTTATTTGGAAGGAATCATTTGTTATTCCTCTCCCCAAAAAATGGTAGAAAATCGGTTGCCAGCAACTATAGAGGAATCTCTAAGTTGTCGGCCATTCCAAAACTTTTCGAGAAAATCATTACTCCACATTTGCAGCACCTGTGCAGATCAATTATTTCTCCATGCCAGCATGCATTTTTAAAGCGTAGATCAACGACAACCAATCTTTTAGAGTTCACTTCCTTCTTAGTTAAGGGCTTCCATAAGGGCTTTCAGACAGACGTAATCTATACTGATTTCAGTAAAGCATTTGATTCTGTCAACCATTCTCTTCTTGTTCGGAAACTTGATCTAATGGGATTTCCGGTTGATCTTCTTAGTTGGATCTCAAGTTATCTGAATGGCAGAACGCAAAAGGTCCTCTTTAAAAATTCTTTATCTAATGTTCTCAGGGTTACTTCTGGCGTCCCGCAAGGGAGCCATTTGGGTCCCCTGTTGTTTACATTATTTATCAACGACCTGCCGAAAGTTCTGACTAACTCCAGAGTACTTATGTACGCGGACGACGTCAAACTTTGCGTGCAATATAAGGACGCTTCCTGCCAGTCTGATTTACAAACAGATCTCAATAACTTCCAAACATGGTGCCGCATAAACTTATTGAACCTAAACGGCTCTAAATGCAAGCTAATGATTTTCTCTCGTGTCGCTCCCAAGCTCGCGACTTACACGCTAAACTGCTGCTCTTTGGAAAGAATTAATATAGTCGATGATTTGGGTGTCCGACTGGACCCTAAACTTGACTTTATCGATCATATTTCGTGCATGGTGAATAAAGCCAGAGGTGTGCTTGGTTTCATTAAACGGTGGTCGAAGGAATTCAATGACCCCTATGTTACAAAATCCTTATATATTTCGTTAGTTCGTCCTATCTTAGAATATGGAGCTTGCGTCTGGAGCCCTCAGTATGGGGTTCACAGTACACGCATTAAGTCAGTTCAGAAGAACTTTCTGCTTTTCGCTTTACGCGGTTTGAACTGGGATCCAAACCAGAGGTTACCTTCGTACTCTAGTAGACTTCTCCTAATTAACTTACCTTCTTTAGCTAACCGTAGAACCATGCTTGGCATTACGTTCATTTTTAATCTTATCCACGGTGACGTGGAAAGTGCTGACTTGCTGGGTCAGCTTAACTTTCACGTACCGAGTAGAAATACTAGATCCTATATTCCTTTAGTTTTGAGTCAATGTAGAACGTCTTTTGAATTGCATGAACCCTTTAGAGTCTTATGTGCAAATTATAACGATTTGTACATGATAACATCAAACGTAGATAGCCTTCCCCAACTAAAAACCTTAATATTAACCCACTTAGTACGCATGCAGGCAAACAGTCTGGCAGCACGCTAGTAGTCACTTCCTCGTATTCCTTTTCTATACTTTCATTTGTCGCGCCTACTAACACCTAACACGAACAGGCACGTGCTTGGTGTCAGATGGGCCACTTGAATGTACTGATCGTAGTGCATCAACGTCCAATAAGTACTTTAGAATTATCGGATGTCAGAATTACATAAAAGCCTTGTTTGAGTATCTCTCGCCCTATCAGAATATCACTCCTCAATTGCTCATTCGGGACTACATGAAATAATATTTCTATAATGTTTTCGTTTATAGTAACCTCACTTAAGATTTACAATGTACTACATACACTGCCACCACCAATACCCTTTATCATTACAATATTGTTTATGCGTTTACCCGATAACTTATTACTAATGTCGTCTTTAATAAGGGAGCACTCTGCACCGGAATCGAAGCACCGTTGATGCAAATTTCCCTTTGGCTCAGTCACACAACATTGGTTAACAGTCTTCTGTTGAGTCACATCTTGCTTGGCTGCACTTCCGTTCCTCGGACACTGGTAGGAGAAATGTCCCAATTGGCCGCACCGATAGCACGTGACATTTGACTTCTCACGCTGCGGTTTCGCCTCTTTATCTTGTCGCATTTTAATTCGGCATTCAGCAATTCGATGTCCCGGCTTTGAACAGAAGTGACATACAACTGGCGATGCCTTATGGTTCTTCTGGTTAGGTCCAACGTTGTCATTTCGAGCAGGTCGCTTCTTGTCAAACGTAAACGCTTTTAACTCCGCCTGTAGCTTACTTCTGGTGCGCACATTGGATGTGAAGAGAACGCGCTGCAAACGACTGTCGATGTTTGCCATATGCGCAAGAACAGTTGTAACGGCAATTTCTTCAATTCCCATATTTCGCCACTTCGTTGTCAGCGTCGTCACCAACCGACTCGCATATACCGCGTAACATTCGGCGGCACTCAGGCGGCTGTTGAGTAAATTCAAAAACGTAGCGGCCGGCGTCTCTTCGGTTTCAAAGCGCTGCAGAAATAGGCCCTGGAACTCTCGCCAAGTCATACCATGGTACGAAATTTGTGTGAGCCACTGAGATGCAGTTCCCTCCATACAGTTGCTAAGTGCCATGACCAGTTTACTTCCTTGAAGGGGGTGCTCAGACAAAATTATATCGGTTGTAGAACACCACTTTGCTGCTTTGGGTAGCTTAACCTCAAAGCTAGGTTGTTGCTCGCGTGCCGCGAAATTCCGATTTTGCATTTCGACCACTGCACGCCACTGCTCCTCAGAAAATGCAGGGTGTGGCACAGATCCCACTTCTGATGTCGGGTTGTTGATGCCAGGAGCCTCGTCGTCCGTCCGTCCGTTCATTTCGGCGTCGCTCATAATGTCTTTCTTGTAAGCTGCGCGCGTTCAACGAGTCCACTTGCGTCTGCTTCGGCTTCTCAATGCGTAATGTGTCGTTTCGTACAGCCTGCTTTCTTTTCTTCCTTGACATTTCTATTTTGACATTCCCTTTTCATTATGTCTCTTTCTCACTCTAACCAAGCAGCGCAAGTGGCCTCGTTCAGCAACAGCTATATTGGTCTCATTCTAGCAGAGTCTCGTTTTTAGAAAATTCATCTACTCATACTCATACATTGACAGTGAATAGGAACACGCATGACAGCAAAACATGGAGAAGAAGTAAATAGCAATTAAGTGCATACACATTATTTTCGCCCCGACATATATTTATCCATATTTATTGGATTTTTGCCATTTATTTATTTAATTTTCTAATAATATATATTTATTTATTCATCGTTGGTTGTTGATTAATTTGTTAGGTGTTTAATTATTCGTAGGTGTTAGTTCTAGTTGTCATTTATATATATTTGTTAGGTGTGTAGAGTTAGGGACAATAAATATGGCTGATGAGGGAGAGACAGGTCACCACTATGGGCTTAGGTCGAAGGTTCCTTTAACCCAGGAAGAGGAAATGTGGGCTACGGATTCAGAGGGGGCGATTTTGTTAGCGCCGCCCCGAACTTCTACTGGGTTGCTGAGGACGCCGCCGTTGAAATGGCTGGAACAACAGGCGGAGGAGCAGCGGACTTAGAAATCCTTGGATTTCGAGGCCATAGGGGCTGCAGCGAACAACCTGCTGGAAGTAGATCCAGCTCAAAAGACGGTCCGCTTCCAGGACACTACCGTGGATTCTACTGTCCAGTCGGCGGTGAACCTCGCCCTGGCTCAGGCAGGAGAGACGTACCGCAAGTCCCAGAGTGCCGGGATCGAGCAGAGCTTGCGGGCTGGCTTCCTGGAGATGATGCAGCTGATGAACCAGGTGCTAAGACCGGCCATCCAACAGCAGCAAGGGTCAGCAGGACAACGGCAGGAGCCATTGCAAGCAGGACGTCAGCAACAGCCAATCCCAGGAAGACCTCCGATGGAGACGGCCCAGAAATCCCACGGAGCGGTACCACGAAATTCCCGGACAGACCAAGCAGCAAGTGGTCCACCACGGGTCCCGCCGAAGCCGCCCAGGAGGGCACAGGATCTCGTGGGGAGCGATAGCAGCAGTCCAGGCTGGCTCACGGAGGCCGAGGAGCGGCGGCGAGACGACGGCGCAGGTTAGCACTGGCGCGGGGAGGACCGCAGAGCTAGCGAGTTCCGGGATGAGCGGCTGTACGCTAACTGGGATGCGGGAGGCAGTTCCCACAGCACGAGAGTGGACCGTTGGAACATCTCGTTCAACGGTGAGGACGACAGGAACCACGTCGAGGGCTTCTTGTTCCGGTTGGAGTTCCTGCAGAGGCAAACGCGCTGCCCGTGGCAAGAAGTCCTGAGGAACTTCCACACCCTGCTGTCGGGAAGGGCTTTGAAGTGGTACTGGCTCCACGTGCAGCAGCACCGGCTGGACCATTCGCACCAACTACGCCGAGCGCTGTTGGATAGGTTCCAGAGCCATGAAACGGAGCACCAGCGGATGCATCAGCTGCTGGAGCGGGAGCAGCAGACAGGGGAGGGCGTGGACGACTACCTGCACGCCATGCAGACCCTTGCTTCTCGCCTGAAAAAGCCAATGCCAGAGCGGCATTTGGTAAAGGTGATGAAGAAGGGTTTGAGAGAGGGCATCGCACGGTACGTGTACTCACCGTGGACGAGTTGCGGCAGGAGAGCGTAGAGGTGGAGCGCAGCTTCAGACGCAGGAGCCGCACCGCCTACTCGGCCCCGATGCGCTTCTCGACCGGAACAGGGTCAGCGAGGTATTCGCATCAGAGCCAGGAGAAGACGAGGACCCATCTCTGGAGGTGGAGGAAGTCCGAGCAGGGCCGCGGAATCCGTTCCGGGCAGGATGCTGGAACTGCGGAGCCATGGGGCACGGATTCCGGGACTGCGAGCATGAGCTGAGGAAGGTTTTTTGCTTCCGATGCGGAAAAGCGGACATCGTCGCTCCGAAATGCCCGAACTCAATTTACCTGTGGAGTACAAGGGGTGGGTAGAAAACATTCTTTTCTATCTTTGTCCTTACCTGGAGCAGCCGGCGTATCTTGGCGTCAATTTCTGGCGGGCGTTTGGCCTGGCTCCAGCGGTGGTGGGCCAAATCCCTGCTCTAGGCGTGAAGAAGGCCGAAGAAATCCATGCCAGGGAAATGGAGCACTATGCCGAGCAGGAAGACGATGACGAGGAGAAGGCGGATCCCGAATGCTGGACGCTGTCCGAAGCGGAGTCCCGGGAGCTGCACGAAATCAAGAAGAGGTTCCCCACTTTCGAGAGTGATGGCTTGGGAACCACTAGCTTGGAGAAGCACGTCATCGAGCTGGTAGAAGGCGCGAAAATATTTAAGGATCGGCCCTATCCGATGTCTCCAGCGAAGCAGAAGGTGGTCGAGGATGAAGTCAACAAGATGCTGGCGCTGAGAGTCATCGAGGAGAGCAAAAGCCCGTGGAGCAACAGGACGACGGTGGTGTCAAAGCCTGGAAAGGACAGGTTCTGCTTGGATGCCAGGAAATTGAACGAGGTCACCATCAAAGACGCTTACCCCTTGCCTAGTATCGATGGGATCCTGTCCAGAATCGATCAGACGCACTACATCTCCAGCGTGGACTTGAAGTTCGCGTTCTGTCAGATCGAGCTGGACGAGAAAAGCAAGGATTTGACGGCGTTCACGGTTCCTGGCCGGCCGCTATACCAGTTCCGAGTGATGCCTTTCGGACTCTGCAATGCGGCGCAAAGGTTGGTGAGACTTATGGATAGAGTAATCCCAGCCGAGATTCGATCCAACGTGTTCGTCTATTTGGATGATCTCCTGATATTGGCACCGGACATCGAGACGCACCTCCGGTACCTGCGACGAGTGGCCGAATGCCTAAGGGAAGCAGGGTTAACGATCGGCTTAAACAAGTCGAAATTTTGCTTCAAGTCTTTGACTTACCTGGGTTTCATCGTAGGTGGAGGGCGTCTGCAAATGGATCCCGGTAGAGTGGCGGCAATCAGGAGGATGCCAGAGCCGAGGACGATGAAGGAGGTGCGGGCGTTTCTAGGCGCAGCTGGCTGGTATCAGCGATTCGTGAGGAACTCAAGAAAACTGGGAATGCAAAGTTTTCTTTGAGTCCGGAGGCGCAGCTGGCTGTTGAGGCATTGAAAATGGCACTCACCACCGCACCAGTCCTAGTGCACGCCAACTTCAAGCGGCACTTCTACGTCCAGTGCGACGCGTCGCATATCGGAGTGGGAGCGGTTCTTTTCCAGAAGGACGAGGAAAACCAGGAGCAGGATAGCCTTTTTCCGGCCAAGATGAACAAGCACCAGGTGAATTACACTGTCACCGAGAAAGAGTGCCTTGCAGCTCTCCTGGCAATCCGGAAGTTCCGTCCGTATGTGGAAGGCATGCCATTTACGTGCATCACGGACCACGCAAGCCTGAAATGGCTGATGTCCATGAAGGACCTCTCGGGACGCCTGGCCAGATGGTCTTTGCAGCTGCAGGGCTTCAATTTCAGCATCGAGCACCGGAAAGGTAGCGAAAACGTGGTGGCAGACACGCTTTCATGATACGTGGTGGAGATCTTCGTGGATCCGACGGCGTTGCTGGGTTTTGAGACCACCGAGTGTGCTGGGGATGAGTACCAGGAGTTAGTCCAGGAGGTGCAGGAGAACTTGGATAACTTACCGGATCTCAGGATAGAGGAAGGTCTCATCTTCAAGCGAGTCTCCCCGGCAACGCTAGACAACGAAGTGGAAGGATCTGCGTGGAAGCTGTGGATACCGCAGAGTCTGACCCACAGCCTGGTTGAGCGAGCCCACACAGATCCAACGGCAGCTCATGGCGGAGTGGCGAAGACGCTGGAGATCTTGCGGCGGCAGTTCTATTGGCCTGGGATGGTGATTCAGTTGCGCGAGTTTGTCCGCGGGTGCCAGGTGTGCAAGGAGTCGAAAGCCCCAAACCATAGGATGATGGTCGGGATCGGCGAGCGTGTACAGACGGAGCGACCCTTCCAGAAGCTGTACGTCGATTTCCTTGGCAAATATCCCAGTTCCAAGAAGGGGCATGCATGGATCTTCATCGTGGTGGACCATTTCTCCAAGTACACATTCTTGAAGGCCATGAGGGAAGCAACCGCCTCGAATGCAGTGGATTTCCTCATCAACGAGGTCTTCTACAAGTTTGGAGTGCCCGAAGTCGTGCACTCGGACAATGGACGGCAGTTTACGTCGAAGATCTTCGAGGAAGCGATGGAGAGCTTTGGAGTCCGGCATCTGAAGACGCCAATCTACTCCCCACAGAGCAACGCAGCGGAAAGGGTGAACCGCAGCGTTTTGGAAGCAATCCGTGGGTTCCTGGAGGGCGATCATCGGGAGTGGGATGCTTACCTTCCGGAAATCGAAGTGGCCATCCGAAACGCCATCCACTCGGCTACGGGCGAAGCACCGTTCTTCACTGTATTCGGACATCATATGTTCCTGCACGGTTCCAGCTATAACCTGGCCACGGCAGACAAACTGCGAGTGGTGCAGGAGAAAGTGCGCAAGAGTCTGGAGACCTCGTATGAGCGCAGTCGCCAGAGATACGACCAGAGGGCCCGAGTGTTCGCCGCAAAGCCAGGCCAAGAGGTGTAACGCCGGAACTTCGTCCTCAGCGACTTTGGCAAACAATTTAACGCGAAGTTCGCCAAGAAATTCGTTAAGGCCAGAGTGGTGAAGGCGGTGGGCAACAATGCGTACGAGTTGGAGGATTTGCAGGGCCGAAGTTTGGGTGTCTACCACGCCAAAGATATCTGCGTCTGAGCTGGAATAGAAAGGAACACAAAGTATACAAGGACGCTACATGAGTATAAGCTGTAATACTTCCCGTAAGGCGTGGGTCCCGCGTTGGGCACCGTTCCAATGCCGGCAAAGTCACCAAGCTATCCAAATGCTCCCAATGATTTCGTCGAGACGCAACCCGGCAGCACCTCTCTAAATCCTTGGGTGGTGTTGCATTTCCAGTCGGAATGGGCTAAAGGGCCATCGATGTATCAAAGAGCGAACCGGGAAAAAGGGAACGGTGGCGCCCCCTAGATCTCGCCCAGCTCTGTTTAAGAGAAAGGGATGTTGAACTCTAACTCGATCGTTGCCC
Source organism: Drosophila bocqueti (assembly GCA_018151655.1). NCBI lineage: Eukaryota > Metazoa > Arthropoda > Insecta > Diptera > Drosophilidae > Drosophila > Drosophila bocqueti. The sequence continues at coordinate 981,091 of JAECXF010000048.1, forward strand.
TGAGCGACGAAACCAACGGTTTCCTGAAGGCGGAACTCAGGCAACGAAACGAGCCCATATAGGGAGGCATAGACAGCGAGGGAATAGGTAGTGGAAAGAAGGAAATGAACGCGGGCGGCCGCAGTGATTAAGTGCTGAAACGAAAAGATTGGAAAACGTGAGTGAAAGTGGCCGCAAAGGTTAGGACAAAAATTAAGATAGTGATTAATTTTTCAGCGTGGCAGTGGGAAGAACACTGGCCACGACCCTTTTATTTCGGTTTTGCAACTACCTGTGGAGTGATTCCGGACCGGCCGCAGTCAGATAGCCGAGCGCCGAGTCGCCGCCTACTGAGCTATTCCAGCAGCTATTCGCCATCGCCAACAGGCCGAGCTTTCCTAGACGGATCCGGTGAGTCCGTTCCGAGCGCGGCTACAGCCGCCCGGAAAAGGGGAAGATTTTCGTTGTGGATGCCTGAGCGACGCTAGACGGCAGGGGATTGCAACCGCCACAGACGGTCCAATCCAGGCCACGCGCAATCTGGCGCAGCCTTTCCCGCCTTCCATCCACCGCACCTTGGTCACTGATTTGTTCTTCCGCCGCTAAGTCCGTCGCAGCCATTGCGAACCGGCCGGCAAATTTGCATTTTAAGTCCTTCGCTACAATTAGAATTAAATTATTTATTTTTAGTATAAGGCTTTATTTGGTATATAAGTTGTGTGTCCAACTTACTGCGATTTTTCCGTCCCTTGTCCTCCACGTTTCCTAAACGCACGTCAGGGATTTTCTGCAACACAAGCGCTGCAAAAGAAAGTCGGTCAGAAGAAGCAGTGCGTAAATATAAGATCAAAAACAACCCACCCTTAATTTCTCTTGGAGCTCCAGCAGGGATTGTAGGTCGAAGTTTGGGGAGTAAATCCGAGGCCCACTTGTGGCCAAATTTCTTTGTGGAGTGCAGCTTCTCCTCCTCGAATCGCAATATATAGCAGTATGTTTAGCAGTAAGGAAATATCTAAAATTATAACGTATTAAAAGGGATAATCATGAACGCCGAATAGAAGTCGTTTACCTGGGGGAGATGAGCCGGTCGTGAGACCGAATGGAATAGGCTCCGGTATGGGTGATGCCCCAAGATGACCAGGAGGCATCACTAGGTAGGGTGGGTGCGTCGTGGGGACTTCATCCAAGCCACCAATTCGGTTCCGCCAGTGTCTTTGTGTAGTTTGTTTGTTCTGTTTACATTTTTCTGTAGTGATGGGAGTTCTTGTGTGTGAGACGTCCGATTAATATCGGTATTTGTTTATTGTGCGGACTGCGGGCATCGGGTCGAAACCCGCCCTGGGACAGATGAGCTAGTCCGGCATTGCCCAATAAAAAAGCAGTTCTGTAACAACTTATTGTACTTAACTATATAACTTAAGTCTAGTGAAACAATGGCTAAAATAATAACGATGTTTTCTTGTGGACTTCTTGTCCCCAATTCAGAGTAAATCGATAAATCTAGAGGTGACATTTCCAGTATACGATATATCTGTATAGTATTTAAAGTTTACGTAGTATTTAAGTAAATAAGTAGCGAATAAGTATATATATATATAAGTATATTATTTGTACGACCCTGCGAGAGGGTCGTTACAGTGTATCCAGAGATATGTGAGCAGGTGTATGTGAGCGTCTGCGCGTCACAATGAATTGAATGTCGTAATTGACTTAAGGAATATGTTAGAATCTGGATCCGTTCTGATAAGTAAACCATTCAATGGTTTAGGTGGCGTTTCAATATCAGGTAAATGCACGTTCCAAGACGCGCAACAAATCCCGGCTGGTTCATCAGAAGATACACGAGCCGAACGCAATGAAGCAAGAAGACTAGAACATCGACAATCACGCAGGTTTACAGTAAAAAAACGCAATACAAATGAACAACACTGCCTACAGGTACATCGAGCATTTACATTGGATTCATTCGTACGTCTTGCATTCCGGTATGAGCCCGATATTGAATATTATGCTCATTCAAAAGTTATAATTGGTGCTATGGACAAGGAATGCCCGCATTGTCATACTCCATATACAAATCCACAAATTAACCGGCCGGGATATGTTGCGCGTCTGGGAAGGTGCAACTCCTGATATTGAAGCTAGAATTAAATCAAACAAATTACATCGAAAATTGAATTATCTGCGTATTATTATCACTCTAGAACTATATAAAACAACAATTAGGGGCGAGACAAGTTCGCCTGGTCCGCTAGTATATATACGAGGGCTGCTATATATATTTCTGGCCTAATAATGAAAATACGAATATTTATCAACGAAAATGGTTTTATTGTTTTTCAAAATATTCTCCATCAAGATTTATACACTTTTGCATGCGCTCAAACCAATTTTCGAAGCACTTTTTCCACTCCGACTGAGACACCTCCAAAACATGGTTTTTGAATGCTTCAACAGCATCTTCTGGCGACGAAAATCGTTGACACGCATTATTTTCTTGATGTGTGAGAATAAAAAGAAGTCATTGGGTGCCAAGTCAGGGCTGTACGGCGGATGACCCATCAATTCGATGTTTTGACCGGTCAAAAAGGCGCTGGTTTGAGCCGATGTGTGAGAGCTCGCATTGTCATGGTGCAAAATGATTCGTCTTCTCTGGTTGGTTTTTCGAATTTCTCCGAAGACTTCAGGCAAACAAATGGTGGTGTACCAATCAGAATTGACCGTCCTACGTTGCTCAAGCGGAACTGTCGCAACATGTCCAGTTATGCCGAAGAAACAGGCAACCATTTGCTTCGAAGTGCTTCTTCCACGAACAACATTCGTTGGATTTGACTCGTCTTGGAAGACCCACACGGTCGATTGCTGTTTTGTTTCTGGCTCATACGCATAGATCCATGATTCGTCACCTGTGACGATCTTATAAATGTCTTTTGAAGCACCGCGATCGTATTTTTTTAGCATTTCTTTACACCAATCCACACGAGCCTCTTTTTGAGCGATTGTCAAATTGTGCGGAATCCAACGAGAACAAACCTTTTTTACGGCCAGGTGTTCATGCAATATCGAATGTATGCTGGTGGAAGAAATGCATAGGCATGCCTCCATCTGAAGGTATGTTACATGGCGGTCTTGCCTTATCAGTTCACGTACGGCATCGATGTTTTCTGGCACAACGGCTGTTTTTGGACGACCTTCACGGAATTCGTCTTTGAGCGAGCGTCGGCCACGATTGAATTCGTTGTACCAGTTTTTCACAGTGCTATAGGATGGTGCTTCATAGCCATACAAAGATTTAAGTTCATCGATGCACTCTTGTCGCGATAACCCACATCGAAAGTTGTGAAAAATGATCGCACGAAAATGTTCACGAGTTAATTCCATTTTTTGGCGGAGATGAATTTTTTAATTCCCCGTAATAAACAATTCGCGATTAAATGACAAAACGTTCTGAGTGATGTTATGCTAAAACATGTCAATCTTTCCAATGAAAATGTCATATTGGACCTGGCAAAACTTAGTGTTGCCTAGGCCAGAAATATATATAGCAGCCCTCGTATATATGTATATATAAATATCGCGTGGCTCGGACGTGGAGTTTGATTATATTTTATTATAATGAACGATTTTTGATCGTAATTATTACGAAGCCGGAAAGGTGGAATTAAAAACCTTGGCTTTGGTTCGGTCGAAAAGCTCACTGCTATGCCGACGGCAAAGCAGTGCATGCGTAAGGGTAGCAAGAGGGGAAATAAACAGCAACAACAAAAACCCGGCCGCTTCAGCGATTAAGTCGTTACTTCATCAGAACAGTCACGGTACCGCCCGTGTGGATCTGTAATGATGTGTCCTTTTTATACCTTGTACCGTAGGTACAAAGGTATATTAATTTCGTGCAAATGTATGTAACAGGCAGAAGGAAGCATTTCCGACCCCATAAAGTATATATATTCTTGATCAGCATCAACAGCCGAGTCGATCTAGCCATGTCTGTCTGTCCGTCTGTCCGTCTGTCCGTCTGTATGAACGCCTAGATCTCAGCAACTATAAGAGCTAGAGCCACCAAATTCGGTATGTAGGTCGGAATGTTTTGCACGCAGATCAAGTTTGTTTCAGATTTAAAAATTTCCCCCCCACTCCCCCGCAAATCAATAAAAACGTTTTGCAGCCACAAATATTACCATAGATCTTTCTTTTTTTGCATAGGTATGCATATGTAGAACATGTATCAATACCGAAAATCTGGTAAAGATCGGGTGAAAAACACAAAAGTTATTTACTTATCAGAGTGCTATCTGTTTTGCAGCTAGCAACAGGTGCATCCCAAAAAACAACAACATAACTGATGAGCGCAAGAAACTAACTCCCGTGCGCAAAAAAGAGAGAGGGGTTATCTCTTTCTCTGTCTTGCACACGCAAGTGCATGAGATGGTGGTGGTTTTGCAAAGAGCGAGTTTGTTTACATTATTCTAATAGGCAAAAGTAGCGATCAGCTGACTTTTGTTTATCGTTGTCAAAGAGCTAATTCGAGCGGCGATATATTTTGGTACATGGTATATAACAGTCGTTCACGAACGACTGTAGCTTTCTTACTTGTTAGTAGTTGTTTTTGTCTCGCTCTTTGTATATATTAGTTTTGTGCGGATGTTAGTTTCTAGGATCGGAGGCAGAAAATATACTTATGTATAAAATGTATGGGCATGTAATTTTTTTTTTTTTATGTAGGGTAAAGGTGGCAGTTGTGGACAAACTTTTCTTTTTTACTTATATCTTTTTACCTGGAGCATATTATGCGGACATGTGCATATCAATGGAAAGCTAGAGACCTTAGCTAACTTGTTTTTGGTATCTATCATTGAAAGAAAATTTTTTAAGTTTCTGTAAAATAGTAATTTTTGCGAATTATAGATTTTAGGGGGAGTTGTGGACACCTTTGTAGAATGTGCTAAAATTAGGAAAGTATCAAGTTAAACGCAATCAAATGTAGAAAAAATGTAAATTTATTAATTTTTAAAGGCAAAAAAAATACTACGCATGGCATCATTCTCCATCAGAATCACAATTCGCGCATGTGAACATTAAAACATTAAAATATATTTACTTATATAGTTGTACCTATAATTCAATCCACGGCGATATTTTAAGATTTGTCAAAAATAAAATTGGGTGTCCACAACCCCCGACACTTAAGTGTCGTTTTTATTGTGAAAATTTTGTCCAACCCCGGTGTGGAATCTTAAACATAACTAAATTTCACGTCAAAAGATCTATTGCACTCACCTTAATTGACACACTTCACACGGTGACACTTTTAAAAACGTGCAATAAAACTTTTGTGATTTTTTTCACGGTGAAAAAATTCATTTTTTCGGGGCACAAAGCAGACTCGTCCATTCCGTTTGGTATTCGGCACAAAACAATAGAGCTTCAATAGCGCACACATGATATTTGACAGATCCATATATCAGTCCTGGGTCAAAAGTTACACACGGGTGTCCACAACCCTTTACCCTACCAATTAATTACGGAAAGTAAGAAGGCAAGGAAGATTGAGATTAGGCATGAGGAGATACTGAGTGAAGCGTTTATAACATACAATAACGCCATTCATTCAGCAACAAAGCTGACACCCCAAAAACTCTTTACAGGCAGAACGCAGGATTTCCTGAATAACGTGACATTCAATACCTAATGAACACGATTATTTGCAGAAAATCAATGCATTTCAGGACGAAGAAATAAAAAATAAGAAAAAAATAAGAAATAGAAAATAAAAAAAATAGGAGAATTCAGGCGGCTAACATGGATCCGGTGCAGGTAGGGAACACAATATTTAGAAAGGAGAACAGAAGAGATAAACTCACTTCTAGGTTCTCTAAACACAAGGTGTTGGAAGATAACATCCTAACACTAACAACAGCCAAACTTTAGAAAATTCACAAGAAGAATTTCTGAAGAATTAATTAACCAAATTAATGATATTAATTCCAGGTGGTCAGTTGCCGTGGCCGAGGAGAGCGGATTCGAAATAATTCCCTTGAGGGGGAATGAACCATTGGCCCAGATACAGCTGGAAGCGGCAAAAGTGGTCCCAGACACATAAGACCTTGTCGTAAGATTACAAGAGTAGTAGGATGTAGTAGACAGACAAATTGTGGGGGATCAGAACAAACTGCAGATGGTGAAAGCAAGATTGGAAAATATATGTCCCAAGCATAGAAGAACAAGGGGATTGATCAATGGTCTAGGTTCAGTGGTTAAAGCCATAACAGGAAATCTAGATGCGAATGACGCAGAAAAACTAGAGGAAGGAATAAGGAAGAAGAAAATTGACAGAAAGCTTAAGGGGGGAAGTAACCCTCGTAGCTGAAAATTTTTTTGTTGTCTTTTTTTTTTCTTCACTCAGCCCTTGTTTCAAAGATCATAAAAAACTGCCCAGGATAGACTACAATCGTTGCAAAATTCGAATATTACTTATAAAAAATCAGTGTGTGACGCGGGGCGCACAAAAGAATAAATAAATAATAGAAAAACTGTATATAAATAATAATAATAAACAAACTAAATAAATAAATAATAGAAAACTGTACATAAATAATAATAACAACTAAACTAAATAAATAATAATACAAACTGTATATAAAATAATAAGAATAAGCGAAATAAATAATAACCAACTCGGACTGTAAATAAATAATAAGTAAAATAAGTAACTAAATAATAACTGTAAATAGCTAACCCACACCCATAAACAACCACCCAACGATAAAGACATTCAAATTCAAACACGGTGCGCGCGCCCGCCCCAACGAACAAAACCACTGGCCACACTAAGTCGGGCAAATTCCCAGGCAGCTGCCACACTATTCGGGCAAATCCACGGCCCGTGCGGGCACACTAAAACCCGCCAAGCGCTATATAAAGCCGGCCGCTAGCCTCAGAGCTAGCATTCGGTGGTCGGAGTCGACCATGGTGGAAGTCACCTAGCGCGCAGCAGCAAGCAGCAAGCAACAACCAAGGAACTGGAACGGCGGTAACAAAGGAGTAAGACTTAACTAACCTAGGTATTGGTTGACGGCTTCGTCCTCTGCCTCCATACTAAGTCTATATCTTTGCTATACTAAGTCTTGTGTAGACGGCTCCGTCCTATTTCTCGCCTATATCGCTGACGGCTTCGTCCTGCAGACGGCTTCGTCCTATTTCTCGCCTATATCGCTGACGGCTTCGTCCTGCAGACGGCTTCGTCCTATTTCTCGCCTATATCGCTGACGGCTTCGTCCCGCAGACGGCTTCGTCCTAGTTCTCATATATATCGCTGACGGCTTCGTCCTGCAGACGGCTTCGTCCTATTTCTCGCCTATATCGCTGACGGCTTCGTCCCGCAGACGGCTTCGTCCTAGTTCTCATATATATCGCTGACGGCTTCGTCCTGCAGACGGCTTCGTCCTATTTCTCGCCTATATTGCTGACGGCTTCGTCCCGCAGACGGCTTCGTCCTAGTTCTCATATAACGCTGACGGCTCCGTCCCGCAGACGGCTTCGTCCTATTTCTCATACCTCGCTGACGGCTTCGTCCCGCAGACGGCTTCGTCCTATTTCTCCTACATCGCTGACGGCTTCGTCCTGCAGACGGCTTCGTCCTACTTCTCGTATATCGCTGACGGCTTCGTCCCGCAGACGGCTTCGTCCTATTTCTCCTACATCGCTGACGGCTTCGTCCCGCAGACGGCTTCGTCCTATTTCTCCTACATCGCTGACGGCTTCGTCCTGCAGACGGCTTCGTCCTACTTCTCGTATATCGTTGACGGCTTCGTCCTGCAGACGGCTTCGTCCTACTTCTCGTATAGCGTTGACGGCTTCGTCCTAATTTACGCATATCTCGCTGACGGCTTCGTCCTGCAGACGGCTTCGTCCTATTTCCCACATACCGTTGACGGCATCGTCCTAATTCTCGCAAAACCGCTGACGGCTTCGTCCTGCTGACGGCTCCGTCCCATTAACACTACGTATCCCTATTGACGGTCTCGTCTCAATTGATCCACGTCTTCCCGAAGGCCAGGGACGCATCACGGAATCCCCGATCATCCCACCCGAACGGCAGGAAGCCACCTACACGGACCCCGGACACGCGACCCCTCCCGCAGGACACGGACGCTCACTGGTCGGAACCCCGGCTCCGGAAATATTTACTCTGTCACTAATATCAATAAACCATATATATATCTATTTTGTAAGCCTAATTCAGGTTCAAACCAGCGTTATTACTGGGGCTCGGGTCGGAATTTCCCTTTCTAGCACCACTTTCCTGAATCAAATAAATGTCCTGGATGATCCTGGCCAGCCCTGACCTACCCGAGGCTTGACTGAACGTCACAGGTGGCGCCCGAACAGATTAAGTGGTGTTTAGAAGGAGCCGACGCCGAGAAAGTAATGTCCAGTTGGGTATATATGGCAACAAAACCCGAACTGATAGAGTACGCAAGTGAATTTGGATTGGATTCATCAGGAAAGAACGAGGAATTACGGAAAACATTGGCCGCTTTCTCAAAAAGGACGGACCACGCAGAAACAGTAAGAAAGAAACTGACACTGCTGGCAGAAAAATACAGGAGGGAGAGAAGCCCTGCTAGAATACCAGAGATCATCGTAACGGAGGAAAAAACAAGGATGGACAACGAAGTAGAAACAAAGATGGAAGGAAAGAAGGAGACAGGAATTATCGACAGGGTACGAAACTGGGACATCAGGTACCAGGGAACATCCAACCCACTAGAATTCCTAGAAAAAATGGAGCAATGGGCAAATGGATACGGACTCCATCTCGATCAGCTGGTCCAGACAATGCCATTCATACTGGAAGGGATCGCAATAGATTGGTGGAACACGACGCCAACAAGGATCACATCATGGGCACAAGTCCGAACAGAACTGCTGGAGTACTTCCTACCACCCCGGTACGGAGAGCAGTTAGAAACCCAGATAGCGCAGCTAAGACAAAGGGAAAACGAGCCAGTAAGGGAATACGCGATGAACCTAAGAAAGCTCATGAGATTCACGAAGCTATCGGAATCAGAAAAACTAGACTGGGTATACAAAAATTGCAGAAGCAAACTGAAGCTATATGCAAGAAGAACCGGATTTACAACACTGACGGAATTCCTCAAGCTCGCGGAAGAGGTAGAAGAGATCGAGCAAATGGAAGCACAAAACGGGCAAACAGCACCACAGCCGGTGAGGTCAGAAATATGCATGCGATGCGGCGGAACCGGACATACGGCACGCACATGCGGAAACCCACCAAGACTGTTCTGCTGGGTGTGCGGGAGAAACGGAGTCAGGACAACAGAATGCTGTCGAACCAGGTCGGGAAACGCCGGAGGCCTGAGCGGATAGAGCTGGCAGCTCAGGCACGAAGAATGGGTCCAGCAGCGGGTGATATAATGTGCGACGGCTACCAGATAGTAGCAACGTTTGGAGTAGGGTGTAGGATTGCCAAGGGCATAATAGACACCGGTGCAACCAAGAGCGCAATAAGCAGGAACATGTTCCAAGACCTAAGAGAGGAAGGAAGGTGGAACAAAATGCAGGCGGAGATATCACTAGCGGATGGATCGCGACAGAAGGCGATGGGAGGCTTCAGGGCAAACGTAGAGTTCGGAGGACGAAGGTTCGAAATAACATTCATGATCCTACCGAATGTGGAGGGAGGAATCCTCTTGGGAATGGACTTTCTGGCAGGTGCAGAAAGCGTACTCAGATGCGGCGGACTTGAGCTGAAAATCAGGGGATTCGACAACGGAGGAAGAGATGAAGGACAAGACATACAGGAGCCAACATCGCCAGGGAATCTGTCAGAACAGGATATCGAAGCATTTCTGGAGGAAAACAAACGAATATTCGAAAACATGAAGGGAGTCAGCAACGCAGCCGTACACAAAATCTACCTAAAGGACGACAAACCCATCAAGCAGAGGTATTACCCGCGAAACCCCAAACAGCAGGCAATAATCAACGAACAGGTAGACGAATTGCTAAGCCTGGGCTTGATAGAGCGATCACGAAGTCCATATAGTGCACCCGTAGTGCTAGTGAGGAAAAAAAATAACGAGTGGAGAATGTGCATCGATTACAGGTTGCTGAACGACCGGACTGAAAAAGATGCATACCCCGTACCGCGTATGAACTTCATCCTCGACCAACTACGGGAAGCCAAATTCATAAGCACGATAGACTTGAAATCGGGCTATTGGCAAATCCCAGTAGAGGAGAAGAGCAGACAATACACGGCATTTACGGTACCGGGTCGAGGGCTGTTCCAGTGGACGGTAATGCCATTCGGACTGACCACAGCGCCAGCAACCTTCCAAAGAGCACTTGACAACGTTATCGGACCGGAAATGGAGCCATTTGCCTTCGCGTACCTAGATGACATCATCGTAATAGGACGCACAAAGGAAGAGCACCTGGAAAAGCTGACAGAGGTATTCAGGAGATTGCAGCAAGCAAACTTGCGCATCAACCCAGAAAAATGCAAGTTTTTTCAAAAGGAGCTAAAATACCTGGGACACGTGGTGAGCGATCAGGGTATCCGAACGGACCCCGAAAAGGTAGCGGCAATCAAAGACCTACCAGCGCCGAAAACCACCAAAGAAGTACACAGCTTTCTAGGGATGGCCTCTTGGTATAGAAGGTTCATACCGAAGTTCACCGAACAAGCGGGACCGCTACACGAATTAATCTGTAAAAGGGAAAAAATTCGAATGGGGCGATCGTCACCAACAATCCTTTGACAACCTCAAGGAAAGTCTCACAGAAGCACCGGTACTGGTATGCCCCGACTTTACAAAGCAGTTCAAACTGCAGACGGATGCCAGCGATGTGGGCATTGGAGCCGTACTCACCCAGGAAACGGAGGACGGAGAACACGTAATATCATTTGCAAGCCGGAAGCTAAGTAAGGCGGAGCAAAATTACAGCGCAACAGAAAAGGAATGTCTAGCAATCCATTGGGGCATCGGGAAGTTTAAGATGTACCTGGAAGGATATCAATTTATAGTGGTGACAGACCATATGGCGCTTAAATGGCTGAACTCCATCAAAAGTCCAGCAGGAAGAATAGCACGATGGGCACTGGGGCTCCAACCATACCAATTTGAGGTGCAATATCGGAAAGGGAAGCTGAACGTGGTGGCAGACACACTGTCAAGAGCCCCACCAGTGGAACTAAAAGCGATCAAGAACACCGGAAGTTGGATAAGCCGGAAGATCAGTGAAATACAAGAAAACCCACAGGACACAGAGTTCCGAGTAGAAGGAAAAAGGCTATACAAACTAAGTCAGGACAGAAGGGACCAACACCCATGGAAACTGTGCGTGCCGGAAGAAGAAGTGCAACAGATTCTAACAGAGAATCATTGCCAGGCCGAAACAGGACACATGGGAATGTTCAAAACGGCAAGAAGAATAAGAACAAAGTACTTCTGGCCACAACTGACAAAGGATGTACGGAACTTTGTAAGAAGCTGCGATAGCTGCCAAAGATACAAAGTGGCACAGCAGAAGGCAGCAGGGAAGATGCTGACCAAGGTCGCGGAAGCCCCGTGGGAAACGGTATGCGTCGATTTTGTAGGACCACTGCCACGATCTAAACACGGAAACACGGTGGTCATGGTAGATAAGTTCTCCAAATGGGTGGAGTTGGCGGCAATACGACAAGCCACGGCCGATTCATTCTTGCGGGCGTTCCGGGAAAGGATTGTGACAAGGTTTGGTGCACCGAAGATATTAATATCGGATAACGGAGTCCAATTCACCGGCCGCAAAACGAAGCAAGAAATGGAGAGATGGGGCATCAGACAACAGTTCACGGCCCCATATACTCCGCAAGAAAACCCAACGGAAAGAACAAATCGGACCATCAAAACAATGATCGCCCAGATAACAGGCGAGGACCAGACGAACTGGGATGACAAACTCCCAGAACTAATGCTGGCGTTTAACAGCAGTACGTCGGAGTCCACGAAGTACAGCCCTGCACAGATAGTACTGGGAAAGGAGCTGAGAATTCCGAACACCGTATTCGACAGGGAAACGGAAGGATCAGGAATAAAGGAGGAAAGCGTGGAAAAACGATGGGAGCGCATAGAAGGCATACGAAAAGAAGCCGCAGGACACATGGGGAGAGCAGCGGAACAACAAAAACGACAGTACGACCTGCGAAAAAGAGAATGGAAACCGGCAAGGGGTGATCTCGTATGGTGCAAGACACACCATTTATCCAACGCGGCAGAAAAATTTAATGCGAAATTGGCTCCGAAATACGATGGTCCATGGAAAGTAACAGGGTTCGTGTCTCCGGTAATACTAACAGTTCGAAATCAAACGACACGGAAAACAAAACGAATATATATCGGAGACACAAAACCACACGTAAGCGAGGACTCAAACCAAAACGAACTCGATCAATCGACTATCGGACAAAGGCATATCGATATATCGACAACAACGGAAAATGAGGGATTAAACATAGCAGAGACAACGGGCACACTAAGGAGGGAAAACAAGATCAAAGACAACCACACAAAAAGGCGGAAGAGGCCTATATAAGAAGAGCCAAAATCAGTCCGGGTCACAGAAGGCGAGCGGCAGCAGCAATGAACAAGTTCAAAGTAAGCGCCGAGCAAGTTAGGAGGAGTTATGCCAAGGCAAAGGCAGGGCAACCCCGATCAAAATTGATCGAGCCCCAGGCACAGGGGACAACCCGAAAACGGACGGCACCACCGAAAATGGTACCGCCAAACCGCCCGGGGACTCAGGAGGGGACAACGGGGGCAACTACTTCCCAGCCGACGGAGCCCGTCCAGGGAAGCCGAAGCAACCCAAGCGCCCAGCCAAACGCCGAGGGACCGGCATCAAGCCGCGAAGCGAGGATCGAACCGCGAGAGACCATACGGAAGATCCAAGCTGGAGGGTCTCAACCGCCATGCCAGAGGGGAGCAGGCTACCCCGCCCCGGTCCGACAGCCGACGGAATTCGTCCAACAGGGCCGAGACGGAGAAGCCGGAACCCCACCAGGGAATACTGGCAGGATTAACCCAAGGGAGGTGAGCGACGACGGAAGGGCCCGACCGGTGACGGAGACCGTCCAAAGGGGCCGGACCAGAGTCGCGCATCTCCCAAGGGATGACACGAGACACCAGCAGAGCAGCGGAGAGAGGCAAGCAAATAGACCGACGACGACCCACGCACAACCAACAGGACAAGAAAACGGAAACCGACCAATGAGGACAGCACCAGCGCCAGTCAACTTTAGAACAGCCGGAATAACCAACTCAGCGGCAAGGACAACAACACCGCGAGACAGCTCTCCGGACCAGGACATTCTGGAACTAAATTCCGATAACGCAGGAAAAGTTTCAGGATGGACCATGCCAGAAGGAGCCCGAATTTCCGATGAAACAATGGAAAAAATAAGGGCAACACTGGCAGAGAAAAAGAAACGGACGCAGAAACGCTGGCTGGAGAGGGACGGCGGAAACTGGTGGCGGATTACCTCTAATAGAGGCAATTTTGTGACCATAAAGCGTCACTTCCCTAAGGAGGGGGGAGTGTGACGCGGGGCGCACAAAAGAATAAATAAATAATAGAAAAACTGTATATAAATAATAATAATAAACAAACTAAATAAATAAATAATAGAAAACTGTACATAAATAATAATAACAACTAAACTAAATAAATAATAATACAAACTGTATATAAAATAATAAGAATAAGCTAAATAAATAATAACCAACTCGGACTGTAAATAAATAATAAGTAAAATAAGTAACTAAATAATAACTGTAAATAGCTAACCCACACCCATAAACAACCACCCAACGATAAAGACATTCAAATTCAAACACGGTGCGCGCGCCCGCCCCAACGAACAAAACCACTGGCCACACTAAGTCGGGCAAATTCCCAGGCAGCTGCCACACTATTCGGGCAAATCCACGGCCCGTGCGGGCACACTAAAACCCGCCAAGCGCTATATAAAGCCGGCCGCTAGCCTCAGAGCTATCATTCGGTGGTCGGAGTCGACCAAGGTGGAAGTCACCTAGCGCGCAGCAGCAAGCAGCAAGCAACAACCAAGGAACTGGAACGGCGGTAACAAAGGAGTAAGACTTAACTAACCTAGGTATTGGTTGACGGCTTCGTCCTCTGCCTCCATACTAAGTCTATATCTTTGCTATACTAAGTCTTGTGTAGACGGCTCCGTCCTATTTCTCGCCTATACCTCGCTGACGGCTTCGTCCTGCAGACGGCTTCGTCCTATTTCTCGCCTATATCGCTGACGGCTTCGTCCTGCAGACGGCTTCGTCCTATTTCTCGCCTATATCGCTGACGGCTTCGTCCCGCAGACGGCTTCGTCCTAGTTCTCATATATCGCTGACGGCTTCGTCCTGCAGACGGCTTCGTCCTATTTCTCGCCTATATCGCTGACGGCTTCGTCCCGCAGACGGCTTCGTCCTAGTTCTCATATATATCGCTGACGGCTTCGTCCTGCAGACGGCTTCGTCCTATTTCTCGCCTATATTGCTGACGGCTTCGTCCCGCAGACGGCTTCGTCCTAGTTCTCATATAACGCTGACGGCTTCGTCCCGCAGACGGCTTCGTCCTATTTCTCATACCTCGCTGACGGCTTCGTCCCGCAGACGGCTTCGTCCTATTTCTCCTACATCGCTGACGGCTTCGTCCTGCAGACGGCTTCGTCCTACTTCTCGTATATCGCTGACGGCTTCGTCCCGCAGACGGCTTCGTCCTATTTCTCCTACATCGCTGACGGCTTCGTCCCGCAGACGGCTTCGTCCTATTTCTCCTACATCGCTGACGGCTTCGTCCTGCAGACGGCTTCGTCCTACTTCTCGTATATCGTTGACGGCTTCGTCCTGCAGACGGCTTCGTCCTACTTCTCGTATAGCGTTGACGGCTTCGTCCTAATTTACGCATATCTCGCTGACGGCTTCGTCCTGCAGACGGCTTCGTCCTATTTCCCACATACCGTTGACGGCATCGTCCTAATTCTCGCAAAACCGCTGACGGCTTCGTCCTGCTGACGGCTCCGTCCCATTAACACTACGTATCCTTATTGACGGTCTCGTCTCAATTGATCCACGTCTTCCCGAAGGCCAGGGACGCATCACGGAATCCCCGATCATCCCACCCGAACGGCAGGAAGCCACCTACACGGACCCCGGACACGCGACCCCTCCCGCAGGACACGGACGCTCACTGGTCGGAACCCCGGCTCCGGAAATATTTACTCTGTCACTAATATCAATAAACCATATATATATCTATTTTGTAAGCCTAATTCAGGTTCAAACCAGCGTTATTACTGGGGCTCGGGTCGGAATTTCCCTTTCTAGCACCACTTTCCTGAATCAAATAAATGTCCTGGATGATCCTGGCCAGCCCTGACCTACCCGAGGCTTGACTGAACGTCACAAGTGTTACAAAAGAAAAATGTCTTTTTTTGAGATAATTTTTGAGTCAAAAGCGGTCTAAAAATCTTTTTTTTTTCGTCCGTAGTCTATCCTGTGCAGTTTTTTATGCTCTTTGCAACAAGGGCTGGATGAAGAAAATCGGTCAACAACTTTTTTTGTAATCATGTACGGCAAGTTGAAAAACATGGTTTTGATAAAACTCCATAACTCATTCAATTTTTTTTTTTCATAATATGAAACATGTTTTCTTTTCTGCAAACTTGCCTCTAAATATAAACCAATTTTTATGTGCGCCGTTTCATTTCTTCACAAAAAAAATTTTTTAAAAATATTTTTTTTCGGCTACGAGGGTAACCCTTAAGCACTGAAAAAAACGCAGGCAGCAAGGTTAATATAATGTTCAGAAACTTGACAAAATACATATGTACATGAGGAGCAGAATAGGGTAAACACATTCAAAAACCACTATAAAAATAGCATAAGCAAGACATTTTTAGAAGATAACAAGAGAATTTATAGATTGGAATACAATAATAATAGTTTACGAGAGGTTAGGGCACTGCGACCACTACGGTCTATTGTGTATGAGCTATAGCTCCTCGAACAGTTCAATCGATCGCAAGAATGCGATGATGTCGCCTGGTCTCATTTCCGGTGTGGAAATGATGTCCCCCAAGTGGGCCAACCTCAGCCGACTGATAGCCGGGCACTCCTCAAGTAGGTGTTCCAAAGTCTCGTCTCCTTCCAGACAAAGTCTTTAAAGACTGTCCTCCCCTATCTTGAGACTTGCGCAGTCTGCAGTGCCCGTTCAGGAAACCCGTGACTATTCGGAGAGATCCTTTGCTCAACTCCAAACAGTCCTTGGTCCTCTTGCTATTGTAGCTACCTAGCAGACGTTTACTCTGCCTTGCCCCTTTCGACGACTGCCAGAAGTCATCGCAGGCAGTCATGAGATTCACACGACTGCTCTGTCTGATGACTCCTGGCCCTAGTCCACAGAAGGGCTCCGGACCATAGAAGGGCGTACTCGCCCCCTTTCTAGCCATTATGTTGGCCGGGGATCCCGCATGTCCTGGTACCCAGTATATAGTTACTTTATTGTTCACACCCAACTCATTGAGTGTTCCTATACATTGCCATACTAGTCTGGAAACAATCTTATGGGCACTGAGTGCTCTGATTGCTGCCTGACTATCTGAGAAAATGGCTATGTCTCTCCGATTGTAACCCCGCTCAATATTGAACGAGGCACATCTCTCTATAGCGTGAACCTCCGCTTGAAAGATACTGGCGAATTTCCCTAGAGGTTCGTGATATTTGAGTCGGGGTCCGCAGACCCCCGCACCTGCACCATCCTCTGTTAGTGAGCCGTCAGTGTACCACCTAATAGCATGTGGTTTCATATCATAGGTGATATACAATTGGTCCACTCCGACTTGTTGCTAAGCTCCGTTTTGACGAGCTTATCAAAGCTAAACGTGGCCAATTGAACATCCTGCGGATATTCTAATAACAGGTCAGTTGCAGTCGCAGCTGGTCTTGCCCCTGTTATCCTCATGGTAGATGTGCGCGCACTGTGTTTGATATGCAAGTGCAATGGTGGAAGACCGAGCAGCACATCCAGAGCAGTGGATGGGCAAGTGCGCATAGCGCCCGAGATGCACGTGCAGGCAAGTCTCTGGAGTTTTCCCAGTTTCCTTTTCGTGACATCAAGGTCAGCGCGATTCGCCCAAACCGCAGTCCCATAGCTGACTATGGGCCTCACCATAGCAAAGTACATCCACAGTAGGATCTTTGGAGATGCTCCCCAATTTTTCCCTGCAATGGATCTACAGCTCATTAAGGCCTTGCGAACAGCATGTTCCACATGATGTCTTCACATTAGTCGCATGTCTATGATGACTCCCAGATATTT
The DNA here is from genome assembly GCA_018151655.1 of Drosophila bocqueti. Lineage (NCBI taxonomy): Eukaryota > Metazoa > Arthropoda > Insecta > Diptera > Drosophilidae > Drosophila > Drosophila bocqueti. Next base: position 998,473 of record JAECXF010000048.1, read on the forward strand.
GACTTCAGTGGAGATCGGTATCTTTGTGCCCCAATGGCTATGGGCCGAATGGATTTCAGCTTGTAGCAATTGGTGTGGTTTTCGCTGTATTGATATTCAGCCCCACATCTCTGCACCAGTCTAAGCTAAGTCTTAGGCCCAGTGTGATCCTGTCGCACAATGTGCTCTCAAAATTACCTTTACAGATTAGAGTGATATCATCGGCATAGTCATGACATTCAAACTCATTTGCTGTAAGTTTTACTAACAGCTCGTCCACCACGAGGCTTCAGAGTAGTGGTGATAGGACACCCCCCTGCGGACAGTCTCTGGTAGTTTGAGCTCTAACAGTTACACTGTTCACAGTGACTTCTGCTATTCTGCTATCAAGGAGTTTGCCCAGCTAGGTCGTGAGACCCGTCTCAACTCCCCTTCTACTGAGTGCTCTTACCACAACATGAGCTGTGTTATCAAAAGCAGCCTCTATGTCCATAAAGGCACAAAGAGATACCCCTTTGGCCTTTATAGAGCGCTGTAGTCTGTCAACCAGGCTCAAGAGAGCCGATTCAGTAGACTTTCCGTCTCTATAGGCTTGCTGATGCGCATGCAGAGGACTTCGCACCAAGTGCGAGTTTTCAAGGGCTTTCGGCAGGAAGGAGGTTAGGCTGATCGGCCTGAAGGATTTGGGATAAAAAGTGTCTTTCTTACCAACCTTCGGGTTAAAGATCACCCTAGCCGTTCTCCATGCCCTAGGAATCTAACCCATTGCTAGGCTCCCCCGGAAAATACTTATGAGGAACAACATTCGTTTTTCGACACCCTTCTGAAGACGGATGGGTATGATTCTATCCACCCCCGGAGCTTTGTAGGGGCTGAGTGTACTCAACGCCCACCTAATTTTCTGTTCAGTTAAGATCGCTGCAGCCAGGCTACAGTTGGGTCTCCCGTTGGGGATCCTTTCGTAACTGTTGTCTACATCGGAGATGGTTCTGCACAGAGGGAAGTGAGTTTGCATGAGAAGTTCCGCTTTCACCTCCTCGTCCTCGGTGAATGACCCATCCGCCCTCTTCAGACAAAGTTCAGAAAATACCTTTCGAGATTGCCTTAAACACTCTGGCCGCAGGTGCGGCTTGCTCAATGGTGGAACAAAATTTCCGAAAGTGAGCACGCTTACTGTACCGGATTTCTTTGTTATATTCTGTCAGCTTTTTGGTGTAAGATTCCCAAATGGCGCTGTTCTTTTTAGCTGTGTTAAACAGCTTCCTGACTTCTGCACGAAGTAGTCCTAGTTTCCTATTCCACCAGGGATTGTCCCTACTGGACTCTTTGGCTTTTTCGGGACAGCTTGCATGATATGCACCCAAGATAGTGTCTCCTACTTCTCTTGAGCGTGTGACGTTCAGCCTTGCCTCGGATAGTCAGTGTGGGCCAGAGTCATCCAGGACATTTATTTGGTTCAGGATAGTGGTGCTAAAAAGGAATCCCCGACCCGAGTCCCAGTGATAACGCGCAGAGTTTAACCTTAACTAGGTTTATAGATATACGAAGTTTTATTAGTTTTTCTTAACAGAGTAATACGATTGGCTGCGATGATGGCGTTGGCGATTATCCACGGCAGTTGCCGGCGAGCGTCCGCGTCCTGGGGAAGCTCCGCGTGTCCGGTATCCGTGTCTGGGGGGTCCCTTGCTTCTGGCGGGGAGAAATATTGATACCGCAGGACGAAGCCGTCAGCAGGATACGTAAGGTTGATATAGCAGGACGAAACCGTCAGCAGAAGACGTCATATGGTTAGCGTTGGACGAAGCCGTCAACAGGATATAGATATAGCAGGACGAAACCGTCAGCAGAATACGTAAGGTTGATATAGCAGGACGAAACCGTCAGCAAAATATGTAGTGTTGCAAAAATATAGGACGAAACCGTCAGCAAAGATACGTAGTGTGTATAAAGCAGGACGACACCGTCAGCAAGGATACGTAGTATTGATAAAATAGGACGAAGCCGTCAGCAAAGATACGTAGTGTTTATAAAGCAGGACGACACCGTCAGCAAGGATACGTAGTATTGATAAAATAGGACGAAGCCGTCAGCAAAGATACGTAGTATTGATAAAACAGGACGACACCGTCAGCAGAAATACGTAGTGTTGAGAAAATAGGGCGAAACCGTCAGCAAAGATACGTAGTGTTTATAAAGCAGGACGACACCGTCAGCAAGGATACGTAATATGGTTAGATAGGACGAAGCCGTCAGCAAGATACTTAGTGTGGTTAAAGTCTTACTCCTTGTTACCACTGGCTCCTATTCCTGGTTGGCTGCCTGGTTGCTGCTCGCTGGTGACTTCCACCTTGGTCGACGCCGACCAGTGAATGAATAATCTAAGGCCAGCGGCCCGCTTTATATAGCGCTTGGCGGGTTTTGGTGTGCCCGCTCGGGCCGTGGGTTTTGCCCGAATTAGTGTGGCCGATGCTCGGGATTTGCCCGAATTAGTGTGGCCGGCTCTGGGGTTTAGAGTGCCCCTTCGCTTGTTTGGGCGCGCGCGCGACACTTGTTCGAATTTTATCTTCTTTATCACTGGGTTGTTGTTTATGGGTCTTGGTTATTAGTTATTATTATTATTTATTTACAGTTTGTATTATTTATTATTTATTTAGTTTAGTTATTATTTATTTATAGTTTGCTATTATTTATTATTTCTTTAGTTCAGTTATTATTTATTTACAGTTTGTTATTATTAATTATTTCTTTAGTTTAGTTATTATTTATTTACAGTTTGTTATTATTTATTATTTATTTATTATTATTTATTATTTGTGCGCGTCCCGTGTCACAAGCGTTTCTCAAGATCCTCTGAAGACGATACTCTCCTACTATGATTCAGTCTGATCAGATTTAATCTCAAACAGGAATTAGGGGCTGGCCAGTCAGTCCGTCGTGGATTCCTGATAACCCTGCTGAATGTAAGGTTACTATGAATGTCAAACAGGATGATCCTGTGATCCGACATAGACGGTTCTGAGGAGACCTTCCAGTTGCGAAACAACCGGGAGCCCCCTCATTCCCGAAAGTGATGTCCAGTACTTCAGCCCTGGTTTTAGTAATGAATGTGGGTTCGGCCCCCACATTGAAAACAGTAAGATCCCTAGATAAAAGATAATCTAGTAAGCACTCACCTCTACCGTTGTTGTCCGTGCTGCCCCATGCAACTTTGTGCGCATTGGCATCACACCCTAGCAATATTGGTAGCCTTTTGCTGCTGCAATGTTGCACCAGATCCTGTACCTCTGGTAGGGGGGCATCCGTCACGTCTCCTGGGAAGTATGCCGACGCCACCACAATACTCCCGTGCTCGATAGTGATCATCACCGCTACTAGATCTCTGTTGAGATATATCCTTTCGCACCAAGATACAAGCTCTCGGTGATGCCTCCCTTACGTCTGCAATAGTTTGCATACTCACTTTACTTAGGCCGCAGATCCTGCCTCTGACGACCCTGCCGATGACAGCCGAAGTTGCCTTCGCGTGATGCAGGTTGATATGTGCCACGCTGGTGACCACCATCCTTAGAGCTCTTATTCACCCTCCGAGAGCGTCAGATAGGCCTCTGACAGCATCCCGGTGGGTGTCCGCTCATCATCGGATGGCTCCTCATTGCTGGTTTGCTCCTCCTCGCCGCCCATGTGCGAGTGTAGGGGATCACACTGCCTCCGGAAAATAAACGCCCTTCTGCCGTGAACAGAATGGTTTCCGTTCGAAGAGGATGGTTTCCTTGGCAGACTCGGCATGGGTAGGATAAAATACCTCGGGAACGTCTGCATTTTACCTCGTCATATGGAACCCTCGAGCTCCAGTAAATTTTGTTTGGCAAAATATAAATTTCTATCTGGAACATTTTTCAAAGAATTCGTCGTTCGACAAAATTTCGTTCCTGATCCCTTCTCTAGGTTCAGCGGATTCAATTATCGTGTGCTCTGCCCTTAGGGCATTTTATTCCCCCCTGCGCGTAAGCGTAGTAGGGGGGTAATTAAGGATGGAGAATTCGAAATTTACGGAGATGAGAAAAATTTTTTTTTTTTTTTTTTTTTTTTTTTTATAATAGGTTTATTGAAGTGGCTGTTTTTACACTAATAACTATAACTATTATTTTCAAAAACAATTTGTATATAGTGGTTCTTTACAATTAATTTAAAGTGTCAATTTGTATGCTTCAGAGCAAACAGCTGCCCGAATTGTTAGCAAGATGGTTTAAAGGATTTTACGGCTCGGCAGTTGACCTAGGGTGACCTTCTTGAGCCTGCGTCTGGTCCGCGCAGTTGCTGCAGCCCTTGCTAGCGGGTTGGGGTGGACTCGGAGTCTGGAACAGTGTCTCCTGGCGAAATCGTTGATTGTGTCACCAACCAGCGGGACATGGAGATCTCGGTGAATGTCAGCGTTGCGGATATACCACTCTGCCCCACTAATGCGCCTAAGAAATTTAGCTTGGAATGAACTTATCTGCTTTAGATTGGACTTAGAAGCGATGCCGTAAATGGGAAGTCCATACTTCCAAATTGGCGCTATGATAGATAGGTAAACCCTCTTCTTGTTGGCTAAACTTAGCTTAGAGTTAGCATGAGTTAGCCAATATAGCCTCCTCGCAGCGTTCTCCAATTTCCCCCTTGTCTGCTTGATGTGAGAGGCAAATGTGAGCCTGCGATCAAGGATCAGGCCCAGGTAACGGTGCTCCTTGTGCTGAGGAAGCAGTTGATCGTGCAGGAAGACACCCGGGCTGGAATCCTTGCGCAGAGTGTAGGTGACCGTAGCACACTTGTCAGGGTTAATGGCAATGTTCCACCTACAAGACCAATTTTCAAAACGTTTGAGGGTTATATGGAGTTGGTCAGTTGCCTCGTAGACACAATCAGATCTAGACAAAATGGCAGTGTCATCTGCATAGGTGGCGATGCCCAGACTGTTGCTGCGTCTGCCAGTGGGCATCGGGGCGTCATGAGTGAAGAGGGTGTACAAAGTAGGACCCAACACACTTCCTTGTGGAACTCCGGCAAGAATGGGTCTGGTCGAGGAGGATATTCCATCCTGAACAACCTGGAAGGATCTGTCCTTCAGGAAGCTAACGACAAGCTCGAAAAGCTGGTGAGGAAGAAGACCCCTGAGCCTGGCCAGCAGTCCAGGGTGCCAAACTCTGTCAAAGGCTTGTTGGATATCCAGGTATGCAGCTACCGTATATTGCCTCTTTCGAAAACCATCCATGATGAAGTCGGCAACTCTGTGAAGCTGCTCGGGAGTGCCATGATTTTGCCTGAAGCCAAATTGGTGATTGGGCATCGCGTTCTGGCATTTTCGCCTTGCAGAGAGGCATTTCCTCCTAGCTTCTGCTATTTTCTGGTTCCACCAGGGGACTGGCCGCCTGCCATTTCCTCTAGTGGATGTCGCCATAGCGGCATCGCAAGCAGTCGCAATTCTCGCAGCTATTCCATCTGCGCATTTGTTCGTATCGCCAGCGATGTCGTTGGCGTCCATATTGGCTAGAAGAACCTTTACGTTAAGGGTGTGTACCCTATACGCAGGCTGTCGGCTAGGTGGGCTCTGCTGACTGCGCATCGTCTGGAGAATTATTGCTGCATGGTTGCGTGAGCAGGTCCGTGACTTCCCAATGGCTATTCCGGGCGAGCTCCTGGCTGGCGAAGGTTAGGTCGATGATAGACTCCCTGCCTCCCTTGCTGTAGGTGCATCTGTTCCCATCGTTGAGGAGGCAAACATCCAGGCTGACGAGGGCTGAGTCGTCCTCGAGCTTCCCCAGGCGGTGGACGACGCGTTAAAGTCCCCAGGTATAATTACAGGGGATCTTCCACGGGCGTCTCCGGCGATTTCCTGTACTATGTCTCTGTAGACGTCTATGTGCAGACTCGGAACTAGGTAGCAACTTGGCCTTGGCGTACCCAGGTCTTGACGCCCTCTGCGATAGGTGTCCAGGTGTCCGTCCGAGCTTTGTTGCCATATTACTTCTGCTCTCGACTGCAGCTCTGCAGTGGTGTAGGTTAAGCTGGAGGACCTTAACCATTTTGCATGTTTTTGACGGCCTTCAGGTAGTTAGGGCAGGTCTTGCTCAGGGTCGCGTGCGCTGCTTCCCCCGCGGGCTTGCCTCCTCGGGTGCATAGGATGCACTTGGGCTTGGCTTGGCACCTGTAGTGCTTGTGGCCTTGGCTGTTTGCATTCCTAGCGTCGCTTGGGATGTCGCTATCCTCTTCTGAAAATAAAGCCATTGTGATCTCCTTGCTACTTGTCAAGTCGTCCAGGTCACGGATCTCAATCTGGACTGTCTCCTGCATGACTGACACCTCCGCAGATGGCCGCCTTTATGGCCGCTTGCAGTTGCTGCGTAGAGGGGTCTTTTACAGACTTAGAAGGAGTCCCACATTGGCTGTCCTGTGCAGGCCTTGGACGCTGTCTTTGATTCCCTGGAGTGAGGGATCCATTTTGACCCTACTCAGCATATCTGCGTAGGATCCTTCGCTACACATTTCCCGGCCTGCTTGCGGGTGAAGCACTAATGATCATGCCAGCTAGAGTGGGTGTGGTCTGCTGGCTTGCACAAGATGTCTTGCCATTTGTGTGGCCGTTGGTGTGGCCGATGGCCAACGCGGCACTGATCTCGAGCTGTATCTCCTTCATGGCGATCAGTGAATCGATCGTCCCCTGGGTGAAGTGGCGGAGCACCTTTTTGTTGTTGCTCTTCGTGTTGGTGAATGTGGCAATCATTTCGCCTAGCATTGCCCCCAGTTTTTCAGCTAGAGCTGGTGCATCTGCTTCGACCGTCTGCTTTTTGTTGGTGCCAGTTTGCTTCCCTTCGGGGCTCGCTGCATCCCGGCATCTCGTCAAGGTGGCCATCTCCTCCTCGCCTTCGCTGAAGACAAAATTTCGGCCCAAGTATTGTCGGCGGCGCTGGCCCCGGGTGCGTCTCGGTCCTGGTCGTCGGAGGCGAGCGTAGGACTCTTTGCTTCATACGCTGAAAGTTAAGCAGCAGCTCTTCTTCAGCTCTTGCTATCGCTAATGACTGAGTCTCGTCGTCTCGGCCTGTTGGCGTAGCCATGGTCATCGCATCTACTCCTTAATAGGGGTCCCTCAGATGCCTGAGGGAGGCAGTGGGCCCTACGAAAAAATGGTCTTCTCCTCTCTTCTCTCTCTAGGCGGCGCGTCTCTCTGGCTTTCGTCGGGTGGATTCTCCTGGTAGCTTGGGCTCCTACTGGTGTCTTTGGCATCGTCGCCTTCGTCGTCGTCTGCTTCCCTCTCGTGGTTGGGCTTCAGCTGGCTGAGACTCGCAGTTCTCCGCCGACAGCTGCCGGGTACGAGAAGCTGCACGATGTTGCGTGAAGGAAACTTCGCGACCCGGAGGGTCCTTCATACTTCGCGGCCAACTTGGCGGCGAATTCCTCGGCGGCGTTGGACAACGAGTGCACACTGGTTGGGCTTGTATGGAGTCGCGGACAAAAATACTTCTAGTGGTAATAGCGTTTTGAAATGGATACTGTAAGTTCTTTAAAAATTAATTGGTAAAATGTAAAAAATAGGCGTGGTCGATACTATTTACGCCCACAGGAAGGCAACAATCAAAAAATACACCTACAATTTTCTTACTTGAAACATTATTATTATATTTATTACCTATTATTATTATATGTATAAATGATTTAATTTAAAAATAAAAAACAGCAAAACAAAATAATTCAGAATTAAAGCATTAAACATATAAGAATTGTGGCTAACAATATACCTAGTAAAGTTTTAGTGCTTCAACAGCTTGTTCCTGTAATTTAATCATTTTTAACAAATCACAGGTCGACGACAATAATTTCGATTTGTCATTCCTTTTTTTTTTATTTTTCTTTGACCTGCTATGATCTCAAAATAAGTATTTTAATTAAATCAGTGTTCGTGAATATGTGACACATCTTTCGGGTATGCTGCAGGCGTTTTTTTTTAATTTCCTAGTTGTTTGACTCTGCAGCTTCCTCTGAGAGCTCCCCAATCAACACCAACGCGTGCTCTATCACCTTCGGTCCATGAATTAAAATTTTATGAAGTGTACCTGGGAGGTAGTACCATGGATTATTATTATTATTATTACAAAGGCCTTGCTGCACTGCGACCAGATTTTAGATCTTTTGTGCCGGCCTGTAGGATTATGGAAGAGGCCCTATACCTAGGCTTTTAATGAAAGAGAGCACTTTGGTAAGGTCTATTTGTTCCCAAATCCTGTAGGGGGGAATAAGTTCACCTCCTAGATGTTGAAGTCGACGTCTGATTAGCGATGGGCACTCACATAGAATATGTTCTGATGTTTCTTGCTCCATCTCGCAGAATCTGCAGGTGTCGATTTCTGAGAGTTTCAATTTCTTAAGGTGATACCTAAGGTTGCAGTGACCCGTTAGGTAGCCCGTTAGCGTGCGAATTTCACTCTTTGGTAGGTTGATGATGCGTTTTGATCGCGTCATCTGGGGGACGAGAAATTGTTTGGCTTGTCTCAGCCCTGCACTGTCGGTCCAGTGACGATTTATCTCCGTTTCCTCCCATTTCCTGAGCAGTTCTCTATTGTGTCCTTTCGATAGTCCACAGAACGGCTCAGGGCCGATGAAAGGTGTCATCGCCCCGCGTTTAGCTAAGGAGTCTGCCACCTCGTTTCCTATATGGCCTTCATGCCCTGGCACCCAGCCCACCGTTAGGGTGTTTTTGGAGGCAAGGGCGTTCAGCTGCTGGAAACAGTTTTCTACAAGTCCGGATGAGATCGTAAAGGAACTCAGCGCTATGAGCGCTGCCTGACTGTCAGAGAAGATGTAAATCCGTGCGCCTTGCATTTTCCTGCGAAGGCATTCACGAGCACAGATTTCTATGGCGTGTATCTCTGCTTGGAAAATGGTTGGAGACTTTCCCATGGCTATGGATTTTTTGAACCTTGGTCCGAAAATGCCAGCCCCGGTGTCACCGTTTTCCAGTTTCGACCCGTCAGTGTACCACATTTGTGATCCATTGGGCAGAGATATTGATTTTGTTTTCCATTCATTCCTAGTGTACAAGATTACTGAGAAATTTCTGTGGAAAAAGAGTTTTGGTTTCTGCTCGTCAGTTACGCGCAGAATGGGCTCATTTATTAGGGGCTCAAGGACCCTAAGATGCCCGGTAAGATCACCACTTTTTATATTGGTGATGTTTTGAAGGCGAAGTGCCCCCAGGCAGGCCTCCTTTTTCAATGTAATTGGTAAAGGGGGTATGCCAGTTATGACTCCTAGTGCTGCAGTGGGACATGTCCGGATGGCTCCGGTGATGCCTATGCAGACCAGTCGTTGTAGTTTGGTAAGTGCAGCCGCAGCTGTCCTCTGGGTAGATTTCGTCCACCAAGCAAGAGATGCATAGGTTAAGATCGGTTTTACCACAGTGTCAAAAGACCAGTAGATCATTTTGGGACTTAGGCCCCATGTTCTACCGTAAAGCCTGTTACAAGCAAAGTGTGCTCGAGTGGCTTTGTTTATTGTCTTTTCCAGGTGTGCATTCCAGTTGAGTTTGGAGTCAAGTGTGACTCCTAGGTAGTTGGTTGGGATGGTCTTTTTAAGGAGAGAGACCTTTTCCTGGTAAATGGGACTAAAACTGTTTTTGATGGGTTTATGGACAGTCCTTTGTCCTGACACCATCCGTTGGCTATATTGAGGGCTTGCTGCATGCGGTCCGAAATGGTTTGCTCATGCCAGCCCACTATATAGATGACTAGATCATCAGCGTAGCCTTGAGTGGGGAACCCTAAGTTGTTGAGCTCATATAGTAGCTCGTCGATGACCAGAGTCCACAGAAGAGGAGAGAGTACTCCCCCTTGAGGGCATCCCCTTGTGGCTGTGATTGAGGTCATAGTTCCTCCAAGGTCTACAGTTATGATTCTGGATTTAAGCATTTCCAGAATCCACCTAGTGATAAGTGTAGAGACATTCTTTCGTACAAGAGAGGCGCGTATAGCCTCATATGACGTGTTGTCGAAAGCCCCTGAGATGTCTAGGAAGGCACCTAGTGCTATCTGTTGAGCGCCAATGGCCTTTTCAATGGTTGTTGTAAGGCAGTGTGTGGCGGTCTCAGTTGATTTGCCAGCTTGATACGCATATTGGTATTTGTGTAGGGGTAGTTCCTTGAGATTCACCTCCCTTATATGCTGGTCAATTATCTTCTCCATCGTTTTAAGGAAGAAGGAGCTAAGGCTAATCGGTCTATATGATTTAGGCAATTGGGAATCCTTCTTCCCTGCCTTTGGGATAAACACGACTTTTACCTTAGCCCAGTTGCTTGGTATGTGTCCAAGCAGGAGACTGGCTCGAAATAGACGGACCAGGGGGAGTGCGATCAGGTGCAGTCCCCGCTGCAATAGGCATGGATATATACCATCCGGTCCGGGTGATTTGTATGGGCTGAAACTTTGTAATGCCCATTGTACGCTATTTTGATTAAACATCCTATAGGGCATGTTTCCAACACGTTCTGAGAGATGGGGGGGTTCCCCTCTCTCAGCCCCATTGGAGTCTGCCACCATAGTCATATGCGGGTGTGGGCACTCTCCAGTCTCATAGAGGTAGGTTGGTGCCTCTCTCTGTGAGGTGGGTTGCTCCACAGCCACACACCCAGGAAAGTGAGTGGCCAGAAGTAGGCTGCTCGTCTCCTTTGGGTTGTTTGTGTATGTTCCATCCGGCTTTTTCAGCGTGCAGATGCCGTTTGAGTGGTCTTTGGAGAGGGCTTTTTGCAGCCTAACAGCTTCCGGGAGAGATGAGATCTGCCCGCAGTGTTGACGCCAAGTAGCCCGTTTTGACTTTCTCAGCTCTTTATTATAGAGCGTTAAAGCAGATGTGTAGGAGTCCCATGAGGCCCTCCCACTCCTCGCCTTATTGAAGAGCCTGCGCGCAGCTTTTTTGAGATCGTCAAGGCTTTTGTTCCACCAGGGGAACAGCTCTTCCGGTCTTGCGTACCTTTTGGTCGCAGCTGGCGTGATATGCTGATTCAACATTTGTATGAAGCACAGTAGCTTCGCGCTCTAACTCGTCTATGGATATTATCGGACGGGTTAAGCAGTCTCTGGATTGCTCAAGTTCGAAACAGAAGAGATCCCAGTTGGTTTTCCTGGGATTTCTGGTGACTAGGCTACATTGCAAGGCGCATCCTATGTCAAAACAATGTGTTGGTGATCTGACATAGTGATCTCACTTGTAACGTGCCAGTTTGAGACAACGGACAACATATTTGTACTACAGAGAGTCAGGTCAAGAACCTCCTCTCTAATGGCATTAATAAATGTGGGTTCGCTGCCCTGGTTTAGTAATCCTATGTTATTACTAATAATATATTCAAGAAGGTACTCACCCCTCTTGTTGATGTCACTACTCCCCCAGACCGTGTGATGTGCATTGGCATCACAGGCGATTATCCATCTGAGCCGGTTTCTCTGGCAGTGCTCTATCAGGGCACAAGTAGCCGCCGTAGGCACCTCCTCCGAGTCGCCGGGTAGATAGGCGGAGGCCAACACTGCCTCCTGCTCGCCGTGGGCGGTGGGTATTTTAGCCCAAACCGCCACCAGGTCCTCAGTTATAAACTGTGAAAGGGGAACAAATGTTAGATTTTTGTTAATTAACAACGCCGTTCTCGGGCGAGGTTGGTCATTTGCATATAGCAACTTACCGGATGGGGTGCTAAGCCCCCGGACACGTCCTGCATTTATCCAGGGCTCCTGGATGAATGCTATGTCCATTGTAGCGAACCTCTCGCAAAGTACGTCGGATGCGGCCTTTGCGTGGTGGAGGTTCGCTTGGAGACATCGGAGGTGTCTCCTGGTTTTAGGGGGAGTGGGGAGGGGGGGAGAGGACATTGGTCATGGGCCTCTTATTCGACACTCCTTCTGGGGTCGTGTTGGCCGATCTACCTCGTTTATTGGTCCCGCCACTCTTGCTAGGCACTGCCCTAGGAGGGTCCATAGGCTTCTGGGCGAGCCTTTTGGCCTCCTCTAAGGGTATGCCGTTCGCAAGGTGTCTGCGCAACCTTTTTCGTGCGGCGCCCGATAGAGCGATCCGCTTTATTTTATCTACCTTGGGAGAGGCGAGAAGGGCTTCTTCCTCTTCTTTGGTGATGTTGTCGGTGCCAGAGCCTTGTGAACAGACGTCCATGGCTTCTTCGGGCTCCCGAGTGGGTTCGATCTCGATCGATTTGGGGCTGCTAGAGCACCCTGTTTCATTGTTACTGTTGTTGGTTTCCATGTATTGGTCCCACGAGTAGTGAGGAAGGAAGTATCCCCCGGGGCAGAGCCTCATACCCCGGATCGGGCGCTTGTACGACCGGAGGTGCCAGGTATCCGGAAGCCACCGTTAAAAGACACACTGACGTAGTGCCATTCATCACAGGGGCACGGTACGGTAACACCGGTGATTACGGGTTTTTTCGAGTTGTCCTCTCTAGATCCGCCATATTTAGTCTAGAGCAGGGGCACCTCGAGCAGGATGTGGTTCTTCACCACGTATGGTCGGTCTTTAGTAGTCGGCATGTGACTGCCAACCACCACTAGCTGAGCAGGATCTACGAGGCGACAAGCGCACACGCTTCACCCACCCAGCCTTAGCCCCCTAGTACCATGGATATATCTTGATTAATCGTTCTGCAGTATCAAATGCATAGGCTTCAACTTTTTAACATCTATGGTGTAGCCTGATTCTAAGGCTTGCAATATCAAAAAAATATCGAAAAAAAATGCATGAAAAAAAAAAATCTTTAAAATGAATATACAAAATTATACACAAATGACAAAAACACAGCAGTAGCACAAACATAAAGAAATAGTAGTCGATAGCGTCAAAAATCTGATATTTTTTGAAAAAAAGTAAGATAACTTTTCTTTATTCATGACAATAAACAGTTTCCTATCAACTTCGTAAACTGTCGGTTGTGTTTCGGAGCATTTTTGGAAATCTTTAATTTTGGAAATTTTATACAAAAAAGAAATTTCTCTAAAAAGTTTAGCCCGTTTTGGTATTTTGCGGTTTTCGCCTAAACGGCTCCGAGTTTTTAAGTGTAGTTCGAAAATAAAGTGGGGGATTTCCCCCTTCTTTCGCGGACGATGGATAACATTAAATTTAAGGAAATGAAGAAAATTGCTGGTGCAAACCCTGCGGTTGTACGTCCTCAGCTCTCTGAGTGCCGTACGGATTTATCTACTTTCCTAGCGAAGCATGCGCCGCCAACAGATGCAACTAGTAACAACATCACTATCAACATGGAGATAGATAATATGACTGGAGCTACTTCAACGGAAAATAGTTGGCAATTTCTGCAGCACAAATCCATCTCAGTTAAAAGGTGCCATAACTCTCCTGAACTGAAACGAGCGGCAAAAAAAATGAATTTTTTTAATGATTGTTCAAGCCACATCTCGAGTGGTAGTGATTTGGATCTTGATGAAGGTGAGGAACTTTATTTTACATTTCCGAAAAAGACTGCCAAGAAACAGGTTAATGTGAAGCAAGATTCAAAAATGGATGTAGAGCCCGGCACTTCTAATCAATTTGCATTACTGTCTGACGAAAGCAGCCACGATGATATCAATGTTAATTTAGAGCCGATAGCAGCTGCGAAACCTCCCCCGATTTTTATCCCGGGGGTAAGGAATATAGCTGAGATGCTAAACGATGTTCGCAAAATTGTAGAAGCAGGCAGTTTTTCATACAAGTCTTCGGGCGGAGGAAACATAAGACTTTTGCCAAAGGATAGCCTCACTTACAGGAAAATTGTTGCCCATTTAGATAATTGCAAAGTGGCCTTTAGTACTTATCAATTAAAGGAGGAGAGAGCGTTCCGAGTTGTCCTTAAAGGTTTGCATTTTTCTACTCCCACAACCGAGATTGTGGAGGCTGTTGAGAAGCTCGGACACAAGGTACGAGATATCAAAAATGGTCTTTCAAGGTCAAACAAGTCCCCGATGTCGATCTTTTTTGTCAACCTTGAACCAGCAATTAACAACAAGGACGCATTTAAAATAACAAGATTATGTCACGCTGTGGTTAAAGTGGAAGAGCCCAGAAAATTTAACGATGTTGTGCAATGCTTCCGCTGCCAGGCATTTGGCCATACAAAAAAATATTGCCGGTTGCAATTTACTTGTGTGAAATGTGGACTAGAGCATGACAGTCTTGTATATAAGAAGGCCAAGGAGGACCCGCCTTTATGTGGAAATTGCGGTGAAGAACATACCGCCTCTTATCGGGGTTGCCGAGTTTACATGGAAGCCAAAAAACGCTTCGGAGCTAAGCCGAAGCCAACGACTACTGCTCCTTTCAGTCGTTCTCAGCAGTCAAACTTTACTTCTAGCGCTAGAGTAAATCAAAAATTCAGCTACGTTAATATTGTTAAGGGAGGAGATTCACAAAACTTTAACAATCATCACATTAACATTCACAATCTTGAAGAAGAATCTAAATTGGAGGAGAGACTGATGAAACGTATGGATGAACTTATGAATACAATGTTCAATCAATTGAAAAACATGATGATGGCCATGCTCTCAAGTCAATTAAATACCCGACAATGCCCATAAACACGCAAATTATAATCTGGAATGCAAACGGCTTGAACAAACGCAAGCCAGAAGTTGAACACTTTATTAAAACTAACCAAGTTGATATAATGCTCGTGTCTGAAACTCATTTTACCACCAGAACTCACTTTTCCATCCCTGGCTATGATATCATAAAAGTAGTAATAATACTCTATTTTCGGGACCTTTGATGTCGGCAAGGGTAATAAAATGCATTTAATGGGTTAGCTGTCAAAATTAAGTAATAAAAAATGCAATTAATGAGGGTTAGATGTCAACCTGTCAGCCGAGAAGGTAATAAAGATGGAATAAATTAGGGTCACAGCATGTAAAAGGACACTTGAGAAACAAGTGTTCAAGGGTTCCCACGATCGCGAGTGATCCTGTCCAGCACTTGTATGTTTATCAGGGGCACGTACTCGTTCACCCACAACCCTCCACTTAAAAAGGGAGGGAGTGTAATGGAGAAGGGTGCACCGCAGCGATCCCGCACCGCACACGAGCGATCCCGCGCCGCAGCGATCCTGCCTCGCACGTGTACGTTCACGAGCAATCCCGAGTCAAAGGGAGGGTGTGTAATTGAAGAAGCGAGCTAAATTCCTAGGAAGGATGCTCACCAACGATCCTTGAAAGGGTCAGTGTGTGATTTTCCCAACTCTCCCTCCACATACGTTGAATTAGTCGATGCAACTAGGAGCGTGTGGAGTTGGGTAAACGGATACACTTGTAACGGTTTACCAACGAGGACGATCATCCAAGACCTTTGAAAAGGATAGTCTATGATTTTCCCACACTCCCTCCACTTACAACCGATCGAATACTTGAAACAACATCTTGAATTACTCAACGCAACTAGGAGTGTGTGGGGTTGGGTAAATGGATACACTTGTAACGGTTTCCCAGTGTGTGGGAGCTGGGTAAACGGATACACTTGTAACGGTTTCTCAACGAACTCAGAACACGCTTCAAAAAGGATAAAAAAGGGTGGGAAAAATGTGAAGGGATTCCCAAATGTTTGTGTATTTAGGATTTTTTTGCCTCTCCACATAGACTAACTGAGTCTTAAGAATCACTTCTAGTTTGCTATTCAAACAGTTCGGAGTATTCGTCAGTTTCAGTGAAATTTAAAATCCCAAAAAACACAAGTGCAAATTAAGTTTTTAAAATCAAATAATTTAAAAATTTCAAAAGTTCACAACCCTGAGCTTTAGTGAAAAACAAAAACCCAAATTTAAAACAAATTTGTTTTAGTTAAAAACAAAAACTCAAATTTAAAACAAATTTAAATAAAGTAAAAACCAAAACAAATCAAAAGCAAAATGAACGCCAACAACAGAACATCAACATCATCAAGAACGCGAATGGAATTTTCTGCAACTTCTGCCAGGAACAACTTCCTGCCAATACCAAATGGCATCACCATGTTCGGACGGATAAACATAAATATGCTGCGGTCAAACCTGTAAATGGCCAAATTAAGCAAATTACCGACGGCTTCAAGGGACGTATTCTTCAATATATGTACATGAACGAGGGAGCAGCTCTTAGGATTCCGCGTGAATTCCTAAATGAAGCGGGTCAAGCGCTGCTCCCTCATATTGAAAGAGTCCTATCCACTCATATCTCATCAAAAATAAATTTCGAGCTATTTGCGGAATACATTTTGATGAAGGATGAGGAAATTCATGTCGAAGTAAAATCGTTCCAGAGCAAGATGTCTCTGGCTACGATATCGACTGATTTAATGGAATTATACGATGCCCACACAACGGATATAATAACAAAAATGGATGAATTCCAAGAAGAAGGAAGTGGGTGGACACTCACTGAAATAATTAGAGTTGAATTGAACATGTTACAATGTGTTCCTCTAAAAGGATCAGAGTATTTTGACCTACCAACACCCCTGAAAAACCGGAAAGCATGCATCAATGTTCAAAACAATGATGCTTACTGCTTCAAGTGGGCGATTATCTCAGCACTCGACCCAAAAGAAAAGGGAGAACGCTGCAATGCATATGGAGTGGATATTAAATCTCCAATCATCCAAACCAGCAACGGGATCACAGTGGACTTCTCAGGAATATCGTTTCCAATCCAGCTGAAAGAAATAAATCGTTTCATAGAGAGAAATCAACACATCAGCGTAAATGTGCATCTATATGAAGAGGAAAAGGACAATGTTACCGGTCCTCTTTTCTTAACTGGAGCGAAAAAGAAACACCAAATAAATTTGTTGTACCTCAACCCCCCATACACCAATCTACATGGACATTATGTCTGGATTAAAAATATGTCCCGGTAAGCATCTATAAAATCAAAGAAACAAAAACATAAAATAAAAGAAAAATAATATTATATATTTATTTCTTATCAAATTAACTTATTTTATTTATTATCTTTTTATTGCAGCCTTTTATCATCTCAATTGGGAAAATGTGGAAATAGCCGTTTGTTCTGCGACATATGCCTCGGTTATTCTTCAAGTTTGGCAAGAGCCAAACGTCATGAAGAAAGATGTGGGAAGATCGTCATTCAACTGCCCAAGGAAGGAGAAACAGAGCTGAAATTTAAAAATATTCATCGCCAGCTGGAGGTCCCATTTGCAGTGTATGCTGACTTCGAGTGCATACTTGAACATGCATCGATAGATGTAAGTCAAAAAACCAAAATAGTAAATAAGCATAAACCAATAGCCTTTGCCTATTATATCAAGTGTTCCTTTGACTCAACACTTGATAAATATGTAACAAAGACTGGGTTAGATGTCGGGCGCACTTTTGTTGATTCAATTATATCCGATTTGTCTGCTATTTATGAAAAGTACATGACTCATGTAGTTCCAATTCAAATGAGTACACAGGACTCCTACGATTTTGATGAGGCACTTAATTGCCATATATGTAAGGGAATTTTAGGTAATGACAGAGTGAGAGATCACTGTCATTTTACAGGTCAATTTCGTGGGGCAGCACATAGTGACTGTAACATAAAATATAGGACAGGAGATTTTATACCTGTTTTCTTCCACAACTTATCAAAATATGACCTCCATCTTTTCGTAAAAAATCTTAGGGACATTGATGGGGAAATTAAAATAATTCCTTTGAATAAGGAATTATATGTTTCATTATCCAAATATATCACTGTGGGAAAAAATAAGTTAGAAATTAGATTTTTAGACACGTTTCGTTTCATGTCCTCTAGCTTAGACACTCTTGCAGGAAATTTAAATGAAGGGGATTTCAAGGTTCTTCGAAATCAATTTCCAAATACACTAGATTTCAGTTTACTTCGTAGGAAAGGAGTTTTCCCCTATGAATATCTAGATTCTGAAAAGAAGTTGTCGGAAACTTCTCTACCCTCAAGGAGTGCATTTTACAGTCATTTAACAGACACAGAATGTTCTGAGGCTGACTACCTGCATGCGGTTCAGGTTTGGAACCACTTCAAGTGTCAAACACTTAGAGATTACATGGAGTTATATCTGAAAACAGATGTTTTGCTGCTCACAGATATTTTCGAGAATTTTAGGGCTATTTGTTTGTCTATTTATGAGCTCGACCCCGCCCACTATTACACAACTCCGGGGTTGTCATGGGATGCGATGCTAAAAACAACAGAAATATCCCTCGAATTGCTCACTGATATTGACATGATAACGTTTATTCAGTCTGGAATTCGAGGGGGTCTAGTTCAAAGTACTCATAGATATACAAAGGCAAACCATAAATACCTTGAAGATTTTGATCCTTCAAAGGAATCAGAGTACTTGATGTATGTTGATGCCAATAATTTATATGGATGGGCAATGTCTGAGGCACTGCCTTATGGGCATTTTAAATGGCTAGAAGAAGCAGAAATAGATTTATTTGACATAAAATCTATTTCTGAAAGTAGCGAGTATGGATATATTCTAGAAGTAGATTTGAAATATCCATACTCCCTTCATGATATGCACAATGACTTGCCTTTTTGCCCTGCAAACAGACTTCCTTCAAGAAACTCTAAAACTCCTAAACTAATAGCCGATTTGTGTGATAAAAAAAAATATATCATACACTATAAAGTTTTACAGCAGGCTATTAAAAATGGTTTGGAGATAGAAAAAATTCATGCAATCCTTCAATTTAAGCAAAAACCATGGCTTAAGAAGTATATTGACCTAAATACCGAGCATAGGACTAGGGCTAAAAGTAATTTTGAGAAAGACTTTTTTAAGCTTTTAAACAACTCAGTCTATGGAAAGACAATGGAGAGCAGCTTAAAGCACAAGGATATTCGTCTAGTTACGGAATGGGAGGCCCCACCTGTTGGTCCGAAAGGTGGGCGCCCAAGATTATGTGCAAGGGACTTGATAGCCAGATCAAATTTTCACAGTGCAACAAAGTTCACTGAAAATATGTATGCAATCCAAATGAAAAAATTACATAAGCAAAAAACCAACATACTTGGGTTTCGTTGTGTTGGAGCTATCAAAATGGAAGATGTATGATTTCCATTATGCATACATGAAACCCAAATTCCAAGATACACTGAAATTAAATTACATGGATACAGATTCCTTCATATATTCCATAAAGACAGAAGATTTGTATAGCGATATTCGGTCTGATGTTCCCTCAAAATTGCTAAGCAATACAATTTTCAGCAGTGTAACAAACAAAGATTAGGTTTCTTTAAAGATGAACTGCAGGGTAGGTCAATGCGTGAGTTTGTGGGTCTTCGCTCAAAAATGTATGCGTACACTGTGGCGGGTGCAGGTAGTCAGCCGGAGAAATGTATAAAAAGCAATAAAGGCGTGAAACGGAGTGCCTTAGAAAATTTACATTCAACAATTACAAAAATTGTTTGTTTACAGGACAGCAAGAAAGTGATAGCATGTACATGTTTAGGTCTAGAGGACATGAAATTAATACATATAAAATATCCAAAATAACATTAGACAATAGGGATGATAAGAGAATTATTTGTCAAGACGGGATTTCAACTCTTGCGATAGGGCATTATAATACAATAGAACCCGAAGTAATAGGTTGTATATCAGCTCTACAAGCAAGCGCAATAGATTCGAAGCAGATAGATGAATCTTCCCTAAGTGAAGATATTAAAATTAAACTCAAAAGAAAACGAGAAGAAAATCAAAGTGCGCTCGACAAATATGAACGAGACTTAGTCTGGCATTATATTAAAATGGCTAAATTAGAGAATCCCGACTTTGTAATTTAAATTTAAAATAAAACAAATGTAAATAATAATAATAATAATTTATTAAAAAATGTTAAATTATATGATTTACAAATAAATTAAATCTAATGTACATATATAAATATATATATAATAAGTTAAAATTAAAATTTACCTAAATATTTGAAATAAATAAAAGAAAGGAAAACATAAAATTGTTTGTGTACTTATTTCATTAGACAATTTCAGATGTATTTATCCAGCTGTCATCGGATTTCGGGAAACCGAGCCAGCGAACAAGGGATCTTTTCCCTTTTCTTCTAAGTACTTTCTCAACCAGATAACTATCTGGAAATCGAGTTTTCTTTAACTCTGGCTCATAAAAACCACCCTTAACTGGGTTCCCATTTAGATCACTCAATAAAAAGGTCACCGGGTTTGTATTCTGAATTTTATATATCCTAAAAATTTCAACATTCCAATTAGGTGTATACGATTTCTCAAAAACCCCCTTATATTTCGAAATGCGAACATGTGACGCGCAGACGCGCACATATATAATATATTAGGCATAAATAAGTAATAGAAACGATTAAAGACATAAGAATGGAATTTGATTTGAATTAAATGCGCGCGCACGCCAACGATCACGCGCGGCTGGGCACACTGACCGCGATAGGTCGGGCACACTAATGCGGCCAAATGCGGACAGCGATGCGGGCACACTAGCCCTGCCGAACCGCGGGGACTAGCAGCCAAGGATCAGCGGTAAGGAGTGCAGCAAAACCATAGGAGACGGGTAAACGGCGTGGTAACTAACTAATCACAGTAGCCTTTGCGTGTTACGTCTCGTAATTAGTAGACCAGATCGGCCTCTCGTATTTAGTAGACCAGATCGGCCTCTAAACTCTTCTCATTAATTAGTAGACCAGACCGGCCTCTAAACTCTTCTCAATATATAGTAGACCAGATCGGCCTCTAAACCCCTATCGATATATAGTAGACCAGATCGGCCTCTAAAACTCTCCTTGATATATAGTAGACCAGATCGGCCTCTAAACTCTTCTCATTAATTAGTAGACCAGATCGGCCTCTAAACTCTTGTCAATATATAGTAGACCAGATCGGCCTCTAAACCATTCTCACCAATTAGTAGACCAGATCGGCCTCTAAACTCTTCTCAATATATAGTAGACCAGATCGGCCTCTAAACCATTCTCACCAATTAGTAGACCAGATCGGCCTGTAAATTCTTCTCAATATATAGTAGACCAGATCGGCCTCTAAACCATTCTCACCAATTAGTAGACCAGATCGGCCTGTAAATTCTTTTCAAATATGGTATTTATAAAAGTAGATTCCAGAATCAATTGGCCTCTAAACCATTCTCACCAATTAGTAGACCAGATCGGCCTCTAAACTCTTCTCAATACATAGTAGACCAGAACGGCCTCTAAACCCTTCTCACCAATTAGTAGACCAGATCGGCCTCTACACTCTTCTCACTAATTAGTAGACCAGACCGGCCTCTAAAATCAACTCTTCTCATATTTAGTAGACCAGAACGGCCTCTAAACACTCTTCCCAGTTCTTAGGACCTCAGAACGAGCCGATGGAAGGGTCGCATTCGTCACTAGAGCACGACGTTACCAGGCGACGAGAAATGAAACTATCAGTAATCTGTACCTATTAAGTCAATAAACAGAAAGATAATTTGTACCGAATCAGCTAGCGTTCTACTCTGGGACCGGGTCGGAATCTCTTTCAGCAACCACACCTGAACCAAATATAAATTCCTGAGACGAATCCTGGCCATCCCTGAGCCACCCGAGCAATGACAAATCGTCACAAACATTATCCCCAATTTTCAGTTTGCTACCTGCAAACATTTTAATATTATTGTATACCGTTTTCAAGATATGTTTTTCATTGCTAGTGTTCACTTCGATAGGAGCCATTTTTATAGTCCTATTTATTTTGTTATTGTAAAATTCAATTAACCTTCCGTACATATCAATCCATTTATAGGTCCCATTGTATGAAAACTCCTTCCACATGAGTTCTTTTAAAGTCCTGTTGAATCTTTCAACAATTGAAGCCTTTAAACTACTAAACGTTGAATAGTGATTTATTTCATACCGATTCATTAAAGACTTAAATTGAGCATTAAAAAACTCCTTCCCATCGTCTGTTTGAAGATTTCTCGGAAAACCGCGTCCAGATTTTAAAATTTTTCCATTGCATTAGAAACATCTTTTGCAGTCTTAGATTTAAGTGCTTCACCCCACGCAAATTTGGAAAATGTATCAATAACTGTTAACAGATAACGATAATTATTATTCGATGTAGAGTATTTTCCCATTTCCACCAAGTCAGCCTGCCATAAACAATTTATCCCTTTTGTTATAACCCGCCGACGTTGAAAATTTTTCCGTGCAGGAGCATGTAATTCGTTAATAATACCCCGTCTACTCATTAGCAGATGAATATGAATCAGATTTTATAATATTAAAAGCGAATTAATTTGAAGGAGTATCAAATTATTTGGAATATCCCATTTTTACAATAATACTTGAGATAACTATCTCAAGTCTGTCTAATCGATCTTCAATATAAGCAGTTTTGATATCGGGTATACTAACAATTAATTCTTGTTTATGAGAAATAATTGACTCCCTCAACCCTTCAATGCTCTTGTCAACATAGGCCTTGGTAACTATATCTTTAGTTTCCCTTTCATAATTTTTTATAGTAAAATTCCCATCGGTATCGCTGCCGGTCGCCCCGAGAAAACGTTCTCCAAATTCTGTTTGATATTTTTCAATCAATGATGTGAGGGATTCTCTCAGCTGATTTATCGTACTGTCAACGTATGCTTTGATGACGAAATCTCCATTTTCAATCGGAAAACCTCCATTTTTTATACGCCTTTGTTGAATGCTGAAATTCCCGTCTGTGTCAAGATAGAGTCCTGTCACGGTTTTCTCATATCGCTTTAAATGATTGGTGTTCTGCTTTTCTCTTAAATAACGTCCAAACTTGTCAACGGACATGACGATTATAATCTCATTTGAATATTGAGTCATAAATATATACTAAATTAGAATATAATTTTAGCTTCTCTCAATTCTTCAATTATCGATGTAATTTCATTCCCGTGATTTGAGTGCCCCACCCCCTGTGATGCTAACAGGAGTTGGAGGCGTTCACAAAGCTGGTTCGGGTCGTCCCAATAAATAAAGGAGGGCTTTTTCCTCTCAAGTGTCATGAACCCAGACCCGGTTACAACATCAGTTTTGTGTTTGGGGGTAGACTCGGCAACGTCTAATTTAGCTAAAAGTGGTTTAATAATTCGAGAATATTTTAATGCTCTCGTCCCCTTCACTTGTCCATTTGCTTGAAAATTTCTTCGATATACATTCGTCTTTATTAAAATTTCTCTGTATATATTCAAATCATCTGTATTGTATTTCTTGGGGAGATGGTGGAATATTAAAGAATATAATCCACTTGTGAGCTGAAAGTTTTCTCCATCATCAAATTCAATTGTATTATTTGATACCTTTATTTGATTGTTTCCCAACATTAATTGACCAGATTCATTTTTGTATGGCCCATATGTCTTATCTAAAATGTGTTCTCGTGCTAGTTCGCTAACATTTAAATTTTTAGAACTCTCTTCAAGCGAGGGTGGTTGGGTTGGTTGCAATGGATATGTGGGTGGAGAGAGATGAGTTGATAATACACTCGATGTGTGAGCAGCGGGTTGGTTTGATACTACAGGTGATGATTGATGAGAGTGATGATGAGGCGGTGAGAATGAAGAATCATCCGATTGTGAATAAAATTCATCTTTTTCAATATCATTGATATCATCAAACGATTTATATTCATCATATTTAGGGGTGGAATTTTTGTTATTTGCAGTATAAAATGTTAGTTTCCTCTTCTTCATATACGGCGTTTTATCATCAGTTTTCATTATTTCTTCGGTTTTGTTTTGTTTCTCTTTCCCTTCAGCGTTATATAACTTTTTATTTGCATTGACGAGTTCGTTTAAGGGTTCAGTGATCGGATTAAATTTTTCTTCCAAGTCCATAATATTCTGACTTTTAAAATGTTTTAACTCGGAAAATTTCTTTTTTAAAGCATTTCGAGTTTTGTTCAATTGATGCAACATTTGCTCATTCATTGTAATTAAATTTATTATAATTCAAAGTCGATTATGATTATTTCACTCTCGGGGTTGGAGGTGCACTGAAAAAGAATTCCTTTATCACGATCATATATACCTAATCTGATAATCTGACCTGGTATCAGCCCTTAACAGGTCTGATAATCAGACCTGATCAGATAAACAGGTCAGAGAGATTTTCTGTTATTAAAAAGAATTTTCTCCAAGTCACATTCCCCAATAAAAATTTATGATATTTAATTTCTATTATATTTATTATTTATTTATTATTATTTTTGAACTGAAAATAAAACCTGAAAAAGGATTTTCCCCAAGTCCCATTCCCCAATATAAATTTATGATATTTAATTTCTATTATATTTATTATTTATTTATTATTATTTTTGAACTGAAAATAAAACCTGAAAAAGAATTTTCCCCAAGTCCCATTCCCCAATAAAAATTGATAAAATTATAATTTTTAAAGAATTTTTTATTTATTATTATTATTATTTATTTTATTTTTTTCTATTAGACATTAGATTTTAAGCTAACATTAACATTACCATCATCAAATTTAATAATACTATAATTTTGCTGACTAAAAAGCGGCAAAAGGTTATCATCTATGTTGAACCTTTCAGGAAGGTAAACAACACGATTGGCAAGTTCGAGCATAATATTGCTACCGAACTTACCACTAACCCGCTTCGCTGAAAATATATCAAATGCCATATTAATTGGCAATTGATTAAATGATACTTTGCCTTTAACTCTGCAAGAGTTAAAGGCTGCCATCAGCGGATCCTCCTCAATATCCCTCAAAAGGGCGTCAAGATCCTCCTGGGTGACACCAGAAGGAAGGTTGGAGGCGGTTGAGTTGGAGCTGGTGGGGTTGGAGATGCTTCCATTGGTTGAGGAGTTGGAGTTGGAGTTGGTGGTGGTGGCGTTGTACTGCTGCATGATGTTCTTGTTGTTGATGGTTGGGATGCTGCGTATGGTGGTGCTGGTGGGATAGCTGGTCGGTGGTGTTGACGCTGGAAGCTGGTGACGTTGAATGATATTTTTCCTAGACGACGGGCCTGATTTTATACCCAACAAGGGCACATTTCTCCCCCACTACTAGACACTTGAGTCATGTGCACAGATGACAAGGATAGAACAAGTGCAATTCAAAAGATCAAATTGCCACTTCATGTTAAGTTGAGGTTCGTTTGAGAATCCATCGAAATGGGTCTAGTAAAAATTTAAGGCACAAATGTCCACAGTTGAACGTAGGGGAAAGGTGGCAGGTGTGGACATAGTTTTGTTTTTCGCTGATATCTTTTTACCTGGAGCATATTATGCGGACATGTGCATATCAATGGAAAGCTAGAGACCTTAGCTAACTAGTTTTTGAATAATTACAGTGATATCTATCACTGAAAGAAAAATTTTAAAGTTTTTGTAAAATAGTCATTTTTGCCTATTTCAAATTTTGGGGGGGGTTGTGGACACCTTTATAGAATGTGCTAAAATTAGGAAAGTATCAAGTTAAACGTAATCAAATGAAGTTAAAATGGAAGTTTATTCATTTGTAAAGCAAAAAAAAAAATACTACGCCTGACATCATTCCCAATCAGAATCACAATTCGCGCATGTGAAATAGCTGGCACGCATGTCACCACACTTCAAGTGCACTGGCCGATCACAATCATTGCAGTGAACGAAGTTTTGGGCGGTCAATTTTTTTGGCAACAAACATCGAAGAAAAGAATATAAACACCATTAAAATATATTTATTTATATATCTGTACTTATAATTCGATCAACGGCGATATTTTAAGATTTGTCAAACAAAAAATAGGGTGTCCACATTTAGGTGTTCACACCTGCCTTAAGCAGTCGTTTTAAAATCATATGAAAAAAATGTTTATTGTGAAAATTTTGTCCAAACTCGGACTGGAATCTTTAACATAACTAAATTTCACGTCAAAAAATCGTTTGCACTCACCTTCTTAATTAACACACTTCACACGGTGACACTTTTAAAAACGTGCAAAAAAACTTTTGTGGTTTTTTTCACGGTGAAAAAATTCATTTTTCCGCCACACAAAGCAGACGCGTCCGTTCCGTTTGGTATAAGGCACAAAACAATCGAGCTTCAATAGCGCACACATGACATTTGACAGATCCATATATCTGTCCTGTGTCAAAAGTTACACCGGGGTGTCCGCAACCCCCCCCCTGTCCACTGCTGCCACCTTTACCCTACCAAATTTTTGGAAACGTTGATAATTATATTTAATATTTTTCCCTAAATATCTAATTACTTCTAATGGTGGCTGTAAATTCCCAAAACTATCAAAGTAATAGGAGTCTGAGCCGTCCTTGTAATACGCTACCCAATGAGTTCCGTCTGATGTCGAGTCTGCTAAATTTACTATTCCACACTCAGAATGAAGTGGAAATTTAGGTAACTCATCCTTCATGTAAACTCCACGGAAATTTTTTATATTTTTAAAACCAAACGATAATATATCAAAGTTGGGTAATGCTCTTTTGGGTAGCTCATTTAGAAGTTTTTTTGGTTGCGTTTTTGATTTTTATTATTTTTTGTGATTGAAATTCCATAGCCTTTTCGGTAAGGATGCAAATACAAACCACCCCCCAACGCTACAGATTCCAGTTTTCTATGGTGTCTCTTGTTTTCCTCAAGTTCAGCTTTTGCGTTTTTAGCTGAATTAATAGACTTTACAATGGCTGCACTACCTGATGCTAAACTACCAACAGCGCTAAGGGCTGTTAAAATAGGCACCAATGGTAAAAAACCACCAACTTTTGGAATTGGTATAGTTCTTGGCACGATTATATTTTTTTTACATCCAACAGAGTTAGATACTGCACTCCGAGCGACTTTAACTGCATTCAATAAATCAAGGGGCTTATGCTTTCGTAATTCAATGCCTGCCTTTTTGATGATTGAGGCAAGAGATTTTTTTGTTGGTTTCTTTTTCTCTTGCTTAGTTCCCATACCAAATTTTTTCTTTAGTTTCATCATGTTTGTGACGAAATATGCTGCAGCCTTCTCGCTAATACTACTATTTGCTGCTTTAACACGTTCCCAAGCCCGATCAATTAAAACTGAGTCCGCTTTATGTCGTTCACCCAAGTCCTTGTTATTTGAATAAGCCAAATCGTGGATGCGACAAGCTTCATCCAATGGATTTATACCCCGGTCACCGCGAGCTAATCGTTTTTCTAGCCTTGTACCAGGTCCACAGTAATTGTATCCTGGTATATGAGCCTCAAAGGGTAGTGTATTTATTAAATTATTTATGAGACCAGTTCCCTGCTTGACTTTTGTATTATGACTGATTACATTATAAAGTCGTTTCCCCATTTTATATAAACCTCAATTAACGAGTGATTGTCCATGAATGAAGTAGCTTTCTTTAAAACATGCGTTTATTAACACAAAATAAAACCATTACAGTAAGAAACGTTGAAGGCGCTGGACATGAGAAGATTACACAACATCGTCACAGCTCATTGTTACCAAACACAATTAGAGCTTTAATTGTTGGACCATCCAATTGTGGGAAAACTAATGTTATGATAAGTCTTATCGAAAGTCCAAATGGATTAAAATTTGAAAATATATATATATTTTCAAAGAGTTTATTTCAACCAAAATATCAGTATTTGGAAAAACTTGTCAAGCCAATACGGGGTATGGGATATTACACATTTTCAACGAATGACAGTGTTTTATCCCCACAAGAAGCTAAAAGGAATTCTATTATGATCTTCGATGATGTAATCAATGAACGCCAAACTTATATGCTGGTCCCCAAACAAATTATTCGCGATAATACGAACTTTTTGATTTTATTCTCTCAAGATGAGGTTAACATGCGTGGAATATATCGTGATCATGTGAGCAGTGATATGACGTTTGAAACATTTATGAATATATCAAGGAAGTGCTGGGAGGACATTTGGGTTTTTAGTAATCTCAAAGGACGATAATATGAAAACTGGGCGATATCGGAAAGGATTTGATCAGTATAATGAGATTAATAAAAAATAAACAGTTCAGAATCCAACTTCACAATGACTACATCACTAACAATATCTTTGAATGCGAATACATCGATAATAAGTGAAAATTTTTTTCCACAAATTGATCTAAAACATAACTATGAATGTGCTTTAATCGATTTTTATACATTCAACTCTATACCGAATGTGGACAAGGGGAATAATATATTTCAAATTGGGAATAAAGTAATAGAAATTCCTGTAGGGTCATATGAGTTTGATGAAATTGTAAAATATATTATTACTAAACTGAAAGAGCACAATCTTCATGACACGATAAAAATTGAATGTAACGCAAACACTTTACAAGTTCAAGTTGTTACCAAAAATGAGACGGTATATTTCAATCATGAACGATCAATTGGTCAGTTATTTGGATTCAATAAACGAAAATTAAGACCACATGATAATAAAGTTTACATCTCGGATAATCCCGTAAATATTTTTAAAATAAATTCTATTAGATTGGAATGTAATATTATTAGCGGGTCATATGTGGGAAATAGAGCAAACCATGTGCTTCATGAGTTTGGAATAACTGTACCCGCAGGGTATAAAATATCAGAAAAACCGAGGCACCTTATTTACTTACCTGTCAACACCCGACAAATCAACACGCTTGAAGTTCGCATAGTTGATCAGGACGGAGATTTGATTAATTTGCGTGGAGAAACTGTATCAATTCGACTTCACTTACGACCATCAGAATGATTATTTATAATAAAAACTCATCACATCGCTCCTTTGATAGCATTATCAAATCTAAAGCTGAAGTGAAAACATCTTCATCATCATCATCATCATCATCATCATCATCATCATCTCGAAGGACAAAAAGTCATCGTCCTGCTCTCACATTAAAAAATAAATTGATATTGAAATCATTGGGATTTAATATTAAATAAATAAAGTTTATAATCTAATATCCAAATGAATGACATTTTTTATGTTCAGGAGCAACTTGCTAATGATCAAAGCATTATTAAAAAAGAATATCATTCTTATTATCCATATCAACAAAGCTTCAAGACGAATGATGAAGTCCGAATTACAATTCAGAACCAGGATTTGTATGTCCTGCCGTGTGAAAGTTTTCTCCACTTTGAAGGAACACTTAGCAAAATTATTGACACAAATTCAGGAACAAGTAGCACAAATAGTGTTAGCGGCTTGCTCAAAAATAATTGCATGGCCTATTTTCTGGATGAAATAAGATATGAGTTAAATGGGTGTGAATTGGATAGGACACGATTTACTGGAATTACAACGACTATTAAGAACTTTCTATCAGTCGGTCAACAGGAGGGAGTTCTTTACCGGAATGCTGGGTGGAGTGGAGGAGAGAATATCGCTTCGGGAGGACATTTCAGCTTTTCTGTCCCCCTGAAAATGTTGATGGGGTTCGGTGAAGACTACAAGAAAGTATTGTTAAACTGTAAACATGAGCTTGTTCTTTTGCTTACAAAAAACACAAAAGATATGTTTGTTGAGACCGTTGATGGTAAAACACATAAAATAGCAATAACAAATATAAGCTGGAAAATCCCACACATCGTTCCGAGTGATAGTGCTAAAATTAAATTGTTTAATATAGTAAAAAGCGGGGCCACCCTGCCACTCGCTTTCCGGAGCTGGGACTGCTATATCAATCCAACCTTAGTCCAAGGTACACAGTTTATTTGGAATGTTAAGTTGTCTTCAAGTACAGAACGTCCACGTTTTGCTGTCATTGCATTTACATTAAATGGTGAACTAATTACAAATAATTTGAGAAACGCAAAAGTTTATTTGAACTCAGAAGTTTTTCCCTACGAAGATTTGAATGTGAAATATAATGAGGATCGGTTTGCTGTCTTGTATGATATGTATACAAAATTTCAAGAGAGCTATTACAATCGAGAGCCACGGGCTCTTTTATCACCCATGGAGTTCAAGTCAAAAGCCCCCATTGTTGTTGTTGATCTCTCTTATCAGAATGAGTCAGTCAAATCAGGACCGATTGATGTAAAAATATCCACTGAGCTAACCGATGCGAGTCAAATGAATACAAAGGTATATTGCCTTCTCATTCATGATCGACTAGTTGAATATACACCACTGACTGGCTTAGTTCAACGAGTCGTTTAAAAATTTAGAAAGGATCCGATTATTCAAATTTTGGAATTCATTGCGTGTAGACGTTCACGAAGCACACAAAAATGCTATCACTCAAAAACAAAGTCAACAACACAACTCCCAAAACAATGCAGCAGCTTGTGACAAAAATAAACAATTTCATAAAAATGTTTAAAGAACAAATTTTCGCTGAACATGTGGAATATCTGGAGGATTCATTAAAATATTTTAATAAGAGGATGCCTGATACACCGATGGTTTCTAATATGCATGGACAACATTTCACATCTTGTTGCTGGGCTAATGATGAAGTTAGTGAAGGAGTTGATACCTGCGCATCTCATTTCTTTACTGTACGCTCACAAAAATCTCTAAAAATTATGAAAATGTATGTAAATTTAGAACATCGTTTCTGATTATTGTACTTGAAAATAAAAAATATATTATATACACAAAAATAAAATGTTATAAATTTTTATTGGAAAATGGGACTTGGAGAAATTTCTTTTCAGATTTTGGTTTCTTAGATTTGAGATGATGGGGTGGGATGTTTCTCGAGTTTGTTGAGAAACCGAAACATGAGGATCCATCGGGAAAATCACAGACTATCCTTTTCAAGGGTCTTGGATGATCGTCCTCGTTGGGAAACCGTTACAAGTGTATCCGTTTACCCAACTCCCACACACTGGGACACCGTTACAAGTGTATACGTTTACCCAACTCCCACGCAGTCCTAGTTGCGTTGAGTAATTCAAGATGTTGTTTCAAGTATTCGATCGGTTGTAAGTGGAGGGAGTGTGGGAAAATCATAGACTATCCTTTTCAAAGGTCTTGGATGATCGTCCTCGTTGGTAAACCGTTACAAGTGTATCCGTTTACCCAACTCCACACGCTCCTAGTTGCATCGACTAATTCAACGTATGTGGAGGGAGAGTTGGGAAAATCACACACTGACCCTTTCAAGGATCGTTGGTGAGCATCCTTCCTAGGAATTTAGCTCGCTTCTTCAATTACACACCCTCCCTTTGACTCGGGATTGCTCGTGAACGTACACGTGCGAGGCAGGATCGCTGCGGCGCGGGATCGCTCGTGTGCGGTGCGGGATCGCTGCGGTGCACCCTTCTCCATTACACTCCCTCCCTTTTTAAGTGGAGGGTTGTGGGTGAACGAGTACGTGCCCCTGATAAACATACAAGTGCTGGACAGGATCACTCGCGATCGTGGGAACCCTTGAACACTTGTTTCTCAAGTGTCCTTTTACATGCTGTGACCCTAATTTATTCCATCTTTATTACCTTCTCGGCTGACAGGTTGACATCTAACCCTCATTAATTGCATTTTTTATTACTTAATTTTGACAGCTAACCCATTAAATGCATTTTATTACCCTTGCCGACATCAAAGGTCCCGATAATAGAGTATTATTACTACTCATAAATGCGAAACATCCTGGAGACAGAGCCCGTGGAGGAGCTTCTATTATTATAAGGCGTGGTATACAATACGAAGAGCTTGTGCCCGTTCAGCTTGAGTGGTTGCAGTGTGCACAAATATATCTACTGACGTCGACCGGCAGGGTCACCATTGCCGCTGCATATTTGCCTCCTCGTTTCACATTAACTCACGCGGATCTGACTCAAGTACTGACGGGTTTGGGGCGCAGATTTCTAATTGGTGGTGATTTCAATGCAAAACATACTTGGTGGGGGTCCAGAATCGCCAATCCGAGAGGCAGATTGCTCTTCAGATGCATAATTGATTTGAGTTGCAGCGTTCATTCAACTGGTGAACCCACCTATTGGCCAACTGATCAAACTAAAATACCGGACCTCTTGGACTTTGCCGTTAGCAAAGGTATTGACCCATTACTTCTCTCTACTGCAGCCTGCTATGACCTCTGTTCGGACCATAGCATGGTTAAGGTTCTTTTTAATAGCTCATATTTGAGGGTTCCAGCCGCAGTGAAGCTTATAAGGCGCAACACAAACATTGGCTCGTACAAAAGATGGCTCGAAGAAAACGTTGACCCCCAACCGGTTATCCAAACTCCACTGGATATTGACGAAGCGGTGGAGAGCCTTACCCGAAACGTTCATATGACAGCAAATTTCGCAACCCCAACGGTAGAATCAACGACAAATTATAGAGCCCGTAGAGACAATTACCTCTGGTCGACAGAGTTGGCTTTTATGGTAAGGGAGAGAAGAAGGCTGAGAAGAGTTTGGCAGATTAGCAGACGTAGGATTGACAAAACTGCTTACAACAGAGCATGTAAGGAGCTTAATAGGACGCTAACAGATCTTAAAGAAAAATCTCTGGTATCTTATCTAAAGGATCTTGAGCCATGCAGCGCAGAACACAATCTATGGAATGCTACCTAGTACCTCAAGAGACCTGTACGGAGGATTGCACCGGTAAAATCAACCACAGGGGCATGGTGTCGGACCAATCAAGAAAAAGCGGATGCCTTCGCAGAACATCTAAGATGCAACTTTCAGCCCTTTAATTTATGTGATCCGGAAAACCTGGCTGAGACGACGCAGTTCCTTGACATAGCATGCCCCATGGACCTTCCCATATCTGAAATAGACAGTGAAGAAATTCAAGAAGAAATCTGTAATCTGAAGTCGACGAAATCTCCTGGATACGACCGCATAGATGCCTTAGCCTTAAATCACCTCCCATCGAACTGCATAGATAATATAAGATCTATAATGAACCAAAGCCTTAGACTTGGTCACTTTCCATCCCAGTGGAAGTGCGCAGAGGTCATCGTTATTTTAAAACCAGGAAAACCAGAGACTGACCTGACGTCCTACAGGCCAATTAGCCTCTTAACAATCCTGTCTAAAATTCTAGAGAAGCTATTCGCAAGGAGGTTGATGCTTATAATAGAGGAGAAAAACATCATCCCAGACCATCAGTTTGGCTTCAGGAGAGGTCACGGCGCCATCCAGCAATGCCACAGAGTCGTTAGCAAGATTCTGGACTCCTTCGAAAACAAAAAATTCTGTGCTGCAACTTTTTTGGATGTTAGGCAAGCCTTCGATAGGGTGTGGCATCAGGGACTCCTCTATAAAATTGTAAGGAAGCGTCTCTGGCCGGGGTGATCCTCAGCGGCTCCAGAGGTCCCCACGGAATTTATTTCCGCGGCAGCCAGGACATAACGGTGGCCGTAGTTTTAGCTATATATTTTTACAGGGGGGTCGAGCTGAGCGGGGAAAACGAGAGAGAGAGAGAGAGAGGGAAAGCCTCGGAACCGCCTGGAAGGATTTCCGAACGGCGGTCCCTGCGGACCCGGAAGATTTTCCGGCCGGTCCGCCTATGCCCTGGACCCGGAGGAATTTCCGGACGGTCCAACCTGCGCCACGCCTGGAAGACTTTCCGAGCAGCGTGCGCCCCGGGACCCGGAGGATTTTCCGGACGGTCCCACCTGCGCCACGCCTGGAAGACTTTCCGAGCAGCGTGCGCCCCTGGACCCGGAGGATTTTCCGGACGGTCCACCTACGTCCTACGCCTGGAAGAATTTCCGAATGGCGTGGCTCCCCCCAGCGACACGATGAGTTGGGCGGAGTCGGGACAAGTGAGAGGCGAGAGTTTCCACAACATAGGTTTTATTTTCACAAGCTATAGTTACTCAGCCGGCGGCGGCCAGGCTTTGAATTTCATATAGATATAAATGTATTTGGCCTGCGGCCCTAAGGAAAACGGCGCGGGAAAAGAGCCCTGATTCGGCGGGCGCCTTTGCCCGGCGGCGACGGGAGTTAATTATTAGATTAAATAAGTAAACGGCCTGCGGCCTGAGCGGAACTGCGTGGAGAAGGGGGGAGAGAAGGGCCTTAGTATGGCTGGCACCTTCCCCCGGCCCCTGACCAAGCTTGGCCTGCGGCCATATCTCACCCGCTCACACCTCCTCTCCTTTGGCAGTGGAGTCCTGAGACAGGATCGTCGTCCTTGGCGCGCTGAAGGGGCGTGGCACTCGCGGCGGCGACTTAGCGATTTCGAGCTTCGACCGCGTGGTGCGGGATCGCGGACTTGGGCGGGTTTTTTTGTTGACACTTAGAAGTTTCCGGCTGCTCGCTTTGCTGGTCGCAAACTGAATCAATTCCCTCTGCCTGGCGCGGCTCGGCTTTGCCCTACTTTTCAGTGGAGTGTCGGCGGCGTCTCTCTCCTTCTCCCTTACTCCTCCAGGCGATCGGACCGGTGGCATTATTCTTCTGCTCTCCCGGTTTTTCTGCGCATGTGCCGTCGCTCTGCTTTGATCTGCGCTCGTGGCGTGATCTTATCTGGCCAATCAGGGCGGCTTGGCACGCGCCCCTTTTTTCCCACGCATGCGCCGTGGTGATAGCGGCGGCGTTCTGGCTATAATTATGCCTAACTTAGACCTATTCTTATAGCTATATATTTACATTAATGTACAGGATTGTGACTTCGTCACACTCCCCTCTTACTTCGTGGGGGGTAAAGAAATGTCCTGGTGTGTCGGGTCCGTGATGTTGGTCCTGCTGGTAGTTCGAGGCGGTGCGTGATTCCGGGCATCGTGGGCGCCCGGATTCGGTGGCGCTAATCGGCGACGACGCTGGGTGTCGCGGGTGCGCGCAGCTCCGCGCCTCGGAGGCATGGGTGCCTCGGATGCGATGGGCGCAGGTCCTGTCGGCTTTGGGGCGCTGATCCGGGCGGCGTGGCGCCTCGGATGTGCCGTGCGCAGGTCGGTGACGACGGTGGTGGCGCAGGTGCGCGGCTCCGAGCGGCTGGGCGCCTCGGAGGCATGGGTGCCGTGGCAGGTGCGCAGATCCGGGCGGCTGGGCGCCTCGGATGCGATGGGCGCAGGTCCTGTCGGCGTTGGGGCGCTGATCCGGGCGGCGTGGCGCCTCGGATGTGCCGTGCGCAGGTCGGTGACGACGGTGGTGGCGCAGGTGCGCGGCTCCGAGCGGCTGGGCGCCTCGGAGGCATGGGTGCCGTGGCAGGTGCGCAGATCCGGGCGGCTGGGCGCCTCGGACGCGATGGGCGCAGGTCCTGTCGGCGTTGGGGCGCTGATCCGGGCGGCGTGGCGTCTCGGAGGTGACGTGCGCAGGTCGGTGACGATGGTGGTGGCGCAGGTGCGCGGCTCCGAGCGGCTGGGCGCCTCGGAGGTATGGGTGCCGTGGCAGGTGCGCAGATCCGGGCGGCTGGGTGCCTCGAATCTGATAGCGCTATCCTCACGGCGGTGTTGGTGGTTACGGAGCGACGGCGGCGGTGTAGGCGTGGTGGGGAGGGTCCCACAGGCGCCGTAGAGCTTCGCTTAGGTGGGCCACGTAGATGGTCAGGCCGCTTAGTGACCGGTCCATGGAGATGGCGTGCCAATTAGGTCGCCGCTGGGGGTCCGCCGGATACACCATCGGCAGTAGGTGGGCCCGGATGCGGCTGATCCGGCGCTGGAGTATGCCCAGTTGTCGGAGCATCTCGTACCGACAACTGGGGCTAGCGCCTGCGGCGGGCATATGTTGGCGCACTAGGTCGAGGGTGCGGTGTATCGAGCGCAGCCTAGGCATTAGGGGAAGTGCGACGCGTTCCACCTCCTGCAATCCTTGGTCCACGGCGCGCTGTGCCGTGTTCGGCTGGATGGGTGCTGCGGGTCGCGGTCCGGGCGGTGGCGCCCGTTGGCGGAGCTGCGCTGCTCGCGGCGAGGCGGGACGCGGTCCCGGTGGTGGTGCCCGTTGGCGGCGACGTGCTGCTGGCGGCGAGGCGGGACGCGGTCCCGGTGATGGTGCCCGTTGGCGGCGACGTGCTGCTGGCGGCGAGGCGGGACGCGGTCTTGGTGGTGGTGCCCGTGGGCGTAGCCGTGCGGCTGGCGGTGAAGCGGGACGCGGTCCCGGTGGTGGTGCCCGTGGGCGTAGCCGTGCGGCTGGCGGTGCGGCGGGACGCGGTCCCGGCGGTGGTGCTCGTGGGCGGTGACGTGGCATGTTCGTTGGTAGTTGCTCGAATTGTTTTGCCGAACCTCGTGTTGCTGTTGGTGGTAGTTCCGACGATCGATTTTTTTCTTGGTTATCGATAGCGATCGCCGGTGTTTTCGTTGGTCTGGCAACCTTGCGTAGGTCTGGCAGCTCTGGCGTGGCGGTTAGGGTTTAAAAACGTTGTTTTTTTTTCTTTTTGTGTTACGTGCCGTGGGGTTGGCGCTGTCAGGTCCTGGCAGAGGCGACTCAGGGCCGGATTCTGGCAGGCGTGATAGCTTGGAGCGGCGACTTCGTGTCGCCGTGGTGACGAGGCGGAGTACGGCTGCAAGGATGGAGGGGAGTACGTACAGCGGGGTCGGCGGTCTACCTCCGAGAGGGGAGTACGTAGACCCCTACCCGGTGATCGGTGCTGATGTGTACCCGAAATCGTTGGCCTTGCTCCTCCTCCCGGTACCGGAGGGCTCGTCGTCGGGTGCCCGGGACACGCATCTGGATCCTCCGTATAAGTCGGGCCGGCAGGGTCCCGTTCGGGGTGGTCCAATCGTCTGGCGCCGGCACCCAGGGCTGATGACCGGGGCGGCGAGGTGGAGACCAGGTTCCCTCCGAGTCTTCACTCTCGGAATCGGCCCAGGGAACGGGGCGTCGGGGTCTCCGGTTGGTGCGGGGAGGCGGTGGCTCCTGCCGGGGGGCCGGTCGGTCGTCCTCGAGTTCTGCATGCAGTACCTCTGCGCGGTGGCGAGCAGCGCCGGCCTCGTACTCCTGGATGGAGGGGAAGCGTGGTTGTGCCCGTATGGCCTGGCATCGTACCGCTGGGAGATGGACCTCCGGGTTGGCGTGGTACGGACCTGCCCCGTAGAGGCTCTCATAGGAGGGCGGTGGTTCCGGCGCTGTCCCCTCCCGTGGCGGCGTCCTTGGGTCCCGGTTTCGTCGGGGCTCAGGGCCCTCTGCGATGGGGTGGTGGATCACCACCACGTTGTCGGCCTCCTCGGGGAGTCCTGGGCTCTCGTAAGGGGGTGGTGGTCCTCGAGTCGCCCAATCCCGTGGCTGTGCCCTCGGGTCCCGGATGGGCCGCGGCTCATAGTTCTCGGCGAGGGGGTCGTAAATCTCGATTACGTCATCGTCCTCCTCGGGGAACCCCGGGCTCTCGTATGGAGGTGGTGCGTCCTCGTCGTCCGATATCGCCTCGTAGGTGGCTCCGAGGGGACCGGGCCTCCCTGCGCGGGGCATTCCGCCGAACAGTTAGGCTGGCCAATCTCCGAAGCATTCGAACAGGGCTTCTTCCACGCTGTACCCCTCGCGGGCTGGGGCTGCCCCTTCGTCGTGGGCTCGGTGAGGGCCCACTTGCGGTGGCGGCTCGGTGATCCTTTCGTCGTCGGGGTGGGGGCGGCGGTTCCCGTCCCGTTGGAGCACCTCCAGGAGCTCGACCACCGCGGCGGCCATCC
This sequence comes from Drosophila bocqueti, assembly GCA_018151655.1. Taxonomy (NCBI): domain Eukaryota; kingdom Metazoa; phylum Arthropoda; class Insecta; order Diptera; family Drosophilidae; genus Drosophila; species Drosophila bocqueti. Next base: position 1,035,986 of record JAECXF010000048.1, read on the forward strand.
AGGCGAACTCGCCTTCCTCGTCGGCCCCTGGGATTGGGACCAGGCCTGGCGGTTCGAGGAGCTCGGCCCGGATTTCTTCCCGGTTCAGTGGCCGATCTTCGGGCCACTGGTACCGGCCGGGTGGCGGTCCCCCGTCCATGGCGTCGGGTGGCGGCGCTGGCTTTGACCGCGACGGCTCAACGGACGTGGGTGTCGGTATAGGCGCTGGTTGGCGGCGCTGGCTTCGGGGCGCGGGTCCGGCTTTGGAGCGCCGGAGCGTTGGCGTCGTGTTACGGCGGCGCAGGCGGAGATCCGCGGCGTTGGGGCGCGGATCCGGGCAGTGGCGCCGGATGGGTTGGTGTCGTCGTAATCTGTGGAGAGAAAGAAAAGAGAAAGACCATGTTAGGGGGTTCGTGGTACTGGACCCTACCTAACAGAGTGGGACTCGACTGGTCTCGCTCTTTTGGGGCGCCGTCCAAGAGGGCCAATGTTCCTCCCCTTTCGGGGTCGAGGCGTTGGACAGGCGCGCCTGTCAGCAAGTGGCCCCTGCGAAAACATGGTCTCCTTCCCCTTGGACGCGGCTCTTGGCTTTAGCGGCGGCGTGGGGTCTCCGGGGCCCTAGCGGGCGGCGGTGGTTCCCCTTGGCTGTCTTCCGCCTCTGGCGGTTGGGCGTCCTTGGTCACGACGTTCGACGTGTTGTTGTTCTCCTGTCGCTGGTCGTTTTCTTCGTCGGCTTCCCCCTCGTGGTAGGGCTTCAGTTGGCCCAGGCTGGCCGTCTTCCGCCGGCGGCTGCCGGGGATGATGAGCTGTACGATATTGGGTGACGGAAACTTCGCGACCCGGAAGGGTCCCTCGTACTTTGCGGCCAGCTTGGCGGCGGATCCCTCGGCTGCATTCGACAGAGAGTGACGTCTTACGAGCACTAATGATCCTACTGGTGGACGCCATGTCCTCCGGCGTAGGTTGTAGTGTCGCCCTTGATCGGCTGCGGCGCGATCGGCGTTGTTTCTGGCGGCGTCGAAGATGGTTCGGAGTTGTTCGCTCCGCTCGGTCGGGCCCACCTCCGTGGTGCCTCGACCAGGTGTGACCTCGTCGTACAGGTTCCTCGGTAGCCGCGGTTCGCGTCCTTGCGTCAGGAACGCGGGGCTGAACCCCGTGGTGTCGGAAATACTGCTGTTGATGGCTAACGATATTTCCGGCAATAGCTGATCCCACTCGTTCTGCTGGCCTCCGTCCAGATACTGGGCGATCATCGTCTTGATCGTCCGGTTGGCTCTCTCGGTTGGGTTCTGCCTCGGCGTGTACGGGGCCGTATGCTGCAGTTCCATGCCCAAAGTTTGGCAGAAGTTTCTGAACGAACGCCCCGTAAACTGGGTGCCATTGTCGCACACGAAGGTCCTGGGGACGCCAAATCTGCTCAAGATTCTCTCACGAAAGGCGCGTTCGAGGTGGGTTCCGGTTGCCTTCCTCAGCGGGACTAGCTCCACCCACTTGCTGAAGGCGTCCAGGAACACCAACAGCATTGTGTTGCCCTGTTTGGAACGAGGAAGCGGGCCCACGAAGTCCGCACAGAGTACGTGGAACGGCTCCTCGACTACTCGTGTGAACATCTTGCCTGCGGGCTTCTCCTGGCTCACCTTGTACTTCTGGCAGCTCTGGCAACGGCGGACGTAGCGGGCGACTTCGCGAAATAGGCCCGGCCAGTAGTAGCGCTGGGCCACGCGGTTGCTGGTCTTCCGGATTCCCAAGTGTCCGGCGGTAGGATGGTCGTGGCACTCCTCGAGGACTCGCTGCCGGTAGTCGCTTCCTACGCAGAGCTTCCAGGGTGTGTACTCCTCCTCTTCTGGTCGTAACCCGATGCGGCGATACAACTGGCCATTCTCTTCACGGAAGTCCGGGAAGTTTTCGGGTTCGGTCCGAACCTTCCGGAGCATCCTCGCGAGCCACTTACAGTCGGTCCCCTGTACTTGAGCTTGCAGTGCCGTGGGCAGCGGATGGCGCGAAAGGGCGTCAGCCACCATGTTCTGGGATCCTTTCCGGTAGTGGACATCATACTGGAATTGCTGCAGCTCAAGAGCCCAGCGCGCGATCCTGCCGGTCGGGTTGTCTATTGAGTTCAGCCACTTCAGGGACTGATGGTCGGTGAGAACGTCGAATCGGTAGCCCTCGAGGTAGCAACGCATCTTTCTGATGGCCCACACGATGGCGAGGCATTCCTTTTCGGTCACCGAGTAGTTCCTCTCCGCTGTGTTGAGTCGGCGGCTCGCGTAGGCGACGACTCTTTCCTGTCCGTCGAGGTTCTGTGTGAGCACGGCTCCGATGCCGTACTCGCTGGCGTCCGTTTGGAGGACGAACTTCTGGCCGAAGTCCGGACACGCCAAGACTGGCGCCTCGGTTAACAAGTTCTTCAGCTCTTGGAAGGCGAGATCCTGCTTCGGCGCCCACTCCCACTTTTGGCCCTTCTTCAGCAGCGATGTCATGGGCTCCACAACATCGGCGAAGTTGGGAACAAAGCGGCGATACCAGGATGCGACTCCCAGGCATCTCCGGAGTTCCCTTAGGCAGGTCGGGGGCTTCAGCTCGCGGATCGCGGCCACCTTTTCCGGATCCGTGTGGATTCCGGCTTCGCTGATGACGTGCCCTAAGTATGCGATACGGCGTTGGAAGAAGTGGCACTTCCCTCGATTCAGCCGTAGGTTTGCGCGGCGCAGGCGCCGGAAAACCTCTTGGAGATTGCCGACATGCTCCTCCAGGGTGGCTCCGACGACGATGATGTCGTCCAGATATGCGAACGCGTGCGGTTCCATATCCGGTCCGATGACCGTGTCCAAGGCGCGCTGAAAGGTGGCGGGGGCCGAATGGAGGCCAAATGGCATTACTCGCCAGTGGAAGAGGCCTCTGCCGGGAACGGTGAAGGCCGTGCACTCCCTACTCTCGGGGGCGACCGGGATTTGCCAATACCCGTTTTTGAGGTCCAGCGTCGATATGAACTTGGCGTTCCGCAGGCGCTCCAAGATTTGGTGGATCCTCGGGAGAGGGTAGGCATCCGGCACGGAGTTTTCGTTGAGCTGGCGATAATCCACGCACATGCGGACGTCGCCATTCTTCTTGGCGGCTATCACTATGGGTGCGCTGTGGGGGCTTTTTGAAGGTTCGATTCGCCCGTCCCGGAGGAGTTCGTCGATCTGCTTGTCGATGACTGCCCTCATGGCCGGGTTCCGGGGGAAATACCGCTGTTTTAGCGGCCGATCGTTGCGCATGGTGATATGGTGCTCCGCTATGTGGGACACTCCCGTGAGGGTGTCGAAGAGGGCCAGCTCCCGCTCCAGGAACTCCTCTACCCAGGGCTCTGGGTAGCTGTGGGTCAAGGGCTCCTCGGGTTCGGCTGAATCGCGACGCTCGGGGTCGTGATTCACCGAACATACTGCTCCGCACAGGGGAGGATTCTGCTCCGGCGTTTCCTCGACGCGGTCAACGAAGTGGACGCGTTTCCTGGAGGTACGGAAAGGGTTCCGTTGCGCGGCTGTGGCGTCTGCCACGGGCAGAACATGGCTCCAGCTGTGTGGCTGCTCTCCCGGCGGGACCGGGTCGGAGGCGGGATTGTGTGAGTGCACGTTGCTTCCCGAGGCGGTGTCCTCGTGGGTTCCGGGCACCGTGGTGCGAGGTAGGGCTCGCGGCGCCGGGCTTGGGCGGCATCTGGGGGCCGGTGTCGGCGTGATTACTCGGGGCTCGGGGCCGGGTTCTTCCCGGTGAACCGTGGATGGCGGCTCTAAGCGGGCGGAGGAGGGCTCCGTCGTTGCTTCTGGCGGCCTGCGGTCGTGCCGTTCCGGCGGTGGGTCGATGCTTGTGGGTCGTTGGTTCCCTGCCCAGGATGGGGCGTTCCGGGTCCTGGCCCAGGGAAAATCATGGCGGTTGTCCGGTAGCAGGCAGAGGCTCTATCCTCCGCATTGTAGGGTAGCTCCAATCCCGCCGAGAAAATCCATTCCCAAGAGTACGTCGTCGAGGGCGTCGGTCATTACCATGAGGATGGTAGGCGTACGTCGGTTCCCTAGGTGGATATTGGCGGCCAAAGCTCGGGTCAGCTCCCGACTGGTCCCGTCCGCTAGGGTGACCTGGGTCCGGATGTCCCTCATGTTGCGTCTGTTGTCCAGTTCCTTGGCCAAGTCCTCGCTGATGAAGCTATGCGTAGCTCCGGTGTCCAGGGTGGCTACGAATCCTCGCCCCTCCATGGTGATGGCGGCTCGGATGCGTCCCTGGTGTTGGTGGAGGGCTCCTCCTATTGTGTTGCTGGGATGGGCGGGTTCCCCGGGTGATTCCCGATCACGCGGGGCCCGTTCCCGTTTCCCTGGGCTTGTCGACGGCAGCAGTCCACTGTCCGGATTGCCCGGCGGCCGCAGTCCCAACAAAAGAGGAGGCGGGGATTCCGGCACTCGCCTTGGAAATGCCCCGATTGGCCGCAGTTGCGGCAAGCGTCGCGTACGTTGATCGGGTCCATGACAGCTGATGCGGTTGCGTTCCGTCCCGCATTCTCGTTCTGGTTCCGGGATCCGTTGGGTGGGTTCCCCTGCGGGGCTATAGCCGGCGTCCGGCGGGTCGTCCTGTCCGCGTCCATGGTGGTCCGGCCTAGGGCCGGTCGGGTCGATTGGGGCCGATAATCCGGGGCTCGTCCTCCTCGGCAGCGCTTGACTTCGTAGTCCACTACCAGGTGAGTCAGTTCCGCCAGGGTGCGGAAATCCTGCCTTCGGGTGAACAGCTGGTACTCCGGGAGCATGTTGTCGTAAATCCGCTCCAGCTCCCTCTCCGCAGAGAATCCTGCCTGGCGCATCTGCAAGCGGATGTCGATTAAATACTCCTTGAAGGGTTCGTTGGGCTTCTGGTAATGGTTCCGGATCTCGTCTTCCAGTCGCTGGTAATAGCGCGGCGGCAAGAAAAATCCAAGAACTCGCGGCGGACCTCGGCCCAGCTGGCGCCTTGGAGGCCAGTGGTCCGAAACCATCCTTCCGCTCTGCCAGACAAGAGCACCACCAAAGCTTGGGCCAAACATTTCCGGTCGATCCGGCAGGTGTCGGCGCGTTCTTCGATGCGTTCGATAAACCCCAGGGGGTCCGTGGTCCCATCGAACGAGAGGCCCCACTTGGTCATCCTTTCGACCAGAGTGGCACCCACATGGGGATCGGCCGGACGGGTCACGGCTTGAGGAGGCGCCTCGGCCCTTGCGGTCGACTGTCGGGCTCCTACAGGGGAGGGATTACGCGGTATATTCAGCGTAAGCGTTGCTGGTGGGGCGGCTGCCCCTAAACCTGGCGAGCTGAGATCCTTATCCATATGTACCGGGGACAGCACCTTGGTGTCCCCGCTGGGCATGTTCCCGAGGTGCCGCTCCAACTCGGCAAGGCGCAGCTGCACGGCCTCGGCATGGTCGGTTTGCCGAACGAAGGCCGTGAGGCGGGAGCGCAGCTCGTCGACGGTTCCGGTGGCCTCGAGACCGAATTCATTGAGGATCGCCTCCAGCTCGTGCTTTTTACGGTAGCTAATCCAGGTGACCCCCATGGTTAGCCTGCTGTATGACGGTGCTCGGGAGGAATTGTTTAGAAAATTTTTATAAAATTAGGAACGTCCTTCCCGGTGTGCAAGGATCTTGTCGATGAACTACGGTTTACGATGAGAGCCGGTGCTTGAAATCCTTCCCGATGTGCAAGGATATTTTCGACGACGAAGGATGTGGATCGCGGCGAAAGAGCTATGATTTGTATTTGAGATATTCTTTGTAAGGATCAAGGCGAGAGAAAGTTTTCCCAAGTTGTAACGACCGAAGCTCTTGACTGCGTCCCCTCCTGGTGAAGGGCAGCTCGTTATATTGGCCCTAGCCTAGAGGCAGCGCAGTCGGCCCGAAAAATGTGCGGCTCTGCCGGCGGCGGCAGCAAAATTTGGAAGAATATCTACGCAAAATATTAAGTTCTGCCGGCAGCGGCAGCGCTGTCGGCGTGGTGGGCAAAATAGGCCGCTCTGCCAGCGGCAGCAGCGGGATCGCAGGCCGGGATTAAGTCGCTCTGCCCGCGGCAGCAGCGCCGTCGAGATCGCGGAGAAAAATAGCAAGCGCAAAATTAGGTCGCTCTGCCGGCGGCGGCAGCGCAGTTGGGACGCGGGTAAAAATTTGGTCGCTCTGCTAGCGGCAGCAGCGCAGTCGAGAACTTATGCCAAACTTCGCTCTGCCAGCGGCAGCAGCGCAGTCGAGAACTTATGCCAAACTTCGCTCTGCCAGCGGCGGCCCCTGGCCGGCGCCCGATGGCGAAAACGATGATGCGAAACGATGCGACAAAACTCCGCGTGGCCCGCGGAAAGTTTGTTGTTTTTTTTTTTTTTTTTTCGTCTCCCTTTCCTCCATTCCATTCGCTGCGCCGATCGGCCGCTACACGTGCGAACAGATAAGAGAACCCCTTGCGAAAAATGGACCGTATGAATTCCCCTTGGGAAAAATGTTAGTCTTTTTAATATGTATATCAATAATCAATTAATTAATAAAATAAACGCTAACTTTTGGCCGGCGGGGTTTTAATTCGCCTGGGTGACAATGTCCTTTATGTCCTGGCCAGTCCCTGCTCGGGCGCCATGTAAGGAAGCGTCTCTGGCCGGGGTGATCCTCAGCGGCTCCAGAGGTCCCCACGGAATTTATTTCCGCGGCAGCCAGGACATAACGGTGGCCGTAGTTTTAGCTATATATTTTTACAAGGGGGTCGAGCTGAGCGGGGAAAACGAGAGAGAGAGAGAGAGAGGGAAAGCCTCGGAACCGCCTGGAAGGATTTCCGAACGGCGGTCCCTGCGGACCCGGAAGATTTTCCGGCCGGTCCGCCTATGCCCTGGACCCGGAGGAATTTCCGGACGGTCCAACCTGCGCCACGCCTGGAAGACTTTCCGAGCAGCGTGCGCCCCGGGACCCGGAGGATTTTCCGGACGGTCCCACCTGCGCCACGCCTGGAAGACTTTCCGAGCAGCGTGCGCCCCTGGACCCGGAGGATTTTCCGGACGGTCCACCTACGTCCTACGCCTGGAAGAATTTCCGAACGGCGTGGCTCCCCCCAGCGACACGATGAGTTGGGCGGAGTCGGGACAAGTGAGAGGCGAGAGTTTCCACAACATAGGTTTTATTTTCACAAGCTATAGTTACTCAGCCGGCGGCGACCAGGCTTTGAATTTCATATAGATATAAATGTATTTGGCCTGCGGCCCTAAGGAAAACGGCGCGGGAAAAGAGCCCTGATTCGGCGGGCGCCTTTGCCCGGCGGCGACGGGAGTTAATTATTAGATTAAATAAGTAAACGGCCTGCGGCCTGAGCGGAACTGCGTGGAGAAGGGGGGAGAGAAGGGCCTTAGTATGGCTGGCACCTTCCCCCGGCCCCTGACCAAGCTTGGCCTGCGGCCATATCTCACCCGCTCACACCTCCTCTCCTTTGGCAGTGGAGTCCTGAGACAGGATCGTCGTCCTTGGCGCGCTGAAGGGGCGTGGCACTCGCGGCGGCGACTTAGCGATTTCGGGCTTTGACCGCGTGGTGCGGGATCGCGGACTTGGGCGGGTTTTTTGTTGACACTTAGAAGTTTCCGGCTGCTCGCTTTGCTGGTCGCAAACTGAATCAATTCCCTCTGCCTGGCGCGGCTCGGCTTTGCCCTACTTTTCAGTGGAGTGTCGGCGGCGTCTCTCTCCTTCTCCCTTACTCCTCCAGGCGATCGGACCGGTGGCATTATTCTTGTGCTCTCCCGGTTTTTCTGCGCATGTGCCGTCGCTCTGCTTTGATCTGCGCTCGTGGCGTGATCTTATCTGGCCAATCAGGGCGGCTTGGCACGCGCCCCTTTTTTTCCCACGCATGCGCCGTGGTGATAGCGGCGGCGTTCTGGCTATAATTATGCCCAACTTAGACCTATTCTTATAGCTATATATTTACATTAATGTACAGGATTGTGACTTCGTCACAAAATCAAACAATGTCTGCCTACGCCATTCTATCTCTTCTTAAAGGCCTATTTAAATAACAGACGTTTCTATGTGAGGTATAATCACGCGGAGTCTCCTATTCAGGATGTGAATGCTGGAGTACCACAAGGTAGTGTCCTAGGACCGATTCTGTATTCAATTTATACAGCTAATATGCCGATTCCAATGGGTACCCATATTATATGTACATATGCTGATGACACAGCATTCCTGGTCTCAGCAGATACAATTGCTTTGGCAGCTCATAGACTCCAACAAACTCTGGACAACTTGCAGACGTGGCTACACAGGTGGAACATCGTCATTAACGCTGAGAAATCTACACACGTTACATTCACACTAAGACCAGGCATCTCCCCGGCGGTTTTTATTAATGGAGCAGTCATCCCACAGAAGCCAGCAGCAAAATACTTGGGGTTGACACTTGATGCTAAGCTGTTATGGAGAGAACATATCTCCAGTAAAGTCAAGCTTCTGCGGCAGAAGAGTGGGCAATTGTACTGGTTACTAGGAAGGAGAAGTAAACTATCAATTAAAAATAAACTTCTTATTTACAAGGCCATTATCAAACCAGCATGGACTTATGGCATTGAGATGTGGGGTTCTGCCGCTAAAACAAATATTAAGAAATTGGAAGTTGCAGAAAACAAAATACTCAGACAAATTGTTAATGCGCCTTTTTATGTACGCGATTCCACCACTATGCGTGATTTAAATATGCCTTCGGTCCTAGAAGTAATTGCGAAATCCAGCAGAAGACACCTGGACAAAATGCAGGAACATGTAAACCCACTAGCCACAAGCCTTTTTGAAAACACAGATCAACGAAGACGACTACATAGATGTCACCCACAGGACCTGCCGTTCAGATTCCCATAGACCCATACCTCCCATACATCAACCATTTCCCCAACATCAAACCCGTCCCAATAACACACCTTAATTAACATAATTTGTTAATCAAAGAGTCAATTTTTTATCAAACAATTTAATTTATTGCTCCCAGAGGGCAGCTGTAAATAAAGATATATTAAACTAAAAAAAAAAAAAAAAAAAAAAAAAATATGGAACCCAATAATTGGAGGAATCGGGAGCAGTAGTCACTCGTGTGGAGAACGAGGAAATCCTTTGGATCGGAGCGGATACTGTATCAGGCGAAATCGGTACACTGGAGGAGCAGTTGCTTGGATGCAACAAAGTGTGATGCCGACCATGACACGTGAAACATTTGTGGACGCTTGTGCAATTACGGAGTTGATTACCGCTTGCGAAGCAATTAGAGCACAACTGCTTTCTATGGATATAAGATGTACGATCCTCTGTCGTCATCTGGAGGAAGCGTGGACATTTACGCACTGGATGGTTCTGTTTGGAACATAAGTCGCATCGTTTGGATTGTTGAATGATCCTCGTACTGAAAGATTTCAGTAGTCGTGGCGGCACGTCGGAGGGTGTCGGTTCGGACGGATGGAGGCGCAACGTAGTAGGATGTATAAACTCTATGGCCTCCAGAGTTCTACGGCGCTCAGTCAGGAAAGAGTCAAGTGCTAGCCACGTAGGAATGTCGGTCTTGTTCGGGATAGATTGCTCCCATAATGAGAGCGTCAGTTTTGGAAGCTTAGTGGAACACACATACACCAAGAGACAATCCCAACTATCCGTAGGAAGGCCGGACAAATTTAGGGATGTGAGGCAGTTTTGGGTCGTATTTTGCAGCCAGCGCTCGTTTGTTTTCGAAACGCTCAGACAGGTTTTTCCAGGCTGAGCGGAAACCATCGTTGGTGAGTGGCGACTTGGAAACTACGGAATGAGCTTCGCCACTAGTCTTGGCATTTAGATAGAACAACTTTTCAACCGGGAGTCAGCGCAGGATTGTCTATATAGACCGCTGTGAAAAGGTCTCGGAAAGTCGGCCAGGAATTTTGGGGCCCAGAAGATTAGACTGGAGCTGCGGTAGAAGAGATCGTATCGATCTGTTCCATTAGCTGGGCGGCACACCGTTCGTAGATGAAATATTAATAATCGTACTTTGCCTTAACAGTAGGCAAGGTGTCCGCCGCGCCCTCTAAGCAAACTGAAATTAGCTCTGAACACGCTTCGTACTCTTTCTCGACCTTATCCCATAGTGCTCGGACTTGGTCGAAATGAATTTGGCAAGTGTACTGGGATGGACTTGGTGCTGCTGGATTGCAGACTTCGGACTCGAAGTGACTCAGACGGTCACAGGTCATCGTAAATTTATTTAAAATGCAGGAAGTCATTCTGTATATATTTTAGGAAAATTATATATATATGAGTATATTTCGAATTATTTATGTGTCGAAGCTGAATTGGAATTTAGGAACCAATCGAAAAATATTTGGAACTTAATTTATGAATTTTATTGTGTAGTAGCGGAGATGTACGATTAATTGAATAAAATCCTTGTGCTGCAAAACGGATACGGTCACACTAATGCGGATATGGAAGCGCACTTGAATTTCTAACTGATTTAGTTAGTTGGAATTTTATGAAAAAAAATTTACAAATTATTTTGTGTGCCTGGACTTATTGAGTTGCCCGCTGGTGTATTTGCCGTGGTACTGTTCTTGGAGATAAGGCGTGCGTGAAAATCTGTTTGTGCATTAGCCGTTGCGAATGCAAAATAGCGGAGACAACGGAGGCGGAAAAAAATTGCCAAAAGTCGGAGCGTCGACTTGCCGACGATTACATACGTAATTGCAATGTTTGCCTATGTTTGCATGCAGCTGAGCTCAGGATAGAGCAAAGGGGAGACAATAAATATATGTATTTGTAAATACTGTATTTGTAGTTTAGTTTTATGTTTTGGAAGATTTATAAATATATTTATTTGAATTTGTGGGGTAAATTATTTAAATTATTAAAATACCCGTGCCGGAATATTTGTAAGTTTATATATTTAATTAAATTTTGTGTAAATTGCCGGTGGCGATTGTAGATAAGTGAAGTGGACTGTATTGGACATATGTAGGTGTAGAATTGGATTCTACAAATCGGATTTGGAATTGGAAGCTGCCGTAGTGTCGGATCAATCGGACTCGGATTTAGACAAAAAACTTAAAATGACCGGCAGCAAAGTGAAATGTTTACTTATCTTGTGCGGTGTTAAAGCCACCGGAGATGCTGGAGGTTAGTTATCCGGCTCGAAGAACCAAATGTTCGGAGGGGGATGGCTTTAACCTGGAACACTCGATAAGTAAAACAGTAAGTAAAACACTCGATAAAAAACTAGCTTGAGAAGAGCGGATTAGAAGCTGTCTGCACGAAAGTGTAGTGGAAGAGGGAGAAAGAAAGCGAGTGTAGGGGATCACACTGCCTCCGGAAAATAAACGCCCTTCTGGCGTTAGCCATCAGAAATATTATGTCCCAAAAATCTTTTGAAGCAATTAAACATTCCATTCATTTAAACAACAACGATAATAATCTCCCAACGTCCGATCTCTGCCACGATCGACTTTTTAAAATACAGCCCCTTCTTGACGAATTAAATAGTACTTTTTCTAAAGTTGTGACGCGTACCGCGCACAATTAAAGAATATTCAAATTCAAACGAAGCGCGCGCGCGCGCCCAACCAAGCGAAGGGGCACTCTAAACCCGAGTGCCGGCCACACTAAACCCAAGCCCCGGCCACACTAAGTCGGGCAAATCCACGGCCCGGGCGGGCACACTAAACTCAGCCAAGCGCTATATAAAGCGGGCCGCTGGCCTCAGATTGATCATTCAGTGGTCGGCGTCGACCAAGGTGGAAGTCACCAGCGAGCAGCAACCAAGCAGCAACTCAGGATTAGGAGTCAGCGGTACCAAGGAGTAAGACTTTAACCACACTAAGTATCTGGCTGACGGTTTCGTCCTATTCTCTCACCACTACATATCTTGCTGACGGTTTCGTCCTGCTGACGGTGTCGTCCTATTTTTCCACACTACGTATTCTGCTGACGGTTTCGTCCTATTTTCTCAACACTACGTATCCTGCTGACGGTTTCGTCCTATTTTCTCAACACTACGTATCTCGCTGACGGTTTCGTCCTGCTGACGGTTTCGTCCTATTTTCTCAACACTACGTATCTCGCTGACGGTTTCGTCCTGCTGACGGTTTCGTCATATTTTCTCAACACTACGTATCCTGCTGACGGTTTCGTCCTATTTTCTCAACACTACGTATCTCGCTGACGGTTTCGTCCTGCTGACGGTTTCGTCCTATTTTCTCAACACTACGTATCTCGCTGACGGTTTCGTCCTGCTGACGGTTTCGTCCTATTTTCTCAACACTACGTATCTCGCTGACGGTTTCGTCCTGCTGACGGTGTCGTCCAATTTTCCACACTACGTATTCGGCTGACTGTGCCGTCCTATCTTCTCACCACTCCGTATCTCGCTGACGGTTTCGTCCTGCTGACGGTGTCGTCCTATTTTCTCAATACTACGTATCTTGCTGACGGTGTCGTCCTATTTTCTCAATACTACGTATCTTGCTGACGGTGTCGTCCTATTTTCCACACTACGTATCCTTGCTGACGGTTCCGTCCTGCTTCATCAATACTACGTATCCTTGCGGACGGTTCCGTCCTGCTTCATTAATACTACGTATCCTCGCTGACGGTCTCGTCCTGCTTGATCAACACTACGTATTTCTGCGGACAAGGGGCGCACTGCTGTATCACCATTTATCCCAGCCAGACGAAAGGGATCTACATACACGGACCCCGGACGCGAGGCACTTTCCCGCAGGACACGGACGCTCGTCGGCAACCGCCGGGGACAATCGGCACCGCCATCTGCGAAACCAGTTGCATTACTCTGTCAAGAAAACCAATAAACTTAGTATATCTTTAAGCCTAGTTGAGGTTAAACCCTGCGCGTTATTACTGGGACTCGGGTCGGGAATTCCTTTTTCTAGCACCACTTTCCTGAACCAAATAAATGTCCTGGATGACCCTGGCCAGCCCTGACTACCCGAGGCTCGACTGAACGTCACAAAGTACTTAAGGAGAAGTTTCAAAGTGTCAATAAACAGATTTTCTATTCAAATCTCGATGTCATTTAAAGCGGTACAATCCCAACAAGCCTCATAAATGGGGATTTAAAATAGATGTCCTAAGCGGTATTTCTGGCTTCTGCTACAAGTTTGAGATAGACTCTGGTAAAGAAGAGGTTCAACTCCCTAACGAGCCAGATTTAGGTGCAGCATCGAATTTTGTAATAAGATTGGCTAGAGGGGTGCCAGACATCAAAATTTTCGCCTTTACTTTACTGTGGAGGATATGCACAAGTTATGTGCAACAAATTTGGGTTTGCTTTATGCTTTAACAAAAGTAACAATTGTTTTAAAGATTGTCATTTAAATTAATGTGTTATAATTACATGGAAATATTTGCACTTATTTCAATTGAATTTGTATTAGTTTTTTATTCTTTCTATATCAAAAACCTATAATTATAATAAGCATAAAAACTTATTATTCTACTGTTCACGCCAAAAGGGCGCTTATTTTCCGGAGGCAGTGTGATCCAGTGCACTCGCTCTCTCTCTCCCTCTCCCACTGCACTTTGGTGCATCGAGCTCCTAGTCCTCTCTCCCCAAGTTAGTTTTAAGGCTTTTTCTTGTGAGTACTAGTTTACGATTACCCAAATAAAGACGCACGTCGCGTAACATCCCGAAAGTTCTTCCGTGTTTTCTTATCGAGTGCATTTCAGAATAAAGCCAACCCCCTCCGAACATTTGGTCCTTCGAGCCGGATAATTTCAGTCCAGCAGCTCCGGTGGCTTTAACACCGCACGAAATAAGTAACCATTACATTTTTGCTGCCGGTCATGCAGTTAGGTTTTTCGAAACCCAGTTCGTCTAACTTCTCGGCATGATTATTGCCTAAATCCAAGTCCGATTAATCCGGCACTACGGCAGCTAATAATTTCCGATTCCGAGTACCGAATTATGGTTCCTTAATTCCTTACTTTCTATAAAACTCCGTGTTTCTAAAGTGTTTAAATATATGCTAAGCCACAGTGAAACTTCCCATTTCGAATTTCTTTTAGTTCACTGTGTTCCGCTTGCATTTATTTACACTCTCCTATATACATACATACAATACAGTCCACTCCACTGATCTACGAGAGCCACAAGCAATTTACACAAAATTAAATTAAATATATAAACTTACAAATATTCCGGCACGGGTATTTTAATAATTTAAATAATTTACCCCACAAATTATAAAATAAATATATTTATAATAATTCCTCAACGTTCAACTACAAAATTCTACAAATACAGTCCACAGCTCCTATAAATAAATAAATTTATCCCCAAAATCACAGCACCGAATCGCCGAACTTAATTATTTATTGTCTCTCCCTAGCTCTATCCTGAGCTGAGCTACATTTAAATATACATATATATTATATATTTATTGTCATTCTTTTGCTCTATCCTGAGCGGCCCTACATGCAAGCATAGGCAACCAAAAACAACGGACGTGACTTGATCGAGCTCTCAGTCAACGCGATTATCTAAGAAAACGTTTGCTCAAAAATTAACCAAAATCCATTAAATTCAAATCTGATTGTTTTTGGCATAACTACTTCTCACCAAATTGTTGTGATAAATACGATCGAGTGCATATTTGCTAATTTAAGAAAATAAACATAAACACAAATACACTAACACTGTGCCGATCAAACATCGAACCTGCTGAATTGCATCGCCAAAAAGAGCTGTAAATCGTCTTCAAGCCGGCTACAACAACAGCAACAACAACAGAAACATGAGTAAGCCAGCGAAGCGAGTGCGCAGCGACTCATCGATGGATCTGAGGGGAGGTCGCACTTCTGATGCCCTTTCACCAGCCCTAGTTGAACTTATCAACAAAAGGTTTGACGAGCAGGCGGAGCACATTAGCAGAAGCATGCAAGAAGTGGAGCAAAAGATACTCCAAGAAATGGATGCGAAATTTTCCCAGCGTCTAAATCATCTGGAAGAGGAGATAGGCTCTTTAAGGCAGCGGATGGAGAAGCTTGAGGCACTGCTGGCCTCGAACGTCAACTCCAGTGACCATCGGGTCCACGAGCTGGAGGAAAAGCTGGCAGCAAGCTGTAATGCGCAGGCGGAGCACGCCGTGGCCTGCGATGTGCGCTGGCATGGGGTTCCTATGACTGAGGGGGAAACTTGCGGACTTTATTCCACGCCCTTTGTTATTCCCTACAGTTGGTGCCCCCGCCGAAAGTACAAGCCATTTTTCGCGTTCACCCGAGGCGGTCAACTGAGTCAATTGTTGACCCAATTATCAAAATAAAATTGGAGCACGTGCACGATAAAGCAGCGCTGCTGCGTGCGATCGTAGTTTACCGGCGGGAGAACAAAACGCAACTGAGCTTAAAGCTTGTTGGTCTGGACTCTCCTGCATTTATTTACATCAACGAACAGCTGACTAAAAGTAAATATAAGATTTTCAAGAAAGCAATGCATCTCAAACGTATGAAGCGCTTATCAGCTGTTTTTACACGTCGCGGAGAAATCTTTGTAAAACAGCAAGGAAAGGAGGAGGCAATTTGCGTGATGAGCGCAGATGTTTTACGTGAACTGGAGAATGGAAACGAGAGAGCCGTCTCAGATGGCTCTGAAACTGGAGGGACAACAAATAGCTCGTTTCGGGGGTAACAGTAAAATGTGCCACACCAATTTATTAGACTTAAAAACTTTTATTCATTATATATTGTTTAGTTTTAGGGCCCGTCGCTTATATTCCTTATATTGTTTTATTATTCGTATGATATGTGTTCAATTTGTGTTAGTAAATCTGATTGGAAAATGTATACTGCTCGCACAGCTAATACATATAGGTCAATATTCGACATGGTTAATGCAAATATTATGAACATAAACGGATCGAATACACACACCCTACTGCATGTTCTTGCAAAACAGAGAGTTGGGCTTAAAATTTGCCACATTAATGCTCAAAGCTTAGTACGTAAAATGGAAGAATTCAGATACTTGTTCGTTAACTCATGTGTGGATGTTGTATGTATCTCTAAAACTTGGTTTGTCCCTAATTTAGTTGATGTTATTGTTAAATGTGAGGGATTTAATTTATTTCGTTCCGATCGTGAAAGTCATGGTGGTGGGGTAGCAATTTATGTTAGTAAAAAGTTACAGTCCAACCTTGTGTGTAAACATCCCATTAACAGTGCTACAGAATATATTTTCAACGAAATTAAGCAGAGGCTTAACAAAAAGCTACTGATTGGGTGCATTTACCGTCCCAACTGTCGCACTAATTATGGAGACGTTGTGAATTATATTTCTCAAATTTGCTGGACGTATGCAGACATTATCCTAACAGGAGATCTAAATAGCGACATATTAAGAGAATCGCATCTGACTGACAATATGAGTTCGCTAGGCATGCAATTGGTTAATTGCAACACTCCTACACACTTTACCATATCACGCAACACACTGTTAGATGTATTTTTTGTGACTAACAAAGACAAAGTAGCTTTATATTGACCATTTCTTGACATATACACTTGACCTTCAATATCATGACTACTCAATAGCTTTTAGGGACTTTAAAAACATAAACCTTAATCACTTAAGTGCAGCACTAAGGAACTACAATTGGGATATAATTTACTCCCTACCAAGAGTTGAAGACCAAGTTGACCAACTGCAACGAAATATACAATCCCTTTATAACTATTTTGTACCGGAACGAAGGAAGACGATTCGCCCGACTCAAAAACCTTGGTTCTCTAATAATATAGCCAGGGCTATTACACAGCGCGATAAAGCATACAGCAAGTGGAAAAGGTACAAAACCCCACAAGAATATTCTCGATTTAAGCTTTCAGCGATCAGTAACTAACTTAATCGAGTCCGCAAAAATAAATTTTTACTCTCGTAAATTTGACCGCGCGGTTTCCACTAGCCAAAGATGAAAAGCCATTAAAAGCTTGGGAGTACGTAAAGTCGAAGCTAGTCACGACCCGGACATAGACGTCAACGCGTTAAACAATAAATTTCTGACATGCGCAGTACCTGAGATCATTGATCACCCATACCAAAATCTAAACCTACAATCCGTACCTGAAGAGTTCTGTGATAATAGATTTAGTTTTGCGTGTGTTGGTCAGTGTGAGGTCCTTCAATGTATAGATGAAATTAAGAGTGACGCTACTGGACTTGACGACATTAATCCAAAATTTGTAAAACTTATACTACCATACATACTCCCACATATCACCTACATTTTTAATAGTGCTTTTACAACTTCTGCATTTCCGGACTGCTGGAAAGTTGCAAAAACTATACCAATTCCCAAAGCAAATAAGGAATACAGACCCATTTCGATTCTGCCTTATTTATCAAAGGTGTTCGAAAATTTAATGGCAGTGCAAATAACCCGCTTTATATCTGACAATGAAATGCTAAACAACAGCCAATCTGGCTTTAGGAAAAATAGAAGTTGTACCTCAGCAGTATTAAAAATTTCTGACGACATTAGGGAACACTTAGACGATAGAGACGTGACTTTTTTAGTATTACTTGACTATAGTAAAGCTTTTGACACTGTTAATCATAGTATACTTTGTACAAAACTGCGTAATATGTTTCAGTTCTCGAGCTCTTCTGTCAAACTTCTGTCCTCCTATCTTAGTAATCGTCGCCAATCTGTTGTAATACAAAACGCGTCCTCTTCATTTAAAAATGTCAGTCGTGGTGTCCCTCAAGGCTCAGTCCTTGGACCACTATTGTTCTCGTTGTATGTTAACGACCTTCCCAGTGTTCTATGTGAGTGTAACATTCACTTACATGCGGATGATGTCCAACTATATGTGAACCGTCCGTTAAGTAGAATAGATGAATGTATAAGCGTGTGTAACAGTGAACTTGAACGTATAAGTGTATGGGCTAAAAACAACGGTCTTGGTATAAACCCAGTGAAATCAAAATGTCTTGTGATCAGTAGAAAAAAATGTATCCTGAATAATCTCCGCCCTCTCAAGATTGACGACACTCCTTTGGACTACGTAGAGAATGCGTTAAATCTAGGATTTACTTTCAAAAGAACTCTGACGTGGAGTGATCACATCACAAGGGTAGTTGGTAAAACGTATGGAATATTAAGGTCACTCTCGATAACCAAACGTTTTCTGCCAACCAACATACGGCTATTAATAGCAAAAACATGCATCATTCCTGCTCTTTTCTATGGCCTGGAAGTCTTTGCATTCTGCGATACCAATAGCCAGAACAAAATCAAAGTTGTTTTTAATAATATTGCTAGATATATTTTCAACCTACACAGAGCAGAGCATGTATCTGGATTCGCCAATCAAATATTTGACATTGAGCTGACAAAATGGATAAAAATTCGCATATTAATCTATCTGCATAAAATAATATATAGTAAGGAACCATCATATCTTTTGACAAACTAAAGTTCATGACATCAAGAAGAACAAACAACATTATGTGCATTAGGCCCAGATCTCTAACAGCAGAGAGACAATTCTTTATAAGCTTTATTCGGTCTTGGAACCAGTTACCGGTCAACCTGAAGTGTATTAGAAGTGTGCCGCAGTTCAAACTTAGAATAAACACATATTTCAAAAATTTAAATTCCTAATTAAAGCGACTTAGGGCTTAGGGTTTAGTTTTAAGTAGTCTTAGTTAAACAACAAATAAAATTTGTAAACTCGTTGTGACTAGCGCAATAATTTATAAGTCCCAGACTTGTAGCGTTAGGAATTATATTTATAATAAAATTCAAAATTCAAAATTCAAATTACATACATACATATTCGCCTGCAAGTCAACGCTCCGATTTTTTGCAATTTTTTCCGCCTCTCGTTGTCTCTGCTATTCTGCGTTGGCAAACGGCGAATGCACAAACATATTCACACGCACGCCTTATCTTCAAGAACAGTACCGCGGCAAATACAGCAGATGTCAACTGAATAAGTCCAGGCACACAAAATAATTTAAAATTATTTTTATAAAATTCCAACTAACTAAATCAGTTAGAAATTCAAGTGCGCTTCCATATCCGCATTAGTGTGACCGTATCCGTTTTGCAGCAGAGAGAATTCAATTAATTCGTTATTAAATTAAATTAAATTTAATTTTATATATTCCGATTGGTTCCTAAATTCCAATCCTGCTTCCACAAATAAATAATTCTAAATATATAAATATATATATATACAGACAGTAAATTTCGTAAAATATATACAGAATGACTTCCTGCATTTTAAAGAAATTTACGATGACCTGTGACCGTCTGAGTCACTTCGAGTCCAGAGTCTGCAATCCAGCAGCACCAAGTCCATCCAAGTACACGTGCCAAATTCATCTCGACCAAGTCCGAGCGCTATGGGATAAGGTCGAGAAAGAGTACGAAGCTTGTTCAGAGCAAATTTCAGTTGGCTTAGAGGGCACGGGGGACACCTTATCTACTCTAAAGGCAAAATACGAGTATGCCTATTTTATTTACGAATTGCCGCAAAGCTCATGGAACAGATCGAGACGATCGCTTCTAAAACAGCTCAAACCCAACCCGTTCCGCCCCAGAATTCCTATCCGTCTGGCTGTCAGCTTCCTCCAGTGACCATCGGGTCCACGAGCTGGAGGAAAAGCTGGCAGCAAGCTGTAATGCGCAGGCGGAGCACGCCGTGGCCTGCGATGTGCGCTGGCATGGGGTTCCTATGACTGAGGGGAAAACTTGCGGACTTTATTCCACGCCCTTTGTTATTCCCTACAGTTGATGCCCCCGCCGAAAGTACGATCCATTTTTCGCGTTCACCTGAGGCGGTCAACTGAGTCAATTGTTGACCCAATTATCAAAATAAAATTGGAGCACGTGCACGATAAAGCAGCGCTGCTGCGTGCGATCGGAGTTTACCGGTGGGAGAACAAAACGCAACTGAGCTTAAAGCTTGTTGGTCTGGACTCTCCTGCATTTATTTACATCAACGAACAGCTGACTAAAAGTAAATATAAGATGTTCAAGAAAGCAATGCCTCATTGATACCGTTCTACTCCCGCATAGAGCGGACGTGGTCTCGCGCGAACTCCGGGAAAACAATTTAAAATAGTGGATGAAATAGTGAAAACTTAAAGAATATTATACTGGAGCAGTCCAAACAGTGCGAAAAAACGCTAACAATTAAAAAACAAAGAAAAATATAATCATAACTAGTGTTATGATTAATACAAGTGCTTATTTAATTTAAACAAATAAGTGCCACGCATAACAAGCTCGAAAAATGAGCAGCGATCAAAAGAATGAGCGTAGAAGCTCCGTCAACCCAAGAAATGCTTGCTACTCTTATTTCTCAACTCGCGATATAGATCAAATCAGAAGTCGACAAAGAGCAACTCGACTCTACTGACAGCAAGAGAGCCAGCTCTTGCTCACCCTCTCTGCTCACCCCAACCCCCGCATCTTGGAGTTACCAATGCCAAACCCCACCACCGCCGGCTTCGCTGAATGAAGCTCCAACAACAAGCAGTGCTACAATTTCTGCAGTCGCAGCAAAATCACCACCAATAATTAAACCAACTACCAATATTGCGAGTTCGGTCCCAACGGCTCCACAACAAAATATAATGGCAACAAAAACAGTTAGCTTCGATAAGCAACAGGCGGTCCCGGCTATACAGACCGGTATGGACCGCTACATCCAGATTAAGCGCAAGCTTAGTCCACTCAACACGGTTGGTAACAAACCAAAGATCAACCGAACCAACAAAAGCACCGACCAAACGAGGAGCTCCAATGAAAACCGATTCTCCATCATAGCAGAGGCGGACAACAACCAACCAAAGTTGGGGCAGGAGACCCAAAGGAAACCTAAGCCCCCACCTATTTACATAAGGGAAAAAAGTTCAAGCGCCCTGGTCAACAAAATTGTTGCGCTGGTCGAAGACGAGAATTTACATGTTGTTCCGCTTATTAAAGGGAACATACACGAAACAAAGGTTCAAACGAAGTCCGAAGAACACTTCCGAGCGGTGTCTAAGTACCTGGAAGACACAAAAATAACTTTTACACCTATCAACTAAAAAGCAGCAAGGGACTGCAAGTTGTGCTAAAAGGTATAGAACCTGACGTCACCCCCTCTGAAATTCAAGAAGCCCTTAAGGCCAAGGGCTTCTGTGCCAAAAATGTTAGCAACATTGTTAACAGAAACAAAAAACCGCAACCACTTTTCAAGGTCGAGCTCGAACCAGATAGCAAAGCCTTAAAGAAAAACGAAGTGCACCCGATCTACAAGCTGCAGCTCTTACTGCATCGAAGAATCACCGTGGAAGAACCCCACAAACGCAACGGCCCTGTTCAATGCACAAACTGCCAAGAGTATGGACACACCAAGACGAACTGCACACTTCGGACGGTCTGCGTAGTCTGCGGAGACTTCCACAACTCCGTAAACTGCCCCGCAAACAAAGAAGACCCCCAAATGAAAAAATGTGGCAACTGTGGAGGAAACCATACGGCAAACTACAGAGGCTGTGCGGTCTACAAGGAGTTGAAGAGTCGCATGCGACGAGCGACAGCTACGCACAAAATGTGTATTACAACTCAAAAAGTACGCCAGCCGTATTTTTCGCCAAGGCAGCCAGATCATCATTTGGGCAGCTAAATACAACCAAGGGAATCCCCTACGTCGAAGCACTAAGAACAGGCATGGAAAATCCACCCCAGCCTCACTCAGAAAATGCTCAGCAGGTTCCAGGGCAGCCGCAAAGCAAATTGGAATCTATGATGTTCACCATGCAACAAAGTATGATGGAACTTTTGTCATTCATGAAAACAACCATGCAAACCCTTGTTCAGAACCAGAACATTGTAATTCAGTTGCTTGTAGCACAACAGTCCAAATAATAAATGACTAACCTACGTATATCCATGTGGAATGCCAACGGCATTTCACGGCATAAACTTGAAATAACTCAATTCCTAAACGTAAATCACATCGACGCCATGCTGCTGGTTGAAACGCACCTCACAGGGAGATATAACTTCCATATAAGAGGTTATACCTTTTACCGCACAGATCATCCGGATGGCAAGGACCACGGCGGAACGGGCATCTTAATCAGAGAACGCATTAAACACCACTTTCATCAACGGTTTGCAACAAATTACCTGCAAGCCACGTCCATAAAAGTGCACTCAGGAAACGGCAACCTTTGTATTGCCGCTGTCTACTGCCCACCTCGATTTACTATCTCTAAAGGTCAATTCATGGACTTCTACAACACTCTGGGGGATCGCTTCATAGCCGCAGGAGACTACAACGCCAAACACACGCACTGGGGATCACGCCTTGTGACTCCCAAGGGAAGGCAACTGTATAATGCACTTATAAAGGTGAGCAATAAACTGGACTACGTTTCTCCTGGTAGCCCCACATATTGGCCTGCAGACCCAAAAAAGGTCCCAGATCTAATTGAATTCGCGGTGACAAAAAACATCCCACGCAATCTAATAGGCGCCATAGCACTACCGGATCTCTCATCTGACCACTCGCCTTTGTTGATAAGCCTTCTTCAAAGCCCAGAAATTACGGACCACCCCTACAGGCTGACGTCGCACAACACTAACTGGATGAAATACAGAAAGTATGTGAGTTCCCACATTGAGCTAACTCCCCGACTAAATATCGAAGCGGACATCGACTGCTCCTCCTCCGCCCTGGAAGAGGTACTCGTCACAGCAGCCAGGATCTCAACCCCTATACGGAAAGATGGGGAATTTAAGAAGTTCAAAACCAACCGGCAAATCGAAAAGCTGGTTCAGGAAAAGAGGCGTCTGCGACGAGCGTGGCAAACCAGCAGATCGCCATGCTCAAAGCAACGTCTTACTGAAGCCACCCGCAATCTAAACTGGGCCCTGAAGCAAGAAGCTGAAAATGAACAACTTAAATATATTGGAAAACTCTCGCCTTGTGGAGGGCTCACCCAAATCTAAGCTCTCCAATTCAAACCGTCACCCCTATAAGGAACTCTTCAATGTGTTGGGCCCGCAGCGACAAAGATAGAGCCGAATCATTTGCCCTACATCTCAGAGGCGTCTTCCAGCCGAACCTTGCAGCTAATGATTATGTTCCTCCGCAAATCCACCTCGAAACTGAATCCACGCCAACTACATTTCAGCCGAACGAGATCACAAAAGTCATCAGGGAGCTAAAACCAAAAAAGGCTCCAGGCGGTGACCTAAAAACTACAAAAATGTTAATGGAACTTCCGTACTGTGCTATTGGGGTCATCTGTAAACTCTTCAATGGAATTATAAGTCTCGGCTACTATCCAAGGAAATGGAAAAAATCAATTATTATAATGATACCGAAGCCCGGAAAAGATCACACGATTCCGTCATCTTACAGACCAATAAGTTTATTATCATGCCTGTCCAAATTATTCGAAAAATGCCTTCTAACGCCATAATACCATATATGGGAGCCCACAACATTATCCCAGCCCATCAATTTGGCTTCAGAGAAAACACGGAACTATAGAGCAAGTAAACAGAATAACATCAGAAATTCGCACAGCCTTCGAACATAGGGAATATTGCAGCGCGATATTCCTCGACGTATCTCAAGCATTCGACCGCGTCTGGCTCAAAGGTCTCATGCATAAAATTAAAACACACTTGCCCGGGTAAACTCATAAACTCCTTGAATCCTACCTCTACAATAGAGCCTTCGCAGTAAGATGTAACACAACAATTTCCGACAGCTACACTATCGAAGCTGGGGTCCCACAAGGTAGCGCACTTGGGCCAACTTTATTCGTCCTTTACACAGCAGATATTCCCACGAGCGACCGACTAACAACATCCACCTTCGCCGACGACACTGCTATTCTTAGCCGCTCCAGATGCTCAGTCCGTGCAACAACCCAACTCGCCAACCACCTCGTGGTAGTCGAGAAGTGGCTATCTGACTGGCGTATTAAAATAAATGAACAAAAGTGTAAACACATAACGTTTTCCCTTAACAGACAAACTTGCCCTCCGCTCTGTATGAATAGCACGCAGATCTCCCAAGTTAATGAAGTAACGTATCTCGGCATCCACCTCGACAGACGTCTAACATGGCGTAGACATATCGAATGCAAGAAACTGCACCTAAAACTGAAAGCCAGCAGCCTCCACTGGATTATAAACTCACGATCGCCCTTGTGTCTGGACTACAAGGTCCTGCTCTACAACTCCACTCTTAAGCCAATCTGGACGTATGGCTCCCAGCTGTGGGGGAACGCGAGCAAAACCAACATAGAAATCATACAGCGAGCCCAATCAAAGATCCTGCGAACTATCACTGGGGCACCATGGTATATTCGTAACCAAAACATCCACAGGGACCTCTGCATTCTCACAGTAAAAGATGAAATAGAGAAGCAAAAAGCGTCCTTCAATGAAAAACTCTCTGTCCACCCAAATCCTCTAGCAAGGGTCTTGACTCGGGTCTCCAGCCGAACCCGCATGCAACGTACAGACCTTCCAACCCAGCCATAACTTGTCAGGGCCACTGTCTCAGTCTACATGACTCCTAGTTAGGTTATAGTATAAGATTTGTTACACTTATTGTTAGTCTCGTAAATGAGAAGATTCAATAAATAAAAGCAAAGCATAAAATAAAAAAAAAAAAAAAGAAAGCAATGCATCTCAAATGTATGAAGCGCTTATCAGCTGTCGCGGAGAAATCTTTGTAAAACAGCAAGGAAAGGAGGAGGCAATTTGCGTGATGAGCGCAGATGTTTTACGTGAACTGGAGAATGGAAACGAGAGAGCCGTCTCAGATGGCTCTGAAACTGGAGGGACAACAAATAGCTCGTTTCGGGGGTAACAGTAAAATGTGCCACACCAATTTATTAGACTTAAAAACTTTTATTCATTATATATTGTTTAGTTTTAGGGCCCGTCGCTTATATTCCTTATATTGTTTTATTATTCGTATGATATGTGTTCAATTTGTGTTAGTAAATCTGATTGGAAAATGTATACTGCTCGCACAGCTAATACATATACATAGGTCAATATTCGACATGGTTAATGCAAATATTATGAACATAAACGGATCGAATACACACACCCTACTGCATGTTCTTGCAAAACAGAGAGTTGGGCTTAAAATTTGCCACATTAATGCTCAAAGCTTAGTACGTAAAATGGAAGAATTCAGATACTTGTTCGTTAACTCATGTGTGGATGTTGTATGTATCTCTAAAACTTGGTTTGTCCCTAATTTAGTTGATGTTATTGTTAAATGTGAGGGATTTAATTTATTTCGTTCCGATCGTGAAAGTCATGGTGGTGGGGTAGCAATTTATGTTAGTAAAAAGTTACAGTCCAACCTTGTGTGTAAACATCCCATTAACAGTGCTACAGAATATATTTTCAACGAAATTATTATTATTATTACAAAGGCCTTGTTGCACTGCGACCAGTTTTTAGATCTTTTGTGCCGGCCTGTAGGACTAGGGAAGAGGCCCTATACCTAGGCTTTTAATAAAAGAGAGCACTTTGGTAAGGTCTATTTGTTCCCAAATCCTGTAGGGGGAATAAGTTCGCCTCCTAGATGTTGAAGTCGACGTCTGATTAGCGATGGGCACTCACATAGAATATGTTCTGATGTTTCTTGCTCCATCTCGCAGAATCTGCAGGTGTCGTCTTCTGAAAGTTTTAATTTCTTAAGGTGATACCTAAGGTTGCAGTGACCCGTTAGGTAGCCTGTTAGAGTGCGAATTTCGCTCTTTGGTAGGTTGATGATGCGTTTTGAGCGCGTCATCTGGGGGACGAGAAATTGTTTGGCTTGTCTCAGCCCTGCACTGTCGATCCAGTGACGATTTATCTCCGCTTCCTCCCATTTCCTGAGCAGTTCTCTATTGTGTCCTTTCGATAGTCCACAGAACGGCTCAGGGCCGATAAAAGGTGTCATCGCCCCGCGTTTAGCTAGGGAGTCTGCTACCTCGTTTCCTGTATGGCCTTCATGCCCTGGCACCCAGCCCACCGTTAGAGTGTTTTTGGAGGCAAGGGCGTTCAGCTGCTGGAAACAGTTCTCTACAAGTCCGGATGAGATCGTAAAGGAACTCAGTGCTATGAGCGCTGCCTGACTGTCAGAGAAGATGTAAATCCGTGCGCCTTGCATTTTCCTGCGAAGGCATTCACGAGCACAGATTTCTATGGCGTGTATCTCTGCTTGGAAAATGGTTGGAGACTTTCCCATGGCTATGGATTTGTTGAACCTTGGTCCGAAAATGCCAGCCCCGGTGTCACCGTTTTCCAGTTTCGACCCGTCAGTGTACCATGTTTGTGATCCACTGGGCAGAGATATTGATTTTGTTTTCCATTCATTCCTAGTGTACAAGACTACTGAGAAGTTTCTGTGGAAAACGAGTTTTGGTTTCTGCTCGTCAGTTACGCGCAGAATGGGCTCATTTATTAGGGGTTCAAGGACCCTAAGATGCCCGGTAAGATCACCGCTTTTGATATTGGTGATGTTTTGAAGGCGAAGTGCCCCCAGGCAGGCCTCCTTTTTCAATGTAATTGGTAGAGGGGGTATGCCAGTTATGACTCCTAGTGCTGCAGTGGGGCATGTCCGGATGGCTCCAGTGATGCCTATGCAGACCAGTCGTTGTAATTTGGTAAGTGCAGCCGCAGCTGTCCTCTGGGTAGATTTCGTCCACCAAGCAAGAGATGCATAGGTTAAGATCGGTTTTACCACAGTGTTAAAAGACCAGTAGATCATTTTGGGACTTAGGCCCCATGTTCTACCGTAAAGCCTGTTGCAAGCAAAGTGTGCTCGAGTGGCTTTGTTTATAGTCTTTTCCAGGTGTGCATTCCAGTTGAGTTTGGAGTCAAGTGTGACTCCTAGGTAGTTGGCCTCAACCGAAAAGTCGATGATGGACCCATTTAGGGATGGTCTTTTTAAGGAGAGAGACCTTTTCCTGGTAAATGGGACTAAAACTGTTTTTGATGGGTTTATGGACAGTCCTTTGTCCTGACACCATCCGTTGGCTATATTAAGGGCTTGCTGCATGCGGTCCGAAATGGTTTGCTCATGCCAGCCCACTATATAGATGACTAGATCATCAGCGTAGCCTTGAGTGGGGAACCCTAAGTTGTTGAGCTCATATAGTAGCTCGTCGATGACCAGAGTCCACAGAAGAGGAGAGAGTACTCCCCCTTGAGGGCATCCCCTTGTGGCTGTGATTGAGGTCATAGTTCCTCCAAGGTCTACAGTTATGATTCTGGATTTAAGCATTTCCAGAATCCACCTAGTGATAGGTGTAGAGACATTCTTTCGTACAAGAGAGGCACGTATAGCCTCATATGACGTGTTGTCGAAAGCTCCTGAGATGTCTAAGAAGGCACCTAGTGCTATCTGTTGAGCGCCAATGGCCTTTTCAATGGTTGTTGTAAGGCAGTGTATGGCGGTCTCAGTTGATTTACCAGCTTGATACGCATATTGGTATTTGTGTAGGGGTAGTTCCTTGAGATTCACCTCCCTTATATGCTGGTCAATTATCTTCTCCATCGTTTTAAGGAAGAAGGAGCTAAGGCTAATCGGTCTATATGATTTAGGCAATTGGGAATCTTTCTTCCCTGCCTTTGGGATAAACACGACTTTTACTTTAGCCCAGTTGCTTGGTATGTGTCCAAGCAGGAGACTGGCTCGAAATAGACGGACCAGGGGGAGTGCGATTAGGTGCAGTCCCCGCTGCAACAGGCATGGATATATACCATCCGGTCCGGGTGATTTGTATGGGCTGAAACTTTGTAATGCCCATTGTACGCTATTTTGATGAAACATCCTATAGGGCATGTTTCCAACACGTTCTGAGCGATGGGGGGTTCCCCTCTCTCAGCCCCATTGGAGTCTGCCACCATAGTCACTTGCAGGTGTGGGCACTCTCCAGTCTCAGAGAGGTAGGTTGGTGCCTCACTCTGTGAGATGGGTTGCTCCACAGCCACACACCCAGGAAAGTGAGTAGCCAGGAGTAGGCTACTCGTCTCCTTTGGGTTGTTTGTGTATGTTCCATCCGGCGTTTTCAGCGTGCAGATGCCGTTTGAGTGGTCTTTGGAGAGGGCTTTTTGCAGCCTAACAGCTTCCGGGAGAGATGAGATCTGCCCGCAGTGTTGACGCCAAGTAGCCCGTTTTGACTTTCTCAGCTCTTTATTATAGAGCGTTAAAGCAGATGTGTAGGAGTCCCATGAGGCCCTCCCACTCCTCGCCTTATTGAAAAGCCTGCGCGCAGCTTTTTTGAGTTCGTCAAGGCTTTTGTTCCACCAAGGAACAGCCCTTCCGGTCTTGCGTACCTTTTGGTCGCAGCTGGCGTGATATGCTGATTCAACATTTGTATGAAGCACAGTGGCTTCACGCTCTAACTCGTCTATGGATGTTATCGGACGGGTTGAGCAGTCTCTGGATTGCTCAAGTTCAAAACAGAAGAGATCCCAGTTGGTTTTCCTGGGATTTCTGGTGACTAGGCTACATTGCAAGGCGCATCCTATGTCAAATCTAATGTGTTGGTGATCTGACATAGTGATCTCACTTGCAACGTGCCAGTTTGAGACAACGGACAATATATTTATACTACAGAGAGTCAGGTCAAGAACGTCCTCTCTAATGGCATTGATGAATGTAGGCTCGCTGCCCTTGTTTAGTAATCCTATATTGTCACTAATGATGGTATTCAAGAAGGTACTCACCCCTCTTGTTGATGTCACTGCTCCCCCAGACCGTGTGATGTGCATTGGCATCACAGGCGATTATCCATCTGAGCCGGTTTCTCTGGCAGTGCTCTATCAGGGCACAAGTAGCCGCTGTAGGCACCTCCTCCGAGTCGCCGGGTAGATAGGCGGAGGCCAACACTGCCTCCTGCTCGCCGTGG
The DNA here is from genome assembly GCA_018151655.1 of Drosophila bocqueti. Classification (NCBI taxonomy): domain Eukaryota; kingdom Metazoa; phylum Arthropoda; class Insecta; order Diptera; family Drosophilidae; genus Drosophila; species Drosophila bocqueti. The sequence continues at coordinate 1,064,881 of JAECXF010000048.1, forward strand.
GCGGTGGGTATTTTAGCCCAAACCGCCACCAGGTCCTCAGTTATAAACTGTGAAAGGGGAACAAATGTTAAATTTTTGTTAATTAACAACGCCGATCTAGGGCGAGGTTGGTCATTTGCATACAGCAACTTACCGGATGGGGTGCTAAGCCCCCGGACACGTCCTGCATTTCCATGGTTCCTGGATGAACGCTATGTCCATTGTAGCGAACCTCTCGCAAAGTACGTCGGATGCGGCCTTTGCGTGGTGGAGGTTCGCTTGGAGACATCGGAGGTGTCTCCTGGTGTTAGGGGAGTGGGGAGAGGAAGAGAGGACATTAGTCCGTCCTCTTGCGGCCACTGGCCGCCTTCTTCCGGCCGCGGTTGGTGCCTAGAAGGGCCTCCTCCTCTAGTGTGCGCCTCGCACCCTTGGGTACGCGCCCGGTGCCTCGAGTGGGGCGCCCGGTTCCGCGCGTGATGCCCCCATGGAGTGGAGGTCGCAGGACTTTCCGGCATTTCACTGGCATTTGAGCAGGTGGGCTTCTCCGTTGGGGGAACGGGAGCCTCTGCCTGCCTCTTCGCCTGCGTGTCGGCCTTTGGCTTTAGAGTAGCCGTGCCAAACGCGAAGTTGAGCTGATGCCCAAGCGCTTTTAGCCGGTTGGCCGAGACCGGATCCAGCGCGATCGTCAGTACAGCTGTGCTTTGCCTCATTTCGCGATGGAAGACTCGCCAGTCTCCCACTCGCAGGCCGCTGTTCTGGCCTTCAATGAGGTTTAAGACCTCAGCTGTCTTGAGGTCCACACTTGGAAGTGGGAAGTAGCCGACGTAGACAGCGGCACGTGGAGCCTCTGCCTCAGGGACTACTTTTATATGGGCGTCCTTCCACAGCCGGAGCTTGGGCACCTCAGTGCTCAGCCACTCAGCTGTCTCTGAATTCCCACATGTCACAGCCATCCAGCCCGGTCTGAAGGTGCAGCCGGAGAACAGTGGCTTCACAGAGCCGTGCCTCAGTGCCATCACCCTCGACAGGATGGCAGCCTGGATGGTGTTCAGTTGCTCCGTGGTGAGCAGGCTGTTGGGATAATCGGCAGGGAGTATCGCCATCTTCGATGAGCTGGCAACGTCCCTGTAGGAGGGCATGACACCGACTTGGGGTGATTGCTCCTGTATCTGCTGCCCAGCCGCAGCTGCTGCTGCGGATGTGGAGGCTACTGGAGCCTCCGTGGCAGGCGGTGCAGTCGCAAGGCCACCCCTCGTCAAGGCACTGGGTGCCGCGGTTTTTATCATGGCCCTCTTGGTCGACACCTCTTCTGGGGTCGTGTTGGCCGATCTTATCCTCTTTTTGGTCGCGCCACTCTTGCTGGGCTCTACCCTTGGAGGGTCCATAGGCTTGAGCGAGCCTTTTGGCCTCCTCCATGGGAATGCCGTTCGCAAGGTGTCTGCGCAACCTTTTCCTAGCAGCGCCCGATAGGGCGATCCGCTTGGGTTTGTTCACCTTGGGAGAGGCGAGAAGGGCTTCTTCCTCTTCTTTGGTGATTGTGTCGGTGCCAGAGCCTTGTGAACATACGTCCATGGCTACTTCGGGCTCCCGGATTTGTTCGATATCGATCGATTTGGGGCTGCTGGAGCACCCTGTTTCTTGGTTTTTACTTAAAATGGTTTCCATAGATTGGTCCCACGAGTAGTGAGGAAGGGAGTATCCCCCGGGGCAGAGCCTCATACCCCGGATCGGGCGCTTCTACGACCGGAGGTGCCAGGTATCCGGAAGCCACCGTTAAAAGACACACTGACGTAGTGCCATTCATCACAGGGGCACGGTACGGTAACACCGGTGATTACGGGTTTTTTCGAGTTGTCCTCTCTAGATCCGCCATATTTAGTCTAGAGCAGGGGCACCTCGAGCAGGATGTGGTTCTTCACCACGTATGGTCGGTCTTTAGTAGTCGGCATGTGATTGCCAACCACCACTAGCTGAGTAGGGTCGACGAGGCGACAAGCGCACACGCTTCCCCAACCCAGCCTTAGCCCCCATTTCAACGAAATTAAGCAGAGGCTTAACAAAAAGCTACTGATTGGGTGCATTTACCGTCCCAACTGTCGCACTAATTATGGAGACGTTGTGAATTATATTTCTCAAATTTGCTGGACGTATGCAGACATTATCCTAACAGGAGATCTAAATAGCGACATATTAAGAGAATCGCATCTGACTGACAATATGAGTTCGCTAGGCATGCAATTGGTTAATTGCAACACTCCTACACACTTTACCATATCACGCAACACACTGTTAGATGTATTTTTTGTGACTAACAAAGACAAAGTAGCTTTATATTGACCATTTCTTGACATATACACTTGACCTTCAATATCATGACTACTCAATAGCTTTTAGGGACTTTAAAAACATAAACCTTAATCACTTAAGTGCAGCACTAAGGAACTACAATTGGGATATAATTTACTCCCTACCAAGAGTTGAAGACCAAGTTGACCAACTGCAACGAAATATACAATCCCTTTATAACTATTTTGTACCGGAACGAAGGAAGACGATTCGCCCGACTCAAAAACCTTGGTTCTCTAATAATATACGCAGGGCTATTACACAGCGCGATAAAGCATACAGCAAGTTGAAAAGGTACAAAACCCCACAAGAATATTCTCGATTTAAGCTTTCAAGGCGATCAGTAATTAACTTAATCGAGTCCGCAAAAATCAATTTTTACTCTCGTAAATTTGACCGCGCGGTTTCCACTAGCCAAAGATGAAAAGCCATTAAAAGCTTGGGAGTACGTAAAGTCGAAGCTAGTCACGACCCGGACATAGACGTCAACGCGTTAAACAATAAATTTCTGACATGCGCAGTACCTGAGATCATTGACCACCCATACCAAAATCTAAACCTACAATCCGTACCTGAAGAGTTCTGTGATAATAGATTTAGTTTTGCGTGTGTTGGTCAGTGTGAGGTCCTTCAATGTATAGATGAAATTAAGAGTGACGCTACTGGACTTGACGACATTAATCCAAAATTTGTAAAACTTATACTACCATACATACTCCCACATATCACCTACATTTTTAATAGTGCTTTTACAACTTCTGCATTTCCGGACTGCTGGAAAGTTGCAAAAACTATACCAATTCCCAAAGCAAATAAGGAATACAGACCCATTTCGATTCTGCCTTATTTATCAAAGGTGTTCGAAAATTTAATGGCAGTGCAAATAACCCGCTTTATATCTGACAATGAAATGCTAAACAACAGCCAATCTGGCTTTAGGAAAAATAGAAGTTGTACCTCAGCAGTATTAAAAATTTCTGACGACATTAGGGAACACTTAGACGATAGAGACGTGACTTTTTTAGTATTACTTGACTATAGTAAAGCTTTTGACACTGTTAATCATAGTATACTTTGTACAAAACTGCGTAATATGTTTCAGTTCTCGAGCTCTTCTGTCAAACTTCTGTCCTCCTATCTTAGTAATCGTCGCCAATCTGTTGTAATACAAAACGCGTCCTCTTCATTTAAAAATGTCAGTCGTGGTGTCCCTCAAGGCTCAGTCCTTGGACCACTATTGTTCTCGTTGTATGTTAACGACCTTCCCAGTGTTCTATGTGAGTGTAACATTCACTTACATGCGGATGATGTCCAACTATATGTGAACCGTCCGTTAAGTAGAATAGATGAATGTATAAGCGTGTGTAACAGTGAACTTGAACGTATAAGTGTATGGGCTAAAAACAACGGTCTTGGTATAAACCCAGTGAAATCAAAATGTCTTGTGATCAGTAGAAAAAAATGTATCCTGAATAATCTCCGCCCTCTCAAGATTGACGACACTCCTTTGGACTACGTAGAGAATGCGTTAAATCTAGGATTTACTTTCAAAAGAACTCTGACGTGGAGTGATCACATCACAAGGGTAGTTGGTAAAACGTATGGAATATTAAGGTCACTCTCGATAACCAAACGTTTTCTGCCAACCAACATACGGCTATTAATAGCAAAAACATGCATCATTCCTGCTCTTTTCTATGGCCTGGAAGTCTTTGCATTCTGCGATACCAATAGCCAGAACAAAATCAAAGTTGTTTTTAATAATATTGCTAGATATATTTTCAACCTACACAGAGCAGAGCATGTATCTGGATTCGCCAATCAAATATTTGACATTGAGCTGACAAAATGGATAAAAATTCGCATATTAATCTATCTGCATAAAATAATATATAGTAAGGAACCATCATATCTTTTTGACAAACTAAAGTTCATGACATCAAGAAGAACAAACAACATTATGTGCATTAGGCCCAGATCTCTAACAGCAGAGAGACAATTCTTTATAAGCTTTATTCGGTCTTGGAACCAGTTACCGGTCAACCTGAAGTGTATTAGAAGTGTGCCGCAGTTCAAACTTAGAATAAACACATATTTCAAAAATTTAAATTCCTAATTAAAGCGACTTAGGGCTTAGGGTTTAGTTTTAAGTAGTCTTAGTTAAACAACAAATAAAATTTGTAAACTCGTTGTGACTAGCGCAATAATTTATAAGTCCCAGACTTGTAGCGTTAGGAATTATATTTATAATAAAATTCAAAATTCAAATTACATACATACATATTCGCCTGCAAGTCAACGCTCCGATTTTTTGCAATTTTTTCCGCCTCTCGTTGTCTCCGCTATTCTGCGTTGGCAAACGGCGAATGCACAAACATATTCACACGCACGCCTTATCTTCAAGAACAGTACCGTGGCAAATACAGCAGATGTCAACTGAATAAGTCCAGGCACACAAAATAATTTAAAATTATTTTTATAAAATTCCAACTAACTAAATCAGTTAGAAATTCAAGTGCGCTTCCATATCCGCATTAGTGTGACCGTATCCGTTTTGCAGCAGAGAGAATTCAATTAATTCGTTATTAAATTAAATTAAATTTAATTTTATATAATTTTATATTGGTTCCTAAATTTCAATCCTGCTTCCACAAATAAATAATTCTAAATATATAAATATATATATATACAGACAGTAAATTTCGTAAAATATATACAGAACGACTTCCTGCATTTTAAACAAATTTACGATGACCTGTGACCGTCTGAGTCACTTCGAGTCCAGAGTCTGCAATCCAGCAGCACCAAGTCCATCCAAGTACACGTGCCAAATTCATCTCGACCAAGTCCGAGCGCTATGGGATAAGGTCGAGAAAGAGTACGAAGCTTGTTCAGAGCAAATTTCAGTTGGCTTAGAGGGCACGGGGGACACCTTATCTACTCTAAAGGCAAAATACGAGTATGCCTATTTTATTTACGAATTGCCGCAAAGCTCATGGAACAGATCGAGACGATCGCTTCTAAAACAGCTCAAACCCAACCCGTTCCGCCCCAGAATTCCTATCCGTCTGGCTGTCAGCTTCCTCCGTGCGAAACAGAAGTTTTCTCGGGCGATTACATTCGCTAGCCGACTTTCCGAGACCTTTTCACAGCGGTCTATATAGACAATCCTGCGCTGAACCCTGTTGAATAGTTTTTCTATCTATATTCGCCACTCACCAACGATGGTTTCCGCTCAGCCTGGAAAAACCTATCTGAGCGTTTCGAAAACAAGCGTGAACAGCCAACTGAAGAAGTTACTAAACATACAGTCCATTGCACAGGAATCTTCGGCAGCCTTGAGCTGCAAAATACAATTCAAAATTGCCTCACATCCCTAAATTTGTCCTGTCTTCCTACGGATAATTGGGATTGTCTCCTGGTTTATTTGTGTTCCACAAAGCTTCCAAGGCTGACGCTCTCATTATGGGAGCAGTCCTTAACAAATAAAACCGAAATTCCTACGTGGCAAGAACTTGATTCATTCCTGACTGAGGGCCATAGAACTCTAGAAACTATAGATTCTATGCAACCTCCTAAGTTGCGCCTCCATCCGTCCGAAACGACACCCTCCGACGTGTCGCCACGAATACTGAAATCCTTCAGTACGAGGATCGTTCCGATATCCAAAAGATGCGATGTATGTTCCAAAGAGAACCATCCAGTGCGTTTATGTCCACGCTTCCTAAATTGCTTTGCAAGCGGTCATCAACTCCGTAATTGCACAAGCGCCCACAAGTGCTTCAAGTGTCACGGTCGGCATCACACTTTGTTGCATCCAAGCAACTGCTTCTCCAGTGAACCGACTGCTCCTGATACTGCTTCTGATCCGATCCAAAGAATTTCCTCGTTCTCCACACGAGTGACAACTGCTCCAGATTCTTCCAATTACCGGGTTCCGTACAACGAGATGAAATGCAGACTGTCCCGAGGTATTTTATCCTACCCATGCCGAGTCTGCCAAGGGAACCATCATCTTCGGAAGTTCCACCGTTTTCTTCGGCTTGGCGCGGAGAAACGGCTCCAGGCAGTCATTCAAAAGAAGTACTGCGTCAATTGCCTGACCCACCATCATTCCACGGGATCTTGCCGCAGTGACGACCGATGCCAGTCGTGTGGCCAGGATCACCACACACTTCTCCATGTCCACGAGCGCTCAGCGTATCCAACGCTTTCCCGAGCAAAGGCCTTCTATAGTCCTACAGCGTATCCTCGCTAGGGGGCCTCGAAGGCTTTCTTATATTTTTGCTGCGTATACTCGCAAGGGGGGGAGAATGTTCACGCCAGAAGGGCGTTTATTTTCCGGAGGCAGTGTGATCCCGTACACTCGCTCTCTCTCTCCCTCTTCCACTGCACTTTCGTGCATAGAGCTGCTAATCCGCTCTCCCCAAGCTAGATTTAAGCCTTCTTCTTTGTCAGTACTAATTTCCCATTACACAAATAAAGACGCACGTCGCGTAACACCCCGAAAGTTCTTCCGTGTTTTCTTATCGAGTGCATTTCAGAATAAAGCCACCCCCCTCCGAACATCTACTATATACATAAGTCATTTTGAATATAATTTTATGTTTAAACTATGTTAAAATATCATCTTTCAAAATATATACTTTTTGAATTTTCCGGATATATTACGTTTTTTTCCCCCGAAAACGTATTTGATGCATATCTGCAACAAATATATATTCATCAATAAAGCTGTTAAAAATCCAAATCTGGAAAAATGAAAAAGAATTGTATTTTTTATTTTCGAATATCTATCGAATACGTAAACAAAAACCGCATCAAAATCGCTTTTCATGCCGGATAAAGGGTTAAGCTGGCCGAACCTGTAGCTCACCAGCATTTCCCGCTTCTTAAGGAGTGTCAGCGCCTCCTCATCCAGGCCGAGCATCAGCACCTTGCCGCCCTTGGTCTACAGGTGCCGGATGACCCGCCAGGTCTCGGTGAGACGGCCCTTGTTCTGCTCATCTCCATCGTCTCACCAGCCGTAGTGGGCAGGTAGACTGTGACGATGTTCGTTCCGCACACCCACCTTGGTGCTGATGCTGGGGACCGTCAGCTCCAACCACTTCTTGGCATCGCAGTCTATGCAGTCCACTAATAGCAGACCATCACGGAACTAGATGCCGTTGAAGTTGAGAGTTGCGGTCCAGCCCTTCCTCATCTCCCCGACGAGGGCCTACTCCACCGCCGACAGCTCATCATTCGTCAGGAGCCTCCTCGGGTAGTCCCCCGCCAGTATAGCAAGGTTCGGGCCATTGGCTACACTAGCTACACTCTTCCTCCTCGCAACGGCCTGGCCGCCGACTCTCTCCACTGGAGACACGTTCGTCCCCGCAACGGCCTGGCCGTTCGGTGAACGTTGCTCCAATGCTCTCTTTCGGGCCTCCTCCGGCTTTAAGCCACGCTCGAGGTACCGGAGGTACCACTTTCGGCCGGCTCCGCTGAGGCCTTGCCTCAGGGGATCACCGGCTCCTCCGGGCTGACTTGCCGCTGGGACAGGCTGCTTCATCAGTTGCTGCCCCGACCTTACGGAAGAGGGTGTTGCGGCGTCTCTCCTGCTGGCGTCGCCCGCCTGCGGGACAGCCACTGGGGCAGTGCAACCCCCCTCCTGCTGTCAGTTCGTTTGGTGGCCTCACTGCCGGCCACTTGAGACGTGAAAGTCTCTGCACCTTTCGAGGCGCTCTGCGTCGGGGACGAGCCCTTCAGCTTCGCGGCACTCTTAGGGTGAGGGGCCAGGCCCCTACGCGGCGATAGCTTGCCACCATTGCACTATGGGTAAAAAGTCTAAAATTTCGGCATAAACTCCAATTTAAAAGATATTGACTTCAAAGTTTACAAATATATTTTTAATAATAAAATAAAATTTTAATTTTTGTTATATTTGTAATTTGGCCACGCCTCTTCGCACAGTGGGCCGAAATTAATTGGTAATTAAATATTAATGAAAAATTAAAAAGAAACAAATTTTAACTCAGCTATACAACAATAAAAAATATACGTTGCTTCAGTAATATATTTTCCAAACGTAGATAAATTTTTAGAAACCTAAAAAAAATATTATTATTAATTTTTTGTAAAAACTTAAAAATTTTAACTTACTACATCAATATCATCAGAAACTTCTTCTTCTAATTCAAGGATGACTGTTCCGAAATTATAATTTTCTTCATCAGAGTTATATTCGGAATCTTCTTCATCATTACCTTCAGACGAGTTTTGAGAGGTATTTGCACCTATAAGTCTTGATGCTACGGGACAGCTTGGCACATCTAATAGGTCGATAACCTCTGTTGGCAGGCGCTTCTTGTTACTTGGTACCTTTGTTATGTGGAGACTAGAAAGTAAGGGATCAGACGAGTCCATAGCTCTGTTAAAAACATCTGACATATTGTCAACACGGCTACATTTTCTGGCATGAAATTTTCTGTCAGCTTTAAAATGTTTGTGCCTCGCCTCTGATGCACTTTCTCCCAAAGAACCAACAGGAACAATTGATCTTTCTAATATTTTGTATCCATGTACTAAAATTTTATGTACTGTTGGAGACATGGGGAACCAAGAATAATATCGAATATACGTGTAAAAGTTTCAAAACAGAATATTTTAAATTTTTGGGAATCTAAGGGGTAATAACAATTTATGGCAATCAAAATAACATGAAAGCGTTTTATAATGTCGAGTTCTATGCCTAATATTAAGGACAGCAACTCAGGATTCCAAAAGGCTCGTCTCGCAGTATTCCCATCATTACTGTTGCCACTTCCGTTTTGCCTCGGTTTGTCTACATGAAGCCCCATGTCTTTCCAAAACGCTCTTTGAATTGTTTGTTTACGTGCTGTCAGTTTAACTTTGTCATTTCCTTTAACATGCTACTTTTTTAACTCAATTCGATATGATAATTTTAGTAGGAATTCAAAAAAACGGATCCACGCATGAAGTGGACTAATTCCATATTGATCTGTATATGGTTTAATATCAAAATTTGTTGAAAAAAAATCTGTGGTATTAAGAATTTGGGTAGGTTTTGATCCACACATTGGGCACGTCTGGCATGACTTCGTCCCGGTTAAAATATTTAAAATTTTGCCATCAATTAGGGTCAGGTGTCCATCGAACTTTACACATATTTTTTCCGTATTCAAAGTATGTAAGTAGTTGTTTAAATTTTTGATTTGAATATCCAAGTTTTCCTTTTCGTTCAATATAAGAGATGTTGTTTCCTTTGCATATGCAATTTTTATAGGACGGCAAAATCTGACAGATTGCGGTGATTTATTTAACCAAATGACTCTGATCTATCAGTTTTATAGGTATCATTGACGTCACAAAAAGAGAGTCATCAAGGATGGAGTTTCGGCTACTGAAAATTTTTGTTTGTATAAGCTGTGACCTGTAGAGCCATCAAAACCGTAGCTAAAAATAAGTGTACAAGTGCCTTTGTCCGGTAGTGATTCACAGACTTCTTTTTGCATTAGTAATATTCGTGAAGTGGTATGATCTAATAAGCTTTGCAAAGAAACTTGGGCTTCATTTTCGGAGCAAACTATTCCCTCAGGTCTACATTTTAATTTTTCCTCAACTATTTGTGAGTAAGGGGGATAAATATCGCAGCCATGTTGCTTACTAAGTTTTGTGTTTATGTACTGCTGCTTAGTTAAACTGTTTTCCATAAAATATGCTAATGCCCTTTCAGGAGATATTGGAGTGAATGTTGGATCAATTTCTGCAATCTTTTGTCTTAATTGGCCAACAGATTGAGTAGTAGCCGTTTTTTTCAAAATAAATTGCATATCACTGTCATTCGTTTTTTTTGCTGAAATCGTAGTAGCGTGTAGCAACAAAGGAGTTGAATGGTTATGTTCTACTGCAACTTCAGATGCTAATTTTCTTTTAAGACGTATGCCAGCCTCCTCATAGGGTAATTTTGGACGACCTCCTTTTTGCGGCGATTCGTTTTGGGCACAAACCCTTATAATCATACTGCCGGCTAGCATGGACTTTCTTAAATCGGTCAATGTTACAACTGCATTTCGGCAAATGCTTTTTAATATATTTTATAAAATCTTTAGTTTTTTGTGTTATAAGCTGAGTTAATATATCATCAAAAGGATCCCAGTTAACTTTCTTTAAGACATAACTTCTTATGGCTTCTTCCGAGCGGTTGTTGCTGCTCCAAATTTCCAAAAGAGCCACGTGATCAAACTCATACGCATCTAGTTAAACCCAATTATTTTTAAAAGGAACAAAAAGTCGCAAAAAGTGCTTAGTATATGATAACCAGGAAACATTTGTTAATAACTTGTTAATCTTACACTTTTGCACCGCTGTGCCCTTAGTTAGTTATATTCCACAGAACACAAACATAGTAATTAGTTTTAATCTATAAAGATACACACACAAAACAGTTCACAGTTGGACAGCACAACACAATAATCTAAACATGTAAGTTGTATTTAGTAAATAAATACCTTTGCCAGGGTTTTCCATTATTAAATGTATAAAATTGCTTTTTGGCACAACAGCACATTTCTACAAAGTTTGCAAATATTTCGCGCCAATTTTGTAAGAATGCGAATGCTCTCTAACAGCTGACTTTGGTGATGTGGCAACAAAACAGGGTTGCCACTAAAAACTTTTGGTGGGCGGTTTTTTTAAAATCAAGGTATTGTAATTCGAAAAATATGATCAATTAAAAAAAAAAATTAAAAAAATAATAGGTTTATGCCAAAAAAACGGACTTTTTACCCATAGTGCATTGTCCAGAGCCTCCTCCTCTATCCGCTCTGCCACCTGTGATGCGGTTAAGCTCCGCGTGTTGAAATTTGTAATCTGTCCGCCTTGTCGGTACTACAACGGTGTGGTACCCGCTGTTGTCCGGTACTGCTTATTCACGACAAGTCGCTATTCGCAACTAACCTCCACAGGAGGCCTTGCGCTATCCGCAACCTGCGACCCGTCCAGTGGCTTCAGCTTGCCCACCTCAGAACCGTCTCACTTGTTCTTCGGTACAGCCAGATATAGATTGGAATACATCGATAGAATTTCACTTACAATAGACATGTTGGGATTGAATTTGAATGACGTTGCTAATGAGTTTGCTGAAATAGGGGTAATCTCAAGATTTTTATTCGACAGACAGGAGACGGACAAATGTGTTCACGAATTAGAAAATCAGTGTATACTGTTAATATCGGATGAACATATGTACGAGTTTTTAGAGTTAAAAGCTATCATGAACAACACAGACATAATATTCTCTATCAGGTTGTCTATATTTAAAAAGGAAACCTTTTCTTTGCGTAGACTTATTCCACTTCCCATGAATAACACAAAATTTGTAATAACGCCAAATTATGTGTCAATTCATGAAAATGAAATATATTTTTATAAGGAGAAATGTCATTTTACTAGAAATATAAATGTATCGGGAGTGACGTAGTCTTATTCTTTATCGGGTAATATGAAATATTATCCATCTTTTGCTGTAGGTTTCTATCACCAAAATATATTAGAAGACTGATAGGTGGAAAAGAGGCGGAATGTGATACGAAGGATGCAGGATTCAACACCGCGATATTCGAACCGGAGGCCGGTTATTTCGCAATATACAATGGAGAAAACGTCAAGCTACAGACAAATTGCGGAGTGGAGAAAACGCCGAACGGATAAAATTTAGCCATTGCAAGGCGATGGTGAACGACGTACAGTATGAAGCGGTGGATTGTCTTGGCACAACGGTGACTGATGTTGGACATACCTCGGATAGAGACGATTAAGAAGAACAGAACAACCCATAAATTGGGAATACATGAGCTAAAAATGGAGGATCTGGAAACTAAAATACAGCTCAAAAAGATACAGTGGGGAACCACGATCCATAAAACGACTACTTACACGATGCTCGGTGTACTACTGATAATAGTATTCGTCGTGGCCGTCGTAGTTTGCCGAAGAAGACAATAATTTTCGCACCAGAGGCTTCACACCAACCATCGCTCCACCTGCTACGGTAGCAGTAACCATACCCCCGCTATGGTCGGTAGTTCAGTCTGAGGGGGGAGGAGTTACCGCCTCAGCATTCACCCTCGGCGGTCCCCCGCCAATGAGATGTGATCGAATCTGCCGATTTTATACACCTATATGCATATCAATACTGTTAAACGTAGTTCTCAAGGTTACTAGGCTGGTGGGGGGCTAAGGCTCTGTTAAAGAAGCGTGTGTGCCTGTCGCCGCACCGATCTGACTTCCCTCCTACTTAGAGTCCAGCAAGAGTGGCGTAACTAATAAGAGGGGAAGATCGGCCAACACGAGCCCAGAAGAGGTGTCGACAAAGAGGGCCATGATCAAAACCGCGGCACTCAGTGCCTTGACGATGGGTGGTCTTGCGACTGCTACGGGGGCTCCAGCAGCCTGGAGCCATCCTCCAGCAACCCTTGCGGTGGCTGGGCAGGAGACACAGGAGCAGTCACCCCAAGTCGGTGTCATGCCCTCCTACAGGGACGTTGCCAGCTCGCCGAAGATGGCGTTACTCCCTGCCGACTACCCCCAAAAACTTCTCACGACGGATGAGCTAAACAGCATCCAGTCTGCCATCCTGTCGAGAGTGTTGGCTATGAGACACGGCTCTGTGAAGCCGCTGTTCTCTGAATGCACGTTTCGACCAGGTTGGATTGTAATCACGTGTGGGAACGCAGAGACGGCCGAGTGGCTGAGCACAGAGATTCCAAAGCTCCGGCTGTGGAAACACGCACACATCAAGGTGGTCCGGGAAGCATAGGCTTCACGTGCCGCTGTCTTCGTTGGATAACTTCCGCAACCAAATACGGAGATGAAGACGGCAGAGATTTTGTATCTCATCGAGGGCCAAAACAGTGGCCTGCGCGTGGGAGACTGGAGGGTCTTCTACCGCAAGTTGAGGCAGAACATGGCCGTCTTAACTATCGCGCTGGACCCGGTGTTGGCCAACCGGCTGAAGTCGCTGGGACACCAGATAAACTTCGTGTGGGGCACGGCTACGCTCAAGCCAAAGGCTGGCACGCAGCCGAAGGAGAAGGCGGAGGCTCCCGCTCCCGCAGCGGAGAAGCCTACTATACGGACCAATCACGCGCGGAACCGGGCGCACAACTAGAGGCACCGGGCGCGTAGCCAAGAGTGCGAGGCGCACACCGGAGGAGGAGGCCCCTCTAGGCAGGAACCGCGGGCAGAAGATGGCGGCCAGGGGCCGCAAGAGGGCGGACTAATGTCCTCTCCCCACTCCCCTCAACACCAGGAGATACCTCCGATGTCTCCAAGCGAACCTCCACCACGCAAAGGCCGCATCCGACGTCCTTTGTGGGAGGTTCGCTACAATGGACATAGCATTTATCCAGGAACCTTGGGTTAAAATACCCACTGCCCATGGCAAACAGGAGGCAGTGCTGGCCTCCCCCTACCTGCCCGGAGACTTGGAGGATGTGCCTACGACGGCTACCTGTGCCCTGATAGAGCACTGCCAGAGGAACCGGCTCAGATGGATAATCTCATGCGATGCCAATGCGCATCACACGGTCTGAGGGAGCAGTGACATAAACAAAACAATTGAGTGCCTTCTTGGATACATTATTAGTAACAACGTAGGTTTACTAAATCAAGGGAGCGAGCCTACATTTATTAATGCGATTAGAGAGGAAGTCCTTTACTTAACTCTCTGTTGAATAAATATGTTGTCCGTTGCCTCAAACTGACACTGACATAGAACACTATGTCCGATCACCAGCAATGTAGCCTAGTTAGTAGATATCCCAAAAACACCAACTTGGATCTTTTCTGCTTTGAACTTGAGCAATCCAGAGACTGCTCCTCCAGTCCGATAATATCCATAGACGTGTTAGAGCGTAAAGCTGCTGTGCTTCATACCAACATTGAATCAGCATATCACGCCAGCTACGAACAAAAGGTTCGCAAGATCAGAAGGGCTGTTTCCTGGGAAATAAAAGCCTTGACGACCTCAAAAAGACTGCGCGAAGGCTCTTCAAAAAAGCGAAGAGTGGGAGGGCCACATGGGACTCCTACAAATCAGCTTTAACGCTCTACAAAAAGAGTTAGGTGGCGGCAACACTGCGGGCAGGTTTCATCTCTCCAAGGACCACTCAAACGGCATCTGAACGCTGAAAAAGCCAGATGGAACATACTGGCTACTGGCTACCTGGATACTCACTTTCCTGATTGCGTGGCTATGGAGCAACCAATCTCGGAGAGAGAGGCACCAACCTACCTTTCTGGGACTAGAGAGTGCCCAAACCTGCGCGTGGTTATGGTGGCAGACTCCAATTGGGCTGAGCTAAGGGAACCCCCCTATAGCCCAGACCATGCATTCATCAGAATAGCGTAAAATGGGCATTACAAAGTTTCAGCCTATATAAATCACCCGGACCAGATGGAATTTATCCATGCTTGCTACAGCGGAGACTGCACCAACTCGCACTCCCTTTGGTCCGTCTATTCAGAGCTAGTCTCTTATTTGGAAGCATACCAAGCAAATAGGCTAAAGTGAAAGTTGTGTTCATACCTAAGGCAGGGAAGAAAAAATCCCCATTGCCTAAGTCATATAGACCAATTAGGCTTAGCTCCTTCTTCCTTAAAACTATGGAGAAGATAATCGACCAGCACATCAGGGAGGTAAATCTCAAGCAACTTCCCTAAACAAGTACCAATATGCGTATAAAGCTGGTAAATCAACTGAGACCGCCATACATTGCCTTACAACAACAATTGAAAAGGCCATTGGCGCTCAACAGATAGCACTAGGTGCCTTCTTAGATATCTCAGGAGCTTTCGACAACACGTCATATGAGGCTATACGTGCCTCTCTTGTACGTAAGAATGTCTCCACACCTATTATTAGGTGGATTCTGGAAATGCTTAAATCCAGAATCATAACTGTAGACCTTGGAGGAACTATGACCTCCATCACAGCCACAAGGTGGTGCCCTCAAGGGGGAGTACTCTCTCCCCTCTTGTGGACTCTGGTCATCGACGAGCTACTTTATGAGCAACAAGAATTTGGGTTTCCCCACTCACGGCTACGCTGATGATCTAGTCATCTATATAGTGGGCTGGCATGAGCAAACCATCTCGGACCGCATGCAGCAAGCCCATGATATAGCCAACAGATGGTGCCAAAACAAAGGACTGTCCGTAAACCCATCAAAAACAGTTTTAGTCCCATTTACTAGGAAAAGGTCTCTCTTCTTAAAAAGACCATCCCTAAATGGGTCTATCATTGACTATTCGGTTGTGGCCAACTACTTAGTAGTCACACTTGACTCCAAGCTCAACTGGAATGCACACCTGGAAAAGACCATAAACAAAGCCACTCGAGCACACTTTGCTTGCAACAGGCTCTACGGTAGAACATGGGGCCTAAGTCCCAACATGATCTACTGGTCTTTTAACACTGTGGTAAAACCGATCTTAACCTATGCATCTCTTGTTTGGTGGACGAAAGCTACCCAGAGGACAGCTGCGGCTGCACTTTACAAATTACAACGACTGGTCTGCATAGGCATTTCTGGAGCCATCCGGACATGTCCCACTGCAGCACTGGGAGTCATCATACCCCATTTACCAATTACCCTGAAAAAAGAGGGTTGCCTGGGGGCACTTCGCCTTCAAAACATCACCAACATTAAAAGTGGTGATCTTATCGGGCATTTTGAGGGTCTGGAACCCTTAATAAATGAGCCCATTCTGCGCAGAAACCAAAACTCGTTTTCCACAGAAACTTCTCAGTAGTCTTGTACACTAGGAATGAATGGAAAACAAAATCAATATCTCTGCCCAGTGGATCACAAACGTGGTACACTGACGGTTCGAAACTAGAAAACGGTCACACCGGGGCTGGTATTTTCGGACCAAGGTTCAACAATTCCATAGCCATTGGAAAGTCGCCAAGCATTTTCCAAGCAGAGATACACGCCATAGAAATCTGTGCTCGTGAATGTCTTCGCAGGAAAATGCAAGGCGCACGGGTTTACATCTTCTCTGACAGTCAGGCAGCGCTCATAGCGCTGAGTTCCTTTACGATCTCATCCGGATTTGTAGAGAACTGTTTCCAGAAGCTAAATGCCCTTGCCTCCAAAAACACCTTAACGGTGGGCTGGGTGCCTGGGCATGAACGCCACATGGGAGACGAGGTGGCAGACTCCCTAGCCAAACGCGGGGCGATGACACCACTAATCGGCTCTGAACCGTTCTGTAGACTATCAAAAGAACACAAAAGAGAACTGTTCAGGAAATGGGAGGAAGCGGAGATAAATCGTCACTGGACCGACAGTGCAGGACTGAGACAAGTCAAATTATTTCTCGTCCCCCAGATGACGCGATCAAAACGCATTATCAACCTAACAAAGAGCGAAATTCGCACTCTAACAGGCTGCCTAAGCGGTCACTGCAACCTTAGGTATCACCTTAAGAAATTTAAATTCTCAGAAATCGACACTTGCAGATTCTGTGAGATGAGGCAAGAAACATCAGAACATATTCTATGTGAATGCTCCTCGCTAAGCAGACGTCGACTTCAACACCTAGGAGGTGAACTTATTCCCCCCTATAGGATTTGGGAACATATAATCCCTACCAAAAAGCTTTCTTTTATTAAAAGCCTCGGTATAGAGGCTTTACCCTGATCCTATAGACCGGCACAAAAGATCTAACATCTGGTCGCAGTGCAGCAGGCCCGTGTAATAATAATAATAATAATATTATCTTTAATATTTATTTGGAACTTTAAAAGTACACGTTGGGCGCCAATTAAACTTGTTGTTGTTAAATTATATAAAAAAATATTTTTTTTTTTATTTTAATATTTTTTATTGGTGATAAACTTTTTAACTTTTTTTATTACACAAATACAAGACACTATTTTCTAACTTCTGGTTTATTGTAAACCGTTCTCGATATTGTCCCGAATCAGACTGATCTTCGAATTCTTAATCCTAATCCAATGAACCTCGGCCAGAAGCTTTTCTTTGGAAACTTCTTGAACTTTCAATTATGTTTAGAATAAAAGCTTAATGGTGAAATTATTCCATTGCATTGTGAAATTTAATTATGCTGACCGATGCAGATTAATTGAAGCGCAATATGTTGTGTGTTTACTTTACGGTTGGGTTATTTATCTTAGCGGGTAGCTAAGCGTTGTCAAAGACAATGACAAAAACAACATTTATTTATAATTTGGAGTAGAGTGCTATGTTTATGGGTTGGACAATTCTGGTTACGTAATAATAATAATAATGGTTACAAATATAAAATATCTGAATTTTATTATTAATGTTTTTTTTATTATTAATAAATGTATTATTAAATTTTTTTTTTTGCCCTGCGTGGCACACCCAAAATCGATGCACTGCGCTGCATATTAGTCTAAACAAAATATTGTAACATTGAGCGGAACTTTTTCTGTCTGAAAGGGATTCAATAAAGAAACCTTCATTCGTTGACTTGATATTTCAAACTGAATCTTTATTTTCTAAGTCCTAGCTTAGGTAGCTAACATGAAATTTACATATTCTAATCTTATTTCTAACTAGACCAACGCAGTGGCCATCTGTTCCCCAGATGTGGGAAAGGGTCTTATTCCTTATCTTGAAGGAAATGCTACGTGATCGCTTTCATCTTTATTTAAGGGATGAAAACCCACGCAGGAGTTCGTTGTTTATCCCAGATATCTATGCCTAACGCTCGAGCGTTGTTTATATTTAGATAAGGCATTGCTGCAGCGCTTCACTAGCTGTACATACATTTCTTATGTATATTCTTATAGATTTTCATGTTCGTCTGAACATTCTGCCAAGGGCCAGCAAAAGTAGATGTATATTTAAATTAGTTGCATTATAAAAATAGTGGACTGTATTTATTTTATTCGATATAATTTATTTTGCAACTAACATTTGCAACGGCCGTGGCTTTTAATATGTTTATTTTATTTGTTTACAATTCTGTTTTTAATATCTTGAAGTACATATTTTTTGTGTTACAAACAACGATATAGTGGACTGTATTTTTGTCTATATATTTTTTCTTAATAATTTTATTGCTTATATGAACAGTTAACATTTGCACTACTGACAATGGACCTGCGAACGTTATGGCTTGCAATCTTTGTTGAATAGCACATTTTTGTATAAAATATATTATTAATACTACCATTATTATTAATGCAATAATTAATCCAGCATGTCCGGAAATATGATGGGAATCTAAGTCCTTTAATTTCTGATGATGCTCCTTTATATATTTAATTTCATTATTTAATCGTTCAAATTCTGCAGTATGATTTAATAATGATAGTTTTAGCGGATCACAAATAATCTTCGGTGGTTTTTTTTAACAAATTTGTAGTTGAATCAACCACGGGTGTTTGTTTTTTAATTATTTTATCAAGGTTGTTCTGATTACCAAATAGTTCTTCATGTTTTCTTCTAATTGTTCCCTGTCCTCCTCATCCATTATACCAAATAAAATATGATATAATGAACCCATAAATTCGAACGGGGCACGCTTGCTTCTGGATCTAGACTGCATCATAAACAATTTATTGTTTTCTTCAAGTTCCGATAACTGATTTTGCATATTATCTAAATCTTGACTACATTGTTCTTCTTCCTTTCGCAAACTTTTCTCATCCCCCTTATAAGCGTATTACTTTTTGTGATCATTTTAAAAAATGGATCCATTTTATAATAGATCACTAAATTCCAAGACTTACTCACAATCTCAACATCTCCTAGAGGATCTAAATATATTGAGGTCTTATTTATATTTTCTATTGAATATTTTGGTGTTATATTTTTCGGTAATGCGCTAAAAAATTGACAGCTTAATATAAACAAGAACATTGCCATGATAAATCCGATCTTGGACATTTCCGATGTCTCTCTAGTTCGTCTTTTTAGCTCAGGGTCAGCCTCATTTTTTTTCATATACCTTCTAATGGACAAATTTTTTTAATGGGTCGGTGATAAATCCCTCCTGCATCTTTACTTTAGCCACTCGGACCTTATCATCTTTCCCTTTATTGACTTTTTCCACCCTTCCTACAGGCCATCTTTCTGGATTGTCATCCTTCATCCTTTTATTCTTCATGATTTTTTGCCTTTGGTTAAAATTGGAAATTTCTTTACTTTTAAAAATACCTCCGAAGTGAGGTCCTGCCGGGGGAACTAAATGCCGACTACTTTTCCTTTCTGAAAATACTTTTTCTTGAACAGGGCTTTTCAATATCTTTAATTTATTTTTAAAACCATTTGGTTTAATTTTGGGTTGAGCGCAGTTATTAACCACAATCGTACTTGAGACGATTGATGATTTTCTAGAAGTTTTTGTGCAGCCCGACACAGTCCAACCGAGTACCGTTTTTTGCCCGAGGAGCCCGTCTATTTTTATAACTCCATTTTGCAGAATGTGAGTGTATACGTCTGCTCCAATAATTAGAGCAATACGACCTGGTTTGTTAAAATTGGGGTCGGCTAATTTAAAGCCATTCCATTTTTTCTGATCAACATTAATTGTGTTGACTGGAAGTGCTTTCATCAGTTTTGGAAGAATAATAGCATCTACTTTTAAATTATTTTTGGTTCTAATGTGCAGATTAACTTTATGTTTTGAAATGCACTTTTTATCAGACGATACTCCACTAATCTCTGTGTACACTTTTATTCTTGGTAATTGCAGAATTTGTGAAGTTTCCTCTGAAATGATTGTACTTTGCGACCCACTGTCAATCAAATTCTCCATTTCGGGATTTAACTTGGATCAGGGCAGTGGCTGTGGTGCGGTTTTCGACAAGTCGAACAAAACTGCTCGCTTGTACATTTTTTATTAAATGGATGCCTAAGACATCTCAGGCAAATTCGATTTTTTCTTGCCCAGTCAAACCTTTCTCCTGGGTTTTTTACTTTAAATTCGTGACATTGAATTAAATAATGCCCCGGTAATTTGCAATATGCACAATTGTCAATATAATTTGTATTAATGTTAGTATTAATTATCTTCTTTACAGGTTCATCTTCCTGTGAAAATGATGAAATAGAATTGAGTCTTTGCTCTAAAAAGTCCATGACATCAGAAAGTACCTAGATTTCTTTTGTCTTTTTGACATGGCTTTCAAATAAATTGAGCGACTCTTTGTTAAATTTTCGACGAATTATGTGAGCGAAAATTGCATCCACATCTTCTGGCAACTGTGCCTTCAATTTGACAATTTAAATTGACTCGTTAATCGTGTCAATAAATGTCTTAATTTGCTTATTTGATTCCAAATTTAAACTTGGCATATCAATAAGCCTATTCATGTGCTCTAAGAAAATTTTCCTTTTATTTTCAAACCGCTTGGTCAAAAACTTCCAAGTGGCTTCGTAATTTTCTCCAGAGCCAAGCAGTAAATGAGTCACCATATTCCTGGCTTCTCCTTTTAAAGCTGACTTTAGATAATTAAATTTGAGTGAAGGACTAAGATCCTCCCTCGTATGAATGAGCTCTGCAAAGAGCTCGTTAAAAAGATCCCATTCTTTGGAATCACCAAAGAAAGTGGGTATCTGGATTTTAGGCAGGGTTGGTAACTCCTCTGCCTTAACAACCGTCGACATTTCAGCTTTGTTGTTTTCTCCACTGAGTCGACTATTTATGGCTGCTAAAATATTCTGCCTGTCAAATTCAAGTTCGCTAATTTCTTCATTAAATAGCGAACTTTCGAAATAAGTGTTAACCTGTTCTATCAGGTTATATATTTTGTTCCAAAGGAAGTCTATTTTGTTTTTCCTTATTTTAAGGAAATCTGGACTACTATCTATAATTTTGGACGTATCATCTAAATATTCTTTAAATTGACTAACATTATTTTGGAACGCCTGCTCTATTTTTATAGTGTTGTCACTTGGCTGTTGTGCCATACCCTCTGTTCTTTGAATACCCTTCTTCTCCGGGTTTGAAAAGGGAGCTGGGTGCTCAACGGAACTACTTTTACTTTTTTCTGCTTTAATTTTAATTTGAGCTAAGGCCATCATTATTAGGTCATACTGCTTTGAATTAAAATATACATGATCGACAGCGCCGATCTTTATTAAATTGCTATGATTAGCAATAAAGCATTTTTGAAGCTCCTCTAAGCTTACTAAATCGGAATCTGACAAAGTTGGTTTTGCTTCCAACTTCCTAATTTCCAAAATAATTTCAAACTGCTTTTTTAAAAATTGAATGCTTTTTTCCGACTTCATTATGAATTAAAGATTTTTTTTTTTTTGGTGGTAGGTATAAGAAATTTTTTTTTTTTTTTTTTTGTTTGTTAATGAGCTTGATTTCACAAGTTTTTAATTGTAATCTGTTCTTTGTTTTTTTTTTCTAACCAAAATAAATTCTTAGGAGCAATAAAATTAAAATGTTCAGCTTATCTTGCGTCCTTTTTGATGTTGGTGTCCGATGGTGGCGATGCGCTGTTGTTGCTGCTGCTGTTGTTGTTGCTGCTGTAGTTCCTGCTGTTGTTGGCGATGCTATTTTCACAGGGTCTTCCTTCCATCCTTCTCTATGTTTAACTTGTTGACGTCGATGTTTAAAAATGATTTAAAGATGATTTTTGTTTTTGGCACATTTTTTTTTATTTTTGTAGTCCAGTCAGAAGAGGCATTTATTTAGCACTCTTTTTATTCACTAATGCTCTAACGGCATTTGCACTGCACTCAATTTATGAGCTGTTTATATAATGCTCTATGGCATTTATTTGGCACTTTTTTTTTATTAAATGCTCCAACGGCATTTATTACTGCACTCAATTTCTGAGCTGTTTTTATAATGCTCTATGGCATTTATTTGGCCCTTTTTTTTCCACAATTGCTGATGTATGGCCTCAAGCACGCCTTACCACAAATTATTATGGCTAACAAAACGACCTTTAGTTATTTAAATACTATAAGGTGTTTGTTTTAATTTAAAACATAAAAGATTCTTTTTGTATCTTTTTGCTTTTTTTTTATACTCTGTCCCTTACCACGCAGGGGGAAACAAGAGTCAATTATTTTTGCTACCTTTAGCTGCAAGATTAACTTAGCAATACTTAAAGGAGCTGGCCTTTCTCTGAGTCCCTTACCAATCAGGGGAAAACTGCAGAGTTGATTTAAGGCTCGATTGACCAAAATGAAAGGGATCCAATAAACAGACCTTCATTCGTTGAGTTGATATTTCAAACTGAATCTTCATTTTCTAAGTCCTAGCTTAGGTAGCTAACATGAAATTTACATATTCTAATCTTATCTCTAACTAGACCAACGCAGTGGCCATCTGTTCCCCAGATGTGGGAAAGGGTCTTATTCCTTATCTTCAAGGAAATGCTACGTGATCGCTTTCATCTTTATTTAAGGGATGAAAACCCACGCAGGAGTTCGTTGTTTATCCCAGATATCTAGCCTAACGCTCAAGCGTTGTTTATATTTAGATAAGGCATTGCTGCAGCGCTTCACTAGCTGTACATACACTTCTTATGTATATTCTTATAGATATTCATGTTCGTCTGAACACTGTCCGATGAGCTGTATGGCCCATAAACCCGTACGAAATACTAGGTAGGATTGTACATTCACCCAGGAGTGAATTAATATTAAATTTCTCTCCGCCAGTCGGCCTTAAGTAACCGAGAGTATTTTTCTTTCATATTGACGTTAATCGTCTAATTCCAAATTTTACAATGGGCGGAAGAGTCCAAGCCCGAAGTAAAAGATAACAACGCCAGCGTTGTTAATACCGTTGTGGTTGACACCACCCATCATCTAGTGTCTCAGGTTAACTTATTGCTTATCATTGCAGTGCTAATTGCACTAAACTTGTAACTTAAAGTTTATCTCATGTACAAGAGAACTTTAAGGAAAAGATACATGAGCAGAGCCGATGGACTCGACAAAGCTTAAAGAAAAAAAAAATGATGAAAAACTCATTAAACTGAATTGTCAAAACCACTGTCAAACGAAAAATATTATTTAAAAATACAATTTTTTTAAATTATATTGTATACAATAAAAAAATATATACATTTGCATAAAATTCATTTTTTCCTCCTTCTTCGTTGACGAATAAGAAGAAGAAGAAGGAGGATGAAGAAGAAGAAGGAGGAAGAAAAGGAAGGAGTATGAGGAAGACGAAGAAGGTAGAAGAAGAAGGAGGAGGATGAAGAAGAAGGAGGAGGAAGAAGAAAGAGGATGAAGAAGAGAAAGGAAGAACGTGAACACTTACATTTGTTGGAAAATGATGCACATTGGGCATTTGACACTTAACGATGCATCGATTTCTTCTTCTCCACATCAAATACGTATGTTATATGCTATAATATTATCGACATGCTTTCCATCGAATCCACTTGAATTGTGGAATAAATATAAAGATGTAATGGCTGTAATGGATGTAAATACATTGATATCGATTGAAGATATGTGCCTTGCGATGGCAAATAAAGCATTAGGTCAATTAGGTATGCCTTCACCGAATCGTCCAATGCATGATTTATTTGATCGAGAATTGCAACGTGAACAACAGTACAATATCAATGAATTGCAAACATTTGTGAATTCGAATTTACCAAAATTGAACGACCAACAAAAACATGTCTACAAAATGATGTTGGTGGATTGTATTTTTTGGATGCGCCTGGAGGTACGGATAAAACATTTGTGGTATCATTGATTTTGGCAGCCATTCGGTCACAACAAAAAATTGCTTCGACAGGAATTGCTGCTACTTTATTGAACGAACAGCACACTCAGCATTAAAATTGCCGTTCGGTGCAGGTTTGTTTGTATTCATTGATTGATCTATTTAAAATACATAATTACTAATTATTATTTTTGACAATCCCACATGCAACATATCAAGAAATTCTGCAATGGCAAAAGTTTTGCAGCAAGCAGCTATTATTCTATTGGATGAATGTATAATGACCCATAAAAAATCTCTGGAAGCATTAAACAGAACAATGCAAGATCTACGTCGCAATCAACAAATTTTTGGTGGTGCACTAATATTTTTGTCAGGAGATATCCGCCAAACATTGCCCGCTAGCGGATCATGTCAATGCGTGCTTGAAGTCATCTTTCCTGTCCAAAATTGACATTGAACGTAAACTTGCGTGTTCAATTGCACAATGATCAATCTGCAGAACGGGTTTCGAAGCAATTTTTAGAAATCGGAAGTGGCAAAGTTCCAAATACAAATGGCTTGATCACTTTGCCAAACAATTTTTGTACAATTCTACAATCTAAAGGCGAATTAATTGAAAGCGATTTTCCAAATATTATTCAAAATCACAGAAATCACGATTGGTTGACAGAACGAGCAATATTGTCACCAAAAAATGTACATGTCAATGAAATCAATTTTCACATTCAAGAAAAATTGCCAGGCGCACTGACATCATATAAATCTTGCGATAGCGCAATGAATGAAGATGATGCAGTGAATTATCCAGTTGAATTTTTATATTACCTAGAACCGCCTGGTATGCCACCGCATTGTTTAAACTTAAAAATCGGCTCATCAATCATTTTACTACGGAATTTAAATGCACCAAAATTGTGCAATGGCACAAGATTGGTTGTAAGAAAATTGATGCCGAACTTAATTGAAGCCACAATATTGACTCGAAAAGCGAAAGGAGAAATGATGCTCATACCGCGTATTCCGTTGATGCAATTCCCAGTGCGTCTATCATTTGCCATGTCCATTAATAAGGCACAAGGACAAACGCTTCAAGTATGCGGATTGAAGAACCGTGTTTTTCTCACGGGCAGCAATACGTGGCCTGTTCAAGAGTTGGCATTCCAAACTTTTTATTTGTATACGTTCCAAATGGACAGACGAAAAATATAGTTTATCCAAATGTTTTGGATTGAAAATAACAATTTTCAAATAAAGTAAATGACTTTCATATAACAAATTCTAGGAATTTTTCATTGAATTTTAAGACTGCATGCGGCGAAGCGCATAGGGCCCGCTAGTAATTCTATATATTTACCAGCAAGAATGCAGGTCGTTCGGAAAATAGAGCTAACCTCAAATGAGGATAACATATTGATTCCTAATCAGGAAATTCAAACAAGCATTTATGTTGCAACAGCATCAAATGCATTTGTCCGTGTACTGAATACAACCAGTACCGACCAGTTAGTTAACAACAGCAACATGCAATATGAATCACTTTCGAACTATGAAATAGTTTAAACTCATCCAAGCCATAGGAAAAAAACTGTTCTAGCTCAACTAACTAATAATTTTCCACCCCAGTTCAAAACAGAACTCCTAGAATTATGCACCATGTATAGTAATGTGTTTGGTCTTGAAACAGAGGCGATCACAACCAACAACTTTTATAAACAAAAATTGAGACTGAAAGACCCAGAACCGGTGTATTTTAAAAACTACAGAAGTCCACATAGTCATCTGGAAGAGATCCAGAAGCAAGTAGGGATTACACCATGTATAGTGATGTGTTTGGTCTTGAAACAGAGGCGATCACAACCAACAACTTTTATAAACCAAATTTGAGACTGAAAGACACAGAACCGGTGTATTTTAAAAACTACAGAAGTCCACATAGTCATCTGGAAGAGATCCAGAAGCAAGTAGGGATTACACCATGTATAGTGATGTGTTTGGTCTTGAAACAGAGGCGATCACAACCAACAACTTTTATAAACAAAAATTGAGACTGAAAGACACAGAACCGGTGTATATTAAAAACTACAGAAGTCCACATAGTCATCTGGAAGAGATCCAGAAGCAAGTAGGGATTACGGATCGTATAGTCAAACCATCCGTATCAGAATATAATAGTCCACTCTTGTTAGTCCCGAAAAAAGCCCTTCCAGGCTCATTAGATAAAAAATGGCGATTAATAATTGACTATCGTTAAATTAACAAAAAACTTTTGGGTGATAAGTTTCCTCAGTTTCAGGATTCCATCAAATTGAACTTGATAAAAATTCAAGAGATATAACGTCGTTTTCAACGAGCAATGGCTCGTATCGCTTTACGCGATTACCTGTCGGCTTAAAAATAGACCCAAATTCATTCCAGAGGATGATGACTATAGCATTCTTGGGTCTTGAACCTTCCCAAGCGTTCCATTATATGGATGACTTAAATAGTTATTGGATGCACATGAGAGACACATGATCAAAAACTTGACCGGCGTGTTTGAACTGTGCAGAAAAAAATAACTGGAAATTACATCCCGAAAAATGCTCATTTTTTAAGCGTGAAGTGACTTTTCTAGGTCCAAATTCACAGATAAGGGAATCTTGCCAGACGACAAGAAATATGACGTCATCAAAAATTATCCTCTCCCGTATGATATGACTATTCACGGCACATATCAAGATTATGTAAAAAGAAAGTTCCATATGAATGGTCAATGGAATGCCAATCTGCATTCAAGTATCTAAAAGATCACCTTATGCAGCCAACTATGTTACAATATCCAAATTTTAGCAAAGAATTTTGCATAATCACTGATGCAAGCAAACAAGCGTGTGGAGCGGTTTTAACTCAAAACCACAATGAACTCCAACTTCCAGATGCATATGCATCAAGAGCCTTTGCAAAAGGCGAAAGTAACAAGAGTACAACGGAACAAGAGTTAGCAGCAATTCATTGGGCACTTCAGACCATATATTTATGGCAAGCACTTTACTGTCAAAACAGATCACAGACCACTCACGCATCTGTTTTCGATGGTAAATCCCAGGTCTAAACTGCGGGCAGGAATTAGAGGAATGTGACTTCACTGTAGAGTACCTAAAGGGCAAGGACAATCATGTAGCAGATGCGTTATCAAGAATAACTATCGCTGAGCTAAAAAATATTAATACAACGTTTTAAAAGTCACTACGCGAAACCAAAGTAAACAGAAGAAATCCTGCGCTGGAAATCAACAATTAGACTTGCCGAAGCAATCTATTGTCAACGCTTCTAAGCCCAACGTATATGAAGTCATAACAAATGACGAAGTACGTAAAGTAGTGACCTTGCGAATTACCGAATCCAAATGTTTATTGAAACATGGAAATAAAGTTGTTGCGAGAATTGATGTTAGCGATCTGTATACCATTGGAATTCTAGACCTAGGTCAGTTCTTCCAAAGGCGTGAAACGCAAGCCGGTATACTTAAGATCAGCCAACTCAAAGTGGGCAATAATATACTAAATACATTAAGAGTAGCGCTACTCAAGCCGGTGACCCTAATAAAATGTATAAAAGATCAAGAAGCGATACTGTTTACAAATCATGACGATCCGGTACAAGGTGGTCATGAAGGCATTACAAAAACATTGGCCAAAAAAAAAGGACACTACTATTGGAAAAACATGACACGTGATGTGAAAGAGTACGTACGTACATAGATGTCAGAAATGCCTAACGTCAAAAACAACGACGCACACAAAAACACCTATGACCCTAACGGACACACCAACTAAGGCTTTCGACAGAGTGATAGTGGACACAATTGGCCCACTACCCAAATCCGAGTATGGCAACGAATACGCAGTTACTTTGATCGGTAACCTAACAAAATATTTAGTTGCCATTCCAATTGCAAATAAGAGTGCAAATACTGTCGCTAAGGCAATTTTTAAAAATTGTATTCTGAAGTACGGTCCAATGAAGACGTTCATTACGGAAATGGTAACAGAATATAAAAATTCAATAATAAATGACTTGTGCAGTTATATGAAAATAGACAACATAACGTCTACTGCATATCATCACCAGACTTTGGGTACCGTTGAAAGAAGTCATAGAACATTCAACGAGTACATTCGTTCATATATCTCAGTTGACCAAACTGATGTTTAGTTGGACGTTGATGCACTACGATCAGTATATTCAAGTGGCCCATCTGACACCAAGGACGTGCCTGTTCGTGTTAGGTTTTAGTAGGCGCGACAAATGAAAGTATAGAAAAGGAATACGAGGAAGTGACTACTGGCGTGCTACCAAACTGTTTGCCTGCATGCGTACCAAGTGGGTTAGTATTAAGGTTTTTAGTTGGGGAAGGCTTTCTACGTTTGATTTTATCATGTACAAATCGTTATAATTTGCACATAAGACTCTAAAGGGTTTATGCAATTCAAAAGACGTTCTACAGTGGCGCAAAACTAAAGGAATATAGGATCTAGTATTTCTACTCGGTACATGAAAGTTAAGATGACCCAGCAAGTCAGCACTTTCCACTTCACCATGGATAAGGTTAAAAATGAACGTAATGCCAAGCATGGTTCTACGGTTAGCTAAAGAAGGTAAGTTAATTAGAAGAAGTCTACAAGAGTACGAGGGTAACCTCTGGTTTGGATCCCAGTTCAAACCGCGTAAGGCGAAAAGCAGAAAGTTCTTCTGAACTGACTCAATGCGTGTACTCTGAACCCCATACTAAGGGCTCCAGACGCAAGATCCATATTCTAAGATAGGACGAACTAACGAAATATATAAGGATTTTGTAACATAGGGGTCATTGAATTCCTTCGACCACCGTTTAATGAAACCAAGCACACCTCTAGCTTTATTCACCATGCACGAAATATGATCGATAAAGTCAAGTTTAGGGTCCAGTCGGACACCCAAATCATCGACTATATTAATTCTTTCCAAAGAGCAGCAGTTTAGCGTGTAAGTCGCGAGCTTGGGAGCGACACGAGAGAAAATCATTAGCTTGCATTTAGAGCCGTTTAGGTTCAATAAGTTTATGCGGCACCATGTTTGGAAGTTATTGAGATCTGTTTGTAAATCAGACTGGCAGGAAGCGTCCTTATATTGCACGCAAAGTTTGACGTCGTCCGCGTACATGAGTACTCTGGAGTTAGTCAGAACTTTGGGCAGGTCGTTGATAAATAATGTAAACAACAGGGGACCCAAATGGCTCCCTTGCGGGACGCCAGAAGTAACCCTGAGAACATTAGATAAAGAATTTCTAAAGAGGACCTTTTGCGTTCTGCCATTCAGATAACTTGAGATCCAACTAAGAAGATCAACCAGAAATCCCATTAGATCGAGTTTCCAAACAAGAAGAGAATGGTTGACAGAATCAAATGCTTTACTGAAATCAGTATAGATTACGTCTGTCTGAAAGCCCTTATGGAAGCCCTTAAGGGGGTCTTCTACCTTCGCGGTTTGAAAAAATCGATTATTTTTTTAAATTTTTTTTAAATACTATAGGATCTGAGGAATACGCCATATAAAGGGTTTTGTAAAATTCGCATTCCTTCATGGGTAAACGAAGCCCGAAAGATTGCCACCTCCATACGTTTCGACCATTTTTCCTATCTTTAAACGCATTTTCCCGAAAGTAGTGTTTTTCAAAAGTTTTGGCACGATTTTGACGAAACCATAGAAGATATCCAAGATCTGTAAAGCGTTACTTATTCACAAAACATCTCGCTAGGTCAGGACACAAGCTTTTTTCGAAAAAATTTTTTTTCAATTTTTTACAGTCATTTTTAGGTTGAAAAACATGGTCAAAAATTAAATTTTTTGTTCAAATCGCCGCCATTTTGTGAAATTTTCAAATATTAAAAAAAGCTTGTGTCCTGACCTACTCGACGTTCTTAAAATTAAGTTAAAAAATATGTTTTGTTTTTTGCATGTTCTGAAGCTGAGATTTCTTGCCAGCCGTTTGACTCTTTCGCGCCGGCAGAGGTTAATTCGACGACGCGCCAATGGCAAATGTTATGATAAATTCATGTGTTTTTTTTTTTCAAGTTCAAGCATTAGTTAATCAAATAAAAAAATTTTGTTCGGATATCATGTGTAGTTTTTTTGCAATCCATTTTTGAAAAATAGGCCCCAAATTTGAGCGCGAAGGTAGAAGACCCCCTTAACTAAGAAGGAAGTGAACTCTAAAAGATTGGTTGTCGTTGATCTACGCTTTAAAAATCCATGCTGACATGGAGAAATAATTGATCTACACAGGTGCTGCAAATGTGGAGTAATGATTTTCTCGAAAAGTTTTGGAATGGCCGACAACTTAGAGATTCCTCTATAGTTGCTGGCAACCGATTTGCTACCTTTTTTGTGGAGAGGAATAACAAATGATTCCTTCCAAATAAGGGGAAAGTGGGAGGTTTCTAGGGACAAGGTTAACAATTTTAGAAGGGGATTGCACAGGGCGTCGGACCTAAGGACCACAGGACCTAAGCACACAGCCAGGTATACCGTCGGGACCTGCCGAATATATGGGCTTAACGCGATGAAGATCTGATAGAATAGTTTTTTTTTTTGTTTCACGATTTATGATAGGTTTATTAAAGCGGCTGTTAACGCTAATTCACTACAACTATTATTAAAAAACAATTTGTCTGCAGTGGTGCTGGTGTTAAACATGAATAAGTTTTAGGTATTTTCAGGCTAACAGCTGCCCAGAGAATGGAATAAAGGTGAGGTTATGGGATAAAAGGTGTTGAGTGAAAAGCGTACAGGAATAGAAATTGGTAAGTGCTTAAGGTATCCTCCGACGAGCCAGCTGAGCTAGAGTGGTCCTCTTGAGTCTTCTTCTTGGAAGTGGTATAGTAGTGTCCCTTGCCAGAGGATTCTGATGAGTCAGAAGCCTTTCCCAGTGTCTTCTTGCCGCCTCGTTTATGTAATCCCCAATTAAAGGAACTTTAAGATCGCGATGAATGTCTCGGTTCCGGATGTACCAGTCTGCTCCAGAAATGCATCTTAGGAATTTTTTTAAGGTTTGATTTTGACGCCGCACCATAAATGGGAAGACCATATTTCCAAATAGGAGCAAGAATACTAAGATAAATTCGCCTCTTGTTGGACAAACTTAACTTGCTGGCGGCGCGAGTAATCCAATGCAGCCGCCGAGCAGCAGTCTACAGTTTACCCTTTGTCTTTTTAATATGATGGACCGCCTAGAAGCGGCCAACACGCCCCCCCATCAGTATGTGGATAAGAAATCTACTAAGCTGTAGGCGGGTACAATCCGATTGGGGCACCACCTCCACGGTGAAAGGAGCACACAATGGCACGCCGCAAGGCGGGGTCCTGTCGCCTCTTCTGTGGAATCTGGTGGTAGACGACCTGATCAAGAGATTCGAGAGGAAGGCCCCAAAGATAACAGCCTATGCTGACGACACAGGCATAATTATCACGGGAGTCTGTCCAACGACCCTCAGCTCGATTATGGAATCAACACTCAGGGAGTTATGTGAGTGGGCGAAGAAGGTAGGACTCAGTATCAACACGGACAAGATGGACCTCATTCTCTTCACCAAGAGATACAAGGTGCCGCTATGGGTCCCCCCGAAAATTAACTCAACCCCGAAGACACAAGTCAAGTACCTCGGAGTTGTATTAGACAGCAAGCTGGCATGGAAGCCCCATGTATTAGGAAGGGTAAAGAAAGCCACCATAGCGCTTTATGCATCCAAGAAGATGCTTAGCAGCACATGGGGCCTCTCACCCGCTCTAATGCACTGGATTTACATCTCGGTGGTGCATCCAACTCTGATGTATGGAGTCTTAGTGTGGTGGCAGACCATGGAAAAGAAGACCTATAACAAGCTCATGGAGAGAACTCAGCGGCAGGCACTGCTCTGCATAACAGGGGCGCTGAGGTCAACCCCCACAAAAGCGCTCGAAACTATAATAGAAGTTGATCCCCTAGACATCCACGCGCAACTGATTGCAGGAAAGGCGGCACAACGCCTAGTTGCATCAGGAAATATGTCCTTACAGGGATTCGGGCATAGTTCAATTGGTCAAGACATGAGCAGTATATCTGACTACATGGTCACCAGAACGTGCCCGGATGTAAAAACAACTACAATTATGGGACCAGACGACTGGAAAACAGGTCAGGACCATGCTCAACACCTCAACATATACACCGACGGCTCCAAGATGGAAGGAGGAGTTGGAGCGGGCATATACTGCACAGACCCTGAAATGAGGCTGTCGTATTAGCTACCAAGCCAATGCAGCATCTTCCAGGCGAAAATATTCGCAATAGGGAAAGCGGCAGAGCTTGCGCAGAGCATAGACCGCCCATATGGAGCGGTCAATTTGTTCGTAGACAGTCAAGCGGCGATAAGATCCATGCAATCGTCTGCGGTCAGTTCCAAAAATGTACTGGCAAGCAGGGAGGCACTAGATATCCTCAGCACGACTACGTCAGTGCGGATCTACTGGGTTCCCAGCCACCAGGGCATCGATGGCAACGAGACGGCCGACGAACTTGCAAAGGTAGGCGTAGGACTGCCGATTGAAAGAATAGTAAACGTTCCTGTCTCCCTTAGAACGCTCCAAAGAGAGCTAGAGAGCCGGGCCGACACGCGAGCTAATAGCAGGTGGAGGAGACATTCCACAACCTGTAAAACATCAAAGATCATGTGCAAAGAGCGCAACGCAAAACTCAGTCACTACGTGCTGCATCTTCCAAGGAAAGACTGCAGGCTGTTAGTGGGAATTCTCACAGGTCACTGCCTAGCTGCAGCACATGCCGTCAAGCTGGGCATTACGGAAAACACCAAATGCCGGAAATGTGATGAATCCGATGCAACTGAAACCTTGGAGCATCTCATTTGCAAATGTCCGGCCCTAGCAAGGGCAAGACCAAAATACCTAGGCGCTCCGGTTCTGGCATCGCTAGAAGATGCCTCCAGGAAGAAGCCAGGCGAACTACTTGCCTTCGCGAAAAGCACTTCGATCCTTAAAGATTTTGAAAACCGCGTAAATATTCTCTAGGTCCACTTAAAAACTTTCGGACAAGTAAGGGCCATATTGGCCTATGCGTGGCCCCCCTTGAAGGCCTTCCGACGTAACCTAACCTAACCAAGGACCAGACCCAGATAGGGGTACTCCTAAGCTGAGGGAGAAGATGACCGTGGATGAAAATGCCTGGGCTGGAGTCCCTGCGCAAGGTGTAGGTCACGACTGCACACTTATCAGGGCTTATGGAAATATTCCACCTACAACACCAATTTTCAAATCTTTTAAGCATAAGTTGCAGTCGATCAGTCGCCTCATAGACGCAGTCCGCTCTGGCTAGCACTGCTGTGTCATCAGCATAGGTAGCAATGCACATGCCATTGCTTCGCCTTCGAGCTCGCAGAGGAGCATCATATGTAAACAGGCTGTAGAACGTAGGCGCCAAAACACTCCCTTGAGGAACTCCTGCTTAAATAGTTCTAGCCGAAGACGAAACACCATCCTGGACTACCTGAAAGCTTCTGTCAAATAGGAAGCTTTTAAGCAGGTCGTAAAGTTGATGATGTAGCAGTCCTTTTAGCTTAGAGAGAAGACCAAGATGCCATACTCTGTCGAAGGCTTGTTGCACATCAAGAAACGCTGCAACAGTATAGCGCTTCCTCTGAAATCCTTCCATAATGAAGCTGGCGACTCGGTGAAGCTGTTCTGGAGTACCGTGTCTTCTCCTAAAACCAATTTGTTTAACCTCAGGAACCCGAATAGGAGGGATTGGCAAGTCCATTTGGTGTGGGATGTCAAGCGAAGCCAAAACTTTGCCGACTCTTCCATCAGAAGCAGTGTTGAAAGGAGTAAACCTTTGCTCAAGGTTATCCGCAAAAGCTTCAGCACGGTCCAGTGGTGTGCGAGCCCAGTTACCGTCTGCTTTAATAAACGGAAACTTCGGAGTTGCTTGCTTCTTGTATCTCCCAGCTAGCCTCCAGAGAGCAATGTTAGTGTCCTGATACGGGGTTGCTTCCTCGAGTTCCTTGTCCAGTGTCGATTGACGGTGTAGCTCCAGGAGTTTCCTGATCGTATTTCCCAATCTGCGGAAGATCATGTTTACTGCCTGGCTATGTAACCTGATGTATTCCCTTCTGAGGTGATGCTTTAACTGAATGAGCGCCAGAATCTCACCAGGAACCGAGGGATCGTTATGGCCACCAATTGGGCGCACATCTCGGGAGGCCAAATCTGCTGCTATACGGATCTTATTACTTAGGATGTTTACTGCGTCATCTATATCCTCTGAGGAGTTGAGCTCGATCTGAAGATGTACAGACAGTTCCAGAGAGCTTTTAAAGATGCTAGTGTCAGAACCAGGAGGCAGAAGGATCTTTCTTGCTTGGACACGGCTACACACCAAATCAAGCTGAACAGCTAGGGGCAGATGGTCAGAATTAAGATCGTACATCTCAACGATATGCAGCCTGCGGTTCTGTACTCCTCGGAATAATGCTAGATCCAAGGCAGAAGGCGTAGCACCATTACTGGGATAGAAGGTGGGCCTGCCCGTTGACAAAATTTGAGTTCCAGTATTGTCCACAGCGTCAACAAGAGCTGCACCTCTTCTATCCGCTCTGAAATTACCCCAATTCCGATGTTTCGCATTGAAAGCTCCTCCAAACAGGAAAAGATCACCACAACTGAAGTAGAGCCTCAAAATTTTCGCAGGACCAGGAAAGTCCAGGTGGAAGGTAAGCAGCCGCTAGCTTGATTTCTCCGATCGAAGTGGAAATACTCACACTAGCTAACTGCAAAACTCCAAGAGAAATTGGTCGGTGGTGATAATGAATTATCCTGCTCCTAATAAGAACCGTAGCTCCAACTCTAGCAACTCTTCCAGGAAAATCCGCTCGACCTGGCAAGCGCGGCGGGCCCGAGGGGTTTGGGGCTTTGAAGGTGGTCCACCGTGGCTTCGCCCCTAAGCCACGGCAAGGCTAGTTCCGACCCTGGGTTGCCCGGCCCTGAGAAGGCTCCGTTCGAGCACAGCTGGATTAACCCCTCAGCTGCGAACCGAAAGTCACAGGGCACGGGTCGCGTTACACGCCTGACTTGAGGGTAGGTCGTTTAAAGACTTGCCCAGGTCTCGGTAAGGAATTGGAGTCATAGGAATTGTGGATAGAGGATTCACAGGAGACTGCCGCTCGTATTAGCCGTACCATGGTACGTTTTCAGGAGGTACCACGCGGAGGACCCTCTCCGAGGAGAGCGTGGTGTCTATCAAATTGATATTCACCTACGAGTCGACTTGATGCACCAGAAAGCCAAGGAATATACATCAGCAAAAACTCTGCTGATCTTGCCTTGGTCTGATGCACCCTTACCACCCTAGTGGTTATGTACTCAAGTACATAAGTGGTTATGTACATAAGTATTTTGTTATCTAAATTGGTGTATGAAATATTATTTATTGTAAATGTGCCGTCAAATGTTATTAAATATGACCCGTCTAAATGAGAATTGTTTACAATATTATTTCCGTTTATTAGAATGGCACCTTCTTGAATGATATATATTTTCTTATTTTTTCTCGTATTTTATTTCAAATTAATTTCTCTCCATTTAGTAAGCGGGTAACACAAGTTTTATCTTAACTTATAATACAATAGTTATTACAAATTTCGTTCTTAAAATTAGATATTTAATAAAAAGTAATTTCGCATTTTGCGACCTGATTACTTATTAATAATTTTCCATCATTTTGTGAAATGGATCTGGCATAGTAAATTTCGCATTTGTTTGTTATTATAGCCTATTTACACTATCGTGCGTTACCTATCGATATCGAAGGAAACGCCATAACGTAGAATGTGTGTTTCTATTGCGTTATTGCGTCTGTTTTTGACAGCTGTCAGCATTTATTGAAAAAGTAAACAAAAATTGACGAAAATGAGCACTTTGAACAACGACGAAAGCCTGATTTTATCAGCCGTGGAGTAAAATGAAGTAACCAAGACGAAGGCCATGGATTTGTCTGCGGTGTCTTTTTCTTTGGAGAAGAGAATTGGGATTGTCTCCTACTGCTTGGGATCTTCTACGGAATACCGCACTATAGCGAGTCCCTGGCTCACCCAATAATATGCAGGATTTTGGTTGCGAGTATCCACCAGGATCCCTCACCAAAAAGTGAATAACAATATCCGTTAAAGAATTTGATGATATTTGAGGCAACCTGCTCAAGAAACTTGGATAGGAAATACAAACGAAAGCGCATTGGGCCTGGGACCCAGGCGGGTCTAAATGTTCTTTTTGGAACCATTATTAAATAATTATTTTGTACATTAATTTTAAAATATTTTTTAATTAAAAAAAAGGGCTTTTACGCGGTTTTTTAAAACGCCATATTGCAATTCTTGAAAGAGGTCCATCCAAGCGGTCGGCTAGCATCGATCCCGATTTGAATTATATTTTATCTTTCTGTATATGTGGGAGTTCTTCAGAACTCACTGAATTCTGTCATATTCTTTGTCCACAGATCCAGAAGTGCCGACCAGGAGTCCCCAAGAGTGCACTGCTCAAACCGTCAGTTACTAGGTTTTGATTTTTATTTGGTGGTGAAACTTGTACGATAGTCCGAATATAGAGTTGTTATCGAAATACACAGGTGTTATCGACACAAACGTAACTTGAACGCAACTTGGACGCAACTTTTTCCCACCTCTAGGCCCCTATACAAAAACTATGTAAAAAAAACTACGTTTGCTCTGAGACGCAAAAACGCAAAAACGCAGCCTAGTGTAAATAGGCTATTACATTCTATTTTATATAGGGTAAAGGTGGCAGTTGTGGACACGGGGGGGTTGTCGACACCCCTTTGTAACTTTTGACACAGGACAGATATATGGATCTGTCAAATGTCATGTGTGCGCTACTGAAGCTCGATTGTTTTGTGCCGAATACCAAACGGAACGAACGCATCTGCTTTGTGTCCCGGAAAAAAGGAAATTTTCACCGTGAAAAAAATCTCAAAAGTTGTATTGCACGTTTTTAAAAGTGTCACCGTGTGAAGTGTGTTAATTAAGAAGGTGGGTGCAATAGATTTTTTGACGTGCAATTTAGTTATGTTTAAGATTCCACACCGGGTTTGGACAAAATTTTCACAATAAAAAATTTTTTCATATGATTTTATAACGACTGCTTGAGGCAGTTGTGGACACTTAAATGTCGGGGGTGTGGACATCCAATTTTTTGTTTGACAAATCTTAAAATATCGCCGTTGATTGAATTATAGGTACAGCTATATAAGTAAATATACTTTAATGGTGTTTATATTATTTTCTTCAACAAACATGCCAAAAAAATTGACCGCCTCCAACTCCGTTCACTGCAATGATTGTGATCGGCCAGTGCACTTGAAGTAAGCTGACATGCGTGCCAGCTATTTCACATGCGCGAATTGTGACTCTGATTGGGTATAATGTCATGCGTAGTATTTTTCTTTCTTTACAAATGAATAAACTTCCATTTTTTTCTTAATTTGATTGCGTTTAACTTGATACTTTCCCAATTTTAGCACATTCTAAAAAGGTGTCCACAACCCCCCTTAAAATTTAAAATTGGCAAAAATGACTATTTTACAAAAACTTAAAAATTTTTCATTTAGTAATAGATATCACTGTAATTATTCAAAAACTAGTTTGCTAAGGTCTCCAGCTTTCCAATGATATGCACCTGTCCGCATAATATGCTCCAGTTAAAAATATATAAAAGAAAAAGAAAACTGTGTCCACAACTGTCACCATTCCCCTAAAATTTTTGGAGCTCATCCGATTCTTCGAATGATTTTTCTCGAACATTAGAAAACATTTGGCTGCTACAATTCAATCGTATATTCATCGTCAATGCTTTCTTTATATTTTATCCCCTATCTGTTATAAATTTAATATTGTTTAAATGGTTTTTAGTTTCTTGAGAATATTTTCACCTGTCGATTTTTCGAAGTCCATCGATTTCAAACATTTCATTCATGTTACAGCCTTTTATATAATGCAGAGTGACACCCAAAAAAATTCTGTTCACGTACTGATCTGTCGACATATCAATCGTTGCCGATACTCCTCCATTATTCACTGCTTCCTTTATTCCCTTGGAGACCATTGTCCGATTTTCCTCCGCATCCTTTTCCGCATTTCGGCTTAATGTGGTTGCGTCCGGCAGTAGGTTGTCAATATCCACGTTCGCTCCATAAGTAGCACCAATTTGTAAAAAGAACTTCACTAGATTTCGAAATCCAGTCCCGCTTACTGCTGAAAACGGGTGACAATCTTGAACAACCCATTCGCTGCACTTTTCTATTGCTTCTTTTTTGTCGAAGCTAGACACTTTTTTCGCCTCAGTGGGTTGTCTTAAGGACAGACAACATTTGTGTCTTGACAAATTTGAAGTATGGTTCACAACAAATTTTAACACTTTTCTGCATGTCTTGCAAAAAATCCAGGTCTTCTTTTATTACTTCGCATAATATTGTCCAAATTACACTTTTGCCCTTGTGAGTTGGAGCTACTGTATTCGCCACTTTCTATTTTATTTTTTATTAATTCATACATTTGGACGTTGAAACAAAATAAATAAAAGTAACGTCCGCTCTCTTCCACGACTGTGGAATTAATAAATAAATTGCTGCCTATCGACACACTTCTCTATCCTATCGATTAAATTAGCATGTAACTATCTAAACCTTGTTCAATATTAATCAACAAAATGCAACATGATGTTGAAAAACACTCGAGTTATTCTTGTGTGTTTTGCCTACCTCCTTTGATTTCGATTTCCCTTTTTTGCTACTTGTCTGATATTCCTTATTATGATAGTTTTGACTGGAAGTGTGACCGGCACGCGTTGCTCAAAAATGAATGAGTATAAATACAAAAAAATGGCACCACATTGTAAGAGCGAGAGGGCAAACATGTAGGCACTCAAAGCACACATGAAATTTTTGATAAGTGTGTGCCTTTGCTTTGCTCACCCGGGTGTGAGTGGCACCGGGACACAAATTTTATTGGGTGTGAGTAAGGTGGCAAAAAGTGACTCCCTTGCAGTTCTCTGGTCGGCAGCAGCTCCTCGCAACATCTGTTCGGCCGATGCCTCGTTGGACAAACTCCTTACCAAATTCTGGGAGTTGGAGGAAGTTCAGGCAAACCTAATGACCGAGTCTGATTCGGTTTGTGAACAAAATTTTATCCGATCTACAAAAAGAGACAACAGTGGGAAATATGTGGTGACGCTACCCTTTCGCGACCCTGATCACGTTGAGGCCGGATTGGCACATTCCAGGGCTTTCGCGTTGTCTCAGTTCCTGCGAAACGAACAACGCTTAAAGAAGGATTCTTCACTCAAGGCACGGTATGAGGCCGTCATCCAAGAGTACCTGGATCTAGGTCACATGACCGAGCTCCCGGTCACGAATCACTCCTCCAATTACTACCTTTGGTGCTTACTACCTCGGTGCTCAAGCCCGAGAGCACGAATACCAAAGTTTGAGTCGTTTTCAATGCGTCCAGCCCGTCCGCCAACGGAACCAGGCTGAATGGCATTCTACACGCGGGCCCCGTCCTACAGTCCGATCTGACAATTCAGATTCTTAAGTGGCGTTACTTCCGGTACGTTTTTAACGCCGACATTGAGAAGATGTATCGGTTGATTTGGGTTGATCCTAGCCACACTCCTTACCAACGTATCCTGTTTCGAAATTCCGAGGGAGAAATCCGGGATTTCGAGCTCAAAGCGGTCACCTTCGGAGTCAACTGCGCTCCTTTCCTGGCAATCCGAGTCCTGAAACAACTCGCAGACGACGAAGAGAATTCGGACGAATTCATCTTTGTTCCGCCTGATCTTACTTCCAAAACAGTATTCACAAAGCGCCTGGTCCTATCCCAAATTGCGAAACTATTCGATCCAGCAGGCTGGCTCGCACCGTTTATTGTCCGATCAAAAATGTTTATGCAAGACATTTGGCTCCAGGACCTTGGGTGGGACGACGCTCTTCCTTAAGAATTGTCTCACAAATGGACCTACGAAGCTACTCCGCGCTCGATCAAATTCGCATCCCTCGTTGGGTCGCTTTCCGACCAGAACTGAAGGTTGAGCACCACGGGTTTTATGACGCTTCGCAGAACGCGTATGGCGCTGCCATTTATGTCCGAGTGGAGGTGGGTTCCACAATCGTTGTAAATGTGTAAAAACGAGAGTGGCACCAGTCAAAACGGTGTCGCTAACAAGGCTTGAACTGTACGTAGCCTTCCTGGTGTCTGAGATGGCCACGACGATTCTTCCTAAAATGCCAGCGCGAACGGCATCTGGTCATTCTTCCATACAACTGTAATTTCTCTCGTCTCCCCGTTCGTTTTACACACCGCTTAACTCTGCACAGAGGTAACCAGCTGATGGTACATCTGATCCGCTCAAAGTTCTGGATACCGAAAATTAAGAACTTGGTTAAGTCCGTGATTTTCTCATGCAAGGCCTATGTAATTCATAAAAGGAAGATGTTTACACCAGCTCCCGTGTGCCAGTTCCACGCGTCTCTAAATGGAGAAGGGAATCCACCCACTCTCTTTTGAAAAAGGGAGTATTCTTCCATTAGGGACCGCTGGCCACACCCTTTTTTCACGAACACTTGGAACAATCACATATATATTTTGAATAAAGAACATCCTTTGAAGTCACAAACCTCTCGACTCTGCGTGTCACTTGGAGGCAGTATTCTTTACCACACTCTCGGCCACCATAACTACACAGCAGAGCCTAATACTACATTTTTTGGTCCTTCGAGCCGGATCTTCGAGGGATAGTTTTCCACCGCTAAGTACTTTACGCCATTTTCGACTTCATACTGCCAACTCACAACATACAAGGGAGCACAAGAACCCACAGCCTAAAAGGGTTAACTCCTTTGAGACGCAAGTCGCCCCACGTGTACGCTCCTGTGATCTCTGCTCCAAAGAGTCACATCCAGTTCGGCAGTGTCCTGAGTTCCTCAAGATGACTCAACCACAAAGAGCATCATATATCAAGCAGAAGCGATTATGTATTAATTGTTTCGCCAAAGGACATAATCTTCGGGAGTGCACAAGCAGACACAATTGTTTTACGTGCAAGGGCCGCCACAACACGCTGCTTCATAAAGAAAAACCCGCTACTTCCACTAGCGCAGCGCAGGCTCACAATCCAGATCAGCCCATCGCGAACACTTCTGTTCATTTCGCCTCCAATCGGCAAGGCATCCTTTTAGGAACGGCCATTGTCCAAGTCTGTTACCAGGGAGAAAACTTTCCCGCACGTGCTTTGATAGACTCAGGCTCCGAGGGCACCTTCATCTTCGAGAAGCTTGCAACTCGAATCAAGCTTCCTTGTCAAGCCGTGAGAACTAGAATCACAGGGCTGAACCAATCCAGCATAGGTGTCTCACAAAGGATGTGTCATTTTCAGATGGGCACGGCGGCGAAGCCGGTGCTCAAGATAGACACGACTGCGTTGGTGTGCCCAATCTGGCCGGGAATCTGCCGACGAGTTCGATCGATCGCAGCATTTTCGGAAGACTTCCGAATATTCCGTTGGCTGATCCACTCTTTTTCCAGCCCTCCCAGATCGACCTTCTAATAGGGGCGGATATTCTTCCGTCTGTCCTCCTATCAGGCTTGAAGCCAAACTTATGTGGGTCACTGCTAGGGCAAGAGACAACTTTCGGGTGGATTTTAACCGGCCCAGTTTCTACAGCCACACCGTGGAGACAGGTTAGGTTAGGTTAGGTTAGGGCGGTGATGGCCGGCTCAGAGAGCCGGACCATCCACTTGAGCCTGAGGAGGCTCTTTGTGATGCCGCATAGGCTTAGGTCCCCGTCCGATGCAGGTACTCATGGGCCGATGACCAGTACTACGTAAGAGAGGACCAACCCAATCCTTGGATGAATCGGATTATCTGCCTCGGTGATGTCTCGCATAGCTCTGCGAGATCCACAAGGGTGGGGAAGCCCAGGTACTGCAGTCTTCGTCCGCTTAGGGCCGGACAGTGGCAGAGGAGGTGGAGGACTGTCTCCTCTTCCTTCTCATCCCTACAGCTTCTACAGAAGTCATTATGGTGCACCGACAGTCTGGACGCATGTGTTCCAAGTAACCAGTGACCAGTGAGAGCCCTGACGGCCAGGGCGCAGCTTTCCCTGCTTAGTGCTAATAGCTCCTTTGAGCGCTTCGCTGAACGGCGTGGCCAGATCATTCTAGAGTGGCGGCAGGTGATGAGGTTTTCCCATTTCCTGTCCGCGAGGAGGTGGAAGTACTCCCTACAGAGTAGTCTGCGAGTGACCACGGGCATGTCAACTGACTCCCTCTCCGGCTGAAGAGGGGAGGTTGTACCCTGCCGGGCCAGCTCATCGGCAGCGCAGTTGCCCTCGATGTCCCTATGTCCTGGGACCCAGATGAGGTGGAGGTCGTACTGCTCCGCCATCTCGTGAAGAGATCTGCGGCAGTCGTTGATGGTCTTCGAGTTGGAAGAAATAGATTCGAGTGACTTCAGGGCGGCCTGACTGCCAGAGAATATACATATGGGAGCTCTGACCCTGGTGGGGGGAAGCCGATCAAGGGCTTCTTTGATGGCGTAAACTTCCGCCTGAAAGACGCTGCAGTGGTCGGGTAGCCTGAACGAGACGTTTAATCCCAGGTGTTCAGAGTATATACCTCCTCCCACCCGGCCGTCCAGTTTTGAGCCATCCGTGTAGATGTGAAGGGACCCTAGGGGTCCAAGAGGTCCAAGGTTCCATTCCTCTCTGTCGGGGATGTAAATCTGGAAGGGTGTGGTAGGGTGTTCAGCGGGGACACAGTAATCAGTGTTTCCCTCAGTAAGGTGTGAAGCAGAGCCGAGGTTCGTGTGTCCGAAACTCAGTCTTCTCCACAGACCCGCTCCCTTCAGCCTTAATGCCGAAAGTGACGCGGTCATCTCTCCCATTAGTTCAATTGGAAGGATGTCCAGGAGAACGTCCAAGGCGTCTCCCGGAGTAGTGCGCAGGCTGCCTGTCATACAGATCTCAGCCATGCGCTGAATTTTTCTGGGCAAGTTACCAGGCAGGTAGACCGCTTTATAGCTGGCCACCAGATTGCCACTCCGTAG
The DNA here is from genome assembly GCA_018151655.1 of Drosophila bocqueti. Taxonomy (NCBI): domain Eukaryota; kingdom Metazoa; phylum Arthropoda; class Insecta; order Diptera; family Drosophilidae; genus Drosophila; species Drosophila bocqueti. The sequence goes on from JAECXF010000048.1 coordinate 1,108,108, forward strand.
AGGAGTATCGGGCGAATGATAGCCGTGTACAGCCAATGGACTATTTTTGGGGTCATTCCCCATTTTAGCCCGATAGCCTTGCGGCAGGTGTAGAGCGCGATTGTGGCCTTTTTGGCCCTCTCGTCCGTATTAAGGGACCAATCGAGCTTCCTGTCCAGGATAAGACCTAGATACTTGGCCTGATCTTTAAGGGTGAGAGGTACCCCGCAGAGTTTGGGGCGTATCATTTTGGGGATTTTGTATTTCCTGGTAAAAAGGACTAGTTCCGTCTTCGCTGGGTTTACCCCCAGACCAGACCTTGCGGTCCAGTCCGTCAGAAACCGAAGGCTTTCGCTCATCCTGTCACAGAGTGTCTGCGGAAATTTTCCCGTGAACGCCAAGGCGACATCATCTGCGTAGGCCACGACACGACAGCCGCCCTCTTCTATGCCCTGGAGCAGTTCATTGACCGCCACATTCCATAGGAGAGGGGAGAGGACTCCGCCCTGAGGTGTGCCTCTGTTGACTTGTCTGGAGATGGTTGACCCCCCCAGTGTTGCCTCCACCGTTCTGCTGCGCAAGATCCGGTCAATGAGACCCACCGAGTGTTGATCAATCCCCAGCTTAGTCAGTGCTGATGTGATTGAGCCTGGAAGGATGTTGTTGAAAGCGCCCTCTATATCCAAGAAGGCGACGAGTGTGAACTCCTTTTCGTGGAGCGATTTTTCTATGATGGTGGTAAGCGAATGGAGTGCTGTCTCTGTCGACCTGCCCCTCCTGTACGCGTGTTGAGATCCTGATAAGGATTGTTTATGCGAGGGGCCACTGTGCCGCCTCTGCGGACAGAGCTTTCGCTCTCGTCCGCTCTCGCCCTCTTGTGAGCTTACGCTCTCGCGCTCCGAAGTTCGGGATCGTTTTTCGTCGTGCTCCCGTGCTCGCCTAAGCGGCTCTTTTTTCTGTAAGCTAGTTTTAGTTCCATGTATGAATGCGAGAAATACACACTGAACTACCACGACGCCCCCGCCTCTTTCATTTCGATCTTCTGGTGCCTTCGCTGTTTTTTCTACTCGGAATTGTTTCGCTTTGCGCCGTGGGAATTTGTGTTCTTTTCATCCTTTCCGTGATCGCTGCTTATCGTTGGAAAACTCGATCGGCCCCCCTACAAACATTGGTCCTTCGAGCCGGATAATTCTTCTTCTGCCAGCAGTTCCCGGCCTTTGGTTCACCAAGATAAGTACGAATTCTCGTCATTTTTCTCACTGCCGGTCTTCAGCAGAGCTCCGAACATTCCATTTCGGTCGCACTGCTGCAAGATTATTTTTTCCGTGTCAATTCCACCTCCGCGAATTTTCCTGACATAACGGCAGTTGAGAATTTCATTCCTCCTCGTCAATATTCGTTCCATTTGTCTCCGCTTCGTTTCTTTTTCGCGCCGCCATATTCCGCGCCGTTTTTGGTCCGTACATCAAAGTGCAAACGGTCGCGGCATATGTACATATATATGTGTGCGCATTCATCCCGTACATGCTGGCACATAGATATGTACACATATTATTATATGTCGGCGCGATTAAAACTCTGCAAGTGAAAAGTGAAATTGTGTGGTGAAAAAAGAAAGACTAACAATATCGGCCAACGAGTGTGCACTGTGCGGTAATTTTCCCTGTTCGCCGAACAGTCTGCCGTTGTTTCGATATTCTTTCTGTGTTCATTCCGGTGCGTGTCTTTTTTTCAAGACAGTCAATTAATACAGTCCACTTCATCGATGCTCTACTGTGCCCTTACATACATATGCATGCATGCCCTTGAATATTTTTCGTGAATATTTTCTGCACCTATTCCAGGAAATTTTAAATTAAATCAAATACGAATTTAAATACAAATTAAAAAGAAGAGACATCCAACAATTATTAATAATTATTATTGCAAATCCACACGGGCGGGACCGCGATTGCTTTTTTGGACATTCCGCAGCAGCCGAGTTATTGCTGTTGCTGTTTTTTCCGTTGTTGTTCCGTCTCTTTGCACACGCACTGCTTTGCCGACGGCAAGCAGGGAGGCCGTTGCCGAACCAAGCCAAGGGTTTGTTAAGTCCGCCTTTCCGGCTTCTCGATATTATTATTCTCGATATTACGTTCAAGAATAATTAATTATTAATTATTAAAAAGGAAAAGAAAACTATTGCAAATCCACACGGGCGGGACCGCGATTGCTTTTGTCCAAATCTTTGGGTTTTCCGCCGCAGCCGAGTTGTTGCTGTTGCTGGGTTTTTGGTGTTCCGTCTTTTGCACACGCACTGCGTTGCCGACGGCAAGCAGTGAAGCTTTGTCAAACCAAGGTTTTTTAAGTCCACCTTTCCGGCCAAAGCCAAGGTTTTTTTAAGTCCACCTTTCCGGCTTCGCAGTAAATAAAGAAGAGTAAATATTTTTTCCGGTTACTAATTATTAAGGAAATTATTAATTAATTGATTTTGGGATTACGGCAACCGATCGACCCTGTCGCGAGCCTAATTTTTCTCCTGTGTCAACGGCAAAAATATTTGAGATCCACGTCTGAGCCAAGCAGTACATATATTTCTACCGAAATATTTATATTTCCATTTTTTTCGTTCCCGACCGCAATTTTCCGGCCAATTTTGGCTATTTTTTTTTTTTTTCTGCTGATCCGCATAGTGCAATATCCGCCCGCAGCAGCAGTCTGTGCCTCCTCGAGCCCGCGCCACTTTTGCCTGACTCCGTTGATTTTTTGAGCCTCAAATTATTCCCGGGCAAAGGATTGTTTTTTTGGATTGTTTTTTCCTTTTTGTCCGCTGCAAAAATACTGCAATATTTCAACCATCGTGAGGGGCCGTATGCAACCTTGATTCGTATCAGATTCTTATTCTTCTGATCAGCTGAGGATTCTGAGAATGCCCACGGGAGGCGACAAAAAGCCCCGTCTGATCCCATCCATTCGCTTAGACAGGTCGCAATCCGCATCTCCGCGGTCGTCCCAATTAAAGCCAAAGGCTGCCACTGCCATTCCAAAGGCAAAAAGCGACGAGTCAGTCGATACGATCCACGAGCCCTCACCAAGACTTACTCGATCGGTCGCAAAAATGGCGCAAAGTACGGTAGACGTTGCTTTGAGGAAGTTCGCTGCCACAACAGACCGAGTTAGCAAATTCGAAGCTGACCTACACACTCCGGGCGCCCCAGAAACTGACAGATTTTCTCCACATATGTGCCGAGTCCATCTGGACGAAATCCGGGGCTTATGGGAAAGTGTGAAAAAGGGCTATGAGAGTTGCGCCGATCTTCTTTCCGGGTCCGCTGAGGACCCAGTCACCTCAACAGTGCTGGAATCCAAATACAGCTACTGTTACTCCGTATATTCGAGGTGCGTAGCCAAGCTTCAGGAGATAATAGAAGGTGCCGCCGTCCAGTCCGCTCAGGCTTCCGCTCCCAGCCAACTGCCCACTTCCACTAGTTGCCGGTTACCGCCAGTGGACACTGAAGTTTTCTGTGGTGATTATCTTCGGTGGCCCACCTTCAGAGATTTGTTCACCGCCATATATATCCGCAACTCAGGGCTCACACCGGTGGAAAAGTTGTTCCACCTGTTATCGAAAACAAGTGGCGACGCGCACGCCATTGTTTGTAAGGCCCCGCTAACAAATGAAGGTTTTGTCTCGGCGTGGCAAGGCCTGACCGATCGTTTCGAAAATCGGCGGTCTTTGGTCAACAGTCAGTTGAAAATCCTTTTCAACATCCAGACTGTTCCCCAAGAGTCCGGAGCAGCTCTGAAAGAGCTACAAGGCACCATTCAGAGTTGCCTCACTGCCTTACGCATGTCTTCCATTGATGTCGAGGCTTGGGATTGTCTCCTGGTATATATGGTTTCGTTGAAGCTTCCCAAGATCACGCTTTCCATGTGGGAGCAATCAGTCCACAACAAGGCCGAAATTCCAACCTGGGGTGAGATGGACGCATTCCTGACAGAGCTCTATCGGACTCTGGAGGCAATCGACGACATCAGACCTAGCGTTTCGGGGCAAATTCCGCCAAGATCGGCAACTGCGAGCGCTCCACCGCGCAGGCTCAACTCGTATGAGGCCAGGGTGGCTCCAGCGCCCAGGGGGTGTGATCTCTGTTCTAGGGAGAACCATCCCATTCGCATATGTCCACGGTTCCTCGAAATGGACGTGGATGGTCGCTCCGACTACATAAGGAGAAGGCAACTTTGCCTTAACTGTTTTGCCCGGGGGCACCAGCAACGGGACTGCACCAGTACCCACAGCTGTTTCACATGCCACAGCCGGCATCACACCCTCCTGCACCGCGGTAATCCTTTCGCGACCGCTCCGGGTCCGTCGACGACAGCCAGGTCTCGGCCCGCGCCTACTCCAGGAGGCACTGGTGCCTCAGACGACTCCGCCGATGTGCAAGTATGCTTCGCCACTGGTTCAAGAGCCGTCCTATTGGGCACGGCCCTTATTAACGTGTGCCATCGGGGATGCAATTTCCAAGTGCGAGCGTTGATTGATTCTGGGTCGGAAGCGACCTTCATTACGGAACGGCTGTTCAACCTAGTCAGACTTCCTTTCAAGACTATCCAGGCCCAAGTGTCCGGCCTGAACCAGACCGTTGCCGCCCAGTCGACTAAACTGTGCAATTTCTCCATTCAGTCGCCTTCCAGACCTGGAATCCAAGTAGACACTACAGCTTATGTTCTTCCGCAGCTGGCCGGTAATCTGCCGTCGTATCCGATCCCACGGGATCTTCTTAAGGACCTCCCTGACGTCCCCCTTGCGGACCCCAAATTCTTCGAGAGCTCCCAGATCGATGTCTTAATAGGAGCAGATATTCTTCCTTCGATCCTCCTCGGCAACTCCAAAACGAATATTTGCGGTTCGCTTCTCGGCCAGGAAACAATTTTCGGGTGGGTGTTGACAGGCCCAATCCACTCGACAGGCCCCCGCAGCGTGGCTGCCTTCTCCACGCGAGTTACATGTCGCCTCGAAGACTCCCTGGATCAGCTCCTCACTAAATTCTGGGAGGTGGAGGAAGTTCCCACTCAGATCGTCTCCGAGGCTGATTCTTTTTGCGAACAGAATTTCGTGAAAACCACCAAAAGGGATTATCGTGGCAAATATGTTGTGACGCTCCCCTTGCGCGACCCCGAGCACGAGGGTTCCGAGCTAGCAGCTTCACGATCCTTCGCTCTAGCTCAGTTCCTCCGGAACGAGCAGCGCCTGAAAAGAGATCCTCTCCTCAAAGCCCGGTATGACGCTGTGATCCAAGAGTACCTCGACTTGGGACACATGACCGAGGTTCCTACGACGAGCAGCTCCGCCACATATTACCTTCCGCATCACGCCGTTCTCAAGCCCGAAAGCACGACTACTAAAGTGCGGGTAGTTTTTAATGCCTCTAGCCCTTCCGCAAACGGGACCAGTCTGAATGACATTCTATTCGCGGGCCCAGTCTTACAGTCCGACCTTACTATTCAGATCCTGAAGTGGCGATACTTCAGGTTCGTTTTCAACGCCGACATCGAGAAGATGTATCGGCAAATTTGGGTAGACCCCCGGCACACCCCGCTTCAACGCATACTGTTTCGCAACCCCGACGGGGAAATCCGCGACTACGAGTTAAAGACGGTGACCTTCGGGATCAATTGTGCCCCATTCCTGGCAATACGCGTCCTGCAACAGCTCGCCAAGGACGAAGAGTTAAGGTATCCGCAGGCTAGTCAAATCATCCGACATTTCATGTACGTCGACGACGTGCTCGCTGGGTCAGACTCAAAGTCGGAGGCGCAGGCAGCTATCCAAGAGCTCGAGGGGGCCCTGGGTTCGGCAGGGTTCCCACTTAGGAAATGGACGTCCAATAGCAAGGCGATTTTGGCAAACATCCAGCCTGACCACCTCCTTCGGGCTGATTTCCTTGAGATCGACGCAGAAAGCACGGCCAAGACTCTCGGCGTACGTTGGAAGGCTACGTCTGATGAGTTCTTCTTCATTCCGCCAGAATTGACCCTGGGATCATCGTTCTCGAAGCGTCAGGTCCTTTCCCAAATTGCCAAGTTGTTCGATCCAGCCGGCTGGCTAGCCCCCTTCGTTGTCCGGGCGAAAATGTTTATGCAGGACATTTGGCTCCAGGATCTGGGCTGGGACGATGTCCTCCCTCAAGACTTCTGCGAAAGATGGGTTGACTTCCTGAAAAGTTACTCAGCGCTCGATCAGATCCGCATTCCCCGCTGGGTCGCGTTCCGACCACACTTAAAGGTGGAGCATCACGGCTTCTGCGACGCCTCTCAAAAGGCTTATGGCGCCGCCATTTACGTTCGAGTTGAGGTGGGGTCCACGGTTGCGGTGAACTTGCTAACGGCAAAAACGCGGGTGGCCCCAGTCAAGACGGTTTCACTCCCGAGGCTGGAGTTGTGCGGAGCCGTCCTGTTATCCGAGATGGCCAACGCCATTCTTCCGAAGATGCCCGGGCCTGCGTCCGCTCTCCATTGTTGGACGGACTCGACCATTGTTCTCGCCTGGTTGCATAAGCCGGCATGCCACTGGACAACTTTCGTGGCAAATAGGGTGACGAAGATCACTCAATGCACGGAAGTGGAGAAATGGGCACATGTCCGGTCCGAGCATAATCCGGCAGATCTCGCTAGCCGGGGAGTAGGGCTGCAAGACCTCGCGGACAGTCAGTTGTGGTGGCATGGTCCTGCATGGCTGCAAGGGCCGCGTTCTGAGTGGCCCAGTCAAGGCAATGACTCCCCCGAGACTGAACTCGAGAAGCGAGCGGTTAAGGTCCACGTTGTGAAGGCCCCGCCGGAAGATATTCTTGAGCGTTTTTCCAGCTTCGACAAGGCGTTGCGAGTCCTCGCTTATGTTCGGCGCTTCATCCAGCGCTCGCGAGAGGCCAAGACTTCGTTTGAAGACCACTTGACTTCTTCTGAGATTGCGTCGGCCGAACGTCTCCTAATTTCCGTCACGCAACGCCAGCATTTCATCCAGGAGATTGGCTGTTTAAGCCAAAAGCGTCTACTGCCAGCAGGCAGTCCGATTCAAAACTTGAACCCGTTTCTGGATTCTCAAGGGCTCATAAGAGCTTCCGGCCGGGTCACAGCCTCCGATCACCTCCAATATGACGAACGGCATCCGGTAATCCTTCCATACAACTGCCATCTGTCTCGTCTCCTCGTCCATTTTACTCATCGCATAACGCTGCACGGCGGCAATCAGTTGATGATCCGTCTGATCCGTTCCAAATTCTGGATTCCGAAGGTGAGGAATTTGGTCAAGTCCGTGATCTATTCGTGCAAGGTATGCGTCATCCACAAAAAGAAGTTGCAAACGCAACTCATGGGAGAGCTACCCAAGGAACGGGCGTCTTTCTCGCGTCCCTTCACACACACCGGCATGGACTATGCCGGACCCTTTGACATCAAGAACTACACGGGACGAGCCTGCCTCATTACGAAAGGGTATGTGTTGGTATTCGTGTGCTTCTCCACCAAGGCCATCCATTTAGAGCCGACCTCCGACCTCACGACTGAAAAATTTCTCGCCGCTTTCGCCCGTTTCGTGTCCCGAAGGGGATGCCCCCGTCAAGTGCAGTCGGACAATGGAAAGACCTTCGTGGGTGCGGCTAGCCTACTCTCCCGCGATTTCCTCCAGGCTCTCTAAGGGGGCTGTGACGAGTGCCTATAGTCACCAGCAGCTGCTTTGGGATTTCATCCCTCCGGGAGCCCCCCACATGGGAGGCTTGTGGGAGGCGGGCGTCAAAAGTTTCAAGACCTTGTTCTACAAGTCTACTGCCACGCGGAAGTACACTTTCGAAGAGCTGTCTACGCTCCTGGCTAGGATTGAAGCGTGCTTGAATTCGCGTCCGCTCGCGCCAATGTCCGAAGACCCCGCTGACTTATTAGCCCTTACTCCTGGGCACTTCTTGGTGGGAGGCCCTCTCCTGGCGATAGTGGAACCTGAGATCAAGGGGGACACCACGACCATTATAAACCGCTGGCAACATCTGAAGGCTCTCCATCAGCAATTTCGTCTGCGATGGAAGGAAGAGTACCTGAAGGAACTCCATAAGCGAAATAAGTGGCGAGCCCCCACACGAGATCTCAAGGTCGGAGATATGGTGGTTGTCAAGGAGGACAACCTTCCGTCCAATGAGTGGCGATTAGGCCGAGTTGACGCAGTGTTTCCCGGATCCGATGGCCATGTCCGGGTGGTCGATATCCGCACTGCGCGAGGGCTCATCAAGCGTCCCATCGCCAAGGTCGTGCTTCTGCCGATGGAAGCACCGGCTTGCGCGCAATAACCGGTCGTCCGTCCAGTCCAATGTTCCACGTCACCGTGCTGTTTTGTAGTTGTCCAATTCGTAATATTTTACCCGTACTGATTGCCACATTTTTTCTCCTATTCCGCTAGACATATCGAGCACGATGTCTCCACGTCCACGCAGCGCCATCGCATTGGAAAGCAGATGTACTCGAGGTACCAACTCCTACCGATGCCGAGTCTGCACTGGGATTCATCCGTTACGGAAGTGCCGCCGATTTCTGCGCTTGAGTGCCGAGAAGCGGCTACGGGCAGTCCTCGCCAACCGGTACTGCCCCAGTTGCTTGGCGCACGAGCATTCCGACGGAGCGTGCCGGCGAGGGGACTGTTGCAAAACGTGCGGCCAGGATCATCACACGTTGCTGCACCTTTTCGAGCAACCGGTGACTGCGCGCCAGCCGCGTCAGGAGGCTCGCCGATCGCCGAATCACTCCCCACGGAACTCTTCGGCTGCTCGTCGCCGGTCGTCTGTTACTCCACGGCGTTCCCCAGCCATTCGTCGGCCCTCATCCGCCACTCCACGGCATCCTCCAGCCACTCGTCGGCCCTCATCCGCCACTCCACGGCGTGCCCCAGCTATCCCTCGGAGCTCCTCCGCCGCTCCGCGGCGTTCGTTAGCCGCTCGTTCGCATGCGTCCACCGCTCCTCGGTCCTCGACCATCACACCACAGCGTGCTTCGAGGGCTCATCAGCAGCCGTCCGCCGCGCATGGGCATGGTTCCGCCACCCGTCCGAAGAGCCCGCAGAGCGAGGCCACCGCTCCGTCACTGTCGTCGCTGTTGCAGCGGCACAGCGTGAACCTGCTACCGACTGCGCTGGTAGGGATCCATACCGGGACGCAGGTCTTCGATACGGCGGTACTCATCGACCCGTGCACACCCACGAGCTGCATCGACGCGTCGCTGACGACCGCTTTCCGACTGCCAACGACTCGAGTTGGGGATGAGCAGGTGTGTGCGGCCACCGTGGGCTCCAGACGAGACAGGAGTGTCCGGTTCGAGGTCGTATTCAAAGTCGAACCCCATGTGCGCATTCGCACTCCAGTCCGGGAGCTGAGCGAGACGGTGCGGGCACACTTCCGGGGCGTTACCCTGGCTGATGAGCGGTTTTACCTACCCGCGACCATCTCCGTGGTCCTAGGCGCGGATATGTATCCGCGTGTGATGCAATCCGGCTTCATGAAGATCCAGGAAGGACTACCAGTGGCCCAGAGCACGGTCTTCGGATGGGTCGTGTCCGGAGCCTGCCACCAGCCGTAACAAGACCTATGTTGCAACCCGGGTGCTTGCAAGGGGGGGCGGAATGTTTATGCGAGGGGCCACTGTGCCGCCTCTGCGGACAGAGCTTTCGCTCTCGTCCGCTCTCGCCCTCTTGTGAGCTTACGCTCTCGCGCTCCGAAGTTCGGGATCGTTTTTCGTCGTGCTCCCGTGCTCGCCTAAGCGGCTCTTTTTTCTGTAAGCTAGTTTTAGTTCCATGTATGAATGCGAGAAATACACACTGAACTACCACGACGCCCCCGCCTCTTTCATTTCGATCTTCTGGTGCCTTCGCTGTTTTTTCTACTCGGAATTGTTTCGCTTTGCGCCGTGGGAATTTGTGTTCTTTTCATCCTTTCCGTGATCGCTGCTTATCGTTGGAAAACTCGATCGGCCCCCCTACAAACAAGGATGATTGGGGAATATTAGTTCTAAGATGCAGACTGATGAGTCTCTCCAGCGTCTTGAGTAGAAACGAGGGGAGGCTTATCGGCCTATAATCCTTAGGCGTGCAATGCGATGGCTTGCCTGCCTTGGAGATGAAAACAACTTTTGAGCGGAGCCAACCGTTCGGAATGACCCCTGTATCGAGGATGATCGAGAAGATCAGACGAAGCCAGGGAGTGGATAGCTCGGCTGCATAGCTGAGCTGTGCAGGTATGATGCCGTCCACCCCAGGGGATTTATATGGGCTGAAACTGTTAATTGCCCATTTAATGTTCCTATCAGTAAGGAGGTATGCCATTTCGGACGGACCCCGCCGTGTCGGGGAGTTAGACGGGCTGCTCTGGGAAGAGCTAGCGGGGAAATGGGCATCCAGGAGAACCCCGAGGGTTACTTCACTGGATGTCGTCCAACTGTCGTCAGGGCACTTGACGAAGCCCGGGTTAGAGGGCGTCGACGAGAGGACCTTCCTTAGCCTAGACGCCTCAGAGTAGTCCTGGATTCCTGAGCAAAAGTCGGACCAGGCCCTTCTTTTGGCCTTTCTTAGTTCCCTGTTATACAGGGACAAGTTCGATTTATAGAGACACCAAGATGCGTCCGTATTGACGCTCTTGGCTGTATTGAAGGACTGCCTCGTGGTTTTCTTGAGGCAGCTTAATTCCTTACACCACATTGGTGGCTTCTTCCCAGTCTTCCCCCCATTCTTGCTACGGGGGCAGGACCTATCTAGAGCCGTGCTACAAGCATCGGTGAAGGTTTCTACGAGACGCTCCAGCCCCTCTGGACAGAAGTCCGAGAGGGTTGGGGCTGGAGGGGGCTTTAGGATCTTACTCAGCTGGGATCTGTATTTCCCCCAGTCAGTCCTCCGGGGGTTCCGGAAAGTGACTGGGTTGAACCTATCGAAACCTAGCGTGAATTGGATGTATCTATGGTCAGAGAATGAGTGCTTCTCCAGCACTCTCCAATACTTAAGGGAGTCCTTCAGGGATTCAGAGAGAAGAGTGATGTCAAGTACCTCCCATTCGGTTTTTGATGATAAAGGTGGGTTCATTACCTGAGTTTCCCACCAGCAAGTTGGATGCAAGGATAAAATCAAAAAGAGACTCACCCCTGTCATTGGTGTTGGTGCTGCCCCACTGATGGTGGTGGGCGTTCGCGTCGCACCCGATGATGAGACCCAGGCCCAGCCTTCTGCTGTCCTCGGTTACATGCTTCAGGGTTGGGGGGATGGGGTCCTGATCGTACCCCAGGTATGCAGAGCATATCCGGAGGGAACCGTTTGGACCCTCTAGACATGCGGTTATTATGTCTTCATTGCTGAAATTGGGAAGCAAGAAAAGAGTTGTCTTTCTTTGCGAGTATGCAGGCTCGCGATTTACCTGTTGTGGAGGCTGCGTATAGCCTATAGCCGGCTGCCCTCAACCCTTGGATTCTGTCGCCACAGATCCAGGGCTCCTGGATGAGGACAGCGTCAGTGCCACCTTCTGTTAGGTGGAGGAGTAGAGCAGCGGAGGCTGCTTTACTGTGGTGGAGGTTTATCTGCAGGAACGTCAAAGACATTCTGCACTTTCACCTCCACCACAGTAGTGTCGGCGTCCGATAGTGGCTCATCCTCTTCCTCGGACATTCCGACCTCGCGAAGGCCCCTCGCCAGTTCGCTCTCTTCGGAGGCGTAGTCCTCCAGAATGTCCTCGACGTCGGACAACCCTAGCGCCTCCTCGATCTGAGGCTTCTCCATATCGAGGTCCTCTACCTTTTGGCCCGCCTTAGCGTCGGCCTTGTATACGCGCACGGCCACGCTGTCGAAGCCGTACCGGAGAAGCCCCCCGTTATTCCTCAGCAACTCGACTGTCCCCTCATTTAGAATCAGGACAACCTGGCGCCTCGGACCAACGGCCTCCGCGACCTTGGCGACTCGCCAATCAGAGGAGGGGATGTCGGGGTTACTCAGCTGCAAGAGCTTGAGTATTTTCTCCGGCTCCGCCGGCTTGTGGGACAGCCACGCCCTGGCTCTCGGTTTGCTGGGGATCTTGTCCCAATCTACGACGACGAGCTTCGCACCGGGGTATACCTCACCCAGTCCTGCGATCGCCCGCTTGTAGAAGGTGACGGAGGCCGTGTCCTCGCACGCGATCACCTTCACGCCACCCTGGTGCCATCCGGCATCTTCGAGGCAGTGCACCTCCCGACTCCAACAGCTCCTCCACGAACCTGTTGTGCAGCTCGCCAACGATCCAACGCCATTGGTCCCTCGGGATCTGTCCGTCACTGGAGCCCTCATCCACCACTCCAATCAGGATCTTGCCCTTGGTCACCTCGGCGAAGGACCGCTGGGGCTGCACCTTGGTCCGCTTGGTTGCCTTGGTTGCACCTCCGATGAGCGCTGGCGTTTGGCAGCGCTTTTGCCCGCGTTTGCGCTAGTTGGGTGGGAGCTGGGAGCTACTGCCCTTCCCGCCTTCTCAGACTTGAAGTCTGGCAGGACTCCTCTCGCCCACTTTATGAGACCCGCCTGTTTCGGGTCCGCCTCCATGGCTGGGTTGGCTCTCGCGAGGATAAAGGCCGCCCTTCTGCGCTCGTGATAGAGCGGCTTTTTCCTCTGCTGTTGCTGGGCCGTGCTTCCCGGATTGGGGTTGCCTCTGGAGCAGCCTGCGGTGACGTCGAGGGACTTGCCCCCGATCACGCCGCTCGGCGGGCCCATCGGTTCGCCCTTTCCGTTGGCTCCGGCCCCCGGATGAAGGCGCTCTGAAGAGCTCTCCTCCTCCTTTTTGACACACTCTCGACCGCAAGGCGTCTTCGAGGTGTTTTTTAGCGGGGGGGATACCCCCTTTCGCCCTTAAGGTTTGGCGATCACCTATGTTTTGCTTGTTATTAAATTTATTGTTCATGTTTTGGTCCCACGAGTATGCTGGGTAGGGGATGGTCCGCCACGGTAGAGCCCGCATACCGTGGTAAGCCTAATTAAAACTGATGGGTCGGCCGGTCCACCAGAGTCCGCATATTAATGTCCAAGCACCCCCCGGACACGCATCCCTCGGCATATGCTGTTCCACCTTGGATTGGGGTAATTTTTTGGGCAGGAGTTTTCTTCTCCCCGCCCGACTACCATTCGTCAGCATCCTCAGCAGAGACATGACCGTACTGGGACCTGCTTCCAGCCGCCCTCACGGGGAGAGTATAGTCGCACTTCCAACGGTGCGAACAGTTACGGCAGGTGATTTCTCACCCGTTATTCCCCCTGACCGCCCGCTGGCTGACGGCCACGGCCACCGTGGAGACACTTCTCACAAAATTTTGGGAGGTGGAGGATCTTCCATGTAAAGTGGTAAAGGAGTCGGACAACTTGTGCGAAGAAAACTTCGCTCGAACGACTACCAGGTCACGTGACGGGAAATATGTAGTATCCCTACCCTTCAAGGATTCTGAGCACATCAACTTGGGGCATTTCAGATCGTTCGCTCTCGCACAATTCCTAAGAAATGAGACTCGCCTCAAAAGGGATCCTATTCTCAAAGATACCTATGACTCAGTGGTCAAAGAGTACATAGATCTTGGCTACATGAAGCCTGTGCCTCCGAATACGGACACGGTGCATTTTTATCTTCCCCACCACGGGGTGGTATTCAACGCATCCAGTCCTTCGTCAAATGGGTACAGCCTGAATGACATCCTGCATCCAGGGCCAGTACTTTAGTCCGATCTCACCCTCCAGATCCTAAAGTGGCGAACATTCCAATTTGTCTTTAATGCCGATATCACCAAGATGTATAGGCAGATTCTCCTAAACCCTGCACACACCGCTTTTCAGAGAATTATCTTTCGAGATGATCGTGGGGACATCAAAGACTATGAGCTTCAGACTGTCACGTTTGGAGTTAATTGTGCCCCGTTTCTGGCTTTACGAACGTTGCGGCAGTTGTCCGAAGATGTCCACGCCCTATATCCACGGGCGTCTCAAATAATTTCGGATTATATGTACGTGGACGATGTGCTTGCAGGAGCGCATACGAAGGTCGAGGCTACTTTAGCCATTCAGGAGTTGAGGACAGCTCTGAGCTCTGCAGGATTTCCTTTCCGCAAGTGGACAGCAAATGAGCGAACACTCCTAAAGGCACTTCCTTCAGACCACCTGCTCTCAGGTGACTTCCTCGACATCAAAGAGGTGAGCACCACTAAAACGTTGGGAATATGGTGGAACGCCAAGGCGGATGAGTTCTATTTTGTCCCGACTGAGCTTGTTGTCAATGCGAATTATTCCAAGCGCGACGTCCTATCGCAAATCGCAAAACTGTTCGATCCCGCTGGATGGTTGTCCCCATTTGTAGTCCAGGCCAAGATCCTGATGCAGGATATATGGTTAGCCGGCATTGGATGGGACGAGTTTCTCCCTGCAGAGCTACGGCAACGCTGGCATGATTTCCTTCGCAGCCATAGTTCCCTCCACAAGGTTCGCGTCCCGCGTTGGGTACAATTCCGACCGGGAGCACAAGTGCAGATCCACGGCTTCTGTGATGCGTCTCAGAAGGCCTATGGGGCAGCGATTTATGTTCGCATCCAATACGACGGAGGCATTTCGTCTAGTCTGCTCACGTCAAAGACTAAAGTCGCCCCTGTCAAAACCGTTTCACTCCCGCGCTTAGAGTTGTGTGGTGCAGTTCTTCTTGCTGACCTGTGGGCCGCAATTCTTCCTCACATCCCGTTCGGTCGAATAGAGACGTTTTTCTGGACTGATTCCACCATTGTGTTGGCATGGTTGAACAAGCCACCATGTCAATGGACCACCTTCGTAGCGAATCGAGTGACTAAGATTGCTCTAAATACAGATGCCAGCCAATGGTCACATGTGCGTTCCGAGCACAATCCAGCAGATCTAGCCAGTCGTGGTGTCACGGCTGAAGAGCTGGCTAGTAGTGAACTCTGGTGGCATGGCCCTTCGTGGCTGATTCAGCCGCAAGTCTCCTGGCCCACGTCGTACGAAGCGGTATCGGACCTTGAGCTCGAAAGACGACCCATCCGGTGCCATTTAGCGTGTCCATCATGGGAACTCCTGGAGCGTTTTTCAAACTTCAATCGCATGCTGCGAGTCATGGCTTTTGTGCAGCGGTTCATCAACCGCTGCTGACGTGTTCCTACGCCTTATTCTACCGACTTAAGCAGTAAAAAACTAGCCCATACACAACTCGTGCTTATTAGGCAAACTCAACGGGCCGACTATCCAGAGGAATACAACGTCCTGCAATCCAAAGGACAGCTTCCCTCGTCCAGTTGTATCCTCAACCTTAATCCGTTCCTGGATGCGGACGGCATCATGAGATCGTGCGGTCGTTTGACTGCATCTGACTCGTTATCCTACGACGAACGTCATCCTATCCTTTTGGCGTATCATTCCAAACTAGCAGAGCTTTTGGTCACATTTACTCACCGTATCTCCATACACGGGGGAAACCAGCTTAAGGTTCGTCTCATCCGGACGAGATACTGGATTCCGAAGCTGCGGACCCTTATCAAACGAGTGACCACGACCTGCAAGGTGTGTATCATTCATCGAAAGAAGGTGCAGGCTCAGCTAATGGGTAAATTACCTAAGCCCAGAGCTACCTATTCGCGACCTTTTACACACACAGGACTCGACTTCGCGGGACCCTTTGATGTCAAACGATGTCAAATCACGAAAGGCTGTGTCTGCGTCTTCGTGTGCTTCAGTACGAAGGCCATCCATTTAGAAGCCACTTCGGACTTGACCACGGAGAAAGGCGCGGAGAAGGCCCTCTCAGGAGATTTCATCGCAGCGGTTAAGGAAAAGCCTATCCTGGCATTTCAACCCTCCAGGCGCCCCCCATATGGGAGGCCTGTGGGAGGCAGGAGTCAAGAGTTTTAAGACTCACTTCTACAAGACGACAGATAACTTTAAGTAATCCCTTGAAGAGTTATCCACTTTACTGTGTCGGATAGAGGCATGCCTCAACTCCAGACAAATTTCCGCGATGTCAGAAGATCCGTCGGATATCCTCGCTCTCACTCCGGGACATTTTCTGATAGGCGGACCGCTACTCGTCCCCGCCGAACCTCCCATCGCCGGCGAAGCCAGTTCTATCCTGAACCGATGGCAGCGACTCAAAGCCCTTGGCCAGCTTTTCGCATCGAGATGGAAAGCTGAATACCTGAAAGATTTTCATAAGAGGACCAAGTGGCAAATTCCAACCAGGAATATGTCCGAAGGCGATATGGTAATTATCAAGGAAGACAACGTTCCATCGTATGGATGGAGGCTAGGGTGTGTTGAAAGGGTCTATCCTGGCTCAGATGACAAAGTTCGCGTCGTAGACGTCCGCACGGCCCGTGGTATCCTCAAACGGCCTATTTTCAAATTAGTTTTCCTTCCCGTAGACAAACATGTCCAAAGTCTATGCGTTCAATGTCCACAACTGTGAAAGTAAAGCGTATCCACTAATTATTATTTTTGTGTTCTATCCT
This sequence comes from Drosophila bocqueti, assembly GCA_018151655.1. NCBI lineage: Eukaryota > Metazoa > Arthropoda > Insecta > Diptera > Drosophilidae > Drosophila > Drosophila bocqueti. The sequence continues at coordinate 1,124,593 of JAECXF010000048.1, forward strand.
CCAGTCGTTTTTTTCTATCTGTTTTCAACTTCTCTTTGCGCCAGCCATGCCTTTCCATCGCAACCAACGTCGACAGATGTTCTCGAGGAACGCGATCGTTCCGATGCCGAGTCTGTCAGGGGATTTATCCGCTTCGGACGTGTTCGCGGTTTCTCCGGCTAGATGCCGAAAGGCGGCTCCATGCGGTCCTCATCAACAAATATTGCCCGAACTGCTTGGCACACCAGCATTCCGGAGGCTCGTGCCGGAGTGAGTGTCGCTGCCGAGTATATGGAGACGCCACCCTTGCTGCATCTCCATCGTCAGGAAAAGCGTGATCGGTCTGCTAGCGCGGACAGGCCCATCGAGACGCCGGAACCGAGGACCAACATCGGGCAACCCCGCCTCTTGGCAGTGCTCTCCCACACTGCGACGGTTATCCTGCCCACCGTCAATCTGCGGTTCGACATCGGGCCCAAGCGCTTCGATGTGCGGGCCATGGTCGATGCGTGCTCTACCTTGAGCCGCATTGACGGATCACTAGACGAGGCCATGGCCCTCCCTATCCTGGGAGTCGGTGATGAGAGGGTGTGCCACTCTCATCCCGATTCATACAGAGACGCCACGGATTGAGGTGGTGTTCCACTTCGAGGAGCAGCTGCGAATGCGGACTCCTGCCCGAGAGCTGCCTGACTCCGCCAAAACCGTGTTCACCAACCTCATCCTGTCGGACCCCAGTTTCCACAGGCCGACTGGTACCTCCGTCGTGCTGGGTGCGGATGTGTATCCAACGCTCATCCAACCTGGTGTCATGCAAAGCCAGAACGGGCGCATAGTAGCACAGAGCACGGTTCTACGATGGATGCTCTCCGGAACATACACCCACTGACGCAGCGCGGATTCTTTTGCAATCTGTGGCATTGCAAGGCGGGCGGGATGTTTACACCAGCTCCCGTGTGCCAGTTCCACGCGTCCCTAAATGGAGAAGGGAATCCACCCACTCTCTTTTGAAAAAGGGAGTATTCTTCCATTAGGGGCCGCTGGCTATACCCTTTTTTTTCACTTTTTTGTCTGTCATTACTTTTTATACACGATCGATAAAAGACGAACACTTGGAACAATCACATATATATTTTGAATAAAGAACATCCTTTGAAGTCACAAACCTCTCGACTCTGCGTTTCACTTGGAGGTAGCATTCTTTACCACAGTCTCAGCCACTATAACTACACAGCAGAACCTAATACTACAGAAGATACAAACCCAGCTCATGGGAGAGCTACCTAAAGAGCACCCTTTTCGCGTCCATTTACATATACGGGCATGGACTATACTGGACCCTTGGGCTGGCGAAAATCCTCCATCTGAACCCTGCAAGAGGGCGCCGTCTGGGCAATGGGCACTGTATTATCCCGGACAACGGGTAATGCACTGCTGCTTGCTCCGTCCGCGGTAATACAGTGTCAAGCTAAGGCAACGTTTTAATTCCTTCCGCTGGAAAAGCCGGAGGAAATGAATCACTTTGCCATGGGTGGAGGTGCCTGGCGGTTAGGCATAAAACGCAAGTGGGTGGTTCCCCGGAAAATCAACCAGTGTACTCTGAGTAATGGACACAACAAAGGACACAACTCGGGCTGGGATATCAGCCCAAACGTCGGTGGAAGGCGTGACTGCTACCATCGGCGGGCACGGGGGGGAGCAATCCCCTCTGCGTGTCGCCAGCGGTCACACCTCCGATTTGACGGGAGCAGGTCATGTCAGTTGTAATGCTACTGCCACAACGTCGCAAGGGAAGCTTTGCCGCTCAGGTGCCATAGTCGACACAGACTCGGACCTGGAGAGCGTGCAGCTCTCTAAAGAAGAGGAGGAAAGCCTTCTCCGCTCGCCGAAACCAGGAACCAGCTCCCCGCGCAGGGACAGGCCGAAGCGTTCAAGCGAGGGGATGAAGGCCAAGGCGCAATACAAAGCCGCCCTTCGCATCCAGAGCCGGCTCAAGGAATAAGCCGCCCTATCCCCACAGGAGAAGGCAAAGCTTACCTGGGCCTAGCAAAGGGTCGCAGAGGGCAGGCTGCACTTCGCCAACCTCCCGAATATGGTCTCAACGGGCGGATTCGCCAACAAGGTGGAGGAGTCGCTTGCCAACAAGAGGCAACGCTCAACCGAGAGCGCCAACAAGGACGCTCCGAAGAGCAAGCAGCGACGCGGGCCGAAGGAGGCAGGCGCTCCCCCCCAGAAAGCGAAGAAGCCCGAGACGAGAACGAAGCTTAAAGTCAGTGAGGTGACCAAACGACACTTGATCGTGGCACTCATTGACAAAAGCGATGAAGCCGGCAAGATGACCGAGCCGCCACGCGACTCGTTGAGTCATTGTTTGCACGGATGGAGGAAGACCCCGAGGCCCCCATGCCCACATTTGATGGTGCCGGGTGGCTGAACGGGGTAAAAATCCTGAAATGCAACGATGACCCGACGAGAAAGTGGCTGACGCAAACGGTCTGCCAATTGGAGGCATTGTGGGAGGGGGCCCAGCTGGAGGTGGTGGACAGGGAGCTAATCCCGTCCATTCCTAAGGCGAAGGTTCTTTTCCCCATCGCAATCCAAGGGGACCGGGCGCTGAAGCTGCTGCAGCGACAGAATCCGGACATCCCAACCGCGGACTGGAAGGTTCTGCAACTTGCGACCCCATTACCCAAGGAGGGGGGCCAGAGTGCAGTCCTCCAGATTAACAAAGAGGCAGAGGACATCCTTTATCCGAGATACGGGAAGATGGCGTGGGGCATGGGGAGCGTGTACCTGCGCCTCAAAAAACGCCATCCCGGGGATAAGGATGCTCACACCCTGAAGGCAGGCGAGGTGGAGAAGGACTTAGGTCTGGAAACCATCGTGGACGCCGCCCAGGGACTCTCACTGGACGAGGACGCGGAACCTATGCATAGCTAACGTAGGAGAAGAACATACCTTCGTAGGTCCCACCTCCTCAAACGTGCTAGACATAACACTCGTAAGGAGACAATGTACAATGATATCAGAATGGATAGTCCTTGAGAGACCATCCTTCTCAGATCATAAGTACATTCAATTCCAATACGATTTTGACCACTCTCCCAAACCAACTGTCTTTAGGAACCCCCGGAACACCAACTGGGGAAAGTTTAGGAAGACGATCTCTACACGACTCGCGACTGGCCCGGGCCTAGTAAAATCCGCTGAAGACATAGAAAAGTCCCTAGAGACCCTTTCCAGGGAATTACTAGATGCGCAACGCGCAGCATGCCCGACTTCTAGAGCTAGAAAGAGGACCAAGCCACCCTGGTGGAATAGCAATCTTTCGCTCCTACGCAATAGCCTCAGAGAATTCTTCAAAATCGCCAAAGAGGCGAAAGAGGATGTGATCGACGAGGAATACAAGACCCTACTCAGGGATTACAAGAAGGAAATACGCAGGGCACAACGAAGCTCGTGGAGAAACTTCTGCTCCAATATCGAGACGGCCCCAGAAACGGCTAGACTCCGGAAGTTGCTATCGAAGCAACACACTATACAGAGTCAGCTCAAACGCGACGACGGACAGTGGACTGAGGGCAGCGAGGAGGCCCTAACAGCACTAATGCATGCTCACTTCCCAGGATGCACTGAGATATCCGATGCCAGCAAGCATCAGGACTTCGCACTTGGAGAAGAAAGTCTCCCAACAAACCTAATATCCTCTAGAAGAATCCAATGGGCTATAGATTCCTTCGCGGGAACTAAAGCACCAGGACTATATGGAATATTCCCAGCCATGCTACAGGTGACCAAAGAAGTGATCACCCCATGGCTACACGCTATATTCACAGCTTGCCTTAGCACGGGCTATATCCCTATCCAATGGAGGACCTCTAGGATTGTCTTCCTGCCAAAAGCAGGCAAGTGCAGCCATGTGAGCCCCAAGGATTACAGGCCGATTAGCCTCACCTCATTCTTACTTAAGACGCTAGAAAAGCTGCTGGATGTGGGACGACTGCTGTCACCCAACCAGCACGCTTACACGAAAGGGAAATCAGTGGAGACGGCGCTACAATCGTTAGTAGCCACCATTGAGAGAGCCCTGTATAACAAAGAATATGCTCTAGGAGTGTTTGTGGATATATCCGGAGCATTCAACAACGTGACCACAGACGCTATAATGGACCGCCTAGAAGCGGCCAACACGCCCCCCGCCATCAGTATGTGGATAAGAAATCTACTAAGCTGTAGGCGGGTACAATCCGATTGGGGCACACAGGGGCACGCCGCAAGGCGGGGTCCTGTCGCCTCTTCTGTGGAATCTGGTGGTGGACGACCTGATCAAGAGATTCGAGAGGAAGGCCCCAAAGATAACAGCCTATGCTGACGACATAGGCATAATTATCACGGGAGTCTGTCCAACGACCCTCAGCTCGATTATGGAACCAACACTCAGGGAGATATGTGAGTGGGCGAAGAAGGTAGGACTCAGTATCAACGCGGACAAGACGGACCTCATTCTCTTCACCAAGAGATACAAGGTGCCGCTGTGGGTCCCCCCGAAAATTAACTCGACCAGGCTAACCCCGAAGACACAAGTCAAGTACCTCGGAGTTGTATTAGACAGCAAGCTGGCATGGAGGCCCAATGTACTAGAGAGGATAAAGAAGGCCACCATAGCGCTATATGCATCCAAGAAGATGCTTAGCAGCACATGGGGCCTCTCACCCGCTCTAATGCACTGGATTTACATCTCGGTGGTGCGTCCAACTCTGATGTATGGAGTCTTAGTGTGGTGGCAGGCCATGGAAAAGAAGACGTATAACAAGCTCATGGAGCGGACTCAGCGGCAGGCACTGCTCTGCATAACAGGGGCGCTGAGATCAACCCCCACAAAAGCACTCGAAACTATAATAGGAGTCGATCCCCTAGACATCCACGCGCAACTGATTGCAGGAAAGGCGGCACAACGCCTAGTTGCATCAGGGAATATGTCCCTACAGGGATTCGGGCATAGTTCAATTGGTCGAGACATGAGCAGTATATCTGACTACATGGTCACCAGAACGTGCCCGGATGTAAAAACAACTGCATTCATGGGACCAGACGACTGGAAAACAGGTCAGGACCATGCTCAACACCTCAACATATACACCGACGGCTCCAAGATGGAAGGAGAAGTTGGAGCGGGCATATACTGCACACGCACTGAAATGAGGTTGTCGTATAAGCTACCAAGCCAATGCAGCATCTTCCAGGCGGAAGTATTCGCAATAGGGAAAGCGGCAGAGCTTGCGCAGAGCATAGACCGCCCATAGGGAGCGGTCAATTTGTTCGTAGACAGTCAAGCGGCGATAAGATCCATGCAATCGTCTGCGGTCAGTTCCAAAAATGTACTAGCAAGCAGGCACTAGATATCCTCAGCACGACTACGTCAGTGCGGATCTACTGGGTTCCCAGCCACCAGGGCATCGATGGCAACGAGACGGCCGACGAACTTGCAAAGGAAGGCGTAGGACTGCCGATTGAAAGAATAGTAAACGTTCCTGTCTCCCTTAGAACGCTCCAAAGAGAGCTAGAAAGCCGGGCCGACACGCGAGCTAACAGCAGGTGGAGGAGAAATTCCACAACCTGTAAAACATCAAAGATCATGTGCAAAGAGCGCAACGCAAAACTCAGTCACTACGTGCTGCATCTTCCAAGGAAAGACTGCAGGCTGTTAGTGGGAATTCTCACAGGTCACTGCCTAGCTGCAGCACATGCAGTCAAGCTGGGCATCACCGAAAACGCCAAATGCCGGAAATGCGATGATTTCGAGGCAACTGAAACCTTGGAGCATCTCATTTGCAAATGCCCGGCCCTAGCAAGGGCAAGAATAAAATACCTACGCGCTCCGATTCTGGCATCGCTAGAAGATGCCTCCAGGAAGAAGCCAGGCGAACTACTTGCCTTCGCGAAAAGCACTTCGATCCTTAAAGATTTTGAAAACCGCGTAAATATTCTCTAGGTCCACTCGGAAACTTTCGGACAGCTAAGGGCCATATTGGCCTATGCGTGGCCCCCCTCGAGGGCCTTCCGACTTAACCTAACCTAACCTACTGGACCCTTCGACATAAAGAAGGTATGTATTGGTGTTTGTGTGTTTCGCCACGAAGGCGATTCATTTAGAGCCAACATCGGACCTTACAACAGAGAAATTTCTCGCAGCTTTCGCACGCTTCGTGTCTCGGAGGGGGTGCCCTCGACAAGTTCAGTCCGATAACGGGAAAACCTTTGTAGGTGCCGCGGCTGTGCTTTCCCGCGATTTTTTTTCAAGCATTAAAGGAGTCAGTGACGAATGCTTATAGTCATCAGCAGCTCCTGTGGCATTTCATTGCTCCGGGAGCTCCCCATATGGGAGGATTGTGGGAAGCTGGGGTCAAAAGCTTCAAAACTCTGTTTTACAAATCCTCAGCCCCGCGTACATACACATTCGAATAACTTTCTACACTTCTGGCCAAGATCGAGGCCTGTCTGAATTCGCGATCTGCAGGCATTCACGCCGGGTCATTTTCTTGTTGGTGAACCCGAAAAAAAAAAAGTTGGCCACCACGTCCATCATTAATCGCTGGCAGCACCTTAAGGATCTTCACCAACAATTTCAGCTACGATGGAAGGAAGAATACCTCAAGGAGCTCCATAAACGAAATAAGTGGAAAACCCCCAAAGCCAACCTCGGCGTGGGGGATATGGTAGTCATCAAGGACGAAAATCTGCCATCCAATGAATGGCGGCTCGGCAGAATCGATTCCATGTGTCCCGGAGTCAGCCGCCGTGCTTTCCATTATCGATCCCAGTATCCGCCTCGACGTCCTCTTCAAAATTGAGCCATACGTGCGCATCCGCACTCCGATCCGAGAGCTCGATGAAGCCGTGCGGACCTGCTTCCAGGACATCACTCTAGTGGATGAGCGCTTCTACTTACCCGCCACGATCTCCGTAGTCCTCCGTAGTCGGGATTCATGAAGTTCCAGGTCGTACTACCGGTGGCCCAGAAGACCGTATTCGGATGGGTCCTCTCCGGGGCCTGTCATCAACTGTAGGAAGTCAGGGATATTTTGCAACCGAAGTGATTGCAAAGGGGGCGGAATGTTCGGGCCAGGAGCCACTGTAACCCCGCTGCTCTCAGAGGTTTCCGAATTACATGCCTCTGCTCTGGTCGGTCTTCGTCGCTAGGCAAACTTCGGGACCGCTCGCCTCCGACCGTTTTCGGCAGCTCGGGTTCTCTAGTAAGTAAGCTAGCAGTTAGTCTAAAAACTTAAGTCGAATAAAGAAGTGCTGAAGTGATCCTCTACGCCCCCGTGCCTATTTATTTCTCCAATTTCGATTCGACTGCGTCGGGACGACACCAACACTTGCTTCAGCGGATCTGGGATTATTTTCAACTGAAGGAAGCCACCACCCTCCAAACAATGATAAAGAACATATTCAAGAACAACACTTCATACGCCAAACCAAATATTATAATTTTATTCTTTCTTAGTTTTACGGAGATTTGATGACCATTTCAATAGAGACCATAACCGGTCGGTTACACATTTTAGCTAAAAAAAAACGACCTGTTTTTTTTCTACCCAAAAAAAGTTCAACTCTGAACACGTATAACTTCTTAAATACTGATCCGATTTGAACAATTTTTTGGATTCAACCCTTTTGAGCTGTCGAATGCAATAACAAACTTTTCGATCCGTTGTCATCAAAAATTTGATTTTTTGTATAGTATCTGTATCTTTCCGGCAAGTGTGCGGCGCAGAGCAAAGTCCGAAAAACAAAACCCAGGGTCGAAGAAGAGGAGCGAAGAAGCGGGGGCGTCGTGGGTAACAATATCAGCTTTATTTGGTTCATAAGCGTTCGGGAATTAAGCGGAAAATGATGGGCGAATATATGTATGTATATATATATATACACTCTTCGCCACTTGAATAGGACACCCCCATATGTTTGTATATAAACGGCCATACCATCTAAATGAAGTAAGATACATATTCAATTTTTTTTTATAATAAAGGATATTTTATTGAGTTATTATGTACCAAAGATAAATTGGCTTCGTTGCCTGCGAGTACTAGAAAAAAATAATATCCAAAAACCTTATAATTTTTGGGTTCATAATTTTGCACCACTTAAATAGGACACTTAAGCATAAATTAGAATAATAATAATTTAAGTGTTTTTTAACTAAACCAAAATTTTAGTTTGAGCCATACCAACTATTGATCCAACTATTTGATCAGGAACCACACAATTTAGTAGAGTGTTGATCCTACTTTTTACTCCAAAACTTCGCATATCCTTCCTGGAAGGGATGCATACAATTGTTTAGTGAAATTAAATCCCAAGCAGATTTTATAGCTTCGGTTAGTTCGGATGTATTTGAATACCTATTTTTTGCCCGACCCATAAACTTCGCGGGCTAACCATCCCCTCTTTATGTTTTGTTTTACAATACGTGCTGTTTGTACTGGTGCATTATCATGTTGATAAATCCACGACAGAGGTCCAAAAAGGTTTTGAAAGTGCGTAAATGCCCCTTTTCAATATTTCTTTGTACGCCAATGAATTCCATTGTAGTTGGAATAATTATGAGCTTGTAGGTACCATAATAGGAAATGGCTCCCCAAACCATCACACCACCAACTCTGCTGTGTAACTTGTCCAAATGATGAGTATCCTTGCGGAGATCATGAAAATAATAATTATATCCATCCGGTCCTTCTAAATTAAATTTTTTTCGTCTGAGAAGACGACTCGTTGCCATTCGAAAACCCATGTGACATGTGCTCGGGAAAAATTAAGGCGTTGTGCTTTACGAGCCGGGTTAAGTAGCGGTTTTTTTTTTATTTTTAGTTTTTTAGAATGGTTGTAAGACTGGCTTTAACACCAGATTTTTCCTTTTTCCTTGACAAAGAGTCGAGCGAATTTGAAGCTTTTCTCAGTATAAGTCGCTTTTCCGCACATGTTAGTACTCTGGTTTTCCGGCCTTTCATGTTTTTCCCATATTTAGATGTATTTTTAAATAAACGTATATAACGTTCCGGCTTCTCTTAATATTTTTTGATATTTTTGAAATTGAAAAGCCAGCGTCATTATAGGCTTGTATTTTACCTTTTTCCTCTTCGTACAAAGGTTTTCCACGACCCATTTTAAGCTATTTTGATGTAAATTAGTCAAAAATCATAAAATAAGATTAATGAAAAGAAACTTATGACTCCTCCTGCCGATAACAACGACCAAACTAAGCTTGTCCTATTCTAATGGCGCATTTTTTCGGTCTTGTTTTAAACTCATACAGAGAGAGAGTCAGGTCATTGAAGAACTATACTCCGCAAAGGTACAGTTAGTTTAGTTATTGTCTTTAATGTTATGAGCAATTGCAAAGAGAGTATACAGGGTGTCCTATTCAAGTGGCGAGGAGTATGTATGCAACCTCTTTTGGGTTGCAAAAAAAGCATGTAGTTTTTCAGAAAAATTCTGACTTTGCGGTCGGTACTTTTTTACCGAAGTACTAACTTTTCACCTATTTTTCAACTTTGATGGAAAATAAAAAATAGAACTTACACCTACCTCTGAGTTTGGCATATGAGGTGTTGTTCCTAAATATGTTCTTTATCATATTCAAAAAAGATCGGCCGCCCCAATCTGCCCCTAAGGAATTCCAAGGCAAAAGATACTTTCAACTCAACGTAAAAAACGGGCGGCTTCGTGCAAATTCTGATACAAGCGCAGTCGCTGCGCAGTACGAAATTGTATGGCGGGCATACATTTTTTCCTGTATTGGCGGCTTGTTTTTCAATTCCTGACTTTGTAAGGACACTTAATGATTTGAAATGAATGTATAATGATTAATTATTCTTCAAAAATATTAAATTATGTAAAATTGAATGATTATTTCGAACAAAAAGTGCATAAATGATTGAAAATTGGTCAAAAAGAAAGATTTGATTTATAAAAAAAATTTATTATTTTTTTCTTTAAAATTAATTTTTTTTTATTTTTAAAAATTTAAATATGCACCAAAGTAGTATTTTCAGAGAAAAACAAACGAAAAATATATTTCGAAATTGGATAAAAATTGATAAAGCTGCATCGAAAAACATACATTTTCGAATATAAAATTTATTATTTATCACACCATATAAGTAGTTTGATAATTTAATCGAAAAGTACTAAAGTTTCCTTTTATATAAATTGATGTAAAGCATTTTTGTAAAGCAAAAGTATCTCAACTGCAATTGCGCGCCGTGGGAACACATATATTTTCCATCAACTTGCCGAACTCTTTGCGGAAGGATCGCCCTCTATAAAAAGATGTTGTTTTTGTCTCGCTTTTAATTTATATATATACAGGGGTGCCATGCAAAACACAGTGATTTTGATTTCCACAAAAAGGCATTTCCGCTAAACCAATTTCTCGGTGCCATACAACATCGAATAAGTTTTGTGTTTTTAGTTTTTTCAAAAACCATTCGAAATGGCTTGCAGGGTTGCCATGATGAAATCACCCATGTGTTTTAGCAAACATTTTTTTTTAAATGACTGTAAAATGGTAGGTTTTGGGTTGATTTATTCTTTAAATAATGTTATTTAACCTGTTTTGTTAATTAATTTAGTTTTTTACACTTTTATTAAAAAAAAAAAGTTTAAAATATTGGCGCGAAAATAAATAAAAGTAGCTCGACAGCTCTACTAAACCCAACATCAAAATTTCGAATCTATCGATGTGGCATCGAAATTGACGTCAAGTTCAAAAACCCGAAAAATATTTGAGTGGAAGTGCTGTGGCACCGAGAAATCATTTTTTAGGGTTTTTGCAGCGGAAGTGGTTTCTGTGGCACCCCTGATATATTAGTTTTTTGCGTATTTTAGTTTATGGGATCGGCAGAATTATTCACCTTTATTCATTTACAAACACATATGGATAGGTTATATTCACATTTTATTTCTTATTAAAAAATGTACATATATTCATATATGCGTACAAAACTAAGTTATTTATATGTTTAGAAAAGTTAATATATAATGTTTTAAGAAATTGGTCTTAATCGTAAAGTGATGGACTGCAAATGAAGCAAGAACCTTTTTTTTTATATAAATTGAATAACTTTTAGTTTATCGAATATATTTAACAACGTTGTTTTATGAACTGGAGTTGTGCACTTTCTGTGTTACTGTTAGTATTTAAATATATTCTGTACATGTCAAATTTTGTCAATTGTTATTTTATTCAGCATTAATAAACCGGCTTAGCTTAACTTAAAATCAATTTTTTATTTTTATTGAATAATTCTGAGATATACAAAAAATACAAATTCACAGCGTAAATTTAAACCTCGCATCAAAACACATTATTGACTAATACATTTCAATTTTAGATTCTTTTATAGGAAAAATGTATGAACTTTTATTTTTACTTATTGTACACGTACTATTTTAGCCCATTTGTTTACTTATACCGATACTATAACATATAGAAAACATGTACGCTCACGCAATATCTTCATTGCTGTTGTCATCATCTGATGATTCAATTTTCCTTCGTTTCCTTTTACCACGTACTTGATATGACTTGCGAACACTTGGTTTCGCAAGCGAACTCGTTGATTTTACATTGTGAGATATGGGTACGTCTGAAACTTCCTAAAAAATAAAATTGTTGATGCAAAAAGATTATTAATACATAACAAACAAGAAAAAAACTACAGGCGAGTGTGCCCGACTGTGATATCTTGTGATAGCTTGTGCGTTAAATAAAAATCTGTACTACAGATGAATAACAATTCATCATGTCCTGAATTTCCACTAAGTGACCATTTGTGTGGCTAAAATGAAATACTATTTGATGTCAATGAAAATCGAAGGAAAGTATTTTATTACCGACACGATTAAATGTTGTACCAAGAGGTTTTGGTCAAGCCTGTCACAGATTCTTTTGGATCGAATTTGGTAATAAACGTATCCAAAGAATTATAGAACGATGATACTACAACATGAATATAATAAAATGATCGTCAGCCAATAAAATGTACTATGGAGAAAAATTTATCGCTGATTCACCTTGTATGTCCGCATTAATCTTCACCTTCAATAACAAGGTGAGGTGGTAGGGATACTCTGGCTTGAATTAACAACTAAATACGGCGAGACTAACTAACAACTAACTTCGGCAAGCCGAAGTTTAAATACCCTTGCAGTAAGAATTTAAAATTTGGTATATTTAAGGACATACATATTTCTCCTATGGCAGCTATTTAATATAGTAGTCCGATTTTGATAAAATTAAAACCGAAATTCTAGAATAACACAAAATTAAAATATGATGAAAATTGGCAAAGCTATAATTACATTCTCAAAAATTTCTGATCCGGCCCGTTCCAACTTATATAGCAGTGAGAGCATATAAGAGACTATCTGCAAAGTTTAATTTAGATAGCTTCAAAACGGAGGGACTAGTTTTCGTAGAAACGGACGGACAGACGGACAGACAGACGGACAGATGGACAGACAGACGGACATGGCTAGATCGACTCGGCTGTTGATGCTGATCAAGAATATATATACTTTATAGGGTCGGAAATGTCAAACTTCTGACTAAAATTATAATACCCTGCAAGGGTATAAAAACAGAAAGTTGTTACAACACCATAAATGTTGATTATTTAAGTCGTATTTTAGGTTTGAGTGGGCCGAAATAAGATAGGAGAACTTAAACGTCGTCAGCGGACATTAAAGGCAAAGGATATGAAGTTTGGTAGACAATTTAAAAAAAGAACAAAAGGTAATGAACCGAATTGACTGCATTGACAGACACCATTGAGTTGAGTTCTCTATTTAACAGCAGAAATCCAGTTTATTAGAGTTGGCAATTCAAGAAGACAATATTTTTCGGGGACAAAGCCGAGAATTACGGACCTACTAAAGCTAATTTGGGCATTTGTTATTAAAACAAATTAAACAAATTAATAATAATAATAATTATTTTGTAATAATTATTTTTCTAGTGTAGAAATTTGAAAAAATAAAAATTTTTGGTCACGTTTTCTTGTTCACTTCGTATGCGTTCGGAGTTTTAGCCACCCGATCGAAATGAACTTAATGAATGCGTTCAACGCCTGAATGAAGCCGATAAATTTTCAATGACAATTCAGAGTACTGAGAATTCTTTATCTTGTCATTGTGTAAAATGAGTTCGGCCATCGCGGAGATAAGTCTAAGTTTTCTATGTGTTTGTGTATTATTTAATAATATGTGCGTCTTATTTAATAATATTGTAGCATTTGTCTAAATTGAATATTTAAGGGGTTATATACACTTGCGCGCGTGGAAAAATTGCCTTTTTTAATATTTTTTTTGTGGAATAACAAAACAACTTGTCGTGAAACACTCAATGTATATTTATTTGTACACTTTCTGAGATTCTTCATGAAATTTTCCAAAACAAAATATTTATTTTTGTAGTTGCTGTAGGCCATAATGCAAAAACACAATTTTTCAAATATCGTCCGCGGTGACCACGATTACTAAAGAACCGTTAACTCGGTCAGTCTGAAATTTTGCAGGCTTATTAAGAACAATACTAGCCTGTGCGTGGACGAAGGATTTTGCAAAACAAAATTTTTTACGAAAATTATGATCGTTTTACTAAAAAAAACCTGTTTTGAACGTATACATTTTTGGTATTTACATCAGGAAAAAAAAAGTTTTGCCTTAAATTCAAAATCCTTCGTCCACGCACTGGCCAATATTGTTGTTAATAAGCCTGCAAAATTCAGACTGACCAGTTAACGTTCTTTGTAATCGTGGTCACCGCAACCACACTTTTCAAAAAACAGTTTCGAGATAATCGCGTGTAAAGAATGATTCGCCGTTGACTCGTAGTGCAGATAGCGCGCTATAAATGGCTGCCAATCCGGTTCTAATGCTCCGAATTTTATGATTTTTGGGGAAAACATTCTCCAAGATACGTACTTTCAGAAAATGCATTAAAAAAAATTTTGATTTTTTTGACAAACGCAAGTGTATATAACCCCTTAAATCAACATACCAGAAGTGTCTTTTATTGAAACTCACACACACACATACGCAGACAAGACATTCAAATCACCCATTCACTTTACTCAGAATGTGTCGTTTGAATTGAATGCATTGAAGTCGGCAACGCGCGCTTACAAATGCCCGATCATTGCAAAAGCGCCGAATTACTCATACATAGCTCCTATAGTTCATTTGTAATCGTGCACGGAATTTTGAATAATATGGTTGTCAAGAAATTGGCTTTAAAGTTTAAAGCTAGGTACTGACATAAGATAAATTGGCTTTCGAAGAGCTCCGAGCGAAATTGCTTTATATTTCGGTCGGGAACCAGTGTGACCAAATAGTTTAAAAAAGGCAGAAAACGCGTAAAATGGGGTCATAGTGACACGTATGCACAGCTGTTTGATGTAAACAAACTTTATAAAAATAAATTACAATGAACATAAAACTTTAAAGTTAATGATAATTAACATGAACGGATTCGATATTGGAATGGTATTTACCACTATATAGCTCAAGGGCACCAACGCCGCCCACAGACGGATTTTTCCTTTATATATGTGAAATCTCTTTTCTGAATTAAATCCCATAAAATAACCCTTTTATATAATTCACATTTCCTAGTTACTATAGAAGCGCCCAATGTTTTATGTTTTAAATTTCCTTCCATATTTAGCTTACGAAATATGTAAATTGATTTATTTCGCTGCGAAATCACAGCTGTTTAGTTTTTTGATCTGGCAATGCGTTTACCCGTTTCGCTCGCTATATTTATCCTGTGTTAGTACCCGCGTAAGCGAAATGGAGTTTGGCCGCTTTAAGAAAATTTATCTTATGTCAGTACCTAGCTTAAGCCTTGGACCGCGACCGCCACATGCTGGTTTTTTCTCGGAGCTGTAACTTCTAAACTAGTTTGAATTGCACTCTGAAAGTTTGCATGCATATTCTCAGATAAATATTCTTATGATTTTTTGAAACTGACTGATAAAACGACCCCCTGAAGAGATTGGGGTGTCAAACAGAAATTTTCCAATATCAAAATTTGTTGTTCTAAATTTCATTTCATTTGTGTTTTTTTGGTTCAAATATAAGATAAACTTATAATAAATATTAATAACACAGTGTTAAAAATTTTGAAAAAGTAAATGAACTTTTGAAGTGACCTATTAGAGATTGTTAAGCAGGTCGAATATAACACAAAACGATGTTTGAAAATTTTCTAACACCCTCAATATCTTGATTTATTGTCAAAAAAATTTGAAAAATTCCTGCTCGAAAAGTTTTGACCAATTTGAAGAAATCTTGGCGTTTTTATAGCTTTGTGGAGCAGCTTACAGGAAAAAATTAACGTATTGTTTGTTTCGAATGAGAAAGACAAAATTTTGGCTTGGAAATATGCAATTCGCACTTTTTTTCGACTTTGATGCCTTTTTTTTAAACAAACTGTTTACGTGAGGGGCCCATTGTACCCCTCTGGCCACCGAGCTTCCGAAAGCTTGGCCGCTCTTGCGCTCCCGTCTTTCGGGCTTCCGCGGATAGTTCGTCGAGCGTGCCGACGCTCGCTCGCTCTCCGCTCCGCTGCAATCTCCGGCCGCTTCGCTGCACTATTCCGCCGCTCCTCGGCACCTTTCTTGGCAGCGATCGCCCTCTATGCTCCTCTCTACATCTTCGGCCACTGCACTTATCCGCCGCTCCCTGGCCAAGCGCATCCGCTCTCGCCCCTCTGATGCTCCCGCGCCCCGATCTCGGGATAATTCCGAACGCAGTCGGCCGCTGTCGATCTCCCGCTCTCGCTTTAGCGGAGTAAAGCGGGCGGGAGCACGGCTCTATGTTTAAGCTTAAGTTAGTATCATGTATGCAGCGAAATAAAGCTGACACACCCTGACTATTGCCCACGACGCCCCTGCTTTCTGCTTCTTTCGGTCCGTTTGGGTTTTTCTACTCTTCGTTCTGCGCCGTGGGAATACGTTTGCACCAACCCGCCACTTATTTTGGAGGACCAGATCGCCCCCTACAAACACAAACCAACAATATTTCTCAATGATGCACACCTATTGTTGTTGCTTAGTCAATTGCGAATAAAACAAGACAAATTTCATGAAAAAATAACGAAAAAAAATTATCTTTCAGAGTGCTCTATAGTAACAATGTGTAAAGGGAACGGATAAGGACAATGAAAGGGTAATTCCGAGTTTAAGCAACAAATTGATATTCGTAATATATATTTATAAATACCCTAGTTCTGAAAACTTTTTTTTTTCTCACTTTACTAATTTTTTATATTCAACATTTGCACGCAAAGTAGAAAGACTGTAAACATTCATATATCAGTAAAAAAAATTGTGTAATTTTTGTTTTTGGATTTCCGACACGAATTACGAGCTCTATCGGGTCTATAACAAGGAAAATTGTATATTGTGTATTGTGTATACTCCACAGCCATTTGGTAAAATATTGCTGATCAAATATTTATCACCTTCGATATGACTCACCTATCTTAAAAGTTCCACTATTATTGCTTTATTGCCGGAAAAAATCTGTTACATACCCAAATTTTTACCGTTTCCTTGTATAATATACTGGGTGATTACCAATGCTTAGGGAGGTTAAAATGCAGGAATCGGCTACAATTATGTCCAGAGACACCCAAATACTAAAGAATTCTTTAACTATGACATTTGTTTCCTTTTTTTATCCCTTAATTATTGCAATTTGAAGTGAGTGCCTTTGCTCCAGGAACTTCACAGTTTATTTCGTTTTCATCTTCTTTAAAAAGGGATTTACCAATCAACACGCAGCACAACTATTTAATATTTTTACATGAACACATTTAAAGCGTATTAATGTCGACATTTTCAGATAAATTATTGAAACTATTTCCTACTCACGAAAAACGACTTAATTTATTTGATTTGATTCAAAGTCCCTTGTAAAACCTTAGATGCTTTAAAATAAAGAAGTGACAAAAACAGCTAGGAATTCTGATTTGAGTTTTCAGAAGCGAGTTTTTAGCAATCAGAATACCTAGAATGGACTTAATCAGGTTCGTATAATAGATATTTTTAAGTAACCTTAATTTTATAATTGCACAAAATCGGAAAAATTGATAAAATTACGGCTAGATCGATACGGAAAGAATATTTAAAGGCTTTATATGAACCCATTCCCTTCGCTGCACACTCCTGACTAACTATTATGCTCTTTGTGAAGGAAAAGAACATCGAAACTTACTTCCTTTAAGGTATCCAATATAGTAGACGATTGAATGTGATTTACGCTTAAGCCATCGCCTGAGATAAGTGATCCTTTAGTTGACTTGATGTACACCATACTGTCAGATCCAGCCGAGTTATTTAAGATGGATTTTTCACGCAATTCCTCAGCATCAGAATCTCTATCTTCTGGATCCAGTTTTAACATAAGTTGCTTGAACTAAAACAAATATTAAAATACATATTATATACACAATATATAATAAAATGTACATACAATAAGAGATAATGATAAATAAAAAAATGCTATAATACATACAAAAATATTTTATCATACATACATCAAGGTATTTTACAACCAGGTCCAATTTTTCCTCGGTGTTTAGTGGTCTAGAAGAGTAATTAAGTTCTGAGCTTAAAGCCTGCTGTGTCATTTGTTTTTTAATGACATCAATAGTTGTCTTTGGATTAAAGTCAGTAACACATCTACGTGTAACTGCTTTTTCATAAATCTTTTGTTCAGAGGGAGAATATCTTGAAATTTTACTATCGGTAATTCCATACATATCTTTTAAATGATCTTTTAATATCAGTAGAAGCATACACGCTTGAGCTGATGTTATACATTTTTTTATTTCGGTCATATCTTCAGGCAAGCGATTAAACAGCACTTGCGGATCTTCCACGTCATCGTCATCATCTAATACATCTCCTTCTTTGTCGTTTGGTTTTAAGTGCTCCTTAAAGGTAGCAAGTAAATGCGTCCCTGCCATTGATATGAGTAGATCTATTTGATGTATCAGATACAGAGGCTCATCTTGAACCACATATGGGAAGTAAGCCAAATTATCCGCAATATACAACATTTGTTGTAGCGATGTTTTTTGATCATCAAATTGTTTTGTAACAGTTTGCACCAAAGCTCGTCTTTGTGGCTTGGTAGTACGCAATAAAGTATAAAGAAAGTCGTTTAAAGACGTCGTTACCTGATCAGATCCGCGTTTTCTTTAAATCAAGAGAAAATAAATTACATTCAATTAAAAAATAATAGTCGTAACTTACGCATAACCTCGAATAATCTCGAGCTTTCCTTGGCTGTTAATTTGGAGAACTTTTTGTAACTTGAAGCAAAGCTGCAACCCAAATTGCACTTTCATATTTACAAAACCAGAATAGGTTTTATCAATATCTTTTAAAAGGGCATCAGCTCTGTGTGCGGACTAACAAAATATAACCGTTTTAGATTTCCTTTTTTTCAATGATGAAGATATCACAAACCTCTACTTTAGGATCAGTGCTCAAGCATATCAAGTATGGAACCATTCTAACAGGATGAACCAATCCTTGACGAAGAACAATTTGTATTACTTTAACAGCCCATAAACGCACTGAGTCATCCTGATTCAAAAAACATTCCAGTACTTCTTCCAAATAAAGTTGAATAATGCGACTTGCCATTCCAGATGAAACGTCATTCATTTCCTTCAGATCCTCGTGCTTTGATTGTTTTTCCCCTAAAAATTAATCTTGTGTTATTTATGTTAAAATGGATTAAATATGAATATAAAAAAGTTCAATTAGTTTATTTGGACTTTGTAGAATAAATTTTAAAAATGGTTTGATGATAGTATTTTCTATTTGGCCTCTTGCTAAAACAAAATCTGGTAAGGTTTTTAGCTTTATAAGAATATTTGCCCAGATATTGATAGTGATACGATATGTTTTCATATATTAAGAATTAAACGTAAAAGTAGTATAGAAAACAAGTACTAATTGCACATGGGCGAAGTCCAAAACCCATTATATATTTTGTTTTCGAGACTTTTCAAATTGTAATAAAAATATAAATATATATATTTTTTTTTGTATTTTCTACACATTGCCAAGCGAAAAGCAGTTGAACTTTTGTTATTCTTAAATATATGAAGAATACTAACATTCTTTTTCTTTATTGTGCATAAACATTTCAGATTCAGTTAAATATATCCAAATATTCCGCATGCAAATTATCTTGAAACCGGAATCGTTTGCAGATGAGCTTAATAGATCACAGTAAAATTTTTTAAGTTCTACTCTGGTGAGATATTCGTCGTTTAAAACGCAAAAGGACCCAAGAGAGACCAGCGCTTGCTTTCGAATTTCTAAATTTGCACACCTACAGAAAAACATTAAACACTCAAATACATCATCACATATCGACGCAGGAAGTCCACCATTTTTTTCACCTAAAAATATAAGGATGAAATTATCGCTATATACTTAACAAGTTATACTTACCTAAAGCACTGGGCGATTTAAAATCAAAATATCGCATTAATATTCCAATCGTAAACAGGCTTCGACGAAAGCTGGGAGTGTAAATATTATCTACACTGTAGTTTTTGTGAATTACTTGACTCCGGGAAACATCTAGTACTCGGTAAAACCTGAAAAGAATATACAGATAATATAAATAAAATGACATATGTACATGTTAAGGGGCATATACACCTAGAAGTTAAAAAAATAGATTTTTAAATTTTTTTATTTTCTTAATGTTTGATATCTTAAGAATGCCTGATGCAAGTCAAAATTCTACTATATTTAAACGTGTTTTTTTACAAAACGGCATTTGATGCCGTTTACCTGAATATTTTTGGCACTAAATAAAAAACGGTTTCGGTTTCCCAGCATTGGAATTTACTACTGGTATTGAGAAATCATTTATCGGAAGAACGACAAGAAAGGAAGCTATCATCGCAGTAAGTAGAAGAAGAAAAAAAATGTTTTGACTTTTCGCTTTCTTGGGTACTGACATAAAGTAAATGTTGCGAGCGAAAAATGTTCCTAAGGAACTAAATGAATTGATATATATATTCCTATGGCAGCTATATGATATAGTAGTCCGATCTTGATAAAATTAAAACCGAAATTCTAGAATAATACAAAATGGCCATATTTCAAATACGAGGTGTGACAATTAAGTAATGAGACTGATTTTATTGCTGCGATTGTGGTAACCCTGCGACCTTGAAATTCACTCTCCCTTCTTTCGGCATCCTTCCTCTCTCCATTGATATATTTGCCATCGCTCTAGCTTTCTTAGTTCACCTGCTGTGTCGTGATGAGTAAACGTGTCTTCGTGGAGCTCGTCACGAAAATGGAAAAGCGAAATCAAGAGCAACGCGTCGCGATACTGTTTTGTGCCAAATCGGGTGAAACAGCTTCGGAAACTTACGAAAAAATTTTAAAAGTTCATGGTGATAGTGCTCTCAGTCATGCACAGGTGTTTCGATGGCATACAAAATTTAAAGAAGGGTGTGATAGCGTGGAAGACGAGCAGCGGAGCGGGAGACCAGTCGAGGTGCGGACTGACACGAATTCGCAGGTTGTGAGCGCTCTAATCTGTGAAGATCAATCTTTAACAGTTCAAATCAAATCAACTATCGCCAAATATTGGAAAGATTGCGGAAACGAGTCAACAGGGTGCGTCTAGACATCGCTCTTAACTGGATCCTTCATCACAACAACGCGCCGTGTCACACCGCCCTCAGCGTGTCCCAGTATTTGGCCTCTAAAGAGATCGCACTGTTGCAACAACCGCCCTATTCGCCCGATATGTCACCCTGTGACTTTTTTTGTTTCCTAAAACCAAATTGGTGGTCAAAGGAACGCATTTTGATTCGATTAAAGACATCCAGGCGGCCGTGACGAGCGTTTTCGTGGACATCCCAGTCGAAGAGTTCCAGAAAAGTTTTGAAGCATGGAAAATGCGCTGAAATCGCTGTGCAGCTGCCCAAGGGGACTACGTTGAAGGGGATGGGAGAGTTGAAAAATAATATTGAAATATACGGATTTTATAATATCAGTCTCATTACTTAATTGTCAAACCTCGTATATGATAATATGTTGAAAATTGGCAGAGTTATAATTTTTTTTTCCTCCAAAATTTCTGATCGTTCCTATGGCAGCTATATGATATAGTCGTCCGATCCGGCTCGTTCCGACATATATAGTAGTGAGAGCATAAGCTCTGCAAAGTTTCATTCAGATAGCTTTAAAACTGAGGGACTAGTTTGCGTAGAAACGGACGGACAGACAGGCGGACAGACGGACATGGCTAGATCGACTCGGCTGTTGATGCTGATCAAGAATATATATACTTTATAGGGTCGGAAATGTCTCCTTCACTGCGTTGCAAACTTCTGACTAAAATTATAATACCCTGCAAGGGTATAATGACCAAGTCTCAAATTATATGAAAATAAGTTGAAAACTGGCTAAGTTATCCTTTTTTTCCTCAAAAATTATATGAATAGTCGTCCGATCCAGCCCGTTCCGACATATATAGTAGTTAGAGCATTTAGAAGGCTATATGCAAAGTTTCATTCAGATAGCTTCAAAACTGAGGGACTAGTTTGCGTAGAAACGGACAGACGGACATGGCTAGATCGACTCGGCTGTTGATGCTGATCAAGAATATATATACTTTATAGGGTCGGAAATATCTCCTTCACTGCGTTGCAAACTACAAACTATACAAATTGGAGAAATTATATTTTTTGTTCTTTCACTGCGTTGCGTTGGATGAAAAGCAGTTTTCAACAATAAGCAAGTGAATCCAGACTGCAAGTGATGGGACTAAGTATTATAAAAAAGCAGGAAAGACTGAATAAATGTTAAATTGAGCGTTTTCGGAGGGTTTTCACTGCTTCCTTCGGAAAGTGAAAGCACATATTTTGGAGTCAGAAAATAATCATATCGGACTCTAAATTTATGATACATATATTATTATATTTATGATCCTGAATTTTCAAGGACTCTTTTTCCGGACACTTTTCTACACACTTTATGAAAACCCTCCGAAAACGCTCCTATTGCATGGTGGCAGCTAGTTGATATTGTGTTCCGATTTTGGTAAAATTACAACTGAAATTCTAAAATAATACGAAAGGTCCATGTTTCAAATTGGATAAAAGAAATAAATGAAGCCTTGCTTCCTTGCAGCTTACAATTGGATCATTATAATTTAATCCAATGAAATAAAATACAAAGAAAAGAAAAACTAACAGGAAGTATATATGTAAATCATTTATACAAGTCAAAAAGAAATCTTTTTAATATTTTCCTATACATAAATACACATATTACATTTACCGTTTTACCAATCAAGTTTTAAATTCACAGTGTTTCATATTTATCTACATTTAACGATCGTTTTTATGGCAGCAATATTATATACATATATATATCATCCGATGTGGATAATATTAAACTTAAATTTTAAAATAATAACAATTCGCTACATCTCTAAGTACATGAAAATATGTTGGAAAACAGCAAAAGTTCCTATCGTTTCTATGATAAGATAGATAAGATTATATCCAATATTTTAATTTATTTAGCTTCAAAACTGAGAGACTAGTTTGCGTAGAAATGGACAGAGGGACGAATAGACGGACATGAGTCGATCGACTCGGCTATTGATACTGATCCAGAATATAAAAACTTTAAACTTTAAAAACTTTTGCACTGCGTTGCAACTTCTGACTAAAATTATAATACGCTGCAAGGGTATAATAAAATATTGCATAAAGCCGGGCCTTAATCACGGTTCTGTACAAAAAATTTTATATTTCCTCAAATAATATAACAGAGCAAGGCGCACAAATATATGTGTAATTCTTAAGAGTTATGGTTTTGCATCGATTAAACAGAACAGAACTAAGGTTCTTCCTTGAACCTTCGATTAGAGATATGTACTAAGCTACTGTCAGCTATGTATAAAGACTACTGTGATACCACCTTAAAATCTCTTTGAAAATTTAGAGAAAGTGTCTACCGATAAGACTTGGTATCTTATAATTAATACTTATCGAATTTCTAAATTATACGTACTTTTGAAAACAGTCGCGAATCAGCTTGTAGTTCTGTGTTATCTTATTCACAAGTGCACCTAGGCATGATACACAACTGGTTACTTCTGCTTGGTTTCTCGACACGACCAGTAGCATTAAGTGCTCTTCTAATGCTGCCAAAAAAGACTCGCTCGCATTGTTAACGAGAGGTACAACTTTTTCGAGAATATCAGCTACTGAACATATAAATTTAGCGGCAGTTGCAGAATGACACTTTATATTCAGATATGGCTCAATTGTCATAGCATGTCTAACCAACAATTGCGGTCGTACTTTTGCTAGCAAATGAAGTGTAGTTATACATCCCAACATTTGTGCATTATTAGTGTCTTCTAATTCTATCAGTCTGTCAACCAATCCATCAGCTAATTGTTGACAAGCTAATAAAATGTCCTGCGGAGGTTCCATATTCTTTTTTATAGGATCATTAACGCTTCCATCAGACTTCAGCATATTTTCCTTTGGTTTAAAAATCTATATAATAATAGAATACAATAATATAAAAATATGAAAAGGTTTCGATATATAATAAATAAGAGCATTGACCTTACACTCATTAGAAGTCCTTCTAACCAAGTTGTTCCAGTATCGTGTGCTGTATTTACCACATCTATAATTTGATTAATCTTCCGCTGTATCCCATGCTAGATAGGAATTACAATTTGAAAAATAAAATAAATGAAAGGATTTGGAATACAATTAAAGAAATTTAGTAATATTATAAAAGCTTATTGTATCAAATACTAATAATTTTTATATATATTTTTTTTTAACCATATTTATTTATTATATTATATTTATATATATAATATATGGGCAATTTTCTGGTGTCGCACGTGACATTTGTACGCATTCAAACGAAAAAAAACATGTGTCAAGACTTTATTTTAATTTTACAAAATTTGAAACTTATATGTAGCTTTTGGTTAGCTTCTGCTAAGGTCAATCTCAAACAATTGTTTCTTTCAAGATAATTACAAAAATGTAACGAGTTCGCACGTGACACAGACGGAAGTCAATTTTCAGTTCAAGCACTGATTTCACCGAAACTTCATGAAAGATTTTTATGTAATTAATTTTAATGTAGGTATTATATATCAATTCAACTTTATAATTTATTTGAGTTCACTTAAAAATATTAAGTAGTTTTTTTTATTAGTACATAAAGTTTTATCGGTGTCGCACGTGACACTTTCTTCCGTCGTACTTTTCGTGATTTTTTGTACTATTTAAGTAAATCAGAGAAGTATAAATGTGGTCTCTTTTAAATCTTTGCAATCTCCCAGTGATGATAGAAAGCAAAAGTCCAAGCTTAGTTAGTTAGTTACTTAGTTACTCTGCTTTGGAGATTTGTATCTAAACACAACATGATCTTTTTTATGGTGTTTTTCATCAAAATGATGAAAAATTGAGAGTTGCGCGAGTTTGCATTCGAATAGTTCGAAATTTGTTTTAGAATATGATAAAGGGTTTCAAATGTGATCCATTGGAACATTTCTTAATGTTACTATGTTAAAAATATAAATTTTAAAACATTTTGTGTGGTTTCTGCCGCGGTTGTACTTTCCAGAGAATAGCCCATATATTATATCTATAAAGCTAGACCCAAAAATTAAAATTAAACTCCACAAATTTACTTAATTAATTAATTAATTTGTGTAGCCCATGAAAGAGAATTATAATTCATATTATATAGAGTATATACTCGTGCTCCCATATATCTGCTTACATCACAATAAAATATCTAAACATTAACTTTAACGTTAAATAACTTTGTCAATATTTTGCCCTGCGAATTAAAACGTAGTCAATTATATTAAGAAAAATTATAAATAAGCGACAAGCAGTTTTTTGTTATTTTGAAGTTTGGGGTTTAATTTCATTCAAATCGTACGACTATGTATTTCATATACATACATACCTCATGGAAATAAGTATATGTGCAGTTTTCAATTTCCATATATTTATTTAAAGTTACTTATTAATTTTTTTTTGTATGCAAGTTTGTATACTTATCTACTAAAAAAATCTCCTTTAATTAGTTTTTTTTAACTTCCATCCTTTTGACAGGTTTTTAACAAATATGAAGCAACTCTTTATTTTCATAGGCAATAGCATATGTCCAATTTAAGATGTACCCTCGTTTGAGTGTTGGTAAACAAAGAAGTATGACCACATTTTTTTCGTGGTCATCAGTCCAACGTAATAAATATGTTTGTAGGTAGGTTGTAGTGGTGAGGCTCCCTTCTGGAGCCTCCAAGTAGAGCTGGGCTCCTTTTTGGTCCACTCCCTCTGTTTTCATGTTGTGGTCATAGTTGCCCTTTAATACCATCCTGAGTCGCTGAGAAAGCCTAGGATCGCTGAGAACTTCAGCTCTCCTATGCCTTCTAATGACTCCAGCTGATGTGATTTAGGGCCGGACAAAAGCAGAGCAGGTGCTCTGGTGTCTCTGGTTCCGTAATTTCTCTGGTGTCGGTACGTTGGTATCTTGCCCTTGCGAACCTGCTCGGGCTAATTCGTCCGCTTTCTCGTTCCCTGGGATGTCGCAGTGACCCGGTACCCAGGTGACTTGTACCTCGTTTCTCTCTGCAAGTCTATTAAGGGCCTTCTTGCATTCTGCCACCATTCGTGAGTTTGTTCTCACGGCCGCTAGGGATTTTATAGCCGCTTGGCTATCAGAGTAAAACCGTACTTTGGTGTCGCTAAGTTCTCGCCGTATGGAAAGCTTGGCTGCTTCCGTTATGGCGAGTACCTCAGCCTGAAAAACCGTCGCTGAGTCTGAGAGAGTGAATGACTCCTCGATCCCCATTGCTCAGCGAAGATCCCAGCCCCCACGCCGCAGCTCATTTTAGAGCCATCGGTGTAGAGGGATACCTCCTCTGCCCCGGTTACTCTCTCCCTTCTCCAATCTTCCCTTGTTGGGAATGTTGTCGTGTAGGCATTTCCGAAGTTCATCTCCGTAGTCATGTAGTCCATTAGTGCGTTTGCTTCTAGCTTGATTCCTTCCAGTATCTTGCCGTGGCCTGCGCCGTATTCCCTCCAGCAGTTACTTGCTTTCAGTCTTACTGCGCTCTGTGCGGCCATGTCCTTTACGAACAGTTCTATCGGCATTATGTCCAGGATAGCATTCAGTGCTGCTGCGGGGCATGATCGCATAGTTCCCGTCACGCCAGCACACGCTGCTCTCTGTATCCTCGTTAATTTTGTGATGTTGTAAGCTCTAGTTAGCGCTGGCCACCATACTAGGGCTCCGTATGTTAAAATTGGCCGAACAACCGCTGTGTAAAGCCATATTATTACCTTTGGGTGTAATCCCCATTTATCTCCGAACATTTTCCTGCAAGAGTAGAAAGCAATACTTGCCTTTCTCACTCTTTCAGTAATGTTTCCTTTCCACGAGAGCTTCGGGTCTAGTATCACACCGAGATACTTAGCCTGCTCTGATAGTTTTAGCTCTATGCCATCTATTCTGGGCATATTATATGCTAGTATCTTAGTCCTTCTAGTGAAGAGCATAAGTTCTGTTTTATTTGTTTTATTTTTTTCGTCGCTAAAGACGACAATGTGCCACTCTTCGCACCAAAATCTATATTGGTTTGCAAATTTCAAACGAGCCGTAATGTGCCGCTTCAATAGCTTGGGTTTAGGTACCATGGAAAGACCCCAATACCAGCATATATGTAGATCATTTGGACTACGAACTGATTGAATATTATGATGATGACTGAAGCTATCAAAAGGATAACGTTTTAATTCACACGGTACAGGTCACCAACAACTTTTTTTAAGATTAAAAAATTCCAGTTTTAGAATGGCCAGCTTTGAGCCCCGACCTTAATCCTATCGAGAATCTATAGGGGATCCTCTCTACTCGCGTTATTTAAAACGGCAGACAGTTTGAGACAGTTCGTCACCTCAACTTTTTTTCAATTATTCTATTAATTTAAATTAAGAGAAAAACAAAATAGAACATATGCAGATAATATTAAATGTTGTTTTTTAGTTATAAGTAAAATTTAATTTCGTTAATTTTTGTTTTTTATATCTTAAGTTGTAATAACAATAAACGTTCATACCGAAAGAATATAAAAAAAAAATTTATTCCTGTTATTTCAAAAAAATATGATGCACATATAATTATGTATTTGTATGAGGTAGAAATGATCGAATTTGCAGAATAATTTTACGGGGATGGTTATTTAGCAAGATAACGCACGTAAAATAAATAACTTTCTTTCTAAAAAAATACCTTTATTACAGTAGCCAGCGCTCAGCAGGGACCTAATCCCAATAGAATATATTTAGGGAATACTTTCCAATAAAGTTTATAGGAATGGCCGCCATTCACGCCGGTAACTGCCCTACAGAAGGCATTAATACAATGGTATCTAATTAACCTCAAAAAAACTTGGTAACCTCAATGGCCAAACAATAATTTTTGTCAAGTTCTGCCGAAATACCACAGGGGTTTATTTTACGTTATATTTGGAGTGTTTTAGCAGTTTTCGTCACTTCGCGTGTGCATGCAGCTTTTCTGTTTCTGTTTTAAGTCAATTAAAAATAACAATTTACTTTCGGCAACCGCGTTTGCATATTTTGCATTCTCTTTTGTGCCTTCTCCGTTTACCGATGTTTGCGCCGATGCGACACCTAAAAACTGATCTATGTACTTACTATTTACCTCTCTCCCTATACATAAAATATGTTTTTGTTCATTTATATGGAAAATAAATGGCTTTTTCAAGGTGGCTGATTCTGCTAAGATACGTTTTTGTAATAATTCCCTATACTAGACGAACATACAATCATGGTCAAAAGTATTTTCACAACGAACAATATTTGCAAACTCCAACTTCTTTTAGTTGTTATTCTTGTTGTTGTTGACCAATTTGCCTGAAATAGTTCTTATCGCATAGCTTGATCTATGCAGAATCTAGCCGAAAAGAAATGCGAAAGGCAACGGTTCATATGACAAAGCTAAAAGCAAAAGAAAATATACTTGCAATTAAATTACTTAATTCTTCTTGGAATATTTTTAAATAATCGCAGTGGTTTGGACTTTCTGAAGTTATACGAAGATTTGGGTTGAATAATTAACAAAAAAAATTACCAAAATGCTGAATATGAAGAAATTTCGAACAAACTGGTAAAAAAGTCGAAATAGAATATTTTAGTGTAAATTTTTTTTAAAACATTTTTTTTGCAAAACAGTCTACAATTTTACATAAAATAATTGGAGTAACTATGAATGAGCGAAATTGGTGTGAAAACTATCATAAGTCGGAGTTTAATCATGCAAAATGAAGACAATTCAATGGAACATTTAGTAAAAATCTCAATTTTGGCCATGCTAAAAATGCCGAAATATCATAAAACACTTATTAAAATCGTCTATTCTTTTCATAGTGAACGGTCGTGTTTTTGTTTTGCGCTCCGAATATTGTGTTGTTTTGCTTTTTAAACCACCGGGGTTTTATTAAAATCATCACAAAACTTCTCACTTAACTTCAGCCGTTTGCTACCGCGTGTGCATGAGCTTTTTTCGTGTTTAATTTGTATTTAATTACACTTTTAGTTTTGTGCTAAGACGGTTTTCTGCATTCTCTTTTGTGCCTATCCCTCTTATTCCGTTGATGTTTAGCTGCAGCTAAACGGTTCTAAGCTCTCTCGCCCTCGCTATTTCCTTATCGCTCTCACTCTCCCGCTCACCAGCGTTGACGGTTCTCCTCTTTGCACAGTGGTCTAAGGTTTGTGGAAATGTCTTTTAATATTGTCTGCGGAATTAAAAACTGCCAAGATTAGCGTCTATCCGAATATCTTTGACACAATTTGCTCTGGTGACTTCTGGCCCGAGCACGTTGTAGTTAAAGAATTCGAGGCTAAAACAAAGAAAAAGCGGCCAGTGGGAGTACGCCTCCCTATACCGCCACAAACCGCAAGGACCACCGCTAAGACCTCCTCAACACCTTCAGTCCCAAAAAACTAACCACTTCCTTCCAACTTTCCTATCAGAATACTAGAGGCTTACGCTCCCAGCTCTCGAAATTGTATTCTGACAGTTTTTCCTTCGCATCCCAGGTAATTGTATTTACAGAGACCTGGTTAAAGCCAGATATCCTTAGCTCTCAAATTTTCCCGGGTAAATATATAAATTACAGGGTTGACCGACTAGTCCAGCGCGGAGGTGGAGTTTTAATTGCCGTTGACTCCTCCCTCATCTCAGAACTTGTTGCCCTTGACGATATCACCGATATCGAATTTATTTGTGTTAAACTTTCATTTCCAGGTAGTTATATTTACATAACTTGCTCCTATGTTCCACCATCGGCTGAGGAGCCCATTTATTGGAAACACCTTGCGGCAATTCAGGCCGTTTCCAACAGGCTTTCAGATCGAGACCAACTCGTAGCCCTAGGAGACTTCAATATACCTGGAGCTCGTTGGTCATCTGATGGTGTGTCAAATGTCCTTCAGACTATGGCACAGCATGACCTTATTGATGGCCTGCTTGACATATCCTTGTCTCAAGTTAACCATGTCCTGAATTCCTTATACCGCTTATTGGATCTTTGTTTCGTCTCTGATCCTCTAGGTGTTGACTTAGTTAGATCCTTACCATCCAACTTTCGAAGTGACTATCGATACGGGGACGGTTGTAAAGAATCAATTTGATTGTTTAGCCAATAAGGTTCGCTGTTTTCGTAAAGCTAACTTTCATGCGCTAAATAATCTTATATCTGAATTTGATTAGTCAAATCTGTACATGTGTACTGACATGGCAGCCGCCGTGGACATTTTTTACAGTGCCATGAACTCGTTCTTTTTATCCTGTGTTTCGTTAACCTATCCGTCTGTGTCTAGTAAACCACCTTGGTTCAATAAGGAGCTGACACGTCTAAAAAATGATAAGTCTAGGCTTTATAACAAATATAAACTTACTCGTTCTAAAACTGTCCTTTCTAACTATCTCAGTGCTCGGTCGAAATTTACCGTGCATAACGCTCGGTCTTATAAAAATTATTTGAATCCTTGTACGGTTTAGTTCACACAGGACCCGAAACAGTTTTATAATTTTGTTAACACCAAGCGTAAAACAAACCTATACCCTTCCTCGCTTTCATTTAAAAATTCTTCAGCAAAATCGGATCAGGCAATCGCCGATTTCTTTGCTGAGTTTCTTAAAACTACTTATTCTTCCTCAAACCAGATAAACCAGACGTATTCTTTCCCTATGCCCAAATCGAACTTAATTTTCAGTCCTATTTTAGACGAAAGTTCTCTTCGGCTGGATCTTCAACGTGTAAAGCCAGTTTATGCACCGGGTCCCGATGGAATACCGGGCTGTGTTCTCAGGTATTGCGCCGAGGCTCTGTGTAACCCCCTTCTCAAACTATTTACCATATCTTTGGAAACATCAGAATTTCCCCTTATTTGGAAGGAATCATTTATTATTCCTCTCCATAAAAAAGGTAGCAAGTCGGATGCTGGTAACTACAGAGGAATCTCTAAGTTGTCGGCAATTCCAAAACTCTTTGAACATATAATTACTCCTCACCTGCAGCACTTGTGCAGATCCGTAATTTCTCCATGTCAGCATGAACTTATGAGACGAAGATCGACCACTACTAATCTTTTGGAACTTACCTCATTTGTTATTAGGGGCTTCCAACGTAAATCTCAGACCGATGTGATCTATACGGACTTTAGTAAAGCCTTTGACTCGGTTAATCATTTTCTTCTTATAAGGAAGCTCGATTTAATAGGGTTTCCTACCGATCTCCTTAATTGGCTCCAGAGTTATATGAGTCACCGGACTCAAAAGGTTCTGTTCAAGAATTCACTTTCCAACTCCCTCAATGTCACTTCTGGCGTCCCACAAGGCAGCCATCTTGGCCCGCTGCTATTTACCTTATTCATCAATGACCTTCCTCTAGTGCTACCCAACTGTAGGGTAGTTATGTATGCAGACGATGTCAAACTGTGCGTGCAGTATAAGGACAGCTCATGCCAGTCAGACTTACAATCCGATCTTGACAACTTCCAGGCATGGTGTAGTGTTAACTTATTAAATCTCAACAGCTCAAAATGCAAACTGATGACATTTTCACGTGTCACTCCCCAGTATGCAACATATACGCTTAATGAATGTGCATTGGACAGAATAACTCTTGTTGACGATCTAGGTGTCCGTCTAGATCCTAAGCTTTCGTTTTCAGAACATATTTCTTGCATGGTTAACAAGGCCAAAGGCATGCTTGGATTTATTAAAAGGTGGTCAAAAGAATTCGATTCCCCTTACGTAACTAAGACTCTTTTCACTTCATTAGTTCGTCCCATTTTGGAATATGGTTCTTGCGCTTGGAGTCCTCAATTTGGAATTCATATTACCCGCATTGAATCTGTTCAAAAATATTTCCTGCTTTTCGCCCTACGTGGCTTACCCTGGGATGCCGACCTAAGATTACCGTCTTATTCTAGTAGACTTCTATTAATTAACTTACCTTCCCTAGCTAACCGTAGAACTATGCATGGTGTCGTCTCTCTACACAAGCTAATTTACGGTGACGTAGAGAGCCCCTACCTGCTAGGACAGCTTAACTTTCACGTTCCTCGACTAACATCTAGAACCTTTATCCCCTTAGCAATAAATCACTGTAGGAGGGAGTTTGAGGCACATGAACCTTTTAGGGTCTTATGTGCCGATTACAACCGACTTTTTAACTTTATAGAGGGACCTGAGAGCCTCCCTCGCTTTAAAACTGTATTGCTAGTAGAATTAGCTCGTAATGTTGCATGAACCTAAACCTAACTTTCCTCGTTCTTTCCTATATTTTCCTTCTCACGCGTCTATCTAGAACGTGATCGTGCCGTACGTCACACGGCTGCGCCCCTCGGTCGGTTGGGCGGGAGGTGGGCGTGGGACTCGCGCATTAAAAAAAAAAAAATATATATATATCGACTAGATAGTAACTCCACCAATGCCAAATTAAACTGAATATCGGCTAGTATCTTGTCTAGAAACAAAAATATATTACTCTGGTGAAAGTATCAAACCGACATTTATTTTCTTTAAGGGAAGGTTCTTTTGAAATTGGCCGAAATAAAAGCAAAACTTTGAGAATTTTTTGTGGGAAAATGAAAACACCTACAAAGTTGTGCTTTGGAACATAAATGGAGGCTAAAAGCCTCCATGCCAATTCAAAATTTTCTAATTAATAATAAAGTAACTTACGATATTATTTCTTAAAAGAATAAAAAAATAACGTATTATTAAATTTATGATAAAAACATTTAATGTGAAAATACTTGAAGCGAAAAAACGTGTGAAAATACTTTTGACAACTTGCATGTATATTTTCTTTTGCTTCCTAACTTTGTCCTTTGAATTGTTAGCTTTCTGGATCTTGATCTGGATCTTTCAAATATTGTTCGTTGTGAAAATACTTTTGACCATGATTGTACATCCAGATAGGCGCCAATATTGTGGTTTAAATATGGGCTTTGTCGCCAGGCTGAGTTTACTACCTGATTTTAAAATCCAATATAGTCTCTTTGCAGCATTTTATTTTATGTTCCATCTGCAGACCCAATTTCTATATGTTTTTAACAGTTGCTGAGACCGTCAGCCAGCGGGCGGACAGGGGGACTAACGGGTGAGAAATCACTAGGTCATCAGTAGGTCATGTCTCTGTTAAGGATGCTGACGAATGTTAGTCGGGCGGGGAGAACAAAAGTCCTGCCCAAAAAATTACCCCAATCCAAGGTGGAACACCGTATGCCGAGGGATGCGTAGTATGCGAACTTTGGTGGACCGGCCGAAGCATCAGTTTAAACTAGGCTTACCACGGTATGCGGGCTCTACCGTGGCGGACCATCCCCATCCCAGCATACTCGTGGGAACAAATATGAACCAAGCAAATAAAACAAAAACAAACAAAGACGAAGGTGATCGCCAGACCTTAAAGGCAGACGCTAAGCGGTCAAGCGCGCAAGGAGGAGGAGGAGAGCTCTTCAGAGCGCCTTCATCCTGAGGCCGGAGCCAATGAAAAGGGCGAACCAATGGGCCCGCCGAGCGGCGTGATCGGGGCAAGTCCCTCGACGTGACCGCAGGCGGTTCCAGAGGCAACCCCAATCCACGAAGCCAACAGCAGCAGAGGAAGAAGACGCTCTATCACGAGCGGAGAAGAGCGGCTTTTATCCTCGCGCGAGCCAAGGAGGCGGACCATGGAGGCGGACCCAAAGCAAGCGGGTCTCATTAGATGGGAGAGAGGTGTCCTGCCGGACTTCCAGCCTGACAAGGCGGGAAGGGCAGTAGCCAGTAGCGTCAGCGCTCAACGGAGGTGCAGCCGCCGCGGTCCTTCGCCGAGGTGACCTAGGGTAAGATCCTGATTGGAGTGTTGGACGAGGGATCCAGTGACGCGGACATTCCGAGAGACCAGTGGCGTTGGATCGTTGGTGAGCTGCACAACAGGTTCGTGGAGGATGGCACCAAGATGGCGTGAAGGTGATCGCGTGGAAGGACACGGACTCCGTCACCTTCTACAAGCGGGCGATCGCAGGATTGGGTGAAGTTTACCCAGGTGCGAAGCTCGCGGCGGTCGACTTGGACAAGATCCCCAGCAAGCCAAGGGCCAGGGCGTGGCTGTCGCACAAGCCGGCGGAGCCTGATAAAATTCTCAAGCTGCTGCAGCTAAGTAACTCCGACCTCCCCTCCTTTGACTGACGAGTTGCTAAGGTTGAGGAAGCCCTAAAAGAGGAGGACCCTGACCTGGAGGGACCTCGAATCGAGGAGGCGACAGGATTGTTTGACGAAGAGGACATTCTGGAGGTCTACGTGTCCGAGGAAAGCGAACTGCCAAGGGGCCTTCGCGACGTCTGAATGTCCGAGGCGGAAGACGGGCTGGACGAGAAGACCTCGGTTGCCGATATCACTGTGGTGGATGTTAAGACGCAGAATGTCTCTGACGTTCCAGCAAATAAACCTCCACCACAGTAAAGCAGCTTCCGCTGCCCTATTAGTTCACCTGGCGGAAGGGGGTATCGACGCTGTCCTCATCCAGGAGCCCTGGATCTGTGGCGATAGAATCCAAGGGCTGAGGGCAGCCGACTATAGGCTGTACGCAGCCCCTACGACAGGTAAAACGCGAGCCTGCATACTCGCAAGGAAAGATTTAACCCTTTTCATGCTTCCCAATTTCAGCAATGAAGACATTACAACTGCATGTCTAGAGGGACCAAACGGTTCGCTCCGGATATGCTCCGCATGCCTGGGGCACGACCAGGAACCCATCCCCCCAACCCTGAGGCAAGTCACCGAGGACAGCAAAAGGCTGGGCCTGGACTTCATCATCGGGTGCGACGCTAACGCCCATCACCATCAGTGGGGCAGCACTGACACCAACGATAGGGGCGAGTCTCTTCTTGATTTTATCCTTTCATCCAACTTGCTGGTGGGAAATTGGGGGAACAAACCCACCTTTATTACCACGAACCGTTGGGAGGTACTAGATATCACCCTTCTTTCTGAATCCCATAGGGATACCATGAAGTCATGGAGGGTGCTGAAAAAGCACTCTCTCTCTGACCATAGGTACATCCAATTCATGCTGGGCTTCGATAGGTTCAATCCAGTCACTTTTCGGAACCTCCAGAGGACTGACTGGGAGAAATATAAATCTCAGTTAAACAGGATCCTTAAGACTCCTCCAGCCCAAACCCACTAGGACTACTGTCCAGAGGGGCTGGAGAACCTAGTTTTAACTTTTACCGATGCTTGTAGCACGGCTCTGGATAGGTCCTGCCCACGTAGTAGGAATGGGAGGTAGAAAAAGCCACCGTGGTGGTGTAAAGAACTGGATTGCCTCAAGAAGACTACGAGGCAGTCCTTCAATCTAGCCAATAGCGCCAACACGGACGCATCGTGGCGCCTCTATAAGACTAACTTGTCTTTATACAACAGGGAATTAAGAAAGACCAAAAGAAAGTCCTGGTCCGACTTTTGATCAGGAATCCAGGACTACTCTGAGGCGTCAACCCTGGTTTCGTCAAGCTTCCTGACGACAGTTGGACGACCTCCAGTGAGGAAACTCTCGGGCTTCTCCTGGATGCTCACTTCCCCGCTAGCTCGTTTCAGAGCAGCCCGCCTAACCCCCCGACACGGCGGGGTCCGTCTGAAATGGCATACCCTTTTAGTGATAGGAACATTAAATGGGCAATTAAAAGCTTCAGCCCACAAATCCCCAGGGGTGGACGGTTTCATACCTGCACAGCTTAGCTACGAAACTGAGCTATCCACGTCCTGGCTTGACTGATCTTTTCGATCATTCTCGACACAGGGGTCATTCCAAATCGATGACTCCGATCAAAAGTAGTTATCATCCCCAAGGCAGGCAAGCCATCGCATTGCAAGCCTAAGGACTACAGGCCGTTAAGCCTCTCTTTGTTTATACTCAAGCCGCTGGAGAGACTTACGAGGTGTGACAATTAAGTAATGAGACTGATTCCATAAAAACCATATATTTCAAAATTATTCTACAACTCTGCCTTTTCCTTATAAGTAATCCCCTTGGGCAGCTACAAAACAATTCCAGCGCGTTTTCCATGCTTCGTAACATTTCTGGATCGCTTTGATTAAGATGCGCGCGAATACCCTCGTCACGGCCGCCTGGATGTCATCAATGGACTCTAAATGGGTTCTTTTGACTATTTAGGGAACAAAAAAGGAACAGCGTGACATATCGGACGAATAAGGCGGTTGTTGCATCACGGCAATTCCTTTATAATCCATATACTTTGACACGCTGAGAGCTGTGTGGCACGGCCCGTTGTCGTGATAAAGGATCCAGTTACGAGCGATGTCTGGGCGCACGTTGTTCACTTGTTTTCGCAATCTTTCAAGTTCTTGGCGATAGTAGACTTGATTCGAACTGTTACACATTGATCTTTACGGATTAGAGCGCGCACAAGCTGCGCATTCGTGGCAGTCCGCACCTCGACTGGTCTCCCGCTCCACTCCTCGTCTTCCACGCTTTCACACCCCCACCTAAACTAATTATGCCATCGAAACACCTGGGCACGACTAAGAGCACTATACCCATGAACTTTTACAATTTTAGCGTACGTTTCTAAAGCTGTTTCGCCCAATTTGACGCCAAATTTTATAGCGATGCGTTGCTTTTGATTTCGTTTTTTTAATTTTTGTGACGAGCACCACGAATACACGTTTACTCAACACAACACAGCAGGCAAACTAAACAAGCTAGAGTGATATATATCAATGGAGAGGGGAAGAATGCCGGAAAAAGGGAGAGTAATTTCAAGCCCATAGGATTCCCACAATCGTAGCAATACAAGCAGTCTCATTACTTAATTGTCATACCTCGTATTAGTCTGCATGTCAGAACCAACATTCCCCACCCATGCTTATCAGGATCCCAACATGCGTATAGGAGAAGCAGATCAACAGAGACAGCACTCCATTCGTTTACCACACTAATAGAAAATCGCACCACGAAAAAGAGTACACACTCGTCGCCTTCCTGGATATAGAGGGCGCTTTCAACAACATCCTTCCAGGCTCAATTACAACGGCGTTGACTAAGCTTGAGATTGATCAACAAATAGTGCGTCTCATTGACCAGATCTTGCGCAGCAGAACGGTGGAGGCAATACTGGGGGGGTCAACCATCTCCAGGCAAGTTAACAGAGGCACAACCCCAGGGCGGAGTCCTCTCCCCTCTCCTATGGAATGTTGCGGTCAACAAACTGCTCCAGGGCACAGAAAAGGGTGGCTGTCGTGTTGTGACCATTCCCGCAAACCCTCTGTGACAGGATGAGCGACAGCCTTCGGTTCCTGGCGGGCTGGACTTCCAGGTACGGACTGGGAGTAAACCCAGCGAAGAGCGAACTGGTCCTTTTTACAAGGAAATACAAAATCCTCAAAATGGTACCCCCAAACTCTGCGGGATACCTCTCCTCCTTAAAAATCAGGCCCAGTATCTTGGTCTTATCCTGGATAGAAAACTTTATTGGTCCATTAACACGGACGAAAGGGCCAAAAAAGGCCACAATCGCGCTCTATACCTGCCGTAAGGCTATCGAGCTAAAATGGGAAATGACCGCAAAAATAGTCTGTTGGCTGTACACAGCTATCATCCGCCCTGTACTCCTCTACGCAGTGGCAATCTGGTGGTCAGCTATAAAGCGGTCCACCTGCCTGGGCAAGTTCAGAAAAATAGAATGCATGGCTGAGATCTGTATGACAGGCGGCCTGCGCACGACTCCGGAAGACGCTTTGGACGTTCTCCTGGACCGCGTCACTCTCGGCACTAAAGCTGAAGGGCGCGGGCCTGTGGAGTAGATCGAGTTTCAGGTACACGAAACTCAGCTCTGCTCCACACCTTACTGAGGGGAACACTGACTACTGTGTCCCTGCTGAACACCCTATCACACCCTTCTAGGTTTCCATCACCGACAGAACGGAATGGAACCTAGGACCTCTTGGACCTCTAGGGTCCCTTCACATTTACACGGATGGACGGACGGGTGGGATATATACTCTGAGCACTTGGGATTAAACGTCTCTCTTAGGCTACCCGACCACTGTAGCGTCTTTTAGGCGGAAGTCTACGCCACCGTTAGTCAGGCTGCCCTGAAGTCAATTTATCTCTTCAAACTCGAAGACCATCAACGTCTGCCGCAGATCTCTTCACGAGATGGCGAAGCAGTACGACCTCCACCTCCTTTGGGTCCCAGGACATAGGGACATCGAGGGTAACTGCGCTGCCGATGAGCTGGCCCGGCAGGGTACAACCTCACCTCTTCAATCGGAGAGGGAGTTAGTTGGCATGCCCATGGCCACTCGCAGACTCCCTATAGGGAGCACTTCCTTCTCCTCGCGGACAGGAAATGGGAAAACCTAATCTCCTGCCACCAAGCTGGAATGATCTGGCCCCGCCGATCAGTTAAGCGCTCCAAGGAGCTAATGTCATTAAGCTGCGCCCTTGCCGTTAGGGCAAGCCCTACTTAGCTACTTGGAACGCATGTGTCCAGACTGTTGGTGCACCATGACGACTTCTGTAGAAGCTGTAGGGATGAGGAGGAGGGAAGGAGGAGACCGTTCTTCACCTCCTCTGCCACTGTCCGGCCCTAAGCAGACGGTGACTGCAGTATTCTTCACCCTTGTGGATCTGGCCGAGCTAAGGGAGGCATCACCGAGGCAGATAACCCGTTTCATCCAAGGATCGGGTTGGTCCTCTCTCACTTAGAATTGGTCATCGGTCCATGAGAACCTGCAGCGGACGCGCGATCTAAGCCTACTCGCGATCAGACCGGCTCCCTGAGCCGGTTGTTGGACGTTGATGCACTACGATCAGTACATTCAAGTGGCCCATCTGACACCAAGCACGTGCCTGTTCGTGTTATGTGTTAGTAGGCGCGACAAATAAAAGTATAGAAAAGGAATACGAGGAAGTGACTAATGGCGTGCTGCCTGATTGTTTGCCTGCATGCGTACTAAGTGGGTTAGTATTAAAATTTTTAGTTTGGGAAGGCTTTCTACGTTTGATGTTATCTATATAAATAAAATGCTTTGTCCTGACTGACTGACTGATATATCACAGCCATGACCAAACCACACGTCTTAGAGACTTGAAGTTTTTTTTTTTTAAATCAGAAAAAAAATTTCCAGATTCGTATGGGTATTTTAATTTTCTAATTCCACCTGCAACCTATTTTAAAAAATAAAAAACAAAAATTAAAAAAAAATAATATTAATGGGATAATATTTATATTCGTCTAAGGCTTAGAGTAGGACTTGCCTCATTTTATATTTGTCATTCGACTTAAAAGAATCTTTATTTCTCATTCAGTGCGCTAACTTCAAAGCGAAATTTAATACGAAATTTTAAGTGTGGATCTGCATCCGATCAAAGCGAGGATGCAATAGCGGGCCCTCTAGTCATTTACAAATCGTTATAATTTTCACATAAGACTCTAAGGGGTTCATGCAATTCAAAAGACGTTCTACAGTGGCGCAAAACTAAAGGAATATAGGATCTAGTATTTCTACTCGGTACATGAAAGTTAAGATGACCCAGCAAGTCAGCACTTTCCACTTCACCATGGATAAGGTTAAAAATGAACGTAATGCCAAGCATGGTTCTACGGTTAGCTAAAGAAGGTAAGTTAATGTGAAGAAGTCTACAAGAGTACGAGGCTAACCTCTGGTTTGGATCCCAGTTCAAACCGCGTAAGGCGAAAAGCAGAAAGTTCTTCTGAACTGACTCAATGCGTGTACTCTGAACCCCATACTAAGGGCTCCAGACGCAAGATCCATATTCTAAGATAGGACGAACTAACGAAATATATAAGGATTTTGTAACATAGGGGTCATTGAATTCCTTCGACCACCGTTTAATGAAACCAAGCACACCTCTGGCTTTATTTACCATGCACGAAATATGATCGATAAAGTCAAGTTTAGGGTCCAGTCGGACACCCAAATCATCGACTATATTAATTCTTTCCAAAGAGCAGCAGTTTAGCGTGTAAGTCGCGAGCTTGGGAGCGACACGAGAGAAAATCATTAGCTTGCATTTAGAGCCGTTTAGGTTCAATAAGTTTATGCGGCACCATGTTTGGAAGTTATTGAGATCTGTTTGTAAATCAGACTGGCAGGAAGCGTCCTTATATTGCACGCAAAGTTTGACGTCGTCCGCGTACATGAGTACTCTGGAGTTAGTCAGAACTTTGGGCAGGTCGTTGATAAATAATGTAAACAACAGGGGACCCAAATGGCTCCCTTGCGGGACGCCAGAAGTAACCCTGAGAACATTAGATAAAGAATTTCTAAAGAGGACCTTTTGCGTTCTGCCATTCAGATAACTTGAGATCCAACTACGAAGATCAACCAGAAATCCCATTAGATCGAGTTTCCGAACAAGAAGAGAATGGTTGACAGAATCAAATGCTTTACTGAAATCAGTATAGATTACGTCTGTCTGAAAGCCCCTATAGAAGCCCTTAATTAAGAAGGAAGTGCACTCTAAAAGATTGGTTGTCGTCAATCTTCGCTTTAAAAATCCATGACATGACAGCTGACATGGAGAAATAATTGATCTGCACAGGTGCTGCAAATGTGGAGTAATGATTTTCTCGAAAAGTTTTGGAATGGCCGAAAACTTAGAGATTCCTCTATTGCTCCTGGCATGCAATTTGCTTTTTGTGGAGAGGAATCCGTTTGTGAGGGTAATCCGTTGCTTCATAAACACACTCTGCTGAGTGAGTAACTAGGGATACCCGCCATCACTTCTTTTAAGGAGGAAGATATTC
This sequence comes from Drosophila bocqueti, assembly GCA_018151655.1. NCBI lineage: Eukaryota > Metazoa > Arthropoda > Insecta > Diptera > Drosophilidae > Drosophila > Drosophila bocqueti. Next base: position 1,165,067 of record JAECXF010000048.1, read on the forward strand.
CATCTTGAACCACTCTATATTTTCTTCCTGTTAAGAAGCTCCATGAGATGTGAGTGTAAGATACACTTAAGCTTTGACAACAGGCCCGGATGCCAAACTGGCTTACAGCTCTTGTGCAGCATTGTGACATTTGCCCATTTGCAATTCCTTGGAAAATGTTCATCACATTGGTGATGCCATCTGCACCAGGGGACTTACTGTTTTTAAAGCTTCTTAATGTTGGCTTTTGTTTCCTTAATGGTTTTCGGAGAGACCGCCAGGACATCTAGTATTGGAGCTTTATTGATGAAATTTACTTTAATTTTCTATCATCAGAGGAAGTGTCAAAAAAGGAAAATCTACTTTCAAGACTTTCGGCGAACGTTTTCACTCTGTCTGCCGCCACCAATGCCGCCGACCTGACCTTGTCTTCGAGGAGTTCCACTGCATTGTCCAGATTTTCAGAAGAAGAAATATGCATTTGTAAGTGTAAGAAATCGTGAAAATTAACAGGAAACGGTGAAGGCTTAGGTCGAGTTCTTCCTTAATTGACAATCTGGAGCTTTGTATCCTTTTATATATGCCAAAATCCAACAAAGTGGGGATTCTTCCATTGCAGGGGAAACAGGTAGGTCTTCCAGTTGCTAGTATTAGACAGTTTAAATTATCCACAGATTCCACTATGGCACTATGGTTGCCCCAGGTGCTATGTTTTGAATTAAAGTCAGCACATAACTGTAACAGAGCTTTACAGGCTTGTCACAGGTATACAGCCGCAAAGTTGGTCTCTTCTACCGCAGTGTGAAGCATGATCATGGATTGCTGAACCACATTTAAGCTGACAGAGTCATATCGATAGTCAGGTAAGCCAGTTTTCACCAGGATTGCAGATCCTCCTCTTGACATATTTCCAGGGTAGTCTGCCTTGTAAGTACAATATCTTGGGAAATTGCAGAAAAGTTCAAGTCGCAGTCGTTTCTGATAATACAAAATTGTACATTTTTTTACATATTGGTCACAGTATGACCCAATTTTTAAAATTCTGTAAATGTCTGTGCCTTGTAGTTGATGATAAGCATTTTATACCAGGGACCGAAAATAATGATTATTTTCATTTTTCAATAATAAAAATCAAGTACATTTATGATTTTTTTCAATTTTATCAAATATAATCATTACATTCGAGTAAAAAAATAAAAATCATGAATAATAATTATTTTTGATGAAAATAAAAAACTTTCAAAAATAATGATTATTCGTGATTTTTATTTTTTTTTATCAAAATAAAACTCTTTTGTTTGTAATGATTATCTTTGATGAAATTGAAAAAAAATCTAAATATAATCATTATCATTTGATTTTTATACCTAATAAAACTTATAATGATTACGGTCCCTGTTTTATACAAGTTTTCTAGCTTCTGTCCTCCTTCAGACACAAATGCGTGTATATGACATTTTGATCATTCCGTAATCTGGTCATGGCTCTGTGAGTATAAGAATTAACAGTATTAATCATTAGATCGCCTAATATATAAAAAGGTGGCCTCCATCTATCTATATTTATTGAACTATCTTTCCGCTTCCAGATGGTTCGATAGAATTCGGATAGGGACCATTTAGTAGTTCTTGGTGATTTGACAATCCCATGGGCTTTTTGCTCCTGAAATAATTCCACAAATAATTCTTACTAAAACACATCATGTTTGTATTGCTGGCTTGTTCCACATCTCGCTGTCTCAAGTCAACCATGATCTGGCGAGACCTCTGACGCAACCCGGAGATCCCTATCATCCTACTTTCGATGTGCCTTTCGACATTTTGACTAATTTACAACAAAACAATCCCCAATAATTATATATATAATTTTAATTCGTCCGATCTATACACGTGCACTACTGACATGGCTGAAGCCAAGAATTATTTTTTTACTGAATGTGTTCCGGAATATAGTATCAACCTCAATAAGCCTCATTGGTTTACTAAAGGGTTGAGTCGCCTTAAAAACAAACAAAATCTAGACTGTATTTTTAATTTAAATATACAAGTTGTCAATCTGCACTATATAGCTAATTATCGGCTCAGTTAACCTTTACCGTGTTGAACGCGCAGTATTCCAAAAATTATTTGACTCGTTTTAAAGCCTAGATTTTTTAGGTTATGTTGGGCTGAACCGGAGCACGCTGGCGTTTAGTTATCCGGGTATTTTTGTATGGACCTGGAGATTGTTTACACGTTGTTTCATTACGCACGAATATTAATATTTTACATTTACTTTAGATTTTATTTAAAATAATTGAAATAACAGTTATTAGTAAGCCCGAGCGGGTCCTTGTCAAACTTTAGGCGCGTTGTTATAGAAAAATTGTGGAGAAAGTCGGTGTCATTGATTTCTCTGCGAATATGTTATCGGTCGTTTTGCTATTATTTTTTGGTGCAATTTTACAGTTTTTTAAAAATCCTCTTTTTCGCCCCCACAGGTTTTTTTTTTTTGTTGCCAAACAAAAATTAACAAATCAGGAAACGTTGACAGAAGAAAAAAAATCTCCAGAAATGGAATCTATAAGATAAGTCTTCAATATCTATGGCACCCCGAAGCCCATTCTTAATAAGATATAGATATAAAAATATTGTGCCCTATCACTGAAATAAATAAAAAAATAATTTTTAAATTGTCTATTTTTATTTACCCTTGCAGGGTATTATAATTTTAGTCATAAAGTATATATATTCTTGATCAGCATCAACAGCCGAGTCGATCTAGCCGTGTCCGTCTGTCCGTCCATTTCTACAGAAACTAGTCCCTCAGTTTTAAAGCTATCGGAATGAAACTTTGTAGATAGTCTTCTATATCCTCTTACTACTATATCTGTCGGAACGGGCCGGATCGGACGACTATATCATATAGCTGCCATAGGTACGATCAGAAATTTTAGAGGGAAAAAAATTATAACTCTGCCTATTTTCAACATATTATCATATATTTGAAATATGGCCATTTTGTATTATTCTAGAATTTCGGTTTTAATTTTATCAAGATCGGACTACTATATCATATAGCTGCCATAGGAATATGTATAAATAAATTTATTTTGAAAGCTTTGTTGTCAGCAACATTTAGTTGTTGCGCAACATTTTTCAATGTCAACATGTTTCGCTCAACATTTATAGAATCTAAGAACACGCGAAAGCGAAAAGAACCACAATCCTGAAATATACCAAAATTTTAAATACCTAATGCAAGGGTATTAAAACTTCGGATAGCCGAAGTTAGCTTCCTTTCTTGTTTTTACTTGAAAAACCTGCGAAAATTCTTAAAGAGCTCTAAAGCTCCGGATCGATCAATCGACTTTTAACTAAAATAATAATTTATACGGCAAGTGTATTAAAATGCGTGCTTTGATTGATGATAAATTTGCTTACTGTAAAATACCATTCAGTTTGTAATACTAACTTTATCATTTTTTATGCATGGTGTAAACCACATTTTCATAAAAACTTCAGTTACAAGTTTTTGAATGCCTTCTTCATCGTTAACACGCCGTATCATTTTAACGCAAATTTCGGGAATTTTTCCGAAGTCTGGATACTCGATGCAGATATCTCTCAAAATTTTAATAACTCTTTTCCGTACGGAGACACCAGTATCCTAGAAAAATGATACAATTATTTGATATATTTAGAAATTCTTACTTTATATTGTATCTCACCAATATTCGTGTCGACAGCATGTCATAATATTGGTCAATTAATTCTTGATTACTTAGTACAAATTTTCCAACCAAATCTACAGCTGCTTCTCTAACTGAAATAGCTGTATCAAGGAATTTTTGGTTGACACCCATTTGCATATCTTTTCGTTTCAACACAAATGGATCAACTTCCACAATATTAGCAAGACATTTCATTGCACGTGTCCTTACTGCTATGGACGGTTCACTGTATTAAATAGGGAATGTATAATTATAACAATTATAATGCAAGGAATAAATTTATGTATACTTACTTAACAACTAATATAATTTTCTTTAAGCATCCATCAAATGATTGACTGAAAGGCCTTTTGGTAGCTAAATATTGCGCAATAAGCTGTGCGTTATTATAATCTATGTATGTCTTTATATGCTGATTGGATATTAGGTTTTGATCGCCAGATATTGAATATGGTTTTATTTTGCTGATCAAGTATTGCTTTCTGTCCTCCAAGGTATTAAACATCTCGACTTTTAATTCCAAATCCATAACATCATTTCTAGAATTTAAATTTCTTTGTAATCCTTCAGGATCGGTTTCATCGCAAGATCCAGAATCTGATGTATCCAAATATTCCCCTTAAAAAATATATTGGAATTCAAATATTTAAATAGAGAATCATTTATATTATTTTTATTTTATTTTATATTTGTAATATTTTACAATCTTTTTGAAATTTTATTAAACATACATATTTCAAATAAATGAATTGGCACTTAAAAAAGAAAGTTAACAATATTAGACAGGCCGAATTTTGTTTACCCTTTTAGTTTGCAATTTAATCTTTAAGATCTATCAATTTCGGTCAAATGAAAAAAAACTAACAGATATAAAATATTTATATGTAAAATATGTTTTGGGCCTATAAAATAAATTGAACGATCGCTATATATGATAATTCGATTTTGATAAACAACATTTCTATGTAAAAACACCGAACTTTTTTTGACGCTATAATATAAATTGAATGATCGGTCATGACAGCTAATGATATAAAAATTCGATTTTGATAAAATGTTACATAATTCAAAATTGTATAAAAAAACTTAAATACACAAATCAAAAGCATTTCAATCTATGGTGTATGTACCCCTATCGTCCCTAATCAATATCAAAATATTGACAATATTGACAATATTGAATCATAAATTTTCAAAATAATTTTTTAAGTATGTTTCTAAAAAAAAAACACTTTTAAAACATATTTTGTTGTGTAAAAAAATTGACTTTACCGTTTTCAATTATTTTACTACCAGCCATAGCCGATCACCTTACTAGTAGAACACAGCCATTGTAGGGTCGAAAACTACCAAGGATCTGAGTGATCTAAGAGAGAGAGAGCACAAAAATCCTTCAACACAATTTTGGTGTCGAACAATGGGAACAAGGCACAAAAGGAGTACAAAACAGCAATCTACGAAGCCTACAAGAACTGAAAAAAATAAGGTCCTTAGTATAGGTGGCACAAGGAAGGACGTACAGACACATAGGAGACATCGTCACTACCGTAAGGATACAATGAGCGATAGATTTCATAGACAACTATAAAAGCCCAGATCTTGATGGCATTATGCCACGAATGCTACAAGCACCAAAATAAAGCATCAAATTCATATATGAAACTCACACAAGCCTGGCAGGAAACATATCGTAGCCAAGAAGAGTAGACCGATCAACCTAACCTTATTCATCATGAAAGCGATGGAGAGTCTAAAAGACGCAATAATAAAGAACGAAGCAAGAGGTATCACCTAATTTAGAGCGTAGAAATACATGAAGAACATCATGAAATCACATAGGACATAAGAAAAATACTGAAGATACGAATAATAAAGAAAAACAGAAAGGAAGCTAACTTCGGTATGCAGAAGTTTAAATACCCTTGCAGTAAGTAGAAGAAGAAGAAGAAAAATGTTCTGACTTTCCGCTTTCTCGGGTACTGACATAAGGTAAATGTTGCGAGCAAAAAATGTTGCGAACAAACTAAATGAATTGATATACATATATATCCTATGGCAGCAATATGATATAGCGGTCCGATTTGAATAAAATTAAAGCCGAAATTCTGGAATAATACAAAATGGCCATGTATCAAATTATATGAAAATATATTGAAAATTGGCATAGTTAAAATTTTTTTCTCAAAAATTGTTCCTATTGCAGCTATATGATATAGTCGTCCGATCAGGCCCGTTTCGACATATATAGCAGTGAGAGCATATAGAAGAGTATCAGCAAAGTTTCATTGAGATAGCTTAAAAACTGAGGAACTAGTTTGCGTAGAAACGGACGGACAGACAGACATGGCTAGATCGACTCGGCTGTTGATGCTGATCAAGAATATATGTATATACTTTATAGGGTCGGAAATGTCTCCTTCACTGCGTTGCAAACTTCTGACTAAAATTATAATACCCTGCAAGGGTATAAAAAGGAAACGGAAAAAACACTGCCTCCGTTTAAATTCAAACCATCAGCGCGCGGCTCGCCCTTGATGGCGAAGAGAAGGTCCCACTGACCACAAATAGATCGGGCACCATAGTGCGTAGGCGGTCACACTATTCCCCGTTAGATTCTGAGATATCCGATGCCAACAAGCACCAGGACCTCGCAACTGGAGAAGAGCAACTCCCGACAGATCTCATATCATCTAGAAGAATCCAATGGGCTATAGACTCCTTTGCGGGAATAAAATCACTAGATTGAATATTCCCAGCCATGTACAGGTGACCAAAAAAGTGATCACCTCATGGCTCTACGCTATATATACAGCTTGCATAGGCACGAGTTATATCTCTATTCAATGAAGGATTGTCTTTCTGCCAAAAGCAGGGAAGTGCAGCCACGTGAGCCCCTAGGATTTGTGAGGGACCGTTCGGCCCTCCCAAATTAATTCTATAAATACGTAAATAAATAAATAATAATAACTAAATGTACATAAATGATAATAACTAGTTAAGCCGTAATAATAAGTTAGATTTAATTTCCAATAATTTTTAAGTAGGGTAAGGCCCACACCCGATACGATAGTTACAAAACTATCATCCCTAACCCGAGCTCGCCCCGTTAGCCTGGAAGGCTAGAACACACACCGACACACACACACCAGCGCACACAGCAAAACTCACCCCGATCACGCCACCCGAAAACAGGCAAGCGCCCATGAGAGCGAGAGAGAGGGAGCGACGGATCATACGGTAAACTTCTGGAAGAAGTAAAGAGAACTCCGCAAGAAATTTCGCGAAGCGAAACGGAGGGGAGTTGGATTTAAGTGGTGAAGGCAAACGGACGTGCGCAAAGTCAGTGACGGGAAGAACAACCGCGTGTGCGAACAAAACTGTGACAAAACTTAAAGACAAACTTAAAAAGGAGAAATTACGGGCCGGCGATTGCCACCGTAAGGAGAGAGAGTGATTTGGAAGCAGTCAGGAGACGAGAAGGAGGACAAGGCGATGTCTGGCCCAGGACCAGCGGCGGGACAGAGCCAGTCCAAGAGTGTGTGTCGGAGCGAGACGGGTGAGTGTTAGTGTGAGACCGCAACGAGTTGGCTAGCAAGTGTGTGTGTAGGAAAATATTTGCGAGCCCTCGATGCGGTGGTCACTAGAGAGTGCGGTCAGACCGACTCTAGAAAAATGCATGTGCTTGACCTAACCTATAGAACACTGCGAGAAAGTGTGCGAGACTTAGAAATTTTATAAAATATGAAAACATAGAAAATACGGAAATAAAAAAATAGTAAACGGAAAACAAGATCTTAGAAATTATAAAATAATATCAACGGGCGAAAACACAGAGAGAAAAATGTGGAAGTTTGGAAAATATGAAAAATCCAAAATTTATGAAATTACGAAATTGCGCAAAGTAGGAAATTATAAAAGGAAAAAAATGTAAAAGCGAGTGCACCGCGAGGAAAAATGTATGAGAACAAAAATTAATAATAATAATGATATAAAACTTAATCAATTGCGTTTATTAAATAAAAAGGCGGGAAACCATAGGAACAGAAATATATGGGAAATAAAATGGCCGGAGAAAAAATATGAAATTTCCAAAACCACGAGGTCGGGAAAAATTACACTGGGAGAAAATATTTTGCGAAAAATCGAACCAAGTTTAATTAAATTAAATTAAATAATTTAAAACCAAATTAAATTAAATACCACGAGGTCAGGAACCCGGTACACTGGGAGAAAATATTTTCAGCAATAGTATATTAGATGAAATGAAAACTAAAATTAAATTGTTTTGGATATAAATAAAACGAGCAGAATATATTCGGAATACATAGCAGAAAACCCATGGTGGAAAATAAACGATGAAAAATAAGGAAAATAATAAATTTAAAGTATATTTATTATTGATTAATTATATTTTGGCGAACTCTATATTGTGAGAACTTTTTCAAGTAAATCTGAACATAACTTGGACGGGCCAGGCACAGCCGGCCGAAGCAAATTCGCTGATATTTCGTCTTTTCCCTTTCGGTCCTTCGGCCGCAAACATGCATGAAGGCTAATTCGGTCCTTCCCTCTGTCACACCCTATCAACATATTTTTTTAGTGTAACTCGGTGGCTGACAAACTCCACCCCGCGTCAGCCCACCGTCTCATATTAGTCACATTGTCCCAGATCTTTATAAATTTTCTGTAGAGAGACCCTGGCGAGACTGAGTCTCTATCCCAGCCCAAATAACTACCTCACAGATGGCGCCCGAGCAGGGACATGGGGCTTACGAATTTTAGATGAGATTTATGGCCTAAAGACCCATTGAGTTACACTAAACAAAAAAAAAAAAAAAAAAATTTTTTTTCTGTTGTGGGTACGGCAGAGGGAAAGTTTGCGAGTGCACTTAAGAAAAGTATAAAATATAACAAAATAGATATTTGGATAAAAAGGTTTCCCAAGAAAATCCCGAGAAAAATGATATAACATTAATATACATATATTTATATATTAAGGAAAATATCAGGAAATATATATATATTTTTGCGCAAGGTACGAAAACATAACCTGGAACGAGAGGTTATGCAAGCACGTGGGCAGCAGGAAAATAAGAACAGGTCAAAAGAGAAACAAAAAAAAGAGCGGGCCCTCTCTCGGTCAGCCCATCAGGTCGCAAGATTTTTTTTCTAGAACACGAGGTAGGGAGAAGCTAACATATTCCCCACAGCACGGCCATCTTGTTTCACTCTCATCGTCTTCTCTCTCTCACACCCGCAGTGGAGCCAATCTACCTCCACGATAGTCAACGGAATTTATGCAGAGTTCGCATACAACCGTCGCCGAGTACAGTCACTACTAAGCTGAGTTTAGTAAATCGTCGTCGCAGAATCTTGAAATCGTTGTGCCTCATCGTTGTTCTCACCGGCCCGCAAGAACATTTTACACGCTGTTGTGTTAGCAATAAATACGAGAATTTCTTGAGCATCGTGTGGCCCCGAAATAATTTTCACTGCGTCGGAAAATATTTTTCTCGTTTTTAGTCAGGCCCGAATAAGATTTATTTTCCGCAAACATGGGTGCACGTTGGATTTCGTATCTCCGCAAGCGAGAATTGGAAGCGATTTTAAAGGAGTTCGGGTTAGACGCAACGGGAAGCGTCGAGGAAATGAGGAGCCGGTTGGCTGCGTTTAATAATAAGGAGAACAACGTCTTGGAAATCGTCGAGCGGCTCCAGGAATGCGAGACCCATTGAGTTACACTAAAAAAAAAAAAAAAAAAAAAAAAATTTTTTTTTCTGTTGTGGGTACGGCAGAGGGAAAGTTTGCGAGTGCACTTAAGAAAACAAAAATGATGTTTGGATAAAAAGGTTTCCCAAGAAAATCCCGAGAAAAATGATATAACATTAATATACATATATTTATATATTAAGGAAAATATCAGGAAATATATATATATTTTTGCGCAAGGTACGAAAACATAACCTGGAACGAGAGGTTATGCAAGCACGTGGGCAGCAGGAAAATAAGAACAGGTCAAAAGAGAAACAAAAAAAAGAGCGGGCCCTCTCTCGGTCAGCCCATCAGGTCGCAAGATTTTTTTTCTAGAACACGAGGTAGGGAGAAGCTAACATATTCCCCACAGCACGGCCATCTTGTTTCACTCTCATCGTCTTCTCTCTCTCACACCCGCAGTGGAGCCAATCTACCTCCACGATAGTCAACGGAATTTATGCAGAGTTCGCATACAACCGTCGCCGAGTACAGTCACTACTAAGCTGAGTTTAGTAAATCGTCGTCGCAGAATCTTGAAATCGTTGTGCCTCATCGTTGTTCTCACCGGCCCGCAAGAACATTTTACACGCTGTTGTGTTAGCAATAAATACGAGAATTTCTTGAGCGTCGTGTGGCCCCGAAATAATTTTCACTGCGTCGGAAAATATTTTTCTCGTTTTTAGTCAGGCCCGAATAAGATTTATTTTCCGCAAACATGGGTGCACGTTGGATTTCGTATCTCCGCAAGCGAGAATTGGAAGCGATTTTAAAGGAGTTCGGGTTAGACGCAACGGGAAGCGTCGAGGAAATGAGGAGCCGGTTGGCTGAGTTTAATAATAAGGAGAACAACGTCTTGGAAATCGTCGAGCGGCTCCAGGAATGCGAGACTGAGATTTTAGCCGCGATCAACGAACGGAAACAGCGACCCCCGAGTCCCCACACCCTGAGCCATAACCAGCTACAGATTCCAGTACCTGGAATTACCGTGGACGTTGCCGGAGGCACAGAGTCCAGGAGAGACGTTTCACCTAGGAAACCCGAGATGACAGCAGCCACCCTGGCGGAGAAGCTTCGTAATTGGGGGATAACGTTCGACGGGAACTCGGATCCAATCGCGTTCATCCAGCATCTCGAGGAGCGAGCCACCGCATACGAGGTCAACGTAGAGAAGATGCCGCAAGCCATTCCCGGACTGTTGACGGATACGGCGGAAAACTGGTTTAGGACCAGCCAACTGTTAGGAGAATCGTGGGCTAATTTCAAGAAGGCTTTTCTGGATTTCTTTTTGCCGCCGAGGTATTTTCAGCGACTCGAAGACGACATTCGCAATAGGTATAAGCGACAGGGGGAGACATTTAAGCAGTATTTGGTAAATATCCGACTGTTGATGCACAGAGCGGGATACAGCCCCGAGCAGGAGTTGGATAGGATTTATGAAAATCTTCAGCAGGATTACCAACTTTTTACTAGGCGACACGAGTTCACGACGCTGGAGCAGTTGACTATCTTAGCGGTCAATTATGAGGTCACCCGGGATCGGGATGCAGGAAACCATGCCAGGAGGCTGGCCGAGCTGCAGCCACCGAGGAGAACTGACCACGAATCGTATCCTGGAATGCCACAAAGGAACCGCCCAAATGTCGCGCCACCACCTGTACGAGGACCTATACCCGCCGCTGGTATTTCAGGACAAGTTCCCCGGGTGGGAAACTTGGCAGTGGTGCCTAATTTCAGGGAAGCTTGCAGGAACTGTGCAGAATTAGGACACTATGCGAGCGGATGCCGTAGTCGTCGTGTTGTTTTCTGCTGGGAATGTGGTCGCAGAGGAGTCTGGACCCGAGAATGCTGCCAACGAAATAATCCGGGAAACGAGAGGAGTCTTCGCCACCACGGGGAATGACCGGAGACTGCCAGGAGGAATCCCCGGAATTAGAAGGAAGATTACAAGTTCAAGACAGCCGGATCATCGCGCGCGTGCAGATTGAGGGGCAACTATTCAATGCAACGTTAGATACAGGAGCTAGTAGGAGTTTTGTGAGCGAGAGAGTCATTCAACGCGTAGGTACACCTGATAACGTACGGACGGTCGCACTAGAGGTCTGCACGAGTGCACTCAAAAGTTTCGGTTATTTGAGTACAACATGAATGAGTGGCAATTCGGCGCGCCAAAACGGTTTCAACAAAATGAGTTGTGGTATGAGTGAGTGTGGTATCCGCTGTATGCGGAATGAGTGGAATTTAAACCGAAACGGAATGGATAGAATGAGTGAGTGAAGAGTAAATGTTTCGAGTACTCGGATAAAATTATGCTTCTGCATTCAGTCATTGAAAAATAAAATAAATAAATTACATATATATATACATACATATAATCCATGTCTTTCTATTTTTCTTCTGTCTTGCATTGAAAAGCAAAACAAAAAAAAAAAAAACAAAACACGCAATAAATTTGACGTCGCCAATGCGGTGCCGGCTAACCGAGTACTCAGTCGCAAAACTCATTCAGCCATTCCTTCGCCGTTCGGTTTCGGTTAATTTTTTACTCATACCTACACCACATTTGCCAAAACCGTTTTACTCAATGTCTCACTCAGTCAATCCGAACTTTGAGTGAGTTAACCAAATGCTGCTTTGATTGTATTCATGCAGACCTCTAGTACGCACCCAAGTTAGCCTGGCTGAGGGCTCACGAAAGGAAGTCACCAAGTCACTAGTAGCGAGAGTTCAGCTGGACCAACGTTGGGTCCAAATTCCACTATTAGTTTTGCCTTCGATTATGGAAGACGTGCTGTTAGGCATGGACTTTCTCTGCGGCATATCCGCCACCCTGCAATGTGGTCGCACTTCTATTTAACTCAGTCGCCAGTCATCGAAGCAGAGCAGAACAGAGAAGCAGCCTCGGCCGACAGATCACTAGGACCCCGAGATGAGATAGCAGTAAGGAACAATCCGTTTCGACGAACCCAGGAAACAAGGAAAGAACCCGCTCGAGAGGCACCACAGGCCAACCACGCAAGTCGAGGTGACTCGCCAGGAACTCACTCCCCAGCCAGACCGGAGAACTTACCCGACGCTGTAGGAGCCATATCATCAAGGAGACGGAAGAACCGGAAGACTTAGGGCCGCGGGTGAGGGAATTTCTAGAGGAGGAGCTAGCATTGTTTGAGGGTTTGACAGGAGTGTCACATATCGCCGAACATACGATTACGATGCGGGATGACAAGCCCATTAAGCAGAGATATTTTCCCAAAAATCCGGCGATGCAGAGGATTATCGATGAACAGATCGATGAGTTAATACGGAACGATTGCATAGAGGCTTCGTACAGTCCCCACAGTGCCCCGATTGTACTTGTTGGCAAGAAATCAGGAGAAACGAGATTATGCGTGGATTTTCGGCAACTGACTGCTGCCTCCATTCCAGATGCATACCCGCTGCCAAGGATTACACACATATTGGAGCGTCTGCGACACGCGAAGTACATCTCTAGATTTGAAGAGCGGATATTGGCAGATCCCCATGGCCAAAAACAGTCGCGAGTGCACTGCGTTTACATGGAGCCCAACGCTTTTGCATACTTGGATGATATTATTATCATCGGACGGACTTTGGAGGAGCATATGGAGATCTTGAAGGAAGTATTCCGACGGCTACGAAAGGCGAACCTTCGCCTCAATGCAAAGAAATGTAGTTTCTTTAAGCGCAGCCTGGTATACTTGGGACATGTTATCAGCGAGCAAGGAATTCACACAGACCCCGAAAATATTTCGGCAGTGCGTCAGCTGAGTCCGCCCACCACATGCAAGGAGCTGAGGAGATGTCTGGGTATCGCTTCGTGGTACCGGAGATTTGTGCCAAACTTTGCCAGCGTGGTCCAACCGATGTCTCTCCTACTGAAGAAAGGGAAGAAATGGCAATGGCAACAGGAGCAGCAGGATGCATTCGAAGAACTGAAGAGGAAGCTCACGGAGGCACCCGTCCTCGCGTGCCCTGATTTCAATGAGAAGTTTGTCCTCCAGACAGATGCTAGCGACATAGGACTAGGAGCCGTTTTAACCCAGACAATCCAGGGGGAAGAGAGAGTCATCGCGTTTGCGAGTCGACGTCTCATAGCCGCTGGAAACTCAGGTGTTACTGGGAAGGATATCGGTTTAAGGTGATAACGGACCATCTCGCGTTGAAGTGGCTCAACTCAATCGATAATCCCACGGGACGAATCGCGCGCTGGGCGTTAGAATTGCAACAGTACCAATTTGACGTCACATATCGGCGCGGACGTCAGAACGTTGTCGCGGATGCGCTGTCACGACAGCCTTTGGGGGTGATACAGATGATTCAGGAAGACAAACCCACATGCACTTGGTACCAGCGGATGCTGAAACTCGTCCAGGACAAGCCTGGAGAATTTCCGGACTATGTATACGAGAATCAGCAGCTGTATCGACATATTGGAGCACGACCCGATGATGAAGACTCGGTGCCATGGAAACTGTGCGTGGCCAAGGAACACCGCCAGCGAGTACTGTCGGAATGCCACGACCAGCCCACGGCAGGACATCTCGGAATCAGGAAGACTACCACCCGGATCGCCCAGAGGTATTACTGGCCGGGACTCTTCCGTGATGTAGCCAGGTATGTACGCAAGTGTGACACTTGCCAGCGGTTTAAGGTCAGTCAGAGTAAACCAGCGGGCAAAATGTTTACCATTCAATGAGCCTTTCGACACTGTCTGCGCAGATTTCATCGGGTCACTTCCGCGTTCCAAGAGCGGAAACAGTATGTATTTTTTGTATTTTTTGACACTTTCTCTAAATGGGTTGAGTTGATCCCCTTAAGGAAAGCTACTTCGGCATATCTCGAGAAATCATTTAGGGAAAGGATTCTGAATCATTTCGGGGTTCCACGCAGGTTCGTTTGTGATAACGGAACTCAATTCACTAGTCGTTCTTTTAAAGCTTTCTGTAAACAAGCGGGAATGGAGATCCAGTATACGGCGCCCTATACACCGCAGCAGAACCCGACGGAGAGGGCCAATCGCACCATTAAGACTATGGTCGCCCAGTACATCGAGGATAAGCAGACGACTTGGGACGAATTGTTACCGGAGCTGAACTTGGCAATAAACAGCAGCGTTTCGGATTCGACCGGATTTAGTCCGGCCTTCATCATTCAAGGCAGAGAGCCACGGCTCCCAGGGGCCTTGTATGACGAAGTTACTCCGGGATTAAGCGAAGTTCCCCGAGCACCCGTCGCGAAAGCGGAAATGCTTCGCGACGTGTTCAAGATCGGCCAGGAGAACACTCAGCGAGCTTCACTCGAACAGCGGAAGCACTACGATCTTTGAAGACGAGCATGGAGACCACATTTAGGATCGTTAGTATTTGTCAAGCAGCATTTCTTATCCAAGGCGGCGGATAACATTGCGGCAAAGCTGGCCCCTAAATATGAAGGGCCATACAAGGTTATCAAGTTCCTGGTGCCCACGATCGTGCGCCTGCAGCACACCCAGAGTAAACAGCGCAGAACGGCATCTCTAGGAGACTTAAAGGAATCGGTAAACGATCTGGAACCGGCGAAGCCGGAGAACGAGGAGGAAGTCAGCGGCGTGTGACCCTAAGCTTCGTAGAGTAAGACCGCAGTGGCGGTATAGTGGCAGGAACCAGAGGTTCTGCCACGAAAAAGGGTTGAGGCCCGGAAACGCCAAAAATTTGGCTAAGAAAAGGGTTGAGGCCCGGAAACGCCAAACAGTTGGCTAAGAAATGACAGGCAAGAGCCATTAATAACTAGGAGTGACAGGAGCCAAGACTGAGTCAGTGGGGGCCACTTGTTGGATGGTGCGCCTTCCCAACGTCCCCACTTCCCTGATGGGGAAACTCAATGCTCCCAGGGCCCACAGCTAACCCACCCCAACTAACGTTTATTAACCAGTTGCTAGTTTGCTTCGTAAGGCAAAAGACTTATAAAACTCTTGTTTCTTTCCCCATAGATATGGCAGAAACGAACGTCGCAGAGGCCACAAGTCCCCCGGATGTCGCCGTGTTTCCGCGAAGGAGGTGCGCTTGGATACGCTCTCCATTTTACCCGCCGGAAACGGACCATTACCGCGGGCAACGCCGCTACGACACCCAGGTCTGGATCGACGATCTGGCCTTCGTGGAGCGGTTCAGCCCGATACCCCGTCAGAAATTGACTACAACACGTCCTCAGAGACCGAGGGGACCAAGGAGTCCGAGGACGACGAGGACGACGAAGACTTTGTGTGGCCAAAGCCGATTCCCTGGGGTCCCAGCGACGACATATCGGTGTCAACCGTCGGCAGCGTCGAGGACTGCTCCACGGATTCATGCGACTATCACCGCACAGAAGACTGGTCGACACCGGTCATGGGGAAAAGCTTCGAGGTCCCGAAAGGCGTGGATAGGATGACTGAATCTCCCTGCTCAGATTTCGACCCCCATGAGGCGATCCATGACCCTGGCCTGGACTGGCTCTGCCCGCGGGAGTATCCCGGCCACAGGAGCGCGAACCGGCTGGCGAGAGAGAAGGCCGCCCGTCTATTGCGCCGCCGGCAGGAGCAACAGCAGGAGGACGCTGGGGAGACGGCGTGTGCCTCTCCCGAGCCAGGGCTGCCACCAGGATACAACCCGCTCCGCCCAGAGGAGACAATGGTGCCGCAGCGCCCCATCTGGACAGCGATCGACACCCTTCCGATAGGTCCACGGCGCTGGCAACCCCCGAAACACTTCGATCCAGCCGACGAAATCACCCGCGAGGAGGTGTGCGGCCTCGACAAGCTGGAGCCGGAGCACGTATTTGGCGTGCGCATGTGGGAGCCGGAACAGGAGATCCCGGAGCCGGAGAGCCACCGCCGGCAGAGCGGCAGCAGCGTTGCAGACGACGAGGTCGGCCAGGAGAGTGGTCACGGCCTAGACGAGCCGGCGAAGGAGACCCCGAGCACCGAGCCAGAGGATAGGATGGTCCCGTTCCCGGGCCATTGAGTCCTGACCACGGGAGGCAACGGACTGCCTCATTCCCTGGTTGAACAGGCGCGGGAGGAAGAGCGCCGGAATCTGCGCACGCTGCGCAAGTTTCTTTTCCACGCGATGGGTGCGCAGTATCGCATCCACGTTACCCGCACCGACAAGATTGTCATTTCTCTGCGTCCTCTGAAGAACGAGGGGAATGTGAGGGACCGTTCGGCCCTCCCAAATTAATTCTATTAATACGTAAATAAATAAATAATAATAACTAAATGTACATAAATTATAATAACTAGTTAAGCCGTAATAATTTTTTTTTTTTTTTTTTTTTTTTTGCTTTGCTTTTATTTATTGAATCTTCTCATTTACGAGACTAACAATAAGTGTATCAAATCTTATACTATAACCTAACTAGGAGTCATGTAGACTGAGATAGTGGCCCTGACAAATTATGGCTGGGTTGGAAGGTCTGTACGTTGCAGGCGGGTTCGAGTGGAGACCCGAGTCAAGACCCTTGCTAGAGGATTTGGGTGGACAGAGAGTTTTTCATTGTAGGACGCTTTTTGCTTGTCTATTTCATCTTTTACTGCGAGAATGCAGAGGTCCCTGTGGATGTTTTGGTTACGAATATACCATGGTGCCCCAGTGATAGTTCGCAGGATTTTTGATTGGGCTCGCTGTATGATGTCTATGTTGGTTCTGCTCGCGTTCCCCCACAGCTGGGAGCCATACGTCCAGATTGGCTTAAGAGTGGAGTTGTACAGCAGGACCTTGTAGTCCAGACATAAGGGCGATCGTGAGTTTATAATCCAGTGGAGGCTGCTGGCTTTCAGTTTTAGGTGCAGTTTCTTGCATTCGATATGTCTACGCCATGTTAGACGTCTGTCGAGGTGGATGCCGAGATACGTTACTTCATTAACTTGGGGGATCTGCGTGCTATTCATACAGAGCGGAGGGCAAGTTTGTCTGTTAGGGGTAAACGTTATGTGCTTACACTTCTGTTCGTTTATTCTAATACGCCAGTCAGATAGCCACTTCTCGACTACCACGAGGTGGTTGGCGAGTTGGGTTGTTGCACGGACTGGGCATCTGGAGCGGCTAAGGATCGCAGTGTCGTCGGCGAAGGTGGATGTTGTTAGTCGATCACTCGTGGGAATATCTGCTGTGTAAAGGACGAATAAAGTTGGCCCAAGTGCGCTACCTTGTGGGACCCCAGCTTCGATGGTGTAGCTGTCGGAAATTGTTGTGTTACATCTTACTGCGAAGGCTCTATTGTAGAGGTAGGATTCAAGGAGTTTATGAGTGTACCCGGGCAAGTGTGTTTTAATTTTATGCATGAGACCTTTGAGCCAGACGCGGTCGAATGCTTGAGATACGTCGAGGAATATCGCGCTGCAATATTCCCTATGTTCGAAGGCTGTGCGAATTTCTGATGTTATTCTGTTTACTTGCTCTATAGTTCCGTGTTTTTCTCTGAAGCCAAATTGATGGGCTGGGATAATGTTGTGGGCTCCCATATATGGTATTATACGCGTTAGAAGGCATTTTTCGAATAATTTGGACAGGCATGATAATAAACTTATTGGTCTGTAGGATGACGGAATCGTGTGATCTTTTCCGGGCTTCGGTATCATTATAATAATTGATTTTTTCCATTTCCTTGGATAGTAGCCGAGACTTATGATTCCATTGAAGAGTTTACAGATGACCTCAATAGCACAGTACGGAAGTTCCATTATCATTTTTGTAGTTATTAGGTCACCGCCTGGAGCCTTTTTTGGTTTTAGCTCCCTGATGACTTTTGTGATCTCGTTCGGCTGAAATGTAGTTGGCGTGGATTCACTTTCGAGGTGGATTTGCGGAGGAACATAATCATTAGCTGCGGGGTTCGGCTGGAAGACGCTTTTGAGATGTAAGGCAAATGATTCGGCTCTATCTTTGTCGCTGCGGGCCCAGCACCCTGAAGAATTCCTTATAGGGGTGACGGTTTGAATTGGAGAGCTTAGATTTGGGTGAGCCCTCCACAAGGGATGCTTTGTACTAGTTGGCGAGAGATTTCCAATATATTTAAGTTGTTCATTTTCAGCTTCTTGCTTCAGGGCCCGGTTTAGATTGCGGGTGGCTTCAGTAAGACGTTGCTTTGAGCATGGCGATCTGCTGGTTTGCCACGCTCGTCGCAGACGCCTCTTTTCCTGAACCAGCTGTTCGATTTGCCGGTTGGTTTTGAACTTCTTAAATTCCCCAACTTTCCGAATAGGGGTTGAGATCCTGGCTGCTGTGACGAGTACCTCTTCCAGGGCGGAGGTGGAGCAGTCGATGTCCGCTTCGATATTTAGTTGGGGAGTTAGCTCAATGTGGGAACTCACATACTTTCTGTATTTCATCCAGTTAGTGTTGTGCGACGTCAGCCTGTAGGGGTGGTCCGTAATTTCTGGGCTTTGAAGAAGGCTTATCAACAAAGGCGAGTGGTCAGATGAGAGATCCGGTAGTGCTATGGCGCTTATTAGATTGCGTGGGATGTTTTTTGTCACCGCGAAATCAATTAGATCTGGGATCTTTTTGGGTCTGCAGGCCAATATGTGGGGCTACCAGGAGAAACGTAGTCCAGTTTATTGCTCACCTTTATAAGTGCATTATACAGTTGCCTTCCCTTGGGAGTCACGAGGCGTGATCCCCAGTGCGTGTGTTTGGCGTTGTAGTCTCCTGCGGCTATGAAGCGATCCCCCAGAGTGTTGTAGAAGTCCATGAATTGACCTTCAGAGATAGTAAATCGAGGTGGGCAGTAGACAGCGGCAATACAAAGGTTGCCGTTTCCTGAATGCACTTTTATGGACGTGGCTTGCAGGTAATTTGTTGCAAACCGTTGATGAAAATGGTGTTTGATGCGTTCTCTGATTAAGATGCCCGTTCCGCCGTGGGCCTTGCCATCCGGATGATCTGTGCGGTAAAAGGTATAACCTTTTATATGGAAGTTATATCTCCCTGTGAGGTGCGTTTCAACCAGCAGCATGCTTTTTTTTAGGTTAATTTTTTTTTTTAAAAAAAAAAAAATAAAAAAAAAAAAAAATTAAAAAAAAAAAAAAATGCGTCGATGTGATTTACATTTAGGAATTGAGTTATTTTTCAAGTTTATGCCGTGAAATGCCGTTGGCATTCCACATGGATATACGTAGGTTAGGTTATTTGGACTGTTGTGCTACAAGCAACTGAATTACCATGTTCTGGTTCTGAACAAGGGTTTGCATGGTTGTTTTCATGAATGACATAAGTTCCATCATACTTTGTTGCATGGTGAACATCATAGATTCCAATTTACTTTGCGGCTGCCCTGGAACCTGCTGAGCATTTTCTGAGTGAGGCTGGGGTGGATTTTCCATGCCTGTTCTTAGTGCTTCGGCGTAGGAGATTCCCTTGGTTGTATTTAGCTGCCCAAATGATGATCTGGCTGCCTTGGCGAAAAATACGTCTGGCGTACTTTTTGAGTTGTAATACACATTTTGCGTATGTTGTTGGTGCGTAGCTGTCGCTCGTCGCATGCGACTCTTCAGTTCCTTGTAGACCGCACAGCCTCTATAGTTTGCCGTATGGTTTCCTCCACAGTTGCCACATTTTTTCATTTGGGGGTCTTCTTTGTTTGCGGGGCAGTTAACGGAGTTGTGGAAGTCTCCGCAGACTACGCAGACCGTCCGAAGTGTGCAGTAAGTCTTGGTGTGTCCATACTCTTGGCAGTTTGTGCATTGAACAGGGCCGTTGCGTTTGTGGGGTTCTTCCACGGTGATTCTACGATGCAGTAAGAGCTGCAGCTTGTAGATCGGGTGCACTTCGTTTTTCTTTAAGGCTTTGCTATCTGGTTCGAGCTCGACCTTGAAAAGTGGTTGCGGTTTTTTGTTTCTGTTAACAATATTGCTAACATTTTTGGCACAGAAGCCCCTGGCCTTAAGGGCTTCTTGAATTTCAGAGGGGGTGACGTCAGGTTCTATACCTTTTAGCACAACTTGCAGTCCCTTGCTGCTTTTTAGTTGATAGGTGTAAAAGTTCTTTTTTGTGTCTTCCAGGTACTTAGACACAGCTCGGAAGTGTTCTTCGGACTTCGTTTGAACCTTTGTTTCGTGTATGTTCCCTTTAATAAGCGGAACAACATGGAAATTCTCGTCCCCGACCAGCGCAACAATTTTGTTGACCAGGGCGCTTGAACTCTTTTCCCTTATGTAAATAGGTGGGGGCTTAGGTTTCCTTTGGGTCTCCTGCCCCAACTCTGGTTGGTTGTTGTCCGCCTCTCCTAGGATGGAGAAACGGTTTTCATTGGAGCTCCTCGTTTGGTCGGTGCTTTTGTTGGTTCGGTTGATCTTTGGTTTATTACCAGCCGTGTTGAGTGGACTAAGCTTGCGCTTAATCTGGATGTAGCGGTCTATACCGGTCTGTATAGCCGGGACCGCTTGTTGCTTATCGAGGCTAGCTGTTTTTGTTGCCATTTTATTTTCTTGTGCAGCCGTTGGGACCGAACTCGCAATATTGGTAGTTGGTTTAATTATTGGTGGTGATTTTGCAGCGACTGCAGAAATTGTCGCACTGCTTGTTGTTGGAGCTTCATTCAGCGAAGCCGGCGGTGGAGGGGTTTGGCATTGGTAACTCCATGATGCGGGAGTTGGGGTGAGCAGGGAGGGTGAGCAAGAGCTGGCTCTCTTGCTGTCGACGGTCAGTAGAGTCGAGTTGCTCTTTGTCGACTTCTGATTTTGATCTATATCGCGAGTTGAGAAATAAGAGTAGCAAGCATTTCTTGGGTTGACGGAGCTTCTACGCTCATTCTTTTGATCGCTGCTCATTTTTCGAGCTTGTTATGCGTGGCACTTATTTGTTTAAATTAAATAAGCACTTGTATTAATCATAACACTAGTTATGATTATATTTTTCTTTGTTTTTTTAATTGTTAGCGTCTTTTCGCACTATTTGGACTGCTCCAGTATAATATTCTTTAAGTTTTCACTATTTCATCCACTATTTTAAATTGTTTTCCCGGAGCTCGCGCGAGACCACGTCCGCTCTGTGCGGGAGTTAACGATTAACGAGCCGTAATAATAAGTTAGATTTAATTTCCAATAATTTTTAAGTAGGGTAAGGCCCACACCCGATACGATAGTTACAAAACTATCATCCCTAACCCGAGCTCGCCCCGTTAGCCTGGAAGGCTAGAACACACACCGACACACACACACCAGCGCACACAGCAAAACTCACCCCGATCACGCCACCCGAAAACAGGCAAGCGCCCATGAGAGCGAGAGAGAGGGAGCGACGGATCATACGGTAAACTTCTGGAAGTAAAGAGAACTCCGCAAGAAATTTCGCGAAGCGAAACGGAGGGGAGTTGGATTTAAGTGGCGAAGGCAAACGGACGTGCGCAAAGTCAGTGACGGGAAGAACAACCGCGTGTGCGAACAAAACTGTGACAAAACTTAAAGACAAACTTAAAAAGGAGAAATTACGGGCCGGCGATTGCCACCGTAAGGAGAGAGAGTGATTTGGAAGCAGTCAGGAGACGAGAAGGAGGACAAGGCGATGTCTGGCCCAGGACCAGCGGCGGGACAGAGCCAGTCCAAGAGTGTGTGTCGGAGCGAGACGGGTGAGTGTTAGTGTGAGATCGCAACGAGTTGGCTAGCAAGTGTGTGTGTAGGAAAATCTTTGCGAGCCCTCGATGCGGTGGTCACTAGAGAGTGCGGTCAGACCGACTCTAGAAAAATGCATGTGCTTGACCTAACCTATAGAACACTGCGAGAAAGTGTGCGAGACTTAGAAATTTTATAAAATATGAAAACATAGAAAATACGGAAATAAAAAAATAGTAAACGGAAAACAAGATCTTAGAAATTATAAAATAATATCAACGGGCGAAAACACAGAGAGAAAAATGTGGAAGTTTGGAAAATATGAAAAATCCAAAATTTATGAAATTACGAAATTGCGCAAAGTAGGAAATTATAAAAGGAAAAAAATGTAAAAGCGAGTGCACCGCGAGGAAAAATGTATGAAAACAAAAATTAATAATAATAATGATATAAAACTTAATCAATTGCGTTTATTAAATAAAAAGGCGGGAAACCATAGGAACAGAAATATATGGGAAATAAAATGGCCGGAGAAAAAATATGAAATTTCCAAAACCACGAGGTCGGGAAAAATTACACTGGGAGAAAATATTTTGCGAAAAATCGAACCAAGTTTAATTAAATTAAATTAAATAATTTAAAACCAAATTAAATTAAATACCACGAGGTCAGGAACCCGGTACACTGGGAGAAAATATTTTCAGCAATAGTATATTAGATGAAATGAAAACTAAAATTAAATTGTTTTGGATATAAATAAAACGAGCAGAATATATTCGGAATACATAGCAGAAACCCCATGGTGGAAAATAAACGATGAAAAATAAGGAAAATAATAAATCTAAAGTATATTTATTATTGATTAATTATATTTTGGCGAACTCTATATTTTGGGAACTTTTTCAAGTAAATCTGAACATAACTTGGACGGGCCAGGCACAGCCGGCCGAAGCAAATTCGCTGATATTTCGTCTTTTCCCTCTCGGTCCTTCGGCCGCAAACATGCATGAAGGCTAATTCGGTCCTTCCCTCTGTCACACCCTATCAACATATTTTTTTAGTGTAACTCGGTGGCTGACAAACTCCACCCCGCGTCAGCCCACCGTCTCATATTAGTCACATTGTCCCAGATCTTTATAAATTTTCTGTAGAGAGACCCTAGCGAGACTGAGTCTCTATCCCAGCCCAGATAACTACCTCACAGATTATAGACCGATAAGCCTCACCTAATTTTTTCTCAGGACGCTAGAAAAGCTGTTGGACATATAAGTTAACTGAGTTAACCGGACTGATCGTCCGTACTCCAGCACCGGCCAAATTGCTGACCAAGCATTTGGCCGGAAGCTCCTACATAGCCGGCAAAAGCTCTGCACATTTGCAGAGGCCGCTATGAAGCTTTTACTTTGTTAGCTTTTAAGCAGTTCGTTTTGGACACTCATAAAATAAAGCTTATGAACCAACAACTCTGGCATTATGTCGTTATTTTTATATTTGATCATAGCAATCTGAGTCCCTAGGCCAGTTGCCTTAAGGAAGACAGTCATCTTCCCAACGTAATCGTCGTAAATCTGCAAGTGGATTTATCACCCTCTGCCCCTGTACGAGGGACACCTGGACATCCATCCATCGGCCAACCGGCAAAACCATCGGAGACTGCAGCGAGCGATCCCCCCTGCGGCCACCAGAATTTAAATAATTGGCACCCAACTAAGGAAACCTACAATACTACACACAAACACATAGATTATGTAAGTGAGCTCCTATTTCCAAATCCCAGCTGCATTTAAATAAAGTTTTAAAATATTTAAAATATCTGTGCGGGTTACACAAAAACAATAATCTGTATTTCCATAACAATCCTAACCTTTGTATGTGTTGTGAATTAAAATTATATTAATGTAATGAAATTTAAACATGGAATTTTAAATTTTGGTTGACTGTGCGGATTAAATTATTCTTTGACACGGTCGCAGAGATTTATTGACTTACAATTTACATTGTGTGCATTTCGTTCCACTTCTGGATATGTCTGGACACTGTCGTTCCACTTGAACTTGAATTCTCTGCACTAAGCCCCACAGCCGTCTCGGGCCCTCCTATCGCTGCCCCGACACCCGATACAGCAGCGCATGCATTGCTGTAGCAATTTTTTGCCTTTCATATATCTCTTTGTCTTTGCTGTTACGATTTGTTTGTCATTTATATATTTGTTTGGCTTAGCGGATGCAAGCTTCCCGCAAGCCCCTCACCTTATCGTTGCTGGACGAACCTACGGCACCGCTCAACGAGCCCTCGGCCAATGTTATTAGACGCCGACTCAGCCCCCGCGACCCCTCGCCGTACTAATGCTCCCTATGGGCAAGACGACTTGAGTGTTTATATACTCAGCTCCTCATGAGCAATTCATTCCGACAGTATAGAAATTCGAAACCATTCGCTAGCGACTCAGAGTCCGAAGGCGACGATTCTACAGAAAACTCTGTACGTAAAAGTACCCCAGCTAACGCATTTATTGCATAAAAAATGTCTCTCGAAACAGAACAGATTAAAGCTCTCATAAGGGCGTTACAAGATCAGGCCTTAGACAGTCAACGCAGGGAGACTGAATTGCGTACTACAATTCAGGAACTTGCGGCTATACGGACTGCCCCTGTGAAGACTGAAACTCCCCAGCTTAAAGTTTACAAACCAGTAGCTATCACTGGACAGGTCAGTTGTGACGAAACATTGGATGCCGTTAAATGTCTTCCAGACTTTATGGGGACACAGGAGACATACGTCTCCTGGCGGAAAGCGGCAAATTCCGCTTACCATATGTTTAGACAATATGAGGATAGTTCGCGACACTATCAGGCTGTAGTAAAATTAAAGGCCCTGCTGATGCAGTTCTTTCGTTCTTTGGGACCGTACTGAATTTCGATGCGATCATAAGTCGTCTCGATTTTACATACAGCGACAAACGGCCGATACACATTATCGAACAAGAGCTAGGCACCCTCAGACAGGGAAGCCTGACACTCCTTCAGTATTATGACGAGGTTGAGAAAAAACTCACCTTGCTCACCAACAAGGCAACCCATGTCCTATGAAGCGTCGGCAGCAACAGTGCTGTGCGAAAAGTTCCGAGATGATGCTTTGCGAGTTTTCGTCTCGGGACTCAGGCGCAACCTCACGGACGTGCTGTTCGCGGCAAAGCCGAAGGACATGCCGTCAGCACTCGCCCTGGCACAGGAGGTGGAGTCCAATCACGAGCGGTACACCTTCGCAACTTCGTTTGCACAAAGCCAAGAGAATAGGGATCGTAGGCAATATCCCAAAGTGCAGGAGCGCCAGCAGGCCGCCCCGGGAGGAACCCGCACTTTACTAAACAGCATAGAGCAAAGGTGCACTCCGCTCCACGTAGCGACCGAATGGTTTGAGGGAACACGCCGGAACCCATGGACATTGATTCGTCATTGTCCAGGATGCAGCCATCTCACGCCCCGGCCTACCCGAAATCGAAGCCGGCCGCGTCTGGCCGCTCGGTCCCGCCTAAAAGGCAAAGGGTCAACCATGTGGCCCAGGCCTCGGATGATTCCGACAAGGCTTATGCCACCGCAGCCTCCAGTGCAGCGGTTAAAGTCGACGATGATGCCATCCTAGAGTATGACTCGGATGCCATCAATTTTTTAGGGGAAAGTCCCTGCTACCCGTCATCAGACGAAGAGTAGCGGGGATTGACATGAAACTGCCATTTGCAATACATTCGATTCATGGTGTGACTACAATCACAAAAAAATGTTTTGTGTCCATTTTTAACCTTAAAGCTACCTTTTTACCCCCGGGCCCGTAGTTTTAAGGGGGCCCCGTAATTTTCAAAAGGGGTCCGAGATTTTCAGAAATGTCAAGCGGGGGGGAGGCCGGCACTTGGTTACCCCCGGGCCCCGATTTTCTCTCAGCGGCCCTGGGAGCAGCTGACTTCGTCAACGGCGAAATTCAAGAACTGCTGAAAAATGGCATAATCCAAAAGTCGAAGTCCCCCTACAATAAACCAATATGGGTCGTAGACAAAAAGGGCACCGACGAGGCTGGCAACAAAAAAATGCGTTTGGTACTGGTCTCCCGCAAACTGAACGAGAGGACTGTACCAGACAGATGCCCCATGCCAAATATCTCAATGATATTGGGGAATCTCGGCAAGGCCAAGTACTTCACGACACTCGATCTGAAGTCTGGCTATCACCAAATCACGCTCGCTGAACGCGACTGTGAGAAAACATCATTCTCAGTAAACGGAGGGAAGTATGAGTTCCGAAGATTGCCATTCGGACTCAGGAATGCTGCAAGCATCTTCCAGAGGACAATTGACGATATTCTGCGAGAGCAGATCGGCAAGTTCTGCTACGTTTACGTTGATGACGTCATCATCTTTTCAGAAGATGAAAATGCCCATGTCAAGCACGTAGATTGGGTTCTGAAGAGCCTGTACGATGCTAACATGAGAGTATCGGCAGAAAAGTCACGTTTCTTTAAGAAAAGCGTGAGCTTCCTAGGGTTCATCGTCACCAACAATGGCGCGGCGACTGACCCAGAAAAGGTTAAGGCCATAAAGGAATTTCCAGAACCCAAAAACGTATTTGAGGTGAGATCATTCTTGGGCTTAGCCAGCTATTATCGATGCTTCATCAAAGATTTCGCATCAATAGCAAGGCCCATTTCAGACATACTGAAGGGCGAGAACGGGAGTGTTAGCCGACACAGGTCCAGGGGTATCAAAGTAGAATTTTCCGAAGCGCAGCAAAGTGCCTTCGAGAAACTTCGCAACATTTTGGCGTCTGAGGACGTCATCCTTGGATACCCTGATTACAAAAAAGCGTTTGATCTAACGACAGACGCTTCGGCCTACGGCATTGGCGCAGTGCTGTCCCAAGAGGGACGCCCCATTACAATGATCTCTAGGACATTGTGTGACAGCGAGGTTAACTACGCTACCAAAGAAAGGGAGCTATTAGCCATAGTCTGGGCGCTAGCCAAATTGCGACACTACCTTTATGCGGTCAAAGAAATAAATATCTTTACCGACAACCAACCTTTGACGTTTGCAGTATCGGAATCCAATCCGAACGCCAAGATCAAGAGGTGGAAAGCACGCATCGATGAGTCCGGCGCGAGAATGTTTTACAAGCCCGGAAAAAATAATCTCGATGCAGATGCCCTCTCGAGGCAACAACTCAACGGTGTTGAAAACCAGGAACCTGAGTCGTGCGCGGCCACAGTCCACAGCGAACTTTCGCTCACATACACTATCGACTCAACGGACAAACCCGTGAATTGCTTTCAGAACCAGATAATATTAGAAGAGGCGCGCTCCCCTTGGAAACGCTTTTATATTATTTGGGAATAAGAGGCGTCACTCGATCAATTTCTCGAGCAAACAAACTTTGCTAGAGGAGCTTGCTAACATCATTATCCCTAATGGTGTAAACGCCTTCCACTGTGATCTTCACTCGTTGGCGCTAATCCAGGACGATGTTGTGCGACAATTTCCAGCCACGAGATTCTGGCATTGCAAACAATAGTGGCTATGCTGGAAAACCATTTTGGCGTCAGCATCTCGAATGCACCGCCCCTACATAGCGTCTCAAACGGAGAAGTGGAGCGATTCCACAGCACGTTAATTGAGCTAGCTAGATGCCTAAAAATTGATAAAGGCATAAGTGACACGGTGGAATTGATCTTGCTGGCCACAGCCAGATATAACAAGTCCATCCACTCTGTCATCAACAAGAAACCGGTCGAGGTCATGCGGGCAGATTCCGACGATCCACAAAGTGATGTCCACGAAAAAATCAAAAACGCCCAAAATTTGACAAGAAACCGAGAAAACGCTTCTCGGCAGAATAGAGTGTTCCAGGCCGGTGACAAAGTCCTAGGTAAGTCAAACAGACGACTAGGCAACAAACTCACTCCTCTATGTGAGGAGAAGACCATCGAGGCAGACTTGGGGACCACAGTCCTAATTAAAGGGAGGGTGGTCCACAAGGACAACCTCAGGTAACCCGAGCAGACCCTAGTTGCGGTTCCCTCGGAGGCTTGTATTTATTCTTCCTATTTGTAGCCACTCGGCATAAGTTTTCAGTTACTTTTTTATTATTTATAGCCACTTGGCATAAGTTTTTATTATTTTTGATTACCCTTAGCCGCTTGGCATAGTTTTCACTACTTATAGCCGCTCGGCATTAATTTTTTATATCTATTGGTGGTGGGCAACTCTAATTTAAACATGTACTAATCAACCACAAATTTTACAGGTCGCTTCCAATGCTTTTACTCTGTCTTCTGGCCGTGACATCGGCCCATATCACTATTTACTCCCAAGCGAATTATATTCCCGTCATCGACGGTCAAGTCTTGGTCTGGGAGGAATATGCCTACGTTAGACACTCAGCTAATCTCTCTGAGTATAGGCAACCGAAACCGAAGCCACGCTCGATACGTTCCCCCAGTCCCACATGAGAAAGCTTCTGAGCATTGATATCGCTCATCTCCGTGATATGCTTAACTCGTTGAGCGTCCATCACAGAGTTTCCAGGAGCTTAGACTTCTTGGGAACCGCGTTAAAGGTTGTCGCTGGGACACCTGACGCCGAAGACTTGGAAAAGATAAAGTTCACAGAAGCACGACAAGTTGATGCGCACAATAGTCAGATTGAAATTAACACTAAAACACAAGTTCGCATTAACGAACTCACAACCACCGTCAATCAAATCTTGAAATTTTCAAAAGAAGCGCAAGTTGATTCAGGCCACCTATTCGAGATGTTATTAACTCGTAATAGGATCATTGTTATGGAACTACAGAATTTGATGTTAACTATCGCACTCGCCAAAATTGTCTGTCCAAGCATCTTGGATCATGCAGATCTGGAGCAAGTTTGGGTCGAGGAGCCCACCGACACCCCCATAAGGGAAAACTTGTCCGTTCCGTCTGTTAAGGTTTTACAATCTCCTAACCTATTGCATTTTATAAATAAGTTCCCCAAGATTAAGATGGCCTGCAACAAGATCACTATTTTTCCGGTGGCACACCACGATACGGTGTAAAGGATAGAGGGTAATGTGGTGGCGGAGTGTAACGGAGAAATCTGCACCGTCAAGAACTGCTCCATGTCACCCGGAGCAACGTTCTGTCAGTTATCTTCGGTGAGCTCGTGCGCCCGAGAACTCCACGCTGGAGTAGTGGCCCATTGCGATACGCAGCAGAGCAATCTTCACCCGATCACCTATGTCGACGAAGGGATTATTGTAATCAACGGTAGACCAGCACTCGTACGCGTGGATAATGGAACGACCATCCACATTAGAGGCACGCATCTGATAACATTTACTGAGAGTGCTATGGTCAATGAGACCGTATTTTTAAACCACAACATGGTCCAGAAAAGGGCACCAGGAGTAGCTAACTCTCCTGTCCTTAACATCTCTGTGAATCACAAGATCCTGAGTCTCCCATATCTTCACCGCTTGAGTGAACGAAATTTGGAGCAAATCAGGAAATTCGAAGATGACGTCGACGGATACCGACTGAGCCAGATGGCGATAATTGCGGGAGCAATTTTCTGCGCTCTTATCTGTGTCGGCCTAACCTACCAGCGAGCCACGAGGGCCAAAAGATCCGCGGCCCAACTGAAGGAAGTCCTCGACCAAATAGGGTCGGGCGAGGGCGGCCTTAATCTTGAGGGGGGAGTAGTTAACTGAGTTAACCGAACTGATCGTCCGTACTCCAGCACCGGCCAAATTGCTGACCAAGCATTTGGCCGGAAGCTTCTACTTAGCCGGCAAAAGCTCTGCACATTTGCAGAGGCCGCTATGAAGCTTTTACTTTGCTAGCTTTTAAGCAGTTCGTTTTGGACACTCATAATAAAAGAGCACAAGCTCATGAACCAACAACTCCGGCATTCTGTCGTTATTTTTATATTTGATCATAGCAATCTGAGTCCCTAGGCAAGTTGCCTTAAGGAAGACAGTCATCTTCCCAACGTAATCGTCATAAATCTGCAAGTGGATTTATCACCCTCTGTCCCTGTACGAGGGACACCTGGACATCCATCCATCGGCCAACCGGCAAAACCATCGGAGACTGCAGCGAGGGATCCCCCCTGCGGCCACAAGAATTTAAATAATTTATACATTCGAAATTGCGTGGGAGGACTGCTGTCAACAAATCGTAATTGATCCCCTAAGATCTTAAATTAAAGGGTAAGGGTTTTACTAAATGTTAAATCTAGAGAGACAATCCAAGAATTTGTTGCGCCCTTTACACAATTCAAAAAATACGAACAACTCAGTTTTTCGGGTAAATAATCTTAACACGCTTTCGTCCCTTGTGTCAATTTGACACATTCTTTATATTTAAGTCGATTTTTCGTTCATTAGTTGCAAAAATATTTTAATAAAATTTTGGCTCACTGAACGAATTTTGACGAAAATTTTAAAATCAAAAAGAATTTTTTTTCTAGGAGGCTTGGGGGCGAGGCAACACGAAACGTAATTAATCTGTCCCTTTGTGTCAATTTGACACAAGACAAAAATTGTCGAAAAACAGAACATTTTTTTTTTTTGTTTTTTTGCTAAAATCGTTTTATTATTATTATTTGTTTTTTATTTCAAGAGTTTTTTTTTTTTTAATTTTTACATAAAAAAAAAAATCAATTATTTTTTCAATTTTGACAAAGAGTGAATCTGTGGTCTGGACAGACTTTTTTGGAACATTTATCGCATTCCACAGAGTGTAAATTCGCATTAGATTTCCGTGGACACAAGTGGCACCGCGCCCGCTTCCTTGACGGGATGTGGTGCGTCACCAGGATGTTGACGGCTCCTGTGAAATTCCCCTCATTTCATTCACCACTGCCATGGCTCCTTCCCCTCTGGGGGTCCTCTCCAGTAGGTCAATAGTTGGTGAGACAAGTGCACTGCCCAATTCCACTAAGAAAAGTCGCCTGCGGAAGTTCTTCTTGCGAATATTCCACAGAGGATTCAGCTCCGTATACGCAATGTACGCATTCAATGCTGACATATCAAGCATATTGCAGAAAACTGCGACTGGCCACCTGTTCACTCCATTGATCGTCGACATGAAGAAGAAGCCACTTTATCACTCTCAATTTGTGTTTGAGGCAACATTGGGAGCCACACTGGTGTCATATGTAACGAAGGGATGGCGATTTGTAACACTGTTGAGCACATACCACAAAAAGAAAATCATTGACCAAAGCGACAATAAAATGAAGCCTGAAATAATAAACTATTACAACAAAACCAAATGTGGTGTCGACGTGATGGACGAAATGGTGGGCACATATCGCTGCAAGAGGAAAGTGAACAGGTGGCCAGTCGCAGTTTTCTGCAATATGCTTGATATGTCAGCATTGAATGCGTACATTGCGTATACGGAGCTGAATCCTCTGTGGAATATTCACAAGAAGAACTTCCGCAGGCGACTTTTCTTAGTGGAATTGGGCACTGCACTTGTCTCACCAACTATTGTCCGACGGGAGAGGACCCCAGAGTGGAAGGAGCCATGGCAGTGGTGAATGAAATGAGGGGAATTTCACAGGAGCCTTCAACACCCAGGTGACGCACCACATCCCGTCCAGGAAGCGGGCGCGGTGCCACTTGTGTCCACAGAAATCTAATGCGAATTTACACTCTGTGGAATGCGATAAATGTTCCAAAAAAGTCTGTCCAGACCACAGATTCACCTTTTTCAAAATTGTGAAAATAATTGATTTTTTTTTTTTATGTAAAAATTAAAAAAAAAACGCTTGAAATAATAAAATAATAATAATAAAACATAATTTTAGCAAAAAAAAACCAAAACAAAAAATTTTGTTGTTCTGTTTTTCGACAATTTTCGTCTTGTGTCAAATTGACACAAAGGGACTGTTTTGTTTTTTTTTTCTTAGGGACGGATGCGTGTTAAATATCACAAATTCCTGGCGTAATAGTCCCCGAAGTGCGGATTTTACGCAGCAAAACACTTTAAAAATGATCCTCACCTTTCCGAAATTCTCAAGATTCGGAGTTTGCTAGACCTGTGTAATCGATGAAATGTTTATGAATTGGTGATAAATCGTTGATGAAAAAATGGTTTATTATTGATGAAGTTGTCACTGATGACAGCCTAGGCCATATCAATATCACTAATTTTCATCAATGTTTCATTAAGAACATTTACCTTCTTTTAATGCATTTTTGATAAATGGTACTGCAAGGAAATTTAATAGGCAAACACAATTCGTTGACGAACAATTTTTTATTTTCTTTAGTTAAAAAAAAAATTTTAATAAAAAAAACGAATGTACATCCTCGAACTAATGCTGTTTTTTTTATATCGGATGATTTTATGAACAGGATGTACACCGCAAACTTGTTTTGGATGGAATTCTTATACCTGTTTTCTTTAGTTAAAAAAAAAATTTTAATAAAAAAAAACGAATATACATCCTCGAACTAATGCTGTTTTTTTTTATATCGGATGATTTTATGAACAGGATGTACACCGCAAACTTGTTTTGGATGGAATTCTTATACCTGTAATATTATTCAACAACAAATTTAACAAAAAGTGGCTTTAATGTTGTGGTACGTTTGCGAGAAATTTAAATGTTTGTTGTGAGCTTTATATTATTATATATTATACGTATTTCGGATGATCATAGATAATCAATATTAATATACATACCACTTCTCAGAGTACCTCGAGTTTTTGACTTTTTGATAACCTGTCCTTTGTCATCATTTGTTATCCTTCGCCGTTGATAAATTATATCCCGATACCATTGAGCTAAGTAAAAGTGTCGAGCATAATCCCATATTAAATTTTCTTCCTCTGCATTTACAGCTAAAAAATCGAGAAGAATTTTTTGCAGGAACTCTGTTCGTTGATCCTCAGCATGTAACTCTGTTTGGGACTGTAAAGTAGGTTTAGTTTAGGTATTTCCATAATAAAAACAAAAAGAGTTACTTACAATATATGCAGGTAAATCGCCTTCCTTTTCCTGCTCTTTTTTGATGGATTTTATCATTGAATCTATTATATTAACCTTACATCGAGATTCAACAGTGTCCCTTCGAAGTCGTGCAGCCACAATTCCAAGGTAATCTAAAGAGACCAACCGAATACTCTGTTCTATACTTTTATCAGACACATAGCGAACTAGCATTGTTCCGAGAAGTGAAAGTAACAATTCAGATGCAGGCCACTCGGGTTTGTTGGCAGTTGCAAGCAAATCATGAATGAAATTTTCAAAGAGAGGCCGAAAATCAGTTTCATTTGACCGGGATTTGCATTTATTTAAAAAAGTTGTTAAAAAATTTCCCCCGATACTGACAGCGACATCATACTTTTTTAAAACCAATATATCTTTATTAGGTTTTACTACTTTTTTAGCTCCGCTTAGAAGATTGTCAGTAAAATTAACAATCATTTGAGTTTTATTATTTGGCTTCCCATTATCACAAAGTGAGTCTGGTAATATGGTAGCACATTGAATTAGTTGCAGTACAAGCGCAGTGACCATTTGAATATTTCCACCATTATTTGTAAGTTTGTATGGTCGTAGATTTTTTTTTGATGAAGGTAAGCGATCAATTGAAGATAATATATCTCCTAAGATACTGTTTCTTATTTTATCGTATCTTTCCTTGCGAAATATCTGAAATATTATTTAAAGCACATATGAGAAATGTTTATCAGTAAATACAAAAACTATAAAATGGGTGTTTAAATCGTATTTTTGAATATATGTATACCTATTAGTCTTACTTTACAACGGTCTTTTATAGTCACATGTACAAGTCTTAGTCTATTTATAAAATATGTCTTCTTTTCTTATACCCTTAAAGGGTAGGGTAAAGGTGGCAGCAGTGGACAGGGGGGGTTGTGGACACCCCGGTGTAACTTTTGACACAGGACAGATATATGGATCTGTCAAATGTCATGTGTGCGCTATTGAAGCTCGATTGTTTTGTGCCTTATACCAAACGGAACGGACGCGTCTGCTTTGTGTGGCGGAAAAATGAATTTTTTCACCGTGAAAAAAATCACAAAAGTTTTATTGCACGTTTTTAAAAGTGTCACCGTGTGAAGTGTGTTAATTAAGAAGGTGAGTGCAATCGATTTTTTGACGTGAAATTTAGTTATGTTAAAGATTCCAGTCCGAGTTTGGACAAAATTTTCAAAATAAAAATTTTTTTCATATGATTTTAAAACGACTGCTTGAGCCAGTTGTGAACACTTAAATGTAGGGGGTTGTGGACACCTAATTTTTTGTTTGACAAATCTTAAAATATCGCCGTTGATCGAATTATAAGTACAGATATATAAGTGAATATATTTTAATGGTGTTTATATTATTTTCTTCGATGTTTGTTGCCAAAAAAATTGACCGCCCAAAACTTCGTTCACTGCAATGATTGTGATCGGCCAGTGCACTTGAAGTGTGCTGACATGCGTGCCAGCTATTTCACATGCGCGAATTGTGATTCTGATTGGGAATGATGTCAGGCGTAGTATTTTTTTTGCTTTACAAATGAATAAACTTCCATTTTAACTTCATTTGATTACGTTTAACTTGATACTTTTATAATTT
This sequence comes from Drosophila bocqueti, assembly GCA_018151655.1. Lineage (NCBI taxonomy): Eukaryota > Metazoa > Arthropoda > Insecta > Diptera > Drosophilidae > Drosophila > Drosophila bocqueti. The sequence continues at coordinate 1,199,729 of JAECXF010000048.1, forward strand.
TAGCACATTCTATAAAGGTGTCCACAACCCCCCCCCCAAAATCTGAAATTGGCAAAAATGACTATTTTACAAAAACTTTAAAATTTTTCTTTCAGTGATAGATATCACTGTAATTATTCAAAAACTAGTTAGCTAAGGTCTCTAGCTTTCCATTGATATGCACATGTCCGCATAATATGCTCCAGTTAAAAAGATATCAGCGAAAAACAAAACTATGTCCACAACTGCCACCTTTCCCCTATTATAATTTAAGTCTGAAGTTTGCACCGCAGTGAAGGAGTTATATCCGACCCTATAAAGTCTAGGGTTTTTCATTAGCGACTTGACAAATTTGTCAAATTCTATACTACTAAATTCGACTTCGCTCATTAATCTGTCCAAAAAAAGTCTCCGCCGAACCGCTATATAAGGCGCCCCACAGCCCTCCAGAGCTCATTCAGTTCGGTCAGCGATCGGCGACAAGTTCATTAAGAGGAACTAGCGGAAAAGGACCAACAGCCAAGGATCAGTGGTAAGGAGCTCAGCAGAGCCATAGGAAACGGGTAAACGGCGTGGTAACTAACTAATCACAGTAGCCTTTGAGTATTACGTCTTATTTTACGGCTCGGTTCACCGACCCGCGTGTTTAATTTGGAGTAGACCCGACCGGCCTCTAAAACTCTTCTCATTTGTAGTAGACCTGACCGGCCTCTCAAACGATTCCTATTTGTAGTAGGCCTGACCGGCATCTCAAACCATTCCTACCTTGGTAGACCCAAACGGCCTCCTTCTCCTTCCCACTAATTGGTAGACCTTGACGGCCTCTTCCCCGTTATTCCCGTTCACAGGCGTTGGAGAAACTCGCGGTAGTGTGACCCGAGAACTGGTGAGCTACCATCTCGGGACCCCGGGTCAATCCGTAACCGTCGTGGAGCGGTACTGCCCTAGGAACGAGACAGGACGACCCCAAACCGAACGACCGCCGGACACGCTACGAGGACAGCAGCCACCCCGAAACGACTGTAAACATATTGCGTATCTACGAATAAAGACCCGATGTCCAATTACTGTGTAATTCACCCGTCTTCTCCTCTGGGACCTGGGTCGGATTCTCTTCCAGCAACCCCACCTGAACCAAATAAAATATCTGAGACGAATCCTGGCCATCCTTGAGCCACCCGAGCACTGACCGAGTAAAGCACTGCAAAAACCTATTCGCGGTTTTGTGCGACGTGCGTTGGTATGTACTTATTAGTAGAATGCGAAATTAGAATTAGTTACTCGGGTCTTAAGGGAGGGGTCTGGTTTTGAAGGCAGAAAATAACAGGTTTTTTCAAATTTTTTTTTGGGCGTACGGTGAAAGTAAATTTTTTTCTGATTATTGTAGATTAAAGAGTAGTAATTGAACTATATTCTGTGAAATATTGGTTGAAATATATTGCAAATTGACCGAATGGCAGCAATTCTTCGCAGGCGTAAAAAAAAAGGTTTTGCGGTGCACACCATACCTCAGCACTGGATCATTTGAAATGAACCAACCAAAGCTTTTCCATCAACTTGAATGTCCCTCTAGGTATTGACGTCGAGTTTTGCATTTTTTTTAATTTTTTGAATTTTTTACAAGACTTGAAAGTGAAAATACCACATTTTTGGCCAAGATTCATGACTATTGTTGTTAATAATAAAAAAATTAAAATCAAAAACTAAAAAATCTCTACGTTGTTACCTCATAAATTATGTAAGGAAATACTGTAAAAAATTTTAGAACGATCGGTTGAATAGATTTTGAGATACAGTGTGCACCGACTCAAAAAACATCGATTTGAGAAAAACGCGTTTAAAGTTTTTCGTAGCCGTAAGACCCTGGTAAAACCCGCCTACTTTCAAAGCTATATCTTTGTGAGTTTCGCTCCGATTGACTTCATATTTACAGACAACATTCTTGAGATACTATACTTTCAAAATATGCAATAAAAAAAATCACTTTTTTGGAACCCTCAAAACCAGACCCGTCCCTTAAAACTAGCTTGGGTGAGCGGATTGGAAGCTCAAAGTCCCGAGGATACTGGAGAGAGTGTGACAGACGGACATGGCTAAACGACTCGCCTTTTTATGCTGATCAAGAACATATGTCCTTTATAGGGTCGGAAGTGTCTCCTTCACTGCGTTGTAAACTTCTGTTAAAATTAAAATACCCTGCAAGCAAAGCGATTTTTCATTATTTTGAAGCATTATTAAACATAAAAGGAAGCCAACTTCGGCAACTCTTGCAGTTTACAATTGGATCATTATGAATTCTGTAAGCAAACACAATGGAGTAATTGAAATTCTGTAAAAAGTATTTTATAATATCAATATTAAACTACAAAAACATACATTTCAAGTAATTAAAAATTAAAAGTAAAAAAAAAAAATGGTGACTCCGCAGTAGTTCTTCGCTGGCGTGAATTTTCTCAGATTCTAGCTAGAGAAGTACGTAGGGGTTTCTTTTTAAATTAATATTTTCGTAAATGGCGACATTAAAAAAAAATCACTATTTGACCTTAAAATTTATCACATTTTTCTATAAAAAAAAACTTTTCACTTTTTCAAAAAACGTACTTCTCTGGAGACAACATTTCAAACGTATTTTACAAATTTGGAATCGATCGGTAAAGATTTGTTTGAGTTATGTTTCCGGCCAGCTCAAAAACAGTGGTTTTGAGATAAACGCGTTTTAAGTTTTCAGTGGCTGTAAAATCGTGTGTAAAATCGTGAGAGGACCTGCAGCAGAACTCGAAATTCAGGTATGTACACATTTTTTTCGGACTTCATATTTTAGTATATTATTCTTAAGCCCTAAATGACCTTTAGCAAGGAAAACAAATTTTTAGATTTTTTGAAAATTCTACAATGGTGTAACCCCTTAAACTACATTTACAGTTTCACAGTTTTGTATTTTCTTCTACATTTAACAATCACATGACAGCTATATGATATAGTTGTCCGATTTTGATCAACTTAAAATTGTAATATTAAAATAATACAAAATGGCCATATCACAAATTATATGACATTATTTTGAAAATTGCCAGTTATAATTTTGTACTTTAAAATTTTCCGATCGTTCCTATGGCAGCTATATGATAAAGTAGTCTGTAATAAATTATAATTGCTTTAAAACATAATTAAGTTCCATGTTAGATTTTTAATATTAAAATAATTAACAACTTCTTGGCATTACTCTTAAACAAAATTGACCAACAATCAAACACTCCATTTATTTATTTAGAATTCAAACCCTGTCTAAACTCTTACCCTTAAAAATTGAGGATACAAATTGAGAATAAACTAGTAGTAGAATAAAGTAGTAAAGTAGCAGCTATATGATATTGTCGATATGGAGCCTTCAACACTAATAACTGATTATGAGGAAGGCTTGAGGAGAGCCATAAAAAATTTGTATCCAACAGTTAAAGCTGTCGGAGGTTGCTACGTATAATTTAGTGTTTTTATTATACCCTTGCAGGGTATTATAATATTAGTAAGAAGTTTGAAGGAGACATTTTCGACACTATAAATTATATATATTCTTGATCAGCATCAACAGCCGAGTCAATCTAGCCATGTCCGTCTGTCCATCCGTTTCTACTCAAACTAGTCCCTCAGTTTTGAAGCTATCTGAATGAAACTTTGCAGATAGTAATCTATATGCTCTCACTACTATATATGCCGGTTCGGACCACTATATCATATAGCTGTCATAGGAACGATCGGAAATTTTTGAGGAAAAAAATTATATCTGCCAATTTTCATCATATTTTAATATAATTTGAGATATGGCCATTTTGTTGTTGTTTTATTCTAGAATTTCGGTTTTAATTTTATCAAAATCGGACTACTATATCGAAAAGCTCCCATAGGAATTTGTATGTCAATTAATTTATTTTGAAAGCTTGTTGCTAGCAACATTTATTTGCAGCGCAACATTTTTCACTGTCAACATGTTACATTTAACATTTATATTATCAAGAACACGCGAAAGTTAAATGAACCGCAATCCTTAAATATACAAAATTTTAAATACTTACTGCAAGGGTATTTAAACTTCGGCTTACCGAAGTTAGAATAACTCTAAAAAAAATCGTTGCTGTTGTATTCCATACAAATTTTTGGGAACTTATGTCGTTTTTCCATGTGTCACTTTTTTTCAGATTGGGGAGTTAATTTATTGCGATAAAGACTTATTTCATTGGGGACTTATTTCGCAGAGCCTTAATATTATATTAAGACAATTGAATACAAAGATGGCGAGTAAATCCCAAAAGGGTTCGCGCCAGTCCCGAAACAGGGGCACCCTTAAGGGGTTATATACTTTTTTTTTTCAAAAAATCCAAAAATTTTTTTGTTGCTGAATCTTAAAGTACAACTCTTGAAGAACATTTTCCCAAATTTTCATAGAGATCCGACCAATAGTTCCATAGGAAAACAGCTTTTTGTGCCGCGGTTTGTCACACTTAACACACTCAACCTCGAACTTTAAATGCGATTATCTCGAAATCGTTTTTTTACAAAAGTGCATTTGCGGTGACTACGATTCCGCAAGAACCATTTGATCGATCTGCTTAATTTTTTTTAAATTGTTCGTAATGAATGTGCGGAGTTCGTGAACGATTCAGTTTTCAAGAAAAAATTTTTGTTTTTCAGATCAGAATTTTTTAATAAAATTTTTAGAGCAAAAAAAGGCAACTTTTTAAAAAAATCGTTACTGTTTACAGAAAAAACGAGATATTCCAAAAAGGAATCGTTCACGAACAAGATACAACTTTATACTAATGAAATTTTTTCTGTTTTTTGATATCAGTTGACCTCCTGACCTTCAATCGTAGTCACCGCGACCCTCTAAAAAAAAAATGGTTTTGGTAGAATCGCCATAACTCCTTTATTTATTTATAATTTTTCAAGAACAATAGCTTCCTTTTTTCTTCAAAAGATGTACTATCAATATATATTAACATTTTTGTAATAAAATTACTGCTACATATTTTAAAAAAAATCCAACGTTTGCTCAATTTTTCCGCTGAAAAAGGTATATAACCCCATAAGTTATCGGGTATCGGGCAGGGGGCTCACAGCTCCTATATAAGGAGACACTCAGTCCAGTACAAAACACTTCTTCTGAGCAGCCCGGCCGACAACATCTGGGTAAGTCTAAAAGTAGTTAGTAGTATGAATGGAGCAAGGCTCTTGTAAAAGAACTCGCGCAAGGTAGCTTAAGCGCGGGCCAAGATTCAGCTCTTGCTATCGGATTTTGATGAGGAAGGGAAGCAAGGTTCTTGAAGTCGAACTCAACCGAGGAAATTATCGCAGAGAATCGCGAGGACCCAAAAAAGGTAGGACTGCTGAAAGTCATATTACAGGGTAGCAGGAAGGTTTGGGGATACACAGAGTACCCCGAAGCCGACTAGCCGCACAAGCAACGCAGAGTCCCAATTTCTCATTTACAAGATTTACCTGACGTATTCGACGTTTTTGTGTTTATATTATATATATATTTAAATATTTTATTTATATATAGAAAAAATGTTATATAGCAAATACTTACTGTGGTTACAAGTTCCAAACAAACAAATTGCACTGTCTCTATGTTGTCGACAAAAAAGGGTTCAATAGCTAGTGAAGACAATGGCAAAACTATTGTGTCAACAAAAATACACTTATCAAATAGTGTTACGAAAACCTTTAAAAGCTCGACGGTCTTTGAGTAGAAGAGTTGCAGACTCTTACTCTGAGCTTGATTCGACTTCAATTTTTTACGTTGATTGGTTTTTTTTATATTCTTTACGGTATAAACAGGATCGTGGAGAGGAAATATTGTCTCACGTAATTGAAATTGTGCAAATTTTATAATATGTGAAATATTATCCTCCTGTAAGAACTTAAGATCCGTTACTGTTGAATATATATTACATATAAGTAAGCACGCATCCATAGCGTTTAGTATTTTTTCTATTACTTCATCATCTACAATTTCGTCTTCGTCTTCCTGCAAGAAATAAAATAAAACAAAAAAAAAAGTTTTACTCTAATAGATTTTGAACATAGATTTTGAACTTCGGCACGCCGAAGTTTGCTTGCTGCTTACAATTGATGAAATGAAAAGAAAAACTAATAATAATTATAAAAAGCATTTATATATACCAAAAACTTTGGATTAACCGTTTACCTATTAAATTACATTTACAGTTTTTACAGTTACAGTTTTAGATTCTCAGTTTTATATTTTCTTCCACATTTAACGTATGACAGCTGTCTCAATTTTTATGAAAATATGTACAGTGGCGAGCAAAAATGTGTTTATGTTCATGACTCTGACTTTAACCATCAATAAAATGCCAACCACACAAGCTAATCCAACAATTTTTTTTATTATTATCCTTAATTTATTTAACTACTAATTTTAATTTTCTCTGACTATTTTTGAATTTTTTTGTTTTTAAAAATACATTTTTCTAATTATTCACAAAACAAATGTCTCTCCACAAAAACACGTTTTAAACTACTCTATGACTACCGAAAATAGCAATAGAACGAATATATAGGTAAAGGAGAGGAGAGGGAGAGGGAGAGGAGAGGAGAAGAGAGGAGAGGAGAGGGAGTCAGTCGAATGCAAACGCTGAAAACGTCGAGACTAAAAAAAAGAAGACAAGACAGGACTAATTGTTGTATAAGCTTGTGTGGTTGGCATTTTATTGATGGTTAAATTCAGAGTCATGAACATGAACTCATTTTTGCTCGCCACTGTATTTTTTCTTCAAAATTGTCCGATCGTTCCTATAGCAGCTATATGATAAAGTAGTCCGATTTTGATCAAATTAAATCCGAAATTCTAAAATTATACCTATGTATGTATGTATGTACATATTTCAAATTATATGATAATATGTTGAAAATTGGCTAAGTTATAATATTTTTTCCTCAAAAATTTCCGATCGTTCCTATGGCAGCTACACTTGCTCACATATCTCTGGATGTTTTTAAGTAACTTTGCTAAAAATGTCATAACAAGTAAAGTATTCGGCGGAAAATTAAAAATATATATGCATTTGAAAGACATTTTTCCAGTTCATAATATGGTGGAAAATTTTAATGGTATGTATAAATACTTTCAGAGAAATTCAACGCCAAATCCAGAAAAGTTTTTTTTCCTAGGTGTATCCAGAGATATGTGAGCAAGTGTATATGATATAGTCGGCCGATCCGGCCGTTCCGACATATATAGTAGTGAGAGCATATTATCTGCAAAGTTTAATGCGGTATAGTCTCCTAAAGGCTGAGCGGACTTTGCCAAGATGACTCGAGACCCGGTACTGTGTGAGCTGATCCAGGTCCCTTTAGATATCCAGACTGTTGCAGCCCAAGTATTTTCTCAGCTGTGGTCCTTAGTTGTCTGCAGATGTACTCCCATTTGTGGTCTTCTAGGGGGATCAGCTGTCCCCGCAATGTGGATGTCATTCTCATCTTCAGAGTGGAGTCGCTAAGGAGGTGCAGGTTCAGGGGAGCGCTCGTCGGTGTTGGCTGTTGTCAGTGCTCCTTGAGTAGTTGCGGTTCAACTTTATTGCAAATTCTCAAATGACCAACTCGTGATCACTGCCTATCGCTGCTCCCCTATTGTTCCGTACGCCCAGTGGTGAGGTGAGTAGTAAGTAGATTATAGCATTTTACGAATAGACTCGCTCTCTATCTCCCTCTTCCACGGTACTTTCGTGCATAGAGCTTCTAATTCGCTGTCCAAATCTAGCTTTATGACTTCTTGTACTAGTTATAATTTTCCATTCCAAAAATAAAGACGCACTTCGCAATTCACAATTCACAATTTGACTAAGAAAAACCCCTACGTACTTCTCTGGAAACAACAATTTCAAACGTACTGGAAAAATTTGGAATCGATCAGTAAAGATTTGTTTGAGTTATGTTTCCGGCCAGCTAAAAAAAAAATGGTTTTGAGATAAACGCGTTTTAAGTTTTTAGTGGCTGTAAAATAGTATGTAAAATCGTGAAAGGTCCTGCGGCAGAACTCGAAATTCAGGCATGAGAGGATGCCCCAAAGATCCTCAATCGGATCTAAGTCCGGACTTAGCAGGCCACTGCATCAAGGGAATTATTTTGGATTCCAGAAACGCCTTCGTATACTGTGCAACGAGCTCACTTTCCAAGAGCTCCGTATGTATATATTTGCGCATTCCTGCGACCAGGAACAAAGCATTTTGGCGATTTACCAAAGAAGCTAAAAGCAGCGCAAAGCATTAGAGAACCACCACCGTGGTTGCGTCTGTGGCAAGTTAGCCGGGGATGCCTTTTTTTATTTTCATCTGGCCCGTCTAAATTGAATTTTTTTCATCACTAAAGATGACATTTTGGAATTCGCTGTCCCAAAATTTATATATTTCGTAATAGGCAAGTCGAGCTATTTTATGTCGTCGCAATAGCTTGGGTTTGCCACCTTTGCTTTAAAGGGTTATATACCTTTTTTTTTCAAAAAATCGCAAAATTTTTTTTGCTGAATCTTAAAGTACAACTCTTGAAGAACATTTTCCCAAATTTTCATAGAGATCCGACCAATAGTTCCATAGGAAAACAGCTTTTTGTGCCGCGGTTTGTCACACTCAACACACTCAACCTCGAACTTTAAATGCGATTATCTCGAAATAGTTTTTTTTTAAAAGTGCCTCTGCGGTGACTACGATTCCGCAAGAACCATTTGATCGATCTGCTTAATTTTTTTTTTAAATTGTTCGTAATGAATGTGCGGAGTTCGTGAATATTCAGTTTTCAAGAAAAATTTTTAATTTTTTAAATAAGAATTTTTGAATAAAATTTTTAGAGGAAAAAAAGGCAACTTTTTAAAAAAATCGTTACTGTTTACAGAAAGAACGAGACTTTCCAAAAAGGAATCGTTCACGAACAAGATACAACTTTATACTAATAAAATATTTTCTGTTTTTTGATTTCGGTTGACCTCCTGACCTTCAATCGTAGTCACCGCGATCCTCTAAAAAAAAATGGTTTTGGTAGAATCGTTATAACTCCGTTATTTATTTATATTTTTTCAAGAACAATAGCTTCCTTTTATCTTCAAAAGATGTACTATCAATATATATTAACATTTTTGTAATAAAATTACTGCTACATATTTAAAAAAAAGAAAAAAGTTCAAAAGTTTGCTAAATTTTTCCGCTGAAAAAGGTATATAACCCCTTAAATCTGAGGTGAAACTCGTCCGGCAAATTTGTTGCACCCGTTGCCTAGGTACTGGCAACTTCGATTCTGCTTTAATTTGGGCGCAGCTCATACTTTCTCCGGTTGCCAAAGCTCCAATGTGGCGCTTAGTTCGTCATCAACCTTAGGAACTCCACCTTTCTGAGCATATTTTTGCGGAGACTTCAGGAAATTTGTTATTGTATTTCGATGCCTATTAATTGTTGTAGAAGTAACACCCACTTTGACGCCACATTCAGCCATAGTTTTTATTTGAATCTGCTCTTCTTTCGTTAATTCGGTTCCCCGTGGCATTTTAATAATTGAGTACCGTTTATTTAGCACAACCTTTTTTCAAAATAACTCAATATAAATTGTAATTTAATTTTTGTAAATGAAAACACAAATTTTATCACTTTGTTCCATTAGACGAAAGACCGGGTCCCATCTCCAAACGTAAATGAAGCAAATTGCACATTTATCAACTTTTTATTAAAAGCAGTTCTTTGTGTTCTTCTTTATGCTAACGGTACTACAAATTGGGATCTGAGAAGAAACCAATGCCTTGCGGAATATTAGTTTATATAAGAGAAAAATTGAGTGTACTCAAAACACAACTGTCGCTATTAAAACAACAGTAATATAGAAAACAAAATTTGCACATATATCAATTTTACTGAAGTATAAAAATTCGCTTTTAATATTTTCCTATTCATATTGTCACACACTTGCAGTTGAGATATTTTTGCTTTACAACAAGAAAGAAAGCTAACTTCGGCATGCCGAAGTTTAAATACCCTTGCAGTAAGTAAGTAAGACTTTTTCGTTTTCTCGGGTACTGACATAAATGTTGCGAGCGAAAAATGTTGCGAACGAAAATGTTGCGAGCAAAAATGTTGCGAACGAAAATGTTGCGAACAAAATGTTGGGAACGAAAATGTTGCCAACAAACTAAATGAATTTATATGTATATTCCTATGATAGCTATATAATATGGTGATCCGATTTTGATCAAATTAAATGCAAAATTCTAAAATATTACAAAATTTCATGAAAATATGTTGATAATTGCCTAAGTTATAATTTTTGCGGGTTTTGCGGGTTCAAAAAATGTGATTTTTTTGTATTGCATATTATGAAAGTATAGTAACTCAAGAATGTTGTCTGTAAATAGGAAGTCAATCGGAGCAAAACTCACAAAGATATAGCTTTGGAAGTAGGCGGGTTTTACCAGGGTCTTACCGCTACGAAAAACTTTAAACGCGTTTTTCTCAAATCGATGTTTTTTGAGTCGGTGCACACTGTATCTCAAAATCTATTCAACCGATCGTTCTAAAATTTTTTACAGTATTTCCTTACATAATTTATGAGGTAACAACGTAGAGATGTTTTAGTTTTTGATTTTAATTTTTTAATTATTAACAACAATAGTCATGAATTTTGGCCAAAAATCGGTATTTTCACTTTCAAGTCTTGTAAAAAGTTCAAAAATTTAAAAAAATTGAAAAACTCGACATTGATACCTAGAGGTACATAAAAATTGATGGAAAAACTTTGGTTCTTTCATTTCACATGATCCAGTGTATTTTTTTCTGAGGCGCCTGCGAAGAATTGCTGCCATTCGGTCAATTTTCAATATTTTTCAACCAATATTTCACAGAATATAGCTACAATTACTACTCTTTAATGTACAATATTCAGAAATAAATTTACTTTCACCGTACGCCCAAAAAAAAATCTGTAAAAACCTGTTTTTTTCTGCCTTCAACTCGGCAGTTGATGATGATCAAGAATATTTATACTTTATAGGGTCGAAAATGTCTCCTTCACTGCGTTGCAAACTTCTGACTAAAATAATAATACCCTGCAAGGGTATAAAAAATATTGACCGATTTTCTTAATCCAGCTCTTATTTTAAAGAGCATAAAAACTGCACAGGATAAAATACAATCTTTGAAAAATTCAAATATTATCTATAAATATCAGTGTTACATATTCCTATGGCACCTATATGATATGTGGTCCGATTTTGATAAAATTAAAACCGAAATTTTAAAATATTACAAAATGATCATGTCTGAAATTTCATGAAAATATGTTGAAAATATGATGTTAGATTTTTTTTTCATAAAAATTTTCCGATCGTTCCTATGGGAGCTACAAATATGATATAGTCGGCCGATCCGGCCCGTTCCGACAAAGTTTCATTCAAATAGCTTCATAACTGAGGGACGGACAGACGGATATGGTTAGATCGACTCGCCTGTTGATGCTGATCAAGAATATATATACTTTAAACGGTCGGAAATGTCTCCTTCACTGCGTTGCAATCTTCTGACTAAAATTATAATACCCTGTTAGGGTATAAAACATCGAACTTTTCATGATTTTCTGGGGGCTTATTGATCGCTTTTTTTACGTATTTTATTCGATCCCAATTTATCGAATCCGTAATTCAATGGAATGGCTTAATTATACTCTCGTTATGAAATTAAAAGGCAGTAATGGGAAGGGACAATATTTTAAACAAACTTGATATGCAATAGGTTAGAATGGTATCACTAGATTTGATAGCGCTAGCTCCTAGTGTCTGAGATGCGTTTCACTCTGACAGAAGGACGGATTTGGTTTGATTGTCCCGGCTGGTGACACCGATTAAAAAAATATACATATATATGTAAACTGCATGGGTTCGGAAATGTTTCAATTTGCCTGTTAAAAAATTACCTGTTAAAAAATTACCCGTAGGCACTACTTTATGGGTAACGGATATAATAATATTATTATTAATAAAAAAATATGTAAGTGAACAAAATATTTACCGGTCCAACAAAATAGTTTCTTGCTAAATAAACGTTGCGCATTGCATAATTAATAAGAAGGGTTAATTTATTTTTCGGTATGGTATCCAAAGCTTGTTTAGCTTTTAGTTTTGCAACATCAGTGCTCATTATATTAAGAAGTTTTGGTGATATACACTCAATATTCTCGTCGACGTCTTCTGCAATATAAAAGTAACAATTTATTTTATTAATAACTTTTATTATTATCTTTCAAAAATAAAAAATATTAGAATAATTAAAATAAAAATTATTATAAACCAATAAATTATTATAAGCTCAGATTTATGTAATAAGCATTTCGTTGTGGAAACCGTACTGTTTTGGTGTCAGTTGTAAGGACCAGGAATATCTCTTAGTCCTGCCGGGGTCACTCACAGAAAATTTAGTAAGTACAAGAACGCAAAGTGGGCTAGCGAGGGTGCTAAAATAGGTAAATTTTCCTTTCTGGGGTCTGCTTACCGCCGTCGGTTGCGGAAATTCCCCAACAACCCGGCCAGGAGCTCAGCAGAACCTACTGTCAGGACAGAGCGAGAGAGAGACAAAGAAAGAATGGGGAGGAAGGGGCCGCCGTTGCCACGTCGGCGAGATCACTCTGCTTGCCACCGTCAGTCGCGGAAACTTCCGCAGCACCCGCCTAAGAACAACCCAGTCGGACTTTGCTTCATGCCGTGAACGATTCTGCTTAAATATCTATGGCGAACAGAGATAGCTTTTCGTTTGATCCCCAGTTCAGAAAAGCGGCAAACGAGCGATTCAGGTACCTGAATCGAACGCTGCTCTGTTCATGATAAAATTCTGTGCTTTTGCTTAGGGTTCACGGTGAATTTCATGGTGAGTCAGCGACGGTGGCATCATGGGATGCTCTATCCCATGAGCGGATAGTATGAAAAACACACAGGGTTCATGGTGGCAAGTCCCACTGGGAAGCTAGATCGGAGGAAGAAGGGGAGGAAAGGAGAAGAGAAGGCCGTCTTCGGGTCCCCCAGAACTTCTCGAAAGCTCGTGGTGAGAGCCCATACAAGCTGAATGCCCTAGGTGGGGAGATGATGGCCCGGAGGACGGGCGAGGAGAATGCTAGGACCGGGGAAAAATTAAAATTAAACAGCAGCGAGGAGTTTCATTTCAATATTTATTTATTTCCCTATTTATACGGTAGTCCCCGCCAGTAACAGTGCGGAGGAACTCAGCGGCGCTTACGTGTAGTGGGCCCTGGGCGACGTTGGCGAGTAGCGAAGACTTTCCATTTTATTTGAAGCAGCAGGAACCTCGAAATTGCACTTCTACACACGACTCGCATGTTTCCGAACCCGTAGATTATTAAATTCACGGCTCCCTTACTGACCTACATTTACCCAAAATCGCGCTGACGTCAACGCCAAGGCCGCTCTTCCTTTGTCTACGTCATCCTTCGGGAGTTTCTTTCCGCCTTCGGCGTGATTGCAGCGCTTCTTGGTTGCGCTCGCCGTCGGAAAGCTGAGAGCACGTTGTTAGATGTAATTGCCGTCGCTCAGTACGGCACTCTGGGGATCGTTCGGTTTTTTATTAATTTTTCAAAAGATGATAACTTTGTGTACATTCGTCCTAATTGGCAAAAAACTAGGAGAGCCAAGTTCGCGTTCGCCATGGACAGGAAAAGCGTTTGTCCATAAGGGAACAGATGATTTCTTGACAATCCCACAAAACACTCAGCAAAACCTTCCTGGGCTGGAAATTCGACCCATAATTTTTAATCCAAGGTTATGCAATTGGTCCAAACTAGAGCTGGAGAAACATCGATGTTCAAACGTTCAAACGGTTTTCTGGCTTATCTTTAGTTCCTCCGCAATTGAATAAGTGCTCACGTACCGATCTGTTTCGACTGTTTCCATGATTTTATCGCAATTTTCGACGACAGGTCTCCCGACGCATGGTGTATCTTTGACATCGAAATTACCGGAACGGAACAAAGCAAACCACTTTCGGGCAACACGTTCGTTTACAGTATCGGGGCACATAAACTACATTAAGGGGGTCTTCTACCTTCGCGGTTTGAAAAAATCGATTTTTTTTTTAAATTTTTTTTAAATACTAGAGGATCTGAGGAATACGCCATATAAAGGGTTTTGTAAAATTCGCATTCCTTCATGGGTAAACGAAGCCCGAAAGATTGCCACCTCCATACGTTTCGACCATTTTTCCTATCTTTAAACGCATTTTCCCGAAAGTAGTGTTTTTCAAAAGTTTTGGCACGATTTTGACGAAACCATAGAAGATATCCTAGATCTGTAAAGCGTTACTTATTCACAAAACATCTCGCTAGGTCAGGACACAAGCTTTTTCGAAAAATTTTTTTTCAATTTTTTACAGTCATTTTTAGGTTGAAAAACATGGTCAAAAATTAAATTTTTTGTTCAAATCGCTGCCATTTTATGAAATTTTCAAATATTAAAAAAGCTTGTGTCCTGACCTAATCGACGTTCTTAAAATTAAGTTAAAAAAAACTTCTTGTTGTTTGCATGTTCTGAAGCTGAGATTTCTTGCCAGCCGTTTGACTCTTTCGCGCCGGCAGAGGTTAATTCGACGACGCGCCAATGGCAAATGTTATGATAAATTCATATGTTTTATTTTTTTTTGTCAAGTTCAAGCATTAGTTAATCAAATAAAAAAAATTTTGTTCGGATATCATGTGTAGTTTTTTTGCAATCCATTTTTGAAAAATAGGCCCCAAATTTGAGCGCGAAGGTAGAAGACCCCCTTAATTTGTTCAGCCGCCTTGGCTGCTTTTTCGCTTTCATCGAGGAAAAATTCTTTGCTGGTGCCCATCTTTAATGAGCGCTCACAACGTACTGAGTAAATCAATCAAAAAACTGTAAAAGACATTTTAGGGCAAAAAAACACTTCTTTTAGTTGTTATTCTTGTTGTTGTTGACCAATTTGACTGAAATAGTTGTTATCGCATAGCTTGATCTATGCAGAATCTAGATGAAAAGAAATGCGAAAGATAACGGTTCATAGGACAAAGCTTAAAGCAAAAGTATTTTCACAAGTTTATTGTATTTTCACATAAAATGTTTTTATCATAAATATAATTATAATTAATTGTTCTATTCTTTTAAGCAATAATATCGTAAGTTACTTTATTATTAATTAGAAAATTTTGAATTGGCATCGATGGAGGCTTTTAGCCTTGCTGAAATTGAGTTTATGAAGGTATGTTGAAATTAAAGTGTACTTTTTAACAAACTCTCTGTTATTTCGTCTGCAGGACCTTAAAGTTTTTGCTTTTTAAATAATGATTTGACAAATTATGATATCCAGCTATTTTGGATAATATTAATCTCAGAAATGTTTGAAAACAATGTTAAGCCAGCGTGAATACAGTCCTTTACAAATTTTTTACGCATTCATCCGTTGTGACATTGAGCACCATCATGTTGCAGGATACATTCAATGCTTGGAAATAGTCTAATTCCAAACAAAAAAACTATGATCATTCCGAAAAATAACATATCCAGACTTATTTGAAGTGATGTTGACAAATCGAAAATAAGAAAAAGTACAAAGAATCTGACCGAGCCACCTACAAATCTGGTCCTTTTTCTTTTTATGTTCTTGTGGTATATTTAATAAATGTATTCTAAATTAACCTTGTAATTATTCTGAAGCCACATTACTTCATAAAACATTGTTACAAACTATTAGCTTTTCAGTATAATTTTGTTACGCGCAGACGGGCACATGAATAATATATTAGGCATAAATAAGTAATAGGAACGATTGAAGACATAAGAATGGATCGTGCACGACGGGTCACACTGGCCCGCGATAGATCGGGCACACTAATGCGGCCAAATGCGGGTGGAGATGCGGGCACACTAGCCCTGCCGAACCGCTATGAAAACCGCACCACAGCCCTACAGAGTTCATTTCAGTTTCAGTTTCAGATCGGCAAAGGTTCACCTAACCAGGACCAGCGGAAAGGACTAGCAGCCAAGGATCAGCGGTAAGGAGTGCACCAGAGCCATAGGAGACGGGTAAACGGCGTGGTAACTAACTAATCACAGTAGCCTTTGCGTTAGAGCTGGAAAAACATCGATGTCTGTCACCATCGATGTTTTCGATTGTTTTGGAGCAAAACATCGATACTATCGATGTTTTTTCAGTAAAAAAATAATTTTTGAACGTTTCAACAAAATATATATTTTTCAGAGCTTGCAAATAACTCTCAACCGTCTTTCGTTTTGCGGTCTGCACACTAACATAACCATAAAAGACGATGCACGTGTGCCCTCGGTCTGAACATAACATTTCGTGTTCCTTTCTTTTGGTGTTTGGTTAACTGTTCTCAGTTGTGTGGCTCTTGTTGTGCTCTCTCAACAACAACTCAGAGAGAGCAATCCAACTGAACGGTCGCTCATTGAGGGTAAGCAGAGGAGGAGGAACACAAAAGGCTCATCAAAAACGGTCTTTTGTTCTCAGTGCCTTTTAAATAACATATTTATTAAATGTCAACATTATATTTATTATTTATTCGCATATATGTAAGTACACATATACAAATGCAAAAGAAGTAGTAGAAAGCGTGGTGGAATCATATAATTCATGTATCATGTATCATGTATCATGTATAATTCCACCATGGTAGAAAGTGTGCGAAGTAGACTAATTCGCATATATGTAAGTACACATATACAAATGCAAAAGACTTGGTTTTTCTTCGCTCGGTGAGCGAATGAGCAGAGCAAAACAGAAACACGAAATTGGTGTTTGGTTGAGCAAAGACCGTTCGTTCAAGAGACACTGGTGAACGGCTCTTCTCTACATTTTTGAGCATGTGGTACGCAAAAAACATTTATTTGGTGACTGCAAGAAACGGTCAACTGTTATTTGCGAGCTCTGATATTTTTCCTCCATTTAATAATATGATAGTGAGATCAGAACTCATAGTTCTTGTTTAAGAATAATAATTTATCCACCACATTCGGTTTCAAGGAGCATCTGCGGGTCGATATAATCTGACCCGCCTTGCTAAATGTTCTTTCTGATCTAAAAAAAAGAAGAAAATTGTAGAGTAATATATTTTAGCTTATATACAAAATGATTTAAAAATCTAATAAAGAAGTGGATCACGATCCTCCGGGTTGTTTTCTTTCTCAAAATATCGTATGTACTTTTTGTGACAATTTATTTTGTAAGAAAGTAAATCTTATTTTTGGCTCAGATTCTTCGATTGGTGTTGCTGGTGGCGTTGGTGGAGCTGGTGGCAGGGCGTTGTTTTTGGATAATACTGATGTTATTTCTTGTTCTAAGGCCTTAGCCGCTTGCTCTGCATTAGAGGCATAGAAAAATCCATCCTTTTTGAGCCTGGGGTCTAAAGCGATTCTGGTCACTGTTCTGGTCTCATAATGCGAGAATCGTGTAGTCTATTTTTAATTATATCAATAACGCTCATGGCAAAACATCGAAAACATCGATGGTTTTTAGAAAATCATCGATGGTTGCCATACTTGCAAAAACATCGATAATATCGATGGTGCCATCGATTGTTTTCCAGCTCTACTTTGCGTATTACGTCTTATTATATAGTAGACCTGATCGGCCTCTAAATTCTTCTCACTAATTAGTAGACCAGACCGGCCTCTAAACTCAACTCTTCTCATATTTAGTAGACCAGAACGGCATCTAAACACCCTTCCCAGTTCTTAGGACCTCAGAACGAGCCGATGGAAGAGTCGTAGATCACGACGTTACCAGGCGACGAGAAATGAAATAATCAGTAATCTGTACCTATTAAGTCAATAAATATAAAGATAATTTGTACCGTATTAGCTAGCGTTCTACTCTGGGACCGGGTCGGAATCTCTTTTAGCAACCACACCTGAACCAAATATAAATTCCTGAGACGAATCCTGGCCATCCCTGAGTCACAATTTAAAGAAAATAAATGTCGATTTGATACTTTCACCAGAGTAACATATTTTCGTTTCTAGACAAGATACTAGCTGATATTCAATTTATTTTGTCATCGGTGGAATATACTATTACTAGTCGTTATATTAATTAGTGTTTTATGATATTTCGGCAATTTTAGCATGACCAAAATAATTTTACTAAATGTTCCATTGAGCTGACTTCATTTTGCATGACTGAAAGCCGACTTATGATCGATTTGACATTAATTTCACTTAGTTTAGTAATTACCATTTATTTTATATAAAATTGTAGACAGTTTTGCAAAACAAATTTACATGATTAAAAAAAAAAAAATTAAGACTAAAATATAGCATTTAGGCTTTTTCACCAGTTCGTTCGAATTTTCTTCATATTCAGCATTTTGGTAATCTTTTTGTTGTTAATTACACAGGCCGACAAAATCAGCTCGACCCTCTGACCCAGAAACCAGTATATACTTTTCCGAAGGTTTTCGGTGCGCTGAATCCGAATCCGAGGTCTAAATTTCCGAATTGGCTCTGGTTTCCGAGATATCCTAACCTAAAAGTTCAAAAACAGCGTTTTTTACCTATATTTGAGGTTATGTAGCATCGAATTAGTTTTTTTACTGAAAATACTAAAAAAGCCATCTTAAAGTATAACCCTAGCCCTTTTAAATGCTGTTGAGTTTGATTAAATATCTCGTTTTCTCGCTGAGATATCGTACTTTGAAATTTTCATGTTAATGAATTTACCTAAAAAAAAACATTATGGATAGGCCCTATGAAGCAAACATATTTCTTTGCACATAAAACAGCTTAAATCTGTTATTCGTGGGTTTTTAAGGTCGATGATCACGAATCCGGACTCAAATTTTTAAAATTCAAGATGGCGGATCCAATATGGCGGACCAAATTCGTAAAAAGTTACTGGATCAAGCTGAAACTGGGTATATGGGGGTCTTCGGGGTCGCTGTTTACCAAAATGAGATAAAATTCTGAAATTTGATGATGAAATTTGATGTTAGATGTTAGATGGTAGATGTAAGTAAAAATTCAATATGGCGACCATAAAACGACCATAAACGAAATCGCGGGGATGTCAGACATCTCACTCGACAAAGAATACTCTATATCAATTTCAAAGTACGATATCTCAGCGAAAAAAGAGATATTTAATCAAACTCAACAGCATTGAAAGGGCAAGGGTTATACTCTAAGATGGCTTTTTTAGTATTTTCATTAAAAGAACAAATTCGATGCTACTTAACCTCAAATATAGGCAAAAACGCTGTTTTTGAACTTTTAGGTTAGGATATCTCGGAAACCAGAGCCAATTCGAAAATTTCGACCTCGGATTCGGATTCAGCGCACCGAAAACCTTCGGAAAAGTATATACTGGTTTCTGGGTCAAAATTTTGTCGGCCTGTGTTATTCAACCAAAATCTTAAAACTTCAGAAAGTCCAAACGACTGCGAATATTTAAAAATATTCCAAGAACAATTAAATATTTGCATAGTGAAAATACTTTTGAAGCGCAATAAACTTGTGAAAATACTTGCATGTATTTTTTCTTTTGCTTTAAGCTTTGTCCTATGAACCGTTATCTTTCGCATTTCTTTTCATCTAGATTCTGCATAGATCACGATATGCGATAGAACTATTTCAGTCAAATTGGTCAACAACAACAAGAATAACAACTAAAGGAAGTTGGAGTTTGCAAATATCGTTCGTTGTGAAAATAATTTTGACCATGACTGTAGGAAATATATATAAGAACGCCGCTCCGCTGCTGGCGTCACCGGCAGCGCAGCTATGAGGCTTTTAGCTGTACAAATTAAAATGTAAAATAAATTAAGTCAATTAATAAAGAACTCCCGGAGAGACTTGTGTTGCTCCGGGCTAAATCCCCAAAAAATGATCAAACACTAAGTTGTTAATATATGGCGACGGAAAATATAAATATTTGTACATTATATGGCGACCATGACTCCTGATCCTGCAAACACAAAGTTGTAATTATGTGAACATGATTTTGTGAAAAAACAAAATGTTTGGGCAGAGAGGATCAAGGAAAAGTTTATCTGAGACACAGCCAGAATTAAGCGAAAGCTAAAAAAAATGTTGGAGCAACATCGAGTGAACAGCAAATATTAAGATAATGAAGAACGAAAAACTGATCTACTCCAAAATTCACAAAATCCAGCGCAGCACTCAAACAGAGTGTAGTGCTCCAATTGCAAGCAGTTCGCCTTCCTTCGCCACAACAGCAGCAAGAACCATCCGCAATGGCATCCTTCATTAACCAATTCCTCATCTTCCACGCCGCAGGCTCCACCTAGACCATCCAGCTGTAACCCACTCAGGACATCCTCATCCCGGCATCAATGGCCGAGAACATCCGTATGTGCAGCAGAAGATAAATAGTCTGTGCGAGGACCAGCACCGGCGCCTCCTGAGCCCATAGGCCCAGGACAGCAGAAGAATATAACGAGTGCGGAAGGCACAGGTCTTCGATGGAGAGTTAGCGATATCCAGCTGACACAGGAGGAGCATCTGGGAAAAGAAAGCCTGTGCAGCCAGCACCGGCACCGCCCGGCGCGTCAAGCCGGGCAAAAGATAGTGATCCGACAGCGCTTCCAAGAGCGCACAGCGAAATAAAATTTTTGTTGTTGCCCTGCGTGGCACGCCCAAAATCGATGCACTGTGCTGCATATTACATAGTTTAAATGAAATATTGTAACATTGAGCGGAACTTTTTCTGCCCGATGAGGTGTATGTCCCGTAAAGCCGTACAAAATAATAGGTAGGATTATTGTACATTCAATTCACCCAGGAGTGAATTAATATTAAATGTATCTCTTATACAAAATACAACGAAACGCCTTGCACTACCTTTCGATGGACAAACAAAATCCATCTTCGAAGGTTCATAATAGCAATCAAATTAGTGGACCTTTCAAAAGGTACATTCGAGGACATTGCAGTCCAAGTAATAAAGTCAAAATTGATTGGCACAACATTGAACTTAGTACAGGATGAAACAACAATTCTGTCAATAATTAATAAATTGCAAGCTTCAATTGTTGGGGAGACATCCCAAAACATCAAAGCCAAATATGTTGTACACGGTACAACGAAAGGGCAAAACAGTTTTATTTAATCAATCTCAGTATAAATATATTAATTTCATTTAATCACATGGCAACAGAAAAAAAAATTAATTTTCCTAATTGACACACGGGCGCAGATATTTCAATTCTAAACAAAAGAAGCCGATTGCTTAAATAGTATACAAGATGAAAATAAAATTAATATCCAAGGAAGTAGCCAAAAAATTATTGAATCTAAAGGTTCAACATCAATTTAAATACAGACAGACAAATATATAGTTCCACACAATTTTCATATAGTAGATCTGCAATTTCCAATACCGTGTGATGGAATAATAGGTATTAATTTTATTAAAATATTCAATTGCCAATTAGATTTCAAACCTACAGAAGATTGGTTTATTATTAGACCTAATAATTTAAATTGTTCGATTTAAGTTCCCATAACTTATATCTCTGGTAATAGCCAAATATTATTACCTGCGAGTTCGCAAGTTGTCCGAAAGACCAATGTAAATTCAATTGAACATACAAACATATCCCAAACCAAGAAATACAAACAGGTATTTATGTTGCAAGTACCATTTCAACATCAAAGAATGTTTTTGTCCGAATATTGAACACACAAAATTCAGATCAATTAATAGATTTTAATAACTTAGAATATGAACCATTTTCGAACTATAATGTAGTTCAAAGTAATGCAGAAACAAGAGAACAATCTGTCATGTCCCATTTCTCAAAAAATTTCCCCGCAAAATTTAAATCACAATTAAAAAAACAATTATTATAAGCAGAAACTGAGATTGAAAGATGACGAACCAGGATATATACAAAATTATAAAAATCTTCATAGTCAGATAGACGAGATTCAAGCACAAGTACAAAAAAAGATCGATGATAGATCGAACCATCAGTATCGGAATATAATAGTCAACTTTTATTAGTACCAAAAAAATCTCTTCCAGACTCCGAAAAAACGAAATGGCGATTAGTAATTGACTATCGTCAAATTAACAAAAAACTTTTGGGTGATAAGTTTCCTCTGCCAAGAATCGAAGATATACTAAATCAACTTGGCAGAGCAAAATATTTTTCGTGTCTTGATTTAATGTCAGGATTCCATCAAATGGAACTTGATAAAAATTCAAGAGATATAACGTCGTTTTCAACGAGCAATGGCTCGTATCGCTTTACGCGATTACCTGTCGGCTTAAAAATAGACCCAAATTCATTCCAGAGGATGATGACTATAGCATTCTTGGGTCTTGAACCTTCCCAAGCGTTCCATTATATGGATGACTTAAATAGTTATTGGATGCACATGAGAGACACATGATCAAAAACTTGACCGACGTGTTTGAACTGTGCAGAAAAAAAAACCTGGAAATTACATCCCGAAAAATGCTCATTTTTTAAGCGTGAAGTGACTTTTCTAGGTCCAAAGGCACAGATAAGGGAATCTTGCCAGACGACAAGAAATATGACGTCATCAAAAATTATCCTCTCCCGTATGATACGACTATTCACGGCACATATCAAGATTATGTAAAAAGAAAGTTCCATTTGAATGTTCAATGGAATGCCAATCTGCATTCAAGTATCTAAAAGATCACCTTATGCAGCCAACTATGTTACAATATCCAAATTTTAGCAAAGAATTTTGCATAATCACTGATGCAAGCAAACAAGCGTGTGGAGCGGTTTTAACTCAAAACCACAATGAACTCCAACTTCCAGATGCATATGCATCAAGAGCCTTTGCAAAAGGCGAAAGTAACAAGAGTACAACGGAACAAGAGTTAGCAGCAATTCATTGGGCAATAGTGCACTTCAGACCATATATTTATGGCAAGCACTTTACTGTCAAAACAGATCACAGACCACTCACGCATCTGTTTTCGATGGTAAATCCCAGGTCTAAACTAACCCGAATGCGGCTAGAATTAGAGGAATGTGACTTCACTGTAGAGTACCTAAAGGGCAAGGACAATCATGTAGCAGATGCGTTATCAAGAATAACTATCGCTGAGCTAAAAAATATTAATGCAACGTTTTAAAAGTCACTACGCGAAACCAAAGTAAACAGAAGAAATCCTGCGCTGGAAATCAACAATTAGACTTGCCGAAGCAATCTATTGTCAACGCTTCTAAGCCCAACGTATATGAAGTCATAACAAATGACGAAGTACGTAAAGTAGTGACCTTGCGAATTACCGAATCCAAATGTTTATTGAAACATGGAAATAAAGTTGTTGCGAGAATTGATGTTAGCGATCTGTATACCATTGGAATTCTAGACCTAGGTCAGTTCTTCCAAAGGCGTGAAACGCAAGCCGGTATACTTAAGATCAGCCAACTCAAAGTGGGCAATAATATACTAAATACATTAAGAGTAGCGCTACTCAAGCCGGTGACCCTAATAAAATGTATAAAAGATCAAGAAGCGATACTGTTTACAAATCATGACGATCCGGTACAAGGTGGTCATGCAGGCATTACAAAAACATTGGCCAAAAAAAAAGGACACTACTATTGGAAAAACATGACACGTGATGTGAAAGAGTACGTACGTACATAGATGTCAGAAATGCCTAACGTCAAAAACAACGACGCACACAAAAACACCTATGACCCTAACGGACACACCAACTAAGGCTTTCGACAGAGTGATAGTGGACACAATTGGCCCACTACCCAAATCCGAGTATGGCAACGAATACGCAGTCACTTTGATCGGTAACCTAACAAAATATTTAGTTGCTATTCCAATTGCAAATAAGAGTGCAAATACTGTCGCTAAAACAATTTTTAAAAATATAAAAATTCAATAATATAAGGTTGTCAAATATCTCCCTTCCGCCTTTTCGTCTTTTGAATTTTGCGGCTATGTACAAAGCGCTACAGAGCTCGTATCATGTCATACGTTACGGCGTTAAAAAGGTGTTCATTGGCGCTACAAGTTTGTCTTTGACGGTTTTTCGATTAATCGACTCAGTACGTTGTGAGCGCTCATCAAAGATGGACACCAGAAAATAGAAAATGTACTACATTTTACAATTTGTCCTCGATTAAAGCGAAAAAGCAGCCAAAGCGGCTGAAAAAATTAATTTAGTTTATGCTCCCGATACTCTTAACGAACGTGTAGCACAAAAGTGGTTTGTTAGGTTCCGTTCCGGGAATTTCGATCTCAAAGATGCGGGAGACCTGTCGTCGAAAAAATAAAATCATGGAAATAGTGGAAACAGATCGGCACGTGAGCACCTATTCAATTGCTGAGGAACCCAAGATAAGCCGAAAAGTCGTTTGGACTATTTGCATAACCTTGGATTTAAAAAAAAAGCTCGATGTTTGGGTGCCACACGAACTAACCCTAAAAACATGATAGGCCGAATTTCCATCTGCTATTCGATGCTGAATCGCAACAAAATCGGCCCGTTTCTGAAGCCGATTGTGACTGGCGATGAAAAATCAACATCAAGCAACAACATTGAGTGCAAATGATCGTGGTCAAAACTCGGGGAAGCGGCCCAGACGATGACCAAGCCTGGATTGACGACCAGGAAGGTTTTGTTGTGTGTTTGGTGGAATTGGCAAGGAATCATCTGCTCCCTTGTGGCCAAACGCTCAATCCGGCCCTCTACTACCAAACACTGGTCCGCTTGAAGGTAGCACTCATCCAGAAGAGGCGATCTTTGATCAACAGAGGCCGAATTGTGTTTCATCAGGACAACGCCAGGCCACACACAACTTTGGTGACGCGTCAGAAACTTCGGGAGCTCGGATGGGAGGTCCTAATGCACCCGCCTTATAGTCCGGACCTTGCACCAAGTGATTACCACCTTTTCCTGTCCATGGCGAACGCGCTTCATGGTGAAAAGTTGGATTCAAAAGAGGCCTGTGAAAATTGGCTCTCCGAGTTTTTTGCCAATAGGGACGCAGCCTTTTACGAGACGGGTATAATGAAGTTGGCATCTCGTTGGCAACAAGTTTACGAACAAAACAGCGCATATTTGAACTAAATCCGATCACTGTAACACTTTTTATAAAGCATTGAATAAAGAGCAAAAAAGCGGAAGGGAGATATTTGACAGCCTTATAAATGACTTGTGCAGTTGACAAAACTGATTAGGACATATGATTACTTTATTTTGTGTATTGTTTTAACACTACACCATCAATAACACATAATTTCTGTCCATATGAACTAGTATTTGGTAAGCCAAGCAACTTGCCAATACATTTTATTAGAATAGATAGAATAGACCCGTTATATAATATATATGACTATGCTAAGGAGATTAAATTTCGATTAGAAAACGCGTATAAAACGCCCGTATAATGTTAAAAAATAATAAAATAAGACAAAAACTAGCTTATGACAATAGGGTATCCGATTTTAAAATAGACGTAGGCGATAAAGTTTTATTGAAAAATGAAATAGCACATAAGTTAGAACCAGTTTATATAGGACCTTTTAAGGTTATTAGAATAGAAAAGAATAATAATATAGTAATAAACAAGTAAGAAAGCTACGGTCGTTCGTGGACGACTGTTATATCTACTAACCAAAATATCCAAAATATATCGCCGCTCGAATTAGCTCCCGATTATAAATAAAATCGGTAACCAGGGAACACCACGTGGAGGCCTATGGTACATAGTATATTAAATACATACGCAGGGTTTCTAGCCATTT
Organism: Drosophila bocqueti; assembly: GCA_018151655.1. Lineage (NCBI taxonomy): Eukaryota > Metazoa > Arthropoda > Insecta > Diptera > Drosophilidae > Drosophila > Drosophila bocqueti. Next base: position 1,225,509 of record JAECXF010000048.1, read on the forward strand.
GGTTACTCTCATCCTTTTTACGCTTCTCCTTTGTCATGTCTTTGACAACGATAAACAAAACTCAGCTGATCGCGACTTTTGCCTATTAGAGAAATCTAAACAAACTCGCTCTTTGCAAAACCACAACCATCTTATGCACTTGCGTGTGCAAGACAGAGAAAGAGATAACCCCTCTCTCTTTTTTGCGCACGGGAGTTAGTTTCTTGCGCTCATCAGTTTTGTTGTTGTTTTTAAGGATGCTCCTGTTGCTAGCTTGCAAATAGATAGCACACTGATAAGCAAATAACTTTTGTGTTTTTCACCCGATCTTTACCAGAATTTCGGTATTGATACATGTTCTACATATGCATGCCTATGCACAAAAAGAAAGATCTATGGTAATATTTGTGGCTGCAAAACGTTTTTATTGATTTGCGGGGAAGTGGGAGGGAAATTTTTAAATCTGAAACAAACTTGATCTGCGTGCAAAACATTCCGACCTACATACCGAATTTGGTGGCTCTAGCTCTTATAGTTGCTGAGATCTAGGCGTTCATACCGACGGACAGACGGACAGACGGACAGACAGACATGGCTAGATCGACTCGGCTGTTGATGCTGATCAAGAATATATATGGGGCGTTCCACGCAAAATTTGCCACTAAAATTTTTTTTTGCTTCTTATATTTTTTTTTCGGTTTATTGCTTGAAAATATTCTATACGTATTTTTTTATTTCATTCTGATACTTGGAATTTTCGAGAAATAATTTTCTAAAGTTTCCCGTTTTTAAAAAAAGATACTTTTTTCAACCGCATATACTGAGAAAACTAATGAAGATACAATAATTTGTCCAAGACATGAAACGTGCGCCCTTTCCTTAGCTTTCCAATAAGTTAAACTAAAAAAAAAAAAAAATTTTTTAATGAAAAAAATTAAAATTTAACAAAAAATTAAAAAAATTTCAAATTTGGACCTAATTTTTTTAATTTTTTATTTTTAAAAGGTAGCCTTAAGGCTTCTTTAAATCCTGCGAAAATTTCAGAGTGGAGAAATGAATACTTTGGGAGTAGTGAATTTTTGAATCACCGCTTGCATGGTCGGATCCTTAAAAAGATACGAAATCAGTTAAAATTCATGGGAAATGATAGGAAAAAATGCGCAATTCGCGCTCGCGGTACGCTTCCACCACTCGAGCTGTGATTCAAAAATTCACTACTCCCAAAGTATTCATTTCTCCACTCTGAAATTTTCGCAGGATTTAAAGAAGCCTTAAGGCTACCTTTTAAAAATAAAAAATTTAAAAAAATTAGGTCCAAATTTGAATTTTTTTTAATTTTTTGTTAAATTTTAATTTTTTTTCATTAAAAAAATTTTTTTTTTTTTAGTTTAACTTATTGGAAAGCTAAGGAAAGGGCGCACGTTTCATGTCTTGGACAAATTATTGTATCTTCATTAGTTTTCTCAGTATATGCGGTTGAAAAAAGTATCTTTTTTAAAAACCGGAAACTTTAGAAAATTATTTCTCGAAAATTCCAAGTATCAGAATGAAATAAAAAAATACGTATCGAATATTTTCAAGCAATAAACCGAAAAAAAAATATAAGAAGCAAAAAAAAATTTTAGTGGCAAATTTTGCGTGGAACGCCCCATATACTTTATGGGGTCGGAAATGCTTCCTTCTGCCTGTTACATACATTTGCACGAAATTAATATACCTTTGTACCTACGGTACATGGTATAATAATTGCTTTCTTCTAAACTTTCCGATCGTTCCTATTGCAGCTTTATGATATAGTAGGCCGATTTTGATTAAATTTAAACCGAAATTCAAGATGAATACAAAAAGAAAATCATTGACCAAAGCGACAATAAAATGAAGCCTGAAATAATAAACTATTACAACAAAACCAAATGTGGTGTCGACGTGATGGACGAAATGGTGGGCACATATCGCTGCAAGAGGAAAGTGAACAGGTGGCCAGTCGCAGTTTTCTGCAATATGCTTGATATGTCAGCATTGAATGCGTACATTGCGTATACGGAGCTGAATCCTCTGTGGAATATTCGCAAGAAGAACTTCCGCAGGCGACTTTTCTTAGTGGAATTGGGCAGTGCACTTGTCTCACCAACTATTGACCTACTGGAGAGGACCCCCAGAGGGGAAGGAGCCATGGCAGTGGTGAATGAAATGAGGGGAATTTCACAGGAGCCGTCAACATCCTGGTGACGCACCACATCCCGTCCAGGAAGCGGGGGCGGTGCCACTTGTGTCCACGGAAATCTAATGCGAATTTACACTCTGTGGAATGCGATAAATGTTCCAAAAAAGTCTGTCCAGACCACAGATTCAATCTTTGTCAAAATGGTGAAAAAAATTAATTTATTTTTTTTTAATTAAAAAAAAAAAGTTAAAAAAAAATAAACACTTTAAAAAATAAAATAATAATAATAAAAGATAATTATAGCAAAAAAACCCAAAAAAAAAATTTTTTTTGTGCTGTTTTTTATCTTGAGTACATGCGAGTTGATTTTATTTTTATTTTTTCTTGACGAAAAGACTTAATTTTTTGTTATGTTTTTTATAAGATCTTCTAAATAAATAATCAAAGAATAAACAATACAAATTTTGGATCATTTGCTTAACTAATACCTTTTTTATTCGGGCTAACAGACAAAAGTTGCAAACATGTACTCACACTTGCACGCCACTGTATATATATTTTTTTATTTATTTATTTTTTTTTTAATTTTTTATGCTTTGTTTTTATTTATTGAATCTTCTCATTTACGAGACTAACAATAAGTGTATCAAATCTTATACTATAACCTAACTAGGAGTCATGTAGACTGAGACAGTGGCCCTGACAAGTTATGGCTGGGTTGGAAGGTCTGTACGTTGCAGGCGGGTTCGGCTGGAGACCCGAGTCAAGACCCTTGCTAGAGGATTTGGGTGGACAGAGAGTTTTTCATTGTAGGACGCTTTTTGCTTGTCTATTTCATCTTTTACTGCGAGAATGCCGAGGTCCCTGTGGATGTTTTGGTTACGAATATACCATGGTGCCCCAGTGATAGTTCGCAGGATCTTTGATTGGGATCGCTGTATGATATCTATGTTGGTTTTGCTCGCGTTCCCCCACAGCTGGGAGCCATACGTCCAGATTGGCTTAAGAGTGGAGTTGTAGAGCAGGACCTTGTAGTCCAGACACAAGGGCGATCGTGAGTTTATAATCCAGTGGAGGCTGCTGGCTTTCAGTTTCAGGTGCAGTTTCTTGCATTCGATATGTCTACGCCATGTTAGACGTCTGTCGAGGTGGATGCCGAGATACGTTACTTCATTAACTTGGGGGATCTGCGTGCTATTCCTGCAGAGCGGAGGGCAAGTTTGTCTGTTAAGGGTAAACGTTATGTGTTTACACTTTGTTCGTTTATTTTAATACGCCAGTCAGATAGCCACTTCTCGACTACCACGAGGTGGTTGGCCAGTTGGGTTGTTGCACGGACTGGGCATCTGGACCGGCTAAGGATCGCAGTGTCGTCGGCGAAGGTGGATGTTGTTAGTCGGTCACTCGTGGGAATATCTGCTGTGTAAAGGACGAATAAAGTTGGCCCAAGTGCGCTACCTTGTGGGACCCCAGCTTCGATAGTGTAGCTGTCGGAAATTGTTGTGTTACATCTTACTGCGAAGGCTCTATTGTAGAGGTAGGATTCAAGAAGTTTATGAGTGTACCCGGGCAAGTGTGTGTAAATTTTATGTTTAAATTTATGCTCAAAAGCCAGACGCGGTCGAATGCTTGAGATACATCGAGGAATATCGCGCTGCAATATTCCCTATGTTCGAAGGCTGTGCGAATTTCTGATGTTATTCTGTTTACTTGCTCTATAGTTCCGTGTTTTTCTCTGAAGCCAAATTGATGGGCTGGGATAATGTTGTGGGCTCCTATATATGGTATTATGCGCGTTTGAAGGCATTTTTCGAATAATTTGGACAGGCATGATAATAAACTTATTGGTCTGTAAGATGACGGAATCGTGTGATGTTATCCGGGCTTCGGTATCATTATAATAATTGATTTTTTCCAATTCCTTGGATAGTAGCCGAGACTTATGATTCCATTGAAGAGTTTACAGATGACCTCAATGGCACAGTACGGAAGTTCCATTATCATTTTTGTAGTTATTAGGTCATCATCTGGAGCCTTTTTTGGTTTTAGCTCCCTGATGACTTTTGTGATCTCGTTCGGCTGAAATGTAGTTGGCGCGGATTCAATTTCGAGGTGGATTTGTGGAGGAACATAATCATTAGCTGCGGGGTTCGGCTGGAAGACGCCTCTGAGATGTAAGGCAAATGATTCGGCTCTATCTTCGTCGCTGCGGGCATAGCACCCTGAAGAATTTCTTATAGGGGTGACGGTTTGAATTGGAGAGCTTAGATTTGGGTGAGCCCTCCACAAGGGATGCTTTGTACTAGTTGCCGAGAGTTTTCCAATATATTTAAGTTGTTCATTTTCAGCTTCTTGCTTCAAAGCCCGGTTTAGATTGCGGGTGGCTTCAGTAAGACGTTGCTTTGAGCATGGCGATCTGCTGGTTTGCCACGCTCGTCGCAGACGCCTCTTTTCCTGAACCAGCTGTTCGATTTGCCGGTTGGTTTTGAACTTCTTAAATTCCCCAACTTTCCGAATAGGGGTTGAGATCCTGGCTGCTGTGACGAGTACCTCTTCCAGGGCGGAGGTGGAGCAGTCGATGTCCGCTTCGATATTTAGTTGGGGAGTTAGCTCAATGTGGGAACTCACATACTTTCAGTATTTCATCCAGTTAGTGTTGTGCGACGTCAGCCTGTAGGGGTGGTCCGTAATTTCTGGGCTTTGAAGAAGGCTTATCAACAAAGGCGAGTGGTCAGATGAGAGATCCGGTAGTGCTATGGCGCTTATTAGATTGCGTGGGATGTTTTTGTCACCGCGAAATCAATTAGATCTGGGATCTTTTTTGGGTCTGCAGGCCAATATGTGGGGCTACCAGGAGAAACGTAGTCCAGTTTATTGCTCACCTTTATAAGTGCATTATACAGTTGCCTTCCCTTGGGAGTCACGAGGCGTGATCCCCAGTGCGTGTGTTTGGCGTTGTAGTCTCCTGCGGCTATGAAGCGATCCCCCAGAGTGTTGTAGAAATGCCGTTGGCATTCCACATGGATATACGTAGGTTAGTCATTTATTATTTGGACTGTTGTGCTACAAGCAACTGAATTACCATGTTCTGGTTCTGAACAAGGGTTTGCATGATTGTTTTCATGAATGACATAAGTTCCATCATACTTTGTTGCATGGTGAACATCATAGATTCCAATTTGCTTTGCGGCTGCCCTGGAACCTGCTGAGCATTTTCTGAGTGAGGCTGGGGTGGATTTTCCATGCCTGTTCTTAGTGCTTCGGCGTAGGAGATTCCCTTGATTGTATTTAGCTGCCCAAATGATGATCTGGTTGCCTTGGCGAAAAATACGTCTGGCGTACTTTTTGAGTTGTAATACACATCTTGCGTATGTTGTTGGTGCGTAGCTGTCGCTCGTCGCATCCGACTCTTCAGCTCCTTGTAGACCGCACAGCCTCTGTAGTTTGTCGTATGGTTTCCTCCACAGTTGCCACATTTTTTCATTTGGGGATCTTCTTTGTTTGCGGGGCAGTTTACGGAGTTGTGGAAGTCTCCGCAGACTACGCAGAACGTCCGAAGTGTGCAGTATGTCTTGGTTTGTCCATACTCTTGGCAGTTTGTGCATTGAACAGGGCCGTTGCGTTTGTGGGGTTCTTCCACGGTGATTCTTCGATGCAGTAGGAGCTGCAGCTTGTAGATCGGGTGCACTTCGTTTTTCTTTAAGGCTTTGCTATCTGGTTCGAGCTCGATTTGGAAAAGTGGTTGCGGTTTTTTGTTTCTGTTAACAATATTGCTAACATTTTTGGCACAGAAGCCCTTGGCCTTAAGGGCTTCTTGAATTTCAGAGGGGGTGACGTAAGGTTCTATTCCTTTTAGCACAACTTGCTGTCCCTTGCTGCTTTTTAGTTGATAGGTGTAGAAGTTCTTTTTTGTGTCTTCCAGATACTTAGACACAGCTCGGAAGTGTTCTTCGGACTTCGTTTGAACCTTTGTTTCGTGTATGTTCCCTTTAATGAGCGGAACAACATGGAAATTCTCGTCCCCGACCAGCGCAACAATTTTGTTGACCAGGGCGCTTGAACTTTTTTCCCTTATGTAAATAGGTGGGGGCTTAGGTTTCCTTTGGGTCTCCTGCCCCAACTCTGGTTGGCTGTTGTCCGCCTCTGCTAAGATGGAGAAACGGTTTTCGTTGGAGCTCCTCGTTTGGTCGGTGCTTTTGTTGGTTCGGTTAATCTTTGGTTTGTTACCAACCGTGTTGAGTGGACTAAGCTTGCGCTTAATCTGGATGTAGCGGTCCATACCGGTCTGTATAGCCGGGACCGCTTGTTGCTTATCGAAGCTAACTGTTTTTGTTGCCATTTTATTTTGTTGTGCAGCCGTTGGGACCGAACTCGCAATATTGGTAGTTGGTTTAATTATTGGTGGTGATTTTGCTGCGACTGCAGAAATTGTAGCACTGCTTGTTGTTGGAGCTTCATTCAGCAAAGCCGGCGGTGGTGGGGTTTGGCATTGGTAACTCCAAGATGCGGGAGTTGGGGTGAGCAAGAGCTGGCTCTCTTGCTGTCGACGGTCAGTAGAGTCGAGTTGCTCTATGTCGACTTCTGATTTTGATCTATATCGCGAGTTGAGAAATAAGAGTAGCAAGCATTTCTTGGGTTAAGGGGGTCTTCTACCTTCGCGGTTTGAATAAATCGATTTTTTTTTAAATTTTTTTAAATACTAGAGGATCTGAGGAATACGCCATATAAAGGGTTTTGTAAAATTCGCATTCCTTCATGGGTAAACGAAGCCCGAAAGATTGCCACCTCCATACGTTTCGACCATTTTTCCTATCTTTAAACGCATTTTCCCGAAAGTAGTGTTTTTCAAAAGTTTTGGCACGATTTTGACGAAACCATAGAAGATATCCTAGATCTGTAAAGCGTTACTTATTCACAAAACATCTCGCTAGGTCAGGACCCAAGCTTTTTTCGAAAAATTTTTTTTTCAATTTTGTACAGTCATTTTTAGGTTGAAAAACATGGTCAAAAATTAAATTTTTTGTTCAAATCGCTGCCATTTTATGAAATTTTCAAATATTAAAAAAAGCTTGTGTCCTGACCTAATCGACGTTCTTAAAATTAAGTTAAAAAAAACTTCTTGTTGTTTGCATGTTCTGAAGCTGAGATTTCTTGCCAGCCGTTTGACTCTTTCGCGCCGGCAGAGGTTAATTCGACGACGCGCCAATGGCAAATGTTATGATAAATTCATATGTTTTATTTTTTTTTGTCAAGTTCAAGCATTAGTTAATCAAATAAAAAAAATTTTGTTCGGATATCATGTGTAGTTTTTTTGCAATCCATTTTTGAAAAATAGGCCCCAAATTTGAGCGCGAAGGTAGAAGACCCCCTTAACGGAGTTTCTACGCTCATTCTTTTGATCGCTGCTCAAAATATATTTCCCTTAAACCTTTTTATACCCTGGCAGGGTATTATAATTTTAGTCAGAAGTTTGCAACGCAGTTGCAGTTGATCAGCATCAACAGCCGAGTCGATCTAGCCATGTCCGTCTGTCTGTCCGTCTGTCCGTTCGTTTCTACGCAAACTAGTCCCTCAGTTTTGAAGCTATCTGAATGAAACATTGCAGATAGTCTTCTATATGCTCTCACTACTATATATCTCGGAACGGGCCGGATCAGACGACTATATCATATAGCTGCCATAGGAACGATCGGAAATTTTTGAGAAACAAAATTTTTACTTAGCCAATTTTCAATATATTTTCATATAATTTGATACATGGCCATTTTGTATTATTTTCGAATTTCGGTTTTAATTTAATTTAAATCGGACCACTATATCATATAGCTGCCATAGGAATATGTATATCAATTCATTTAATTTTTTCGCAACATTTTTCGCTAGCAACATTTTTTGCTAGCAACATTCCGCGAAAGCGGAAAGTCTGAACATTTTTCTTCTTCTTCAACTAATTGCAAGGGTATTTAAACTTCGGCATGCCGAAGATAGCTACAGAGCTCGTATCTGGCCACACTATACATAATTTGAAAGGTCTTGACATAACCTACAAAACGGCGCTATGCATGATTAGTTTGGATATTGCGTTCAACAGTTATAGACGTGTAAACATGGAGTTCACTAACGCCGAAATTCACGCTATTTTAAAGTTTTCCTTCGGTAAAGGCAAATCCGCTAGAGAAACGTTCCGCGAGATTAATGGTGTTTTGGGGTATGGTACTCTATCACTTCGAACCGCGGAGGAATGGTTTCGACGATTCAGAGCCGGTGAAAACGACACCATGGATAATCCAGCCGGCGGAAGACCTGTGACGACAAATACCGATCATATCATGGAATACATCGAGTTAGACCGGCATGTGGCATCTCGTGACATCGCCCAGGAGATGGGAGTTAGTCACCAAACCATTTTAAACCATCTGCAGAAGGCTGGATACAAAAAAAAGCTTGATGTTTGGGTGCCGCATGATTTGACGCAAAAAAACCTTATGGACCGAATCAACGCCTGCGATATGCTGCTGAAGCGGATGGTGACTGGCGACGAAAAATTGATCACATACGACAATATCAAGCGAAAACGATCGTGGTCGAAGGCCGGTGAATCGTCCCAAACAGTGGCCAAGCCGGGATTGACGGCCAGGAAGGTTGTGCTGTGTGTTTGGTGGGATTGGAAGGGAGCTGCTCCCATATGGCCAGACGCTTAATTCTACCATCTACTGCGAACAACTGGACCGCTTGAAGCAGGCGATCGACCAGAAGCGTCCAGAATTGGCCAACAGGAAGGGTGTAGTGTTCCACCAGGACAACGCCAGACCACACACTTCGTTGATGACTCGTCAGAAGCTACGGGAGCTCGGATGGGAGGTTTTATCGCATCCACCATATAGCCCGGAGATAGCGCCAAGTGATTACCACCTGTTCCTGTCCATGGCGAATGCACTTGGTGGTGTAAAGTTGAACTCAAAAGAGGCTTGTGATAAGTGGCTGTCCGAGTTCTTCGCAAATAAGGAGGGGGGCTTCTACGAGGGAGGTATGAAATAGACTTCTGCATGAATGTACCCAAAAGGGCAAATGAATCATTCATTCTAGAAGTAGGTATACTTTTTTCCTGTACAGTATTATTGAGTATGAATGAATACTGTCACATTTCTATACCTGTACAGTTGCTTATGAGTACACTGAACTCATTTGAAAAGTACTGTACAACTTAATTTCAAAGCACACCTGATGTTCGATTAGTGTACAGTACGTTAGGAAATGTCACTCACTACATTCATATACTGAACTCATTCTGAATGAGAACACTAAAAATGTTGTGCTATCGTTTTCTGACATATGGGCATACTGTACAGTATTGAATGGGTTCAGTATTTTTTGGAACACTAGACACTGTAGACATCTGTCAAGCTCGAAATGAATACATTCATGCATAAGTCTAGTATGAAATTGCCGTCTAGATGGAAACAGATTATCGAAAAAACAGATTATCGAAAAAAACGGCCGAGTACGATTTTTTTAAATTAAAAATTGTAATTAATATAAATTTTTTTGTAAAAAGTTTAATTTTTGATCATGTTTTTTCACCCAAAACAAAAAACAAAAAAATCCAATTTTAAAAAATCCGTAAGTAGAAGACCCCCTTAAAAAAACTGTGGAAAACCCGACAAAAATCGCAAAAAAAATATACAAACTACAAAATGGGAAAATATAACAAATTTTGGAGATGGTCTCAGTTTTTTTAAGATTTTCGTTGAATAAATATTTTTATAACTTGGTTATTCTTCTATTTGAACACTGATATATAGAGCTACTGTCAGGCAAAAAATGGGAGCTGTGAAATATAAACTTTTCTTAATTTTCGCTTAAATACTTGGTTGAAGTCTTGTGGCTTAAGTCTATGAGCACCACTATATGTAAATAGAATTTGACGCTCAGCGCGGCAAGCTGGAAAATATGAATGTAGGTTATGATCGAAAAATGACAATATTTTGTGGTTCAAAATATATGTCGATAATTATTTATCAGACTGAATGTCCGGAGGAGGAAGGAGAGCGAGACAGTGTACGGCATCACACTGCCTCTGGAAAATGGCGCGAACAAAGGCATTGGAAACTTTTGCAATTCATTCAAAATCAGAACCTCTACCATAATATTCATTTATTTAGATCAATATTTACTAGGGCGGGTCGATTTAAAAATCGCATAAGCGGCACGGAAATTCATGTTCTGGGGATCAAAATAAGCAACTTTGCCCAAAGAACCATACCTCTAAAATGCATTCTGATGTTCCTCTTTTTGATGCGAAAAAAAATATCTTTTGATCAGTAGAGAAATTCAGTTTTGACCCATTTAGAGAGCCCCAATCGAGTCCAAATGTATGACCGACCCCCACTACTTTTCGATGGCCGATCCACTCATGCTATTTTGCAAGAACATACTTATGTAAATGCAAAAATTAATTAAAACACGCATGGATTTTTATGGTTTTTCTCCTACATTATAACTTTGCCAATTATCAACAAATTTTCATATAATTTGAGATACGGCCATTTTGAATTATTATAGTATTTCGGTTTTAATTTTATCAAAATCTCACTATTATATCATATAGCTGCCATAGGAATATGTGCAATTAATTTATTTTGAAAGCTTTGTTGCTAGCAACATTTAGTTGTTGCGCAACATTTTTCACTGTCAACATGCTTCACTCAACATTTATATTATCGAAAAACACGCGAAAGCGAAAGGAACCGCAATCCTTGAATATACCAAATTTTAAATACTTACTGCAAGGGTATTTAAACTTCGGCTTGCCGAAGTTAGCTTCCTTTCTTGTTTTCATTGACAAATGTAGGAGAAAAACCATAAAAATCCATGCGTGTTTTAATTAATTTTTGCATTTACATAAGTATGTTCTTGCAAAATAGCATGAGTGGATCGGCCATCGAAAAGTAGTGGGGGTCGGTCATACATTTGGACTCGATTGGGGCTCTCTAAATGGGTCAAAACTGAATTTCTCTACTGATCAAAAGATATTTTTTTTCGCATCAAAAAGAGGAACATCAGAATGCATTTTAGAGGTATGGTTCTTTGGGCAAAGTTGCTTATTTTGATCCCCAGAACATGAATTTCCGTGCCGCTTATGCGACTTTTTTGCCTCCATACAAATCGACCCGCCCTAATATTTACATATATATTCTATTGCAGGCACCTCAGTCAAACTTAATATTTTATCCACATTTACCGTTATAAAGAATAGACTTCATCAGTTTGTAATTAGAGCTCCACCAGGACATGCGCTAATAAATATATTTCCCACTGCACATTTTGAAGTTTTCAAATATTTTAAAATATTCTTTCATATTACATTTGTATTAAGGTCAATGGCTTCGTCAAGAGGTTGTTCCACCACATTTGCAAATAGGTGACACAATTTAATGTTGTTCTTTAATGCATTTGTATTATTTCCCATCTGTTAGCTGCAACCTTTAAATTATAAATTTTTTAAATATTGAATTGAATAAAAAATAACTTAATTTTTATCAGACAGCTTTGTCCAGTACATTTTTTTTGAATCTATTGCCCCATACAATTTCTCGACACATACTCGTCAGTCCACATATTGACGGACGCAGTTACTAGTACCCTAAAAACAGTTTTTTTTATCTCATCGGAGATTTTTTGTAATATACAGTCAGCAAAACATTTATTTGGACAAAATGTAACATTTTATATATTCGTTTATATATTCGTAACATATATTAGGAAGTTTATACTTCCACATAAAGTTAATTCTTAAATTAAAAAAAAGTAATTGTTTATCACACAAAAAAAAAATATATATATATTAGGTCAAGTAACAAGTTCGTTCGGTTTTTATATAAGAGGTGGCGTTATTTTCCATAGCTATAGTGTTACGTATCGCATCATGTGTTACTATAAAACGCTTAAAATATGTTTTTTCGTGCCAGTCGCAGTTTTCTGCAATATGCTTGATATGTCAGCATTGAATGCGTACATTGCGTATACGGAGCTGAATCCTCTGTGGAATATTCGCAAGAAGAACTTCCGCAGGCGACTTTTCTTAGTGGAATTGGGCAGTGCACTTGTCTCACCAACTATTGACCTACTGGAGAGGACCCCCAGAGGGGAAGGAGCCATGGCAGTGGTGAATGAAATGAGGGGAATTTCACAGGAGCCGTCAACATCCTGGTGACGCACCACATCCCGTCCAGGAAGCGGGCGCGGTGCCACTTGTGTCCACGGAAATCTAATGCGAATTTACACTCTGTGGAATGCGATAAATGTTCCAAAAAAGTCTGTCCAGACCACAGATTCAATCTTTGTCAAAATGGTGAAAAAATTAATTTATTTTTTTTTAATTAAAAAAAAAAAGTTAAAAAAAAATAAACACTTTAAAAAATAAAATAATAATAATAAAAGAGAATTATAGCAAAAAAACCCAAAAAAAAAGTTTTTTTCTGTTGTTTTTCGACATTTTTCGTCTTGTGTCAAATTGACACAAAGGGACAGATTCGTTACTTTTTCTTAGGGACGGATGCGTGTTAAAAAATAAAGATAAGCCAGAAAACCGTTTGGAACCATTTCCATAACCTTGGAAAAGAAGGATCTATGGTAATATTTGTGGCTGCAAAACGTTTTTATTGATTTGCGGGGGAGTGGGAGGGAAATTTTTTAATCTGAAACAAACTTGATCTGCGTGCAAAACATTCCGACCTACATACCGAATTTGGTGGCTCTAGCTCTTAAAGTTGCTGAGATCTAGGCGTTCATACAGACGGACAGACAGACATGGCTATATCGACTTGGCTGTTGATGCTGCCTGTTACATACATTTGCACAAAATTAATATACCTTTGTACCTACGGTACAGGGTACAAAAAGCTCGATGTTTGGGTGCCACACGAACTAACAAAAAACGCACTGGACCGAATTTCCATGTGCGAATCGATGCTGAATCGCAACAAAATATACCCGTTTCAGAAGCGGATAGTGACTGGTGATGAAAAATGGGTCACTTATGACAAAATCAAGCGCAAACGGTCGTGGTCAAAGCGCGGCGAAGCGGCCCAGACGGCGGTCAAGCCCGGATTGACGCCTAGGAAGGTTTTGCTGAGTATTTGGTGGGTACTAAAGAACTGGTACTAAAGAACTAGTGAGATGGTCCTGAGGTGGGCTAGCTGAAGCCATCGGACGGGTCGCAGGTTGCGGATAGAGCAAGGGCTGCTCAATGAGCCCAACAAGGGCCTGCTCACCGAGACCTGGCGTGTCATCCGGCACCTGGAGTCGAAGGGCGGCAAGGTGCTGATGCTCGGCCTGGATGAGGAGGCGCTTACACTCCTCAAGAAGCGAGATATGCTGGTGAGCCATCGATTCGGCCAGCTTAAATGCCGCCTGCATAAGAAGCAGGAGTCTGCGGAAGCGGAGGTGTCCACGGAGGCAAATGCAAACGATGTGCATGGCATATCAACGGCTGCAGCCAAGGTGGCTCCCTCCGTCCCCAAGAACTTAGCTGCAGTGGAGGCCGAGTTGGACTCGGTCTCTCTAGAGGGGCTGGACCTGACGTGCCTGCACATTGGCGGCGTAGAGGAGCCAACCAGCGACAAGGAGCCATCCGATGATGAGCGCACACCCACCGAGATGCAGTCAGAGGCTTAACCGACGGTCTCGGAGGGTGAAGAAGAGCTCTAAAGATGGTGGTCACCAGCGTGGCACAGATCAACCAGCATCACGCCAGGGCAGCCTCGGTTGTCATCGGTAGGTTGGTCGCAGGTCTGACCTGGGGCTGGTGCCCATCCAGGAGCCTTGGGTCGTCAGAGGCAGGATCTGCGGCCTAAGTAAAGTGAATATGCAAACTATTGCAGACGTAAGGGAGGCATCACCGAGAGCTTGTATCTTGGTGCGAAAGGACATTAACTTTCTTTGTCTCTCTCAATTTCTCAACAGAGATCTAGTAGCGGTAATGATCACTAGCGAGCACGGGAGTATTGTGGTGGCGTCGGCATACTTTCCAGGAGACGTGTCGGATGTCCCCCAGAAGTTCAGGATCTGGTGCAACATTGCTAGGTGATGCCAATGCGCACAGTGTTGCATGGGCAGCTTGGACAACAACAGTAGAGGTGAGTGTTTACTAGATTATCCTGTATCTAGGGATCTTACAGTTTTCAATGTGGGGGCTGAACCCACATTCATTACCAAAACCAGGGTTGAAGTACTGGCATCACTTTCGGCAACGGGCTCCCGGTTGATTCGCAACTGGAAGGTCTCCTCAGAACCGTCAATTTAGGATCACAGGATCATCCTGTTCGACATTCATAGCAACCTTAGATTCAGCAGGGTTATCAGGAATCCACGACGGACTGACTGGCCATCTTATCAGTCCTGTTTGGGATTAAATCTGAGCAGACTGAATCATAATAGGAGAGTATCGTCTCCAGAGCAACTCTCAAGAGAAGTAGGAGACACAATCTTGGATGCATATCATGCAAGCTGTCCCGAAAAGGCCATAGAGTCCAGTAGGGACAATCCCTGGTGGAATAGGAAACTAGGACTACTTCGTGCAGAAGTCAGGAAGCTGTTTAACACAGCTAAAAAGAACAGCGCAAGTTGGGAATCTTACACCAAAAAGCTGACAGAATATAACAAAGATATCCGGTACAGTAAGCGTGCTCACTTTCGGAAATTTTGTTCCACCATAGAGCAAGCCGCACCTGCGGCTAGAGTGTTTAAGGCAATCTCGAAAGGCAAAGTACTTTCTGAACTTTGTCTGAAGAGGGCGGAGAAGAGGAGAAAGCGGAACTTTTCCTGCAAACTCACTTCCCTCTGTGCAGAACCATCTCCGATGTAGACAACAGCTACGAAAGGATCCCCAACGGGAGACCCAACTGGAGCCTGGCTGCAGCGATCGTAACTGAACAAAAGATTAGGTGGGCGTTGAGTACACTCAGACCCTACAAGGCTCCGGGGGTGGATGGAATCATACCCATCCATCTTCAGAAGGGTGTCGGATAGCTAATGCTATTCCTTATAAGTATTTTCCGGGGGAGCCTAGCAATGGGTTACATTCCTAGGGCATGGAGAACGTGATCTTTATCCCGTGATCTTTATCCCGAAGGTTGGAAAGAAAGACCCCTTTCATCCCAAATCCCTCAGGCCGATCAGTCTAACCTCCTTCCTGCTGAAAATCCTTGAGAAAGAATTGTGGACAACCACATTAGCAACTCGCACTTGATGCGAAGGCCTCTGCATGCGCATCAGCATGCCTACAGAGAAGGAAAGTCTACTGAATCGGCTCTCTTGAGCCTAGTTGACAGTCTACAGCGCTCTGTAAAGGCCAAAGGGGTAGTTCTTTGTGCCTTTATGGACATAGACGGTGCTTTTGATAATACAGCTCATAAGAGCACTCTGTAGAAGGGGGGTTGAGACGGGTCTCACGACCTGGCTGGGCAAACTCCTTGATAGCAGAATAGCAGAAGTCACTGTCAACAGTGTGACAGTTAGATCTCAAACCACCAGAGGTTGTCCGCAGGGAGGCTCTCTTGAGCCTGGTCGACGGTCTACAGCGCTCTGTAAAGGCCAAAGGGGTAGCTCTTTGTGCCTTAATGGACATAGATGGTGCTTTTGATAATACAGCTCATAGGAGCACTCTGTAGAAGGGGGGTTGAGACGGGTCTCACGACCTGGCTGGGCAAACTTGATAGCAGAATAGCAGAAGTCACTGTCAACAGTGTGACAGTTAGATCTCAAACCACCAGAGGTTGTCCGCAGGGAGGTGTCTTAACTCCACAACTCTGGAACCTCGTGGTGGATGAGCTACTAGTTAAACTTACAGCAAATGGGTTTGAATGTCAGGGCTTGCCGATGACATCACTCTAATCTGTAAAGGCAATTTTGAGAGCACATTGTGCGACAGGATCACACTGGGTCTAAGTGATCATGACTTATTGAACTTCGTCGTTTGCTTAAAATGTAATTCAAAGCTGAGAATGCTCTTTCAGCTGGATCATGCCCAACGTCTTTACAACGACTTCTGTCTTGCTTATATTTGTGTGAATCATTGTAAATTCTTGCCACGGCGATTTTTAACGATATTAGCTTTCCCTTGCAGTCTTTAATAGTCTCTTCTCTTTGGGACACGAAATTCATTATGTTCCTCGATGTGATTGGGTTCATACCAAGGGAATTATAAATTTGATCAACAATTTCTTTAAAACCCTCACTGTACAAGAATAAAAATGGGTTTCCTTCAGTTGTCACAATTTTTATACGCGAATTTACAATATATTATTCACTAGTTTGATATGCATTATTTTTTCCCCCCAAATTTAATTTCGTCGTCTTCGCTGTCGCACTCTCTAAATGTTTTGTTGTTAAATGGCGTTTCCAATTTGTCGAATGAAAGCCTCATAATTTCACTCTACACACTTTGCAAGCTGATTTCTTTTCTAACGAATTAAAATAAAACAAGACAAAAGCTAACTTCGGCAAGCCGAAGTTTAAAAACCATTGTTTGCAGTAAGTATTTAAAATTTTGTAAATTTAAGGATTTTGGGTCTTTATACATGAATATATTAATTATACTATATATGTCAATCTTGATAATATCCGTTCAAAAGTTATTGCAATTCAACTTCTATTATGATGGACCAAGGAAATGAGTGAACTCAGTGAGAGTACGAAAAACTAGTGACTAGTCTCTAGCTGCAGTCAAACCGAACTCTCAATTTTGTCAAAAGTGTCAGAGTGCAAAGGAGCCCTAAAAGAACTTGCTGGATACAAGGATGAAGAATTTAACAATCATGGCAGCCCCCGTTGGACATTGGGCGATATAATCGCACGCAATGAAGATGGGGCTGCCCTATAACAGTAGTTGTAAAAGCTGCAAAGAAACAGCGCAACAGAAGACGGCAGAGCCCTTGATTTGCCACTGTTCAGCATTAAAAAATAGCAGAATGAGCCACCACGGGGCCCATAAGCTAGAATCGCTGGGAAAAATAGGGAAGCTACGGATTGCAGCTGTCCTCGTTTTTCTCAACGACTCAGAATTGTGCTGAAGACGCAAAGCCACAACCAGAAAAAAAGAGGGTCTTGACCAACCCTAGCCCTAATTGGAGACTCAACACTCATTCTTTCAAACGCATTTTCTCAAAACTATGATTTTAAAATCTGTACCTGAAATATCTCGAAAACCATTGAACCAATTTAACTTTGAAATTGTTTGTGGTTATCATATACATAAATATCTAGTCTTTACGATAGGATTTTTTTAAAAGATTTTTATTTATTTATTTTTTTTATATTAAGGATGTTGTTTTTTTTTTAATAGCAACTTTAAGTTCAAACGGCCGACACTTAGTCAAAAATCGATGTTTTCTAAATCGGCTATGATAAAGACTAGATTATAGTATCTGTTTTAATAATCTTTTCGGTTTTTCCATTTCAGATGATTTTTGACGAAACGGCATCTGTTACCGAATACCTGAATTTTATTTGGGCACTCAATCAAAAAATTTTAAAATTATTAATAAAAAAAAATAATAATAATTTCGTAGTGTTTTCTGTAACTTAAAAATTCGATCCAATAACTCAAATAGATTCTCTACAAAATACCAAAACCCGCCCTTTTTTGGGCCTTCTGGGTGTATATGTCCCCCTTATTAAGAACTTGGCTTTTAATTTTATGAAGACCGGAACAATCGGAAAATTAATAAAAACAAGAAAGGAAGCTAAAAATAATACCCATGCAGTATGTAAGTATTTACAATTTTTTATATTTAAGGATTGCGGTTAGTTTTCGTGATATTTTTGTTGGAAATAAAGTACTAAGTTATAATTGGTTTCCTCAAAATTTTCCGATCATACCTTTGTCAGCTATATGATATAGTTGTCCGATTCGGCATTTAGTACTTATATAGCAGTGAGAGTAAATATAAACGAAGGTACTAGTTTGCGTAGAAACGGACAGACGGACATGGCTAGATCAACTCGGCTATTGATACTGATCAAGAATATATATACTTTATAGGCTCGAAAATGTCTCTTTCACTGCTTTGCAAATTTCAGATTAAAAGTATAATACCTTACAAGGGCATACAAATCTTAGCTTCACAAATATTTAACTTATTTTCATCTTCTCTCTTAAATGGCTTTTCATGTATGTTTTAAAGGGAGAGTGCAACGATATATAAAAATTTCTAGTTGTATTACATCTAATTTAAGATTAAACTTTTTATGTTGCGTACCTGAATCAAAATTCGGAGACTCGGTATCGTCTAATACTTCAATTATTTGTTCCATATTTCGAATAAATTGTTGATATGTTTGTGATCGAGCTACTTCATCCTTCAGAAATTGTTGATTTGATATAGGCAATATTCTTTCGACGCGACGAACTTTGGGTTTAGAGACTGTATATTATACAAATACAAATGTATATTTATACTAAATCAGAACTCTTAAAAATAAATAAACTTACAAATTTGTTCGGGTGGGATATCACCAATGGATATCGCTTGTTTTCGTTTACCATAAATATTCTTTTCATCGGCTTTTATACTCGAAAACGAATCAACCGGAGATATAACAGTCGCTCCTCCGCTCGAAGTTACCAGCACAGGCAGCATATTCAAGGTTTCAAGTGGTTGGTGAGTTGATTCTTGTAGTAACCCCATACTTCTAGCCAATTCTGGTGACTTTTGTACAAACTTCTTAATACTGTGTTGCATAAGACAAGTATCCTCAATTTTAAGACGATTTATACATACCCGCACCTGAGACTTGCCACTTGATGACGTAGACGTCGATGTAGTGGTCGAAGCCACAATGTTTTGGAGGTCAGAGCCATATGAAAGTTGGTTATTATTCAGAATTGAGTTCGCACTTGGTTGCGTTTCTTGCTGATTTCTCTCGGCTACTTCAATAGATTGTGTTTGTATTGTTTTTTGATGTTGCATAAAAGACTTTTGGATTTGACATGTTGGAATTGCCCTTTGTGGCTGATCATGTGCAAACGACACATTTTGCACACTTACTGAATCCAAATTAAAATTAGAAGACTCTAAAGCTTGGGATAAGTCTTCAGTTGTATTTTGAAAAGGTTTATCTGTTTGGATAATATCACAATTACGAAAATAATCTTCATGGGATTGAAATGATTGAATATGCTTTTTTGTTTCAGCGCTATAAAATAATTTTTCTTTTTCAAGATTTTCCGGCAATATTTTATTTTTAACTTGACTGTTTTCCGGTGAAATTACCGTTGGGGTCATACTGAAATTGAAGTAATGTTTTAAAATGTATATTTAATTAATAAGTTATAATTCTTACGGATCTATATATATCTGCGACGAATGCATGTCCGAGTGGTCTTTTAAAATTGGTGTAGATATATTGGAACTGCATTCTATCGGTGCTTCGTATGAATCAAATTTAAGTTCGCTTGTTTCGTTGTGATAATATCGCCTCTTCACGATATGATGGTCACCAGGCACTGTAAATAAAGTAAATGTTAAGGTTATATATATAAGATTATTACAGTATGACATTTATTTAAGTTTTCTTTACTTGCTCTGGTTTCTCTTTCGTAGGTTTCATGCGGAAAACTATTAAAAACGCCAAAAACTCTGCGTTTAAAAATTATAAAGTCATTTCGGACATGCGGTTGCAAAAAAAACACCTTCTTGGATCTTGTTGGATTGTAAAAAAAAATAGTTTTTTCATAAATCGACGTGATTTATTTAAAACATGTTTACAGTTACATTTATAATACCGGAGCGTATGCGTTGTACACCAACGCGTTTTTTTCTCAATATACAATCTTGAAATATAGTCGAAAAAAAATTTTCTATTGAGGGAAATATATTACTTTGTTTTTAAAATTTAAATATTATTTTTGGTAAGTTCACAGAATTGGAACGCTGGGAATGGTGGCAACAGTTGTGCAAATTGTTTTTTAGATATTTCTGTTGAGCGGTGTAACTCCGATAATTATAAATAGATTGGCTTCAAAACTTTAAACAATTTAGTAGAAATGTACTCAAATAAGAAACAAAAAAACAAAGTTATTTTACTTGAACGGTTTTAAAAATAATGATTTTCAACAAAAAAGGAAGGTAACTTCGGCAATCCGGAGTTTAAATACCCTTGCAGTAAGTATTTAAAATATGTTATATTTAAGGATTGCGGTTCTTTTCGCTTTCGCGTGTTCTTAGATAATATAAGTGTTGAGCGAAACATGTTGACAGTGAAAAATGTTGCGCTGCAAATAAATGTTGCTAGCAACAAAGCTTTCAAAATAAATTTATTTGTACATATTCCTATGGCAGCTATATGATATAGTAGTCGGATATTGATAAAATTAAAACCGAATTTCTAGAATAAAACAACAACAAAATGGCTATATCTTAAATTATATTAAAATATGATGAAAATTGAGAGTTATAATTTTTTTTCTTCAAAATTTCCCGTCGTTCCTATGGCAGCCATATGATATAGTTGTCCGATCCAGCATATATAGTAGTGAGAGCATATAGAAGACTACCTGCAAGGTTTCATTCAAAACTGGAGGACTATTTTGCGTAGAAACGGACGGACAGACGGACAGACAGACGGACATGGCTAGATCGACTCGGCTGTTGATGCTGATCAAGAATATATATGTTATAGGGTCGGAAATGTCTCCTTCACTGCGTTGCAAACTTCTGACTAAAATTAGAATACCCTACACGGGTATAAAAATGTGTTACAGATGACAAAGCTACCAAAGATTCGTGTCAGATAGATTGCATGTTTAATAATTTTTTCAGTTAACATTCACCAGCGATCGTTTGTTTTTAAAACGATCAGATAGGTTTTTCCAGGCTGACCGGAACCACCGTTGGTGAGTGACGAATTGGAAACTATGGAATGCACCACTACTCTTGGAAAGAACAGTTTTTCTATAGGAGTCAGCGCAGGATTTTTTATATAGGCCGCTGTGAAAACGTCTCTGAAAGTCTGCCAGCAAATATAACGCCTGAGAAAACTTCCGTTTCGCACAGAGGAAGACGACAGCCTGACGGAAAGGAATTTTGGGGCGGAAGGGATTGGACTTGAGCTCTTTTAGAAGAAATTGAATCGATCTGTCCCATGAGCTGTGCGGCACACCTTTCGTAAATAGAATATAATACTCATATTTTGCTGTAAGAGTGGGAAAGGTGTCCACAAGCTACGTACTTTTTCTCGACCTTATACCATATCGCTCGGACTGGGTGCTGCTGGATTGCAGACTCTGGACTCGAAGTGACTCAGGCGGTCACAGGTCAACGTTGTTCCGCCCGAAATTCGGATTTACACAGATGGCGCTCTTGATCGCTTTTAATAAATGGAAATGCAAAATTCAAATGCAACTGAATTCAATTAAAATAATTTCAATGTATTTTCCCATTTGGCGCGAATACAATTAAGGAAGATGGCTTTCCGACACGGGAAAATGCGACGTAAAGTTGGCCGTGTGAAAAGCAATCAAATTCCAAATTAATACCAAACGTCGAGCGACTGAACTTGCGATTTATTAATAACGCAAGACGTACCGGAATCTGTAGTCGTGTCAAAGCAAATGGAAAATCGTTGGGAATCATAGGAATTCTTGGAATGAATACATCCATTTTCCATTCAAGCTGGTTGCTTCAATAACATTCGGCTGTAATCCTTTCACCGTTAGACGCGTACCGTTGCAAAACCTCGGCTGATTGATGTTTCTCAACAAAATTATCACCGAACCAACCTTTAAGGGGTTATATACCTTTTTCAGCGAAAAAATTGAGCAAATTTTAGATTTTTTTAAAAATATGTAGCAGTAATTTTATTACAAAAATGTTAATATATATTGATTGTACATCTTTAGAAGAAAAAAGGAAGCTATTGTTCTTGAAAAAATATAAATAAATAACGGAGTTATGGCGATTCTACCAAAACCATTTTTTTTTTAGAGGGTCGCGGTGACTACGATTGAAGGTCAGGAGGTCAACAAAAATCAAAAAACAGATAAAATTTCATTAGAATAAAGTTGTTTCTGGTTCGTGGACGTTTCCTTTTTGGAATATCTCGTTTTTTCTGTAAACAGTAACGATTTTTTTTTAAAGTTGCCTTTTTTTGCTCTAAAAATTGTATTCAAAAATACTTATTTAAAAAATTAAAATTTTTCTTGAAAACTGAATCGTTTACGAACTCCGCACATTCATTACGAACAATTCAAAAAAACAAATTAAGCAGATCGATCAAATGGTTCTCGCGGAATCGTAGTCACCGCAAAGGCACTTTAAAAAAAAACGATTTCGATAATCGCATTTAAAGTTCGAGGTTGAGTGTGTTTTGTGTGACAACCGCGGCACAATAAACTGTTTTCCTATGGAACTATTGTTCGCATCTTTATGAAAATTTAGGAAAATATTCTTTATGAATTGTACTTTAGGATTCAGCAAAAAAAAATTTTTCGATTTAAAAAAAAAAAAAAAAGGTATATATGTAACCCCTTAATTTTTCCAGCTAACTCATTAATTGCATTTTTATTACCCTGCCGACATCACAGGTCCCGCTAATCGGGTATTTATACCTACTACTGACACGCAGCCCGGTTTATATGAAATCAGCCAACTCAAAATGAAACCGTGGGAAAATATCTTTGAACATTGTTCACGCCAAAAGGGCGCTTATTTTCCGGAGGCAGTGTGATCCCGTACACTCGCTCTCTCTCTCCCTCTTCCACTGCACTTTTGTGCATCGAGCTCCTAGTCCGCTCTCCCCAAGTTAGTTTTAAGGTTCTTCTTGTTAGTACTAATTTACGATTCCATCAATAAAGACCTCAAACGCACGTCGCGTAATACCCCGAAGTTCTACCGTGTTTTTCTTATCGAGTGCATTTCAGGTTAAAGCCATCCCCCTCCGAACGTCATGATGGTCCTTCGACTCCGGATCGCTCCTGATCCACCAGCGCCCCCAGCGGAAAAATCCAAAGATAAGTACGGCTTTTCTAATTCTAGTCCGTCCGTGGTCGCCATATTCCTTTTCCAAAGGCGTTGTTTTTCCAATTCTTTCCGTCCATCCGAAAAGTGAAAAGTGAAAGTGATATATGTGTATATATTATGTGCATTCGCCCAGCCGCAGTGAAGTTCTTCCCATTTTTTTAAAGTGCAACAAGTGCTTTGCCAATATCGGCCCCCTACTTCGTTTTCCACTGCGATCCGCTGGTGTCAAAAATACATATATATATATCACATACGCCCATCCATATTCACGAAAAAACGTCCGTCACTAAACTGCTGTTTTTAATAAAATATCTAACACAAAGTTAAGTTCCAAAAAGTGCATGAAAATTAATACATATTTTAAAAATTCTAAAAATTCATCCGCAGGAAATTAAATATATTTAATTTACCTACATAATTTACATACATAATTTACATACATAATTTACATATGTACATAATATACATACATAAAATATACATACATACAAAAAATAAAATTTATACCCCACCAAAAATTATCGAGCCACTTAACCTATTTTGTGTCAAATATACAACTAATAAAAAATAAAATAAACCATCCCATTTTTTTGAACCCTTCGCTTGAGAAATAAATAAAACACACATTTTATTCCACATACAAAAAAACACACAAACAAATATTGAGTTTTTATTCCGCTCTTCTACATACATACATATTTGCCAGCTTTCTGCTATACATACAGCTTCATACATACATATTTGCAGCGGAGCGCCAAACTCCGGCTTGTCCGCCTCCATATATATATATTTGCCAGCTTTCGCTATACCGCTTCATACCTACATATTTCCATACTTACATACATAGACTCGCCTAAGTTCGAGTTCTCTCGTCTCCTCTTTCTCCTCTTGTTCAGACAGCAGGTGCAATCTATTCGGCACACATACAGACTGCACTGGCAAGAGCGGCGACACAGTGCCGACGAGGAAATACCCTCCACTCGAAACAAAATATTTCCGAGAACAAAAATTTTAAAGGTTTAAAAATAAATTCTAAACATTTCACAACTGTTTATAGCCAAATTCCTTGGCTATTTTATAGCTACTCCAGACAGTTTTGGCGGGTTTTCCCACAGAAATTTTTAAATATTTGTCGGGTTTCGGAAATACTAAACCGACAGTTGTAAATAATTATTTATAATAATATCGCTAAATTTCCCCATTTTTTCTAGCTACTTTTTGGACATTTTTAGCGGGTTTTTCCCACTGAAATTTTAAACGAAATATTGTGGGGTTCCTAAACACTAAAGCGAAATTTTCAAATAATTATTAATTACCGCCAAATTTTTTGGCCAAATTTTGTTTCTTTTTCCTAGCTATTTGTAGGCATTAGTTTGTCAATTTGGTGGATTTTTTTCCCAACAGATATTAAAAAATATATATATTTTGTTGGGTTTCCTAAATACTAAACCGACAGTTTCAAATAAGTATTGATTAATTACCGCCAAATTTCCTTTATTAGCGTTTTTGTTGGTCTATTTTTTGGCGGATTTTCATCAGAATTTGTTCTTTTTCATTTTGTCCGGTTCCTCACCACCCAAAAAAAAAAAACCTAAATAATTTTCAGTAATTATTTAATAATTCCCTCCGAATTTATTAGCATTTCCAGCTAGGTTTTTTTGGACTTGTTTGTTCTGTATATGTTTCAAATTTCTCCATTTTCGGCGAGTTCCTAAATTCAATCCATCCAGAGCCGAAGTGTCTGTTTGGCCGTTTCCCTTTTCCACTTTTCGTGGCGGGCAGGCCTCCGTGCCGTCATTTTCCGAGGGCATAGCTGAGTATGCCCATAGAGGGAGACAAGAAAGCGACATCCGCGCCCGGAAAATCGGCCAAACTCAATCCACACTCTCCGCTACCCGCTCGCGCTAAGCCAGCCCCCAAGTCCGCTAGTCCAAAGGGTAGACCTCCGACTTCCACTCCAAAAGGGAGAGATCTACCATCGACCAGTTCGAAGACTACTCCAAAAATATTAATTTCTCGTCCACTGACGAAAGCGTCCAGCGAGTCTTCACTGGCGAAAAATCCGAAAATCCCTCTACAGTCAAGACTGATTTTCCAAGGGTGACTCGCTCTATCAGCAAAAAGATGGAATCCGCAGAGTTGCCAACGCCCGCCGCCGCTGCATTGGACAAATTCATTGCCGTCAGCGATCGCGTCAGCATGTTCGAAGCCAAGATCAACACTCCTGATCAAGTTTCTCCTTCCCTACACACGTTAAATGTCCGACTACAACAAGTGCGAGCCTTATGGGATAAAGTGGAAAGAGAATATGAAACATGCTCTGACCTAATTGCCCGAGAAGGATCCCTCAGCACATTTCCCCTGCTGCAGTCCAAATATGACTACTGCTACTCCGTATATGAGTCATGCGCAGCAAAGATTGGCGAAAGTATCGAAAGGGCAACACCTCCAGTTGTTCAAACGCCCTCCCAGCCGCTAATTTCATCCGGGTGCCGCTTACCTCCGTGCGACACTGAAATCTTCGATGGCGACTACCTCCGATGGCCCACTTTCCGGGACCTATTCACGGCAGTTTATGTTAATAACCCTAGGCTGACACCGGTCGAGAAGCTCTTTCACCTTCTCACAAAAACAAGCGGCGAGGCAAAGGCCATCGTGTCCAAGTCCCCTCTCACAAATGACGGGTTCGCTTCGGCGTGGGAAGCGCTTCACGACCGGTTCCAAAATAAACGACTTTTAGTCAACAGCCAACTCAAGCTCCTGTTCAACTTGAGTTCCATATCCCAAGAATCTGGTCATGCTCTCAAGGAGTTGCAGTCCACGATTCAAGGGTGTTTAACAGCGCTAGCCCATTCGCAGATATCCACTGACAACTGGGATTGTCTCCTAGTCTTCCTCTGCGCGAGCAAACTGCCAAGGGTGACCCTTTCCTTATGGGAACAGTCCCTTACGTCGAAATCCGAAATTCCGGCTTGGGAAGAGATGAATACCTTCCTGAGCGAAAGATATCGGACGTTGGAGGCTATCGACGACGTTAGGCCTAGCGGCTCTGGGCATGTGCCGCCAAGATCGGCAAATGTCCAGGCACCTGTACGCAGGCCAATCTCCTACGAAGCTAGAGTGGCTCCTGCACCCAGAGGGTGTGACCTGTGTTTCAGGGAAAATCACCCCATTCGTTTATGTCCCCGTTTCCTGATAATGAGTGTCAATGATAGGTCAGATTTCGTCCGAAGAAAGCAACTATGCTTGAATTGTTTAGCACGAGGCCATCAGCAACGGGACTGCACTAGTGCCCACTCATGCTATACGTGCCGCGCACGGCATAACACTCTGCTGCACCGCGACAATCCAGTTGCCGGCATTCCAAGACCCTCCAATCCGTCTAGTCCACGACCTGCGCCCACGGAAGAAAGCGCGGTAACCTCCGATGGTCATTCCAACGTTCATGTGTGCTTTGCTTCAGGATCCAGAGCTGTCCTGCTCGGCACGGCGGTCGTTAATATCTGCCATCGTGGCCGCAACTTCCAAGCACGTGCTCTGATTGATTCAGGTTCCGAAGCGACGTTTATCACTGAGCGGCTTTTCAATCAAATCAAGCCACCTTTCAAGCCAGTTCAGACCCAAGTTTCCGGGCTCAATTCCACTGTTGCCGCTCAACCCACCAAGCTCTGCCAGTTTGCGATTCGCGCTCCTTCCAGGCTCGGACTGCAGTTAGATACGACTGCCTATGTCCTGCCACAACTAGCCGGAAAGCTTCCCTCACACCCAATTCCGATGAGTCTTCTAAAGGAGCTTCCTGATCTCCCCTTAGCGGATCCAAAGTTTTTCGAGAGGTCCGAAATTGATATCCTGATAGGAGCTGACATCCTACCGTCTGTGCTTCTGGACGGTTCCAAGAGCAACGTTTTAGGGTCTCTTCTGGCACAAGAGACTATTTTCGGATGGGTTCTCACTGGCCCAGTGTCCGCGCCAGCCGCTCCCACCGTTTCGGTGTTCTCCACGCGAATATCCGACGCATCCAAAGGTCCGCATCCACAGGACCAACTCTTTGACACGCGCAGTGCGACCGCCTTAAGAGGCCGGTTTCCCAAACGCACTCATTCCTACCGCTGTCGAGTTTGCAACGGAATCCACCCACTTCGGAAATGCCAACAGTTCCTTAGACTCAGTGTTGAGAAAAGGATCCACGTGGCTCTCGCCAACCGCTACTGTACCAACTGTTTGGCGCACGAACACTCCGGAGGAACCTGCCGCAGTGGTGACCGATGCAAGAAGTGCAACCAGCACCACCATACGCTCCTGCATAGGCACGAACATCCCGTGCAAGCGCCCCATTCGCAGCATCGCGCACCTCCCTACTTCTAGGGCACGGCTTTCAGTTCAGACCCGATGTTCGAACCTCCATCCGATGTGCGGGCTCTCATTCCGGGCCACTTTCCCAGGAGCCGTTGGTTTCCACTACTAAATCAAGGCTCAACATCAGCAGTTTAGTGCACGGGGGAAAGAACTCCACAAACGCAACAAATGGCAATTTCCGACCAAAACTCTCCAAGTCGACGACATAGTAGTCGTCAGGGACAATCTACCCTCTCCATGTCCACAAGGTTACTCTACCTGCGAAGGACAAATAGTACTCCCTTCCTAGGAATTAGGACTCTTCCCCCATTCAGGGGTCCAAGGTGTAGTCGACCCCTACTAAGCCCCGTTTGTTTTTTTATCGACAGAACAAATTTCCGGAAATGGCTCCTCGTCCTCGTTACACCAATTCCTTGGAGGGCAGACGTTCCCGAGGTATTAAATCCTACCGCTGCCGAGTCTGCCCGGGAATCCATCCTCTTCGGAAGTGCAAGAGGTTCCACAAACTGAGCGCTGAAAAGCGCCTTCGAGCAGCACTTATAAATAAGTACTGCTCGAACTGCCTCGCCCATCAGCACTCAGGAGAAGACTGCCGCAGCCAAGACGGATGCAAAAAGTGTGGAGGGAACCACCACACGCTACTCCACATGCACGAGGAACCCCGCTCTGCTCCTAGAGTATCCGCACTGCCACCTCCGACACGCAGAACGCGCCAGCCTGCTGCACGCCGTCCGGACGCGATGTCCACTTCCCGGTCGCCGTCGCCAGCCCCAGGCGCCAGTGATCGCCCGCAGCCGAAGGTCTCCGTCCCGTCCCCGTCAGTGGCAACGAGACCGCAGCAGACGGTTGTCCACATCCTGCCGACAGCCATTGTCGTGCTTGACACGGGCTCGAGGACCTTCGAGACCGGCGCCATGATCGACCCATGCATGCCGGTGAGCAGCATCGATCGGTCGTTGGCGTCTGCGTTCCGGCTGCCTACCACCCGGCTAGGAGACGACGAGGTTTGCTCGGTGACTCTCCGGTCCCGAACAAACTGCTTCCAGCTCGATGTCGTCCTGAAGGTCGACCCCAGCCTGAGGATCCGGACACCAATTCGTGCGCTGAGCGACGCCGCAAGGGCCAAATTCAATGACATTCGTCTCGCGGACGACCGCTTCCACCGGCCGGCAACCATCTCCCTCGTGTTGGGGTCAGATGTCTATGCGAACCTGATCCAACCAGGGTTCCTAAAGCTCGATGATGGGTTGCCCGTCGCTCAAAGCACCGTGTTCGGGTGGACCGTTTCCGGAGCTTGTCGGGAATGAGGACACCGATCCTGCGGGCCATCCGGCCGATGAGGCCTTTGCCTACGCAAGGGGGGGGAGAATGTTCACGCCAGAAGGGCGCTGAGCGGCATGTGTGAGCGCGCAAAAGCTTTCGCTGCAGCTCTGCTCTGGCTCTCCTCGCGCTCTCCCTCTCTTCCATCCGGCCTTTTCACCACTCCGCGGTCTAGCGGCTGTTCTATTGTTAGTTCTAAGTTAGTATTAAAACACAAGTGCAAATAAAGTGAAGTGCAGAAGCTGATCCCCGACGCCTCCTTATTTCTGGGCCCCAACAACAGCAACAACAGCACGGCAGCACCCCTGCCCATCCAGCCAGCGACGACCACGACCACAATCCAGCGGCCGTACGGACCTTTCGGCTGATAATCCGCCCCCTCCATTCAAACATGTTTTAATTGATAATTTTTAAAAGATGATTTTAAAAATAAAATACTGAAATCATTTAAGGGGTTATATGGGCAATTCCACGAGAAGGTCAACCGCAGCAAAAACAGAAAATATGCTCTAAAATTAATATTTTTAACATAGTAAGATTAAGAAATGTTCCAATTGATCAAATTTGAAATCCTTTATCATATTCTAAAACAAATTTCGAAATATTCCAAGGCATACTCGCGCAAATGCGATTTTTCATAATTTTTTATGAAAAACACCATAAATAAGATCATCTTGTGTTTCGTTAAAAACTTCCAAAGCAGAGGAATTATGCTTGGACTTTTGCATTCTATCATCACTGGGAGATTGCAAAGAGTCAAAAGTGAACACATTTATACTTTTCTGATTTACTTAAATAGTAAAAAAGCATCATGAAAAGTACGATGGAAAAACATGTCCCGTGCGACATGTCCCGTGCGACATCGAAACAAAGTCAATTAAAAAAAAAAGTAAACGATCTTTTTACTTTAAGACAAAAACATTATTAAGATAAATGATGGCACAACATTTTAAAATTAGACTCATTAAAATATTCCTTTAGGTTTCGCTAAACTTCGACTTTAAACGGTAGGCCGACAAAACGACTTCCATTTTTTGTCCCGTGCGACATCGGAAGTTTTTTGCGATTATGTTGAAAATGAAAAGTTGACCGAACTCAACTTTTTCACCAATAATAGAGCTATGGAAGAGTAATAATTTAAACATACTCGCCAAATTTGAGTTGCTTTAATTGTATCTTTTTTTTGCTTTAAAAGCGTAAAAGTGTCCCGTGCGACATCATGGAATTGCCCATATACCTTTTTTTTTCAAAAAATCGAACAATTTTTTTTTGATGAATTCTGAAGAACAATTCATTAAGAAAATTTTTCCAAATTTTCATAGAGATCCGAACAATAGTTCCATAGGAAAACAGCCTTTTGTGCCGCGGTGCGTCTCACTCAGCACACTAAACCTCGAACTTTAAATGCGATTATCTCGAAATCGTGTTTTTCCAAAAGTGCCTTTGCTGTGACCGCGATTCCACAAGAACTATATCATCTATCTTCTTCATTTTTTTTTAATTGGTTCGTAATGAATGTGCGCAGTTCGTGAACGATTCAGTTTTCATGCAAAAATTTTAATTTTTCAGATCAACATTTTTTAATAAAATTTTTAGAACTCGAAAAATTAACTTTTTTAAAAAATCGTTACTGTTTACAGAAAAAACTAAATATTCTTTAAAATAATCGTTCACGAACTAGAAAACTTTATACTAATGCAATTTTTTTCTGTTTTTTGATTTAAGTTGACCTGCTGAACTTCAATCATAGTCACCGCGAGCCGCTTTAAAAAAAAATGATTTTGATAGAATCGCCACAACTCCGTGAATTACATAGGCCGACAAAATCAGCTCGACCCTCTGACCCAGAAACCAGTATATACTTTTCCGAAGGTTTTCGGTGCGCTGAATCCGAATCCGAGAAATTTCGACAGATCCCACAATCCAGTCACCAAGTAACGTGAAGCACGGTGGCGGATTAATAATGGTTTGGGGCTGTATATACAAAAACGGAGTTGGTCCCTTGGTCTTAATTTAAGGAATATTGCTGCTAAAAAATGCTGAAACAGAACAAAGGTAAGCTATTCCTCCTGAAATGGTGCTACGCTATACACAAAGTATGCCAAATTGAATAGGGGAGCTAAAAAAATCGAAAGGACTGTGGACTCATTATTAAAATAATCTCAAATAAAATTTTCGTTTAATATATAACACCAGTGCAAAACTGTAACAATTGACTTTTTTTTACATTTTGCTTTGGCATATTTATTTCAGATGATCAAATCGCTTCATATTTTCACAAGCGATAGTCAAATATAGTAGCAACAAAACAAGACTAAGATTATTATCTTACATGAAATAGGAGAGAAGATAATGACCGTTGAAGTTAGAATATGAAACTCGTGTTACAGTTTTGCTCGTCAGTGTATGTAGCATCGAATTTTTTCTTTTACTGAAAATACTAAAAAGGCCATCTTAAAGTCTAACCCTTGCTCTTTCAAATGCTGTTGAGTTTGATTAAATACCTCTTTTTTTCGCTGAGATATCGTACTTTGAAATTTTCATGTTAATGAATTTATCTAAAAAAAAAACATTATGGATAGGCCCTATGAAGCAAACATATTTCTTTGCACATAAAACAGCTTAAATCTGTTACTCGGGGGGTTTTGGGGTCGATGATCACGAATCCGGACTCAAATTTTTAAAATTCAAGATGGCGGATCCAATATGGCGGACCAAATTCGTAAAAAGTTACTGGATCAAGCAGAAACTGGGTATATGGGGGTCTTAGGGGTCGCTGTTTACCAAACTGAGATAAAATTCTGAAATTTGATGATGAAATTTGATGTTAGATGTTAGATGTAAGTAAAAAATTCAATATGGCGACCATAAAACGACCATAGACGAAATCGCGGGGAATGTCAGACAGCTCACTCGACAAAGAATACTCTATATCAATTTCAAAGTACGATATC
The DNA here is from genome assembly GCA_018151655.1 of Drosophila bocqueti. Taxonomy (NCBI): domain Eukaryota; kingdom Metazoa; phylum Arthropoda; class Insecta; order Diptera; family Drosophilidae; genus Drosophila; species Drosophila bocqueti. The sequence continues at coordinate 1,257,302 of JAECXF010000048.1, forward strand.
TCAGCGATATTTAATCAAACTCAACAGCATTGGAAAGGGCAAGGGTTATACTTTAAGATGGCTTTTTTAGTATTTTCATTAAAAGAACAAATTCGATGCTACATAACCTCAAATATAGGCAAAAAACGCTGTTTTTGAACTTTTAGGTTAGCATATCTCGGAAACCAGAGCCAATTCGAAAAATTCGACCTCGGATTCGGATTCAGCGCACCGAAAACCTTCGGAAAAGTATATACTGGTTTCTGGGTCAAAATTTTGTCGGCCTGTGTTATTTATATTTCTTCAAGATCAATAGCTTGCTTTTTTCATCAAAATATGTACAATCAATAAATAATATCATGTGTGTAATAAAATGACTGCTACACATTGTTAAACAAAACAAAAATTTATATAGTTCTAGAGTGATAATAATACGCAGATAATTAAATTTTCTATGTAATTTTTCAGATTTTGTTGATAATTTTCATTAGTATTTCGAACTTTTTCTGTTGCTCCAAACGAAGTCGTTTGAAAGCATGAATTGAATGATCAAATTCATCCCGGCTGGTTCATTTGTGAATTTGAGAGCATGACAATGCGAGCATTCCTTGTCCATATCACGCACCAATTATAACTTTTGAATGAGCATAATATTAAATATCGGGCTCATACCGGAATGCAAAACGCACGAATGAATCCAATGTAATTGCTTGATGAACCTGTAGGCGGTGTTGGTCATTTGTTCCGTGTCTATTGACTGTAAACCTGCGTTATTGTCGATGTTCTAGTCTTCTTGCTTTATTGCGTTCGACTCGTGTATCTTCGATTGTTCTTGACGCAATTGCCTCATTCTCACACGCTCCCCTTTGCCCCTTTGCGTTTTGTTGGCATTTTTTGCTTATAACTATTTGAATCACTTTGAAACTTGAATATACCTGTCAAAAAAAATATACAGGTGTGCCATAGAACCCACTTCCTCTGAAAAAACCAAGAAAAATAATTCCGAGGTGCCACATCACTTTCACAAAAGTATTTGTTGTGTATTTAAAAATACAAAACTTCCTAATCGGACAGTCGACAGGCAGCGACTAAATCTGTGGGGGCGGGCTACCCTATACTTAGGGGTGCGAAAAATAGATGTTAGCCGATTCTCAGACCTACTGAATATGCATATAAAATTTCATGAGAATCGGTCGAGCCGTTTCGGAGGAGTTTTCTGTCCAACACGACGACACAGAATTTTATATATATAGAAATTAAAATTAAATTATTTAAATTACTAATTCCCGTGCCGATATATTTGTTTTTATGTATTCAAATATATTTGGTGTAAAAATTTAAAAATCATTGCGAATGCATATCAGTAAAATGTAAATTAGGACTCAAAAACTTTACCCGGCCCTTAATTTTACACAAAAACTAAAGTTAAGACGGTTTAAGATTCGGTGTCTAAAGTTCAGGTGCATAAATTCGGCGAGAAGGTTTTGGTATGGTAGATCATATGGGCTATTCTCTGGAAAGTACAATCGCGGCAAAAACCACCAAAAATGCTCTAAAATTTATATTTTTAACTTTGTAACATTAAGAAGTGTTCCAATGGAACTAATTTCGAAATATTCGAATGCAAACTCGGGATTTTTCAACATTTTGATGAAAAAAACCATAAAAAAGATCATTTTATGTGTTGATAAAAATCTCCAAAGCAGAGTAACTATGCTTGGACTTTTGCTTTCTATTATCACTGGGAGATTGCAAAGATTCAAAAGAGACCACATTTATACTTCTCTGATTTACTTGAATAGTAAAAAAACATCACGAAAAGTACGAAAACAAAAAATTTACTTACATAAAAAAACACTACTTAATATTTTTAAGTGAACTTAAATAAATTATGAAGTTGAATTGATATATGTATGTATAATATATTAAAATTAATTGCATTAAAATCTATCAAGTTTCGCTGAAATTTCGCTGGTTTGCGAAAAATTGACTTCCGTCTGTGTCACGTGCGAACTCGTTACATTTTTCTAATTACATATCTTGAAAACAAACAATTCTTCGAGATTGACCTTAACACATGTTTTTTTTTGTTTGAATGCGTAAAAATGTCATGTGCGAGACCAAAGAATTGCCCATATGCAATATCACGATTCTGACAAACTATGAAATCCAAAAGTAAGTATTTTAATCTGTATATCTGTATAAATTCCATAAAAAAAAAAAAAAAAAAAAAAAAAAAAAAAAAAAAATGTACGACTTTTTAGGTATGTTCTGTATTTTTTGTATATAAAAATCTACTAATTATTTCCAATTATTTTACAACCGGTCATAACAACGCATGTTCTGAACAAACCCCTATCGGCCAATTAGGTTTAAAGTTTGTTAGCCGGTTGAAAAAAAAGGGTTTTAAGAAAAATGCGACAGAAAAAAAATCATTCAGGAGTAGGCGGCTGCAATGAAGAGCATCGAATATCATACTACATAAGTTATAGATCCGACTTCGGTAAAGAAAATGTAAACTGTTGCATCTTGCCACAAAATATTACTGGTATTTGATCTGAATTTATTTTATCTTTTGAAATAAGCAATAAACAGTCGAAAAGGGCCAAGTCAATATGAAACTCGTGTTACAGTTTTGCTCGTCAGTGTATGTAGCATCGAATTTTTTCTTTTACTGAAAATACTAAAAAGGCCATCTTAAAGTCTAACCCTTGCTCTTTCAAATGCTGTTGAGTTTGATTAAATACCTCTTTTTTTCGCTGAGATATCGTACTTTGAAATTTTCATGTTAATGAATTTATCTAAAAAAAAAAACATTATGGATAGGCCCTATGAAGCAAACATATTTCTTTGCACATAAAACAGCTTAAATCTGTTACTCGGGGGGTTTTGGGGTCGATGATCACGAATCCGGACTCAAATTTTTAAAATTCAAGATGGCGGATCCAATATGGCGGACCAAATTCGTAAAAAGTTACTGGATCAAGCAGAAACTGGGTATATGGGGGTCTTAGGGGTCGCTGTTTACCAAACTGAGATAAAATTCTGAAATTTGATGATGAAATTTGATGTTAGATGTTAGATGTAAGTAAAAAATTCAATATGGCGACCATAAAACGACCATAGACGAAATCGCGGGGAATGTCAGACAGCTCACTCGACAAAGAATACTCTATATCAATTTCAAAGTACGATATCTCAGCGATATTTAATCAAACTCAACAGCATTGGAAAGGGCAAGGGTTATACTTTAAGATGGCTTTTTTAGTATTTTCATTAAAAGAACAAATTCGATGCTACATAACCTCAAATATAGGCAAAAAACGCTGTTTTTGAACTTTTAGGTTAGCATATCTCGGAAACCAGAGCCAATTCGAAAAATTCGACCTCGGATTCGGATTCAGCGCACCGAAAACCTTCGGAAAAGTATATACTGGTTTCTGGGTCAAAATTTTGTCGGCCTGTGTTATTTATATTTCTTCAAGATCAATAGCTTGCTTTTTTCATCAAAATATGTACAATCAATAAATAATATCATGTGTGTAATAAAATGACTGCTACACATTGTTAAACAAAACAAAAATTTATATAGTTCTAGAGTGATAATAATACGCAGATAATTAAATTTTCTATGTAATTTTTCAGATTTTGTTGATAATTTTCATTAGTATTTCGAACTTTTTCTGTTGCTCCAAACGAAGTCGTTTGAAAGCATGAATTGAATGATCAAATTCATCCCGGCTGGTTCATTTGTGAATTTGAGAGCATGACAATGCGAGCATTCCTTGTCCATATCACGCACCAATTATAACTTTTGAATGAGCATAATATTAAATATCGGGCTCATACCGGAATGCAAAACGCACGAATGAATCCAATGTAATTGCTTGATGAACCTGTAGGCGGTGTTGGTCATTTGTTCCGTGTCTATTGACTGTAAACCTGCGTTATTGTCGATGTTCTAGTCTTCTTGCTTTATTGCGTTCGACTCGTGTATCTTCGATTGTTCTTGACGCAATTGCCTCATTCTCACACGCTCCCCTTTGCCCCTTTGCGTTTTGTTGGCATTTTTTGCTTATAACTATTTGAATCACTTTGAAACTTGAATATACCTGTCAAAAAAAAATATACAGGTGTGCCATAGAACCCACTTCCTCTGAAAAAACCAAGAAAAATAATTCCGAGGTGCCACATCACTTTCACAAAAGTATTTGTTGTGTATTTAAAAATACAAAACTTCCTAATCGGACAGTCGACAGGCAGCGACTAAATCTGTGGGGGCGGGCTACCCTATACTTAGGGGTGCGAAAAATAGATGTTAGCCGATTCTCAGACCTACTGAATATGCATATAAAATTTCATGAGAATCGGTCGAGCCGTTTCGGAGGAGTTTTCTGTCCAACACGACGACACAGAATTTTATATATATAGAAATTAAAATTAAATTATTTAAATTACTAATTCCCGTGCCGATATATTTGTTTTTATGTATTCAAATATATTTGGTGTAAAAATTTAAAAATCATTGCGAATGCATATCAGTAAAATGTAAATTAGGACTCAAAAACTTTACCCGGCCCTTAATTTTACACAAAAACTAAAGTTAAGACGGTTTAAGATTCGGTGTCTAAAGTTCAGGTGCATAAATTCGGCGAGAAGGTTTTGGTATGGTAGATCATATGGGCTATTCTCTGGAAAGTACAATCGCGGCAAAAACCACCAAAAATGCTCTAAAATTTATATTTTTAACTTTGTAACATTAAGAAGTGTTCCAATGGAACTAATTTCGAAATATTCGAATGCAAACTCGGGATTTTTCATCATTTTGATGAAAAAAACCATAAAAAAGATCATTTTATGTGTTGATAAAAATCTCCAAAGCAGAGTAACTATGCTTGGACTTTTGCTTTCTATTATCACTGGGAAATTGCAAAGATTCAAAAGAGACCACATTTATACTTCTCTGATTTACTTGAATAGTAAAAAAACATCACGAAAAGTACGAAAACAAAAAATTTACTTACATAAAAAAACACTACTTAATATTTTTAAGTGAACTTAAATAAATTATGAAGTTGAATTGATATATGTATGTATAATATATTAAAATTAATTGCATTAAAATCTATCAAGTTTCGCTGAAATTTCGCTGGTTTGCGAAAAATTGACTTCCGTCTGTGTCACGTGCGAACTCGTTACATTTTTCTAATTACATATCTTGAAAACAAACAATTCTTCGAGATTGACCTTAACACATGTTTTTTTTGTTTGAATGCGTAAAAATGTCATGTGCGAGACCAAAGAATTGCCCATATGCAATATCACGATTCTGACAAACTATGAAATCCAAAAGTAAGTATTTTAATCTGTATATCTGTATAAATTCCATAAAAAAAAAAAAAAAAAAAAAAAAAAAAAAAAAAAATGTACGACTTTTTAGGTATGTTCTGTATTTTTTGTATATAAAAATCTACTAATTATTTCCAATTATTTTACAACCGGTCATAACAACGCATGTTCTGAACAAACCCCTATCGGCCAATTAGGTTTAAAGTTTGTTAGCCGGTTGAAAAAAAAGGGTTTTAAGAAAAATGCGACAGAAAAAAATCATTCAGGAGTAGGCGGCTGCAATGAAGAGCATCGAATATCATACTACATAAGTTATAGATCCGACTTCGGTAAAGAAAATGTAAACTGTTGCATCTTGCCACAAAATATTACTGGTATTTGATCTGAATTTATTTTATCTTTTGAAATAAGCAATAAACAGTCGAAAAGGGCCAAGTCAAGTCAGACGTATACATAAAGGGTGTTTTTTTAGGAGGATTATGTTTTTAAATTGAAAAAGAAAATGCACGGTTTCCGATAGAGAGCAAATTTTTTTTTTATTTGAAAGATAATTCGATGGCATTAGTGATGGAATATAACTTTGGGCAAATGGCCACCACGTGAGTTTTTCACAACCTGCATTCTGGAAGTCCAATTTTCCACTTTTTCAAGCATCTGGGGCCGTATGTCGGCAATAGCTCGTTCAATGTTGACTTCTTGGGCCGGAATCGAGGTGGCCTTGTAGGTGGCACTTTCACAAACGACCTCTGATTTTCGAAATAAAATTCAACGATTTGGTATCGCTGGTCAGCTGTTAAGCTATTTTCATGAATTGCCAAACCAAACAGAACATAAAGCACTTGACAGATGTCAGCTGACATCAAAGATGGCCGAACTGAACCCTATTGAAAAAAACCTCCTAAAAAACACCCTATATATAGCTCTTGTTTTTTTTTTCTGACTTTGCAGCATATTCTGTTATAAAAACCCCTTGGATTTTATTTAAATAATTTAAATCTATTAAAGTTATCGTTCACTTTCCGTGTGCATACAAGAAAATGTAGGCAACCTCTGAATCGCTCCCCGGGACCCTTCTCAATCCATACGCGGTCCGCTATACGTAACTAATACTTACGCGCCCTCTGACGGAAACAAAATTATAAGATTTATTGTCAAGCGAGGACATGTTGTCAGTTTGTTGATGCAGTGAAACAACTTTACATTTACATAACCTCAAAAGTACTCAACACATACAACGAGTTTTCGGCAAAAAACAATTGTGTTGACGACATGTTCCCCAACCCGAGCAGAGATATTGTGGAATAATCACAAAGCTTCAATGACAGACGATATATTGCATCGACATCGTACACGGTGCAACGATGTAACGATAACATTCAACGACGCTATATACCATGAAGCACTGATTGCTATTGAGGACATTTGCATTATCATTGCCAGCTTACCACTCAGTCATTTCGGTATTAATTCACCAAATCAAAATGCATCATAATGAAATGAATCGTGAACTGCAGTACAACACTGTAGAAATGGCGTAATGTTACTCGCAATGTCCCACTACTGAATGAGGAACAAAGAACCATTTACGACCGCATTATGCTTGCAGCTTCAGCAGGACAATGTGGGTTCTTCTTTTTGAATGCACCAGGTGAAACTGGAAAAAAATCCTGATTTCGCTAATTCTTGCTGAAATTCGATCACATATTATTGGATGGAGGCAAAATAGCTCATTCAGTATTAAGGCTGCCACTGAATATTCAAAATAACCCTGATGCAGTGTGCAACTTAAAGCAAGAAAGAAAGCTAACTTAGGCAAGCCGAAGTTTAAATACCCTTGTAGTAACTATTTAAAATTTGGTAAAAATTTTGCGCAACAACTAAATGTTGCTAGCAACAAGCTTTCAAAATAAATTAATTGATATACTTATTCCTATGACAGCTATTTGATATAATAGTCCGATTTTGATAAAATTTAAATCGAAATTCTGGAATAATACTGAAGGGCCATATTTCATTATATATGAAAATATGATAAAAATTGGCAAAGTTATAATTTTTTTTCTCCAAAATTTCCGATCGTTCCTATGGCAGCTATATAATATAGTCGTCCGATCCGGCCCCTTCCGACATATATAGAAGACTATGTGCAAAGTTTCATTCAGATAGCTTAAAAACTGAGGGACTAGTTTACGTAGAAACGGACGGAGAGACAGACAGACGGACACGGCTAGATCGACTCGGCTTTTGATGCTGTTCGGAGGGGGGTGGCTTTAACCTAGAAAGCACTCGATAAATAAAAAAACGAAAGAACTTTCGGGGTGTTACGCGACGTGCGTCTTTATTTGGGTAATCGTAAATTAGTACTAACAAGAAGAAGCCTTAAACTAACTTGGGGAGAGCGGACTAGGAGCTCGATGCACAAAAGTGCAGTGGGAGAGGGAGAGAGAGAGCGAGTGTACGGGATCACACTGCCTCCGGAAAATAAACGCCCTTCCGGCGTGAACATTCTCCCCCCCCTTGCGAGAATACGCAGCAAAATATAAGAAGACCTTCGAGGCCCCCCTAGCGAGGATACGCTGTAGGAATATTGGAGGCCTTTGCTCGGGAAAGCGTTGGATACGCTGAGCGCTCGTGGACATGAAGAAGTGTGTGGTGATCCTGGCCACACGACTGGCATCGGTCGTCACTGCGGCAAGATCCCGTGGAATGATGGTGGGCCAGGCAATTGACGCAGTACTTCTTTTGAATGACTGCCTGGAGCCGTTTCTCAGCGCTAAGCCGAAGGAAACGGTGGCATTTCCGAAGAGGATGGTTCCCTTGGCAGACTCGGCATGGGTAGGATAAAATACCTCGGGAACGTCTACATTTCATATCGGCGTATGGAACCCAGTAATTGGAGGAATCGGGAGTAGTGGTCACTCGTGTGGAGAACGAGGAAATCCTTTGGATCGGATCAGAAGCAGTATCAGGAGCAGTCGGTTCACTGGAGGAGCAGTTGCTTGGATGCAACAAAGTGTGATGCCGACCGTGACACTTGAAGCACTTATGGGCGCTTGTGCAATTACGGAGTTGATGACCGCTTGCAAAGCAATTTAAGCACAACCGCTTTTTCTGGATATTAGGTGGACATAAACGCACTGGATGGTTCTCTTTGGAACATACATCGCATCTTTTGGATATCGGAACGATCCTCGTACGGAAGGATTTCAGTATTCGTGGCGACACGTCGGAGGGTGTCGTTTCTGACGGATGGAGGCGCAACTTAGGAGGTTGAATAGAATCTATAGTTTCTAGAGTTCTGTGGCGCTCGGTCAGGAATGAATCAAATTCTTGCCACGTAGGAATTTCGGTTTTATTTGTTAAGGACTGCTCCCATAGTGAGAGCGTCAGCTTTGGAAGTTTCGTGGAACACAAATAAACCAGGAGACAATCCCAATTATCCTTAGGAAGACAGGACAAATTTAGGGATGTGAGGCAATTTTGAATTGTATTTTGCAGCTCCTTCAAGGCTGCCGAAGATTCCTGTATGTTTAGTAACTTCTTCAGTTGGCTGTTCACGCTTGTTTTCGAAACGCTCAGATAGGTTTTTCCAGGCTGAGCGGAAACCATCGTTGGTGAGTGGCGAATATAGATAGAAAAACTTTTCAACAGGGTTCAGCGCAGGATTGTCTATATAGACCGCTGTGAAAAGGTCTCGGAAAGTCGGCTAGCGAATGTAATCGCCCGAGAAAACTTCTGTTTCGCACGGAGGAAGCTGACAGCCAGACGGATAGGAATTCTGGGGCGGAACGGGTTGGGTTTGAGCTGTTTTAGAAACGATCGTCTCGATCTGTTCCATGAGCTTTGCTGCACACCTTTCGTAAATAAAATAGGCATATTCGTATTTTGCCTTTAGAGTAGGTAAGGTGTCCACCGTGCCCTCTAAGCCAACTGAAATTTGCTCTGAACAAGTTTCATATTCTTTCTCGACCTTATCCCATAGCGCTCTGACTTGGTCGAGATGAATTTGACACGTATATTTGGATGGACTAGTTGCTGCTGGATTGCAGATTTTGGAATCGAAGTGACTTAGACGGTCACAGATCGAAATAAATTTATTTAAAATGGAAGCAGTCATTTTGGATATTTAAAGAACAAACTGGATTGTTTCTTTATGGTTATATTTTGGATCGAATTAACTTATATTTTCGGGACGCTGGATAAAGCGTTCAACCGGCTGAATGATCGAAAACAACTTCTATTTGGGACGATGGATAAAGCGTGCAACCAATTGGATCGAAAACGTATATATTCGGGACGCTGGATAAAGCGTACAACCAGTTAAAAAATCGAAAATCAACTTATTTTTTTGGGACGATTTAGTTATACGTGTCGAAGCTGGAATTGGAATTTAGGAACCAATCGGAATGTATTAGGAATTAAATTTATTTGTATAGTGTAATTTTATTGTGTAGTGGCGGAGATGTACGGAGATGTACGGTCACACTAATGCGGATATGGAAGCGCACTTGAATTTCTAACTGATTTAGTTAGTTGGGATTTTATAAAAAATAATTTTAAAATTATTTTGTGTGCCTGGATTTATTCACTTGACCGCTGCTGTATTTTCCGCGGTACTGTTCTTGAAGATAAGGCGTGCGTGTGAATATGTTTGTGCAATGCACAATGTGCATTCGCCGTTTGCCAATGCAGAATAGCGGAGACAACGAGAGGCGGAAAAAACTGCCAAAAAACGGAGCTTCGACTTGCAATCGAATATGTATGTAATTGCAATTTGTTTTTGGTTTCCTATGCCTGCATGTAACTCCGCTCAGGATAGAGCGAAGGAATGACAATAAATATATAATATATATGGTTATTTAAATGTAGCTCAGCTCAGGATAGAGCTAGGGAGAGACAATAAATAATTAAGTTCGGAGATTCTGTGCCGTGATTTTGGGGATATATTTATTTATTTATAGGAGCTGTGGACTGTATTTGTAGAATTTTGTAGTTGAACGTTGTGGAATTATTATAAATATATTTATTTTATAATTTGTGGGGTAAATTATTTAAATTATTAAAATACCCGTGCCGGAATATTTATAAGTTTATATATTTAATTGTGTGTAAATTGCCGTGGCGCTCGTAGATCAGTGGAGTGGACTGTATTGTATGTATGTATATAGGAGAGTGTAAATAAATGCAAGCGGAACACAGTGAACGAAGAGAAATTCGAAATGGGAAGTTTCACTGTGGTTTGGCATATATTTAAACACTTTAGAAACACGGAGTTTTATAGAAATTAAGGAATTAAGGAACCATAATTCGGTACTCGGACTCGGAAATTATTAGCTGCCGTAGTGCCGGATTAATCGGACTTGGATTTAGGCAATAATCATGCAGAGAAGTTAGACGAACTGGGTTTCGAAAAACCTAACTGCATGACCGGCAGCGATAATGTAATGGTTACTTATCTTGTGCAGTGTTAAAGCCACCGTAGCTGCTGGACTGGAATTATCCGGCTCGAAGGGGAGAGCGGACTAGGAGCTCGATGCACAAAAGTGCAGTGGGAGAGGGAGAGAGAGAGCGAGTGTACGGGATCACACTGCCTCCGGAAAATAAACGCCCTTCCGGCGTGAACAGATGCTTATCAAGAATATATATATTTTATAAGGTCGGAAATGTCTCCTTTACTGCGTTGGAACTTCTGACTAAAATTATAATACCCTGCAAGGGTATAAAAACATTCGTCAATGGCAACCGTACTAAAACAGTGTAAGATTATTATCTGCGATGAATGTACTATGGCACACAAACATTTGCTTGAGGCATAGAACAACACTGTGAAAGACATTAAAAACAATGACAAACTATTTGGCGGCACTCTGTTAGTCCTTTCAGGGGATTTCAGACAAACTTTTCCCGTAATTCCACGTTTAACAATGGCTGATGAGATCAACGCTTGCTTAAAATCATTACCATTGTGGCGTAATGTTGAAAAAGTACAACTTATGCATATGCGCGTTCAAATGCATCAAGATTCATCCGCTGAAACATTCTCGAAACAACTCCTAGATATTAGCGATGGAATACTTGCTATAAATGAAGATGTTAAATTCACAACCAATTTTCTCACAATCATTGATTCGCAAAAGGCAGAGGACATATATCCGGATGTACACACACAGTATATAAATCATGCTTGCAGAAAGAGCTATTTTAGCTGCAAAACATGTGGGCGTTGACGATCTGAATCTAAAAATACAACAGCTGTTGCCAGGGGACTTGGTATTATACAAATATATTGATACCGTTTGCGATACCACTGAAGCTGTGAATTTTCCCAGAGAGTTTTTGAACTCATTAGATTTCCCGAGTATGCCACCGCATATGTACTTTGAAATTGAAGGTTGGATCTCCGATTATTTTGATTCCCGATTTGAACCCACCACGGCTTTGCAACGGAACGAGATGAGCAATCCAAAAATGATTTAAAAACGTTATCGAAGCCAGCATTTTAAATGGAAAGTTCCGAGGTGATAAGATATTGATACCTCGAATCACTTGATACCTGTAGATATGGCAGTTCAATTTAAACATGTTCAGTTTCCAATAAAATTGTCATTTGCAATGACTATTAAGTCACAAGGACAAACAATGTCAACTTGTGGCTTAGATGTAAGCACACAATGCTTTTCACACGGACAATTATACGTGGCATGCTCTAGAATTGGTAAACCATCCAGATTGTTTGTGTTAGCTAAAGATGGGCTAACAAAGAATATTGTTCACTTTATAGCATTAAGAAATTGATATTGTTTGTTAAAAGGTACTGTCGTAATTAATTAAAAATTTAAAAATTGTATGTCTGGTGTTTTGGAATATTTATATTTCCTCTTAGTTCACAGCTCTCCATGCCTTATTGAATCTTAAATTTAATTGATTGAAGCTAGAATTGAATCAAAAAAATTAAAAAGAAAAATTTAATTATCTGCATATTATTATCACTTTAAAACTATATAAAACAAGAAAGGAACCTAACTTCGGCATGCCGAAGTTTAAACACCCTTGCAGTAAGTAGAAGAAGAAGAAAAATGTTCTGACTTTTTGCTTTCTCGGGTACTAACATAAGGTAAATGATGCGAGCTAAAAATGTTGCGAACAAACTAAATGAATTGATATACATATATATCCTATGGCAGCTATATGAAATTCTGGAATAATACAAAATGGCCACGTCTCAAATTAAATGAAAATACATATATTGAAAATTGGCATAGTAAACATTTTTTTTTTTTTTCAAAATTTCCGATCGTTCCAATGGCAGCTATATGATATAGTCGTCCGATCCGGCCCGTTCCGACATATATAGTAGTGAGAGCACTATCTATCTGCAAAGTTTCATTCAGATAGCTTCAAAACTGAGGGACGACACTGCTAAGTGAGGTCCGTCTTCTTTACCAAGAAATCGTGTGTTAGAAAGAGAACACTAGATTGGTCGATCTTGAGTGAGATTGACAGGGGTTGTGTGGAGTGGAGTTGCGGAGTGGCAAGCACTGCAATTCTGGTAGCGCAAGAAGACGGAACTCGCTGTGCCTTGGTGATAGAAACCAACAACAAAAATGTATAAAACCGCACCCGATATAAGAAGTGGGATCGGCTCACAAAAGCACAGTTCTTCTGAATATATGGCCGCTCTGAGGAAACAAAATAAAAAGCTCTGGAATTAATAAAAAACTTGCAGGCACCAAAAGCACCAGTGTCAGATGGGAATACTACGGTCGTGACGCTGCTCAAGTTTAATCCCAATGATCCTGGAGCAGACGCATCAGCATGCATGCTGATGGTGCACCATGCGCATGATGCACTACGATTGACTTAATCTTCGCAGACAACGCGCTAGAAGGAAGTGCACTCGTAATAGCACTTAGCAAAGCGCCAGAAGGCAGTGCATCGCAGTAGCTATCCCAAGTTTGCTTTTCTGGTATCACTTGGTCTTTTTTCAAGGAATTATTCGTGCAGGGGTTCGTCGGCCTAGAGACAACGGCTGCTGACCGAATGAGTATATTCATTCGCCATATTCCCTTCCCGACGGCGTTTATTTCTTTCCATCCATCCGATTCCTAAATTCAAAGTGAAAGTGAAAGAGATATATATACATATAAACATATGTACATGCGCCCAGTCACAGTGAAGCTCTTCCTTTCCATACATACTAGGTGTACCGGTATGAAATGAGCGTTTTTTTTTTTTAAGAAAACAATAATTAAAAATGGGAAAGTAAAAACATTTTATTCAAAGTATTGGCCATTCCTTTCTACACATTTTGACCCCCTTTCTGGCAATTTGTGGATACCACGCCAGTAAAATGGTTCGTCCTTTGAAGAAAACCAAACACCCAATTTTCGACCTCCTCGTAGGAATCAAAGTGCTGCTCGGCCAATGCGTGTCCCATCAATGAAAACAAATGGTAGTCGGAAGGAGCCAAGTCTGGTAGATACAGCGGGTGGGGTAGCAGCTCCCAGCCAAGTGCTTTGATAGTATCCTGAACCGGTTTTGCTTTGTGTGCAGGAGCATTGTCATGGAGCATTCTGGTCGTTTCTCGATCAATGCATGGTTTAAATTGATCATTTGTTTAAATTGATCATGGTTTAAATTGATCATTTGTTTTGTTGCACAAAATTAATATACCTTTGTAACCACGGTACAGGTAAAAATAGCATTGCGTATTTTTAATTTAAAACAAGTAAGACACTTTAAGGGGGTCTTCTACTCACGATTCTTTTTATTTTTTTTTTAATTTTTAATAAATACTAAAGGATCTGAGGAATACGCCATATAAAGGGTTTTGTAAAATTCGCATTCTTTCATGGGTAAACGAAGCCCAAAGATTGCCACCTCCATACGTTTCGACCATTTTTCCTACCTTTAAACGCGTTTTCCCGAAAGTAGTGTTTTTCAACAGTTTTGGCACGATTTTGACGAAACCATAGAAGATGTCCTAGATCTGTAAAGCGTTACTTATTCACAAAACATCTCGCTAGGTCTAGACACAAGCTTTTTTCCAAAAAATTGTTTTTCAATTTTTTACAGTCATTTTTAGATTGAAAAACATGGTCAAAAAATAAAACTTTTTTTTAAATCGCTGCCATTTTGAGAAATTTGCAAATATTAAAAAAAGCTTGTGTCTAGACCTAATTGACGTTCTTAAAATTAAGTTAAAAAAATGTCTTGTTGTTTGCAGCTTCTGAAGCTGAGATTTCTTGCCAGCCGTTTGACTCTGTCGCGCCGGCAGTGGTTTATTCAACGACGAGCCAATGGCAAATTTTATGATAAATTCATGTGGTTTTTTTTTTGCAAGTTTAAGCATTAATTAATCAAATAAAAAAAATTTGTTCGGATATCATGTGTAGGGTGGTAAGGGTGCATCAGACCAAGGCAAGATCAGCATAGTATTTGCTGATGTATATCCCTTGGGCCACTGGTGCATCAAGTCGACTCGTAGGTGTATATCAATCCGATAGACACCACCTTCTCCTCGGAGAGGGTCCTCCGCGCGGTACCTCCTGGAAACGTACCTCGGTACGGCTAATACGAGCGGCAATTTCCCAACCCAATCCCAACCCTTTAGCACCTATGATTCCTCCTCCCTACCGAGACCTGGGAAAGTCTTAAAACGTCCTCCCCTCAAGTCAGGGGTGTCAAGCGACCCGTGCCCCCTGACTTTTGGTTCGCAGCTGAGGGGTTAATCCAGCTGTGTCTGAACGGAGCCTTCTCAGGGCCGGGCAACCCTGGGTCGTAAGATGCCTTGCCGCGGCTTTGGGGCGAAGCCGCGGTCGACCTTCTTCAAAGCCCCAAACCCCCTCTGGCCCGCCGCGCTTGCCAGGTCGAGCAACGCGGGCGATTATGTAATGAAATGGACCAAAAATACTGTGCTTCGGAACTCCCGGGAGAGGATAAACCCCAAACTTTGTCGGAAGAGGACGAGAAGGAGCTGCTGAGGCCCAGTTCGGTCTCGGCAACTCACCACAGATCGGGAACCGATGACGACGAGCTGCCGATGTCCAGCAAGGACATCCCGGCTCCATCGCGACCCGAGGGGAGAGCAAGTAGCACTCCCCAACCCAAACACAAAGGTGGGGCTCAGCTGGGCACCACCGTAGACAAAAGACTGAAACAGCTTACACATCAGCAGCGAAGAGCGAGGGTCAATAGAGCCCGCTTCATCCTCGGCAAGATTGCCAAGAATGAGGCTGAGGGCAAAACAGACCCCCGAGATGCTGAGAACAAGGCCCAATTCCTTGCGGAGATCGCGGAATATGAGGCATATCGAAAGGCGACCGGGTTCGCTCCAGCCCTCTCAGGCGACACGTAATCGTTCGCAAGAAGTGACCGAGAGCGCACCTAGAGAGCGAAGGACCCTCAGGGCAAGGCAAGGGCGACAACCTTCGTCAACAAGGTGAAGAAATTTAGTGAGGTGGCCAGAGACAGTCTGGCTATGGCTCTGGTGGACGAACTTCACGACGACGGTCGTCTGCTGTCGAAGAAGTGGGAGGTGATCGAGGCCAAGTTGGCCGACATGGTAACCAACAGGTTGGTTGCCGTGCCGACCGGCCCCATTCCCTTCCTTTGACTCCTCAGACGTGGTCAGGGGGCACCGGGTCATCAGGTGTGACGATGGGTTTTCGAGGACCTTCCTGGCGGAGTGTGTGGCTAAGATTAGCGACACCTGGGCTGGCCTTAAGATTAGGCTAGTCCACGCCAGGGAGATTCCGAGGAGGCCCAGAGCCCGCATCTGGTTGCCGAAGGGGCAAACTGACCATGCAAGGGTGATCGCCTGTCTGAAGGCCTAGAATCCGGACGTCCATACAGAGGACTGGACCATCCTCAAGGCAGAAAAAGAGATGAAGTCGAGCCAGCCGTTCCTTCTCCTTATTAACCAACGCTGCCTGTCGCAGCTCGAAGCAAACGACCACAAGGTCCGGTACGGCATACGGAAGGCCAAGATTAAGGTCTTCCTTGCCGAACCGGACGAGATACTAGAGGAGGTCGATGACACCAACAGGTTGTTGGATTATATGGTCATCGACGACAAATCCCCGGACACAACCCCAACCAAGCGCAGCACCCACGCTACAGCAAATCTCACGATCCTTCTCAGGGAGAAGGATATCGACATCGGACTGATACAGGAACCTTGGACCAGGGACGAGCAAGTTGCTGGCCTAAGGATCCCAGGATACACAGTACTGTGCACCAACTTGGTGGGTAGGTCGAGAGCATGCATAGTAATTGAGAATCATTTTAACGCTTTTCTCTGTTCTAACCTCAGCACACCAGATCTGGCAGTAGCTAGATTCGTGGCAGCGGATGGGAGCGGAGTGATCATCGCCTCTGCCTACATGGCCCACGACGATCCGGCCCCGCCTGAACCGGTCGTCAAGCTGCTGCAATGGGCCGAAGACACTAAGACGACCCTGGTGCTGGGATGCGACGCGAACGCGAGGCACCCGCTCTGGGGAAGCTCGGAAACGAATGAGAGAGGTGAGTCTCTTTTTGACAATATTATTAGTCGTAAGGTTACGATCTGTAACAAGGGCAGCACACCAACCTTCATATTCCCCAGTACGGAGGGTTTTCAGGGTTGGGAAGAGGTGTTAGATCTCACCCTTCAAATAGAATATGGCAAATATCATGTCGATAACTGGAGAGTGTCGACCCAACTCTCCTTTTCGGACCACAGATACATTTTCTTTGACTTATCGGCATCGGTAAATAAGCCGATACCGAGTCGTAACCCCCGCAGGACAGACTGGGACAAATTCGGCGAAATTGTCCACTCAAAAGTCAGCAAAGGCCCTCGACAAGGAAGTACCTTACAAACATCCTCAACAACGCATTCAAAAAGACATGTAAAGTTTCATTCTCCTAGAAGCAGTACCCACCATGGTGGACCAAGGAACTGAGCGACCTCAGGAAGAGAGCGCGCAAGACCTTCAACACATGCTATGGGACCAAGAAATGGGAACCATATAAGGAAGCACAGAAAGCATACAAAAAAGCAGTATATGAAGCCAAGAATGAATCTTGGAAGACCTACTGTGAATCATTAGAAGGCATAAAAGATACGGCAAGATTAAGCAAAATCCTTGCCAAGGCGCACACAAGCCCTACTCTAATCAACAGACCAGACGGCTCGCCCACAATGACAATAGAGGAGTCACTAGAGCTACTAGTCGACACTCACTTCCCGGGGAACCTACGAGAGAACTCGGCACCCGAGGAAGACACAAATGCACAAACAGACACACAAACGAAAGATATCATCACCACGGAGCGAATCCAATGGGCAATTGATTCTTTCGACAAATACAAAAGCCCGGGCCCGCACGGCATAATACCGGCAATGCTACAAACTGCCAAAGCAAGCCTCTGTAGATGGCTTAAAGCCATATACAAGTCTTGTATAAGACTAAGGCACATCCCGCTCAGGTGGCGGGAGGCCAAAGTCATATTTATACCGAAGCCAGGCAGAAGGGGACACATTCTAGCGAAGGACTATAGGCCGATTAGCCTAACATCCTTCGTCCTGAAGACCCTAGAAAGACTACTAGATGTTCACATTCGAGAAAGAATCGAGAGACACCACCTATCGGACGCGCAGCATGCATACCGAAAAGGTCGGTCAACAGAAGCAGCACTACACGTAGTTGTAGGCCACGTTGAGAAGACACTACAATACAAGCAATACACGATGGCCGCCTTCCTAGACATCGAAGGTGCGTTCAATAACGTGAACGCCGACTCCATCCTGAGCTCCCTCACCTCGATGGGCATTGAGAGAGGCATCAGAGAATGGATCGGAGTTATGCTAACGAGTAGGACGATCACTGCCGAACTGAGTGGCACTCACCTCACACGGTCAGTGAAGAGAGGCACACCTCAGGGCGGCGTCTTATCGCCTCTACTTTGGCTCATAAATATGAATAACATATTGGAAGAGCTCAATATGGGTGGCGTTAAAGTAGTAGCCTACGCAGATGACGTGGTGCTGCTAGTATCCGGACCCTACCCTGACGTTATTAGCGAGATAATGACAGGGGCGCTGGGTCGCTTAAACATATGGGCAAAGACCTGCGGATTAGGTATCAACCCAAATAAAACAGAACTTATGCTCTTCACTAGAAGGACTAAGATACCAGCATATAATATGCCCAGAATAGATGGCATAGAGCTAAAACTATCAGAGCAGGCTAAGTATCTCGGTGTGATACTAGACCCGAAGCTCTCGTGGAAAGGAAACATTACGGAAAGAGAAGGCAAGTATCGCTTTCTACTCTTGCAGGAAAATGTTCGGAGATAATTGGGGACTGCACCCAAAGATAATAATATGGCTTTACACGGCGGTTGTTCGGCCAATTTTAACATACGGAGCTCTAGTATGGTGGCCAGCGCTAACCAGAGCTTATAACATCTCAAAGTTAACGAGGATACACAGAGCAGCGTGTGCTGGCGTGACGGGAGCTATGCGTTCATGCCCCGCAGCAGCACTTAATGCTATCCTGGACATAATGCCGATAGAACTGTTCATAAAGGACATGGCCGCACAGAGCGCAGTAAGACTGAAAGCAAGTAACTGCTGGAGGGAATATGGCGCAGGCCACAGCAAGATACTGGAAGGAATCAAGCTAGAAGCAATCGCACTAATGGACTACATGACTACGGAGATGAACTTCGGAAATGCCTACACGACCACATTCCCAACAAGGGAAGACAGGAGAAGGGAGAGAGTAACCGGGGCGGAGGAGGTATCCCTCTACACCGATGGCTCCAGAATGAGCTGCGGCGTGGGGGCTGGGATCTTCGCTGAGCAATGGGGGATCGAGGAGTCCTTCACTCTCTCAGACTCAGCGACGGTCTTTCAGGCTGAGGTACTCGCCATAACGGAAGCAGCCAAGCTTTCGATACGGCGAGAACTTAGCGACACCAAAGTACGGTTTTACTCTGATAGCCAAGCGGCTATAAAATCCCTAGCGGCCGTGAGAACAAATTCACGGATGGTGGCAGAATGCAAGAAGGCCCTTAATAGACTTGCAGAGAGAAACGAGGTACAAGTCACCTGGGTACCGGGTCATTGCGACATTCCAGGGAACGAGAAAGCGGACGAATTAGCCCGAGCAGGTTCGCAAGGGCAAGATACCAACGTACCGACACCGATCTCATTAAACTCGGTCCAGCCAACAAGGAATGGTCAAGTAAGAGTGAACATAAGAGATCAAAGAAATGTTGGCCGAAATACGACAAGAACCGAACTAAAGAGCTGCTATCCAACAGCAAGCGGGATATCAGAAGATTCACAGCAGTCGCAACTGGTCATTGGGCGATCGGAACGTACGCAATGAAGATGGGGCTGCCACACAACGCTAGCTGTAGAAGCTGCAGAGAAACTACGGAACCAGAGACACCAGAGCACCTGCTCTGCTTTTGTCCGGCCCTAAATCACATCAGACTACGTCATTTCGGTGCCTACCAGCTGGAGTCACTAGAGGGCATAGGAGAGCTGAAGGTCTCAGCGATCCTAGAAAAAAGGAGCCCAGCTCTAATTGGAGGCTCCATAAGGGGGCCTCACCACTACAACCTACCTACATCATGTGTAGTTTTTTTTGCAATCCATCCTTGAAAAATAGGCCCCAAATTTGAGCGCGAAGGTAGAAGACCCATTTTTTGACCTTGCGGAAGTGATTCAAGCCAGACGAGTTGAGCAATCGCCACGAAATATTAAAGTATCGTGTATTAGAGGCTTATCCATGGCTGGTACCAAAATCTTTAAAAAATATTGAATATTTTTCTTTTTATATAACAATTAATATCGAAAAAAGTGCGTAAAAATCGAGTTTTTCATTTAAAATCGCATAAATTTTTCAATTTTAATTTTTTTTTTCGCAATTCTGGTACCAGCCAAGCACAAAAGTATACAAAGTAAGAATATACTTAATTGTTGTGTTTCAGATCATTTGGGGCAGCAGCAGGACTTCCGTGAGTGCTAAAAATGCGTTCCAATGCTCAAATTAATTAAAAAGCACGTTTTTTCGACCACACAAGGTAGAAACCCCCCTTAATTTTATATTAAATGAGAAACGCACTGCTTTGACTCCTGAGAACATACATTCCTTATTAATAGTAAAATTAAATTCATAATTTAAGTTATTATTTAGTAGTTTTACTTAATTTGTTATAATAATCTCCCTGCTTCCCCTTCCACGCTCTGCGAATATATGTATTTATTTACAATAATAACGTACACAACAACAAAAAAGACACTTTCTCTTTCCACTTGGCTGATGCTCAGTTACTGAGCAGTTGTCGTCAGTGTTCGTGTCAGGCTGTCTTCGTCTGACAGTTTCGTATTTTTTTCTCCCCGATCAACACAACCAGAAAACACAACAAAAAGAAAAATAAGTGTTTTGCTCAGAGCTAGAGCGGACCTGCTGCGTTTTTCTCTATTGTTTTAGTGAGCAGGCCGGAGAAAAATATTTGGTTAAGCATATTTTGTATTTAGTATATTGACAATCCAAACAACCTAAATAATTTCCAATAATTATTTAATAATACCCTCCGAATTTATTAGCTTTTCTAGCTAGGTTTTTTTTAGGCGTGCTTGTTTTCTTTTGTTTATGTTTCGTATACGTTGTTCCCCATTTTCGGTGTGTTCCTAAATTCGGAAAAATTCGAAATCAGAAATTTACGCGCGCGCTCCAACGATCACTCGTAAAGGGTCCCATTGGACCGAGTGAGGTGGCCACACGGGAAACGGGCAGATTCCACACCGACGGCGGACCCACTAAGCCTCGCCAAGCCCTATATGTATAAAACGTGCTGGTGGCCTCATATCCTAACTCAGCGTCCGACAGCGTTCTACGATCTATTTGTCGTTCCTTAACCAAAGTCATAAACTTTTGGCTATTTTTTCTGTGACTTCAAGTCCCTTTGTGGCGGTATTTCACATTGATTGAGTTTTCTTTTCGGGTTCCATTTTCCAAGTTTCCAATTCCAATATTTTATTCGAATTCCGAGTTTTTTTCCCCCATACAGAACCGGGGTTTTTGGTCGTTTTTCTCTTCCACTTTTTTTTTCAGCGTGCAGGCCTCCCTGCCTTCCTATTCCGAGGGCATAGCTGAATATGTCCATAGAGGGAGACAGATGGCTGTATTGTATTACTGTATTGTTGTGCCTTCAATAAATAAATATTCAAAACTACACACATATACACACACACAAAAAGTTAAGTTCCAAAAAGTGCACAAAATTTAATAAATTTAAAATTCTAAAATTCATCCGCAGAAACTGCAATACATATTTAAAATAAAAGACATACATACACATTCCAATTTATACGAATAAATAAAGATTCGCAACACACAAATTATTTTAAATATATTTAAACTACATACATACACT
Organism: Drosophila bocqueti; assembly: GCA_018151655.1. Taxonomy (NCBI): domain Eukaryota; kingdom Metazoa; phylum Arthropoda; class Insecta; order Diptera; family Drosophilidae; genus Drosophila; species Drosophila bocqueti. The sequence goes on from JAECXF010000048.1 coordinate 1,279,070, forward strand.
GACGAGCAAAACTGTAACACGAGTTTCATATTCTAACTTCAACGGTCAGTATCTTCTCTCCTATTTTATGTACGATAATAATCTTAGTCTTGTTTTGTTGATACTATATTTGACTATCGCTTGTGAAAATATGAAGCGATTTGATCATCTGGAATAAATATGCCGAAGCAAAATGTAAAAAAAGTCAATTGTTACAGTTTTGCACTGGTGTTATATATTAAACGAAATTTTATTTGAGATTATTTTAATAAAGAGTCCGCAGCCCTTTTGATTTTTTTAGATCCCCTATGCGATTTGGCATACTTTGGTTATAGCGTAGCACCATTTCAAGAGGAATAGCGTACCAGACGTCCTTTGTGCTTTCCCACAGCTCCATCATTCCACTTGGAGGGACTGCATATTTTGCCAGTTCCATGGCTCCACAAATTTTCTATAGGAATTCACATCAGGAGATTGCGGTGGGCACTTCAGCGACTGAAAATTTTGCTTTTCCATCAAATTTTTTTACCAAAATCGAAGTGTTTTTGGGATCATTGTCTTGCTGAAATATGCATTTTTTTGCGGCAAAACCCATATTTTTAATTACTTTTGGAAGATTTTGTTGCAAAATGGTTAAATACTGTTCCTTACACATTATTCTCTCAATTAAGACCAAAGGACCAACTAAGTTTTTGTGTATACAGCCCCAAACCATTATTGATCCGCCACCGTGCTTTACGTTACATGGTGAGTGGATTGTGGGATCTCTAGTCCAATACCAAGAGCGTCCATCTGACTCGAAACGATTAATTTTGGTTTCATCTGACCATATAACCTGAAAAACCAAATTTTTTTAAATGTTTTAACTTATTATTTATGACGCACAGCATTCCAATCAGCTACCGTCCAATTTTCGTGAGTTGCAGCAAAGTTTCGGCTGTATACGCAAAAACTGAGTTAACCATTTTGCAACAAAATCTTCGTTTAATATATAACACCAGTGCAAAACTGTAACAATTGACTTTTTTTACATTTTGCTTCGGCATATTTATTCCAGATGATCAAATCGCTTCATATTTTCACAAGCGATAGTCAAATATAGTATCAACAAAACAAGACTAAGATTATTATCGTACATAAAATAGGAGAGAAGATATTGACCGTTGAAGTTTGAATATGAAACTCGTGTTACAGTTTTGCTCGTCAGTGTACATACATAAAATAAAATTTATACCCCCATCTTAAAAATTATCCAGCCACTTAACCTTGTGACGCGTACCGCGCACAATTAAAGAATATTCAAATTCAAACGAAGCGCGCGTGCGCGCCCAACCAAGCAAAGGGGCACTCTAAACCCGAGCTCCGGACATTAAGTCGGGCAAATCCCGAGCATCGGCCACACTAATTCGGGCAAACCCACAGCCCGAGCGGGCACACCAAAACCAGCCAAGCGCTATATAAAGCGGGCCGCTGGCCTCAGATTTATCATTCAGTGGTCGGCGTCGACCAAAGTGGAAGTCACCAGCGAGCAGCAACCAGGAATAGGAGCCAGCGGTAACAAGGAGTAAGACTTTAACCACACTAAGTATCTTGCTGACGGCTTCGTCCTATTTTATCAATACTACGTATCCTTGCTGACGGTGTCGTCCTGCTTTATACACACTACGTATCTTTGCTGACGGTTTCGTCCTATATTTTTGCAACACTACGTATTTTGCTGACGGTGTCGTCCTGCTTTATAAATACTACGTATCTTTGCTGACGGCTTCGTCCTATCTTCTCAACACTACGTATTTTGCTGACGGTGTCGTCTTGCTATATCAACCTTACGTATTCTGCTGACGGTTTCGTCCTGCTAAATCAACCTTACGTATTATGCTGACGGTTTCGTCCTGCTATATCTATATCCTGTTGACGGCTTCGTCCCACGCTAACCATATTACGTATTCTGCTGACGTTTCGTCCTCTGTATCAACCTTACGTATTCTGCTAACGGTTTCGTCCTGCTAAATCAACCTTACGTATTCTGCTGACGGTTTCGTCCTGCGGTATCAATATTTCTCCCCGCCAGAAGCAAGGGACCCCCCATACACGGATACCGGACACGCGGAGCTTCCCCAGGACGCGGACGCTCGCCGGCAACTGCCGTGGATAATCGGCAACGCCATCATCGCAGCCAATCGTATTACTCTGTTAAGAAAACTAATAAACTTCGTATATCTATAAGGCTAGTTAAGGTTAAACTCTGCGCGTTATCACTGGGACTCGGGTCGGGGATTCCTTTCTAGCACCACTATCCTGAACCAAATAAATGTCCTGGATGACTCTGGCCCACACTGACTATCCGAGGCAAGGCTGAACGTCACAACCTATTTTGTGTAAAATAAAATATACAACGGAGTCGAAGGCCCCCGTAGCTAGTACTCATTAAAATTTATTAGGTTTAGTATTGTATACTGTTAAATAAAAAATATACAACTAATACAAATAAATTAAACATCCAATTTTTAAGAACAAAAATAAATAACCCTTCGCTCCAAAAAAAAAAAAAATATATCTTTTTGATTGAACATACATATATTACATAAACAAATATTGCCTTTTATTGGCAAAACTACCTCCGATGGCCCACTTTCCGGGATCTATTCACGGCAGTTTACGTTAATAACAGGATGACATCGGTCGAAAAGCTAGAGCTGGGTTTCGATTCAATTTCGATTCGATTTAATCAATGTTTCTTTTCTTAAGAAATATTAGATTCTTTTTTTTTAGAATCGATTTTTTTATGTGCAATATTGCGTGAGTTTTTCTTCTTCTTTTATTACATAAGTGCGACACACGTAAAAGGTATGTAAAATTGAATTGTGTTAAATTCATTGATAAATTTTACTTTTTTTTCATACAGATTGCGAATTGGTGGCCTGCAATAAGGGGATGATGGATGCAAGTTTGAAGTCAGAAAATTCAGGTATGTTATTAATTATGTATGTATGTATCTACCATTTGCTTATTTCTCGTGTAGCGAGAAATTACTTTTAGTGCTTATTGCATTGCTGATAATCGTAATGAACCCTTTTATTTAATTTCTCAAATTTTAGAACCACTCAAAGGAAAAGCCTTTTCTGTCAGCGTGCGCTGAAAAATATTTGTGCATTCCGGCCAGCTCTACTGAGAGCGAACGGATTTTCAGCAGGGCTGGAAATATATTAACCAACAGACGTGCTGCATTGAAGCCAAACATGTTAATATGATAGTATTTTTAAACAAGAATAAGTGGACGATGACTTAATATACATAGATACATATTACTCAAAAAAAAGTGAACGGAATTGATCCTCATTAATTTTACCAATTTAATTTAAATTTTAAGAACCTTATATCCCAAGAATCTGGTCATGCTCTAAAAGATCTGCAGTCAAAGATTCAAGGGTGTTCAAAAGTGCTAGCTCATTCTCATATATCCACTGAAAACTGGGATTGTCTGCTGGTCTTCCTTTGCGCGAGCAAACTGCTAAACTAACCCTTTCATTATGGGAACAGTCCTGAACGTCCAAATCCGAAATTCTAGCTTGGGAAGAAATTAACACCTTACCGAGCGAAAATTATCGGACATTGGAGGCCATCGAGTATATGAAACCAACTCGGGCAGTTCCAATGAAGCTTCAATCCTTCGAGACAAAGGTGAGCAACAAACAGAAGGGGTGACTTATGCTTCAAGAAGAACCATCCGGTAAGATTGTGCCCGAGCTTTCTCCAAATGTCAGTTAACGCGCGTTCCGGCTACTTTAAAAAGAAGCAGATGTCTGAATTGTTTCGCGAGCAGTGATGTCATTTTCGTTTTTTTCCCGTCAAATTCAGCTTTTTTTTAAGTTTGATTGCGGAAAAATTTTTAAAACAGCGGGCAGCGGGAATTTCAGCTTTTTTAGAAAATTTGGCCGTCAGCCAGCGGGCGGACAGGGGGAATAACGGGTGAGAAATCACCTGCCGTAACTGTTCGCACCGTTGGGAGTGCGACTATACTCTCCCCGTGAGGGCGGCTGGAAGCAGGTCCCAGTACGGTCATGTCTCTGCTGAGGATGCTGACGAATGGTAGTCGGGCGGGGAGAAGAAAACTCCTGCCCAAAAAATTACCTCAATCCAAGGTGGAACAGCATATGCCGAGGAATGCGTGTCCGGGGGGTGCTTGGACATTAGTATGCGGACTCTGGTGGACCGGCCGACCCATCAGTTTTAATTAGGCTTACCACGGTATGCGGGCTCTACCGTGGCGGACCATCCCCTACCCAGCATACTCGTGGGACCAAAACATGAACTCCAATAAAACAATCAAGCAAAACATAGGTGATCGCCAAACCTCAAGGGCAAAAGGGGGTATCCCCCCCGCTAAAAACACCTCGAAGACGCCTTGCGGTCGAGAGTGTGTCAAAAAGGAGGAGGAGAGCTCTTCAGAGCGCCTTCATCCGGGGGCCGGAGCCAACGGAAAGGGCGAACCGATGGGCCCGCCGAGCGGCGTGATCGGGGGCAAGTCCCTCGACGTCACCGCAGGCGGCTCCAGAGGCAACCCCAATCCGGGAAGCACGGCCCAGCAACAGCAGAGGAAAAAACCGTTCTATCACGAGCGCAGAAGGGCGGCCTTTATCCTCGCGAGAGCCAATCCAGCCATGGAGGCGGACCCGGAACAGGCGGGTCTTATAAAGTGGGCGAGAGGAGTCCTGCCAGACTTCAAGTCTGAGAAGGCGGGAAGGGCAGTAGCTCCCAGCTCCCACCCAACTAGCGCGAACGCGGGCAAAAGCGCTGCCAAACGCCAGCGCTCATCGGAGGTGCAACCACCGCAGCCGAAGCGGACCAAGGTGCAGCCCCAGCGGTCCTTCGCCGAGGTGACCAAGGGCAAGATCCTGATTGGAGTGGTGGATGAGGGCTCCAGTGACGGACAGATCCCGAGGGACCAATGGCGTTGGATCGTTGGCGAGCTGCACAACAGGTTCGTGGAGGAGCTGTTGGAGTCGGGAGGTGCACTGCCTCGGTGCGAAGATGCCGGATGGCACCAGGGTGGCGTGAAGGGGATCGCGTGCGAGGACACGGCCACCTTCTACAAGCGGGCGATCGCAGGACTGGGTGAGGTATACCCCGGTGCGAAGCTCGTCGTCGTAGACTGGGACAAGATCCACAGCAAACCGAGAGCCAGGGCGTGGCTGTCCCACAAGCCGGCGGAGCCGGAGAAAATACTCAAGCTCTTGCAGCTGAGTAACCCCGACATACCCTCCTCTGATTGGCGAGTCGCCAAGGTCGAGGAGGCCGTAGGTCCGAGGCGCCAGGTTGTCCTGACTCTAAATGAGGGGACAGTCGAGGTGCTGAGGAATAACGGGGGGCTTCTCCGGTACGGCTTCGACAGCGTGGCCGTGCGCGTATACAAGGCCGACGCTAAGGCGGGCCAAAAGGAAGAGGACCTCGATATAGAGGAGCCTCAGATCGAGGAGGCGCCAGGGTTGTCCGACGACGAGGACATTCTGGAGGACTACGCCTCCGAAGAGAGCGAACTGGCGAGGGGCCTTCGCGAGGTCGGAATGTCAGATAAACCTCCACCACAGTAAAGCAGCCTCCGCTGCTCTACTCCTCCACCTAACAGAAGGTGGCACTGACGCTGTCCTCATCCAGGAGCCCTGGATCTGTGGCGACAGAATCCAAGGGTTGAGGGCAGCCGGCTATAGGCTATACGCAGCCTCCACAACAGGTAAATCGCGAGCCTGCATACTCGCAAAGAAAGACAACTCTTTTCTTGCTTCCCAATTTCAGCAATGAAGACATAATAACCGCATGTCTAGAGGGACCAAACGGTTCCCTCCGGATATGCTCTGCATACCTGGGGCACGATCAGGACCCCATCCCCCCAACCCTGAAGCATGTAACCGAGGACAGCAGAAGGCTGGGCCTGGGTCTCATCATCGGGTACGACGCGAACGCCCACCACCATCAGTGGGGCAGCACCAACACCAATGACAGGGGTGAGTCTCTTTTTGATTTTATCCTTGCATCCAACTTGCTGGTGGGAAACTCAGGTAATGAACCCACCTTTATCATCAAAAACCGAAGGGAGGTACTTGACATCACTCTTCTCTCTGAATCCCTGAAGGACTCCCTTAAGTATTGGAGAGTGCTGGAGAAGCACTCATTCTCTGACCATAGATACATCCAATTCACGCTAGGTTTCGATAGGTTCAACCCAGTTACTTTCCGGAACCCCCGGAGGACTGACTGGGGGAAATACAGATCCCAGCTGAGTAAGATCCTAAAGCCCCCTCCAGCCCCAACCCTCTCGGACTTCTGTCCAGAGGGGCTGGAGCGTCTCGTAGAAACCTTCACCGATGCTTGTAGCACGGCTCTAGATAGGTCCTGCCCCCGTAGCAAGAATGGGGGGAAGACTGGGAAGAAGCCACCAATGTGGTGTAAGGAATTAAGCTGCCTCAAGAAGACCACGAGGCAGTCCTTCAATACAGCCAAGAGCGTCAATACGGACGCATCTTGGTGTCTCTATAAATCGAACTTGTCCCTGTATAACAGGGAACTAAGAAAGGCCAAAAGAAGGGCCTGGTCTGACTTTTGTTCAGGAATCCAGGACTACTCTGAGGCGTCTAGGCTGAGGAAGGTCCTTTCGTCGACGCCCTCCAACCCGGGCTTCGTCAAGTGCCCTGACGACAGCTGGACGACATCCAGTGAAGAAACCCTCGGGGTTCTCCTGGATGCCCACTTTCCCGCTAGCTCTTCCCAGAGCAGCCCACCTAACCCCCCGACACGGCGGGGTCCGTCCGAAATGGCATACCTCCTTACTGATAGGAACATTAAATAGGCAATTAACAGCTTCAGCCCATATAAATCCCCTGGGGTGGACGGCATCATACCTGCACAGCTCAGCTATGCAGCCGAGCTATCCACTCCCTGGCTTCGTCTGATCTTCTCGATCATCCTCGATACAGGGGTCATTCCGAACGGTTGGCTCTGCTCAAAAGTTGTTTTCATCCCCAAGGCAGGCAAGCCATCGCATTGCACGCCTAAGGATTATAGGCCGATAAGCCTCTCCTCGTTTCTACGCAAGACGCTGGAGAGACTCATCAGTCTGCATCTTAGAACTAATATTCCCCAATCATCCTTATCAGGATCTCAACACGCGTACAGGAGGGGCAGGTCGACAGAGACAGCACTCCATTCGCTTACCACCATCATAGAAAAATCGCTCCACGAAAAGGAGTTCACACTCGTCGCCTTCTTGGATATAGAGGGCGCTTTCAACAACATCCTTCCAGGCTCAATCACATCAGCACTGACTAAGCTGGGGATTGATCAACACTCGGTGGAACTCATTGACCAGATCTTGCGCAGCAGAACGGTGGAGGCAACACTGGGGGGGTCACCCATCTCCAGACAAGTCAACAGAGGCACACCTCAGGGCGGAGTCCTCTCCCCTCTCCTATGGAATGTGGCGGTCAATGAACTGCTCCATGGCATAGAAGAGGGCGGCTGTCGTGTCGTGGCCTACGCAGATGATGTCGCCTTGGCGTTCACGGGAAAATTCCCGCAGACACTCTGTGACAGGATGAGCGAAAGCCTTCGGTTTCTGACGGACTGGACTGCAAGGTCTGGTCTGGGGGTAAACCCAGCGAAGACGGAACTAGTCTATTTTACCAGGAAATACAAAATCCCCAAAATGATACCCCCTAAACTCTGCGGGGTACCTCTCACCCTTAAAAATCAGGCCAAGTATCAAGGTCTTATCCTGGACAGGAAGCTCGATTGGTCCATTAAGGGGTTATATACCTTTTTTTTTCAAAAAATCGGAAAATTTTTTTTTTGCTGAATCTTAAAGTACAACTCTTGAAGAACATTTTCCCAAATTTTCATAGAGATCCGACCAATAGTTCCATAGGAAAACAGTTTTTTGTGCCGCGGTTTGTCACACTTAACACACTCAACCTCGAACTTTAAATGCGATTATCTCGAAATCGTTTTTTTACAAAAGTGCATTTGCGGTGACTACGATTCCGCAAGAACCATTTGAGCGTCTTCCATCGCTACTGTTGTGAAATTCTTTGTGGGGAAAGTACATAAATTGACGATGCCAAAAGAGTCTTATAAAAAAAAAGGTTCGAGATGCCTGGCTCCAAAGCACGGAATTTAAGGACTGGATAAGGAAGGATCTCACGAACTTGACCAGAGTGTTTTGCAGTTATTGCAAATGCAGCATAACTGCAAAACTTACTGATGTTCGTGCACATGGTGCTACAAAAAAGCATACCAGTGCAAAAAAATGTTTTTCTAATAAACCGCTTTTTTCCGCTTTTTCCCCATGGAATTCCGCTTTTTTAGTTTTTTTTTTTTTTAATTCACTTTTTTTGCTCAGAAAAAAATGACAACACTGTTCGCAAGAGGCCATCAGCTACGTGACTGCACAAGCACACACAGCTGTTTTACGTGTTAAGAGAGGCATCATACGCTGCTGCATCGCAGCACCCCAAATTCCGCAACCTCCTCGCTCCCTACAGAGCAATCCTCGAGACCCTCTAGCAGAAATGCATCTCCAAGTACTGCAGCGGTGCAAAACTATTTTGCTTCCGGCACTTAAGCCGTTCTACTGAGCACGGCAATCATTGACGTGTGTCATTGAGAGCTCTCAAATTGATGTATTGATTGGGGCTGATATTTTACTGTCCATAATGATGGATAGTACCCGACAAAATATTTGCGGCTTTATCCTTGGTCAAGAAACTATTTTCGGGTGGGTGCAACGTGGCCGATTTCCAAAGGTAATCCGAAACGGGTCGCATCCTTCACGACTCAGGTGCACCATATAGGCGACCCTGATTCGCTGGACACGCTTCTCAGCAATTTCTGGGAGGTGGAGGATCTACCAGTCCGATTCATATTGCGAAAGGAACTTCCTCCAAACTACGAAGAAAGACGCAAGCGGGAGGTATGTGGTGACGCTCCCGTTCTGTGACCCCGAGAGTTCCGGATCCAATTTAGGATATTCGAGGTCCATTGCGTTAGTTCAGTTTCTCAGAAATGAAAATCGTTTAAAAAGAGACTTTCCCCTAAAAGAGCAATATGATCCAGGAGTATCCGGATGTGGGTCATATGAATGAAGTTCCGTCGACTCATCATCTTCTTCACCATGCGGTAGCTAAGCCTGAAAGCCCCACTACAAAGCTTTGCGTTAAATTAAACCCTTTAAGTCCGTCGGAAAACGGAGCCAGCATAAATGATATCATGCTGGTCCATTCCTACAATCCGATCTTACGATTCAGATCCTGAAGTGGCGGTATTTCCAGTACGTCTTCAGTGCGGACATTAAAAAAATGTACCGTCAGATCTGGGTCGATCCAAAGCATACCCCCTTTCAAAGAATTCTCTTCCGAAATAAGGAAGGAGATATCCGTGACTTCGAGTTGCAAACAGTTACTTTCGAAATCAACTGTGCCCCTTCCTCGCCATTCGAGTACTGCAACAGCTGGCAGAGGATGTCCAAAAGCCAGCCGCATCATTAAGCAGCACATGTACGTCGACGACGTTCTGGCAGGGGCAAATTCCGTGAACGACGCCCAAAGTTCCATTCGAGAGTTGCAAGCAGCCCTAAGTTCCTCCGGCGTTCCTTTGAACCCGGCCGAGCACCTCCTTCATAGCCAGTTCCTCGACATCGATGCCGAAAGCACGGCCAAGAAGCTCGGTATTCGGTGTAATAGCTTTGGAACCCTCCTATACAAAGTGAGAAGTTTTGTTCCAAATCGCTAGGTTGTTCGATACTGCCGGGTGGCTCGCTCCGTTCATCATCCGTTTCAAAATGTTCATGCAGGAGATTTGGTTGCAGGACTTGGGCTGGGATGATAAGCTTCCCACCGAAATGAGCCACAGGTGTCAATCGTTCTTAGATGAGAATTCCTACATCAACCAGATCCGCATTTCGAGAGGGGTATGGTATCAGCCTGAGGTAACCATAAAGCATCACGAATTCTGTGACGCGTCTCAGAAAGCCTATGGAGCTACCTAATTCCGCGTCGAGATGGGGCAAAGGATCTTGACTCGTCTGCTTACAGCCAAAACACAAGTGGCTCCGGTGAAAACCGTGTCCCTTCCCCGGCTAGAGAGTTTTAGCCTGGTTACACGGCCACGTTTGTCAACAGAGTTGCCAAAATGACGCAAGCGACACCCATCGACTGTTGGGCACACGTTCGATCTGAACAAAGCTCCGCCGATCTAGCCAGTCGAGGCGTATCCATACATGAATTGGCAGGTAATCAGCTCTGGTGGCACGGACCAGAGTGACTGCAAGGGCCACGAGACGTATGGCCAGCGCAGAGCGACACTCATCCAGTGACAGAGCCAGAGCAGCATGAGGGTCCAACGCTCGCCTCTGGCGACCAGCACCGAGACGCACCCTGTTTCGGCGCCGCCGAAAATCAATGGGCCGATATTCGTTTTCGGCGAAGGTGAGGAGGAGATGGCCACCCCGAAGAGAAGCCGGGATGCAACGAGCCCCGAAGGAACAAGAAATAGTACAAACAAAAAGCAGAGGGTGGACGCAGACGCACACAGCCTAGCTGAAAAACTGGGGACAATGCTGGGTGAAATGATTGCTACTTTCACCAACACGAAGAGCAACAACAAAAAGGTGGTCCGCCACGTCACCCAGGGGACGATCGACGCACTTATCGCCATGAAGGAGCTGCAGCTAGAAATCAGTGCAGCGTTGGCTGGTGGACACAACAGCGGCCACACCAATGGCACCACAGCGTGCGCGAGCCAGCAGACCTCGCCCTCACTGGTTGGTGCGAGAGGCGCTCCCGAAAGCAGGCCTGTAAATACGGCCTGGCAGCAGGTCAAGGCTAGGTCGAAACCCAAGCCTTCCCAAACCAGAGCTGAGAGCAGTGCACCCAAAGAGGTCCGTGCTCCTCGCAATACGATGCCCAGGAAGCAGCGATCTGACGCAATCCTGATCAAGTGCAGCGAAGGATCCTACGCAGACATGCTGAGGATCGTCAGAACTGAGCCCTCACTCCAGGGACTCAAAGACAGCGTCCAAGGCCTGCGAAGGACAGCCAATGGGGGCCTCCTTCTGAGGATGCAGAAACCCCTCGACCCATCCACGCAGCAACTGCAAGTGGCACTAAAGACAGCCATCTCTGGCAAGGCGGAGGTGTCAGTCATGCAGGAGACGGTCCAGATCGAGATCCGCGACCTGGACGACCTGACCAGTGTGGATGAAGTAACAATGGCCCTATTTGCGGGTGAGGAGAGCGACATCCCAAGCGACGCCACACCGAGGATGCGGAAAGCGTTTGGAGGAACGCAAATCGCGACGGTCAACTTGAGACCTGAGCATGCGCGGAGGCTGCTCGACAAGGGCAAAATCCGGATTGGATGGGTAGTCTGCCGCATCAGGGAGAAGACGGAGCCAAGGCGCTGCTATAAGTGCATGGGCTTCGGGCACACCTCGGCAAGATGCCGAGCCTCCGACGCAACGGCCAAAGCCACACAGGAGGCATGCTTCAAGTGCGGAGGCACCGGCCACAAGCACAACACGTGCAAAGGCAAGCCAAGGTGCATCCTTTGCACCAGAGGCGGCAAGACCGCGAGTGAGGCAGAACACGCCACACTGAGCAGGACTTGCCCTGAGTACCGGAAGGCCATCCAAAACCTGCATAATGGTTAAGGTCCTCCAGCTGAACCTAAACCATTGCAGAGCTGCACAAGACTTGCTGGCACAGACGGTCTTTGAGGAAAGAGCTGACGTGGCTGTACTGAGCGAACCGTACAAGCCAAAAGCAGAAGGAGTATGGCAACAGAGCGCGGACGGTGGTGCTGCCATCTGGAGCTGCGGGCAGTCCCCCGGCCACCTATCCCAGAGGGCCTCGAGACCTGGTTACGCCAGGGCTAAGGTCCATGAAACCACCATCTACAGCTGCTACCTAGCCCCGAGCCTGCATATTGATACCTACAGGGACATAGTGCAGGAAATCGCCCGAGATGCCCGCGGACGATCCCCGGTACTAATAGCTGGGGATTTCAACGCATGGGCCACCGCCTGGGGAAGCTCGAGGACGACTCAGCGGGGAACAATCCTCCTGGATGCACTGGCCACCCTGGATATCTGCCTCCTTAATGATGGCATCAAATGCACATACAGCAAGGCAGGCAATGTGTCATTTATTGACTTGACTTTCGCCAGCCCGGAGCTCTCCCGAAGCAGCCACTGGCAAGTTACGGACTTGCTCACATACAGCGACCACGCTGCTATAACTGTTCAGATGATGCGCAGCCAGCACGGCTCAGCTAACCGACAACCCGCGTATAAGGTACACACCCTTAACACAGAGGTTCTACTATCCAGTATGGACGCAAATGCTATAGCAGGCGATGCCAACACATGTGCAGCAGGACTAGCTGCCAGAATCAAGGCTGCCTGCGACGCCGCAATGGCTACCTCCAGTAGAGGAAACGGCAGACGACCAGTGCCCTGGTGGAACCAGGAGATAGCAGCAGCCAGAAGCGAATGCCTCTCTGCAAGGCGAAGATGCCAGAGGAACAGAGGACGTCCAACGCAAGCGCTGTTCGAGGCCCGCTACAGGGAGAGAAAAAAGGCCCTCAAGACTGCCATCAAGGCGAGCAAGAACAGGTGTTTCCAGGAGCTGTGCGATGCAGCAGACCAGGAACCATTCGGCTCGGCCTACAAGATGGTTATGGGCAAGCTCTACAGGCCACCGACCCCAACCTCGCAGGAACAACTCGGAGAAATCGTCTCCACGCTGTTCCCTGCGCAGCCGCCACTAACGCTGCCAAACATACACGCGAGCGATGAGATCCTCATCAGCGAGGAGGAAATCAACCGTGCGCTGTCCAGCAGTAAGACAGGCAAGGCCCCGGGACCTGATGGCATTCCCAACGCGGCACTGCGTGCCATAATGGAGGCCTACCCGAGCCTATTCGCGCAGGTCTACAATAGGTGCATTGCCGAGCGTACATTCCCAAAAGTCTGGAAGCAGCAAAGACTGGTGCTCATCCAGAAACCAGGCAAGACCAATGATGACCCGTCCTCATATCGCCCCCTTTGTATGCTAAACACAGCGGGGAAGATATTCGAGCGCATTATCTGCAGCAAGCTGGAGGCAGAAGTCGAAGAGCTTGGAGCCCTATCGAACCAGCAGCACGGCTTTCGAAAGAAGCGGAGCACGATCGACGCGATCCGCGAGGTAACGGAGATGGCAGCTAGCGCAATCGAAGGCGACAGATGGCGGGGTGGCACCAAGCAATATTGCTTGGTTTGCACCCTAGACGTCAGAAACGCGTTCAACTCAGCGAACTGGAGCCTAGTTCTGCAGGCACTACAGCGCTGCGGCATATCCGGATACCTCACCCTCCTGATAGCTGACTACTTCCGGGATCGCGTCCTACTGTACGCATCCGACGACGGCAACCAGGTCCACCACGTGACTGGAGGAGTGCCCCAGGGCTCTGTTCTTGGGCCAATCCTGTGGAACGTCATGTATGACGGGATAATGAGACTGCCACTACCTGATGGCTGCGCCGTAGTAGGGTTCGCCGATGATATAGCGCTAGTCACGGTGGACAAGCATCTGGCCGATGTCACTGCTAAATGCAGCCTCGCAATCGACAGGATGATGTCCTGGCTGGCCGACAATGGGCTCTCGCTTGCCGAGCACAAAACGGAAGCGGTGCTCATCAGCAGCAGGAAGGTCGTGGAGAAGGTAAACTTCCGGGTCGGCTCGACAACCATCGAGTCGAGCCCATCAATAAAGTATCTGGGAGTCATGATCGACCACAGACTAAACTTTAAGACCCACCTTGAGTACGCGGCGGCCAAGGCATCCAAGGCTACGGCAGCCATATCAAGGATGATGGCCAATACGCGTGGTCCCAAGCAGTTTAGCAGGAGACTGCTAGCAACAGTGGTGACCTCGACAATCCTGTATGCCGCGCCGATATGGGCTGAAGCCATGAGGACCACCAGTTACAGCCGGCAGTGCAAATCTGTGTACAGACGCTGCGCATTGCGCATTTCCAGCTGCTTCTGCACGGTGTCCGAGGAAGCTGCATTGGTGCTATCGGGAGCAATCCCAATAGATCTCCTGGCAGACGAGCGCAGAACAGGGAATTCTGGCAGCAGAACCCAGCGGAGCAGCACCATTGCGCGGTGGCAAGAGCGCTGGAACAATGCGAGCACTGGGCGGTGGACGCACAAGCTCATCCCCGATCTGGTCCCCTGGGTGCAGAGAAGCCATGGGCAGCTGGACTACCACACATCGCAGATCATCTCAGGACACGGATGCTTCAAGGCTTACCTCAACAGGTTCAAGCATGAGGACAACCCATACTGCGAATATTGCGGCAACGAAGTCATCGAGGACGCGGAGCACGCCTTCTTCATGTGCCCCCTCTTTTCGGCAGAGCGAGCTGCCTTGGAAGAAGCCTTAAACCGTCGCCCTACACCCGACAACCTAATCAGCTGTATGCTGGAAGCCCCTTCCAAGTGGGAGGCCGTCGCCGGAATGGCTGCAACCGTGACGAGAGAACTGAGGCGCCGGGAGCAGACCCGACGCACTGAAGGCGACAGATGAGCGGCAACTTGACCGCCAGCCGCTCCGTGAAGTATAGCTTTGCGGCAGTCCCACGGAAGCGGACTCTTCACTTATAACTCCTATCCTACTTCTAATGTTATATATGTACTTCATACTCTGTTTTAAAATAAAAAAAAAAAAAAAAAAAAAAAAAAGAGCCAGAGCAGCACGCGGGGACGTTTTTCCAAACTGGACAAGGCACTTCGAATTCTGGTATATGTTTAACGTTTCCTTAAGCGCTGCCGCAAGGGCTCGATCCCGTCCAATTTACGGCCCACTAGTGAAGAAATCCGAGAGGCAGGCCCCTTCCAGTGTCCAGTCCGTTAGTGAATTTGTTTCCATTTATTGACCAACACGGCCTTTTAAGGGCTTGCGGCCGCCTCACTGCCTCCAGAGGCCTACAATATGATGAACGCCATCCGATAATTCTTCCCTACGACCGCTCGCTTTCTCATCCAATTTGCTCACCAGATTACTCTATTGGCGGTAGTCAATTAATCGTACGCCTCATCCGATCGAAGTATTGCATTCCTAAAATCAAGGATCTGGTGAAGGCTGTGGTCAATCCGTGTAAGATTTGCACGATTTTCAGGAAGACACTTCAAACACAGCTGATGGGCGATTTTCCGACAGATAGAGTCTCCGTCTCGAGGGCGTTTACCTACACGGGCATCAATCGATGCCTTGCCGGCCCTTTCGAGATTAACCATTATACAGAGAGAGAGAGTGTCTCATAACGAAAGGATATGTATGTGTGTTTTTCCACGAAGGTTATCTATCCATTTGGAACCCACCTCCGACCTAGCAACCGAAAAATTCCTAGCGGTCTTTGCTCGTTTTGTAGCGAGGCGCGGATAATGGCAAGACTTTTGTGGGGTCAGCAACTTTGATTTCCAGGGACGCGGTTGTCCTCAGCGGGTCCATTCGGATAATGGCACGACTTTTGCGAGGGCAGCAACTTTGATTTCCAGGGACTTTCTCGAAGCCATCAAAGAGTCCGTGACTGATGCACGTAGCCATCAGGAACTCGTATGGCGGTTCATCTCACCAGGGGCTCCACATATGGGAAGTCTATGGGAAGCGGGGGTTAAAAGATTCAAAACCCTTTCCTATAAATCTATGTCCGCCCGCAAGTATACGTTTGAGGAGTTGGCGACGCTTCTCGCAAAGATTAAGGCTTCCCTCAATTACAGACCCCTCTCCCCGATGTCCGAAGATCCCTCAGATTTGCTGGCCCTCCCACCAGGCCATTTCCTCATTGGAGGGCCGTTGCTTTCTACGACTGAGCCCGACATAAAGGGCGAAGCCAAGTCGATATTAAATCGATGGCAACATCTAAGGGCTCAACATCAACAGTTTAGTGCACGGTGGAAAGAGGAGTATCTCCATGAACTCCACAAACGCAACAAATTGCATTTTTCGACCAGGGATCTCCAAGTAGACGATATGGTAGTTGTCAATTAGGATAATCTTTCATCGAAGTAATGGGGGTCGGCAGAATTGTTTCCGCCTTCCCTGGAGCGGATGACCGCATTCGAGTCGTTGAGATCCGTACGTCTCGCGGCACAATAGAACGCCCTGTCCATAAGGTTATTCTCCTACCTATAAGGGACAAAGAGTTTTCCGTTTTAAGGAATTAGGGCTCTTCCCCCAATCCGGGGTCCAAGGTGTAGTCTACCCATACTAAGCCTCGTTTGTTTCTTTTTTTGACAGATCAAATTTCCTGGAATGGCTCCTTGTCCTCGTACCACGCCAACCTTTGAGCGCAGACGCTCCCGAGTTATTGAATCCTACCGCTTCCGAATCTGCCCGGGAATCCATCCTCTTCGGAAGAGCAAGAGGTGCCATAAATAGAGTGCTAAAAAGCACCTTTGAGCAGCACTTATTAATAATGCAATACATGCAATACGTGCCGCTCACGGCATCATACTCTGCTTCACCGCGACAATCCAGTTGCTGGCATTCCGAGACCCTCCAATCCCTCAGGAAGCGCGTTAACCTACGATTATCATTCAAATGTTCAAGAGGGCTTCGCTTCAGGATCCAGAGCTGTCCTGCTCGGCACGGCGATCATTAATATCTGCCATCTTGGGCCCAACTTTCAAGCACGTGCTCTGATTAATTCAGGTTCCGAACCAACGTTTATCACTGAGCGGCTTTTCAATCAAATCAAACCACCTTTCAAACCAGTTCAGACCCAAGTTTCCGGGCTCAATGACACGGTTGCCGCTCAATCCACGAAGCTCTGCCAGTTTGCGATTCGCGCTCCCTCCAGGCACGGACAGCAGTTAGATACGACTGCCTATGTCCTTCCACAACTAGCCGGAAAGCTTCCCTCATACCCAATTCCGATTCCTGACCTTCTCTTAGCGGATACGACGTTTTTCGAGAGGTCCGAAATCGACGTCCTGATAGATTCCACGGGTCTCGGCAACAGCTACTGTTCCAACTTTTTGGCTCACGAACACTCCGGGGGAACCTGCCGCAGTGGTGACCGTTGCAAGACGTGCAATCAGCACCACCATACGCTCCTGCATTTGTACGAACATCCAGTGCAAGCGCCCCGGTCGCAGCATCGGGCACCTCCCTACTTCTAGTTTGCACTTTATTCAGACCATACCCGATGTTCGAAGCTCCATTCGGTGTGCGTGCCCTCATTCCAGGCCATTTTCCCAGGGTAGTTTCTTTCCACGGCTAAGCCCTAGATAAAGGGCGAAGTCATTTCGATACTAAATCGATTGCAACATCTAGATGCTCAACATCAGCAGTTAAGTGCACGGGGGCAAGAGCTCCACGCAACAGTAGGCAATCTCACCAGTCCGCGATCCCGCAGCTTTTCTATTGTTAGTTTTAAGTTAGTATTAATCATTACTTTGTTCCGAATAAAAGTGAAATTCAGTGAAGTGACCCTGACGCCTTCTTCTTTGAGGGACAACAACAGCAGCCCGCAGCGGCACCGGCTTATATTCCGGCCACTCAACTTCAGTGATAATATTGTAAATAGCCATTTACAAATCGTGGCCACTGTTCAAATTGCGCAGTTTAATTTGGAAATATTATTTAATGTAGTACTGGACAATTATTTAAAGCATGATATTATGATTGGACAAAAAATATTGCAGCTTGGTTTTGGTGTCATAGAGCTAAAATTGTTAATGGTATACCTGAAAACATATACAGTTTGGATAATGTATTGGACACCAACGTATAGTTAAGCGAAATTGATAAATGTAAACTATAAAACATATTGTCAAAATACTCTGATAATTTTATAAATGGAATCCCACCGAAGCGCACCACTACATGTTCAATAGAAATTCGTTTAATAGATCAGAATGAGACTGTTCAGCGACGCCCATATCGGCTCAGGTGCAGATGAAAAGGATTAAATCTAATGTGATCCGTCCTAGTAATGCGCCATTTTCAAGCCCAAAGTTATTAGTTAAGAAGAAGGATGGCAGTTATTTATTGTGTAACAATTTTCGTGAGCTAAATGCAAATACAATTTTTGACAAATACCCACTACCATTAATTTCAGATCAGATAGATCGCTTGAGAGGGGGAAAATATTTTTCTACTTTCGACATGGCCAGCGGATTTGATCATAAACCGATTAACCCTAATTCTATTGAAAAAACTGAATTTGTGACCCCAGAGGGTCAGAATGAATTTCTGGCTTGCCGTTTGGCCTAAAAAACACTTCTTCTATTTTTCAACGAGTCATGGTGAGAGTTTTGGGGGATTTAGCCTATTCCTATGCGGTAGTCTATATTAACGATGTGCTGATTGTTGCGAATACAAAAGATGAAGCATATGAGAGGTTAAACACGATGTTAAAGGTTTTGTCAGAGGCGGTGTCTTCTACTTACAAATTTTTTCAAAATCGATTTTTATACCCTTGCAGAATATTATAATTTTAGTCAGAAGTTTGCAACGCAGTGACGGAGACATTTCCGACTCTATAAAGTATATATGGGGCGTTCCACGCAAAATTTGCCACTAAAATTTTTTTTTGCTTCTTATATTTTTTTTTTCTGTTTGTTGCTTGAAAATATTCGATACGTATTTTTTTATTTCATTCTGATACTTGGAATTTTCGAGAAATAATTTTCTAAAGTTTCCCGTTTTTAAAAAAGATACTTTTTTCAACCGCATATACTGAGAAAACTAATGAAGATACAATAATTTGTCCAAGACATGAAACGTGCGCCCTTTCCTTAGCTTTCCAATAAGTTAAACTAAAAAAAAAAATTTTTTTAATGAAAAAATTAAATTTTAACAAAAATTAAAAAAATTTCAAATTTGGACCTAATTTTTTTAATTTTTATTTTTAAAAGGTAGCCTTAAGGCTTCTTTAAATCCTGCGAAAATTTCAGAGTGGAGAAATGAATACTTTGGGAGTAGTGAATTTTTGAATCACCGCTTGCATGGTCGGAGCCTTAAAAAGATACGAAATCAGTTAAAATTCATGGGAAATGATAGGAAAAAATGCGCAATTCGCGCTCGCGGTACGCTTCCACCACTCGAGCTGTGATTCAAAAATTCACTACTCCCAAAGTATTCATTTCTCCACTCTGAAATTTTCGCAGGATTTAAAGAAGCCTTAAGGCTACCTTTTAAAAATAAAAAATTAAAAAAAAATTAGGTCCAAATTTGAATTTTTTTAAATTTTTTGTTAAATTTTTATTTTTTTTCATTAAAAAAAATTTTTTTTTTTTTTTAGTTTAACTTATTGGAAAGCTAAGGAAAGGGCGCACGTTTTATGTCTTGGACAAATTATTGTATCTTCATTACTTTTCTCAGTATATGCGGTTGAAAAAAGGTTCTTTTTTAAAAACGGGAAACTTTAGAAAATTATTTCTCGAAAATTCCAAGGATCAGAATGAAATAAAAAAATACGTATCGAATATTTTCAAGCAATAAACCGAAAAAAAAATATAAGAAGCAAAAAAAAATTTTAGTGGCAAATTTTGCGTGGAACACCCCATATATTCTTGATCAACATCAACAGCCAAGTCGATCCAGCCATGTCCGTCTGTCTGTCTGTCCGTCCGTTTCTACGCAAACTAGTCCCTCAGTTTTGAAGCTATCTGAATGAAGCATTGCAGATAGTCTTATATATGCTATCACTACTGAACCGGAACCGGCCGGATCGGACGACTATATCATATAGCTGCCATAGAAATCATCGCTAACTTTTAGTGAGAAAAATGTATAGCTTAGCCAATTTTAAACATATTTCTATAGGATTTGAGACGTGGCCATTTTGTATTATTCTAGAATTTCGGTTTTAATTTTGTTCAAATCGGACCACTATATCGTATAGCTGCCTTAGGAATATAAATATATGTTTGGTCTTGTTGCTATCAACATTTATTTCGTTCGCAACATTTTTCGCTCGCAACATTTGTTTTTTGTCAGTACCGAGAAAACGAAAAACTCAGAACATTTTTTTTTCTTCTTCTTTTACTTACTGCAAGGGTATTTAAACTTCGGCATGCCTAAGTTAGCTTCCTTTCTTGTTTTTTTTTTTATTTTTAAAATATAGAGGATCTGAGGAATACGGCAAATAAAGGATTTTGTAAAATTCGCATTTCTTCATGGGTAAACGAAGCCCGAAAGATAGCCACCTCCATACGTTTCGACCATTTTCCCTACCATTTCTATACGTTTCGACCCTATTTTCCAACAGCATTAGAAGCAAATTACGACTCGTATGAGCTAGAAACTTTAGCTGATTATAATGCAGAAAAACACTTCAGACATTATCTTCACGGTAGGAAATTTATGGTGCATACCGATTGCAATTCACTAAAAGCGACCCGTACGAAAACTGAGTTCACCCTAAGAGTGCATCGTTGGTGGGCGTATTTACAGGATTTTGACTTTAGTGTTAAATATAGAACGGGTAGCCAAATAGCTCATGTGGACTTTTTATTGAGAAACCCAATTGCCACAGTTTCAACTGTCACACCTAGAACAGCAGAGGTTCGTGTAGATCTAGCAGAAATAACGAATAATGTGGGCTGATAGCTGAACAGCAGAGATGTGATAGCATAATACAAATTACGGGCCTATTAAATAGCGAATACATGGAGACAGAGGTAATAAAAACTTATGAAGCTAGAGCTGGATTTCTATATCGCAAAATACAGCGTATTGGGAAGACTCGTTGTTTACCAGTAATTCCTAAGGCGTTTAGGTGGTCGGTTATAAACAATGTAAGGTTTATGAAAATTGGTGGAAAATTGCATAACTTGCAAAATATCTAAACCCTCTTCAGACAAGATACAAATGGAACTTCATCCGATACCAACGAATGATATACCCAGGCATACCATTCACGTGGATATAAGTGGAAAAAATCAAAATTGTTCATGTAGACACGTTCACTAAGTTTGTTTACCTACATCACACTCTAAATCTAGATTATCAAAATTGCATTAAAGATATCAAGTCAGCTATATCCTTCTTTGGTGTTCCCACTAGTATAATCGCAGACCAAGACAGGATTTCGCTAGTACAAATTTGTCTGTGAATTTTCCTTAACAAATAAAATAGATATGCATTTAATAGCCACAGGTGCTAGCCAAGCCAATGGACACGGTGGGGTGTCTTAGAGCTGCTAATAGGGAAAGAAGTTAGGCCCTTTGGCATGGTACAAAACAAGACGAAGACAACGCAGTAGATGGAAAACACGCTAGAATTAAGGCTAAAGAAAATAATTATCGATACGATAAGGAAAGGTTTGACAAGAAAGTTGTTGTGTATAACGTAGGTGACCATGTATTATTAAAAGCTGAAGAACGTCACCAAACAAAACTTGATCCGAAATTTAAGGGTCCCTTTTCAGGTGACCAAAGCATAGACAGAGATCGGTAAATTTTTAGAAAAAAAAAATCTATCTTATCCAATTTTCAACATATTTTCATAAAATTTCAGACATGGCCATTTTGTAATATTGTTGAATTTCGGTTTCGGTTTCAAAATCGGACCACTATATAGCTGTCATAGGAATATATATATAAATTCATTAAGTTTGTTCGCAACATTTTTCGTTCGCAACATTTTTCGCTCGCAACCCGAAAAAACGAAGTCAGAAAATATTTCTTCTTCTTCTTCTAATTACTGCAAGGGTATATAAGCTTCTGCATACCGAAGTTAGCTTCTTTTCTTGTCTTTATATTGATATCAACTTAGCAGGGCAACTTTATGTTATTAAAAAATAATATTAAAAACTTAAACAACAAATTTGATTTTTTCACTAATAATTGCCGGATAATAAACGGTAAATTCGGAAAAAAAGAAATTTTGGAAATCATAAAGTTGTAAGGAGTCGTTTTGCTTGATATCAACATAACATCACGAATAATTAACGGCAACTTACGGCATAAACAAAATTTTGATTTTCCAAAGTTGCCCTGCTAACTTTATGGAAATCAGTTTTGACAAGGCAGTAATACAATGTTTAAGAACACACCAAGGAATTTCAGGAAGAACTTTGAGTTGTTGGTGT
This sequence comes from Drosophila bocqueti, assembly GCA_018151655.1. Lineage (NCBI taxonomy): Eukaryota > Metazoa > Arthropoda > Insecta > Diptera > Drosophilidae > Drosophila > Drosophila bocqueti. The sequence continues at coordinate 1,301,186 of JAECXF010000048.1, forward strand.
AGGAGTAACGGCGATGTACATATTTATAACTGAGATGATCGCCAATGGAAGCACTTTTCCCCGATTTATGGAAAGACTAATCTAAAGATTACGTTTAAAATTCTCCCACACCGGTTGGGTATGGAATGATGAATGTGAGTGAATTCACACATATGTACATATGTATCCTGTCTACGGTTTTGAGTGTAGCATTTTAAGAACATCTATTGGCAAGGTGGTCTCATATATGTATGTATGTAGTTTATTTCAGGGCTTTCATATTTGATAGTGCCTCTGCATCGAATTAGCTATGAGCCATTGTATTTTATTTTATGATTTGTCTTGACAAATTATATGAAATTTGTATATTACAAAAAATTATATATTTAAAACTTACATATCGTTAGTGGCGTGTTGAAAACTGTTGGTCTGAAACTGTAAATTCCCTGCAGTAACTCAGGGTAAGCACTTATGTTAGCTCCAGTTGACTGAATAGTGTAATGTGATTTTAGTTCACTGCAAAAGATGGCATTAATAAAAAACAAATAACTTATAAGTAAAAAAAACACTTACATATTGTCAGAGTTCGTTTTTTCAATGGCATTTACTAATTGGTGAACGAGATTTTCATCACGGACCGAAAGCAAGTTGCTAGATTCATTTGCCACTAAAGCATGGAACAGGAGAGATTTATTTAAGGAAGCGGCACTATGAAGTGAATCCGAGACGGGTAATTCGCTCAGCACTTGGATATAAAATAAAAAAATTTAACGTGAACACAGGTACTTAATATTTCCTATGTATTACTTACAATCGGAAGTGCTGGTTAAACCAGCCAGTGTCGTCACAGGCACACTAGGGATGTCGCGGTCGCCCATCGTAATTGATAGATTAAATACTTATTGATACCGGGATGTTATTATTGTTTAAGTTATAGAAACACTAAACTAATCCCACAAGTTCACGAGTACAAAACATGTAAACATGTTTAAGCGCATCCTTATATGTACGATTTACAATATACATACATATGCAAGCATGTTGCAAGTATTCTGCATTTGTTGGAAAGAACTGAAACTATATCGAAACTAAATCATAATAATTTAGTATTACCAAATTACATAGGTAGGGACGCGATTACTATATTGTGTTATTTTTCTTTGTTTTTATTTTTAATGCACCGAGTATTAATATATAAAACTAAAATGTTTGATGACAGTTCGAACGTATACTTATTTATTTAGGTGGAGTCATTCACTATTTCAAACGCGCTTATTTCATCGAAAGCACCAATTAAGCCTCGTAGTTTCCGAAAACATACATATTTTACATATTTTCACTTAGGGCAACAAATATGGCCGACATCAGTATATAAACTCACATATGTAAAGCATGACGTTTACTGTCTTTCAGTTTAGATTTAGATTTCAGATTTTAAAAATAGATTATTGTCGAATTGGAAACAACAAGAAATGAAACATTCAAACATTTCGTTCTTCATATTTCTACACAGCAATTTATACATTTACATCATTTATACAGTAAAACACCGTTCCAAAGCAGTGACAAAAAACGAGATGCAAATAGTTTAGAACGGCTGTTCGTGGGAGCCCGGTATCCAGTTCAGATTCTAAAATACTAGAAAGTTGCATGGCATTAGGAGATTATTTGAAGGCGCTCATTAAGCTCAGTATCCAGCAAATAAAGTTGTCACGCAGCGCAAAAATGTTTATTCTTTTGAAGTGTGACCGCTCTTTCTACTTGTAGTTCGTCATTTTTTGAGGGCCAATGATGCGGTCATACTTTGTTGACAACCGGCAAAATTTGAAACATCACACACATTCATCTTTTTATGATTTGTTTTAGATTATTAAATGTCCCAAAGCTATTGACATGCGTTCCGGCGGCTGCGCTTGCCTTGGACTGCCCATAGTATATGTCTAAGGAGCTCGGATGATTGTATATGGGCTCTTTTAGCCATAGGTGGGTGTTCCGTTCAGGGAGAAACATGATGGAACCAGTGCCCATACCCATGGAGGAGAAGCTGTCATGTGCCAGTTGCATAACGAGATGCAAAATTGGCCCATTTTCCCTTCGATAGTCCTGGATCCTTATTTTTAATTTTACTTTCTCGTCCCAGGTTTTTTAATGCAAATTCATATAATTTCCCGATTCCCAAAATATTGTAATTGCCTTTATCAAGTCAATCAGGACTGTATTCGCTGTTTTAATTCGACTTTTCCACGTATTTTTGTTCATTCCGGGATCCAAAGTTTGAAATATGTGAAGGGCAGAGCGAGAGGCAAACATTGGAGACAGAGCGTTTTATTAAAATATTTATTCTTTATCGCTACGCGTTATGGATATACTAAATGCGCGCCCTCAAATAATCTCCTAAGTCTTGCACCGTTCTAGTATTTTCGAACCTGTACTGGATACTACCCTTTGAAACAGACCTAGGTGACAAGCTGTTTCAAACTATTTGCCTCTCGCTCTCTCTCACTGCTTTGCAACAGTTTTCTTCTCTCTGGATACCGTGCTTTAAGCTCAGTATCCAGCAAATAAAGTTGTCACGCAGCGCAAAAATGTTTATTCTTTTGAAGTGTGACCGCTCTTTCTACTCGTTGCTCGGCATTTTTTGAGGGCCAATGATGCGGTATGTCCGTCAAAATAGCGTCGGTGAGTTATCGTCGAAATGGAACGGTGGGAAAATGGAACACGAGGGAGGATTTTATTTTTTATTTATTTCGGTAATAGGCAACTAAATCAAACAAAATAAAGTGCCTACGTGTAAAGAATTAAATTTACTAATAGTTTATATTGGGTTTGGGCTGATTTGAACAATGCAAGTTGAATTATTTATTAATTCCTCCGCTTTATTGCCGCCTACTTTTTGAATACGTAACATAGGTGGTTTCGCGGGTTGAACCACTGGTTCCCCGACCGGTTCCAGCTGCGGAACTCGCGCCTTCTTTAACAGATTTTTGAACGCTCTACTGTAAAGCGATTTTCTCAAAATCTGTGCCTACGATTTGAATGAAATTTTCACCAAATGTTCTCTATTCGATCCCCAATATGCCCGTACACCGTGCATCTTGGCACATCCTCTGAGAGCAAAGGTCTATGACCTTAAATTTTTGCTGCCTGTTTTTGTATGGAGGATTTCCATAGGTTTGGCCACTGTTTAGCAATTTTCTCAAAAACTGTGAATACGATTTTAATAAAACTTTCAGGGATAATACTTGAAATTGTGCTCTAAAACCTGGCTTACAGTGTATAGTGGCACATCCCCTGTGGGGGGAGCAATCTTAAAAAAGGTTGAGAGTTAATTTTTTCAATGGATAATTAAGGCACTTGCGTTGCTCAAATCAGCCCAAACCCAATATAAACTATTAGTAAATTTAATTCTTTACACGTAGGCACTTTATTTTGTTCGATTTAGTTGCCTATTACCGAAATAAATAAAAAATAAAATCCTCCCCCGTGTTCCATTTTCCCACCGTTCCATTTTGACGCTAACTCACCGACGCTATTTTGACGGACATTATAGTCGTCCGATTTGAATAAATTTTACACAATATTTTTAATATATTTTTCTAGATTTACTGTAAAAATTTCATAATGATATCTCCACAAGAAGTATTTATGGCCGCCGCTCTATACAAGCCCGACCACTGTGCCTTGTGTCAATTTGACACAAGACGAAAAATGTCGAAAAACAACAGAAAAAAACTTTTTTTTTGGGTTTTTTTGCTATAATTATCTTTTATTATTATTATTTTATTTTTTAAAGTGTTTATTGTTTTTTTAACTCTTTTTTTATATTAAAAAAAAATCAATTATTTTCACCATTTTGACAAAGATTGAATCTGTGGTCTGGACAGACTTTTTTGGAACATTTATCGCATTCCACAGAGTGTACATTTGCATTAGATTTCCGTGGACACAAGTGGCACCGCGCCCGCTTCCTGGACGGGATGTGGTGCGTCACCAGGATGTTGACGGCTCCTGTGAAATTTCCCTCATTTCATTCACCACTGCCATGGCTCCTTCCCCTCTGGGGGTCCTCTCCAGTAGGTCAATAGTTGGTGAGACAAGTGCACTGCCCAATTCCACTAAGAAAAGTCGCCTGCGGAAGTTCTTCTTGCGAATATTCCACAGAGGATTCAGCTCCGTATACGCAATGTACGCATTCAATGCTGACATATCAAGCATATTGCAGAAAACTGCGACTGTTCAAAGTTAAAAAAAAAAATAAACACTTTAAAAAATAAAATAATAATAATAAAAGATAATTATAGAAAAAAAAATAATAAAATTTTTTTTCTGTTGTTTTTCGACATTTTTCGTCTTGTGTCAAATTGACACAAAGGGACAGATTCGTTACTTTTTCTTAGGGACGGATGCGTGTTAAAAGAGCGAATACAGTCCTGAACGATTGGATAGAGGCAATTATAATATTTTGGGAAACGGGAAAATACATTATTTTGCATTAAAATGACCTGGGACGAAAAAGTAAAATAAAAAACAAGAAAGGAAGCTAACTTCGGCATGCCGAAGTTTAAATACCCTTGCAGTAAGTAGAAGAAGATATATTTATGATATAGTGGTCCGATTTGAATAAAATTAAAAGCGAAATTCTGGAATAATACAAAATGGTCACGTCTCAAATTATTTAAAAATATATTGAAAATTGGCATAGTTAATTTTTTTTTTTTTTTAATTTCCGATCGTTCCTAAGCAGCTATATGATATAGTCGTCCGATCTGGCCCGTTCCGACATATATAGTAGTGAGAGCATATAGAAGGCTATCTGCAAAGTTTCATTTAGATAGCTTCAAAACTGAGGGACTAGTTTGCGTAAAAACGGACGGACAGACAGACTGACGGACAGACGGACATGGCTAGATCGACTCGGCTGTTGATGCTGATCAAGAATATACTTTATAGGGTCAGAAATGTCTCCTTCACTGCGTTGCAAACTTCTGACTAAAATTATAATACCCTGCAAGGGTATAATACGGATCAGTTGACCATCAACGGCAAAATACATCTCATGCAATTGGCACAGGATGTCCTGCTTCTCCTCCATGGGTATGGCCATCCTGTTTTAGAACAGAACTATTAAATATACCACCAGAATAGTAGATAGTATCTATAGATTTAAAGGTGGCTCTGCGACGTATTCCTTAGTTTTTACTCTTTTCGATTTGGTGATGTTATACTAGTTAATATCACTTGAAGTCAGTCTGCATAGGTTATTAGTCTGAAAGATCGAGGTTTTTTCTTGGAAATAGGCTATTTTAATGTATCCTGCAACATGATGGTGCAATGTCACAAAAGATGAATCTGTAAAACATTTTTAAATGACTGTATTCACGCTGTCTTACCATTGTCTTGAAATATTTCTTACATGAATATTATCCAAAATAGTTAGAAATAATCAAATTTTAAACGATTATTGAAAAATAAGCGATTCCAAAGCTATTTTTTCTAATTAATAATAAAGTAACTTCTGAGATTATTGCTTAAAAGAATATAAAAACTAAGTAAAGTTAAATTTATGATGAAAACATTTTATGTGTACTTTTGATGCGAAAAAACGTGTGGTAATACTTTTGACAACTTGCATTATATTTTAATTTCCTTTAAGTTTTGTATAAACAGTTATCTTTCGCATTCTTTTTTGGGTAGCTGCTGCATAGAACAAGCTACATACGTGATAAAAACTCTTTCATTGCAATTAATCAACAACAATAGTTATAAAAAAAGAATTTGGGATGTTCAAATAATTGTTTGTTGTGTAAACGGTCAAATTTTCGCCGACACGAAGAATTCTGAGTTGCTCCGAAAAACCATCACCCAACTATCGGCAAAACTAGTACATTAAATTCTGGTGGTCAAAAGATGGATTTCAGTGTTCTGGCATATATGAAATGCCCTGAGCTGCTTTTCTGTGTTTTTAAATTGTTCTGAATATTGAATTATTGAAATTTATAATTTCAAAGCGACACAGTGTGAAGAATCACGTTTTCCTATACCACCTTTTCTTTTCTTTCAGGGAGAACCTTATTGAACTGGAGTGGGCGGAGTTGGGCCAAGAGTCCGTACGGCCGCTGGAGTGGGTCGTGGTCGCTGGGTGGATGGATGAAGTGCTGCTGTTGTTGCTGTTGTTGGGGCCCAGAGTAATAAGGCGTCGGGGATCAGCTTCGGTTTTAGAACTTCACTTTATTCACATTGGTTTAATACTAACTTAGAACTAACAATAGGAAAGCCCTTCCGTAGGCAAAAGACTCATCGGCCGGATGGCCACCAGGATCGGTGTCAACAATCACGACAAGCTCCGGAAACGTGTGACGCGCCGTACGCGCACATAGAAGATAAGAAAAATACATAAAGTAAAACATGAAGAGGAGCAAATAAATGATAAGCAAATAATGTAAGGAGAAGAAACACACACATAGAAGATAAGATGAAGTAAAACATGGAGAACAATTAAAGGAAGAAGATAATATGAAGTGAAACATGAAGTAAAACACAGAACTGAAATAAATGAGCGAAGGTGCGAAACCAAGAAAACCCACCCACACCCGCATTCAAATGCGGGTGCGCGCGCGCGCCACTGATCGCGCGCGACGGGGCAAACTGACCGCGATAGGTCGGGCACACTAATGCGGCCAAATGCGGACGGCGATGCGGGCACACTAGCCCCGCCGAACCGCTATATAAAGCGCACCCCAGCACTACGGAGCTCATTCAGTTTCGGCCGGCGATCGGTAAAGGATCATCGGTAAGGACTATATCGGAAACCACAGGAGACGGGTAAACGGCGTGGTAATTAACTAATCCTCGTAGCCTTTGCATAGTACGTCTCATTCTACGGCTCGGTTTACCGACCCGCGTGTCCCGATATCTAGTAGACCATAACGGCCTCTAAACTCGTCTCAGTAGTTAGTAGACCTGATCGGCCTCTAAACTCTTCTCATTAATTAGCAGACCAGACCGGCCTCTAAACTCTTCTCAATATATAGTAGACCATAACGGCCTCTAAACCCTTCTCACCAGTTAGTAGACCAGACTGGCCTCTAAACTCTTCTCGATATATAGTAGACCAGAACGGCCTCTAAACTCTTCTCATTAATTAGTAGACCCGACCGGCCTCTAAACTCTTCTCAACATATAGTAGACCAGAACGGCCTCTAAACCAGTCTCACCAATTAGTAGACCAGAACGGCCTCTAAACTCTTCTCATTAATTAGTAGACCAGACCGGCCTCTAAACCCTTCTCAATATATAGTAGACCATAACGGCCTCTAAACCCTTCTCACCAGTTAGTAGACCTGATCGGCCTCTAAACTCTTCTCATCACATAGTAGACCAGAGCGGCCTCTAAACTCTTCTCACCACATAGTAGACCAGAGCGGCCTCTAAACTCCTCTCACCACATAGTAGACCCGAACGGCCTCTAAACTCTTCCCACCCATTAGTAGACCTGATCGGCCTCTCAACTCTCCACACTAATTAGTAGACCCGACCGGTCTCTAACCCACTCTCATCCGTAGTAAACCTGATCGGCCACCCCCAGGCGTGGGAGAAGTTCGTGGGCGTGTGCCCCGAGGACCGGCGAGCCGCCCTTTCGGAACCTGTAGAGCGTGATAGGACCACTCCGAGCCGGACGACCACCCGGACGCGTGACCAGGACCGCGGCCTCTTAATCCTTTGTAACAGATTGCGTACCGTAAAAATAAAGACCCCATTTGTAATTACTGTGTAATTCTCTCGTCTTCTCCTCTGGGTCCGGGTCGGATTCTCTTCCAGCAACCCCACCTGAACCAAAAAAAATATCTGCGACGACCCCTGGCCATCCCTGAGCCACCCGGACACTGACAGCTCGTCACAAACGGTCCATCCGAACACGGTGCTTTGAGCGACGGCCAACCCATCATCGAGCTTTAGGAACCCCGGTTGGATCAGGTTCGCATAAACATCTTACCCCAACACGAGGGAGATGGTTGCCGGCCGGTGGAATCGGTCGTCCGCGAGACGTATATCGTTGAATTTGGCCCTTGCGGCGTCGCTCAGCGCTCGAATGGGTGTCCGGATCCTCAGACTGGGGTCGACCTTCAGGACGACATCGAGCTGGAAGCGGTTTGTTCGGGACCGGAGAGTCACCGAGCAAACCTCGTCGTATCCTAGGCGGGTGGTAGGCAGCCGGAACGCAGACGCCAACGACCGATCGATGCTGCTCACCGGCATGCATGGGTTAATCATTGCGCCGGCCTCGACGGTCCTCGAGCCCGTGTCTAGCACGACAATGGCTGTCGGCAGGATGTGGACAGCCTTCTGCTGCGGCCACTTTGCCACTGACGGGGACGGGACGGAGACCTTCGGCTGCGGGCGATCGTTGGCGACTGGGGCTGGCGACGGTGACCGGGAAACGGACATGGCGTCCGGACGGTGTGTAGCGGGGTGGCGCCCTCTGCGTGTCGGAGGTGGCAGTGCGGATCCTCTTGGAGCGGAGCGGGGTTCCTCGTGCATGTGGAGTAGAGTGTGATGGTTCCCTCCACACTTCTTGCATCCGTCTTTGCTGGGGCAGTCTTCTCCTGAGTGCTGATGGGCGAGGCAGTTCGAGCAGTACTTATTAATAAGTGCTGCTCGAAGGCGTTTTTCAGCGCTCAGTTTGTGGAACCTCTTGCACTTCCAAAGAGGATGGATTCCCGGCAGACTCGGCAGCGGTAGGATTTAATACCTCGGGAACGTCTGCCCTCCAAGGAATTGGTGGAACGAGGACGAGGAGCCACTTCCGGAAATTTATTCTGTCGATATAAAACAAACGCGGCTTAGTAGTAGGGGTCGACTACACCTTGGACCCCTGAATGGGGGAAGATCCGTAATTCCTAGGAAGGGAGGACTATTTGTCCTTCGTAGGTAGAGTAACCTTGTGGACATGGAGAGGGTAGATTGTCCTTGACGATTACCATGTCGTCGACTTGGAGAGTCTTGGTCGGAAATTGCCATTTGTTGCGTTTGTGGAGTTCTTTCCCCCGTGCACTAAACTGCTGATGTTGAGCCATTAGATGTTGCACTCGATTTAGTAGTTGAAAAACAACGGCTCCTGGGAAAATGGCCCGGAATGAGAGCCGGCACATCGGATGGAGGTTCGAACATTGGGTCTGATCTGAATGACGTGCCCTAGAAGTAGGGAGGTGCCCGATGCTGCGACTGGGGCGCTTGCACTGGATGTTCGCGCATATGCAGGAGGGTATGGTGGTGCTGGTTGCACTTTTTGCATCGGTCACCACGGCGGCAGGTTCCTCCGGAGTGTTCGTGAGCCAAACAGTTGGTACAGTAGCGGTTGTCGAGAACCACGTGGATCCTTTTCTCCGCACTGAGTCTAAGGAACTGTTGGCATTTCCGAAGCGGGTGGATTCCGTTGCAAACTCGACAGCGGTAGGAATGAGTGCGTTTGGGAAACCGGCCTCTTAAGGCGGTCGCACTGCGCGTGTCAAAGAGTTGGTCCTGTGGATGCGGACCTTTGGATGCGTAGGATATTCGCGTGGAGAACACCGAAACGGTGGAAGCGGCTGGCGTGGACACTGGGCCAGTGAGAACCCATCCGAAAATAGTCTCTTGTGCCAGAAGAGACCCTGAAACGTTGCTCTTGGAACCGTCCAGAAGCACAGACGGTAGAATGTCAGATCCTATCAGGATATCAATTTCGGACCTCTCGAAAAACTTTGGATCCGCTAAGGGGAGATCAGGAGCTCCTTTAGAAGACTCATCGGAATTGGGTATGAGGGAAGCTTTCCAGCTAGTTGTGGAAGGACATAGGCAGTCGTATCTAACTGCAGTCCGAGCCTGGAAGGAGCGCGAATCGCAAACTGGCAGAGCTTCGTGGGTTGAGCGGCAACAGTGGAATTGAGCCCGGAAACTTGGGTCTGAGCTGGCTTGATTTGATTGAAAAGCCGCTCAGTGATAAACGTTGCTTCGGAACCTGAATCAATCAGAGCACGTGCTTGGAAGTTGCGGCCACGATGGCAGATATTAACGACCGCCGTGCCGAGCAGGACAGCTCTGGATCCTGAAGCAAAGCACACTTGAACATTGGAATGACCATCGGAGGTTACCGCGCTTTCTTCCGTGGGCGCAGGTCGTGGACTAGACGGATTGGAGGGTCTTGGAATGCCGGCAACTGGATTGTCGCGGTGCAGCAGAGTATTATGCCGTGCGCGGCACGTACAACATGAGTGGGCACTAGTGCAGTCCCGTTGCTGATGGCCTCGTGCTAAACAATTCAAGCATAGTTGCTTTCTTCTGACGAAATCTGACCGATCATTGACACTCATTGTCAGGAAACGGGGACATACACGAATGGGGTGATTTTCCCTGAAACACAGGTCACACCCTCTGGGTGCAGGAGCCACCCTAGCTTCGTAGGAGATTAGCCTGCGCACAGGCCTAACGTCGTTGATAGCCTCCAACGTCCGATATCTTTCGCTCAGGAAGGTATTCATCTCTTCACAACCGTTGCGTGTCGAAGACGAATCCCATTGTCGGATATAAGGGAACCCTTGAATCGTGGACTCAATTGAGAGCTTGAGTTGGCTGTTGACTAAAAGTCGTTTATTTTGGAACCGGTCGTGAAGCGCTTCCCACGCCGAAGCGAACCCGTCATTCGTAAGAGGGGATTTGGATTCGATGGCTTTTGCCTCGCCGCTTGTTTTTGTAAGAATGTGAAAGAGTTTCTCGACCGGTGTTAGCCTGGGGTTGTTAACATAAACTGCCTTGAATAGGTCCCGGAAAGTGGACCATCGGAGGTAGTCGCCATCGAAGATTTCAGTGTCGCAAGGAGGTAAGCGGCACCCGGATGAAATTAGCGGCTGGGAGGGCGTTTGAACAACTGGAGGTGTTGCCCTTTCGATATTTTCGCCAATCTTGGCTGCGCATGACTCATATACGGAATAACAGTAGTCATATTTGGACTGCAGCAGAGGAAATGTGCTGAGGGATCCTTCTCGGGCAATTAGGTCAGAGCATGCTTCATACTCTCTTTTTACTTTGTCCCATAAGGCTCGCACTTGTTGCAGACGGACGTTCAACGTCTGTAGGGATGGAGAAACTTGATCAGGAGTGTTGATAAATAAATAATTATTTGCAACTGTTGGTTTAGTATTTCGGAAACCCAACAAATTTTTAAAAGTTTTGTGGGAAAACCCGCCAAAATTCTCTGGAGTAGCTATAAAATAGCCAAGGAATTTGGGTATAAACAGTTGTGAATTGTTTAGAATTTATTTTTGGTTCGAGTGGAGGGTATTTTCTCGTAGGCACTGTGTCGCCGTTTTTGCCAGTGCAGTCTGTATGTGTGCCGAAACATTGCACCTGCTGTCTGAACAAGAGGAGAAAGAAGAGATGAAAGAACTCGAACTTAGGCGAGCCTATTTTTTTTTTTAAATTTATTTTTTTTTTATTTTAAAACAGAGTAAAAGGTATATAACATTAGATAGTAGGATAGGAGGTATAGGTGAAGAGTCCGCTTCCGTGGGACTGCCGCATAGCTCTTCTTCACGGAGCGGCTGGCGGTCAAGATGCCGCTCATCTGTCGCCTTCAGTGCGTCGGGTCTACTCCCGGCGCCTCAGTTCTCTTGTCACGGTTGCTGCCATTCCGGCGACGGCCTCCCACTTGGAAGGGGCTTCCAGCATTCAGCTGATTAGGTTGTCGGGTGTAGGACGACGGCTTAAGGCTGCTTAAAAAGCAGCTCGTTCTGCCGAAAAAAGGGGGCACACGAAGAAGGCATGCTCCGCGTCCTCGATGACTGAGCTGCCGCAATATTCGCAGTATGGGTTGTCCTCGTGCTTGAACCTGTTCAGGTAAGCCTTGAAACATCCGTGTCCTGAGATGATCTGCGATGTGTGGTAGTCCAGCTGCCCATGGCTTCTCTGCACCCAGGGAACCAGATCGGGGATGAGCTTGTGTGTCCACCGCCCTGTGCTCGCATTGTTCCAACGCTCTTGCCACCTAGCAATGGTGCTGCTCCGCTGGGTTCTGCTGCCAGAATTCCCTGTTCTGCGCTCGTCTGCCAGAAGATCTATTGGGATTGCTCCCGATAACACCAATGCAGCTTCCTCGGACACCGTGCAGAAGCAGCACGGAAATGCGCAATGCGCAGCCTCTGTACACAGATTTGCACTGCCGGCTGTAACTGGTGGTCCTCATGGCTTCAGCCCATATCGGCGCGGCATACAGGATTGTCGAAGTCACCACTGTTGCTAGCAGTCTCCTGCTAAACTGCTTGGGACCACGCGTGTTGGCCACCATCCTCGATATGGCTGCGCTAGCGTTGGATGCCTTGGCTGCCGCGTACTCAAGGTGGGTCTTAAAGTTCATTCTGTGGTCGATTATGACTTCCAGATACTTTATTGATGGACTCGACTCGATGGTTGTCGAGCCGACGCGGAAGTTTACCTTCTCCACAACCTTCCTGCTGCTGATGAGCACCGCTTCCGTTTTGTGCTCGACGAGCGAGAGCCAGCCAGGACATCATCCTGTCAATTGCGAGGCTGCATTTAGCAGTGACATCGGCCAGGTGCTTCTCCACCGTGACTAGCGCTATATCATCGGCGAACCCTACTACGGCGCAGCCTCAGGATCCAGTCATACATGACGTTCCACAGGATTGGCCCAAGAACAGAGCCCTGGTGCACTCCTCCAGTCACGTGGTGGACCTGGTTGCCGTCGTCGGATGCGTACAGTAGGACGCGATCCCTGAAGTAGTCCGCTATCAGGAGGGTGAGGTATCCGGATATGCCACTGCGCTGTAGTGCCTGCAGGACTAGACTCCAATTCGCTGAATTGAACGGGTTTCTGACGTCTAGGGTGCAAACCAGGCAATATTGCTTGGTGCCACCCTGCCATCTGTCGCCTTCGATTGCGTTAGATGCCATCTCCGTTCCCTCGCGAATCGCGTCGATCGTGCTCCGCTTCTTTCTGTGTTTAGCATACAAAGGGGGCGATATGAGGACGGGTCATCATTGGTCTTGCCTGGTTTCTGGATGAGCACCAGTCTTTGTTGCTTCCAGACCTTTGGGAAGGTGCGCTCGGCAATGCACCTGTTGTAGACCTGCGCGAATAGGCTCGGGTAGGCCTCCATTATGGCGTGCAGTGCAGCGTTGGGAATGCCATCAGGTCCCGGGGCCTTGCCTGTCTTACTGCTGGACAGCGCACGGTTGATTTCCTCCTCGCTGATGAGGATCTCATCGCTCGTATGCATGTTTGGCAGCGTTAGTGGCGGCTGCGCAGGGAACAGCGTGGAGACGATTTCTCCGAGTTGTTCCTGCGAGGTTGGAGTCGGTGGCCTGTAGAGCTTGCCCATAACCATCTTGTAGGCCGAGCCGAATGGTTCCTGGTCTGCTGCATCGCACAGCTCCTGGAAACACTTGTTCTTGCTCGCCTTGATGGCAGCCTTGAGAGCCTTTTTCCTCTCCCTGTAGCGGGCCTCGAACAGCGCTTGCGTTGGACGTCCTCTGTTCCTCTGGCATCTTCGCCTTGTAGAGAGGCATTCGCTTCTGGCTGCTGCTATCTCCTGGTTCCACCAGGGCACTGGTCGTCTGCCGTTTCCTCTACTGGAGGTCGCCATTGCAGCATCGCAAGCAGTCTTGATTCTCGCAGCTAGTCCAGCTGCGCATGTGTTGGCATCGGCAGCTATATCATTTGCGTCCATACTGGCTAGTAGAACCTCTGTGTTAAGGATGTGTACCTTATACGCGGGTTGTCGATTAGCTGGGCCGTGCTGGCTGCGCATCATCTGGACAGTTATATCAGCATGGTCACTGTATGTGAGCAAGTCCGTAACTTCCCAGTGGCTCCTTCGGGAGAGCTCCGGGCTGGCGAAAGTCAAGTCAATAAATGACTCATTGCCTGCCTTGCTGGATGTGCATTTGATGCCATCATTAAGAAGGCAGATATCCAGGGTGGCCAGTGCATCCAGGAGGATTGTTCCCCGCTGAGTCGTCCTCGAGCTTCCCCAGGCGGTGGCCCATGCGTTGAAGTCCCCAGCTATTAGTACCGGGGATCGTCCGCGGGCATCTCGGGCGATTTCCTGCACTATGTCCCTGTAGGCATCAATATGCAGGCTCGGGGCTAGGTAGCAGCTGTAGACGGTGGTTTCATGGACCTTGGCCCTGGCGTATTCAGGTCTCGAGGCCCTCTGAGATAGGTGACCGGGAGACTGTCCGCAGCTCCAGATGGCAGCACCACCGTCCGCGCTCTGTTGCCATACTCCCTCTACTTTTGGATTGTACGGTTCGCTCAATACAGCCACGTCAATTCTCTCCTCAAAGACCGTCTGTGCCAGCAAGTCTTGTGCAGCTCTGCAATGATTTAAGATAAGCTGGAGGACCTTAACCATTATGCAGGTTTTGGATGGCCTTCCGGTACTCAGGGCAGGTCCTGCTCAGGTTGGCGTGTTCTGCCGCCCTCGCGGTCTTGCCGCCTCTAGTGCAAAGGATGCACTTGGGCTTGCCTTTGCACGTGTTATGCTTGTGACCGGTGCCTCCGCACTTGAAGCATGACTCCTGTGTGGCTTTGGCCGTTGCGTCGGAGGCGCGGCATCTTGCCGAGGTGTGCCCGAAGCACATGCACTTGTAGCAGCGCCTTGGCTCCGTCTTCTCCCTGATGCGGCAGACTACCCATCCAATCCGGATTTTGCCCTTGTCGAGCAGCCTCCGCGCATGTTCAGGTCTTAGGTTGACCTCCTAACGCTTTCCGCATCCTGGGTGTAGCGTCGCTTGGGATGTCGCTCTCCTCTCCCGCAAATAGGGCCATTGTTACCTCATCCACACTGGTCAGGTCGTCCAGTTCGCGGATCTCGATCTGGACCGTCTCCTGCATGACTGACACCTCCGCCTTGCCAGAGATGGCTGTCTTTAGTGCCACTTGCAGTTGCTGCGTGGATGGGTCGAGGGGTTTCTGCATCCTCAGAAGGAGGCCCCCATTGGCTGTCCTTCGCAGGCCTTGGACGCTGTCTTTGAGTCCCTGGAGTGAGGGCTCCGTTCTGACGATCCTCAGCATGTCTGCGTAGGATCCTTCGCTACACTTGATCAGAATTGCGTCAGATCGCTGCTTCCTGGGCATCGTATTACGAGGCGCACGATCCTCTTTGGGTACACTGCTCTCAGCTCTGGGTTGGGAAGGCTTGGGTTTCGGCCTAGCCTTGACCTGCTGCCAGGCCGTATTTACAGGCCTGCTTTCGGGAGAGCCTCCAACCAGTGAGGGCGAGGTCTGCTGGCTCGCGCACGCTGTGGCGCGATTGGTGTGGCCGCTGGTGTGGCCACCAGCCAACGCTGCACTGATTTCTAGCTGCAGCTCCTTCATGGCTATAAGTGCGTCGATCGTCCCCTGGGTGACGTGGCGGACCACCTTTTTATTGTTGCTCTTCGTGTTGGTGAATGTAGCAATCATTTCACCCAGCATTGTCCCCAGTTTTTCAGCTAGAGTATGTGCGTCTCCGTCCACCCTCTGCTTTTTGTTTGTGCTAGTTTTTGTTCCTTCGGGGCTCGTTGTATCCCGGCATCTCTTCGGAGTGGCCATCTCCTCCTCACCTTCGCCGAAAACAAATATCGGCCCATTGATTTTCGGCGGCGCCGAAACAGGGTGCGTCTCGGTGCTGGTCGCCTGAGGCCCTCTGCTTCATACGCTGGAAGTTTTGAAGCAGCTCTTCCTCCGCTCTCGCTACCGCTAATGCCTGGGTCTCGTCGTCCCGGGCTGTTGGTGCGGCCTTGCTCATGACACCTGCTTCTAATTGGGGTCCCACGGTGCACGGGGATTTCCCCCAGCGGATGATTGATGGGAGTTATACCGCTCCTACTCGGTCCCCAGAGCCCCTTTTGACTGGCGCCGCCACAGCGGAGGGGTTGGAGGATAGCCCGATCCTCGGCCTTTTGCCTTGTTCCCCACTGGAGCCAGATGCGGGTGCTGCAGTGAGTGGGCCCGTGGAGTTTGGCTTCAGCAATTTAAGGAAAATTTAAGTTGCAGCCGGTGATTTGGCTTTGCTTTAGCTTTCGAAATTGCGCGGGCTGTTCGCGTTTTCCAACACTACGCGAGTGCGAAAGCTCTCCGGGGCCGAGTTTGGTACGTACCTTGCCTCAAGGTGTCTCACTGCAGTAAATATATTTTTTCCAGGGCCTGTGGCGCTGTTTCACTATATAATAGACGGTTCACTTCTGGAGCTAGGAAAAACACGTCTAACCACTGCAGTGCACTGTGAGTAAACAAAACCTGTTCCATAGGCGAGCCTATGTATGTAGGTATGTGTATACGTATGAAGCTGTAGTTGCCGTTCCGCGCAGAATAGCGGGAAGCTGGAAAATATATATGTACGAAGGCGGGCAAGCTGGAGTTTGGCGCTCCGCTGCAAGTATGTATGTATGTATGTCGGAGCGAAATGAAGTCAGGAGCGGAATAAAAGGCAATATTAGTTTATGTAATATATGTATGTTCAATCAAAAAGATATATTTTATTTATTTTTTTAGAGCGAAGGGTTATTTATTTTTGTTCTTAAAAATTGTATGTTCACGCCAAAAGGGCGCTTATTTTCCGGAGGCAGTGTGATCCCGTACACTCGCTCTCCCACTGCACTTTTGTGCATCGAGCTCCTAGTCCGCTCTCCCCAAGCTAGTTTTAAGCCTTCTTTTGTTAGTTCTAATTTCCGATTACACCAATAAAGACGCACGTCGCGTAACACCCCGAAAGTTATCTTCCGTGTTTTTATTTATCGAGTGCCTTCCAGGTTAAAGCCACCCCCCTCCGAACATTGTATGTTTAATTTATTTGTATTAGTTGTATATTTTTTATTTATTTTTTATTTAACAGTATACAATACTAAACCTAATAAATTTTAATGAGTACTAGCTACGGGGGCCTTCGACTCCGTTGTATATTTTATTTTACACAAAATAGGTTAAGTGGCTGGATAATTTTTAAGATGGGGGTATACATAAATTTTATTTTATGTATGTATGTATGTAGTTTAAATATATTTAAAATAATTTGTGTGTTGCGGATATTTATTTATTCGTATAAATTGGAATGTGTATGTATGTCTTTTATTTTAAATATGTAATGCAGTTTCTGCGGATGAATTTTAGAATTTTATATTTATTAAATTTTGTGCACTTTTTGGAACTTAACTTTTTGTGTGTGTGTATATGTGTGTATTTTTAAATATTGATTTATTGAAGGCACAACAATACAGCAATTTAATGACGGACGTTTTACATATGTGAATCTGGATGGGTGTATGTGATATATATATATATACACCTGCGGATCGTAGTGGAAAACGAAGTAGGTGGCCGATATTGACAAAGCACTTGTTGCATTTTAAAAAAATAGGAAGAACTTCACTGCGGCTATACAATATCACTTTCACTTTTCACTTTTTGGAATCTGATGGAAGGAAAGAATTAAACGCCTTTGGAAAAAGAATATGGCGATCACGGACGGACTAGAAATAGAAAACCGTACTTATCTTGGATTTTCCGCAGGGGGGGCTGGTAGATCAGGATAGATCCGGAGTCGAAGGACCACGAACTGGAGTGGGCGGAGTTGTGCCAAGAGTCCGTACGGCCGCTGGAGTGGGTCGTGGTCGATGGATGAAGTGCTACTGTTTTTGCTGTTGTTGGGTTCCAGAGTAATAAGGCGTCGGGGATCAGCTTCGGTTTTAGAACTTCACTTTATTCACATTGGTTTAATACTAACTTAGAACTAACAATAGGAAAGCCGCTGGACCACGGAGTGGTGAAAATGCCGGATGGAAGAGAGGGAGAGCGCGAAGAGAGCCAGAGCAGAGCTCAGCGAAAGCTTTTGCGCGAGCGCTGGCCGCTCACACTGCCTCTCGGAAATTCACGCCCTTCTGGCGTGAACACTTATTTTTATATTTTTATAGATTTAAGTTATGCATTGATGTTAGATTTAACTTAACCCTAAGTGGCCATCCAAAACTATCGAATAAGCTAGGAGAATAGCTAGTTTTCCGCCGAAGTTAGCACACAAACCACGATCACCTCGCAGGAAAATACTAAACGATAACTCACCACGGCGAAACCGATCACGAAGGATTTTCGGCAACGCGAGCTACAGCCACACTATGCCAGGAAGTCGGTTTTTAAAGCACGCGGTGACCAGAGGTGGCAGATAAGAATTTGTAAAAGGAAGAACATATGAGACACTGGCGACAGGGTGAGCATCATGAAAGCAACAGGGACAGACAGGGCTTAGCAAGGAAAGATAAATGTAGTAATCTGAATAATTGAAAACGGAACGCGAAATACCAAGACCTCCATTGTTTCTCGGCAGTGTTAGCTATGATTTTGCCGCCTGCGAGTAGTCCGGGCATTTTCTTAGAACTTTCTTGGCAGTGTTAGCTACGATTTTGCTGCCTGCGAGTAGTCCGGGCATTTTCGTACTGTTTTTTCGGCAGGGTTAGCTATGATTTTGCCGCCTGCGAGTAGTCCGGGCATTTTGGTAGAGTTTTCCTTAACGTTAGCTGCGATCATGCTGTCTGTAAGAACTCCGGGCATTTTCGCAGAGTTTTCTCAGCTGTCCTAGGGACGACGGTGCCGCCTATGTGTAACCGGGATCGTGCGTATTATTTAGACCACCAGTGTTAGCTGCAATTGCGCTGTATGAGCGTAACCAGTCATTTTTGTGGAGCTTTCTCGACGACTGTGTAGGTTTGTTTCTTTTCCTAACTGTAATGATCCTAAACGGCTCTAAATACAAGCTAATGATTTTCTCTCGTGTCGCTCCCAAGCTCGCGACTTACACGCTAAACTGCTGCTCTTTGGAAAGAATTAATATAGTCGATGATTTGGGTGTCCGACTGGACCCTAAACGTGACTTTATCGATCATATTTCGTGCATGGTGAATAAAGCCAGAGGTGTGCTTGGTTTCATTAAACGGTGGTCGAAAGAATTCAATGACCCCCTATGTTACAAAATCCCTATATATTTCTTTAGTTCGTCCTATCATAGAATATGAATCTTGTGTTTGGAGCCCTCAGTGTGGGGTTCACAGTAAACGCATTGAGTCAGATCAGAAGAACTTTTTACTTTTCGCTTTACGCGGTTTGAACTGGGATCCAAACCAGAGGTTACCCTAGTACTCTAGTAGACTCCTCCTAAATAACTTATCGTCTCTAGCTAACCGTAGAACCATGCTTGGCATTACCTTAATTTTTAACCTTATCCACGGTGACGTGGAAAGTGCTGACTTGTTGGGTCAGCTTAATTTTCACGTACCGAGTAGAAATACTAGATCCTATATTCCCTAAGGTTTGCGCCACTGTAGAACGTCTTTTGAATTGCATGAAATGAACCCTTTAGAGTCTTATGTGCAAATTATAACGATTTGTACACGCTAACATCAAACGTAGAAGCCTTCCCAAACTAAAAACTTTAATACTAACCCACTTATTACGCAGGCAGGCAAACAATCAGGCAGCACGCCAGTAGTCACTTCCTCGTATTCCTTTTCTAAACTTTCACTTGTCGCGCCTACTAACACCTAACACGAACAGGCACATTCTTGGTGTCAAATGGGCCACTTGAATGTACTGATCGTAGTGCATCAACGTAGAGTCAACTGAAGCGATTGCAGCGCTGTAAAATTATTTATAGCACCCCCAAATGTATAGTGTCTGATCGAGGTTCCTGTTTTACTTCCTCAGAATTTTCAAACTTTCTAAAGACTCGGAACGTAGCTCATACATACATATATTCGCCCTAGGCGAATGGACAGGTAGAGTGGATAAATCGAAGTACCTCATACAAATAATTATATGTGCATCATATTTTTTTGAAATAACAGGAATAAACAATTTTTTTAAATTTTTTTCGGTATGAACGTTTATTGTTATTACAACTTAAGATATAAAAAAAAAAAAATTAACGAATTTACAATTTACTTATAACTAAAAAACAACATTTAATATTATCTGCATAGTAAATTATTATATGTTTATTATTGTTTTTCTATTAATTTAAATTAATAGAATAATTGAAAAAAAGTTATTATTATTTATTAATAGTTAATGGTAGGTAGGTAAAAGTGGTGAGACCCTTCTCGAGCCTCCAATTAGAGCTGTGCTCCGTTTTGATCCACACCCTCTGTTCTCTGGTAATAGCTAGTGATGTTTAGCACCATCCCGAATCGTTAAGAAAAGCAAGGATAGCTGCAATCTTGAGCTTC
Organism: Drosophila bocqueti; assembly: GCA_018151655.1. Lineage (NCBI taxonomy): Eukaryota > Metazoa > Arthropoda > Insecta > Diptera > Drosophilidae > Drosophila > Drosophila bocqueti. Next base: position 1,321,412 of record JAECXF010000048.1, read on the forward strand.
CCTACTTCTCCCAGCGATTCCAGCTGGAAGGCATTGAAATGACGCATTCTTCTGTTGCTTAGAGCTGGACAGTGAGAGAGCAGGTGCTCTGGTGTCTCCTGTTCTGTTGGTTCTTTGCAGCTTCTGCAGCTTGTATTATAGGGCAGCCTTATCTTCATTGCATGCGTTCCTATCGCCCAATGACCGGTGGAGACTGCTGTAATCCTACTGATATCCTTTTTACTGTGGGATATCAGTTCTTTAGTGCGTTTGCTGTCGAAAATCGGCCAACATAGCTTCGATCTTCGGTTTTGACTCGTCCTTGACCATTCTTTGGTGGCCTGACCTTTTAAAAAATCGTGGACCCTAGACTGCACCGCGTTCAGTGATATTGGTGTATTTTTAATGTTGCTACGCTCGGATGAGCCCTCGCGGGCTAGCTCGTCTGCCTTTTCGTTTCCTGGTATGTCGTTGTGCCCTGGCACCCAGGTTATTCTTACGTCGTTGTGTTCAGCAAGCTCGTTTAAGGCTCCCTTACATTCCGACACTAACTGTGAGTTTGTCTTGACTGCTGCTAGAGCTTTGATAGCCGCTTGGCTATCAGAGTAAATCCTCACTTTGGTATTGCTAAGGTCTCGCTGATTGGATAGTTTATATATAACAATATAACATTAAGAAAGAACTCCATATTAAAAGACATGATATAAAGATTCTTATGATATATAGAATATATTGAGAAAATAAAGATGGAAAATTACTGATAAATATATATGTGGAAATATATCATTGTGAAAGTAAAGTTGGAAAATATATGAAAATATCATGTTTAATATGTTTGATTCTTCTCCAGCGAGTACCTCAGCCTGAAAGACCGTCGCTGATGCTGGGAGACTGAAATGCGATTCGATCCCCCAGCTCTCAGCGAAGATCCCAGCCCCCACACCACAGCTCATCTTGGAGCCATCGGTGTAGAGCGATACCTCATCTTGTTCGGTTACCCTACCTCTAGTCCACTCCTCCCTCGTCGGGTAGGAGGTCGTATAGCCGTTACCGAATCTAATTTCGGTTGTCATGTAGTCCATGTCTTCGTCTATTAACGCCGTAACCCCGTCAAGGATAGTGCGGTGTCCTATGCGGCGTTCCCTCCAGCAATTGCTTGCTTTTAGTCTCACCGCACTCTGAGCCGCCATATCCTTGATGAATAGGTCAATCGGCATGATGTCCAGGATTACGTTCAGGGCGGCCGCTGGGCACGAGCGCATAGCCCCCGTGGCTCCAGCGCATGCCGAACGTTGTATCCTCGTTAGTTTGGTGATGTTATAGGCTCTAGTTAGTGCCGGCCACCATACTAGAGCCCCGTAAGTTAATATTGGTCTAACTACTGCTGTGTAGATCCATATTATGGTCTTTGGGTGTAGTCCCCAGTTTTTCCCAAACATCTTTCTACAGGAGTAGAAGGCAATGCCTGCCTTCCTGACTCTCTCTTCGATGTTCCGTTTCCATGAGAGCTTTGGGTCCAGTATAATTCCTAAATACTTCGCCTGCTCTGAAAGTTTAAGCTCTATGCCATCTACTTTTGGCATGTTGTAGCTTGGGAGCTTTGATCTTCTTGTGAATAGCATTAGTTCTGTATTATTTGGGTTAATCCCCAGTCCGCAGGATTTCGCCCAATTATTTAGTCTTTCCAGAGCCCCCGACATAATGTTGCTTATGACGTCGGGGAATGGACTTGATACTAGTAGCACTACGTCGTCGGCGTATGCTACTGCCCTTACTCCACCACAATTGAGTTCTTTCAATATGTGGTTCATGTTGATTAGCCAGAGAAGCGGCGACAATACTCCGCCCTGGGGTGTGCCTCTCTTCACTACTCGCGTGAGGTGAGTGCCACCCAGTTCGGCCACTATCGTCCTACTCGTGAGCATAGCACCTATCCATTATCTGGTGCATCTCTCAACACCTATCGAGCTGAGGGAGCCCAGGATGGGTTCGGCGTTCACGTTATTGAACGCGCCTTCTATGTCTAAGAAGGCGGCCATCGTGTATTCTTTGTAGTTAAGAGCTTTCTCGACGTGACTCACCACTTCGTGCAGTGCTGTCTCGGTCGATCGACCTTTCGGAATGCGTGTTGGGCATCCGACAGGTGATCTCCCTCCGCCTTGTCTCTTATGTGAATGTCTATTAGCCTTTCCATCGTCTTCAGGATGAAGGATGTTAGGCTGATTGGTCTGTAATCCTTTGCTAGGATGTGACCCCTCCTGCCTGGCTTTGGAATAAATATTACTTTAGCTTTTCTCCATAGGAGCGGTATGTGACTCAGGTTCATGCTAGCTTCATAGATGGCTTTAAGCCACCTGCTGATGCTTTCTTTTGTTGCCTGTAGCATCGCCGGTACAATACCGTCGGGGCCCGGGCTTTTATATTTGTCAAAGGAGTCTATCGCCCATTGTATCTTATCAATGGTGATAATGTCTCCAGTTGTCGTAAAGTTCTGTTCTATTCTAGGTCTCCCGGGGTCCGAGTTTACCCGCACGTTCCCTGGAAAGTACGTGTCTACAAGTACCTCTAAGGATTCCTCGACTGACGATGTAGACGTACCGTCAGGTTTGTTAATTAGGGATGGGCTTGTGTGCCCTTTAGCAAGGATTTTACTAAGCCTTGCTGTGTCCTTTATGTCTTCTAAAGCTTCACAGTAACTTTTCCAAGATTCTTTCTTAGCTTCGTATACTGCTTTTTTGTATTGTTTTTGTATTTCTTTATATGGTGCCCATTCTTTGGACACATAACATGTATTAAAGGATTTTCGTGTTCTTTTTCTGAGATCACTCAGCTCCTTGGTCCACCACGGTGGGTACTGCTTCTTTGAGAATGACACTTTGCAAGTCTCCTCAAAGGCGTTGTTTAGTATGTTCGTGAGGTCCTCTACTTCTTTATCGAGGGCCTTTGCTGAGGATTGTACCTTAATCCTCCTGTTGCTAACCTTAGAGTGGACAATATCTCTGAATTTGCCCCAGTTTGTCTTTCGTGGATTGCGTCTCGGTGTCGCTTTACTAATCGGCACCGATAACTCAAATAATATGTACCTATGATCAGTTCTCTACTGTATAGTGGCTATGTTCTACGAGTAAAGTGAGGTCTAGCACCTCCTCCCACCCTTGAAAAACCTCCGTGCTCGGAAATATAAAGGTTGGTGTATTCCCCTTGTTACATATTGTAACGTTACGACATATAATATGATCAAAAAGTGACTCACCTCTATCATTTGTTTCGGAACTTCCCCAGAGTGTGTGTCTCGCGTTCGCGTCGCACCCGATCACCAGGGTTGTCTTCATGTCTTCCGCCCGCTGCAACAGCTTGACCACCGGTTCTGGCGGAGCCGGCTCGTCGTGGGCCATGTACGCAGAGGTAATCAGCATTCCTGTTCCATCTACTGTGACGAATCTGGCAACTGCTAGATCCGATGTGCTGAGATTAGAAACAAGAAAAGCGTTAAAGTGATTCTTTATTACTATACATGCTCTCGGTCTACCTGTCGAGTTGGTGTATAGTAGGTTGTATCCAGGTAGTGTCAGACCAGAAACTTGCTCGTTCCTGGTCCATGGTTCTTGAAGTAGCGCAATGTCGATATCCTTCTCCCTTAGAAGGATTAACAAATTAGCTGAAGCGTGCGAGCTGCGCTTCAAGTTAATTTGCACTACTTTCGGCATTGTTGTTCGTCGGTGTGGAGTTGGGCGACATGTCGTCGATGATCATGTCATCCAACAACTTGTTCGTGTCGTCCACCTCCTCCAATAGCTCGTCCGGTTCTGCAAGAAAGACCTTGATCTTGGCCTTCCTGATGCCGTACCGGATTTTGTAATTGTTGGCCTCTCTCTCCCCCCACTTCTCTGCCGGCAGGCGCTCGTCGTCGTTGAGCTCATCAACCAGCGCCATAGCCAGACTGTCTCTGGCCACCTCACTAAACTTCTTCGCCTGCTTGACGAAGGATGTCGCTCTTGCTTTCCCCTGAGCGTCCCTGGCCCTCTTAGGTGCGCTAACGCTCACATCCTGTGATCGTTTGCGCTTCGCCTTCGGGGGTTGGAACGCCTCGGGGTTTGCTTTTGATAGGCCTCGAATTCCGCAATTTCTGCGAGGAATTTCGCTTTGTCTGCGGCGTCTCTCGGGTCCACCTTGCCCTCAGCCTCATTCTTCGCAATTTTGCTCAGAATGAAACGGGCCCTGTGTGCCCTTGCACGCCTCTTTTGGTGTGACAGCGGCTCATCTTTGCCGCCATTATCTTCTACGGTGGTGCCCAACTGAGCCACACCGTGTGTGTAGTGGCTTGAGGGGTGCTAGCACTAGCGCCCCCCTCGGATGTCGACAGAGCGTTGATGGCCGGACTTGGCATCAGCAGCTCGTCCTCGTCGATATCCGATGATGGTTGAGAAGCTAAGCCCTGCCTAGGCATTAGCAACTCCTCCTCGTCCATCTCTGACAGTTTTCGGGGTTTAGCCTCACCCACGAGGTCCGAAGCACGGTTTTGGTTGTTCATTTTCATTCATGATCGCCCGCTTTGCTCGACCAGGCAAGCGCAGCGGGTCAGAGGGGGTTTGGGGCATTGAAGGAGGTCGACCGCGGCTTCGCCCCAAAGCCGCGGCAAGGCCACTTACGACCCAGGGTTGCCTGGCCCTGGGAAGGCTCCGTTCAGACACAGCTGGATTAACCCCTCAGCTGCGAACCTGTAAGCCAGCGGGCACGGGTCGCGTAACACGCCTGGCTTGAGGGGAGGCCGTTTTAAGACTTACCCAGGTCTCGGTAAGGATGTGGAGTCATAGGAATTGTTGGATGGGGGATTCACAGGAAGTTGCCGCTCGCATTAGCCGTACCGAAGTACGTTTCCAGGAGGTACCACGCGGAGGACCCTCTCCGAGGAGAAGGTGGTGTCTATCAAATGATATTCACCTGCGAGTCGACTTGATGCACCAGTAGAGCCAAGGAATATCCTTCAACAAAAACTTTGCTGATCTTGCCTTGGTCTGATGCACCCTTACCACCCTAATAGTTAATACTTTTATCGTTATTTTCTAAAACTAAATTAAGCCGTTTTGGTATAGAAATAACTGAAGATTGTATGTCAATATTCGGTCTATGGCTGATTTGAGGTCACGAACTGTCTCAAACTGTCTGCCGTTTTAAAAAACACGAGTAGAGAGGATCCCCCATAGATTCTCGATAGGATTAAGGTCGGGGCTCAAAGCTGGCCATTCTAAAACTTGAATTTTTTATCTTTAAAAAAGTTGTTGGTGACCTGTACCGTGTGAATTAAAGCGTTATCCTGTTGATAGCTCCAGTCATCATCATCAAATTCAATCAGTTCGTAGTCAAAATGATCTACATACATGCTGGTATTCATTCTAGTGGATATTTAACAAATTGGGGTCTTTCCATTGTAGCAGAATGCTGCCCGTGCCATCACAATGCCACCTCCAAATCCTCGCTTGTAGCAGGACCGTCGTTCCTGGCGCGAATCTCCCCAATATTTTTTGCAATTGTCTAGGCCATCTAAATTAAATTTTTTTTCGTCTCTAAATCTAAATTGGTTTGCAAATTTCAAACGAGCCGTAATGTGCCGCTTCAATAGCTTTGGTTTATGTACCATGGAAAGACCCCAATATGTTAAATATCCACTAGAATGAATACCAGCATGTATGTAGATCATTTTGACCACGATTGAATTTAATGATGATGACTGGAGCTATCAACAGGATAACGCTTTAATTCACACGGTACAGGTCACCAACAACTTTTTTAAAGATAAAAAATTCCAGTTTTAGAATGGCCAGCTTTGAGCCCCGACCTTAATCCTATCGAGAATCTATGGGGGATCCTCTCTACTCGTGTTTTTTAAAACGGCAGACAGTTTGAGACAGTTCGTGACCTCAAATCAGCCATAGACCGAATATTGACATACAATCTTCAGTTATTTCTATACCAAAACGGCTTAATTTAGTTTTAGAAAATAACGATAAAAGTATTAACTATTAGGGTGGTAAGGGTGCATCAGACCAAGGCAAGATCAGCAAAGTTTTTGTTGATGGATATTCCTTGGCTCTACTGGTGCATCAAGTCGACTCGCAGGTGAATATCATTTGATAGACACCACCTTCTCCTCGGAGAGGGTCCTCCGCGTGGTACCTCCTGGAAACGTACTTCGGTACGGCTAATGCGAGCGGCAACTTCCTGTGAATCCCCATCCAACAATTCCTATGACTCCACATCCTTACCGAGACCTGGGTAAGTCTTAAAACGGCCTCCCCTCAAGCCAGGCGTGTTACGCGACCCGTGCCCGCTGGCTTACAGGTTCGCAGCTGAGGGGTTAATCCAGCTGTGTCTGAACGGAGCCTTCCCAGGGCCAGGCAACCCTGGGTCGTAAGTGGCCTTGCCGCGGCTTTGGGGCGAAGCCGCGGTCGACCTCCTTCAATGCCCCAAACCCCTCTGACCCGCTGCGCTTGCCTGGTCGAGCAAAGCGGGCGATCATGAATGAAAATGAACAACCAAAACCGTGCCTCGGACCTCGTGGGTGAGGCTAAACCCCGAAAACTGTCAGAGATGGACGAGGAGGAGTTGCTAATGCCTAGGCAGGGCTTAGCTTCTCAACCATCATCGGATATCGACGAGGACGAGCTGCTGATGCCAAGTCCGGCCATCAACGCTCTGTCGACATCCGAGGGGGGCGCTAGTGCTAGCACCCCTCAAGCCACTACACACACAGGTGTGGCTCAGTTGGGCACCACCGTAGAAGATAATGGCGGCAAAGATGAGCCGCTGTCACACCAAAAGAGGCGTGCAAGGGCACACAGGGCCCGTTTCATTCTGAGCAAAATTGCGAAGAATGAGGCTGAGGGCAAGGTGGACCCGAGAGACGCCGCAGACAAAGCGAAATTCCTCGCAGAAATTGCGGAATTCGAGGCCTATCAAAAAGCAAACCCCGAGGCGTTCCAACCCCCGAAGGCGAAGCGCAAACGATCACAGGATGTGAGCGTTAGCGCACCTAAGAGGGCCAGGGACGCTCAGGGGAAAGCAAGAGCGACATCCTTCGTCAAGCAGGCGAAGAAGTTTAGTGAGGTGGCCAGAGACAGTCTGGCTATGGCGCTGGTTGATGAGCTCAACGACGACGAGCGCCTGCTGGCAGAGAAGTGGGGGGAGAGAGAGGCCAAGATGTCCGACATGGTGATCGACAGGTTGGTTGCCATGCCGGACGGCCCTATCCCCTCCTTCGACTCTTCGGACGCGGTGAGAGGGCACCGGGTAATCAGGTGCGACGACGGGTTCTCGAGGAGCTTCCTGGAGGAATGTGTGGCCAGGATCGGCAACACGTGGAACGCCCTAAGGATTAGGTTGGTCCACGCCAGGGAGATTCCTAGGAGACCCAGAGCTCGCATCTGGTTACCACTGGGGCAATCTGACCATGCCAGGGTGCTCCACTGTTTGAGAGCGCAAAACCCAGACGTCTATACAGAGGACTGGGCCATCCTGAAGGCCGAAAAAGAAATAAAGACGAGCCAGCCATTTCTTATGCTAATAAACCAGCGTTGCCTGCCGCAGCTGGAAAAAAACAATTACAAAATCCGGTACGGCATCAGGAAGGCCAAGATCAAGGTCTTTCTTGCAGAACCGGACGAGCTATTGGAGGAGGTGGACGACACGAACAACTTGTTGGATGACATGATCATCGACGACATGTCGCCCAACTCCACACCGACGAACAACAATGCCGAAAGTAGTGCAAATTAACTTGAAGCGCAGCTCGCACTCTTCAGCTAATTTGTTAATCCTTCTAAGGGAGAAGGATATCGACATTGCGCTACTTCAAGAACCATGGACCAGGAACGAGCAAGTTTCTGGTCTGACACTACCTGGATACAACCTACTATACACCAACTCGACAGGTAGACCGAGAGCATGTATAGTAATAAAGAATCACTTTAACGCTTTTCTTGTTTCTAATCTCAGCACATCGGATCTAGCAGTTGCCAGATTCGTCACAGTAGATGGAACAGGAATGCTGATTACCTCTGCGTACATGGCCCACGACGAGCCGGCTCCGCCAGAACCGGTGGTCAAGCTGTTGCAGCGGGCGGAAGACACGAAGACAACCCTGGTGATCGGGTGCGACGCGAACGCGAGACACACACTCTGGGGAAGTTCCGAAACAAATGATAGAGGTGAGTCACTTTTTGATCATATTATATGTCGTAACGTTACAATATGTAACAAGGGGAATACACCAACCTTTATATTTCCGAGCACGGAAGTTTTTCAAGGGTGGGAGGAGGTGCTAGACCTCACTTTACTCGTAGAACATAGCCACTATACAGTAGAGAACTGGAATGTGTCGCTGCAACATTCCTTTTCTGATCATAGGTACATATTATTTGAGTTATCGGTGCCGATTAGTAAAGCGACACCGAGACGCAATCCACGAAAGACAAACTGGGGCAAATTCAGAGATATTGTCCACTCTAAGGTTAGCAACAGGAGGATTAAGGTACAATCCTCAGCAAAGGCCCTCGATAAAGAAGTAGAGGACCTCACGAACATACTAAACAACGCCTTTGAGGAGACTTGCAAAGTGTCATTCTCAAAGAAACAGTACCCACCGTGGTGGACCAAGGAGCTGAGTGATCTCAGAAAAAGAACACGAAAATCCTTTAATACATGTTATGTGTCCAAAGAATGGGCACCATATAAAGAAATACAAAAACAATACAAAAAAGCAGTATACGAAGCTAAGAAAGAATCTTGGAAAAGTTACTGTGAAGCTTTAGAAGACATAAAGGACACGGCAAGGCTTAGTAAAATCCTTGCTAAAGGGCACACAAGCCCATCCCTAATTAACAAACCTGACGGTACGTCTACATCGTCAGTCGAGGAATCCTTAGAGGTACTTGTAGACACGTACTTTCCAGGGAACGTGCGGGTAAACTCGGACCCCGGGAGACCTAGAATAGAACAGAACTTTACGACAACTGGAGACATTATCACCATTGATAAGATACAATGGGCGATAGACTCCTTTGACAAATATAAAAGCCCGGGCCCCGACGGTATTGTACCGGCGATGCTACAGGCAACAAAAGAAAGCATCAGCAGGTGGCTTAAAGCCATCTATGAAGCTAGCATGAACCTGAGTCACATACCGCTCCTATGGAGAAAAGCTAAAGTAATATTTATTCCAAAGCCGGGCAGGAGGGGTCACATCCTAGCAAAGGATTACAGACCAATCAGCCTAACATCCTTCATCCTGAAGACGATGGAAAGGCTAATAGACATTCACATAAGAGACAAGGCGGAGGGAGATCACCTGTCGGATGCCCAACACGCATTCCGAAAAGGTCGATCGACCGAGACAGCACTGCACGAAGTGGTGAGTCACGTCGAGAAAGCTCTTAACTACAAAGAATACACGATGGCCGCCTTCTTAGACATAGAAGGCGCGTTCAATAACGTGAACGCCGAACCCATCCTGGGCTCCCTCAGCTCGATAGGTGTTGAGAGATGCAAGAGAGAATGGATAGGTGCTATGCTCACGAGTAGTGGCCGAACTGGGTGGCACTCACCTCACGCGAGTAGTGAAGAGAGGCACACCTCAGGGCGGAGTATTGTCGCCGCTTCTCTGGCTAATCAACATGAACCACATATTGAAAGAACTCAATTGTGGTGGAGTAAGGGCAGTAGCATACGCCGACGACGTAGTGCTACTAGTATCAAGTCCATTCCCCGACGTCATAAGCAACATTATGTCGGGGGCTCTGGAAAGACTAAATAATTGGGCGAAATCCTGCGGACTGGGGATTAACCCAAATAAAACAGAACTAATGCTATTCACAAGAAGATCAAAGCTCCCAAGCTACAACATGCCAAAAGTAGATGGCATAGAGCTTAAACTTTCTGAGCAGGCGAAGTATTTAGGAATTATACTGGACCCAAAGCTCTCATGGAAACGGAACATCGAAGAGAGAGTCAGGAAGGCAGGCATTGCCTTCTACTCCTGTAGAAAGATGTTTGGGAAAAACTGGGGACTACACCCAAAGACCATAATATGGATCTACACAGCAGTAGTTAGACCAATATTAACTTACGGGGCTCTAGTATGGTGGCCGGCACTAACTAGAGCCTATAACATCACCAAACTAACGAGGATACAACGTTCGGCATGCGCTGGAGCCACGGGGGCTATGCGCTCGTGCCCAGCGGCCGCCCTGAACGTAATCCTGACATCATGCCGATTGACCTATTCATCAAGGATATGGCGGCTCAGAGTGCGGTGAGACTAAAAGCAAGCAATTGCTGGAGGGAACGCCGCATAGGACACCGCACTATCCTTGACGGGGTTACGGCGTTAATAGACGAAGACATGGACTACATGACAACCGAAATTAGATTCGGTAACGGCTATACGACCTCCTACCCGACGAGGGAGGAGTGGACTAGAGGTAGGGTAACCGAACAAGATGAGGTATCGCTCTACACCGATGGCTCCAAGATGAGCTGTGGTGTGGGGGCTGGGATCTTCGCTGAGAGCTGGGGGATCGAATCGCATTTCAGTCTCCCAGCATCAGCGACGGTCTTTCAGGCTGAGGTACTCGCTGTATTGGAGGCAGCCAGACTATCCAATCAGCGAGGCCTTAGCAATACCAAAGTGAGGATTTACTCTGATAGCCAAGCGGCTATCAAAGCTCTAGCAGCAGTCAAGACAAACTCACAGTTAGTGTCGGAATGTAAGGGAGCCTTAAACGAGCTTGCTGAACACAACGACGTAAGAATAACCTGGGTGCCAGGGCACAACGACATACCAGGAAACGAAAAGGCAGACGAGCTAGCCCGCGAGGGCTCATCCGAGCGTAGCAACATTAAAAATACACCAATATCACTGAACGCGGTGCAGTCTAGGGTCCACGATTTTTTAAAAGGTCAGGCCACCAAAGAATGGTCAAGGACGAGTCAAAACCGAAGATCGAAGCTATGTTGGCCGATCTTCGACAGCAAACGCACTAAAGAACTGATATCCCACAGTAAAAAGGATATCAGTAGGATTACAGCAGTCTCCACCGGTCATTGGGCGATAGGAACGCATGCAATGAAGATGGGGCTGCCCTATAATACAAGCTGCAGAAGCTGCAAAGAACCAACAGAACAGGAGACACCAGAGCACCTGCTCTGTCACTGTCCAGCTCTAAGCAACAGAAGAATGCGTCATTTCAATGCCTTCCAGCTGGAATCGCTGGGAGAAGTAGGGAAGCTCAAGATTGCAGCTATCCTTGCTTTTCTTAACGATTCGGGATGGTGCTAAACATCACTAGCTATTACCAGAGAACAGAGGGTGTGGATCAAAACGGAGCACAGCTCTAATTGGAGGCTCGAGAAGGGTCTCACCACTTTAACCTACCTACCATTAACTATTAATAAATAATAATAACTTTTTTTCAATTATTCTATTAATTTAAATTAATAGAAAAACAATAATGAACATATAAGTATTTACTATGCAGATAATATTAAATGTTGTTTTTTAGTTATAAGTAAATTTTAAATTCGTTAATTTTTTGTTTTTTATATCTTCTAACGTTCTCTCCTCTAACGTTCATACCGAAAAAAATTTTAAAAAAATTTCTTCTTCCTGTTATTTCAAAAAATATTATGCACATATAATTATTTGTATGAGGTATAGGCCCAATGCTTGCAAAATTATTAAGTTCAGAACCGAGTTGGGGTTTTGAAAAAGTACTACAGTTCATAGAATGATTAGTCAACATCCAATGTTATTTGGAGTCGGCCAAAGAGGTAGTTTGGTTGACTGCCTTAGATAAAATCTAGACGAAGGAAAAAAAGAAAGAAGAACTATTGGAAGTATTAGAGAAAATGCTCCAGAAAGGGAAGTTCACTTACAAAACTTTAATGAATCGACAAAGAATAGCAAACGACTGAAAGCGACTCTATATAAACAAGGAGACTATATTGTAGTAAAAAATTTCGATTGTCACACGGGGGCTTAAAAAAAACTTGTCCCAAAGTTCAAAGGACCTTTTAAAGTAGTTAAATGTATAGGAAACGATCGTTACGTAGCAATAGGAACGACTGAATTAAATTTGAGATGAATTCATAAAACTTCCTACTTGAAAATAATGTCTTTTAAAATCAACTTTAAAAATTTCATCGAAATCGAATCAAGAATTGCTATAGTTTTCATAAGAAGAATCGGAAAATCGTGTTGTTTTTGCCCTTAATTGTACAAAAAATTGATTATAATCAATATACTAATCACCTCCCTCTCTTACGTAGTAAGCTTCCCAAATTGTATTCTGATAGTCTCTAGTTTGCATCCCAGGTTATTGTGTTCACAGAAACCTAATTTAAGCCGGAGATTCTGAGCTCCGAAGTTTTCCCAGCTGTGTTCTCGATATATCGGCTGGATCGGCCTATCAGACGTGGGGGTGGTGTCCTCATAGCGGTTGACTCCACTCTCGCGTCGGAATTAATAACTTTCGAGGAGTTCGATGTTGAATTCCTCTGTGTAAAGCTAACCGTCAATGGTAGCTCTATTTTCATTATCTGTTCTTATATTCCTCCTTTGTCCGAACTTCCTATTTATTGGAATCATCTTTCCGCTATCCAAACGGTTTCCAACCGACTTTCAAATAAGGATCATTTAGTAGTTCTTGGTGATTTTAATATCCCAGGGGCTATTTGGTCCTCAAATAATTCCTCTAATATACTATTCACCTCCACACAGCATGATTTTATTGCTGGCTTGCTCGACATTTCGCTGTCTCAAGTCCACCATGTACGAAATTCCCTAGAGCGCTTGCTTGATCACAGTTTTGTCTCAGATCCGGCAAGAGTCAGTTTAGCCAGGGTTGCGCCGTTGACGCTTCCCGAAGATCCCTATCATCCGACTTTCGATGTGACTCTCGACATTGGGACTGACTTACAGAACATATCTGACTGTCCATCCAAGAAAGTATTTGACTCGTTGTAGGGTCTAGATCTCTCAGGACCCAAAACAGTTTTATAATTTTGTTAACACTAAACGTAAGCCGTAAGCCGTAAGGATGTGTAATCCTTCCTCGCTTTCGTTTGAAAATACAACCGTAAGAAACGATCGGGCTATTGCCGATCTGTTTGCGCAGTTTTTTCAAACCACTTACTCAACTTCCACTGACTGTAATCAGACTTATTCCTACATCATGCCTAAATCGAACTTTATTTTCAGTCCTACTTTAGACGAAAGCACAATTCTTTCAGATCTTCATCGCGTTAAGCCCGTTTATTCGCCAGGTCACGACGGTATACCTGGCTGTGTGCTCAGGTATTATGCCGACGTCCTGTGCAATACCCTTCTGAAATTGTTTACCTTGTCCTTACAAACATCCCACTTTCCCCTTATTTGGAAGGAATCATTTGTTATTCCTCTCCACAAAAAAGGTAGCAAATTGGATGCCAGCAACTATAAATCGACCGCGCTACTGCAAATCGACGAACGCCGCGGAATACAGTCGTGGTCTGAGGGCACCTCCTGCGCTGTCTTGGTGGACAAAATGGCCCGATGGCGGATTACTTTCGATTTGTCCGGCGACCAATTGCGATTCATGGAGCATATCGAAGAGAGGGCAGCCACGTATCAAGTCGATCTACGGGCCCCACCCCAAGTGATGCAAGCATGGAAGACCGTTAGAAAATGGCTTCCTGGAATTTGTCTTCCACCTCGTTACTTCCAGAGGATGGAGGATCAAATCCGGACCCATGCGCAGCGACCCGGTGAGCTGTTTAAGTTATATTTGGTCGATCTACACATACTCATGCAAGGGGTCTGCGGGCATACCCCAAGCCAGAGGTGCCGACTGGAATACACCCAGAAATACAAAATGGAACCATCATGCCGGAATCAGAGGCCCCAATCAACGTGCGTAACGCACTAGAAGGACACGAAACCACCGGAATGTCGCGACAATAAGAGAGACCCAACCGAGTTGGACCTCGGCTTTACCCCAAGGAAACGAGGCGGCTCGGCAGCAGAACCCACCGACCAGGAGGGTCCGAGTTCGGGATCCAGTTGTAGAAGGCGTGCACGAGCCTGGTCCCAACCGATCGCCAACAGCGGATCCTCGTGACGAGGAAAGCCTATCCGTCATCGACACCACTCCTGACTTGGTAGTTGCTCCAGATATGCTAGATCAGCGGGTGAGTCTTTTTCTTCAGACAGAACTAGACAAATTCGACCGTCTGGAAAGCCCACCTAATATTGCGGAACGCCACATATTTATGACAGACGACGAACCCATCAAGCAACGATACTACCCGAAAAATTTGCAATTCAAGCAGTTATTAAGGCCCCATTCACACTAGGCTGCGTCTTGGCGTTATTGCGTTATCAGAGAAAACTCCGTTTTTTTTACATAGGATTAGTATAGGGGCCTAGAGATGGGAAAAAGTTGCGTCCAAGTTCCGTTCAAGTTACGTTTGTTTCGTTAACACCTGTTTTTTTGATAACACCTCTATTTTAGGTCTATCGTACCAGTTTCACCACCAAATAAAAATCAATACCTACTAACTGACTGTGTGAGCAGTGCACTCTTGGGGACTTCTGGTCTGCACTTCTGGATCTGTGGACAAAGAATATGACAGAATTCAGTGGAGTTCTGAAGAACTCCCACATATACAGAATGAGAAAATGTAATTCAAATTGGGATTGAGCTAGCCGACCGCTTGGATGGGCCTCTTTCAAGAATTGCAATACACCCATACCTCGCTATACGGCCGCTCTTTTTGCGGCTTTTCGCTATAACGGCCCTTTTCAATTATGGCGCTTTTTCGCTTTACGGCCTAAAATGTTTCGCTATAACGGCCAAAATCTTGTCACGACATGTTGAAAATTATTTTCTATTTCTCTGTTTACACGATCGTTTGTGTGCAAACTTGTGCTGCCATTTCGGCTTTGTTCCAATTTTTCAGCTTTTTTCTTCTTGTCTTCCAGTTAAAAACAGCTTTTTTTGTGAAAAAATTATGGTAGCACTGCTTGTGTGTACATATGTATGTATTTATTCAGTGCATCTCATAAAGCGGCTGGTGAAGACCTTTCTTGTTATCTGTTAACTTTACCTTTAAAATTATGTATTATTATTTTACGTAAGATGAATTTATTTTATTTTTGGTTAATTTTTATTATTTTATGTACAAATGAAAGTACTTGTTATGTATTTTTGATTTAATTTCAATAAAAATAAAGGATAAAATCAATTTTTAATTATAGAATATGGTACATTTTCATATTTTTGGAACCGAACCCATAGAATTTGTATGCATTTGTATTAAAATGTTTGATTCGTTATACGGCATTTCGCTTTACGGCCAATTTTTGTGGAACCAAACTAGGCCGTTAAGCGAGGTATGGGTGTATAGCGTTTTTATAAAACTGTAAAAAACACTTGTTTAATTAAAAAAATATTTTGTGACGTAGTTTCTATAGCCGGGGTAAGATCTCAGTCGCGGCCAAGGAACCTACACAAGAAATTTGTATAGAAGGGATGGGACCTGTAGCTAGGAATTATGTACGTAGGAGCGGAGAGACCGCCAGAAGCACTGAGGCATAATCCTCTACCGTTTATCGTGACTTATTATCTGGGTGCTGGCCCGTTCTTGCCGCGCGGCCACACTGCTGAGCGGCCGACAGTCGGTTGTGTCAACAAGGACGTCTTTGGCGGTGATACGCGACGGCCGCCTGACTTGGTGATCGACGACTCGGACAACGTAGCACGTTCTGGTAGCTCTGGGGACGTTGACTGATCTGGCAACCCTAGTGGATTCGGTTGATCTGGCAACCCTGGCGATTTTTGGTTGATCTGGCAACCCTGGTTAATTCAATCGATCTGGCAGCCCTGGTGATTTTTGGTTGATCTGGCAACCCTGGTCCATTCTATCGATCTGGCAACCCTGGGCATTGTCTCCCCTCTGCTGGTCAATTCTATCGATCTGGCAACCCTGGTGACTTTCGGTTGATCTGGCAACCCTGGTTAATTCTATTGATCTGGCAACCCTGGTGACTTTCGGTTGATCTGGCAACCCTGTAAGAAGCTCGTGGGACGAGGGGCGGGGAAGTCAAGGGGGAATCTTCGGGACACTGGGGCTTCTCGGGCCGCCGCCTCCGGCTAGTCACGAAGGCTCCGGGATTTCGACTACTCCGGGTGCATGCGGAGGCTACTGGGGGTTAACGGGCAGGCCAAGGGCGCAGCGGCGAGAACTCGGCTGTTCCGGTGCGGATGCGAGACCAAGCGCAGGGGAAGCAGTCGGGCCACGCAGCGTACGCTGGCAGAGGATCAGGGTCAGTGGACAGGCCAAGGGCGCAGCGGCGAGAACTCGGCTGTTCCGGTGCGGATGCGAGACCAAGCGCAGGGGAAGCAGTCGGGCCACGCAGTGCGCTCTGGCCGAGGATCGGGGTGAGGGGGAAGCAGAGGTGCAGACGCGGAAGATTTGGGCGGATGTGAAACCACCCGCTCAAAGTTCCCGACGCACTCCTCTAAGCTAGCATGCGAGGGGGATGGGGGGGGCCGAGGAAAAAGGCACTACGATCGCTATAATATAGTTTCTTTATTTAAAACAGTAAGTTGCCCCTGGCTGCGGCCAAAGGGGAGGGGGAACAAGTGGCTTACGTGGTCTAGTGCTGCTACCTGGCGCAGCGGGAAGAGGCTGTCGCCGCTGAGGCCGCCGTTTGCAGCTGAGGTGCAGCGGGAATAGGCTTTCGCCGCTGATATATGTTCGCGCACTCGCGCGTCTCTCGCGATTGTCTGGCGCGGCGGGAGTACTGTCGCCGCCGGTGCTTATAAACTGGGTACTCGCGTGTCTCTTTGAGCTTTTGTTGTCGTCGATGCCGCGTGTTTTCGATGATCGGGCCTGTTCTCACGCGCACGTCTACTTTTCTCGAAAACCGGAAACCAAAAGCCACGATCTCCGGTCTAGAGGTCGCACCTCGTCGATCGTTCCTTTTATCGATATATCGTATCGGGCTATCGGGGTCTTAGGTTGCCACCTGGGCACTCTAGCGTACCGATATGGATGAACTTAACAGATGGGGGATGGACTTCGGGTCCCTAATTAACTATGGATGGACTCCGTGTCCCGAATAAAATATGGATGGACTCCGTGTCCCGAATAAACTATTATTATAACTTGGTGAACTTAATATCTAGTGCTTATCGATTATTTACATGTGCTGGGGCGTAATGCTAAAGATTTGTGCGATCCTTAAAAAGGATCGTTACATCCCCTCCGTACTTCGGGGGGCAAAAGAGATGTTCCTCTGGTTGGGAGTTGGAGGCAAAGGGATCCCATTCGGTTGGCAAATCCAGGATCATACCCTTTGGCGACGTGGGGGCGAGTCCTGCGGCCTGGTCCTCGGTGTTCCTGGAGGTGCAGGCTGTTCGTCTGTGTCTCCTGTGCGCGGCCCTGGGCCACTGTTCGGTGGTGGCATCATGTTGCTGGGCAATGTGAGGTCGGTAGCTCCTCCTCATTGTAGCCAGTGCGGTCGCGGGGTCATAGGCTCCTTCCTCATACGACCCGGTTGAGCGCAGGTAGTATGAGTAGCGCCCTGGCGCGCTGCGGCCGCCGGTGGTATCCATGCACTGCGTGGAGAAGGCTGAGGTGGGGGTGGTGCGTCTTGGCGGCGGTGGTCGTCCTATGCCACATTGTCGTCGGTGTCCATCTGTGGAAGAAGAAGGATGAAACGCTTTTAGGTCTCCAATGCTCGCAAGACGCCCCTTCCGAGGGCCGGGTAGACGTATTCGGAAAACGTTTGGAGACTGGGAAGTGACTAATCTGTCTGGTCCGTTGAATTGACTGGGAATCGTGGCTCTGCCGGTACGTTGGCTCCGACGGGTTGGCTCTGCCTGGGTATTGGCTCTGCCGGGTTGGCTCTGCCGAGGGGATGACTCTGCCTGTGTGATGGCTCTGCCGGGTTGGCTCTGCCGGGGGGATGGCTCTGCCGGTGTGATGGCTCTGCCGGGTTGGCTCTGCCGGGGGATGGCTCTGCCGGTGTGATTGGCTCTGCCGTTTATTCGTATTCTGAACTTTCCGTGGTCTTGTCTCGTGCTCGATGATGCCTAGTCGTGGTTCGGGGGTCATGGTTGGTGAAGCTCTTGCGTCATCTATCTGGCGGGGTGGTCTGGGTCGAGGCTGTGGTGAGGGTCTTGCGTCGTCGGTCTGGGGCGGGGGCCGTGGCGATCTGGGTCGGGGCTGTGGCGGATGGCTAGTGTCTGCTATCGGGCGAAGTGGACTCTGTGATCTAGGTCGGATTTTGCGGAACTGGTGAGGTTGTCCGACTGTCTCGGCGGTGTCCTGGCTTATACAACTTCTGGAGGCCCCTGTGTTAATGGTGGCTAGCCGTACGTGACCACCAATGTCGACTTCGGCGGCGATCCTCTCTCGATCCACAATGGTGCGATTACTGGCGGTGCTCGGCTGAGTTGGTCCCCGACGGACTCCGCCGATCGTGGGGACCCACGTCGTTTCCCGGCCGTGGTCGCCGGCAGCACTCGACTGTGCGGACTTCCAGGCGTCCACAGTCCCAACAGAAATACTGCCGGGGGTTCGAACAATCACGGCTGAAATGTCCTGGCTCTCCGCAATTCCGGCAAGCATTCCAAGCGTCGATTCGGCAGTCGGATGCGGTCACTCTGTTAACTATGGCTGGCATGGATGTGCTAAGAGGAAATTGGACATTGTTGTTGCGTCCTAGGACCCGTTTCTTAACGGATTCAAACTCGGTGGCCAGACGCACCAGTTCCCCAATGGTCTGGAACTCGTTGCGTCGGATGTACATTTGATATTCGGGGGCGACATTTTCGTAGAGTCTGTCCAACTCTTGTTCTTCATTGTAGCCGGCGTGACGCATGAGAATGCGAAGGTCTAATATGTAGTCCTTGAAAGTCTCCCCGTCCAGCTGCTCACGACGCCGAATCTGGTCGTCTAAGCGCTGGAGATACCTAGGCGGGAGGAAAAACTCCAGAAACTCTTTCCGGAAGCTGGTCCAATCAGCCCCTTGCAGGCGGCTGGTTTGGAACCATTTATCAGCCCTGCCCGTCAGCAGTTCCGCCATGGCTCGGGGAAGGAGCCCGAAGTTTATGCCATAAGATACGGCGCGGCTCTCTACCTGCTCTATGAACGCAAGCGGGTCAGAATAACCGTCGAACTGGAGCCCCCATTTGCGGATTCTCTCCGGCACGCATACGTATTCGCGGCGGTGTCGGTCGACGCTCGGGTCAGAGGAATTTTCTTGGGTCGTGTCGAGCGAAGCAGGGGCGGAAACAACGATGCCAGGGGTATTGCGACTACGAGGGGAGGTTCCGGGGTTCAACTCGGCGTTTGTGATGGCGAGGTGGCCGCTGGGGCCGGGCCGGTCCTCACCGAGAGGCACTGGGCTACTGGATCGGGCTGCGTATCGTTTCTCTAGGTCGAAAAGTCGGGCCCATACTTCTTGGGTCTGTTTCGAGTCTTTTACCAACGTGGCAAAGTTTCGGCGTAGGTCGTCGACGACGCCGTCGGCAGAGAATCCGAATTCCTCGGCAAAGGACAACAGTTCGACCTTGAGTCGGCTATAGATCCACCGTGTGGAGACCCCCGGATTCTTAATTTTACGTGGAACGAAGTCACCGGGCACTTTCTGGTCGGCGTCCATGGCTGTGAGTCTTTGTTCTGGGCTTTCTCGTCCTTCAGCTGGTTCTAAGCGTCTTTCCTCCTTTTCGGATGGTTGTGTCTTTGCGTCGCTGATTTACAGGCACTCATCTCGCTTTCCGCTTCGGGGATGCGTCTCTATAGTCTAAGTCTTTGTTTTGGCTTATCACTGCACTGGCACTCGTTCGCGTGGACTGGGCGGTTTCGCGGCTAAGCACGTGGGCTTGGTTCTGGACGCGCGGATTGTTAGTTCGCGTGTTTTGCACGGTTGCGGGCACTTTGTTCACTTTTGGTCATTTTTCGCGGTATTTTGAGGTTATGTCCCTATTCTGGAGGCTTCGCACTCCGTATACAGATGGTAATATTCCTGGTATTTCTCCCTATCAGGTCCCTGCTCGGGCGCCACTTGTGACGTAGTTTCTATAGCCGGGGTAAGATCTCAGTCGCGGCCAAGGAACCTACACAAGAAATTTGTATAGAAGGGATGGGACCTGTAGCTAGGAATTATGTACGTAGGAGCGGAGAGACCGCCAGAAGCACTGAGGCATAATCCTCTACCGTTTATCGTGACTTATTATCTGGGTGCTGGCCCGTTCTTGCCGCGCGGCTACACTGCTGAGCGGCCGACAGTCGGTTGTGTCAACAAGGACGTCTTTGGCGGTGATACGCGACGGCCGCCTGACTTGGCGATCGACGACTCGGACAACGTAGCACGTTCTTGTAGCTCTGGGGACGTTGACTGATCTGGCAACCCTAGTGGATTCGGTTGATCTGGCAACCCTGGCGATTTTTGGTTGATCTGGCAACCCTGGTTAATTCAATCGATCTGGCAACCCTGGTGATTTTTGGTTGATCTGGCAACCCTGGTCCATTCTATCGATCTGGCAACCCTGGGTCAATTCTATCGATCTGGCAACCCTGGTGACTCTCGGTTGATCTGGCAACCCTGGTCAATTCTATCGATCTGGCAACCCTGGTGACTTTCGGTTGATCTGGCAACCCTGGTCAATTCTATCGATCTGGCAACCCTGGTGACTTTCGGTTGATCTGGCAACCCTGGTTAATTCTATTGATCTGGCAACCCTGGTGACTTTCGGTTGATCTGGCAACCCTGTAAGAAGCTCGTGGGACGAGGGGCGGGGAAGTCAAGGGGGAATCTTCGGGACACTGGGGCTTCTCGGGCCGCCGCCTCCGGCTAGTCACGAAGGCTCCGGGATTCCGACTACTCCGGGTGCATGCGGAGGCTACTGGGGGTTAACGGGCAGGCCAAGGGCGCAGCGGCGAGAACTCGGCTGTTCCGGTGCGGATGCGAGACCAAGCGCAGGGGAAGCAGTCGGCCCACGCAGCGTACGCTGGCAGAGGATCAGGGTCAGTGGACAGGCCAAGGGCGCAGCGGCGAGAACTCGGCTGTTCCGGTGCGGATGCGAGACCAAGCGCAGGGGAAGCAGTCGGGCCACGCAGTGCGCTCTGGCCGAGGATCGGGGTGAGGGGGAAGCAGAGGTGCAGACGCGGAAGATTTGGGCGGATGTGAAACCACCCGCTCAAAGTTCCCGACGCACTCCTCTAAGCTAGCATGCGAGGGGGATGGGGGGCCGAGGAAAAAGGCACTACGATCGCTATAATATAGTTTCTTTATTTAAAACAGTAAGTTGCCCCTGGCTGCGGCCAAAGGGGAGGGGGAACAAGTGGCTTACGTGGTCTAGTGCTGCTACCTGGCGCAGCGGGAAGAGGCTGTCGCCGCTGAGGCCGCCGTTTGCAGCTGAGGTGCAGCGGGAATAGGCTTTCGCCGCTGATATATGTTCGCGCACTCGCGCGTCTCTCGCGATTGTCTGGCGCGGCGGGAGTACTGTCGCCGCCGGTGCTTATAAACTGGGTACTCGCGTGTCTCTTTGAGCTTTTGTTGTCGTCGATGCCGCGAGTTTTCGATGATCGGGCCTGTTCTCACGCGCACGTCTACTTTTCTCGAAAACCGGAAACCAAAAGCCACGATCTCCGGTCTAGAGGTCGCACCTCGTCGATCGTTCCTTTTATCGATATATCGTATCGGGCTATCGGGGTCTTAGGTTGCCACCTGGGCACTCTAGCGTACCGATATGGATGAACTTAACAGATGGGGGATGGACTTCGGGTCCCTAATTAACTATGGATGGACTCCGTGTCCCGAATAAAATATGGATGGACTCCGTGTCCCGAATAAACTATTATTATAACTTGGTGAACTTAATATCTAGTGCTTATCGATTATTTACATGTGCTGGGGCGTAATGCTAAAGATTTGTGCGATCCTTAAAAAGGATCGTTACAATTTAAAAATGAATGTACAAAATAATAATTTAATGAGTGGTTCCAAAAGGAACATTTAGACCCAGACGTGCCCAATGCGTTTAGCGCTTTCGTTTATATTCAGGTTGCTCCCAATGCCATCAAATTCTTTAATGGATACCGTGATCCACTCTTTGGTGAGCAATCCTGGTGGATACTCGCAACCAATAAAATCCTGCATGTTATTGCCCTGGGTGCGCCAGAGACTCGCTATAGTGCGGTTTTCCGTAGAGGATCCCAAGCAGTACGAGAAAATCCAAATTCGCTTCTCCAAATAAAAAGACATCGCGGCCAAATGTATAGCCTTCGTCATGGTTACTTTGTTGTGCTCCACGGCTGATAAAATCAGGCTTTCGCCGGAGTTCAAATTGCAAATTTTCGAAAATTTTTTGTTTCTTTTAAATAAATGCTGACAGCGGTCAAAAACAAACGCAGTAGGAACACCCATTTTACGTTATTGCGTTTCCTTTGATATCAATAGGCAACGCACGATAGTGTTAATAGACAATATATAATATTATATACCGCTTTCACCGTGCCGGGCAGACCCCTTTCATTGGAAAGTAATGCCATTCGGATTACATTCGGCACCCGCGATGTTCTAATGAGCTCTTGATAGTTTTATTGGTGCAGATATGGAAACTTCGGCATTCGTGTATCTTGACGATATTATTGTCATAAGTACTACTCTAGACGAGCATATTAAGAACCTTCACGAATTCTTTAGGCGACATAGGCACGCCAACCTGAAGCTCAACCGAAACAATTGTAGTTTTTCCCAAAATACTTAGGGCACGTGATCAGTGAATCCGGGATTCACACTGAACTTGATAAGATCGCAGCGATTCGTAAGTGGAAGCCTCCAACAAATGCATGGGAACTACGACTGTGCTATCGCCAGTTTATCGTAGAACCCATATCCATACTGCTCCTCAAAGGCAAGAAATGAAGTTGGTACATGGAGCAAGAGCAGGCGTTCACCTGACAGCCGGACACCTTGGGACAGGGAAAACCATCAAACGAGTCACGCAAAAGTATTACTGGCCTAGTCTCTACCGAGAAGTTACCCGGTATGTACGACTGTGTCCCTATTGCCAAAAATACAAGGTGATCCCACTCAAATCTGCCGGTCGAATGTTCACACGCCAAGTCGAGGAGCCATTCAGCATAGTATGCACTGATTTCAAGGGTCTATTTCCGCGTTTTCGTCACGGAAATACTACGCTTTTGTTATTCTTGGATGCGTTCACTAAGTGGGTGAAATTGTTACCGCTTCGGAAAGCAACCACACCTCAACATTCTGTAAGAACCTCGGAATGGAGCTTCAGCATATAGCACCCGACGCCATAACAGAACCCGACGGAATGGGAAAAAGAACCCTAAAAACGATGGTGGCCTTGTAGTTGAATGGATCAGAGCAAAATACTTGGGATGAGCTGCTGCCCAAACGTTCACAAGCCATAAACATGAGACTATCGACAGAATTCAGCCCAGCCTTCATAGTGCAAGGAAGGGAACCTAGATTACCCAACACGCTGTTCGACCAAGCCACACCCGGCCATACATTGAACCAGTTACCTCCTGGGAAGAAGGCCGAGTAGACGCGGGAATTATTCCAGATCGTGAGAAACAACAGCGATCGAGCCTCGAACGAGCACAGAAGACACTACAACTTCCACCGAAAGGAATGGCGACCCGCCGTGTTGTCACTGGTACTCCATCGCCGTCACGTCCTATCGAAGGCCTCAGAGAGATTTACAGGAAAGCATACGGCCAAATACAACGGACCATACAGGGTCCACCAGTTCCTGTCTCCCAATCTCTTACAATTACAGGTACCCGGGAGTGCACGACGACGCACGGCCGGCCTAAGCGACCTAAAAACATTTCATTATGCCGACACCGACTACAAGGAAGAACCCGATGTCACCAAGAAGTCTTCGTCCTGAGTATTGGGGCCACTTGCAGGTAGTCTCGAATACCCAACGTCTCTCCCCACAAGGGGAACTCAGTGGCGAGGCACCATTTCTTAGATTTAGAGAGACTGTTATAATAGGGCATACAAATGAATTACCTAGGGAATAGATAGGCTTACATTAACAGATCGCACTCATAGGGACCTTAATTAATTAAGATAAACTAAGTATTCTGTTCTCACAGCACAATGAATTCTAGGGACCCGATGCGCCAAGCGGCGGACCCAGCCGACGAAGACGAGAACGACGAATGCACCAGTCAGATCGAGGAGGCCTTACAGCGTTCCATGGGAGACCTCCTGACTGACTCATGGTAGCCGCAGGACGGCATCATACCAGAAGCCGAGGCCACGGGACCCTTCATAGAGGACGTACTTGACCTCTGTGTCCCACCAGGAGAGCAAGTCGGCAGCGCGAGCGACCTGGACATACAGCCAAACGGCAGGTTCAGGAACTTCCGAAATAGGAGCCCGCCAAGACCCCGAAACGCCGAGATGCCCAGCACCGCAGAGGGCTCCAGTGCCTCTGAACAACCCAGCGCCGGAACAAGGGCCAATGATGCCGACCTTAGCACCACGGTACGAGGAGATCTCCAGCGCCGACTAGCCCGACACCGAGACCAGAACAACCGCCGTAACCACCGAAGCACAGCCTCCCACCGCCGCCATAGCCGAAGTCATCAAGCTCTTGGATTCGGACGACCGTGACACACCCCGGTGGAGGGAGAGTCAGCCACGACTAATAACCCCACCACTGTCGAAGCAGGAGCTGTTTGGGCCTGGCCCATACGACAGCCCTCGTCGGGAGGCAACACCCACCGTTCCCCGGTGTGGCGGCCCAGCGTCCACGCCTGTATACCACCCACCAGACTCAATACTACGGGGTCGCACGCCCACGCCCTACCGAGCACGGCAATGGAGGAAGTACCCTCAGACACCAGCTCAAGGCCCAGTCGACGCCGTTGAGCCATTCGTTCAAAAAGCAGCTCATCGGCAGCCAGCTCCCCCCAACCAACCAAGGGCGAAAGCAGTGCCGTCAAAACCAGGAACGGCCGAGCAGCCAACAGCAAGACTGGAGAGTTACGACACCTGGACGGGAAGTACCGGAGGCTCTACGATTTTTAGTCAACCAGCTCCTGATCCAGGCGCGAGCCTGAAGAGCGAACGCGTTAGCATCCAATTTCACCCCGGCCCCAAGTAAGGGAGGGTTTCCCTATACCACATTTTCTTTTCCTTTTCATTGTTCACGGAGAACCTTATGTTCATATTTTTATAGATTTAAGTTAACCCTAAGTGGCCGTCCAATAACGAAGGATTTCCGGCAACGCGAGCAACAGCCACACTATGCCAGGAAGTCGGTTTTTAGAGCTCGCGGTGACCAAAGGTGGCAGATAAGAATTTGCAAGAACAACCTGAGAAAAAAAATTCCTAAGCGATATCGAAGAACACGAGACTGGTGATCAAGAGAGGAGGAACAAACCAGCAAACGGGGTGGGCATCATAAGTGCAACAGGGACAGACAGGGCTTAGGCTGACGGCAGAGTGCGAGCGAGAAGCGAAGCGAAGCGAGAAGCTATGAGCAAAGCGAGAAGCTATGAGCATAGCGATTTGAACCGTTGTCTCCGAACCGTTGTCTCTGCCGCTGCTGTCTCTAAGTTGCGCCTTTTCGTCTCCTCTGCCTCTGCTGCTTCGCTCGCCATCTCTTTCGCTCCGCTGTATATCATACGGCGAACCGTTGCTAAGCTCTCCTTCTTGATCGAACACGTCGATTGTGGCGCCACTAAGTCGCGCGCTTCGAGTTCTCGAACCAGCACTGTCGATCTGCTGTTGAAGATTTTTGAGAACTTTCGCTGCCATCTCAATTTCCCGACGCACCTTCATTATTTTATAGTTCAACTTAATTTTCTGTTTTGTTAAATATGTAGGTCGCGAAAATTTTGCACTTTATCCCACTTCTGAGATTAATTATATTACTTTATTTATTATATATATTCCGTTGGTATTATATTATTCTTTACAATGTTTCATAAAACTATGTTTAACTTCTTGTCTTTTCTAATTATCTTTACACTTTTCACTCTTGTTCGTGGTTGTCCTAATTATCGTTTCACTAAGTTATTCTTCGTTCTTTTTTGTTTGCGTGCTCGTACCGAAGTGATCCGCTGCTTTCCGGCAGTTCTCTTTCAACCCCCAAATCATACATTGCCTCTGTTTGAGAGAGCCGGAGCGTAACAAAATAGTGTGCCCAGAGCATACTCATCCTAATTGGCCTGCTACATCGTTGATCTTCGCTTTATAAATCCATGCCATGAAAAATGATTGATCTGCACAGGTGCTGCAAACATTTGGTATTGAGGGTCGTAAGGGTGCATCAGACCAAGGCGAGATCAGCAGAGTATTTGTTGATGTATATTCCATGGCTCTACTAGTGCACCAAGTCGACTCGTAGGTGAATTTTAATTTGATAGACACCTCCTTCTCCTCGGAGAGGGTTCTCCGCGTGGTACCTCCTGGAAACGTACTACGGTACGGCTAATGCAAACGGCAATTTCCTGTGAATCCCCCATTCACTAAATCCCGTGACTACACTTCCCTACCGGGACCTGGGAAAGTCTTAAAACGGCTTCCCCTCAAGTCAGGAGCTCCAGCTGTGTCTGAACGGAGCCTTCTCAGGTCGGGGC
The DNA here is from genome assembly GCA_018151655.1 of Drosophila bocqueti. Classification (NCBI taxonomy): domain Eukaryota; kingdom Metazoa; phylum Arthropoda; class Insecta; order Diptera; family Drosophilidae; genus Drosophila; species Drosophila bocqueti. The sequence goes on from JAECXF010000048.1 coordinate 1,348,070, forward strand.
AACACTGGATCGTAAGAATGAGACTGAAAGCAAGGTGGACCCGAGAGACGCTGCTGAACAAGCGAAATTCGAAGCAGAGATTGCGGAATTCGAAGCTTACCAAAGCAAACCCCAGGCGTTCCAACCCCCGAAGCCGAAGTGTGACCGATCACAGGATTTTAGCGTTAGCGCACCTAAGAGGGCCAGGGACGCAAAAGCAAAATCCTTCGTCAAGCAGTGGCAAGACGCGGTCTGGCTATGGTCCTAGTGGATGAGCTGAATGACGACGGGCGCTGCTGGCAGAGAAGTGGGGGGTGGTAGAGGCCAAGTTGTCCGACATGGTAAACGATAGGTTGGTTGCCATGCCGAGCGGTCCTATCCAATCCTTCGACTCTTCCGATATGGTTAGAGGGCACCGTGTAATCAAGTGCGACGACGGGTTCTCGAGGAGCTTTCTGGAGGAAAGAAAGGCTAAGTAAGATCGTTGTTAACGGGCACTCAAGCCCATCTCTAATAAAAAAAACTGAAGATACGTCAACTCCGTCAGTCGAGCAATCCCTAGAGGTACTGGTAGACACGCACTTCTCAGGGAATGTGCGTGTAAACTCGGACCCCCGGAGACCAAGAACCGAACAGACATTTACGTCAACTGGAGACATTATCACCATTGAAAAGAAACAATGGGCGATAGACTCCTTCCGCAATTCTGGTTAATCAACATGAACTACATATTAAAAGAACTATACTATAAAGACTCTACCCGAATTCTACTGGCCGGCACAGAATATCTAACTTCTTTCGCTGCGCAACAAGGCCCTTATAATAATAATAATAATTAACACTAATCATAAGCCAATTACTCATCCTTCCTCAGGCAATTCTTCTTTGCGCAATTTTTGTACACCACATACTCGAATTCCACTGACTTAAATCAGACTTATTATTATATCATGCCCAAATCTAACTTAATTTTCAGTCCTACTTTAAACCAAAACACAATTCTTTTTGATCTTCACCGTGTTAAGCCCGTTTATTTACCAGGTCCCCACTGTATGTTCAGATATTGTGCCGACGCCCTGTGAAATCCGAGGATTTTTAAAGCGAAGTTCAACGACAACTAATCTTATGGCGCTCAGTTCCTTCATAATATGGATGGCCAGGATTCGTCTCATTTGGTTCAGGTGTGTTTGCTGAAAGAGATTCCGACACGGGCCCAGAGTAGAATACTGGAGAGCCGTAAAAATATATCTTAATCTTTATTAGTCTATTTTAGAATAATTCAAATTCAGAATATTTTAATATTTCCTGCCGGGTCTCGCCGTTCAGGAACGTCGTGATTCGGGTCCACGGTTTCCTTCTCGTCCGGGTCGTCACTAACCACGGGACCGCAAGGTATGCCACGAGCGAGAGAGTAAGCTACTAACTACAAATTGCTTTTAACTACAATGAAGATGGGGCTGCCCTAAAACACAAGCTACAGAAGCTGCAAGGAACAAGCAGAACGATCCAGGGTGCAGATCCCCAGCCAGGGCGTGGCTGTCCCATAAGCCGGGGGAACCGGAGAAGATCCTCAAGCTGCTGCTACTGAGCAACCCCGACCTTTCCTCCTCTGATTGGCGAGTCGCCAAGGTTGAGGAGGCCGTTGGTCCAAGGCGCCAGGTTGTCCTGACTCTAAATGAGGGGATAGTCGAGGTGCTAAGGAAAAACGGGGAGCTTCTCCGGACGGCTTCGATAGCGTGGCCATACGCGTTTATAAGGCTGACGCGAAGCCGGGCCAAAATGAAGAAGACCCCGACCTAGAGGGATCTCGGATTGAGATGGCCCCTAGGATTGTCCGACGAGGAGGACATTCTGGAGGGCTACGTCTCCGAGGAAAGCGAAGTGGCGAGGGGCCTTCGCGAAGTTGGGATGTCCGAGGAGGAGGACGGATTGGACGAGCCGCCCTCGCACGCCGACATCACTGTGGTGGAGGTGCAAAAAGTCTCTGACTTTCCTGCAGATAAACCTCCACCACAGTAAAGCAGTTTCCGCTGCCCTGGCACCGACGCTGTCCTCATCCAGGAGACCTGGATCTGTGGCGAAAGAATCCAAGGGCAGAGGGCAGCCGGCTATAGGCTGTACGCAGCCCCCACAACAGGTAAATCGCGAGCCTGCATACTGGCTAAGAAAGACTTAATTCTTTTTATGCTACCCAATTTCAGCAATAAAGACTTTGTAACACCATGTCTAGAGGGACCAAATGGATCCCTCCGGATATGCTCCGCATACCTGGGGCACGACCAGAACCTCATCCCCCCAACCCTGAGGCAAGTCACCGAGGACAGCAAAAGGCAGGGCCTGGACTTCATCATCGGGTGCTACGCAAATGCGCATGACCATCAGTGAGGCAGCAATGACACCAACGATAGGAGTGAGTCTCTTTTTGATTTTATCCTCCCATCTAACTTACTGGTGGGAAATTCGGGGAACGAACCCACTTTTATTACTAAAACCCTGTGAGGAGCGGACCGGCCCTCACAAATAAATAATACCTATAAATAGTATAAATAAATACATATAAATAGGTAATAATATAAATAATAATATAAATACATAAAATATCTATTTAAGTAAACAGAAATAATTAATAAGCAATAACACAGATAAATAGAGATAAATAATATAGCTAAATAAATACGTATAAATAATAATATATATAGGTAATATATGTCGCAGATTTATTTTTAATTTCAAATATTTCGTTTCGCATATTCTTCGAAAACGCGTTCTCGTTCTTTACCTCTTGGAAGCGTGGCAAATAACTGTTACTATAACTGTTTTTGTCGAACGTAGTCTGGTCGCGGGCGGGAGCGAGAGGGATATATGTTCCCGTTAAGAATGGGAACCAGGAATTAAGAATAATGAGAAAATGTGTGTTGGTATTGATGTGTGTGGAGTGAAATAAGTCTCCAAACTGCGTTGTTATTGCGAGCAGACTTTGGTTCTAAGCATTATTGCAACGCTGTTTTTGAACACTGAGTTTTTAATCGCAGAAGAAGACAGACATGCCTCGCTTCCGAATAGAACGCACCAGAAAACGTTGCGCTGTAACGGTAGAACGCGACGCCAATTACAATTGCGATTCAGATCCGACATCAGAAGTGGGATCGCCTACTCCTAATTTAAATAATGAAAATAATTTGCTGACAATTTTGGAGTCGCAAAATCGCCATTTTTCTGAACTGCTAAAACAAGTCCAAAACTCACAAAGAGATCCAAAATACTCAAATGCTGTCGTATTGCCAAAGTTTAATCCTGAACGCACAGGCTCAGACGCTCAATCCTGGTGCTCAACGGTAGATTACATATTGTCCGATAACCAACTGGACGGCAGCGCTCTTGTAATGACCCTCAGCAAGTCGCTGGAAGGGAACGCGTCTCATTGGCTGTCCCAGACGTGCTTTCCTGGCATAACATGGACTCAGTTTCGAGAATTGATTTTGCAACATTTTGCGGGAACAGAGAAATTAGCTGCAGCAGTTATGAATCTGCTAAATGGATGCCCTGCAGAAGGAGAGTGCTTGTTATTATATGAAAGCCGAATGGTTACTTCACTTATGGCCAGGTGAAAGTCCCTGAGTGTAGAATAAATTGCAGTCTCCGTTGCGCTGGCGCATGCAGCTGGAATTAACAGGCGTTTGCGGCGTTTAGTTTTTACCACCAATATCACAACACGGAACGAGTTGCACCAAGAACTAAAAGCTTATTCGTTTGACGCTAGACCGAGCCAGCATCCCAACGACAATACATTAGCGCCGCCAGGAAAACGAGCTAAGCTCTATTCTCATATCAAGTGTCATAATTGCGGAAAAACTGGCCACAAAAGGGCGGAATGTCGCTCAAAAACCGTGGCAGCTCATACCCAGTAACCCGCAAACAACACTCTGGTTACATGGGAGGAAAAGACCGGTCTACTGTGACCTGCTACAAGTGCGAAAAAGATGGACATATTTCTACAGTTTGTCCCGATCGTCAGGAGCGTTTCTCATCTAACAAAACCAACATTATAAAAGAAGTCAACATCTGTACCGTCCTTGAGCCCGTTGGAACGTTTGCAATCAGGTATGACGCTCTAATTGGTCGAGATATTTTGAGCCAGGGAATCGGCGTGACAATTACATAAAAAGCTCTTACAATGTTTAACGAAAAATCTATATTACCTATTGAAGTTTCTGAATGCAATCCTGATTTGGCTAATGTTGACACCGACGTGCATGGATCTGATAGAGACCAATTGTTATCAATATTGCAAGATTATTCGGGTTCATTTATTAGGTAAATTCCACAAAGCCGTGTGACTACAGGACAGCTAGAAATTCGCTTGATCGACCAAAATAAGACGGTTCAAAGGCGCCCGTATAGGTTGAGTGTAGAGGAAAAGGAAAGAGTTCGGCATCTAATTCAACAGCTGTTAGAATCAAACGTTATAAGACCTAGTTACTCCCCCTTTACGAGCCCTATGTTGCTTGTTCGAAAGAAAAATGGTACAGACCGCCTCTGTGTGGATTGTAGGGAGCTTAATGCAAATACAGTCTCTGAAAAATATCCATTGCCGCTTATTTCAGATCAGATTGCTAGGCTGAGTGGTGCCAGGTTTGTCAGTTGTATAGACATGGCAAGTGGGTTTCACCAGATCCCAATCCACCCGAATTCAATTGAGCGCACAGCGTTCGTTACCCCAGAAGGCCAATTCGAATATTTGACTATGCCATTCGGGCTTAAAAATGCCCCTGCTGTGTTCCAAAGAGCCATAAATCGTGCCTTAGGTGATCTTACTCATTCATACGCCATCGTGTACATCGATGACGTAATGACAGTTGCACATACAAAGGAAGAGGCTCTTGACAGGCTACGAGTAGTATTGCAAACACTTACTCAAGCAGGATTTTCGTTTAAGGGAGGGGTCTGGTTTTGAGGGTTAAAAAAAAGTGTTTTTTTTTTATTGCATATTATGAAAGTATAGTATCTCAAGAATGTTGTCTGTAAATATGAAGTCAATCGGAGCTAAACTCACAAAGATATAGCTTTGAAAGTAGGCGGGTTTTACCAGGGTCTTACCGCTACGAAAAACTTTAAACGCGTTTTTCTCAAATCGATGTTTTTTGAGGCGGTGCACACTGTATCTCAAAATCTATTCAACCGATCGTTCTCAAATTTTTTACAGTATTTCCTTACATAATTTATGAGGTAACAACGTCAAGATTTTTTAGTTTTTGATTTTATTTTTTTTATTATTAACAACAATAGTCATGAATTTTGGCCAAAAATGTGGTATTTTCACTTTCAAGTCTTGTAAAAAATTCAAAAAATTAAAAAAAAATAAAAACTCGACGTCAATACCTAGAGGGACATTTAAATTGATGGAAAAACTTTGGTTGGTTCATTTCAGATGATCCAGTGCTGAGGTATGGTGTGCACCGCAAAGCCTTTTTTTTTTGACGCCTGCGAAGAATTGCTGCCATTCGGTCAATTTTCAATATATTTCAACCAATATTTCACAGAATATAGTTCAATTACTACTCTTTAATGAACAATAATCAGAAAAAAATTTACTTTCACCGTACGCCCAAAAAAAAAATTTGAAAAAACCTGTTATTTTCTGCTTTCAAACCCAGACCCCTCCCTTAATATTACAAAATGCTCGTTTCTCAAGTCTTGTGTAGAGTATTTGGGTTTTGAAGTTAGAGAAGGTGAGATTCGACCAAACCCTAGAAAAATTCAAGCCCTTGTTAATTTGCCACTCCCGCGGTCCATCACTCAATTGAAACAATTTATTGGACTTGCCTCGTATTTTCATCAATTTGAACCAAAGTTTTCACAACTGATGAAACCTCTTTACGCCCTAACTTCAAAGAGCAAATCATTTGTGTGGGAATTTGAGTATGAGCAAATACGGCAAGATCTGGTACTGAAGAACTAGTGAGATGGTTCTGAGGTGGGCTAGCTGAAGCCACCGGACGGGTCGCAGGTTGCGGATAGCGCAAGGCCTCCTGTGGAGGTTAGCTGCGAATAGCGACTTGTCGTGAATAAGCAGTCCCGGACAACAGCGGGTACCACAACGTTGTAGTACCGACAAGGCGCTTGTCTGACCGTCTTTAACACATAGTCTTACACACTCCATACATCCTACAAGTGTTCCTACCCACATCCTATCCCCAACATCTCACAAGGGCAGTGGTGACGTCCTGAGGCAATGGTGCCACTTCACCCCCTAAGCCAGGGTGTCATGCGTTTCCGTGCCCATTGGCTGGTTTGCAGTCAGGGGTAACCGACTGTATTCGGACGGAGCCTCACCGATACCTGGCCGCCTCGGTGAGTACACCTGGCCCCAGCGTGTTAATGGGGGCTATGACACGCTGGTACTACCTTCCCCTACACTCGTGGGACCAACGTATGGATTCAAAGAATATAAAAAATTTTTACACGCGGGACTAAACCGCAACCCAGGTGGCAGAGCGGATAGAGGAGGCGGCTCTGGACGATGGTGGTAAGCTGCCGCCGCGTAGGGGCTTGGCCCCTCACCCGAAGAGTGCTGCAAAGTCGAAGGGCCTGACCCTGACGCAGAGCGCCTCGAAGAGAGATGCAAAGCCGAAAGGCTCCCCGACGCGGAGCGCCTCGAAGGGTGCAGAGACTTCCAAGTCTCAAGTGGCCAGCAGCGAGGCCACCAAACGGACGGACGGCAGGGGGAGGGTTGCAGTGCCCGGCACTGCCCCGGCGGCTGTCCTGCAGGCGGGCGACGCCAGCAGGAGAGACGCTGCAACACCCTCTTCCGTAAGGTCGAGGCAGCAACTGGCGAAGCAGCCTGTCCCAGCGGCAGGTCAGCCAGGAGGAGCCGGTGATCCCCTGAGGCATGGACTCAGCGGAGCCGGCCGAAGGTGGTACCTCCGGTACCTCGAGCGTGGCTTGAGGCCGGAGGAGGCCCGGAAAAGAGCACTGGAGCACCGTGCACCGAACGTGGCTCCAGCGAAAAGAGCTGCGGGGACGAGCGTGTCCCCGATAGAGAGAGCCGGCGGCCAGGCCGTTGCGGGGAGGAAGAGGCAGCTTCACCATACGTCGCCGCCCGAACTCCCCAAGAGCATGTCCAAGAAGACAAAGAGCACCGAGCGCTAGAGGGCTCGAGAACCTCGCAAAGCGCTAAGCGTCCGAGGGCAGCCTCGTATGCCAGTGTCGCCAAGGGCACGAACTTGGCCATACTGGCGCGGGACTACCCGAAGAGGCTGATGACAAAGGAGGAGTTGTCAGCGTCCCTTCGGACGAGGCGGCTGAGGCCATGGAACTCGCCGCAGTGGAGGCCGAGTTGGACTCGGTCTCTCTAGAGGGGCTGGATCTGACGCGTCTGCATATGAGCGGCGCAGAGGAGACAACCAGCGAAAAGGAGCCATCCGATGATGAGCGGACACCCACCGAGATGCAGTCAGAGGCCTATCTGACGCTCTCGGAGGGTGAAGAAGAGCTCTAAGGATGGGGGTCACCAGCGTGGCACAGATCAACCTGCATCACGCCAGGGCAGCCTCGGCTGTCATCGGCAGGTTGGTCTCCAGGTCTGACCTGGGGCTGGTGCTCATCCAGGAGCCTTGGGTCGTCAGAGGCAGGATCTGCGGCCTAAGTAAAGTGAGTATGCAAACTATTACAGACGGAAGGGAGGCATCACCGAGAGCTTGTATCTTGGTGCGAAAGGATATTAACTTTCTTTGTCTATCTCAATTTCTCAACAGAGATATAGTAGCGGTGATGATCACTAGCGAGCACGGGAGTATTGTGGTGGCGTCGGCATACTTCCCAGGAGACGTGACGGATGCCCCCCACCAGAGGTTCAGGATCTGGTGCAGCATTGCAGCAGCAAAAGGCTACCCCTACTGCTAGGGTGTGATGCCAATGCGCACAATGTTGCATGGGGCAGCACGGACAACAACGGTAGAGGTGAGTGCTTACTAGATTATCTTTTATCTAGGGATCTTACAGTTTTCAATGTGGGGGCTGAGCCCACATTCATTACTAGAACCAGGGCTGAAGTACTGGATATCACTTTCGGGAATGAGGAGGGCTCCCGGTTGATTCGCAACTGGAAGGTCTCCTCAGAACCGTCAATGTCGGATCACAGGATCATCCTGTTCGACATTCATAGTAACCTTAGATTCAGCAGGGTTATCAGAAATCCAAGACGGACTGACTGGCCAGCCTATCAGTCCTTTTTGGGATTAAATCTGAGCAGACTGAATCATAGTAGGAGAGTATCGTCTCCAGAAGATCTTGAGCAACACTCAAGAGAAGTAGGAGACACAATCTTGGATGCATATCATGCAAGCTGTCCCGAAAAATCCATAGAGTCCAGTAGGGACAATCCCTGGTGGAATAGGAAACTAGGACTACTTCGTACAGAAGTCAGGAAGCTGTTTAACACAGCTAAAAAGAACAGCGCCAATTGGGAACTTTACATCAAAAAGCTGACAGAATATAACAAAGAAATCCGGTTTAGTAAGCGCGCTCACTTTCGGAAATTCTGTTCCACCATAGAGCAAGCCGCACCTGCGGCTAGAGTGTTTAAGGCAATCTCGAAAGGCAAAGTACTTTCTGAACTTTGTCTGAAGAGGGCGGATGGGTCTTTCACCGAGGATGAGGAGGAGAAAGCAGAACTTCTCCTGCAAACTCACTTCCCCATGTGTAGAACCATCTCCGATATAGACAGCAGTTACGAAAGGATCCCCAACGGGAGACCCAACTGGAGCCTGGCTGCAGCGATCGTAACTGAACAAAAGATTAGGTGGGCGTTGAGTACACTCAGCCCCTACAAGGCTCCGGGGGTGGATGGAATCATACCCATCCATCTTCAGAAGGGTGTCGAACAGCTAATGCTGTTCCTTATAAGTATTTTCCGGGGGAGCCTAGCAATGGGTTACATGCCTAGGGCATGGAGAACGGCTTTACGGGTGATCTTTATCCCGAAGGTTGGGAAGAAAGACCCCTTTCATCCCAAATCCTTCAGGCCGATCAGCCTAACCCCCTTCCTGCTGAAAACCCTTGAGAAGATTGTGGACAACCACATTAGAAACTCGCACTTGGTGCGAAGGCCTCTGCATGCCTATAGAGAAGGAAAGTCTACTGAATCGGCTCTCCTGAGCCTGGTGAACAGTATACAGCGCTCTGTAAAAGCCAAAGGGGTAGCTCTTTGTGCCTTTATGGACATAGGGGTTGATTTTGATAATACGTTATAGTAAGGGCACTCTGTAGAAGGGGAGTTGAGACGGGTCTCACGACCTAGCTGGGCAAACTCCTTGATAGCAGAATAGCGGAAGTCACTGTCAACAGTGTGACTGTTAGAGCTCAAACCACCAGAGGCTGTCCGCAGGGGGGTGTCCTATCACCACTACTCTGGAGCCTCGTGGTGGACGAGCTGCTAGTTAAACTTACAGCAAATGGGTTTGAATGTCAAGGCTATGCCGATGATATCACTTTAGTCTGTAAAGGTAATTTTGAGAGCACATTGTCCGACAGGATCACACTGGGCCTAAGACTAAGCTTAGACTGGTGCAGAGACGTGGGACTGAATATCAATCCAGCGAAAACCACAGTTGTCGCCTTTACCAATCCCTACAAAGTGAAATCCATTCGGCCCATAGCCATTGGGGGCACAGAAATACCGATCTCCACTGAAGTCAAATATCTGGGAGTCATCCTAGACATGCGACTAATGTGGAGACATCATGTGGAACATGCTGTTCGCAAGGCCTTAATGAGCTGTAGATCCATTGCAGGGAAAAATTGGGGAGCATCTCCAAAGATCCTACTGTGGATGTATGTTGCTATGGTGAGGCCCATAGTCAGCTACGGGGCAGCGGTCTGGGCGAATCGCGCTGACCTTGATGTCACAAAAAGGCAACTGGGCAAACTCCAGAGACTTGCCTGCACGTGCATTTCGGGCGCTATGCGCACTTGCCCGTCCACTGCTCTGGATGTGCTGTTTGGGCTTCTACCACCGCACTTGCATATCAAGCACAGTGCGCGCAGATCTACCATGAGGATAACAGGGGCAAGACCAGCTGCGACTGCAACTGACCTGTTATTAGAATATCCGCAGGATGTTCAATTGGCCACGTTTAGCTTTGATAAGCTCGTCAAAACGGAGCTTAGCAACAAGTCGGAGTGGACCAATTGTATATCACCTATGATGTGAAACCACATGCTATTAGGTGGTACACTGACGGCTCACTAACAGAGGAGGGTGCGGGTGCGGGTGTCTGTGGGCCCCGACTCAAGTATCACGAACCTCTAGGGAAATTCGCCAGTATCTTTCAAGCGGAGGTACACGCGATAGAGAGATGTGCCTCGTTCAATATTGAGCGGGGTTACAATCGGAGAGACATAGCCATTTTCTCAGATAGTCAGGCAGCAATCAGAGCACTCAGTGCCCATAAGATTGTTTCCAGACTAGTATGGAAATGTATAGAAACACTCAATGAGTTGGGTGTGAACAATAAAGTAACCATATACTGGGTACCAGGGCATGCGGGGATCCCCGGCAATGAAGTGGCCGACATAATGGCTAGAAAGGGGGCGAGTACGCCCTTCTATGGTCCGGAGCCCTTCTGTGGACTAGGGCCAGGAGTCATTAGCCAGAGCAGTCGTGTGGATCTCATGACTGCCTGTGATGACTTCTGGCAGTCGTCGAAAGGGGCAAGGCAGAGTAAACGTCTGCTAGGTAGTTACAACAGTAAGAGGACCAAGGACTGTTTGGAGTTGAGCAAAGGATCTCTCCGAATAGTCACGGGTTTCCTGACCGGGCACTGCAGACTGCGCAAGCATCTGTACAATCTCAAAATAGGGGAGGACAGTCTTTGCAGACTTTGTCTGGAAGGAGAAGAGACTCCGGAGCACCTACTTGAGGAGTGCCCGGCTATCAGTCGGTTGAGGTTGGCCCACTTTGGGGGCCTTACACTCACCACAAAGGAAATGAGGGCTCTTCGACCAGGCGACATCATCGCATTCTTGCGATCGATTGAACTGTTCGAGGAGCTATAGCTCATACACTAGGACGAGGGCACAATAGACCCTAGTGGTCGCAGTGCACTAACCTCTAGTAAATTTTTATTATTATTAAATACGGCAAGAAGTAATATCTACTTTAACTAATGAACCTGTTTTCACTATATTCGACCCACAATTTGCTATCAAGCTTCACACTGATGCTAGTGCCGATGGCTATGGCGCTATTTTGTTGCACCGAATTGAAAAGAAGCCTCGAGTTATCGAATATTTTAGCAAGATGACATCATCAGCAGAATCGTGTTACCATTCATACGAGCTAGAGACTCTCGCCGTATACAACTCCATAAAACACTTCTGTCATTACTTGCATGGCCGTCATTTCGTTGTGTTCACCGACTGCAATTCGCTTAAATCCTCTCGCACAAAAATAGAGTTAACTCCCAGGGTCCATAGGTGGTGGTCGTATATGCAAAGTTTTGATTTTGATATTGAGTACAGACCTGGTGAGCGTATGGCCCATGTTGACTTTCTGTCTCGGAATGCAGTTCCAGAAAGTGTTAGGAATTCAGCAGGTATAGTCGAAAAGCATATCAATCTTACAGAAATATCTGATGGCTGGTTGTTGGCTGAACAGCAAAGAGACGAAGAAACTGCTTCTATTGTCTCTAAATTACGTAATGAAGAATTGCCCGGAGATTTTGCTAAAAGCTACGAACTACGGTCTGGGACTCTGTATAGGAAAATCCATAGAAATGGAAAGTCTCGTTGTCTGCCCATAATCCCAAAGCCATTTAGGTGGTCCGCTGTCAACAATGTCCACGAGTCAATCATGCACCTCGGATGGGAGAAAACTCTTGAGAAGATGTACGAGTTTTATTGGTTTGATAAGATGTCCAAATATGTTCGCAAATTCGTGGACAACTCCATTACATGCAGGTTGTCAAAGCCTCCGTCTGGCAAAATACAAGCCGAACTGCATCCCATTCCTAAGATTAGCATCCCGTGGCATACAGTTCATGTCGATATTACGGGGAAGCTTAGCGGCAAAAATGATCAGAAAGAATATATAATCGTGCTAATAGACGCATTTACCAAATTTGTCTTTTTATCCCATACAATAAAGCTAGACACTATAAGCTGCATTAAGGCAGTAAGGTCTTTAATATCTTTATTTGTTCCTTCTCGATTGATCGCCGATCAAGGTCGTAGTTTTGCTAGTACAGCGTTTCGTGACTTTTGCTCAGCACAGAAAATAGAGTTGCATTTAATCGCCACAGGTGCCAGTCGTGCCAATGGCCAAGTAGAGCGAGTCATGAGTACTCTCAAGTCCATGCTAACTGCGGTTGAAACTGGCCAGGGATCTTGGCAGGATTCTTTATGTGAAATTCAACTGGCTCTTTATTGCACGCCCAATAGAGTGACTAAAGTTAGCTCATTAGAAATTCTTATTGGAAAAGAAGCGAGGCCGTTTGGTCTTACACCTATCGTAGACAATGAAAATACTGTCGATATTGAAAAAGTTAGGGAAATAGCAAAAATTGCAGAATAGTTCGAATTCCGGACACGATTGCTGGTGTTGCTTAGTTGGCCGGCTTATAGATTGCGTCAACTGTGTGCCATGTATAATGGCCGGTTTGTCGAATTGTAAGCTGTGTGCTAGGCTAATAAGAATATGGGCTGGCCGGTTTGATAAACTGCGCGCTAGTGGATGAATGTATTGAATTAAGAATGTAAACGTTTAAAAAAAAAAAAAATATGATTATGGTATGTCTTGAATAAAAGTTGGTGGTAATCCGGATCTCATGGCTTCAAAATGCAATGATATAAACTAAGAAATGAAGCTTGGAAGAATTTTGTTAATTTGCTTTAAGAATAAATGAATAAAACAATAAAATTAGTGTTAATGAATTAAGAAAAGAAAACGTGCTATGAATTGTAAACGCACGAGGACCAGACTACGTTCGACAGAAACAGTTATATTAACAGTTATTTGCACCCTTCCAAGAGGTAGAGAACGAGAACGCGTTTTCGAAGAATATGCGAAACCAAATAAGGAAACACAAATAACAGAAAAGGTCGTTATATTTGAAATTAAAAATAAATCTGCGACACGGCCTTCCTGACCTTACGCGCGTCCTCGTGCGTTTACAATTCATAGCACGTTTTCTTTTCTTAATTCATTAACACTATTATTCAGCTGCGGGCGATCGTTGGCGACTGGGGCTGGCGACGGTGACCGGGAAACGGACATCGCGTCCGGACGGGGTGCAGCGGGCTGGATTCCCGGGCAGACTCGGCAGCGGTAGGATTTAATACCTCGGGAACGTCTGCCCTCCAAGGAATTGGTGGAACGAGGACGAGGAGCCACTTCCGGAAATTTATTCTGTCGATATAAAACAAACGCGGCTTAGTAGTAGGGGTCGACTACACCTTGGACCCCTGAATGGGGGAAGATCCCTAATTCCTAGGAAGGGAGGACTATTTGTCCTTCGTAGGTAGAGTAACCTTGTGGACATGGAGAGGGTAGATTGTCCTTGACGATTACCATGTCGTCGACTTGGAGAGTCTTGGTCGGAAATTGCCATTTGTTGCGTTTGTGCACTAAACTGCTGATGTTGAGCCTTTAGATGTTGCACTCGATTTAGTAGTTGAAAAACAACGGCTCCTGGGAAAATGGCCCGGAATGAGAGCCGGCACATCGGATGGAGGTTCGAACATTGGGTCTGATCTGAATGACGTGCCCTAGAAGTAGGGCGGTGCCCGATGCTGCGACTGGGGCGCTTGCACTGGATGTTCGCGCATATGCAGGAGGATATGGTGGTGCTGGTTGCACTTTTTGCATCGGTCACCACGGCGCACAGTGGGCGATTTGGCCAATCTAGCGAAAGAAAATGAATAACTCAAAAAATAAAAGATTTTTCAAAAGAAAAATTTTTTTATCGTAATAATAAGTTAAAAAGCCATACAAAAAATTATTTTTTTTTAATTTAATTTTTTATTTTAAAAAATAAAAAAAATAAAATTTATTTCTTAATTTAACAATATTTTTGTTTTCTTTTTTTTGTTTCTTATTTATTTTTAAGTATAAAAAAAATTATTCGGAGTCGCTGCTCCAATCAGATCCTGATATTTCGCCCTCCTTTACAAAGCCCAAAAGCAGCATGCCATACTGAAAAAAGGGCGCTTCTGGACCAATTACATGATTTCTGCAATATGAAATATATTAGATGACGCACTTTGACGCAGCTTAGTTTGGTCATTTTGAATAGAGGACGATTCATATTTTTAAATGTATACACAATTAGCGCGGACAAGTACGGTCATCAATAGTTCTATTCCACAGAAGTTAACAATTATTCACAAAAGGGGTAATTTAAAGCTTACCACATTCAATCACCATTTAATAATTCAACACTTATCACAGGTCACAAAACGTGTTTTTTTCTATTACTACATACCTGAATTCTTGTAAAACCAAAAAAAATCTTCGAAAAGGTTAAAATTTCAAGTTTTACAAAGAATTGAAGTACCTCGAAAAAACGCTAGAAACACTTATTATGATTGCAGCAAAAATATATGCTCACTTTGAAAGCTCACAGCTGATAAAATATATCGGTTAAAGCACCAAAAATAGTATTTTTGTGCTAATTAAATATTTAGTTATCGGCGGGAATTCAGATTTTGGAACATTTCAACAAAAAATTTTTGAATTTCCTGTCGCTAGATCGGCCAAATCGCCCACTGTGCGGCGGCAGGTTCCTCCGGAGTGTTCGTGAGCCAAACAGTTGGTACAGTAGCGGTTGTCGAGAACCACGTGGATCCTTTTCTCCGCACTGAGTCTAAGGAACTGTTGGCATTTCCGAAGCGGGTGGATTCCGTTGCAAACTCGACAGCGGTAGGAATGCGTGCGTTTGGGAAGCCGGCCTCTTAAGGCGGTCGCACTGCGCGTGTCAAAGAGTTGGTCCTGTGGATGCGGACCTTTGGATGCGTAGGATATTCGCGTGGAGAACACCGAAACGGTGGAAGCGGCTGGCGTGGACACTGGGCCAGTGAGAACCCATCCGAAAATAGTCTCTTGTGCCAGAAGAGACCCTGAAACGTTGCTCTTGGAACCGTCCAGAAGCACAGACGGTAGAATGTCAGATCCTATCAGGATATCAATTTCGGACCTCTCGAAAAACTTTGGATCCGCTAAGGGGAGATCAGGAGCTCCTTTAGAAGCCTCATCGGAATTGGGTATGAGGGAAGCTTTCCAGCTAGTTGTGGAAGGACATAGGCAGTCGTATCTAACTGCAGTCCGAGCCTGGAAGGAGCGCGAATCGCAAACTGGCAGAGCTTCGTGGGTTGAGCGGCAACAGTGGAATTGAGCCCGGAAACTTGGGTCTGAGCTGGCTTGATTTGATTGAAAAGCCGCTCAGTGATAAACGTTGCTTCGGAACCTGAATCAATCAGAGCACGTGCTTGGAAGTTGCGGCCACGATGGCAGATATTAACGACCGCCGTGCCGAGCAGGACAGCTCTGGATCCTGAAGCAAAGCACACTTGAACATTGGAATGACCATCGGAGGTTACCGCGCTTTCTTCCGTGGGCGCAGGTCGTGGACTAGACGGATTGGAGGGTCTTGGAATGCCGGCAACTGGATTGTCGCGGTGCAGCAGAGTATTATGCCGTGCGCGGCACGTACAACATGAGTGGGCACTAGTGCAGTCCCGTTGCTGATGGCCTCGTGCTAAACAATTCAAGCATAGTTGCTTTCTTCTGACGAAATCTGACCGATCATTGACACTCATTGTCAGGAAACGGGGACATACACGAATGGGGTGATTTTCCCTGAAACACAGGTCACACCCTCTGGGTGCAGGAGCCACCCTAGCTTCGTAGGAGATTAGCCTGCGCACAGGCCTAACGTCGTTGATAGCCTCCAACGTCCGATATCTTTCGCTCAGGAAGGTATTCATCTCTTCCCAAGCCGGAATTTCGGATTTCGACGTAAGGGACTGTTCCCATAAGGAAAGGGTCACCCTTGGCAGTTTGCTCGCGCAAAGGAAGACTAGCAGACAATCCCAGTTGTCAGTGGATATCTGCGAATGGGCTAGCGCTGTTAAACACCCTTGAATCGTGGACTGCAACTCCTTGAGAGCATGACCAGATTCTTGGGATATGGAACTCAAGTTGAAAAGGAGCTTGAGTTGGCTGTTGACTAAAAGTCTCTTATTTTGGAACCGGTCGTGAAGCGCTTCCCACGCCGAAGCGAACCCGTCATTCGTAAGAGGGGATTTGGATTCGATGGCTTTTGCCTCGCCGCTTGTTTTTGTAAGAATGTGAAAGAGTTTCTCGACCGGTGTTAGCCTGGGGTTGTTAACATAAACTGCCTTGAATAGGTCCCGGAAAGTGGGCCATCGGAGGTAGCGCCATCGAAGATTTCAGTGTCGCAAGGAGGTAAGCGGCACCCGGATGAAATTAGCGGCTGGGAGGGCGTTTGAACAACTGGAGGTGTTGCCCTTTCGATATTTTCGCCAATCTTTGCTGCGCATGACTCATACACGGAGTAGCAGTAGTCATATTTGGACTGCAGCAGAGGAAATGTGCTGAGGGATACTTCTCGGGCAATTAGGTCAGAGCATGTTTCATACTCTTTTTCCACTTTGTCCCATAAGGCTCGCACTTGTTGCTGTCGAACGTGTGTAGGGATAGAGAAACTTGATCAGGAGTGTTGATCTTGGCTTCGAACATGCTGACGCGATCGCTGACGCAATGAATTTGTCCAATGCAGCGGCGGCGGGCGTTGGCAACTCTGCAGATGCCATATTTTTGCTGATAGAGCGAGTCACCCTTAGAAAATCAGTCTTGACTGTAGAGGGATTTTTGGATTTTTTCGCCAGTGAAGACTCGCTGGACGCTTTCGTCAGCGGACGAGAAATTAAGATTTTTGGAGTAGTCTTCGAACTGGTCGATGGTAGATCTCTCCCTTTTGGAGTGGAAATCGGAGGTCTAACCTTTGGACTAGCGGACTTGGGAGCTGGCTTAGCGCGAGCGGGTAGCGGAGAGTGTGGATTAAGTTTGGTTGATTTTCCTAGCGCGGATGTCGCTTTTTTATCTCCCTCTATGGGCATACTCAGTTATACCCTCGGAAAAAATGACGGTACGGAGGCCTGCACGCCAAGAAAAGCGAAAGAGGGAAACGACCAAACAAACACTTCGGTTCTGGATGGGCAATCAAAACCCCGAATTCGAATGGTATAGTAGAATTGGAAACTTGAAAAAATGGATTCCGAAAAGATATCACCGAAAATAGCTAAAAATTTCCCAAAGCAACCGACAGATCTGGAAAATAGCAAAACCTAGCTATAAAAAAAACGAATGGGAATTCACGGATATGGACCGACAAAAAAACCCTCAAAGCGGTCGAACGCTAAGTGCGGATATGAGAGCTCGCCGCTCTCTTTATATAGTGCTTGGCGAGACCTAGTGTGCCCGCCGTTGGTGTGGAATCTTCCCTTTTATCGGGATTGCGATTTATCGGTTGGCGCAAATCGAATTTAGGAACTCGCCACCCAGTGGAGAAATGCGAAACATAAATATAAACACGCCGAAAAAACCTAGCTGGAATAGCTAATAAATTCGGAGGGAATTATTAAATAGTGCTTGGCGAGACCTAGTGTGCCCGCCGATGGTGTGGAATCTTCCCTTTTATCGGGATTGCGATTTATCGGTTGGCGCAAATCGAATTTAGGAACTCGCCACCCAGTGGAGAAATGCGAAACATAAATATAAACACGCCGAAAAAACCTAGCTGGAATAGCTAATAAATTCGGAGGGAATTATTAAATAATTATTGGAAATTATTTAGGTAGTTTGGGTGGTGTGGAACCGGACAAAAATTTAAAAGTAAACAAATTCTGTTGAAAAAAACCCGCCAAAAATTGATACGAAAAAATAGTTAAAAATGGCTAGGAACAATACGGAAAATTTGGCGGTAATTAATAATTATTTGAAAATTTCGCTTTAGTGTTTAGGAACCCCAAAATATTTCGTTTAAAATTTCTGTGGGAAAAAACCCGCTAAAAATTTCCAAAAAGTAGCTAGAAAAAAAGGGGGAAATTTAGCGATATTAAAATAAATAATTATTTGCAACTGTCGGTTTAGTATTTCCGAAACTCGACAAATATTTAAAATTTTTTTGTGAAAACCCGCCAAAATTCTCTGGAGTAGCTATAAAATAGCCAAGAAATTTGGCTATAAACAGTTGTGAATTGTTTAGAATGTATTTGTAAACTTTCAAAATTTTTGTTCTCGCAAATATTTTTGTTTCGAGTGGAGGGTATTTTCTCGTCGGCACTGTGTCGCCGCTCTTGCCAGTGCACTCTGTATGTGTGCCGAATAGCTTGCACCTGCTGTCTGAACAAGAGGAGAAAGAGGAGACGAGAGAACTCGAACTTAGGCGAGCCTATGTATGTAGGTATGTATACATATGAAGCGGTATAGCGCAGAATAGCGGAAAGCTGGCAAATATACATATATATGAAGGCGGGCAAGCTGGAGTTTGGCGCTCCGCTGCAAATATGTATGTATGAAGTCAGGAGCGGAATAAAAAACCAATATTTGTTTGTGTGATTTTTGTATGTCGAATAAAAATATATTTTTATTTATTTCTGGAGCGAAGGGTTATTTATTTTGTTCT
This sequence comes from Drosophila bocqueti, assembly GCA_018151655.1. Taxonomy (NCBI): domain Eukaryota; kingdom Metazoa; phylum Arthropoda; class Insecta; order Diptera; family Drosophilidae; genus Drosophila; species Drosophila bocqueti. The sequence goes on from JAECXF010000048.1 coordinate 1,366,753, forward strand.
TAAAAAATTGGATGTTTAATTTATTTTTATTAGTTCTATATTTTATTTTTACACAAAATAGGTTAAGTGGCTGGATAATTTTTTGGTGGGGTATAAATTTTATTTTTGTATGTATATTTTATGTATGTAGTTTAAATATATTTAAAATAATTTTGTGTGTGCGGATATTTATTTATTCGTATAAATTGGACTGTGTATTTATGTATGTATTTTATTTTTAAATATATATTGCAGTTTTTGCGGATGAATTTTAGAATTTTAAATAAATTTGTACGATCAGTACATTCAAGTGGCCCATCTGACACCAAGCACGTGCCTGGTGTTAGTAGGCGCGACATATGAAAGTTTAGAAAAGGAATACGAGGAAGTGACTACTGGCGTGCTGCCAGACTGTATGCATGCATGCGTACTAAGTGGGTTAGTATTAAGGTTTTTAGTTAGGGAAGGCTATCTACGTTTGATGTTATCATGTACAAATCGTTATAATTTGCACATAAGACTCTAAAGGGTTCATGCAATTCAAAAGACATTCTACATTGGCTCAAAACTAAAGGAATATAGGATCTAGTATTTCTACTCGGTACGTGAAAGTTAAGCTGACCCAGCAAATCAGCACTTTCCACGTCACCGTGGATAAGGTTAAAAATGAACGTAATGCCAAGCATGGTTCTACGGTTAGCTAAAGAAGGTAAGTTAATTAGGAGAAGTCTACTACAGTACGAGGGTAACCTCTGGTTTGGATCCCAGTTCAAACCGCGTAAGGCGAAAAGCAGAAAGTTCTTCTGAACTGACTCAATGCGTGTACTGTGAACCCCATACTGAGGGCTCCAGACGCAAGATCCATATTCTAAGATAGGACGAACTAACGAAATATATAAGGATTTTGTAACATAGGGGTCATTGAATTCTTTCGACCACCGTTTAATGAAACCAAGCACACCTCTGGCTTTATTCACCATGAACGAAATATGATCGATAAAGTCAAGTTTAGGGTCCAGTCGGACACCCAAATCATCGACTATATTAATTCTTTCCAAAGAGCAGCAGTTTAGCGTGTAAGTCGCGAGCTTGGGAGCGACACGAGAGAAAATCATTAGCTTGCATTTAGAGCCGTTTAGGTTCAATAAGTTTATGCGGCACCATGTTTGGAAGTTATTGAGATCTGTTTATAAATCAGACAGGAAGCGTCCTTATATTGCACGCAAAGTTTGACGTCGTCCGCGTACATAAGTACTCTGGAGTTAGTCAGAACTTTGGGCAGGTCGTTGATAAATAATGCAAACAACAGGGGGCCCAAATGGCTCCCTTGCGGGACGCCAGAAGTAACCCTGAGAACATTAGATAAAGAATTTTTAAAGAGGACCTTTTGCGTTCTGCCATTCAGATAACTTGAGATCCAACTAAGAAGATCAACCGGAAATCCCATTAGATCGAGTTTCCGAACAAGAAGTCAATGGTTGACAGAATCAAATGCTTTACTGAAATCAGTATAGATTACGTCTGTCTGAAAGCCCTTATGGAAGCCCTTAACTAGGAAGGAAGTGAACTCTAAAAGATTAGTTGTCGTTGATCTACGCTTTAAAAATCCATGCTGACATGGAGAAATAATTGATCTACACAGGTGCTGCAAGTGTGGAGTAATGATTTTCTCGAAAAGTTTTGGAATGGCCGACAACTTAGAGATTCCTCTATAGTTGCTGGCATCCGATTTGCTACCTTTTTTGTGGAGAGGAATAACAAATGATTCCTTCCAAATAAGAGGAAAGTGGGAGGTTTCTAGGGACAAGGTAAACAATTTTAGAAGGGGATTGCACAGGGCGTCGGCACAATACCTAAGCACACAGCCAGGTATACCGTTGGGACCTGGCGAATAAATGGGCTTAACGCGATGAAGATCTGAAAGAATAGTGCTTTCGTTTAAAGTAGGACTGAAAATAAAGTTCGATTTAGGCATGATGTGGGAATAAGTCTGATTACAGTCAGTTGAAGTTGAGTAAGTGGTTTGAAAAAACTGCGCAATCAGATCGGCAATACCCCGATCATTTTTTACGGTTGTATTTTTAAACGAAAGCGAGGAATTATGCGTAATTGGCTTACGTTTAGTGTTAACAAAATTATAAAATACAACGAGTCAAATAATTTTTGTAACACTGCGCGTTCAACACGGTAAATCTTGACCGAGCAGATAAATAAAGGGATAGGGCAGAGTTAGAACCGGTATATTTATATTTAGTATACAGCCTAGATTTTTTGTTTTTAAGATGAATCAACTCTTTAGTAAACCAAGGAGGCTTATTCGATGTTGATGGATAGTATTACGGAACACATTTAGTAAAAAAGGAATTTATGGCACTGTAAAAAATATCCACGGCTACTGACATGTCAGTGCACATGTATAAATCGGACCAATTAAAATCTGATATAAAGTTATTCAGCCGTTCGAAGTCCGGTTTGCGAAAACAAAGGACTTTCTTGGCTGGACAGTCAGATATGTTCTGTAAGTCAGTCCCAATGTCAAGGGTCACGTCGAAAGTCGGATGATAGGGATCTTCGGGAAACGTCAACGGCGCCACCCTGGCTAAACTGACTCTTGCCAGATCTGAGACAAAACAGAGATCAAGCAAGCGCTCTAGGGAATTTCGTACATGGTTGACTTGAGACAGCGAAATGTCGAGCAAGCCAGAAATAAAATCATGCTGTGTGGAGGTGAAAAGTACATTAGGGGAAGTATTTGAGGACCAAATAGCCCCTGGGATATTAAAATCTCCAAGAACTACTAAATGATCCCTATTAGAAAGTCGGTTGAAAACCGTTTGGATAGCGGAAAGATGGTTCCAATAAATAGGAAGTTCGGACAAAGGAGGAATGTAAGAACAGGTAATGAAAATAGAGCTACCATTAATGGTTAGCTTCACACAGAGGAATTCAACATCAAACTCCTCGAAAGTTATTAATTCCGATGCGAGATAGGAGTCAACCGCTATGAGGACACCACTCCCACGTCTGATAGGCCGATCCAGCCGATATATTGTGAACACAGCCGGGAAAACTTCGGAGCTCAGAATCTCCGGCTTTAATCAGGTTTCCGTGAACACAATAACCTGGGAAGCAAACGAGAGACTATCAGAATACAATTTGGAAAGCTTACTACGTAGGCCTCTTGCATTCTGATAGAAGATAGAGAGGGAGTTAATTAGTTTTTTGGAGTGGATATCGTCGAGGGCGCAGTGGTCTGGTCGGGCCTGGGAAGACTTATTCCTACGGGCCGCCTTTTCTTTTTCTTAGCTTCAAACTCTTTGACGACAACATATTCTGGCCAGAATTTGGTAGAGCATATTGTTTCAAAGAGTTCATTAGGGACATTTATTTTGAAAGATGAAATATTCCTAGCATAAGAAAATTTGAATTTTTCCACCTTTATTTGTATTTGTTCAGCTCTAGTTTTGCCTTGGATAAAGGCAATAACATCTTCCGATGTCTGAGCAGGGGTGAGCCGCGAAACAAATATGTGTTTCGTAGGTGGTATTACTACAAGGGCTTTCGGCGATGCAAACTGATTGTCTGCACTGCCGATATCGGCCGGTAGTCCGGGCCTGATACCCTGAGCAGGTAAATTAACTGGGCTTTGAGAGGTCAATATTTGAGACCCCCCAGGGGACAAAACGGATATCATCGGCGGAACGGTCACTCCCGCAACACATTCGGATGCCGAATCTTTTTTGCCACTCGATCTCAGAACTCTTTGACTTAATTCTGAGGTCGAGGGCTGTGTTGAGGGAGGCTGCTGTTGGGAGTCCGCCGCTGGTTGTTGAGATCCGCCTATATGCTGCAGACCAGTTGCGGTTTTTTTGTGCCTAGGAGACTCATTTAATAGTTTAAGGCTATTAAATTGAGTGTCCAGCGCCAAGAGCATATCATGAGTTTTACGAAAACTCGATAATATGTCTTTAAAACCGCCCTTGGTCTGCCGCATAAAAGACATCATTTCTCTTTCAACCTCGCTACAGGCCTCGCAGCAGTAACGCAGACCGATGTTTCTTCTTACATCGTCCACCGTCCGAGCAACAACACCAATGCACTTGGCATGCACAATGTTGTCACACAGCCAGCAGCCGACTGTAAGATCGTTTGAATTAATTGCCTTTTTACAGGTCTTAACGAAACAGACGATAGCAGACATTATAGGGACTTACCACTGTACCTTTACGTAGGAAGAGATAAGAAAAGTGCAGCTGCACCGAGAGAGCGGGAGAATGAGAGAGTGGGTAAACGGGTGAGCGGGGGAGCGAGCTTAACGTTTAGCTGTCGCGACGGCGCAAACTAAACGGAGAAGGCACAAAGAGGAATGCAAAAAATGCAAAGCAAACACCGGCAGCACAAACTAAATTGTGAAAATAACAATTAAATACACAAAACAGAATAGCTGCATGCACACGAAGTGAACGGGAACTTTATTAATCACAAAGTAGAAGATTTAAATAAAACACCGGATGTTTAATGCAAAAATTAACACAAAACGAGAGCGCAAGAAAAAAACACGTCCGTTCACTTGGAAGAGAGAAACAAATATATGTATGTAAATATGTAAATAAAGACAAAACAGCAGTTTAGTGACGGACGTTTTCTGTGAATATGGATGGGTGTATGTTATATATATATATGTATTTTTGACACCAGCGGATCGCAGTGGAAAACGAAGTAGGGGGCCGATATTGGCAAAGCACTTGTTGCACTTTAAAAAAATAGGAAGAACTTCACATAATATAGTTATGTATATCACTTTCACTTTTCACTTTTCGGAATCGGATGGAAGGAAAGAACTAAACGCCTTTGGAAAAACAATATGGCGACCACGGACGGACTAGAATTAGAAAAACCGTACTTATCTTTGGATTTTCCGCAGGGGGCGCTGGTGGATCAGGATAGATCCGGAGTCAAAGGACCATGAACTGGAGTGGGTGGAGTTAGCCAAAAGGTCCGTACGGCCGCTGTAGTGGGTCGTGGTCGCTGGGTAGAGTGGAGCAAGTGCTGCTGTTGTTGCTGTTCGCTGGGGACCCGATTTAATAAGGCGTCTGGTTGGTCTTCACTTTGACTTCACTTTATTCATAGTGTTCGGAGGGGGGTGGCTTTATTCTGAAATGCACTCGATAAGAAAACACGGAAGAACTTCGGGGTATTACGCGACGGGCGTATGTCTTTATTTGTAGAATGGTAAATTGGTACTGACAAAGAAGAAGGCTTAAGTCTAGCTTGGGGAGAGCGGATTAGCAGCTCTATGCACGAAAGTGCAGTGGAAGAGGGAGAGAGAGATCGAGTGTACGGGATCACACTGCCTCCGGAAAATAAACGCACTTCTGGCGTGAACATTCTCCCCCCTTGCGAGGATACGCAGCAAAAAATATAAGAAGGCCTTCGAGGCCCCCTAGCGAGGATACGCTGTAGGAATATAGGAGGCCTTTGCTCGGGAAAGCGTTGGATACGCTAAGCGCTCGTGGACATGTAGAAGTGTGTGGTGATCCTGGCCACACGACTGGCATCGGTCGTCACTGCGGCAAGATCCCGTGGAATGATGGTGGGCCAGGCAATTGACGCAGTACTTCTTTTGTATGACGGCCTGGAGCCGTTTCTCAGCGCTAAGCCGAAGGAAACGGTGGCATTTCCGAAGAGGATGGTTCCCTTGGCAGACTCGGCATGGGTAGGATAAAATACCTCGGGAACGTCTGCATTTCATATCGGCGTATGGAACCCAGTAATTGGAAGAATCTGGAGCAGTAGTCACTCGTGTGGAGAACGAGGAAACTCTTTGGATCGGATCGGATACAGTATCAGGAGGAATCGGTACACTGGAGGAACAGTTGCTTGGATGCAACAAAGTGTGATGCCGACCGTGACACGTGAAACATTTGTGTGTGCTTGTGCAGTCTCGCAGTTGATGGCCTCTTGCGAAACAATTTAGGCATAGCTGCTTCTTTTTGATGTAGCCGGAACGCGCGTCAACTGACATTTGGAGAAAGCGCGGGCATAAACGTACTGGATGGTTCTCTTTGGAACATAAATCGCATCCTTTGGGTATCGGAACGATCCTCGTACTGAAGGATTTCAGTATTCGTGGCGACACGTCGGAGGGTGTCGTTTCTGACGGATGGAGGCGCAACTTAGGAGGTTGAATAGAATCTATAGTTTCTAGAGTTCTGTGGCGCTTGGTCAGGAATGAATCAAATTCTTGCCACGTAGGAATTTCGGTTTTATTTGTTAAGGACTGCTCCCATAGTGAGAGCGTCAGCTTTGGAAGTTTCGTGGAACACAAATAAACCAGGAGACAATCCCAATTATCCGTAGGAAGACAGGACAAATTTAGGGATGTGAGGCAATTTTGAATTGTATTTTGCAGCTCCTTCAAGGCTGCCGAAGATTCCTGTGCAATGGACTGTATGTTTAGTAACTTCTTCAGTTGGCTGTTCACGCTTGTTTTCGAAACGCTCAGATAGGTTTTTCCAGGCTGAGCGGAAACCATCGTTGGTGAGTGGCGAATATAGATAGAAAAACTTTTCAACAGGGTTCAGCGCAGGATTGTCTATATAGACCGCTGTGAAAAGGTCTCGGAAAGTCGGCTAGCGAATGTAATCGCCCGAGAAAACTTCTGTTTCGCACGGAGGAAGCTGACAGCCAGACGGATAGGAATTCTGGGGCGGAACGGGTTGGGTTTGAGCTGTTTTAGAAACGATCGTCTCGATCTGTTCCATGAGCTTTGCTGCACACCTTTCGTAAATAAAATAGGCATATTCGTATTTTGCCTTTAGAGTAGGTAAGGTGTCCCCCGTGCCCTCTAAGCCAACTGAAATTTGCTCTGAACAAGCTTCGTACTCTATCTCGACATTATCCCATACCGCTCGGACTTGGTCGAGATGGATTTGGCACGTGTACTTGGATGGACTTGGTGCTGCTGGATTGCAGACTCTGGACTCGAAGTGACTCAGACGGTCACAGGTCATCGTAAATTTATTTAAACTGTAGGAAGTCATTCTGGATAAATTTTAGGAAAATGTACTGTCGTATATATATCTGTGTATATTCCGAAATATTTATGTGTCGAAGCTGAATTGGAATTTAGGAACCAATCGAAAAATATTTGGAATTTAATTTATGAATGTTATTTTTTTAATGCGGAAGGTTCGACTTTAATAGAATTATATTCACTCAGCAGAAAACAGATACGGTCACACTAATGCGGATATGGAAGCGCAAATAAATTTCTAACTGAATTAGTTAGTTGGAATTATTTTGAAAAATAATTTAAAAATTATTTTTATGTATATGGACTTATTTAGTTGACCGCTGCTGTATTTGTCGCGGTACTGTTTTCGGAAATAATGCGTTTTTTTTTAAATTCGTTTATTTATTTAACCTAAGAAACAATCAACATCAACATACAGGAACGAGCCATTTAGTAGCGCGACGGGGCAAGGGCCCGCTTCGTGCGGTACGGCCGCAAAGCAATGCTTCGCACGAAGGAAGGCCGCTCAGCCCGTCCCCTCGTTCCTCGTCCTCTCCAGGGACCTCAGCGTCTTCATCAGCTTTGCTGAGAATTCTGCCGCCGCGTCCCACGTCCTTGGGTCCGCCAGCATCAGCGGCACCAGCGAGTCCTCGGTGATCGCCGATCCTGCCACCGCCTCCAGCGCGTTCCTCTCCTCGTCGAATCGGCGACACTCGAAGATGACGTGCTTTGCGTCCTCGGTTATCCCGGATCCGCACTCCGGGCAGCCGTCCTCCTCCTCGTGGCCGAATCTCTTCAGGTAGCTCCTGAAGCATCCGTGCCAACTCAGCACTTGGGTCAGGTAGAAATCCACCTGCCCGTGCTTCCTCTCCATCCAGACGTCAATGCTGGGGATCAGTCTGCGTGTCCAACGGCCTTTGGACGAGGCGTCCCACCTGGCCTGCCAGCTGGCGTAACTCCTCCATCTGGCGTCGCTCTTGAGCTCCGCCTTGGAGACACCCTCGGGTCCGGGGTGCCCTCGAAGCGCGTTGCGAAGGTCCGCCTTCTCCCGTAACAGCTCCTTTAGTGGCACAAGGCCAGCTATCACCAGCACGGCGTCGTCCGAGATAGTGCGGAATGCGCACGCCACCCGTATGGCGCAGAGTCTGTAGGCTGACTCTGCCCCTCGCATATGGTCAAGGGTACTGTCGGTAACGTTACATTCTTACGCACATTTTTGGCTATATCTCAGAAAAAATAATTAAAATGCATAATGGGTTATATGCATCTGAAAGTACTCTTAGAGACTTACATTTCGTGGGTTCAAAGTTTATCTTTATCTCTCTTGCCTTCGGAGTAATCAGCTTTCAAAGTGTGGTCGGTAACGTTACTTTTTTTGGAAGTGACTTCTGAGGTTAGTGCACAAATGCTTAATTATTAGTGAATGTAGCTGCACATATTTTTGATTATAAGCATTTTTTGAAAGATAAGGAATGAAAGAAAAGATATAACTATCTGATTAGCCGAAAAATTTATTTTTTCGTGCCTTTACGAGCCTAAAACCAAATTCGGTAACGTTACACAAAAAGTTGGTAACGTTACACGTACGAAATTCTGAGAAATTTTGACGAAAATAAAGCAAAAAAACACTCCAATTTTATTAATAAATTTAAATAAGGAATAATATAGTAATCTTTATTGAGTTTTTTGGTTTTCAGCTGCTTAAATAGTCACTTTGAGTGGCTTAATAGTGATATTTCTTAAATATGTTTTGAAGTTTCAGAAGTCACTAATTTTCCGTTCAATACTTGAATTTGATGGGCAGATGAAATACCAGAAATGTCCTTCGCACCGGCAAACACAGCAACTGAGTTCAACTCATTGTTGATTTGGTGAAATTCTACATCTGTGACTTCTTCGTGTGCTTCAATTCGTTTCAGACAAATACTTTCGATTGAAACAATTCGTTATGAAACAAAGCGCTCGTAAAGATTATTAACTGACGTTGATTCTAGTGGGCACTTTGTACTTCATCCTGGGCCTCACAAACAAAGTTTTCGGCGAAATCCACTTGTATCAATGCCTCATCGACAAATTCGATATTGGAGGCCCGTGGAAGATCGTGAAGGATGAATATTTCAGCTTGTGCACGTTTGACAAAACAGTGTTTGAGAAAATGGAACGATATGGCAGCAAGATGTGCGATGAGCTCTGATAAAACACAGCCCTCTGTAAATATGCAATGAATTCATCAAAAATGGTCGGTAACGTTACACATGTTTTCAGTCATTTATTCCACCATGGTACTATTTTGATTAATTTAAATTTGGATTCTTAAAATACACTCTAAATACACACAAAAAATGTATATCATCAAATTGGTTGAATTGCTTAAATATGTGTAAAAAAACTTTTTTCCCGGTAACGTTACTCCCAAAAAGCGGTACATTGAAAGGTTGTTAAATAAGACCACGGATAATATTTTTGTTCGAAATTTTGATATAGTTCGTTGCTTTAGAGTATATTACACTGAATTTTATCAAAATTGCATCATAAAAAGTTGAATAAAATATAAATTCTTACCTTTTTCTGAGGCTCTGTTAATTTTTCCATATTCGACACACAGTAAGAACAAGTGAATAAGTTGCGAAATGTCAAACCAAAGAAACATTTCTTTGTGTGACATTAGTGTTTCCCGATGCTATGGACAATATTCTAACAGAATATCATAGCAAAAGCGGTAAATTCAAAAACAAAAATTTGTTTGGTTGGTTTCGTTTAACGTACCCTTGACCATATAGGACTTTGTCCCAATCGCCTCAGCCCACACAGGCGCCGCATACAGCAGCTGCGAAGTGACGACGCTCGCCAGCAGCTTCCTGGTTGCGTGCTTAGGCCCTCTGGTGTTCGGAAGCATGCGGGAGAGGGCTCCGACCGTCCCACTGGCCTTCTTCTGAGCGTATTGCAGGTGCTCCTTGAAGGAGAGCCGAGAGTCTAGGAGGACACCAAGGTATTTGATTGCCCTCTGTGACTTTATCACGGCTCCGCCGACGCACACCTCGGCCGTTTCCACCGCTTTCCGACTCGATATCAGGACCGTCTCGGTCTTCTGAGCCGCTAGCTCCAGGCCAGCGTTTAAGAGCCACGTCTCGATGGCCTTGATCGCTACGTTCGCCTTCTCCTCCGCTGCAGTGCGCTCCTCCGCAACTATGACCACGGCAATGTCGTCTGCGAAGCCCACGACCGTGGTGTCGCTGGGCATTGGGAGCCGCAGAACACCGTCATACATGGTGTTCCAGAGTAGGGGCCCCAGCACGGAGCCCTGCGGGACTCCGGCGGAGACTTCGTATACCCTGGAACCCATGTCCGTGTCCACCGTGAGCACCCTCTCGCTAAAGAAGCTTCTCACGGTCTGCAGCAGATACCCCGGGATGTTCAGGGCAGCAAGACACTCCAGCGTCCGGTTCCAGTCGGCGGTGTTAAAGGCGTTCCTTATGTCCAGTGTAACTACTAGACAGTAGCTCTTGGAACCGCCTTTCCACCTCTTGCCGGCTATCGCCTCTTCTGCTATCGACTTCACCATCTCGATGGCGTCCAGCGTCGACCTTCCCTTCCTGAAGCCGTACTGGCTCGGGGAGAGGCCCCCGGCCTCCTCGATGGCGCCATTTAGCCTATCCACTATCAGCTTCTCAAACACCTTGCCAGTGGTGTCTGTGAGCCAGATAGGCCTATAGGAGGATGGCTCCCCTGGCGGCTTGCCTGGCTTGGCGAGAAGCAAGAGCTTTTTCCTCTTCCACCTTTCCGGGAAGGTTCCCTCCGCAAAGCACTTCGAGTACATGAAAGCGTACTCCTTGGGGTGCAGCGCTATGGACAGCTTTAGTGTCCTGTTGGGCACTGCGTCCGGTCCTGGTGCCTTCTTGGGGCGTATGCTCCTCCCCGTCCGGATCACCTCCGCCTCCGAAATCACGCCGGCGTCGTCGGGATGGCGCTCCGCGTTCGGTGGCATGGTCACAGGTGATCCTTTCGGGAATAGTGCCTGCACTATGCCATCGAGTGCTGCCGGGTCGGACGGGACTGTGCGCCCGCTTTCAGGCCCTTGACCACCATCCTGAGGCACCTGCTTTGTCGCAAAGGCAGGAAGCTCCTTCTGCGGCCCTTATGGCATTTTCAGCGTGTCCGGCTTGTACGGCCTTGGCGGGCGCGCGCCCGCGTTACTGCGATCGCGCATCTCTCGCATGCTCGCCAACTGAGCACAGGATCGCCTCATGGTCGCTTCTTGTGTAGGCGTTGCAAACTCCCCATATGGCATTATGGGCAATTGCGGCGCTCACAAACGTCAGGTCTATGAACGAGGCCGCTCCAGCTCTGACAAAAGTGTGCCTTGCTCCGTCGTTCAACAGGACGACATCCGTCGAGGCAAACGCCTCCAGGACCGCCCGTCCTCTGGCGTTGGTTATGGTGGATCCCCAATCCTAAGCCCAGGCGTTGAAGTCACCCCCGACCACGACGTTGGATCTTCCACGTAAGTCGCTGCTCAGGTCGTCCAGGATCCGGCAGAACGCTCCTAACGGAAGGCTCGGCGCTAGGTAGCAGCTATAGATCCAGTGGCTGTCTACCTTTGCCCTCACGAAGCCATCCGCTGACCGGATGCTGGACATACTCCTTTGGCTGTCGCCGCAAAGCCATAGGGCCGCCTTGCCAGTGCGATCCTTGGCCCACTCCGCTCCTTCCCTCGTCCTATAGGGCTCGCTAAGGATAGCGACATCTGCCGCTACCTCCCGCACCGTCTGCAGCAGCAAATCCTGCGCCGCTCTGCAGTGATTCAGGTTTAGCTGAATCAACTGCATATCCTACGGGGGCCAGCACCGCCGTTCCTGACCGGGCGGCTATTGCTGCCGGGTCCTTGGTGGGCTCCTCTGCGTGGTTGGCCTGTTGGCTCCTTACTGCATGCGGCTGCCTTATGCCCTGCATCGCCGCACTTGATGCAGCAGCTGCTCTTGTCAACCAGACTCTTGCACCTGATGGCAATGTGCCCGAGCTCCAGGCATCTGTAGCAGCGAGGGGGGCCCTCACGCTCCCGCACTCTGCAACTCGTCCATCCTATGCGGACCTCTCCCCGCTTCCGCACCTCTTTAGCCATCGAGCACGGCAGGCTAATTACGGAGACTCCGGACCTTGACTGATCCTTCACCGAGCTGATATTGCTTCGTGAAGGCAGCGCGGATCTCGCTCTCCGTCGTGATGGCGTCCAAGTTCCGGATCTCGAAAACGCTAACCTTGGAGTCCTCCGGCATCGCCCAGGACCCGAGAGAGATACTCTCCTTTATAGAGTCGGCACTCTCTGTGCTGCCCCTGTCTACCTCCAGAAGCAGGTTTCCCCTGGCCGTTCGACGCACGTTCTTAACCGCCCCTCCGAGGTCGGTTAATTGGTCGTCCTCCCTTCGCGTGACCAGCGCTAGGATCTCGCTGTAGGATTTACCCGATGCCTCCACTATCACCGCATCGGGGCGAGTTCTGCGGGGCGGCCTTCTCTTCTTGACCACCGTGCTCCAAGAGCTTCCGGCAGTCCTGGGCTCGGACTCGCCTGGTACGGCAGAGCTCACTTGCCGTTTCTCTCCTGTCCGAGGCTTAGGGGGGGCTGTCCTCGTTGGGGGAGCTGGCCGCTTTGGAGGAGCTGGCCGCTCAGTCCTGGCCCCGTTCCTCGATCCGGCCTGCACAGGCGGTAGTCGCAGCTGCCCGGGGGCTTCGCCACCTGTGGCTGAGCCGTCTGGCTGGCTGAGTCTTCGCCACGGGTCCGTCTGCGCTGACCGGTCCTTCCTTGGCACTGCCGCCGTCTGCTGTGCCTTGTCCACGCGGGGCTCTCCACCTGGGATGCTCTGGGAGCACTTGCAACACACAATGTCCTGCTTCTTGGACTCGTCGACGAACGTCGCCGATTCTCCGATGGCGACCTGGAGTTTGAGCATCTCCGATATCATCGCCTTCAACGCCATGTTGATGTGACGCACCTGTTTGTCGTGCACCAGGCTGTGAAGTTCTTCCATCAGCTTCCAGAGCTTCGAGACGCTCTCGGCTCGAGTGGGTTCTTGCTCCTTCTCCTCTTCAGAGTCGGGGGTGCGTTCCGCCTGCACAGCCTTGCTTCTTTTTGGAAGCGTGCCCCTAGTACCGCTTGCCGGGCTGGTCGGGTCTCTCCCCCTCTTGGCCGAGTCGACGTGGTCGCGGCATCCGCTCCTCTCCGGCGCCGGTGATGGCACGAGGGGTGGCGGGGAACGGCCTATCAGGCTGCTCTTTCTAAAAGCAGCTGCGCCTCCCTTGCTCTGTTGCTCCTCCTGGCTTGGTGCATTACCTAGCGTGGCGGCCAAGTCAGCCACCGCCACGTCAGGGTTTGTTGGAGTGTTTGTTAGGGCCTCCAGAATCCTTGCCCTAACCGTGGGATTTCCCACGGGTGGATTTCCACTTTTGTGGCTGCCACCTGGAGTAATTTTGTTATTCACAGGCATTCCAGTTAATTGCATTGTCGCCCAATGCTTGGCTGCATTTTATACCTGCTGCCAGGTTCTGTAACTGCCGGCCACTATGGCTCAGACGCAGACCACGCAGCCGCCCAGTATGGGCAGACGCTGCGTGGATTTGATCTTGTTTCCCGCAATGGGAAGCAGGATGACCTCGCCCGGAATGCTCCGGGTTTGAGTCGAAGCGTTACGACCGACTCGAGTCGACGCAGAGCCTCCCTCGATGGCCGAATATTTTCCTCCGACTTGGATTTGATGGGGGTTATACCGCCCCGCCTCGGTCGCCAGAGCCCCATTTTTTGGTGATCCGCCATGGCGGTGGGGATGGCAGTCGGTCAGATCCATGACTTTTTTCACCCTTAGCTCCGCGTGCGCACCTCGGTCGAGGCGAAGCGCAGCAGGATTCAGACTCCTTGCCAAGGATCCCGAGCAGCAGCCCGGAAAGGTGTGCTACTCCTTTTGCCGCAATCGTTTTGCTGGAGCTCATAGCAGGCAGCTTCCGTCACGGCACCAGGTCTATATCCCCACAGGGTGGCGCTAGTGAGCGCCGCCGCAGCGCTGCCAGATTAGCGCAGTACGGTCGCTGCACAACACTGCTCAACAGCTGATCGTGCGAGCAGCTGGCGAACAGCTGGCGTGACCGGCACAATATGTGGGGGCGTCCACATTTGATCCGAAGAGAAAGAGTGCGAAGGCGGAAGAGATGGCGAAGAGAAAGTTTTTTGGGATGAACTATCCCCGCTTACCCCTGGCCGACATCCGTCTCGCCGGATCGGTGGGCACCGATATGGCTTCCACAGGCCACAGGAGCCGTGCCTCGACTGGTGAGTCTAGAGTCCACGCTCTCGCTGCATCCTGACCACCGCTTCCACTTTTTTACCCTAGGGGCACTGCCACAACGCGAGTTTTAGCCGGAGCGCCTGCGCGGACGACCGCTCGCCGTGAGTTCACCAACTTTGCAGCTGCGGATGTGTTTTTTTTTTTTTTTTGTATTCGTGATTTATTTTCTACTAGTAACTAGACCTTATGCTACATTCATTAACATACAAAAAACATTAAGGGAAAACGGTAGACTATAGACTAAGAGCTAAGGGCTTCGCGCGGTGAGCTGCTGGTGTGTGTGTGTCGGTGTGTGCTAGCCTTCCAGGCTAACGGGGCGAGCTCGGGTTAGGGATGATAGTTTCTAACTATCGTATGTGGCTGCCGTAGCCTTTAGCTAATTACTACCTATCGCTTATAAAACTAGTACCGGGGGAATATATATATAACTTATTCTTATTATTTAATTCTATTATTTACATTATTTAGGCCTGTGACGATTCGTCATTGCTCGGGTGGCTCAGGGATGGCCAGGATTCGTCTCAGGAATTTATATTTGGTTCAGGTGTGGTTGCTGAAAGAGATTCCGACCCGGTCCCAGAGTAGAACGCTAGCTAATTCGGTACAACTTATCTTTCTGTTTATTGACTTAATAGGTACAAATTACTGATAGTTTCATTTCTCGTCGCCGGGTAACGCCGTGCTCTAGTGACGAATGCGACCCTTCCATCGGCTCGTTCTGAGGTCCTAAGAACTGGGAAGAGTGTTTAGAGGCCGTCCGGTTCTCCTGAATATGAGAAGAGTTGAGTTCAGAGGCCGGTCTGGTCTACTAATTAGTGAGAAGAGTGCAGAGGCCGATCTGGTCTACTAATTGGTGAGAAGGGTTTAGAGGCCGGTCTGGTCTACTATATATTGAGAAGAGTTTAGAGGCCGATCTGGTCTACTAAGTGGTGAGAATGGTTTAGAGGCCGATCTGGTCTACTATATGTTGAGAAGAGTTTAGAGGCCGTTCTGGTCTACTATATATCGAGAAGAGTTTAGAGGCCGTTCTGGTCTACTATATATCGAGAAGAGTTTAGAGGCGTTCTGGTCTACTATATATCGAGAAGAGTTTAGAGGCCGTTCTGGTCTACTATATATCGAGAAGAGTTTAGAGGCCGTTCTGGTCTACTATATATCGAGAAGAGTTTAGAGGCCGTTCTGGTCTACTATATATCGAGAAGAGTTTAGAGGCCGTTCTGGTCTACTATATATCGAGAAGAGTTTAGAGGCCGTTCTGGTCTACTATATATCGAGAAGAGTTTAGAGGCCGTTCTGGTCTACTATATATCGAGAAGAGTTTAGAGGCCGTTCTGGTCTACTAAATACGAGACGTAATACGCAAAGGCTACTGTGATTAGTTAGTTACCACGCCGTTTCCCGTCTCCTGTGGTTCTGCTGCACTCCTTACCGCTGCACTCCTTACCGCTGCACTCCTTACCGCTGATCCTTGGCTGCTAGTCCTTTCCGCTGGTCCCGGTTAGGTGGACCTTCGCCGATCGCCGGCCGAAACTGAATGAGCTCCGTAGTGCTGGGGTGCGCTTTATATAGCGGTTCGGCGGGGCTAGTGTGCCCGCATCGCCGCCCGCATTTGGCCGCATTAGTGTGCCCTGCCGCTCGCGGTCGGTGTGCCCAGCCGCGCGATCGTTGGCGCGCGCGCATTTAATTCAAATCAAATTCCATTCTTGTGTCTTCGATCGTTCCTATTACTTATTTATACCTAACCTATTATATTATATGTATATATGTGCGCGTTTGCGCGTCACACTCCCCTCTTAGGAGACGGTGTGATATCATACCGTAACTCTTTCCTCGGTCGAATACTCTTCTGCCTTTTCCTGCGATGCTGTAGTACTGCGATGTCCGTTCTAATTTTAATGACATTGCCCGTTGCCATGCCCTCTCGGCCATCTCTGTTGTCCGAATCTCCGTGTCTCTATGTCCGGTGATGATCGTTGTGTTGTCGCCTGTTCTTCTCTTGGCTTTCTTGGTGTATTTGTGCTACCGGCCTTCTCCTGTTGCGGTCTTGGTACTTCCAGAAAAATCCGCCAATCCCCTACTGCTTCGCTGACCTCCTTTGCTTGGTAGGTTATCCGCTGCTCATTATTTTGCTCTCGATCCCACTCCGCATTCTTCCTGTCTGCGCTGCCCTTCTTCCTCGCGTTGTTTTTCCTCCACCTCGTCTTCTTGATCTTTGATGCACTCCTTTCCTCCTCCAAGTCGACCTCCTCGAGTTGGTCCATATCCATTTTCCCAACGGCAGACCTCATGTACACCTCGGTCTCTTTACCTTCCAGTGCGATCCATGGGTCTCGAACTACCTGGTCTGTCTCTTTCAGTTGGTTCTCCGCCGTTTCACAGCAATCGATGGCTTTGGTGGCTATTTTAAGCTGCCCCATACCGTCGGATCCCATGCAGGTCTCTGGGCTGAGCCTGTGCTGTGTTAGTTGGCTGTGATCATCTCGACTATCTCCGCCAGTTTGAGAAACTCGGGAAGCGTTTTAAATCCTGATCTTCTCGTAAATAATTTTATCTACTCCTTGAGTTTAAGTATACCAAGTCTAACTTTTCCTTGCATGTATACTTCGCGAACCTCATCATGTCCATTAGGCTCATCGCGTATGTTCTTGCCAATTCCGCCTCTCTTGTTTTCGCTGCGCGATTTGCTCTTTGAGTTGTTTTTGATAACTTCGCGGTAAGAAGTAATCCACTAGCTCTTCTGTAAGCATTGCCCAGCTTTCAATTTTGCTTGGCGTGCAGTTCCACCAATCGATCGCGGCATCTTCTAAAATGAATGGCATCGTTTCCACCAGTTGGTCATGCCGGATTCCATATCCCGTCGCCCAATCTTTCATCTTCCTTATAAACTCCAGTGGTTGGTTGTCCCATGGTACCGTATTCCCAGCTTCGTATCCGGTCCAGGAACTCCCGTTTATCTTTCCTTCCATCTTCGTGTCCGTTCGTTCTGCTTCAGTCTCACTCCGACAATCTTTCATTGACCGCATCCGTGTGTTCGATGGGCAACTCCATATCATCTTCCTCCACTTCGTCCGCTTACTCTCTTATCCAGCTCATGGTCTACCGCGCCGGTTTTCTGCAACCACTTCAACCTGTCTGGGCGCCACTGTGACGATTCGTCATTGCTCGGGTGGCTCAGGGATGGCCAGGATTCGTCTCAGGAATTTATATTTGGTTCAGGTGTGGTTGCTGAAAGAGATTCCGACCCGGTCCCAGAGTAGAACGCTAGCTAATTCGGTACAACTTATCTTTCTGTTTATTGACTTAATAGGTACAAATTACTGATAGTTTCATTTCTCGTCGCCGGGTAACGCCGTGCTCTAGTGACGAATGCGACCCTTCCATCGGCTCGTTCTGAGGTCCTAAGAACTGGGAAGAGTGTTTGGAGGCCGTCCGGTTCTCCTGAATATGAGAAGAGTTGAGTTCAGAGGCCGGTCTGGTCTACTAATTAGTGAGAAGAGTGCAGAGGCCGATCTGGTCTACTAATTGGTGAGAAGGGTTTAGAGGCCGGTCTGGTCTACTATATATTGAGAAGAGTTTAGAGGCCGATCTGGTCTACTAAGTGGTGAGAATGGTTTAGAGGCCGATCTGGTCTACTATATGTTGAGAAGAGTTTAGAGGCCGTTCTGGTCTCCTATATATCGAGAAGAGTTTAGAGGCCGTTCTGGTCTACTATATATCGAGAAGAGTTTAGAGGCCGTTCTGGTCTACTATATATCGAGAAGAGTTTAGAGGCCGTTCTGGTCTACTATATATCGAGAAGAGTTTAGAGGCCGTTCTGGTCTACTATATATCGAGAAGAGTTTAGAGGCCGTTCTGGTCTACTATATATCGAGAAGAGTTTAGAGGCCGTTCTGGTCTACTATATATCGAGAAGAGTTTAGAGGCCGTTCTGGTCTACTATATATCGAGAAGAGTTTAGAGGCCGTTCTGGTCTACTATATATCGAGAAGAGTTTAGAGGCCGTTCTGGTCTACTAAATACGAGACGTAATACGCAAAGGCTACTGTGATTAGTTAGTTACCACGCCGTTTACCCGTCTCCTGTGGTTCTGCTGCACTCCTTACCGCTGCACTCCTTACCGCTGCACTCCTTACCGCTGCACTCCTTACCGCTGATCCTTGGCTGCTAGTCCTTTCCGCTGGTCCCGGTTAGGTGGACCTTCGCCGATCGCCGGCCGAAACTGAATGAGCTCCGTAGTGCTGGGGTGCGCTTTATATAGCGGTTCGGCGGGGCTAGTGTGCCCGCATCGCCGCCCGCATTTGGCCGCATTAGTGTGCCCAGCCGCGCGCGATCGTTGGCGCGCGCGCGCATTTAATTCAAATCAAATTCCATTCTTGTGTCTTCGATCGTTCCTATTACTTATTTATACCTAACCTATTATATTATATGTATATATGTGCGCGTTTGCGCGTCCTCCCCTCTCTTAGGAGACGGTGTGATATCATACCGTAACTCTTTCCTCGGTCGATACTCTTCTGCCTTTTCCTGCGATGCTGTAGTACTGCGATGTCCGTTCTACTTTTAATGACATTGCCCGTTGCCATGCCCTCTCGGCCATCTCTGTTGTCCGAATCTCCGTGTCTCTATGTCCGGTGATGATCGTTGTGTTGTCGCCTGTTCTTTCTTGGCTTTCTTGGTGTATTTGTGTACCGGCCTTCTCCTGTTGCGGTCTTGGTACTTCAGAAAAATCCGCCAATCCTACTGCTTCGCTGACCTCCTTTGCTTGGTAGGTTATCCGCTGCTCATTATTTTGCTCTCCCGATCCCACTCGCATTCTTCCTGTCTGCGCTGCCCTTCTTCCTCGCGTTGTTCCTTTCTCCCTCCACCTCGTCTTCTTGATCTTTGATGCACTCCTTTCCCTCCTCAAGTCGACCTCCTCGAGTTGGTATCCCAACGGCAGATGATTTTTTTGGCGATCCATGGGTCTCGAACTACCTGGTCTGTCTCTTCCTTTTTTTAGCTGCTACGTCGGATCCCATGCAGGTCTCTGGGCTGAGCCTGTGCTGTGTTGGTGCGAGATTTTCTGCTGTGATCATCTGACTATCTCCGCCAGTTTGAGAAACTCGGGAAGCGTTTAAATCCTGATCTTCTCGTAAATAATTTTATCTCCTCTTGAGTTTAAGTATACCAAGTCTACTTTTCCTTGCATGTTACTTCGCGAACCTCATCATGTATTAGGCTCATCGCGTATGTTCTTGCCATCCTCTCCTTGTTTTCGCTGCGCGATTGCTCTTTAGTTGTTTTTGATAACTTCGCGGTAAGAAGTAATCACTAGCTCTTTTAAGCAGCTGTCGTGCGTTGCAGTCGCGATCTAAAATGAATGGCATCGTTTCCACCAGTTGGTCATGCCGGATTATATCGTGCAATCTTTCATCTTCCTTATAAACTCCGTGGTTTGTTGTCCCATGGTACCGTTTCAGTCGTATCCGGTCCAGGAACTCTGTTTATCTTTCCTTCCATTTGTTGTTGTTTGCTTCAGTCTCACTCGACAATCTTTCATTGACCGCATCCGTGTGTTCGATGGGCAACTCCATATCATCTTCCTCCACTTCGTCCGCTTACTCTTATCCAGCTCATGGTCTACGCTGCCGTTTTTTTTAACCACTTCAACCTGTCTCGGGCGCTGTGACGATTCGTCATTGCTCGGGTGGCTCAGGGATGGCAGGTTCGTCTCAGGAATTTATATTTGGTTCAGGTGTGGTTGCTGAAAGAGATTCCGACCCGGTCCCAGAGTAGAACGCTAGCTAATTCGGTACAGCTTATCTTTCTGTTTATTGACTTAATAGGTACAAATTACTGATAGTTTCATTTCTCGTCGCCGGGTAACGCCGTGCTCTAGTGACGAATGCGACCCTTCCATCGGCTCGTTCTGAGGTCCTAAGAACTGGGAAGAGTGTTTGGGGCTCCGGTTCTCCTGAATATGAGAAGAGTTGAGTTCAGAGGCCGGTCTGGTCTACTAATTAGTGAGAAGAGTGCAGAGGCCGATCTGGTCTACTAATTGGTGAGAAGGGTTTAGAGGCCGGTCTGGTCTACTATATATTGAGAAGAGTTTAGAGGCCGATCTGGTCTACTAAGTGGTGAGAATGGTTTAGAGGCCGATCTGGTCTACTATATGTTGAGAAGAGTTTAGAGGCCGTTCTGGTCTCCTATATATCGAGAAGAGTTTAGAGGCCGTTCTGGTCTACTATATATCGAGAAGAGTTTAGAGGCCGTTCTGGTCTACTATATATCGAGAAGAGTTTAGAGGCCGTTCTGGTCTACTATATATCGAGAAGAGTTTAGAGGCCGTTCTGGTCTACTATATATCGAGAAGAGTTTAGAGGCCGTTCTGGTCTACTATATATCGAGAAGAGTTTAGAGGCCGTTCTGGTCTACTATATATCGAGAAGAGTTTAGAGGCCGTTCTGGTCTACTATATATCGAGAAGAGTTTAGAGGCCGTTCTGGTCTACTATATATCGAGAAGAGTTTAGAGGCCGTTCTGGTCTACTAAATACGAGACGTAATACGCAAAGGCTACTGTGATTAGTTAGTTACCACGCCGTTTACCCGTCTCCTGTGGTTCCACCGCTGCACTCCTTACCGCTGCACTCCTTACCGCTGTCCCTGCTTCTTCGCCGATCGCCGGCCGAAACTAATTACTAATAGGGCCCGCATTTGGCATTAGTGTGCCCTGCCGCTCGCGGTCGGTGTGCCCAGCCGCGCGCGTGCGCGCGCGCATTTAATTCAAATCAAATTCCATTCTTGTGTATCGTTCCTATTACTTATTTAAACTTAACCTATTATATTTATATTAGGCCTTTTCTTGATATTATTATTTAATTATATAGTTATATGATATTTATATTTTTATTTATTTGTATTATTATTTATATATTTATTTATTATTTATATGTTTTTTTTATTTATATTATTTATTTGTGAGGGCCAATCGGCTCCTCACAATCGATAAATCTTATTATGTAATAGATTTATTCAAAACAAATATATTGAAATTAACAGGAAGCCTAGTTATTTTGCTTATTTTCATCATAACTCCGACCTGAAAATTTAAAATTATTTTACCTTCGTAAAACAAAAACACTTTTTAAATAATTTTATATATATTTTATTTGCGGAGAATTAACCACTGTTTTATCAGTGCGTGTCGTATTAAAAAAAAAAATTCGAAAGGGAAATATCGCCCTGAGCAAAGGCACAGCATTTTATCATGAACGAAGCCGCGGTTGATTCAGGTACCTGAGTTGCAAGTTTGCCACCATGCTGAACTGGGGATCATACGAAAAGCCATCCCCGTTGGGCATGGATTTCTAGGCAGAATCGTTCACGGCGTGAAGCAAATTCCGACTGGGTAGTTATCATCCCCAAGGCAGGCAAGCCATCGCATTGCAAGCCTAAGGACTACAGGCCGAAAGGCCTCTCTTCGTTTCTACTCAAGACGCTGGAGAGACTTATTAGTCTGCATCTCAGAACCAACATTCCCCACTTATCCTTATCAGGATCCCAACATGCGTATAGGAGAAGCAGATCAACAGAGACAGTCATTCGCTTACCACAATAATAGAAAAATCGCACCACGAAAAGGAGTTCATACTCGTCACCTTCCTGGATATAGAGGGCGCTTTCAACAACATCCTTCCAGGCTCAATTACGAAGGCGTTGACTAAGCTGGGGATTGATCAACACACAGTGTATCCCATTGACCGGATCTTGCGCAGCAGAACGGTGGAGGCAATACTGGGGGGGTCAACCATCTCCAGACAAGTCAACAGAGGCACACGCCAGAGGCACACTCCCTCTCCGATGGAGTGTGGCGGTCAACGAACTGCTTCAGGGCATAGAGGAGGGTGGCTGTCGTGTTGTGGCCTACAAGGACGATGTTGCCTTGGCATTTACGGGAAAATTCTCGCAAACCCTCTGTGACAGGTTGAGCGAAAACCATCAGTTACTGGGGGGCTGGACTGCCAGGTGCGAACTGGGAGTAAGCCCAGCGAAGACCGAACTGGTCCATTTTAAAAGGAATTACAAAATTCCCAAAATGGTACCCCCTAAGCTGTGCGGGATACCTTTGCCCCTCGGGCACACGAATCTCGAATCTGCACCACACCTTATTGAGGGGAACACTGACAGAACGGAATGGAAACTAGGACCTCCAGAACCTCTAGGGTCCCTTCACATTTACACGGATGGCTCAAAATTGGACGGACTTGTGGGAGGAGGTATATACTCTGAGCACCTGGGATTAACCGTCTCTTTTAGGCTACCCAACCACTGTAGCGTCTTTCAGGCAGAAGTTTACGCCATCAAAAAAGCCCTTGATCAGCTCCCCCCAACCAGGGTCAGAGCTCCCATTTGCGTATTCTCGGATAGTCAGGCTGCCCTGAAGTCACTTGAAGCTATCTCTTCAAACTCGAAGACCATCAACGCCTGCCGCAGATCTCTTCACGAGATGGCGAAGCGGTACGACCTTCACCACATATGGGTCCCACGACATATGGACATCGACGGTAACTACGCTGCGGATGAGCTGGCCCAGCAGGGAGAGGCAGCCGGAGAGGCAGTTAGTTGACATGCCCATGGCCACTCGCAGACTACTTTGTAGGGAGCACTTCCATCTCCTCGCGGACAGGAAATGGGAAAAACCTAATCTCCTGCCGCCACGCTAGAATAATCTGACCACGCCGATCAGCGAAGGGCTCCAAGGAGCTATTGTCATTAAGCCGGGAAAGCTGCGCCCTTGCCGTTAGGGCTCTTACTGTTCACAGGCTACTTGGAACGCACGCGTCCAGACTGTCAGTGCACCATAACGACTTCTGTAGAAGCTGTAGGGATGAGGAGGAGGAGGAGACCGTTCTTCACCTCCTCTACCACTGTCCAGCCCTAAGCAGATGGAGACTGCAGCATCTGGGCTTCTTCACCCTTGTGGATTTCGCCGAGCTAAACGATACATCACCGAGGCAGATAACGCGTTTCATCCAAGGATCGGGTTGGTCCTGTCTCACTTATGATTGCTCATCGGCCCTTGGGAACTCATAGCTGACGGGGGATCTAAATCTGCGCGGCATAACAAGAAGCCTCCTCAGGCTCTAGTGGCCTAACCTAATCTAGCCTAGTACAGTTCTCGGCAGTGTTAACAGCGATTTGGCAGCCTGCGAGTAGTCCGGGAATTTTCGTAGAGTTTTCCTCAACATTAGCTTCGATCGTGCTGTCTGCGAGTACTCCGGGCATTTTTGCAGGGCCCGTGCGTATTATTTAGACCACCAGTGCTAGATGCTATTCTGCTGTCTGAGCGTAACCGGGCATTTTCGTAGAGCTTTCTCGACAGCAGTGTAGGTTTAATTTATTTTCCTAACCGTAATATACATAAATATACCCTGATTTACAACCAAGTACTGAGGCTCGGTGACCCGAGCAAATAACACTAATAACACAAATAACACTATCAATACCCCCTCAACTGTCTCGAAGATAATAAATTTATCTGAAGAGGATCCTGGACGGATTGAGACGCCGACCCCAGCCAAAAGCATCCTTTTAACAGTTCAAATACAATTTGTTTTGTAGTGCGTTCTTGGAAGCGCTGTCGATTCTTCTATTGATGGTCCGGCTTTGGTGACGGTGCTAGCGGCACCAGCGTATCCTCCCTGACCCTGCTACCGACTCCAGAGTGTCCCTCTTTTCGTCAAATAGGCGACACTCAAAGACGACGTGGCAAGCATATTCTTTGATCCCGGATTTATTATCCGAGCAGCTTTTCTCTTCTTCATGGCCGAAATTCTTAAGGTAGCTCCGTAAGCAGCCATGTGCGCTCAGCATTTGCGTTATATAAAAGTCTACCGGCCCGCGTTTCCTTTCTATCCAGGACTTTATGTTGGTTACCAGCCTTTGGTCGAGGTATCGAAACTAGTTTGCCAGGTCCCAAAGCTTTGATGTCGCCATCAGAGAGAGGGACTCTGGCTGAGTCTTTGAATGCCCTGGATCTCAGGTCCGGGTCCACAGTGAGCACTATCTCACTGAAATAGCACTTTACTATTACTTAGTAAGTTAAGTGCAGCGAGGGATTTTGGTTTAATCGGCGGTGTTAAAGGCCTTCCTCATGTCTAGCCTTAATACTGGACAGTAGCTCTTGAAACCACATTTCCACCTCTTGGCCGCGATCACCGCTCCGGCTACTTCGTTCATCGTCTTGATGGCGTCCAGTGTTGAACTCCCACTTCTAAAGTAATACCAGTTTCTACCTCTTCCATTTTTCCGGGAAAGTCTCCTCCATTAGAACTTGGAGTACAGGATTCCGTGCCTGGCGCCGTCCTTGAGCGCGCGCTCCTTTCCGTCCGGATCACGACCGCTTTCCGCAGGTGTCGTTGAAGTGAGATTCCCGTTTTGTGCATCGTAGCAGAGCGAAGAGCCAGTTGCACAGCTGCCTGCGGGCGCCGGCAGGTAACTCTGATCCATCATATTACTGTCTTAGGGTTTCACCTAAGCAAATCTTTCTGTGGTATGCTTTGGTCGCAGGCAAGCTCCAAGGGTGCAGCTATTCGATTCGCGGTCCCGCGTTGATAGTCTTCCCATCCGTCGTAATTTCGTCGAGGCTTCGAATTTCACAGACGCTGACCTTTGACCTGCCCAATCAGAGTAAACATACCCTAAAACTAAACTGTTCGTCCGTCTGTATCATATAGTTGCCATAGGAACGATCGGAAAATGTTTATGAAATAAATTATAATTTATCTAGTTTTCAATATGGCCATTTTGTATTATTCTAATATTACAATTTTAGTTTTATAAATATCGGACTACTATATAATGTAGCTAGCATATGATCGTTAAATGTAGAAGAAAATACAAAACTGTGAATCTAAAACTGTAACTGTGTGACGCGTACCGCGCACAGAATTAAATAAATAAATATAGAAATATAATTAAATAAATACAAGACAATAAAATGAATATGTAAATAAAATGAATAAATAAATATAAGTAAATAGGATAAATAATTAGAAATAAGAAGAGATTGAACAAGGTGAAATAAAATGAAGTACAAATGGAAAAGAGCTGGAACAACTAAACTGCAGGGAACGGGAAATTAACCGAAATAAATAAACAGAGAATAAACAGAGAACAAACAGATGAATTTGAATTTGAATACGCGCGCGCGCCAACCACGGAGATCTGGCCACACTGAAAGAGAGAGAGCTGGCCACACTATTAGGGCAAATTGCGGATCATCGGCGGGCACACTAGAAACAGCAGGGGCCTATATAAAGCGGGCAGTTGGCCTCATATCGGCACTCAGTTCCCGACAGCGATCGGGTAAGCATCAGCAGCAGCAGCAGCAGTCAGCAGCTTGGTAAGATAAACCAGTAAGTTGGAGTAATTAATTGGTAGTTAGCGCTTAATACCCTCCCGCCCTCCTATAATCTATAGATCTGAATGGTCATAAATTAGGGTTCCCGCTTACTCCTGTAGCTGACCTGAATGGCCGCTTAAGGATTTCTCTCTCGCTTGGATCTGAATGGTCATAAGTTAGGGTTCTCGCTCACTCCTGTAGCTGACCTGAATGGCCGCTTAGGGATTTCTCTCTCGCTTGGATCTGAATGGTCATAAGTTAGGGTTCTCGCTTACTCCTGTGGCTGACCTGAATGGCCGCCTAAGGATTTATCTCTCTCTGTTGGATCTGAATGGTCATAATTAGGGTTCTCGCTTACTCCTATAGCCGACCTGAATGGCCGCTTAAGGATTTATCTCTCTCTGTTGGATCTGAATGGTCATAATTAGGGTTCTCGCTTACTCCTGTGGCCGACCTGAATGGCCGCTAAGGTTTTCTCTCTCTTGGATCTGAATGGTCAAAATTAGGGTTCTCGCTCACTCCTGTGGCCGACCTGAATGGCCGCCTAAGGATTTCTCTCTCTTGGATCTGAATGGTCATAATTAGGGTTCTCGCTCACTCCTGTGGCCGACCTGAATGGCCGCCTAAGGATTTCTCTCTCTGTTGGATCTGAATGGTCATAGATTAGGGTCTCGCTTACTCCTGTGGCTGACCTGAATGGCCGCCTAAGGGATCATTCTGTCTTTACAGCGCCCAAGACGACCCCGGACGACGATCCACGGCCACGCCCGCACCCCCCGCGCCACCCCACTGAGAGGCCACGCGGAACGACGACTCACTGTGGAACGCCACCTTCGCCGTGAAGAGAGAGACGAACCCAACCGAACGCCGGCCGAGCCGAACGAGTAGCACGGACCGCCCACATATGCTTAAACTTTGTCACTTCCTGTGAATAAACCAGTACGATTCTCAGTTACCGTGTAATTCACCCTGACTTCTACTCTGGGACGGGGTCGGCTTTCTATTCCAGCAACCACGTCCGATACAAATAAATATCTGTGACAACCCTGGGCCAGCCCTGAGCCGCCCAAACCCTCGACTAACCGTCACAGTGGCGCCCGAACAGATTAAAGTGGTTGCAAGGGAGAAACCGACACCAGAAGAGTAATGTCGAGCTGGGTGTATCAGGCAACGAAGAACGAACTGACAGAATACGCGATCGAGTTTGGATTGGACATTGCAGATAAGAACGAAGAACTCAGACGAGTAGTGGCTGCATTTGTCAAAAGAACCGATCATACTGGGGCAGAGAAGCGAAGACTCGCACAGCTGTCAGCAACCTACGCACAGTTAGCGGCGAGACACAAAAGGGATAAGAGCCCGGCAGCAAGTACAACAGCGAGTACAACACCGGAAATCCGAGTAACGGACACGGAGGAAGTAGTTAACACCATGGAGGGGGAAAAAGAGAGAAAAACAGACAGGAAATTCGAGACAGAGATTGTGGACCGAGTACGCGGATGGGGCATCCGATACCAGGGCACGGATAACCCATTGGAATTCCTAAGCAAAATGGAACAATGGGCAGCCGGGTACGGAATGCAAAAGGATCAGCTAATCCAGGCGATGCCTTTTATTCTGGAAGGGGCCGCCATCGACTGGTGGAATGTAACCCCGACCAAGATCAGTACATGGGCACAATTAACGGCGGAGTTACTGGAGTATTTCCTACCGCCTAGATACGAGGAGCAACTGGAGACCCAGATCGCCCAACTGAGACAGCGGGAGAACGAACCCGTAAGGCAGTACGCGATGGAACTACGTAAACTAATGCGGTTCACCAAGCTTTCAGAACAGGAGAAACTCGACCGTATATACAAAAATTGCAGGAGCAAGATCAAATTATATACGAGGAGATCCGGGTTCACCTCACTAACGGAGTTCTTAAAACTGGCGGAGGAAGTAGAGGAAATCGAGGCGGCAGAAAGTCCGGCCGGGACCAGCCAGCGAGTACAGCAGCCGCAACTAAGAACCGATATTTGTACGCGGTGCGGGGGCACCGGACACGCGGCACGAACATGCGGTAACCCACCAAGGTTATTTTGTTGGGTCTGCGGAAGGAACGAAGTGAGAACGACGGAATGCTGCAGAAATGACTCGGGAAACGCAGAGAGGTCTGAGCACGTAAGGCTGGTGACTCAGGCAAGAGCACAACAGCCAGCACCGGGAAGGCAACTAAGCTGTGACGGATTCCAGGTAATTGCCAGATTAAGAATCGGCGAGCAAACAGCAAAGGGAATCATAGACACAGGAGCATCCCGCAGTGCGATCAGCAGGAGTCGGTATCAGGATTTAAGGGAGCAGGGCAAGTGGACAGGAACCAGAACCGAGATTACGCTCGCCAATGGAGCGAAACAGCGGTCGGTCGGAACGTTCGAGGCAACAGTGCAGTTCGGAGGAAGGGAGTTTACCATAGCGTTCATGATATTGGAGAGGGTGGAAGGCGGAGTATTGCTGGGAATGGATTTCCTGGCGAAGGTGCGCAGCGTGCTAAGATGCGGGAATTTGGAACTGGAGATAACGGAGGCAGGGAAGGAAGAAAACGGTGAGGAGCAGCATGATGATGACGGACCAGAGGACATGGAAGAGGAACCATCGGAGGAAGAAGTACAAACCTTCTTGGACCGGCAAAGGCAAGTATTTGAGAACATGAACGGGGTTAGTCACATAACAACACACAAAATATATCTAAAAGATGACAAGCCCATAAAGCAACGGTACTACCCGCGAAATCCGAAGCAACAGGCAGTCATAAACGAACAGGTCGACGAATTACTAACTTTGGGGCTTATAGAACCATCTCGTAGTCCGTATAGTGCGCCAGTGGTGCTGGTAAAGAAAAAGAACAATGATTGGAGAATGTGCATCGACTATCGCTTACTGAACAACAAGACCGAAAAAGACGCCTATCCGGTACCGAGAATGAATTTCATACTGGACCAACTAAGAGAGGCGAGGTATATAAGTACGATAGACCTCAAGTCAGGATATTGGCAAATCCCGATGGAGGAAGAGAGCAGACAGTACACAGCATTCACGGTTCCGGGCCGAGGTCTATTCCAATGGAAAGTAATGCCCTTTGGGCTAACCACGGCACCAGCAACGTTCCAGAGGGCATTGGATACAGTGATAGGACCCGAGATGGAGCCATTTGCTTTCGCATATCTCGACGATATTGTGGTTATCGGTCGAAGCAAGCGGGAACACTTCGAGAAATTACAAGAGGTATTCAGACGACTGCGAGAGGCAAACTTACGGATCAACCCGGACAAATGCCATTTCTTTCAGAAGGAGCTGAAGTACTTAGGTCATGTGGTGAGCGACCAGGGCATTCGGACAGATCCGGAGAAGGTAGCGGCGATTCAGGACTATCCAACCCCAAGAACCACGAAAGAAGTGCACAGTTTCCTAGGGATGGCGTCGTGGTACCGACGGTTTATACCCAATTTCACGGAACAGGCTGGAGCGCTGCAGAGTCTGATCAAGAAAGGGGTGAAATTCGAGTGGAACGAGGACCACCAGCTGTCCTTTGAGCAGTTAAAAGACAGCTTGACCAAGGCACCGATATTGTCGTGCCCCGACTTCACAAGGCAGTTCAAACTGCAAACCGACGCCAGTGATCTAGGCATTGGGGCAGTATTGACACAAGACAGTGAGGACGGAGAACATGTCATCTCGTTCGCCAGTAGGAAGCTGAGCACAGTGGAACGGAAGTATAGCGCAACAGAGAAGGAATGTTTGGCTATATATTGGGGAATAAACAAATACAAGATGTACCTGGAAGGGTACGAATTCGTGGTAATAACGGACCACATGGCTCTGAAATGGCTAAACTCGATAGAAAGCCCATCAGGAAGAGTCGCTAGATGGGCGCTAGGATTACAGCCATTTCAGTTTGAAGTACAGTACCGGAAGGGCAAACTAAACGCAGTGGCGGATGCCTTGTCGAGAGCCCCACAGGTGGAACTGAAGGGCCTGAACGAAACGGTGGATTGGATAGAGAAGAAGCAAAGGGAGATGGGTACCGAGATGGACGAGCAGGAGTATATGATGAAGGGGAACAGATTATATAAGCTGAGCAAGGACCCGAAGGACCCACAACCTTGGAAGCTGTGTGTGACGAAGGAGGAAATCCAACAGGTACTCATCGAGAATCACAGTACGGCGGAGACGGGACACCTGGGCACGTTCAAAACGCTGACCAGGGTGAGGCAACGATACTTCTGGCCACGGCTATCACGGGACGTGAAGAAGTTTGTCAAAGAGTGTAACTGTTGTCAACAATACAAAGTGTCACAACAGAGGAAAGCTGGGAAAATGTTGACAAAAATAGCTGAAGCGCCCTGGGAAACATTGTGCGTGGATTTCGTGGGACCGTTACCCCGAACAAAACACGGGAATACGACATTATTGGTGATCGTGGACAAGTTCTCAAAATGGGTGGAACTAGCAGCAATTCGACAGGCCACGGCAGATGCGTTCTTGCGAGTATTCAGGGAAAGGGTAATCTCGAGAATCGGAGCACCCAAGATCCTAATATCCGATAACGGCGTCCAGTTTGCCGGGCGCAAGACCAAGTTAGCCATGGAAAAATGGGGCATCAGGCAGCAATTCACAGCACCGTACACGCCACAGGAGAATCCGACGGAAAGGACAAACAGAACCGTGAAAACGATGATCGCACAGCTGAGTGGCGAGGAGCAGACGAAATGGGACGAGCACGTACCCGAGCTGATGCTGGCCTATAACAGTAGCAAGTCAGAATCAACAAAGTTTAGTCCTGCACAGCTGATATACGGGAGGGAGTTGCGAATACCCAGCACAATTTTCGACATGGTAACAAGTGGGTCAGGCCTGGAGGAAGAGACAGTGGAGGCCAGATGGAAAAGACTGCAGGAGATTCGAAAAGAGGCAGCTGTGCATATGGAGGAGGCGGCAGGCAAGCAAAAGCAGCACTATGACCTGAGGAAAAGGGAATGGAGGCCGGAAATAGGCGAGCTGGTGTGGTGCAAGACGCACCCATTATCAAAGGCGGCGGAAAAGTTTAATGCAAAGCTGGCGCCAAAGTACGACGGGCCCTGGAAAGTGGTCAAGTTCACTTCGCCCGTAATTATCACGGTCAGGGACACGACAACAAAGAAAACGAAACGCGTGTATATTGGGGACACAAAGGCACACCAAGGACCCAGTGGAAACCAGGTGGAACAACCGGGGCATGGGCCTAGCCAAGATCAGAACCCCACACTAATCGCTCGTAAAATATCGATATCAACCAACCCACAAAATACTAAACCCACAAAAAATACTAAACAGACACAATGTACTAAACCAACACTACCTACATCCACACTAAACAGCTGTCAAAACACCCACACTAACACAAACACAAACCTCATTGCAGAACACGTGATGAACCCGGACAAATACAAGGAAGCGGCGCGGAAATTCCGCGAAAGCCACGCGCAGGCGGCAGCATCTCGGACGACGGCGAAGTTGGTGGACCCGATCCCCATGAGTGGCGTCAGGAAGCGCACGGCTCCGGCCAAGATGGGCAAGGCGCCGCCTGCTAAGGAAGGAGGACGGGAGGAGGAGGCGCGCGAACCACCTGCGAGACCGGCGGCAGGCACGGCAGGGCCAGGCAAGGTGCGGATCGCCCACGTACCCCGAGGAGCAGGCGTGAGGAAGGCCACAGCGTCCGAGCAGGTCCGGGGAAAACCCCAGCCACGAGCCGGTGCCGCAGCAGAGACAGCCGGGGACAAGGCAGTGGCCATACCCGCAACCCGACCAACGATCCGCAGCGCCGTCGAGGCGATAGCGCGGGAGGCAACACGTCGGGAGCATCGTTCGCCGGATCGGGATGTGCTGGAGATCCACGCAGAGCAGCCATACGAGGATGGATGGACCGTACAGGAGGGAATACGGATCTCGCCGACGGCCCGAAACGAGATCAGGAGGAAGCTGCTAAATAAGATTCCGGGGAAACAAAGAGGTTTCTTGGTGCAGGATGGACGGACGGTGCTGCGAGTCCTGTCGAACCGCGGAAACTTCGTCTCCATAACCCGGCACGCTCATTCCGATAAGAGGGGGGGGTGTGACGCGTACCGCGCACAGAATTAAATAAATAAATATATAAATATAATTAAATAAATACAATATAATAAAATGAATATGTAAATAAAATGAATAAATAAATATAAGTAAATAGGATAAATAATTAGGAATAAGAAGAGATTGAACAAGGTGAAATAAAATGAAGTACAAATGGAAAAGAGCTGGAACAACTAAACTGCAGGGAACGGGAAATTAACCGAAATAAATAAACAGAGAATAAACAGAGAATAAACAGAGAATAAACAGAGAATAAACAGAGAACAAACAGATGAATTTGAATTTGAATACGCGCGCGCGCCAACCGCGGAGATCTGGCCACACTGAAAGAGAGAGAGCTGGTCACACTAGGAGAGAAGGCTGGCCACACTATTTGGGCAAATTGCGGATCATCGGCGGGCACACTAGAAACAGCAGGGGCCTATATAAAGCGGGCAGTTGGCCTCATATCGGCACTCAGTTCCCGACAGCGATCGGGTAAGCATCGGC
Organism: Drosophila bocqueti; assembly: GCA_018151655.1. Taxonomy (NCBI): domain Eukaryota; kingdom Metazoa; phylum Arthropoda; class Insecta; order Diptera; family Drosophilidae; genus Drosophila; species Drosophila bocqueti. The sequence goes on from JAECXF010000048.1 coordinate 1,399,099, forward strand.
AGCAGCAGCAGCAGCAGTCAGCAGCTTGGTAAGATAAACCAGTAAGTTGGAGTAATTAAATGGTAGTTAGCGCTTAATACCCTCCCGCCCTCCTATAATCTATAGATCTGAATGGTCATAAATTAGGGTTCCCGCTTACTCCCGTAGCTGACCTGAATGGCCGCTTAAGGATTTATCTCTCTCTGTTGGATCTGAATGGTCATAATTAGGGTTCTCGCTTACTCCTGTAGCTGACCTGAATGGCCGCTTAAGGATTTATCTCTCTCTGTTGGATCTGAATGGTCATAATTAGGGTTCTCGCTTACTCCTATAGCTGACCTGAATGGCCGCTTAAGGATTTCTCTCTCTCGTGGATCTGAATGGTCATAATTAGGGTTCTCGCTTACTCCTATAGCTGACCTGAATGGCCGCTTAAGGATTTCTCTCTCTCTTGGATCTGAATGGTCAGAATTAGGGTTCTCGCTCACTCCTGTGGCCGACCTGAATGGCCGCCTAAGGATTTCTCTCTCTTGGATCTGAATGGTCATAGATTAGAGTCTCGCTTACTCCTGTGGCTGACCTGAATGGCCGCCTAAGGGATCATTCTGTCTTTACAGCGCCCAAGACGACCCCGGACGACGATCCACGGCCCCGCCCGCACCCCCCGCGCCACCCCCACTGCGAAGCCACGCGGAACGACGACTCACCGTGGAACGCCGCCGTGACAAGAGAGACGAACCGACCGGACGCCGGCCGAGCCGAACGAGTAGCACGGACCGCCCCCCCACATATGCTTAAACTTTGTCACTTCCTGTGAATAAACCAGTACGATTCCCAGTTACCGTGTAATTCACCCTGACTTCTACTCTGGGACGGGGTCGGCTTTCTATTCCAGCAACCACGTCCGATACAAATAAATATCTGTGACAACCCTGGGCCAGCCCTGAGCCGCCCAAACCCTCGACTAACCGTCACAAGTGGCGCCCGAACAGATTAAAGTGGTTGCAAGGGAGAAACCGACACCAGAAGAGTAATGTCGAGCTGGGTGTATCAGGCAACGAAGAACGAACTGACAGAATACGCGATCGAGTTTGGATTGGACATTGCAGATAAGAACGAAGAACTCAGACGAGTAGTGGCTGCATTTGTCAAAAGAACCGATCATACTGGGGCAGAGAAGCGAAGACTCGCACAGCTGTCAGCAACCTACGCACAATTAGCGGCGAGAAACAAAAGGGATAAGAGCCCGGCAGCAAGTACAACAGCGAGTAAATTGTTGGACGTTGATGCACTACGATCAGTACATTCAAGTGGCCCATCTGACACCAAGCACGTGCCTGTTCGTGTTAGGTGTTAGTAGGCGCGACAAATGAAAGTATAGAACAGGAATACGAGGAAGTGACTACTGGCGTGCTGCCAGACTGTTTGCCTGCATGCGTACTAAGTGGGTTAATATTAAGGTTTTTAGTTGGGGAAGGCTATCTACGTTTGATGTTATCATGTACAAATCATTATAATTTGCACATAAGACTCTAAAGGGTTCATGCAATTCAAAAGACGTTCTACATTGACTCAAAACTAAAGGAATATAGGATCTAGTATTTCTACTCGGTACGTGAAAGTTAAGCTGACCCAGCAAGTCAGCACTTTCCACGTCACCGTGGATAAGATTAAAAATGAACGTAATGCCAAGCATGGTTCTACGGTTAGCTAAAGAAGGTAAGTTAATTAGGAGAAGTCTACTAGAGTACGAGGGTAACCTCTGGTTTGGATCCCAGTTCAAACCGCGTAAAGCGAAAAGCAGAAAGTTCTTCTGAACTGACTCAATGCGTGTACTGTGAACCCCATACTGAGGGCTCCAGACGCAAGCTCCATATTCTAAGATAGGACGAACTAACGAAATATATAAGGATTTTGTAACATAGGGGTCATTGAATTCTTTCGACCACCGTTTAATGAAACCAAGCACACCTCTGGCTTTATTCACCATGCACGAAATATGATCGATAAAGTCAAGTTTAGGGTCCAGTCGGACACCCAAATCATCGACTATATTAATTCTTTCCAAAGAGCAGCAGTTAAGCGTGTAAGTCGCGAGCTTGGGAGTGACACGGAGAGAAAATCATTAGCTTGCATTTAGAGCCGTTTAGGTTCAATAAGTTTATGCGGCACCATGTTTGGAAGTTATTGAGATCTGTTTGTAAATCAGACTGGCAGGAAGCGTCCTTATATTGCACGCAAAGTTTGACGTCGTCCGCGTACATAAGTACTCTGGAGTTAGTCAGAGCTTTCGGCAGGTCGTTGATAAATAATGTAAACAACAAGGGGACCCAAATGGCTCCCTTGCGGGACGCCAGAAGTGACCCCTGAGAACATTAGATAAAGAATTTTTAAAGAGGACCTTTTGCGTTCTGCCATTCAGATAACTTGAGATCCAACTAAGAAGATCAACCGGAAATCCCATTAGATCGAGTTTCCGAACAAGAAGAGAATGGTTGACAGAATCAAATGCTTTACTGAAATCAGTATAGATTACGTCTGTCTGAAAGCCCTTATGGAAGCCCCTAACTAAGAAGGAAGTGAACTCTAAAAGATTGGTTGTCGTTGATCTACGCTTTAAAAAACCATGCTGACATGGAGAAATAATTGATCTACACAGGTGCTGCAAATGTGAGAGTAATGATTTTCTCGAAAAGTTTTGGAATGGCCGACAACTTAGAGATTCCTCTATAGTTGCTGGCAACCGATTTGCTACCTTTTTTGTGGGAGGAAGTAACAAATGATTCCTTCCAAATAAGGGGAAAGTGGGAGGTTTCTAGGGACAAGGTAAACAATTTTAGAAGGGGATTGCACAGGGCGTCGGCACAATACCTAAGCACACAGCCAGGTATACCGTCGGGACCTGGCGAATAATTGGGCTTAACGCGATGAAGATCAGAAAGAATAGTGCTTTCGTCTAAAGTAGGACTGAAAATAAGGTTCGATTTGGGCATGATGTAGGAATAAGTCTGATTACAGTCAGTTGAAGTTGGGAAAGGGGTTTAAAAAAACGCCCCAAACAGATCGGCAATAGCCCGATCATTTTTTACGGTTGTATTTTCAAACGAAAGCGAGGAAGGATGCGTAATTGGCTTACGTTTAGTGTTAACAAAATTATAAAACTGTTTTGGGTCCTGAGAGATCTGGACCCTACAACGAGTCAAATAATTGTTGTAACACTGCGCGTTCAACACGGTAAATCTTGACCGAGCAGATAAATAAAGAGATAGGGCAGAGTTAGAACCGGTACATTTATATTTAGTATACAGCCTAGATTTTTTGTTTTTAAGATGACTCAACTCTTTAGTAAACCAAGGAGGCTTATTCGATGTTGATGGATAGTATAACGGAACACATTCAGTAAAAAAGGAATTTATGGCACTGTAAAAAATATCCACGGCTGCTGACATGTCAGTGCACATGTATAAATCGGACCAATTAAAATCTAAAATAAAGTTATTCAGCCGTTCGAAGTCCGTTTTGCGAAAACAAAGGACTTTCCTGGCTGGACAGTCAGATATGTTCTGTAAGTCAGTCCCAATGTCGAGAGTCACGTCGAAAGTCGGATGATAGGGATCTTCAGGAAGCGTCAACGGTGCCACCCTGGCTAAACTGACTCTTGCCGGGTCTGAGACAAAACAGGGATCAAGCAAGCGCTCTAGGGAATTTCGGTACATGGTTGACTTGAGACAGCGAAATGTCGAGCAAGCCAGCAATAAAATCATGCTGTGTGGAGGTGAAAAGTACATTAGAGGAAGTATTTGAGGACCAAATAGCCCCTGGGATATTAAAATCACCAAGAACTATTAAATGATCCTTATTAGAAAGTCGGTTGAAAACCGTTTGGATAGCGGAAAGGTGGTTCCAATAAATAGGAAGTTCGGACAAAGGAGGAATGTAAGAACAGGTAATGAAAATAGAGCTACCATTGATGGTTAGCTTCACACAGGGAATTCAACATCAAACTCCTCGAAAGTTATTAATCTCCGACGCGAGAGTGGAGTCAACCCTAATGAGGACACCACCCCACGTCTGATAGGCCGATCTAGCCGATATATTGTGAACTTAGCTGGGAAAACTTCGTGGATCAGAATCTCCGGTTTTAACCAGGTTTCTGTGAACACAATAACCTGGGATGCAACGACGAGACTATCAGAATACAATTTGGGAAGCTTACTACGTAGGCCTCTTGCATTCTGATAGGAGATAGAGAGGGAATTGATTAGGTTTTTGGAGCGGATGTCGTAGAGGGCGCAGTGGTCTGGTCGGGCCTGGGAAGACTTATTCTCTACGGGCCGCCGTTTCTTTTCTTATGCTTCAAACTCTTTGACGACAATCTACTCCGGCCAGAAGTTGGTAGCGCATATTGTTTCAAAGAGTTCATTCGGGACATTTATTTTGAAAGATGAAATATTCCTAGCATAAGAAAATTTAAATTTTTCCACCTTTATTTGTATTTTTTCGGCTCTAGTTTTGCCTTGGATAAAGGCGATGACATCTTCCGATGTCTGACCAGGGGGAGAGCCGCCAAAGGGCCAATCAATTCTGTTTCGTAGGTGGTACAGCGCCCAAGGGCTTTCGGCGCCGGAGACTGATTGTCTGCATTGCCGATATCGCCCGCAGCCCGGGCCTGATACCCTGAGCAGGTAAATTTACGGGGGCTTTGAGGGGTCAGTATTTGAGACGCCCCGCGGGGCAAAACGGAAATTATCGGGGCGCCGGCCCCCCCGCAACATAGCATTCGGATGCCGAATCTTTTTGCCACTCGATCTCAGAACTCTTTGACTGTACTTCAGAGGTGGAGGGCTGTGTTAGAGAGGCCGCTGTTGGGAGTCCGCCGCTGGTTGTTGAGATCCGCTTATATGCTGCAGACCAGTTGCGGTTCTTTTGCGCCTAGGAGACTCATTTAATAGTTTAAGGCTATTAAATTGAGTGATCCAGCGCCAAGAGCATATCATGAGTTTTACGAAAACTCGATAATATGTCTTTAAAACCGCCCTTGGTCGGCCGCATAAAAGACATCATTTCTCTTTCAACCTCGCGACAGGCCCCACAACAGTAACGCAGACCGATGTTTCTTCTTACATCGTCCACCGTCCGAGCAACAACACGCAATGCACTTGGCATGGCACAATGTTGATAACACAGCCAGCAGCCGACTGTAAGATCATTAGTAGTAATTGCCTTTTTACAGGTCTTGGCGAAGCAGACAATTGCGGACATTATAAAGACTTACCACTGTACCTTTACGTAGAAGAGATAAGGGATAAGAGCACCGGACAGTGGCAAGTGGGAGAGCGAGAGAGTACAACACCGGAAATCCGAGTAACGGACACGGAGGAAGTAGTTAACACCATGGAAGGGGAAAAAGAGAGAAAAACAGACAGGAAATTCGAGACAGAGATTGTGGACCGGGTACGCGGATGGGGCATCCGATACCAGGGCACGGATAACCCATTGGAATTCCTAAGCAAGATGGAACAATGGGCAGCCGGGTACGGAATGCAAAAGGATCAGCTAATCCAGGCGATGCCTTTTATTCTGGAAGGGGCCGCCATCGACTGGTGGAATGTAACCCCGACCAAGATCAGTACATGGGCACAATTAACGGCGGAGTTACTGGAGTATTTCCTACCGCCGAGATACGAGGAGCAACTGGAGACCCAGATCGCCCAACTGAGACAGCGGGAGAACGAACCCGTAAGGCAGTACGCGATGGAACTACGTAAACTAATGCGGTTCACAAAGCTTTCAGAACAGGAAAAACTCGACCGTATATACAAAAATTGCAGGAGCAAGGTCAAATTATATACGAGGAGATCCGGGTTCACCTCACTAACGGAGTTCTTAAAACTGGCGGAGGAAGTAGAGGAAATCGAGGCGGCAGAAAGTCCGGCCGGGACCAGCCAGCGAGTACAGCAGCCGCAACTAAGAACGGATATTTGTACACGGTGCGGGGGCACCGGACACGCGGCACGAACATGCGGTAACCCACCAAGGTTATTTTGTTGGGTCTGCGGAAGGAACGAAGTGAGAACGACGGAATGCTGCAGAAACGACTCGGGAAACGCAGAGAGGTCTGAGCACGTAAGGCTGGTGACTCAGGCAAGAGCACAACAGCCAGCACCGGGAAGGCAACTAAGCTGTGACGGATTCCAGGTAATTGCCAGATTAAGAATCGGCGAGCAAACAGCAAAGGGAATCATAGACACAGGAGCATCCCGCAGTGCGATCAGCAGGAGTCGGTATCAGGATTTAAGGGAGCAGGGCAAGTGGACAGGAACCAGAACCGAGATTACGCTCGCCAATGGAGCGAAACAGCGGTCGGTCGGAACGTTCGAGGCAACAGTGCAGTTCGGAGGAAGGGAGTTTACCATAGCGTTCATGATATTGGAGAGGGTGGAAGGCGGAGTATTGCTGGGAATGGATTTCCTGGCGAAGGTGCGCAGCGTGCTAAGATGCGGGAATTTGGAACTGGAGATAACGGAGGCAGGGAAGGAAGAAAACGGTGAGGAGCAGCATGATGATGACGGACCAGAGGACATGGAAGAGGAACCATCGGAGGAAGAAGTACAAACCTTCTTGGACCGGCAAAGGCAAGTATTTGAGAACATGAACGGGGTTAGTCACATAACAACACACAAAATATATCTAAAAGATGACAAGCCCATAAAGCAACGGTACTACCCGCGAAATCCGAAGCAACAGGCAGTCATAAACGAACAGGTCGACGAATTACTAACTTTGGGGCTTATAGAACCATCTCGTAGTCCGTATAGTGCGCCAGTGGTGCTGGTAAAGAAAAAGAACAATGATTGGAGAATGTGCATCGACTATCGCTTACTGAACAACAAGACCGAAAAAGACGCCTATCCGGTACCGAGAATGAATTTCATACTGGACCAACTAAGAGAGGCGAGGTATATAAGTACGATAGACCTCAAGTCAGGATATTGGCAAATCCCGATGGAGGAAGAGAGCAGACAGTACACAGCATTCACGGTTCCGGGCCGAGGCCTATTCCAATGGAAAGTAATGCCCTTTGGGCTAACCACGGCACCAGCAACGTTCCAGAGGGCATTGGATACAGTGATAGGACCCGAGATGGAGCCATTTGCTTTCGCATATCTCGACGATATTGTGGTTATCGGTCGAAGCAAGCGGGAACACTTCGAGAAATTACAAGAGGTATTCAGACGACTGCGAGAGGCAAACTTACGGATCAACCCGGACAAATGCCATTTCTTTCAGAAGGAGCTGAAGTACTTAGGTCATGTGGTGAGCGACCAGGGCATTCGGACAGATCCGGAGAAGGTAGCGGCGATTCAGGACTATCCAACCCCAAGAACCACGAAAGAAGTGCACAGTTTCCTAGGGATGGCGTCGTGGTACCGACGGTTTATACCCAATTTCACGGAACAGGCTGGAGCGCTGCAGAGTCTGATCAAGAAAGGGGTGAAATTCGAGTGGAACGAGGACCACCAGCTGTCCTTTGAGCAGTTAAAAGACAGCTTGACCAAGGCACCGATATTGTCGTGCCCCGACTTCACAAGGCAGTTCAAACTGCAAACCGACGCCAGTGATCTAGGCATTGGGGCAGTATTGACACAAGACAGTGAGGACGGAGAACATGTCATCTCGTTCGCCAGTAGGAAGCTGAGCACAGTGGAACGGAAGTATAGCGCAACAGAGAAGGAATGTTTGGCTATATATTGGGGAATAAACAAATACAAGATGTACCTGGAAGGGTACGAATTCGTGGTAATAACGGACCACATGGCTCTGAAATGGCTAAACTCGATAGAAAGCCCATCAGGAAGAGTCGCTAGATGGGCGCTAGGATTACAGCCATTTCAGTTTGAAGTACAGTACCGGAAGGGCAAACTAAACGCAGTGGCGGATGCCTTGTCGAGAGCCCCACAGGTGGAACTGAAGGGCCTGAACGAAACGGTGGATTGGATAGAGAAGAAGCAAAGGGAGATGGGTACCGAGATGGACGAGCAGGAGTATATGATGAAGGGGAACAGATTATATAAGCTGAGCAAGGACCCGAAGGACCCACAACCTTGGAAGCTGTGTGTGACAAAGGAGGAAATCCAACAGGTACTCATCGAGAATCACAGTACGGCGGAGACGGGACACCTGGGCACGTTCAAAACGCTGACCAGGGTGAGGCAACGATACTTCTGGCCACGGCTATCACGGGACGTGAAGAAGTTTGTCAAAGAGTGTAACTGTTGTCAACAATACAAAGTGTCACAACAGAGGAAAGCTGGGAAAATGTTGACAAAAATAGCTGAAGCGCCCTGGGAAACATTGTGCGTGGATTTCGTGGGACCGTTACCCCGAACAAAACACGGGAATACGACATTATTGGTGATCGTGGACAAGTTCTCAAAATGGGTGGAACTAGCAGCAATTCGACAGGCCACGGCAGATGCGTTCTTGCGAGTATTCAGGGAAAGGGTAATCTCGAGAATCGGAGCACCCAAGATCCTAATATCCGATAACGGCGTCCAGTTTGCCGGGCGCAAGACCAAGTTAGCCATGGAAAAATGGGGCATCAGGCAGCAATTCACAGCACCGTACACGCCACAGGAGAATCCGACGGAAAGGACAAACAGAACCGTGAAAACGATGATCGCACAGCTGAGTGGCGAGGAGCAGACGAAATGGGACGAGCACGTACCCGAGCTGATGCTGGCCTATAACAGTAGCAAGTCAGAATCAACAAAGTTTAGTCCTGCACAGCTGATATACGGGAGGGAGTTGCGAATACCCAGCACAATTTTCGACATGGTAACAAGTGGGTCAGGTCTGGAGGAAGAGACAGTGGAGGCCAGATGGAAAAGACTGCAGGAGATTCGAAAAGAGGCAGCTGTGCATATGGAGGAGGCGGCAGGCAAGCAAAAGCAGCACTATGACCTGAGGAAAAGGGAATGGAGGCCGGAAATAGGCGAGCTGGTGTGGTGCAAGACGCACCCATTATCAAAGGCGGCGGAAAAGTTTAATGCAAAGCTGGCGCCAAAGTACGACGGGCCCTGGAAAGTGGTCAAGTTCACTTCGCCCGTAATTATCACGGTCAGGGACACGGCAACAAAGAAAACGAAACGCGTGTATATTGGGGACACAAAGGCACACCAAGGACCCAGTGGAAACCAGGTGGAACAACCGGGGCATGGGCCTAGCCAAGATCAGAACCCCACACTAATCGCTCGTAAAATATCGATATCAACCAACCCACAAAATACTAAACCCACAAAAAATACTAAACAGACACAATGTACTAAACCAACACTACCTACATCCACACTAAACAGCTGTCAAAACACCCACACTAACACAAACACAAACCTCATTGCAGAACACGTGATGAACCCGGACAAATACAAGGAAGCGGCGCGGAAATTCCGCGAAAGCCACGCGCAGGCGGCAGCATCTCGGACGACGGCGAAGTTGGTGGACCCGATCCCCATGAGTGGCGTCAGGAAGCGCACGGCTCCGGCCAAGATGGGCAAGGCGCCGCCTGCTAAGGGAGAAGGACGGGAGGAGAAGGCGCGCGAACCACCGGTGAGACCGGCGGCAGGCACGGCAGGGCCAGGCAAGGTGCGGATCGCCCACGTACCCCGAGGAGCAGGCGTGAGGAAGGCCACCGCGTCCGAGCAGGTCCGGGAAAAACCGCAGCCACGAGCCGGTGTCGCAGCAGAGACAGCCGGGGACAAGGCAGTGGCCATACCTGCAACCCGACCAACGATCCGCAGCGCCGTCGAGGCGATAGCGCGGGAGGCAACACGTCGGGAGCATCGTTCGCCGGATCGGGATGTGCTGGAGATCCACGCAGAGCAGCCATACGAGGATGGATGGACCGTACAGGAGGGAATACGGATCTCGCCGACGGCCCGAAACGAGATCAGGAGGAAGCTGCTGAATAAGATTCCGGGGAAACAAAGAGGTTTCTTGGTGCAGGATGGACGGACAGTGCTGCGAGTCCTGTCGAACCGCGGGAACTTCGTCTCCATAACCCGGCACGCTCATTCCGATAAGAGGGGGGGGGGTGTGACGCGTACCGCGCACAGAATTAAATAAATAAATATATAAATATAATTAAATAAATACAAGACAATAAAATGAATATGTAAATAAAATGAATAAATAAATATAAGTAAATAGGATAAATAATTAGGAATAAGAAGAGATCGAACAAGGTGAAATAAAATGAAGTACAAATGGAAAAGAGCTTGAACAACTAAACTGCAGGGAACGGGAAATGAGCCGAAATAAATAAACAGAGAATAAACAGAGAATAAACAGAGAATAAACAGAGAACAAACAGATGAATTTGAATTTGAATACGCGCGCGCGCCAACCGCGGAGATCTGGCCACACTGAAAGAGAGAGAGCTGGTCACACTAGGAGAGAAGGCTGGCCACACTATTTGGGCAAATTGCGGATCATCGGCGGGCACACTAGAAACAGCAGGGGCCTATATAAAGCGGGCAGTTGGCCTCATATCGGCACTCAGTTCCCGACAGCGATCGGGTAAGCATCGGCAGCAGCAGCAGCAGCAGTCAGCAGCTTGGTAAGATAAACCAGTAAGTTGGAGTAATTAAATGGTAGTTAGCGCTTAATACCCTCCCGCCCTCCTATAATCTATAGATCTGAATGGTCATAAATTAGGGTTCCCGCTTACTCCTTAGCCGACCTGAATGGCCGCTTACGGATTTATTCTCTCTGTTGGATCTGAATGGTCATAATTAGGGTTCTCGCTTACTCCTATAGCCGACCTGAATGGCCGCTTAAGGTTTTATCTCTCTCTGTTGGATCTGAATGGTCATAATTAGGGTTCTCGCTTACTCCCATAGCTGACCTGAATGGCCGCTTAAGGATTTATCTCTCTCTGTTGGATCTGAATGGTCATAATTAGGGTTCTCGCTTACTCCTATAGCCGACCTGAATGGCCGCTTAAGGTTTTATCTCGCTCTGTTGGATCTGAATGGTCATAATTAGGGTTCTCCCCTTCTTGGTGGAATACTCCTGTGGCCGACCTGAATGGCCGCCTAAGGATTTCTCTCTCTTGGATCTGAATGGTCAAAATTAGGGTTCTCGCTCACTCCTGTGGCCGACCTGAATGGCCGCCTAAGGATTTCTCTCTCTTGGATCTGAATGGTCATAGATTAGAGTCTCGCTTACTCCTGTGGCTGACCTGAATGGCCGCCTAAGGGACCGATCATTCTGTCTTTACAGCGCCCAAGACGACTCCGGACGACGATCCACGGCCCCGCCCGCACCCCCCCGCGCCACCCCCACTGCGAAGCCACGCGGAACGACGACTCACCGTGGAACGCCGCCTTCGCCGTGACAAGAGAGACGAACCGACCGGACGCCGGCCGAGCCGAACGAGTAGCACGGACCGCCCCCCACATATGCTTAAACTCTGTCACTTCCTGTGAATAAACCAGTACGATTCCAAGTTACCGTGTAATTCACCCTGACTTCTACTCTGGGACGGGGTCGGCTTTCTATTCCAGCAACCACGTCCGATACAAATAAATATCTGTGACAACCCTGGGCCAGCCCTGAGCGCCCAAACCCCCACCAACCCCCCACCACTGTAAAACTCTAAATGTATTTTAAATGTCCGACCCGGTCCCAGAGTAGAAGACGAGGAAATTACACAGTAATTGGTTATCGGGTCTTTATTCGTGGAAAATTAATATGTTTACAATAGTCTTTAGGGGGAAGGCGGCTGTTTTCGTGGCGGATCTGACGGTCGTTCGGTTCGCGGGGCCCCGTGGTCGCTCTGTCGCACAAAAAGTCTCCCGAGCTGGCAACTCAATAGCTATTCGGGCACACGGTTGCGAGTTTCTCAACGTCTACCAGTTAGTAGGGAAAGTTTGAGAGGGATTTTAGGTCTACCCAAGTGAGAAGAGTTGGAGTGCCCTTTCAGGTCTACCGATCAGATCTACCAAAGTGAGAAGAGTTGGAGAGGCCGATCAGGTCTACCAATTAATGGGACGGTCGGGTCGGTAAACCGAACCGGAGAATAAACGATAATACGTAAAGGCTACTATAGTTAGTTAACGCGCTGGTTTACCTGTCTCCTATGCCTCCTCTTAAGTCCTTACCGTTGGTCCTTAGGTCCTATTCTCTGTTTTCCGCCTGCCGACTTTGCAGTGTTTATCCTGGGTAGTGGTGTCAGCTTACCCCTTTCTGGTACTGGTTGATCCATTTTGGCTGGCGTAGTCCTTTTCCTAGCCACGCCGGGCATCCCCATTGCCTCCACCAACTTGGCTCTGCTATTGGCAGCCGCAATCTTCTGGTGCGCCCACCGAAACTGCCGAACGTTGTCTTGCAGACGCTGCATACCGTTGCCAGTAATGGAATTTAAGGATTTTGTTACTCTTATTTTCGTGTCAGCTGTTTAGTGTTGAAAAGCGTTTTAGTGTTGTGTAATGTGTATCGGTTAGTGCGGCATTGTAAACATGATACAATCATATAAGGTAGTCTCGTCGGCTGTCACATCACTTGGGGTTTGCTTCAGTGCGTGCATGATACAAATAATTGTATCATGAGTGAGTGATCGTTTTTCGTAGAGAGAGGTAAGGCTACGGACAAATTTTTCTACAACATTAACCCTTGTGCCAAATGACTTTTTGCAATGTGTGCCGAAAACACGTAGATGGTGTAAAATTTATCACGACGCCAAAATGTGTTGAAAAAGAAGCGTTATGGGATTAAAAACAAAAACAACGCATCAACGTTATATTCTGAAAGGAAACTTAAAGCCCCAGACTTCTTTTATAATTTCCAATTTGTTGTATTTTTCCACCACCGTTAGTTTCGAATATAACCTTAGATTTACTTAGAGTCGGTCTGGCCGTACTCTTCGGTGACACCGCATCGAGGGCTCGCAAAGATCTCTTTAAAAACACGCACACACTCTAGCCACTTAGTTGCGGTTCACTGTCAGCCACTCACCCGTCTCGCTCGCTCGCACACACAAGCTGACTCCGCACGCAGAATGGCTCTGCCCCGCCGCTGGTCCTGGGCCAGGCATTGCCAAATACTCCTTCGGCTCCAAAATCTCCAAAAATTCCAACTCCTGTTAAGGTGGAACTCGCCGGCCTTTATTTCCAAGTCCAAAATCCAAAGTTCTGCACTTTTGCAAACACGCGGTTTTCGATCGCCGATTATAGATTGTTGAACGATAAGTCGGAGAAGGACGCCTATCCGGTGCCCAGAATGAACTATATCCTGGACCAGCTAAGGGAAGCAAAGTTCATAAGCACAATCGATCTGAAGTCGGGATATTGGCAGATTCCAATGGAAGATGACAGTCGCCAGTACACAGCCTTCATGGTAAATGGACGGGGTCTTTTCCAATAGAAACTGATGCCATTTGGACTAATTACAGCACCGGCTACATTTCAGAGGGCACGATCATCGGACCCGAAATGGAACCGTTCGCGTTCGCATACCTGGACGATATCGTCGTTATCGGTCGAGATAAGAAGGAACACTTGGAAAAACTGCAGGAAGTCTTCAGGAGATTGCAACAGGCCAACGTGAGGATCAACCCGGATAAATGCTACTTCTTCCAAAAGACCTCAAAGAGGTTTCTTGGTGCAGGATGGACGGACAGTGCTGCGAGTCCTGTCGAACCGCGGGAACTTCGTCTCCATAACCCGGCACGCTCATTCCGATAAGAGGGGGGGTGTGACGCGTACCGCGCACAGAATTAAATAAATAAATATAGAAATATAATTAAATAAATACAAGACAATAAAATGAATATGTAAATAAAATGAATAAATAAATATAAGTAAATAGGATAAATAATTAGGAATAAGAAGAGATTGAACAAGGTGAAATAAAATGAAGTACAAATGGAAAAGAGCTGGAACAACTAAACTGCAGGGAACGGGAAATTAGCCGGAATAAATAAACGGAGAATAAACAGAGAATAAACAGAGAATAAACAGAGAATAAACAGAGAACAAACAGATGAATTTGAATTTGAATACGCGCGCGCGCCAACCGCGGAGATCTGGCCACACTGAAAGAGAGAGAGCTGGTCACACTAGGAGAGAAGGCTGGCCACACTATGTGGGCAAATTGCGGATCATCGGCGGGCACACTAGAAACAGCAGGGGCCTATATAAAGCGGGCAGTTGGCCTCATATCGGCACTCAGTTCCCGACAGCGATCGGGTAAGCATCGGCAGCAGCAGCAGCAGCAGTCAGCAGCTTGGTAAGATAAACCAGTAAGTTGGAGTAATTAAATGGTAGTTAGCGCTTAATACCCTCCCGCCCTCCTATAATCTATAGATCTGAATGGTCATAAATTAGGGTTCCCGCTTACTCCTATAGCCGACCTGAATGGCCGCTTACGGATTTATCTCTCTCTGTTGGATCTGAATGGTCATAATAGGGTTCTCGCTTACTCCTATAGCCGACCTGAATGGCCGCTTAAGGTTTTATCTCGCTCTGTTGGATCTGAATGGTCATAATTAGGGTTCTCGCTTACTCCCATAGCTGACCTGAATGGCCGCTTAAGGATTTATCTCTCTCTGTTGGATCTGAATGGTCATAATTAGGGTTCTCGCTTACTCCTATAGCCGACCTGAATGGCCGCTTAAGGTTTTATCTCGCTCTGTTGGATCTAAATGGTCATAATTAGGGTTCTCGCTTACTCCTATAGCCGACCTGAATGGCCGCTTAAGGTTTTATCTCTCTCTTGGATCTGAATGGTCAAAATTAGGGTTCTCGCTCACTCCTGTGGCCGACCTGAATGGCCGCCTAAGGATTTCTCTCTCTTGGATCTGAATGGTCAAAATTAGGGTTCTCGCTCACTCCTGTGGCCGACCTGAATGGCCGCCTAAGGATTTCTCTCTCTTGGATCTGAATGGTCATAGATTAGAGTCTCGCTTACTCCTGTGGCTGACCTGAATGGCCGCCTAAGGGACCGATCATTCTGTCTTTACAGCGCCCAAGACGACTCCGGACGACGATCCACGGCCCGCCCGCACCCCCCGCGCCACCCCCTGCGAAGCCACGCGGAACGACGACTCACCGTGGAACGCCGCCTTCGCCGTGACAAGAGAGACGAACCGACCGGACGCCGGCCGAGCCGAACGAGTAGCACGGACCGCCCCCACATATGCTTAAACTCTGTCACTTCCTGTGAATAAACCAGTACGATTCTAAGTTACCGTGTAATTCACCCTGACTTCTACTCTGGGACGGGGTCGGCTTTCTATTCCAGCAACCACGTCCGATACAAATAAATATCTGTGACAACCCTGGGCCAGCCCTGAGCCGCCCAAACCCTCGACTAACCGTCACAACTGTAAAACTCTAAATGTATTTTAAATGTCCGACCCGGTCCCAGAGTAGAAGACGAGGAAATTACACAGTAATTGGTTATCGGGTCTTTATTCGTGGAAAATTAATATGTTTACAATAGTCTTTAGGGTGACGGCTGTTTTCGTGGCGGATCTGACGGTCGTTCGGCCCCGTGGTCGCTCTGTCGCACAAAAAGTCTCCCGAGCTGGCAACTCAATAGCTATTCGGGCACACGGTTGCGAGTTTCTCAACGTCTACCAGTTAGTAGGGAAAGTTTGAGAGGGATTTTAGGTCTACCCAAGTGAGAAGAGTTGGAGTGCCCTTTCAGGTCTACCGATCAGATCTACCAAAGTGAGAAGAGTTGGAGAGGCCGATCAGGTCTACCAATTAATGGGACGGGCGGGTCGGTAAACCGAACCGGAGAATAAACGATAATACGTAAAGGCTACTATAGTTAGTTAACGCGCTGGTTTACCTGTCTCCTATGCCTCCTCTTAAGTCCTTACCGTTGGTCCTTAGGTCCTATTCTCTGTTTTCCGCCTGCCGACTTTGCAGTGTTTATCCTGGGTAGTGGTGTCAGCTTACCCCTTTCTGGTACTGGTTGATCCATTTTGGCTGGCGTAGTCCTTTTCCTAGCCACGCCGGGCATCCCCATTGCCTCCACCAACTTGGCTCTGCTATTGGCAGCCGCAATCTTCTGGTGCGCCCACCGAAACTGCCGAACGTTGTCTTGCAGACGCTGCATACCGTTGCCAGTAATGGAATTTAAGGATTTTGTTACTCTTATTTTCGTGTCAGCTGTTTAGTGTTGAAAAGCATTTTAGTGTTGTGTAATGTGTATCGGTTAGTGCGGCATTGTAAACATGATACAATCATATAAGGTAGTCTCGTCGGCTGTCACATCACTTGGGGTTTGCTTCAGTGCGTGCATGATACAAATAATTGTATCATGAGTGAGTGATCGTTTTTCGTAGAGAGAGGTAAGGCTACGGACAAATTTTTCTACAACATTAACCCTTGTGCCAAATGACTTTTTGCAATGTGTGCCGAAAACACGTAGATGGTGTAAAATTTATCACGACGCCAAAATGTGTTGAAAAAGAAGCGTTATGGGATTAAAAACAAAAACAACGCATCAACGTTATATTCTGAAAGGAAACTTAAAGCCCCAGACTTCTTTTATAATTTCCAATTTGTTGTATTTTTCCACCACCGTTAGTTTCGAATATAACCTTAGATTTACTTAGAGTCGGTCTGGCCGTACTCTTCGGTGACACCGCATCGAGGGCTCGCAAAGATCTCTTTAAAAACACGCACACACTCTAGCCACTTAGTTGCGGTTCACTGTCAGCCACTCACCCGTCTCGCTCGCTCGCACACACAAGCTGACTCCGCACGCAGAATGGCTCTGCCCCGCCGCTGGTCCTGGGCCAGGCATTGCCAAATACTCCTTCGGCTCCAAAATCTCCAAAAATTCCAACTCCTGTTAAGGTGGAACTCGCCGGCCTTTATTTCCAAGTCCAAAATCCAAAGTTCTGCACTTTTGCAAACACGCGGTTTTCGATCGCCGATTATAGATTGTTGAACGATAAGTCGGAGAAGGACGCCTATCCGGTGCCCAGAATGAACTATATCCTGGACCAGCTAAGGGAAGCAAAGTTCATAAGCACAATCGATCTGAAGTCGGGATATTGGCAGATTCCAATGGAAGATGACAGTCGCCAGTACACAGCCTTCATGGTAAATGGACGGGGTCTTTTCCAATAGAAACTGATGCCATTTGGACTAATTACAGCACCGGCTACATTTCAGAGGGCACGATCATCGGACCCGAAATGGAACCGTTCGCGTTCGCATACCTGGACGATATCTTCGTTATCGGTCGAGATAAGAAGGAACACTTGGAAAAACTGCAGGAAGTCTTCAGGAGATTGCAACAGGCCAACGTGAGGATCAACCCGGATAAATGCTACTTCTTCCAAAAAGACCTCAAATACCTTGGACACGTAGTGAGCGACCGGGGAATCAGGACAGACCCGGAGAAGGTATCGGCAATTCAGGACATACCGATTTCAACTACAACAAGTAAGAAAGCTACAGTCGTTCGTGAACGACTGTTATATACCATGTACCAAAATATATCGCCGCTCGAATTAGCTCTTTGACAACGATAAACAAAAGTCAGCTGATCGCGACTTTTGCCTATTAGAGAAATGTAAACAAACTCGCTCTTTGCAAAACCACCACCATCTCATGCACTTGCGTGTGCAAGACAGAGAAAGAGATAACCCCTCTCTCTTTTTTGCGCACGGGAGTTAGTTTCTTGCGCTCATCAGTTTTGTTGTTGTTTTTTGGGATGCACCTGTTGCTAGCTGCAAAACAGATAGCACACTGATAAGTAAATAACTTTTGTGTTTTTCACCCGATCTTTACCAGATTTTCGGTATTGATACATGTTCTACATATGCATGCCTATGCAAAAAGAGAAAGATCTATGGTAATATTTGTGGCTGCAAAACGTTTTTATTGATTTGCGGGGGAGTGGGGGGGGAAATTTTTAAATCTGAAACAAACTTGATCTGCGTGCAAAACATTCCGACCTACATACCGAATTTGGTGGCTCTAGCTCTTATAGTTGCTGAGATCTAGGCGTTCATACAGACGGACAGACGGACAGACAGACATGGCTATATCGACTTGGCTGTTGATGCTGATCAAGAATATATATACTTTATGGGGTCGGAAATGCTTCCTTCTGCCTGTTACATACATTTGCACGAAATTAATATACCTTTGTACCTACGGTACATGGTATAACAACGGAGGTACATAGCCTTCTGGGAATCGCGGTACAGACGGTTCATACCGAACTTTACGGAGAAGGCCGGGGCACTCCAGAATCTGACTAGGAAGGGACAGAAATTCGAATGGAATCCGGAACACCAAGCATCCTTCACCAGTCTGAAGAAGAGCCTGACAAGTGCACTCGTGCTGACGTGTCCAGATTTTATACGACAGTTAAAGCTTCAGACAGATGCCAGAGACCTAGGGATAGTATCTGTGTTGACACAGGACGGGGCCGACGGAGAACATGTGATATACTTTGCAAGCAGGAAACTGAGTCCGGTGGAAAGGAACTACAGTGCGACGGAAAAAGAGGGTTTGGCAATATACTGGGGTATAAACAAGTACAAGATGTACTTGGAAGGCTACCGGTTTGTAATGGTGGCCGACCACTAAAGTGGTTGAATTCCATACAAAATCCTTCAGGAAGAGTGGCAAGAAGGGCACTCGGACTGCAGTCATTCCAATTTGAGGTGCAGTACAGAAAGGGAAAATTAAACGCAGTAGCTGACGCGCTGTCCAGGGCCCCAAATCCCCAGTTAAAAGCAATTGGGACACAGAACTGGTGGGAACAGAAATACCTGAAGGTGGAAAATAACAAGAACGACGAGGAGTTCCGGAGGAGCCAAAGAGATCAACAACCGTGGAAGTTGTGTGTAAAGGATGATGAAGTGTGACGAGTATTGACAGAAAACCACAGCACGGCGGAGGCGGACCACTTAGGAATATTTAAAACACTGAAACGAGTGAAAGCCAGATACTTTTGGCCACAAATGACGGGGGACGTAAAAAGGTTCGTGAAAAGATGCGAGTGTTGTCAGAAGTACAAGGTATCGCAACAAAAAGCCGCCGGGAAAATGCTGACAAGAATTGCGGAAGCACCCTTCGAAATCCTGTGCGTGGACCAAACACGGAAACACTACGTTAGTGGTCATCATGGACAAATTCTTCAAGTGGGTCGAGTTAGCAGCAATTCGGCAAGCAACCGCAGAGGCATTTTTACGAGTATTCCGGGAGCGGATTATATCGAGGATTGGAGCTCCAAAGATTTTAATCTCGGACAACGGAGTGCAGTTCACGGGCCGCAAGACTGAAACGGCCATGGAGCAGTGGAGCATCCAGGAGAGTCCCACAGAACGAACCAACCGGACGGTGAAAACAATGATTGCGCAGCTGGCTGGAGAGGATCAGACCAGATGGGACGAACAGGTCCCAGAATTAATGCTGGCGTACAACAGCAGCACTTCGGAATCAACAAAGTACAATCCAGCGCAGCTCGTGTTCGGCAGGGAGCTTAGACTACCGAATGCATTGTTCGATACCGTAACGCAGTCTTCGGGACTAAAAGAAGAAACCGTAGAAGCAAGGTGGAAAAGACTGGGAACCATACGCAAGGAGGCAACGGGACACATGAAGGACGCCGTAGAGCAGCAGAAGCACCACTATAATTTGCGGAAAAGAGAGTGGAAACCGGCCGTCGGGGATTTATCTGGTGCAAGACGCATTTCTTATCGAAGGCGGCAGATAAATTCAATTCGAAGCTAGCGCCAAAATATGACGGACCATGGAAGGTGGATAAATTTATATCACTGGTGATCGTCCAAGCAAAGGATCCTAAAACACGGAAAACAAAACGGGCATATATCGGGGACACGAAACCATATATCGAAGGTCCAGCATACAACAGGACGCAAGACTGTCAGACACTCATTAGGCACTCTAAGTTTATAACCAGGGATTGCAAATAAGAGTTATGAGTAAAATAAAAGTTACGGCCAAAAAATTTTCTAAAAATATGGAAAAATTAGGTATACCATATTTATTTAGGAGGTTTTCAAAAACAAGATAAACTTGTATTACCAATTTTTATTTTATTAATTGCGATTTAACTATTATTTTCAATTTTTAAAATAAAAATTGACAAATAATTATTATTTTCAATTTTTATATAAAAGTTTGGTAATAACTATTATTTTCAATTTTTAAACAATTAATTGAAAATAACTGTTATTCCCCAATTTTTATTCATAAAAATTGAGAATAACAGTTATTTTTAAAATAAAAATTGAATCGCAATAACTTCTGAACGAAGCGGAATATCTTGAAGATTGGCATATATAATTAATCTACACTTCAATACCTTTCGTTTGATATGTATATTGTGCTTAAATACCACATGGCAGATGCATAAATAGGTGCATGTTCATGAATGCAATTGATTCTCCTTTCCCCAAACAAACAAGGATACTGAAATAATTACCCAGGAATTACTTGTCAGTTTGTCTCCAATCAATATGGGTCGTAAACGTGAAATAATTGTTCGTGAGTTTTTTATTTTCGATTCAATTAGAAATGTTAACGAGTGCAAAATTTGCAAACGGTTATTCAAAGGCCAGTATATAACAAACCTGCGAAGGCATTTGCAGGATAATCATTCTGTGGAGTATAGAACCGAGATGATGAAGGAAAACGATGAGACCTGCGAGAAGAAAATTAAGTTCTCGGTGGCATATTCTGAATCTGATATAAAAGAAGCTTGCGTGCAGCTAGTCACCGAGGAGAAGGTGCCATTTAAATTATTGGATTCTCCGGCTTTGAAAATGTTGACCGAGCAAATTTTCAACGGCTTGCAAATGAGCCCAATCACATCCCGTAATGTAATGCAACACGTTGGGGAAAAATATGATTTTGAAAAGAACAGCCTTATTAATCTTTTAAAAAATAAGATGCTCCCTCTCAAAATAGATATTGCGTCCAGACATAATAGAAGTGTATTGGGCGTAAATGTACAATGTACTTTGGGAATAATTGAGTTACACCAAAAACA
Organism: Drosophila bocqueti; assembly: GCA_018151655.1. Classification (NCBI taxonomy): domain Eukaryota; kingdom Metazoa; phylum Arthropoda; class Insecta; order Diptera; family Drosophilidae; genus Drosophila; species Drosophila bocqueti. The sequence continues at coordinate 1,420,132 of JAECXF010000048.1, forward strand.
CTCCGGATACAATTTAAGCCTGGAAATCGAGCACATCTTGGAGGAATTCCAAGTAACCAAACCACAATTATATACCATTACCTCTGATAATGGAAAGAATGTGATAAAGGCAATTGAATGTTTAAATAGTGATTCGGATGAAGAAGGTTTTGAAGACAAAAACAATGATGAACTTTTAAATGGTCTAAAGATATTTTCAATATCATCTATTAGATGTGCAGCTCACTCTCTGCAGTTGGCAGTGAAGGATTTTTTGAACGATAAGGCACGGGATACTACTGTAGCCAATGCCCGAAATATTATAAAAAAGTTACGCACTCCGAACTACAGGTAATTATATTTAAATGTAAATACAACGATTTATGTAATATATTTTTTGTATCTCCATTTTAGGCTTGCTATTTGTAAAATTGGTCTTCCCCAGCCGGTGGAAGATGGAGCTCCACCTACACCATGCTAAAGAGTGTTTGCATCTTTAAGTTGTTCATAAAAGAACACTTCACAGCTTTTTTTTTTTTTTTTTTTTTGTAGTAGGTTTATTGAAGTGGCTGTTTTTACACTAATAACTATAACTATTATTTTCAAAAACAATTTGTATATAGTGGTTCTTTACAATTAATTTAAAGTGTCAATTTGTATGCTTCAGAGCAAACAGCTGCCCGAATTGTTAGCAAGATGGTTTAAAGGATTTTACGGCTCGGCAGTTGACCTAGGGTGACCTTCTTGAGCCTGAGTCTGGTCCGCGCAGTTGCTGCAGCCCTTGCTAGCGGGTTGGGGTGGACTCGGAGTCTGGAACAGTGTCTCCTGGCGAAATCGTTGATTGTGTCACCAACCAGAGGGACATGGAGATCTCGGTGAATGTCAGCGTTGCGGATATACCACTCTGCCCCACTAATGTGCCTAAGAAATTTAGCTTGGAATGAACTTATCTGCTTTAGATTGGACTTGAAGCTAGTTCTAGGTTGTCCGATTCGAAATGGGCAGATATAGAGCAGCTTCTATCCGTGCTGGAACCTCTAAATGTAGCTATGCTAAAGCTTCAAAGCGAACAGCTTTTTTTCCGACTTCTACAAGCTATGGCTCGAAACAAAGCTAGAAGTTCAAGCCATGCCAGATAATGTACATATTAAAGATCTGGTGAAATGCATAGAAGGTCGCGAGAAGGAGTTAATTTCGAATGAAGTCATGGTTTCGGCCATTTATCTTGATCCCCGACTACGCAGGATCTTAATAAAAGATCCAAACCAACAAGTTTTGGCCAGAAAACACTTATATTCCTTAATGAGACAAATGATTCTTACAAAAAAGGTAAGCAAATGGAAATCAAATAAATGTAAATATATCTTAAAAGGTATTATCTCCTTAACAGATGCACCTTCCATCTCTGCAACTAGTTTCGCCGGAAGGGCCTCATTCATCAAAAAGTCAGTTTAAGGCAGAACCTCTCTCTCAGAGTAAAGGGTCCCTACTAAGCAACTTCCTCAATTCAATCGATGAGTGCTCAGATAATGAAGAATCCGATGACGACCCTGAACTGAAATTGGGGGAAAAAGAAATTAATGGATACTCTCCCAAGGCTGTGGACCCGAATACAAACATAATGGAATATTGGGAGAGTAAAAAAATACACCTTTCCATTTCTTTACGATTTGGCTAAGGTCGTTCATTCTGTTCCAGCCACGGAGGTGTCAGTGGAAAGGGCCTTCTCGGCACTAAAGCTGGTGGTCTCAGACCTAAGGTGCAAGCTTTCATCAGAATCTATTAAAAAGCTGATGTTTTTAAAATTAAATGAAATGGGAAATTAAAAAATTAATTTATCTTATTTTTTATTCTATATATTACATCACTTAACGGATACAAGAAAAAAATTAAAGACCAACTGGGTAATTGGGTTATTTCAGTATCCTTGTTTGTTTGGGGATAGGAGAATCAATTGCATTCATGAACATGCACCTATTTATGGATCTGCCATGTGGTATTTAAGCACAATATACATATCAAACGAAAGGTATTGAAGTGTAGATTAATTATTTATGCCAATCTTGAAGATATTCCGCTTCGTTCAAAAGTTATTGCGATTCAATTTTTATTTTAAAAATAACTGTTATTCTCAATTTTTATGAATAAAAATTGGGGAATAACAGTTATTTTCAATTAATTGTTTAAAAATTGAAAATAATAGTTAAATCGCAATTATTAAAATAAAAATTGGTAATAACTCTTATTTTATGATTTTTATTTAAAAAATTGTAACTGTTACGATCCCTGTTTATAACAAACGAATACTAATAGCCTATTTACACTAGGCTGCGTTTTTGCGTTTTTGCGTCTCAGAGCAAACGTAGTTTTTTTTACATAGTTTTTGTATAGGGGCCTAGAGGTGGGAAAAAGTTGCGTCCAAGTTGCGTTCAAGTTACGTTTGTGTCGATAACACCTGTGTATTTCGATAACAACTCTATATTCGGACTATCGTACAAGTTTCACCACCAAATAAAAATCAAAACCTATTAACTGACGGTTTGAGCAGTGCACTCTTGGGGACTTCTGGTCGGCACTTCTGGATCTGTGGACAAAGAATATGAAAGAATTCAGTGAGTTCTGAAGAACTCCCACATATACAGAAAGATAAAATATAATTCAAATCGGGATCGATGCTAGCCGACCGCTTGATTGGACCTCTTTCAAGAATTGCAATATGGCGTTTTAAAAAACCGCGTAAAAACCCTTTTTTTTAATTAAAAAATATTTTAAAATTAATGTACAAAATAATTATTTAATAATGGTTCCAAAAAGAACATTTAGACCCGCCTGGGTCCCAGGCCCAATGCGCTTTCGTTTGTATTTCCTATCCAAGTTTCTTGAGCAGGTTGCCTCAAATATCATCAAATTCTTTAACGGATATTGTCATTCACTTTTTGGTGAGGGATCCTGGTGGATACTGCAACCAAAATCCTGCATATTATTGGGTGCCAGGACTCGCTATAGTGCGGTATTCCGTAGAAGATCCCAAGCAGTAGGAGACAATCCCAATTCTCTTCTCCAAAGAAAAAGACACCGCAGGCAAATCCATGGCCTTCGTCTTGGTTACTTCATTTTACTCCACGGCTGATAAAATCAGGCTTTCGTCGTTGTTCAAAGTGCTCATTTTCGTCAATTTTTGTTTACATTTTCAATAAATGCTGACAGCTGTCAAAAACAGACGCAATAACGCAATAGAAACACACATTCTACGTTATGGCGTTTCCTTCGATATCGATAGGTAACGCACGATAGTGTAAATAGACAACTTAACACTAACCAATACACATCACACAGTATACATCACACAACACTAAAAACGCTTTACAACAATAAACAGCTGACACGACAATAAGAATAACAAAGTCATTAAAATTTTATTACAGTGGCGGCGAGATGCAGCGAATGCAGGATAGTGTTCGGAAGTTTCGAGGGACGCACCGGAAGATCGCGGCTGCCACTAGCAGTGCCAAGCTAATGGAGGCGACAGCTATGCCCAGCGTATCAAGAAAAAGGATAGCACCGGCTAAAATGGGCCGACCAGGACCCGGTGGGAACCCGCTGGTACCACCTGCCAAAACAACAACAGCAAAACGGCGGGCGGGGGAGCAACGGATCGCGACACACCGCAGGGAAAAACAAGCTCCGACGCGGGCCCAACGATGCAGCAGCCCAACAACCGAATGGCTACCATCCAGCCAAAGCAGCAGCACAAACCACGAGCGCCACCACGACCGGCTCCGATCCCACCGTCACCACGCCCAGACGTCGAGGATGCAGCACGGGCCACAACAACCGAAGGCTCACGAGCGCAGACGACCGAGCCACGAGCAGAAGAGACGCAGTTGCAGCAGCCAACACGCACACACGCGCAGCAACAAACGGATGTGGGACGCCAGCCAACGCCATCATGCGCAGGCCCCAGTGGAAACCAGACGACATTGCAGAAGCCAACACGCACACACGCGCAGCAACAAATGGAAGTGGGACGCCAGCCAACGCCATCATTCGCAAACCCCGGAGGAAACCAGACGACGTTGCAATGACGAGCCAAACGCGCAAATACGATAAGAATATGAAATATGAATATAAAGATAAGACATAAGAATATGAAATATGAATATAAAGATAAGACATGAAGTCAGAAAACCATGGGGAAAAACATGGATAGGATAAGAGAAGAAGAAAATAAGTGAAGTCATAAATTAAGAATAAAGAGAAGGAAGAAAAGGAACGCACACCAAACCCGCAAATCCATAGGTCGCGCGCGACGGGTCACACTGGCCCGATAGATTGGCCACACTAATGCGGCCAAATTCGGGTGGAGATGCGGCTTCTCAGTAATTAGTAGACCTGACCGGCCTCTAAAATCTTCTCATATTTAGTAGTCCTGATCGGCCTCTAAACTCTTCTCATATTTAGTAGACCTGATCGGCCTCTAAACTCTTCTCAAATTTAGTAGACCAGACCGGCCTCTAAACTCTTCTCATATTTAGTAGACCTGACCGGCCTCTAAACTCTTCTCATCTGTAGTAGACCTGACCGGTCTCTAAACTGTCCCCATCTGTAGTAGACCTGACCGGCCTCTAAACTGTTCTCATCTGTAGTAAACCTGATCGGCCTCTCAAACCATCCTTACCTTGGTAGACCCAACGGCCTCCGTTCCCATCCCACTAACTGGTAGACCTCGACGGCCTCTTCCCCGTTGTTCCCGTTTCACGCTCTAATAGTTGTAGTGAATTAGCGTTTACAGCCGCTTTAATAAACCTATCATAAATCGTGAAAAAAAACCCCACCTGAACCAAATAAAATATCTGCGACGACCCCTGGCCATCCCTGAGCCACCCGGACACTGACAGCTCGTCACAAACGGTCCATCCAAACACGGTGCTTTGAGCGACGGCCAACCCATCATC